>CM053036.1:210096293-211593793 GCA_028564925.1 Lithobates sylvaticus | reverse complement strand
AATATATAAAAAAAATTATTTTTCCTCAGTTTAGGCCGATACGTATTCTTCTACATATTTTTGGTAAAATAAATTGCAATAAGCGATTATTGATTGGTTTGCGCATAAGTTATAGCGTTTACAAGATAGGGGATAGTTTTATAGCATTTTTATTAATTTTTTTTTATTAGTAATGGCGGCGATCAGCGATTTTTATTTATTTTTATTTTTTTTGTGACTGCGACATTATGGCGGACACATCGGACATTTTTGGGACCATTGTCATTTATATAGAAATCAGTGCTATTTAAATGCATTGATTCCTGTATAAATGACACTGGCAGTGAAGGGGTTAACCACAAGGGGGCAGTGTAGGGGTTAAGTATGCCTAGGGGTGTGTTTCCTACTGTGGGGGGGGGGCATGGCTGTCAGCTAGTGAATGCTGATCTCTGCTCCAATCACAGGGAGCAGAGATCGGCGTCACTACTTGCTAGGCAGAATGGGGAGATGCTGTTTTATCTCGGCATCTCCCCGTTCAGCCGCCCCGTGAGACGATCGCGGGGATTGCGACCGGACTCACGGGGGTCCCGACCGGCGCGCTCCCGATGGCACGGACAGGCTTAAAGGAGGGACTTGTATATACGCCATCCTGCCTGTACGTGCCATTCTGCCGACGTATATCGTCGTGCGCCGGTCGGCAAGTGGTTAAAAACACTTCTCTCTAGTTCTGCCTTACTTCCTGGACAGATTTTAGGTCATGACACAGGAAGGAGTTGACTAGCTGAGGGTGGGGGTGTGTGCTAATGAGATCAGCTGGTCAACTCCTTCCTGTGTGTGTTCAGGAAGTAAGGCAGAAGTAATGGAGAAGTGTTTTTAAAAATCCATGAGGAGAGTGAGGTAAGCCTGTGTAGAAAAAAAAAACGGTTTTATTTTTGCAAAAGAAGTACATTAATGCTTTATTGGTACATAAGGGATGCATTATATGCAAGGCCATATAAAAATATGAAACACAATCATTGTGTGCAAATTAAACAAACCGATGTTCTTTCTGCTCTCTACTAGAAAATGAGAATCGGCACCCTGGGCTGTGGTTTGGTGAGCCCTTTGCTATGCAATACATGGAGCCCATGATGGGATTACAGTGATACTGCCACTTTTGTCAAAATAATATGTACCGGACAACTTGGGAAATCCAATTTGGTGGCAGAGGGGCTATAAAGCTCCTCTTCAACCGCTTTCCGGCAGATCTATTGCTGCAGGGCGGCCATATCCGATACGTGATCAGCACTTGCGGGTAGCAGCCCGCCACCTTGGCTGAGCTGTGATCTGTTACAGCACAAGCCGATCAATGGATGTTAGCCAACGATTGATCATCTGGCATCGGCTAACATCTTTCAGAGAAGGGAGCTCTGTGAAAGGAAAAAAAACGCAAGATTACTTAGTAAAAGCAGCACATTACGCATTATTAGGCACACATTTAACCCCTTGATCACCCTAGACGTTAACCCCTTCCCAGCCACTGTCCTTAGTACGGTGACAGTGTACAGTATTAGCACTGATCACTGTATTAGTGTCACTATTGTCAGTCAGTGCACCCCCAAGTCACCGTCGGTGTCGGATTGTCCGCCACACTATTGCAGTCCCACTATAAGTCACCGCCCGTTACTAGGATATAAAAAAAAAAATATTAAAAATTGCAGTATCTAAACCAGCCGCTATAACTTTCATGTAAACCAAATAATATACACTTATTGGAATTTATTTATATTTTTTTACCAAAGACGTAGCAGATTACATTTTAGCCTAAATTCATGAAAAAATTGGATTTTTGTATTAGTTATGTTTTATAGCAGAAAATGAACTACTTACACCCCAGAAGAATTTACCCCCTTAATGACCAGGCCATGATCAGCGATTTTTATTTATTTTTTTAAGCAGGATTGCGGCAGATAAATCTGACACCAAGTGACACTTTTTTTGGTGACCAGTGACACCAATACAGTGATTGGTGCTATAAAAATGCACTGATCACACTATAAATGGCATTGGCAGGGAAGGGGTTAACACTAGTTGTGATCAAAGGGTTAAGTGTTCCCTAGGGAGGTGCTTTCTTAGACCCCTTTCACACTGCGGCTGTGCCGCGTTAAAGGTAAAGCGTCGCTAGTTTTAGCGCCGCTTTTCAGCTGCTAGCAGGGTGCTTTTAACCCCCACTAGTGGCCGAAGAAAGGGTTAAAAGTACCTGTGCTGCCAAATCGCTTAGCAGGCACTTTGGCAGCGCTGCCCATTAATTTCCATGGCAGGGTGTTTTGGGAGTGGTGTATACAGTGTTCCCAAAGATGCGGCTTGTAGGACTTTTTTTTTTTGTCCCCGTCCTGGAAGCGCTCCCCTCCAGTGTGATGGCACTCGGGATTTCACACTGAGTTGGCTTGAGAGGCGCTTTGCTGCCACTATTGTTGGCGCAAAAATGCCTGAAAAGCACCTCAGTGTGAAAGGGGCCTAAGGGTCACTAGGAACAGTCTCTTTTCTCTTTTCTCTCCTCTCCCTCCTCTTTTCTCTTTTTCTTTCTCTTTCTCTTTTTCTTTCTCTTTCTCTTTCTCTTTCTCTTTCCACCCAAAAATGGAACTTCCGCTTTTCAGAATCTAACCCCCACCCCCCCTCCCCCCCATCTGGTGTCACGTCACATTTGGCACCTTTTAGGGGGAGGGGGGAGCAGATACCTGTATAATCCAGGTATTTGCTCCCACTTCCGGCGACAGATCGCTGCAGTATCTGCGGATATCTACGCCACTTCCGGCGCCTCCTCTGTCCCCCCCCCCCGCAGTCTTCTGGGAGACACACAGGTCCCAAAAGACAGCAGGACCTGATTCCCTTACCGAAGATGGCGGCGCCTCCACCCGGGAGCCGAGGGACAGGTCGGCTTTGGGTGAGGACATCGCGGGGGCCCTGGTCAGGTAAGTGTACATATATTAAAAGTCAGCTGCTGCAGTATTTGTAGCATCACCCTAAAAAAAATATCTGCAGAATCCTGCTTTAAAGTAGGTAAATAGCACCTTCTGTTAAAAAAAAAAAAAGTAGCTAAATGGCAAAAAATGCCCTGGTCATGAAGGGGGTAAAATCTTGTGGAGGTCAAGTGGTTAAACATGTCTGTTCCATATATTGTCAGTTTGGTAGAACACGCCTTGTTCCTCCCTCTATACAGGTATATTGGGAGAACGGGGCTCAGATCACCTCTCCTCATGATAAAGAGATCCTGAAATGCGTGGAAGAAGATCCGACACCCTGGGCCGATTCCTGGCATGAGAACCTGGCGGATACCAGCCCACTAAACAGAGACCCCCTGGAGGAGATCACAAAGGGTTACATGGAGGACATGAGAGCCCTCTGTTTCCACAGGTATTTCACAATGTAATGGGGAGGGGGGGGGACTCCTCGGGATGTTACTTCGTTTTTTGGTGCTGTGTGACATGTTTATGCCACCACCATTCACTGAAAGGGTCTTCCATAAGGGGGCGCAAGAGCAAAACATACCATTGCATACCCAACCCCCTCTGCAAGGGTTAAATGCTGATTTTTATAGAAGTAGAGGGATAAGGTGTATTACTTGCCTTACTCCTCAGTCTAGCAGGCTCTCTCCATTTTTGTGACTGGTCCCCCGAAACCTCCTGTCTAATGCACTCTCTTTATAAGTAAAAATCTTTTATTTTTATTTTTTTTTGTTTGTTTTTTTTTTTGTTAGAAAATTACTTGCAACCCCCCAAATATAGCAGAGACCCTAGCGAATAATATGGCGGTTGTTGCAAATTTTTGTCCCGTGCCAACTAATGGCACGGGGCTGCACCAACTAATTTAAAGAGGAGTGCCCACTAAAAAATTTTTTTTTTTTTTAAAGTCAGCAGCTACAAATACTGCAGCTGCTGAATTTTAATAATCGGACACTTACCTGTCCCGGGGTCCAGCGATGCGGGGGGAACGAAGCCCCCCCCTCCTTCCCCGCTCCGCTTGCGGCGCCGGCATCCTTACTGTGGGCACCCGGCTGTGGCTTCACAGCCTGGCACCCACTGTGCTTGCGCGAGCGGCGCCGTGATACGACACTGTCATCTGGGACACGTGACAGGTCCCAGATGACTGTGCGGCGCCGAGGGGGAAGTGATGTCAGTGCCCGGGCACTGAAGGTGACAGACTATAAGGGACCCCCTAGCAACAGGCATTTAGAGGCGAGTTAAACATTTTTTTTTTTTTCCCAATTTTTTTTTGTTTTGTTTTTTAATGATTTTTATGCACACATTTTTAATTTTTTTGGTGGCAACACCACTTTAAGAAACGTGATTTTACCTATTATTGTGTTTGGTGATTGGTGTAACGCATCCAACATATAAACGGGCTATCCGGATTGCGTTACACCAATCACTGGAAAACGCTTACGAGATTGTTTGTTTGGACTTTTTCCACTTGTGATACAATTGTTTTTTTGTCACATTATTCACTCATAGCAGTAGTGACATACAGTATATAATCCTTAAAGCTTGTTTTCATCATGCCTTCACTATAATTGGGGTGTATGTTTTATTATTTTATTTGTATTTTTGGATGCTGGCCTATTTGCATATATATGTGGGTTTTTGTGACATATGAATGTGCAGAGGGTCTAGAGGTTTTTTTACAACAAGATATTGCGGTATTGGCATCGGATATCAAAGTTCATGGTTACAAACAGTAGCGGTGGCACATAACAAAAGGAATACAATTTTTTTTTTGACTAGAAGTGGTGGTACACAATAAAAGGTAAAATCACGTTTCTTAAATTGGCACAGTCCATTTTATATACATATTTAGTTAAATGTTGAAGCTTTTTTTATACATTGAGCTATATTGCTGCACACTGCATTTACTATTTGATACAATAACATGTCAGGAATGCCTTTCTGGCTTTGTTATAACATTAGAATTATTGACTTTTTATGGGATCTTCTTTGTGATAATTGCACATAATGATTTCTGGCTTTTATAACAGGCTATACTATCTGTCTGCTATTGATTTCCATCTAGCTGTAGGCCCTTTCCATGCTCCTCATTTCATTATTTTAATATCCGGGTAGATTGTGTCTGGGACAAAACCAGAAAAGTCAAGACTTGTGATGGTATAGAGAAAATTTAGGGAAATGTTCATTGTGCCTGAAAAGTACCATATATACTCGAGTATAAGCCGACCCGAATATAAGCCGAGGCACCTAATTTTACCACAAAAAAACTGGGAAAACGTATTGACTTGAGTATAAGCCTAGGGTGAGAAATGCGCAGCTACTGTAAGTGTAAAAGAGGGTCAACAATGCCCATTTGCAGCCTCGCTGTGCCCATTTGCAGCCTCGCTGTGCCCATTTGCAGCCATAGGTCCCCCGAACTTCAAACTCGGTAGTTAAAGTGGAAGTAAACCCTTCCAAATGACTTTGGCCTACAGGTAAGCCTAGATTAAGGCTTACCTGTAGGTCCAATAAATATCTCCTAAACCTACATGGTTTAGGAGATATTTAGAAATTAAAAGGCATCGCTGTCTACGGAGGCGCACTGAGGATGCCGAGATCACGGCGATATGCCGATTTCGTGCGCATGCGCGGGAGTGGCGTCATCGCCGCTCCAGCCTAATGATAGCGCTGGAGCGGCGAGACCCGGAAGTAACTCCGGCCCTGGATGGCGGCGCAGAAGATCGTGGATAAGGACCGCTTCGGGGGCTTCGTTTTCAGGTAAGTCTTTGCTATGCATACTAGCTCATTATGCCTTTGCCTTGCAGGGTGTCTTTTTTTTTTTTTTTTTTTTGTGGCTTTACTTCATCTTTAAGGGTTCCTAGATGCCCCCTAGCTGCAGCCAAATTTGCCCATTTGGGGTCTCTGGACCCAAAGGGTCCCGAAATGGAATTGCTGCAGATGGACACAGTTGACCAACTTTGGGGCCTTGTATCCCGGGGCCACTTGGTGCTAGGAACCCCTAATTGGATATGTTGTAGTGCTAGTTCCACTTGATTTGCTCACCAAATTTGGGGTTCCTAGCACCAAGTGGCCCCAAGATCCGGAGCCCCAAAGTCGGTTCGGAAAATGTCATTCTCTGCGGCAGAAAAGTGCTTGACTCGAGTATAAGCCGAGGGTGGCACTTTCAGCACAAATGTGCTGAAAAACTCGGCTTATACTCGAGTATATATGGTACCCTGAATAATGTACCTTTTTTTGCTTGGAATTCGTCCTAAAAAAATATCAGTTCACTCACAAGTATGCGAGTGTGCCTTGGCTCTTCTCTACCTATTGTATATCTGCAGTATGAGATTTCAAGTGCTTGTAAAGTCAACAAAAAATATTTTAAATTGACAAACATGTTACTAACCTGTTCTGTGCAATGGTATTGTACAGAGCAGCCTCCATCCTCCTCTTTCGGGGTCTCCTGCCAGCGCTCTAGGCCCCTCCTCATCTTGGGGTGTGCCGTCATAGGAGCCAGCTTCCTATGGTGGCACACCTAAGGGCTTGAACCCGAGCCTTGCTGCCTGCGTCTATAGACACCGACGTTGAGGCTCAGCTTCACCCCCCACCCACCTCGTGGCAGCAGGAGCCAATGGATTGCGTTGCTCTCAGCAAAGCATGTGAGAGGAGGGAGAAGAGGAGAGAGCTGCTGTGGATGGGCACAGTGCTGTATTGAGATCGGGCTCAGGTAAGTATAAAGGGGGTGTGGGGGCGCGATACCCATCCTGAATTATTATTTTACCGTAATGTAAAAAATCTTTAAGCTTTACAACCACATTAGGCCACTGGAGTCAGATTTGGTGACGCCACTACTGTGCTGCTCAATGTTCTCCTTGCTGAAGACCTGAGGAATCAAAGCCCTGCCTCTGCCAAGATGGCCGCCCCCATAAAGCGAGACCATTCAGAACAAGACTTGGTAAGTTGGCGATGGGGGGAAAAGCTGTGGGGCGACCACAGGCAATACTGGCGACTATTCACTTTTTGCTTGCCTTGTTTTGGGCGCAGGTTTCGCCTTCAGGTCCTCATTAAGGGGCCGATGCTCTCTCCATATTCAGCTTGCTGTTTGTTTTCGTTAATACAAAGAAATATTGGTTTTCAGATCGATGTGCACATACTGCCTTTTTGGTTTGATAAATCTCTGTATATTGATTTGATTGTTGTGGGTCCAATCAGCCAGCTTCAGTATGCAGATGGTAGATCGATTGTCTTCTCTATCAGGGGGTCTTCGCCCAGATAATGTATCGGAATTCTGATTCCTTGCTGATCGATTTTGTTTGGCCTGATTTTAGATGTTCCCTTTACATAATCTATTATGTATTTCTCTTTCAGGGAGATGAACCAGAAGACCCCAATGAAGTTTGTTCACACCTCATTTCACGGGGTCGGTCACGACTACGTCCAATCAGCGTTCAAAGTGTTCGGCTTCAACCCCCCCATTCCCGTCCCGGAGCAGAAGGACCCCGACCCCAATTTTTCATCTGTGAAATGTCCGAACCCCGAGGAAGGGGAATGTGTCCTGGTAAATGGGGGTTCTGTGACTAGATTACATAGAGGGGGGGTTATATTACAGCTAAATGCAGCCAGTATACCCAGACAAATGGGTGTGTACGTAAATGTACGTGACTTGGGGCATAACCTCAGTGATCTGTCTAGTTAACAAAAAATAATAATGTGGCCATATATTAGTACTTCAAAAAGTGCAGCCAATATAGAGCTGCACGATTCTGGGAAAAATGAGAATCACTATTCTTTTGCTTGGAATGAAGATCACGATTCTCAAAAAATAGACTCTGGGTAGCTGACTTGGGTAATATTCATAATATATTATATTGCAGCCTTACTGTGCCCATCATTGCAGCCTTACTGTGCCCATCATTGCAGCCTTACTGTGCCCATCATTGCAGCCTTACTGTGCCATCATTGCAGCCTTACTGTGCCCATCATTGCAGCCTTACTGTGCCCATCATTGCAGCCTTACTGTGCCCATCATTGCAGCCTTACTGTGCCCATCATTGCAGCCTTACTGTGCCCATCATTGCAGCCTTACTGTGCCCATCATTGCAGCCTTACTGTGCCCATCATTGCAGCCTTACTGTGCCCATCATTGCAGCCTTACTGTGCCCATCATTGCAGCCTTACTGTGCCCATCATTGCAGCCTTACTGTGCCCATCATTGCAGCCTTACTGTGCCCATCATTGCAGCCTTACTGTGCCCATCATTGCAGCCTTACTGTGCCCATCATTGCAGCCTTACTGTGCCCATCATTGCAGCCTTACTGTGCCCATCATTGCAGCCTTACTGTGCCCATCATTGCAGCCTTACTGTGCCCATCATTGCAGCCTTACTGTGCCCATCATTGCAGCCTTACTGTGCCCATCATTGCAGCCTTACTGTGCCCATCATTGCAGCCTTACTGTGCCCATCATTGCAGCCTTACTGTGCCCATCATTGCAGCCTTACTGTGCCCATCATTGCAGCCTTACTGTGCCCATCATTGCAGCCTTACTGTGCCCATCATTGCAGCCTTACTGTGCCCATCATTGCAGCCTTACTGTGCCCATCATTGCAGCCTTACTGTGCCCATCATTGCAGCCTTACTGTGCCCATCATTGCAGCCTTACTGTGCCCATCATTGCAGCCTTACTGTGCCCATCATTGCAGCCTTACTGTGCCCATCATTGCAGCCTTACTGTGCCCATCATTGCAGCCTTACTGTGCCCATCATTGCAGCCTTACTGTGCCCATCATTGCAGCCTTACTGTGCCCATCATTGCAGCCTTACTGTGCCCATCATTGCAGCTTCACGTGCCCATCATTGCCACCTTACCGTGCCCATCTCATCTTAATCGAGATCGCGATCTTAAAACGATTAATCGTGCAGCTCTATTCCAATATAGTCCAATATACACAATGCACTACACTGGTATACAGTGAACTTGACAATAATAAAGTGCAAATCAATATATTAAGTGCAATGATGATTCCAGTGAAAAAGTTCAGTGTCATATGAGGAGTCCAAGATTTAAGTTCTTTTACAACAACTTCCAATGATGAGGAGTGAGCTATGAATCCAATATTGTGCTCTCTATGCTCTTACCTTATAGGTGTAAAAGAAACGCTCTTCCGGACGAAATTATACTTTTTAAATAAAAATACCCCTATAATACACAAGCTTAATGTATTCTAGTAAAGTTAGTCTGTAAACTAAGGTCTGTTTTGTTAGTTTTTAGCAGTAGTTTGTTATTTTATGAACTTGCAGCAGGCCGTGGCCATCTTAAGTGGGGGCATCTGAAGCCAGACTGTATTTCTTCCTGGATCTCATCCTTGCAGATCTCGTACATGCTCAGTGCAGCATAAGCAGTGTAATAGGTTTCAGGTCAGGTTTCCATAGCAACGGCAGTGTCAGAGGAAGTTTCTGCCCCTTCCCAGGAGGCATTGCAAACAGGAAATGATGCGATGGGCCGTGGCCAGGGAGGAGGAAGTGAAAAATGAATACAGCAGATATACAGTCTGTGCTGAAAAAAAAAAAAAAAAAAAAAAAATATCCAATTTGTTTACAGTGCACAGTTTAGTGAGGGATGCTGAAGAGTTGTAAAAGTGGGTGGAACACTTTAAGCTTAACACGTTTCACAGTTACTCAAGCCACTCCACCCAGTTACTCCGCCACTCCACTAGGTGGAGGCAAGAACACTTCACACAATTTCCCCAGAAATTGTAGCTTTTCTAGTTTAACATTAATGTTGTCAACTTGATGTGTTTTTTTTTTTTTTTTCTTTTATCTTTGACTTTAGTTCTGCCTTTAAAAAAGCTTAAACTTTTTATTAAATATTTTTTTTAAATCTAGTTAGCGGTGACATTCTTTCCCTGTTGCCCCTCCCCCTAGGTGCTTTCTCTAAGGTTGGCGGAGAAGGAGGGGGCCCGGGTGGTGCTGGCTACAGACCCGGATGCCGATCGGCTGGCTGTGGCTGAGCTACAAGACTCGTAAGTGCTTTTTAGTCTCCCTTCTGTTCACGACTCGCATTGTACCGACAACAGATCTCCTTTATAGACATCGGGGGAAAGGAGACAATTCTTAGCCTAGTTATACATAAACATGTAATGCAGTGTGCATGCCTGACACTGGCTTTACAGAGCATTGGGAGTTTTCTAAAGAGAGGCTACAATAGAAGCTTCTTGCTTTAAGATTCATTCTCTCTAAATCAAACTTCATACAACCTTCTGAAAAGACAGAGAAGGCAGGAGCTCTTTATACAGTCTTTTTTTTTTTTCAGTAGAGCAGCTAGGGATAGCCTGGGAAACATACAATGAATCCCAGAGCGCCATCTGCTGACAAAAATTGTAAATACAACGTTTTTATCTGCAATAATTCATAAAATCTTAAAGGGGTTGTAAACCTTTGCCGTTTTTCACCTTAATGCATTCTATGCATTAAGGTGAAAAACATTTTTTAATGCAGCAGCACCCCCCTTATACTTACCTAAGCCCTGAAATTTGCACGACGAGGACAAGCACACCAGCTCCGGCTGGTGTCTTGTGTCCTGATTGGGATAGATTAATAGCAGCACAGCCATTGGCTCCCGCTGCTGTTAATCAAATCCAATAAAGCGAGCACCGAGGGGGCGGGGCTGAGTCATACATTCGGCCGCTATGGATGCCGAATGATGGACTCGGGAGCGCGCCCGCAAGGTAACCCCCTCGGGAGAATTCTTCTCCTAGGGGGTTATCTGATGTGGGGAAGAGCTGACGAGGGGACCCCAGAAGAGGAGGTTCAGGGCCACTCTGTGCAAAACCAGCTGCACAGTGGAGGAAAGTATGTGTTATTTAAAAAAAAAAAAAAACCCTTACAATCACTTTAAGCCATTTTAAGTGCATCAAAACCAAAGTGGTAATAAAAGAATAAAATCTTGTTTGCACAGTTCATTTTTTTTAATATAAAGAAGCTGCAGCCTGAGTAGTAAAGCCTCTCCTCTACCTGCATGCGGCAGAGAAGGACCCTTGATTCCAGCATCCCCTGCTGAGTAGGACCTGCCATTCTGCAAAGCCCATGCTCCCTGCTGGCTATAGTACTCTTGATCTGTCCCAGCGGGGGGGGGGGGGGGCGCAGTGTTTGACTGCTGCAGAGATACCACTGCTTCCAAACAGAAAGCAAGGATCCTTATTTAATATAAAAATTGTATATACAACCTGAATCAATATTTATAAATCTTGCTGCAACTTACTATATATGTCTTATTGGAAAATTATGGAATTCTTATCAATGTTAAAAAACAATAAAAAGGGTAAATGCACTACTGTGAATTATTTTATCTTTTTTTGAACATTGATAAGAATTCCATCATTTTCCAAGAATCTTTATTTGCAGCATGCTGGAAAGGTAAAGTCTTTTCTACTTGCATGTCCCCTGCTGAGTCAGATCTACAGTTCTGCAATCTGCAAAGCTCGTGCTCCCTACTGGTTGTAGTACTCCTGATCTGTCTCAAGGGGGGAGTGGGTGGACCACTGCAGAGAGACCACTGCTTCCAACACGGAAAGCAAGAATCCTTATTTGCAGCATGCTGGCAGGGTTAAAGGCTTTTCTACTAGCATGTCCCCTGCGGAGTCCTACCCACCGTTCTGCAATCTGCAAAGCTTGTGCCCCCTGCTGGTTGTAGTACTCCTGATCTGTCTCGGTGAGGGTGTGTTGGACTTCTGCAAAGGGGCCACTGCTTCCAAACAGAAAGCAAGGACCCCTATTTGCAGCATGCTGGCAGGGTAAAGGCTTTTCTACTATTTGCTAAAGAAAATGAAACCAAAAACTTTGCAAACCTTTTTGGTTTTGAAGCATCTGAAATGTATTTGGCAGATTTGGGCTCCGTTCAGACTGTGCGGTGACTGGTGTTATTCAGCAGTTGCTCAAGACTAAAGGGCCCATAGAAAATACAGAATTGGTACCTTTATTACATACCAGTGAAAGCTCCCACCTTGCCTGATCCTCGGCACTGACGTTTCATCTCATCCAGGGGATTAATGGTAGAATCGCCCCTCCAGCGCTGCTCCTTTGGTCCACCTCCATCCTATCCAGTAATAAATACCCGGTGCTTCTGGGTATGAAGGAGCCCGTGGCTTGCATGGTGTAGTGCACGAGGTGCTCAACCTGTGGCCCTCCAGCTGTCGGAACTACAAGCCCCAGGAGGCATTGCAAGGCTGACAGTTACAAGCATGACTCCCAAAGGCAGAGGCATGATGGGACTTGTAGTTCAGCAACAGCTGGAGGGTCACAGGTTGAGCCTCCATAGTGAAGTGCCTCTTTTAATACAAATCCGCAGTGGTGGCTCCCATATTTCTGTCTCCGGTGATTCCTTTACAGGATAAACCCCTCTTTTGTCTTGCAGAGGCCAGTGGAAGGTGTTCACAGGGAACGAGCTGGCGGCTCTACTTGGCTGGTGGATGTTCTTCTGCTGGCAGAAATCAGAAGGGAGATGTGAGGCGGGGGATGTGTATATGCTGGCCACCACCGTCTCTTCCAATATCCTGCAAGCCATCGCTAAACGTGAAGGTTTACACTATGAGGTGAGATGGGGAAATACTAAGAGACCCTTCCTCAGACCAATCGTTTCATCAACGTTCTTCCCATAAGAATATATGTGCACAAATGTTATTTACCTGTAATATCCTCCCTTGTGTAGACATCCCAAAAGTCTTGAGATTGTTGCTGTTCCTGCCACTGACACCAACAATTGGGGCACTGTGCCTCCCACTGATGCCAACAATTGGGGCACTGTGCCTCCCACTGGCGCCAACAATTGGGGCCACTGTGCCTCCCACTGACGCCAACAATTGGGGCACTGTGCCTCCCACTGACGCCAACAATTGGGGCCACTGTGCCTCCCACTGACGCCAACAATTGGGGCCACTGTGCCTCCCACTGACGCCAACAATTGGGGCCACTGTGCCTCCCACTGACGCCAACAATTGGGGCCACTGTGCCTCCCACTGACGCCAACAATTGGGGCCACTGTGCCTCCCACTGACGCCAACAATTGGGGCCACTGTGCCTCCCACTGACGCCAACAATTGGGGCCACTGTGCCTCCCACTGACGCCAACAATTGGGGCCACTGTGCCTCCCACTGACGCCAACAATTGGGGCCGCTGTGCCTCCCACTGACGCCAACAATTGGGGCCGCTGTGCCTCCCACTGACGCCAACAATTGGGGCCACTGTGCCTCCCACTGACGCCAACAATTGGGGCCACTGTGCCTCCCACTGGCCACAGTCAGCCCTCAAAGTCTGAAGGATAGTAAACTGGCCCTGTGTTTTAGAATAGTTTGGGGATCCCTGCATAGTATTCCCCAAATATATAAGTAAGCCCGGCCTTTTCTCTCACAGGACACTCTGCCAGGATTTAAATGGATCGGAAAAAGAGTGAAAGAGCTCTTGGATAAAGGGAAAAGCGTCTTGTTTGCCTTTGAGGAATCGATAGGTGAGTCTTCATTGATGACCTCCTTCTACTCTCACATCATGTCCTTTATATAATAAAGCTTTGGATATGCCTGATAGGGAATTGGAATGCCCTGGGCCACCACATCTACTCTTCTATCACATCTCTCTTGTACACATTTTATTATATCCTTCCTTACCTCTGTCTGCATTGCTTTGGATAACTTGCCTTCTTTTTATCTCCCCAGGCTATATGTGCGGGACGGCTGTGCTGGATAAAGATGGAGTCAGCGCGGCGGCGGTGGTTGCAGAAATGGCCACTTATCTCGACAGCGTCAATATGAGCTTAAATCAACAGCTTGTCCACATATATGAGAAGTGAGTTCTGTTCAGGAATCAGCCCAGAAAATATCAGTTAAATTAATAAAATTTTCAATTGAATAATTTTTATTTTTTATTTTTAACCACTTGCCGACCAACCGCCGCAGTTTTACTGCCGCAGAATGACACGGCTGGGTGATCCTACTAGGGGCGTGCCAGCTTCTTGGAGCCGATGCGAGTGCCCGGCGGTCGCTCGTGACACACCGAGAATCAGGATCTGTGTGTAAGCGCACAGTTTCCGGTTCTCTGAGGGCAGAAGAGACTGATCACTGTTCATACAATGTATGAACAGTTATCTGTCATCTCCCCTAGACAGTCCCCTCTCCCAAGTTCAGTTAGAACACAGTGAGGGAACACAATTAACCCCTTGATCACCCCCCTAGTGTTTAACCCCTTCCCTGCCAGTGACTTTTTTTTTAGCACTGATCACTGAATAAATGTGGTCCCAAAAATGGGTCAAAAGTGTCCGATGTGTCCGCCATAATGTTGCAGTCCCGATTGACCACTTAAGCCCCGGACCAATTTGCAGCCATGTGGCACCAATGCTGAGGCAAAAAAGGAAAAAAGAAGAAAAGAAAAACTCCAATAGTGTAAGTCTGCCACCAATTTATTGAGTATGGGGCATGAACATGGGTACAAAAAGGGAATTATCCCATATAGTACAAGGCATAAAAACAATTTTTAAAATCAAGTAAATCAAAAAATGTGAGCAATGTATAGGTCTCATACATGAGCAAACCCGACGCGTTTCGACCAAAAGGTCATCTACTGGGGCACCTAAAATCCAAATCGAGGCTGGTCTTAAAGTGGTTAAGTAGGGGAGGCATTCAAGCGTCAAGAGGGTTTAGGTTCGAACCACATATTTGATAGCGTGAGTCGTACTGGGGAATGATCAGACCACGATACATCAAGTATGGAAGCTGAAGTAATAAGAGGAAGTTTAGGGGGGTGTTGAGTGATACAAAAGGTAGGTACTGTGGGGGATGTGTCTGGGAAATGTGGCTGTACTCTATGCGCACACCATATCTCCTGTGCTCCTAAGCACACATTCTGTCTATTGATATAATGTACTGTACCTATCATTCTATGAAGCAGAGACTGTGCACATTCGCTTTTGTGGGGGAGAAGCAGAGGCTGTGCACATTGGCTGTGGGGGATAAGCAAAGACTCTGCACATCAGCTGCAGGCCGGC
Organism: Lithobates sylvaticus; assembly: GCA_028564925.1. Lineage (NCBI taxonomy): Eukaryota > Metazoa > Chordata > Amphibia > Anura > Ranidae > Lithobates > Lithobates sylvaticus. The sequence goes on along the minus strand of CM053036.1, from coordinate 211,578,820 downwards.
TAAAATCTTGTAGTCGTTCACATGTGGCCCGCAGGCTGTAGTTTGGGCTTTCCTGATACATACTGACTGTCCTGGGACAGGTGGGCTTGTGGGACTTTTTATTGTGTTCCGTCTCTCACCATTGTAGTGTTGTGTTTTTTATTTTTTTTTTATTTCTAGATACGGTTATCACATCTCAAAAACCTCCTATTTCCTGTGCTACGACCCCACCACTAACAAGAGGATATTTGATCGGCTGAGAAATTACACCGGGCCAAAGAGATATCCGCAGTCTTGTGGAATGTACGGCATTCTCCACGTCAGGGATGTGACCACCGGTTACGACAGCAGCCAGCCGAGCAAGAAAAGTGTAAGCATTTGTCACGCCCCGTTATAGCCGAAGCATCATCTTTGGTCTTTCCTTTTCCTTTTATTCCCCACTTTCATTTGCAGTTTCTTCCTTTTAGCTGTGAAGTGTTACTTTCACTGTCATTTCCAGCCCCTGAGCATTTATTGTTCGCTGCCACATGGAGGATTATTCATACTGTATTCTACAGCATCCACTCTCTAGCAGCCATGTTCTTCTCATAGGACCAGCTTCATGTCTCAGTAATTTTCTGTCAAAGGACATCAGTACTGGTAAATAACCACATTACAGTGAGGGGAAAAAAAGTGTTTGATCCCCTGCTGATTTTGTACGTTTGCCCACTGACAAAGAAATGATCCGTCTATAATTTTAATGGTCGGTTTATTATACCAGTGAGAGACAGAATAACAACAAAAGTATCCAGAAAAATGCATTTAAAAAAAGTTATAAATTGATTTTCATTTTAATGAGTGAAATTAAATATTTGATCCCCTATCAATCAGCATGATTTCTGGCTCCCAGGTGTCTTCTATACAGGTAACGAGCTGAGATTAGGAGCCTTCTCTAAGGGCTCTTTCACACTGACGGTCCGTATGTCCGTTTTTCATCCTTCCGTTTTAGGATGAAAAACAGACATACATGTATCCCTATGGGATAGCGGGTGTCAGCGGATGAGCATCCGCTGACACCCGCTCTCGTCCGTGCCCGCTATGCTCCGTTTCTGCAGACGGAGGAAAACCCCATTTTTTTCATCCGTCTGCAGAGCGGATCGGATGACGACGGACTCTACGGTCCGTCGTCACCCGATCTCCCATAGGGGAGATCGGCGCTCTGACAGGTCCGTCCCTGCACGGAGTGCAGAGACGGACCTGTCATCTTCCTGCTCAGCGGAGATCGCTCCGGCGATCCCCGCCGAGCAAGGGGCTATCCACGGGGCGGATCTGCACTGATCCGCCCCGTGTGAAAGAGCCCTTAAAGGGAGTGCTCTTAATCTCAGCTTGTTACCTGTATAAAAGACACCTGTCCACAGAAGCAATCAATCAGATTCCAATCTCTCTACCATGGCCAAAGAGCTGTCCAAGGATGTCGGGGACAAGATTGTAGACCTACACAAGGCTGGAATGTGCTACAAGACCATCGCCAAGCAGCTTGGTGAGAGGGTGACAACAATCGGTGCGATTATTTGCAAATGGAAGGAACACAAAATAGCTGTCAGTCTCCCTCAGTCTGGGGGCTCCATGCAACATCTTACCTCGTAGAGTTTCAATGATCATGAGAACGGTGAGGAATCCGCCCAGAACTACACGGGAGAATATTGTCAATGATCTCAAGGCAGCTGGGACCATAGTCACCAAGAAAACAATTGGTAACACACTACGCCGAGAAGGACTGAAATCCTGCAGCGCCCGCAAGGTCTCCCTGCTGAAGAAAGCACATGTAGAGGTAGTACAAGTTTGCTAATGAAAATATGAATGATTCAGAGGAGAACTGGGTGAAAGGGTTTTGTTCAGATGAGACCAAAATCCAGATCTTTGGCATTGACTCAACTCGCCGTGTTTGGAGGAGGAGGAGGAATGCTGCCTATGACCCCAAGAACACCATCCCCACCGTCACACATGGAGGTGGAAACATTATGCTTTGGGGGTGTTTTTCTACTAAAGGGACAGGACAACTTCACTGCATCAAAGGATCGATGGACGGGGCCATGTACCATCATATCTTGGGTGAGAACCTCCTTCCCTTGGCCAGGGCATTGCAAATGGGTGGTGGATGGGTATTCCAGCATGACAATGACCCAAAACAAACGGCCAACGCAACAAAGGAGTGTCTCAAGAAGAAGCACATTGAAGCGGAACTTCAGTCGTTTTTTTCAACTTTTTTCATTTATTAATTCTTTTGCCCTTATTTTAACTTTGGAAAGTAAAAAACATTTTTTTTTTAATTCCAGTAAAATACCTTATGCAGCCCACTTCCTGTTTCTTGTCTGGTAAAAAGCCTAGGCTTATGACGTCTTTCTCTCATATTTTGAGAGTTTGCCAGGAAGGGAGGAGGGGGTGAGTATATTTTGGCAAATACAGAATGACGGTATATATAAAATAATATGCAAAGTGGTTGGAGGGAAGTTTCAGAATGGCAAAGCTGTTTTTATTACAAATTATGTGAGCCGACTGCAGTTCCTTTTTAAGGTTCTGGAGTGGCCTAGCCCAGTGGTCATCAACCTTCAGCTCCCTCCACATATTTTCTATGGTATTAAGATCTGGAGACTGGCTAGCAGTGCTCATCAACCCTGTCCTCAGGGCCCACTAATAGGCCAGGTTTTATGTATTACCTTGGGGGAGATACAGACTAGAATACGGCAATCACTGAGCAGCAAATTATATCACATGTGATGTATTTCAGTTATCTTGCAAACCTGGCCTGTTAGTGTGCCCTGAGGACAGGAGTTGATGACCACTGGCCTAGCCAGTCTCCAGATCTTAATCCCATAGAAAATATGTGGAGGGAGCTGAAGGTTCGAGTTGCCAAACGTCAGCCTCAAAACCTTAATGACTTGGAGAGGATCTGCAGAGAGGAGTGGGACAAAATCCCTCCTGAGATGTGCAAACCTGGTGGCCAACTACAAGAAACGTCTGACCTCTGTGATTGCCAACAAGAGTTTTGCCACTAATTCATGTTTTGCAAAGGAGTCAAATACTTATTTCACTCATGTAAATCAATTTATAACTTTTTTTGAAATGCGTTTTTCTGGAATTTTTTTTTTTTTATTCTGGCTCTCACTGATGAAATAAACTGACCATTAAAATTATAGACTGATCATTTCTTTCTCAGTGGGCAAATGTACAAAATCAGCAGGAGATCAAATACTTTTTTCCCCTCACTGTATATCACAGCTAGTTCCTAGAATCTGTTCTTGGCCAAAAACAAACTAGTTAACCACTTCAGCCCCGGACCAATTGGCAGCCAAAGGACCAGGCCCCTTTTTGCGATTCGGCACTGCGTTGCTTTAACTGACAATTGCGCGGTCGCGCGACGTGGCTCCCAAACAAAATTGGCGTCCTTTTTTTCCCACAAATAGAGCTTTCTCTTGGTGGTATTTGATCGCCCCTGCGGTTTTTATTTTTTGCGCTATAAACAAAAATAGAGCGACAATTTTGAAAAAAATGCAATATTTTTTGCTATAATAAATATCCCCAAAAAATATATAAAAATTTTTTTTTTCCTCAGTTTAGGCCGATACGTATTCTTCTACATATTTTTGGTAAAAAAAATCGCAATTATTGATTGGTTTGCGCAAAAGTTATAGCGTTTACAAAATAGGGGATAGTTTTATAGCATTTTTATTTATATTTTTTTTTTTTTACTAGTAATGGCGGCGATCAGCGATTTTTATTGTGACTGCGACATTATGGCGGACACATCGGACATTTTTGGGACCATTGTCATTTATACAGCAATCAATGCTATTTAAATGCATTGATTCCTGTATAAATGACAGTTGTGGTGAAGGGGTTAACTACTAGGGGGAGGGGTTATGGGCTGTGACGTGTGTGTGTGTGTGTTTTTTTTTTTTTACATTAGGGGGCAGGGCTGACGTCATTGATCGGCTTTCCGATGACTGGGAACAGCCGATCAATGACAGGCAGAGTAGGAATCGGGGGGAGAGGTTTGTTTACACATACCTCTCCCCGTTCTTCAGCTCCGTGACCCGATCGCGGGACACCAGCGGCGATCGGGTCCGCTGGTCCCGCGGCCGGGGTCACGGAGCTCCCGACCGGGTCGCGAGCGCGAACCCACGGGCAGGCATTTAAAGGATCACGTACAGGTACGTGATTTTGCCTGCCCGTGCCATTCTGCTCACGTATATGTACATGAGGCGGTCGGGAAGCGGTTAAAGTGACAGTAACGTTGATTTGCTTAAATAGTGGTTTATATTTTTATATTGTTTGGGCGATGCACCACACCATTAGTATAGCATTTAGTGGGTTTGGATATAATGGGCATTTACAATGAATGAGATTAGGCAATGGTGATCTTTATGTTGTATGATAAAGATCTGACTGACATTCTTCTGGAGTCCATGTTGTTCTCACCTCTCCTCCTCCTTTTGCAGTTGCTTCCGGTGAGTAAGAGCAGTCAGATGATCACCTTCACATTTCAGAATGGCTGTGTGGCCACCCTTAGAAGGAGCGGGACAGAACCAAAGATCAAGTACTATGCAGAGATGTGTGGAAGCCCCGGACAGGGGTGAGTTTTCAGCAGTGTCTGTGTTTTGTACATTGTATGTTTTTATCTATAGCCATGCTTTCTGTAATCTAAGGGTTTGTGTCCGGGCAAATCTAAAAAAGCAATAAAAAGCACATGCAGTACCACTCTGTATTGCATCCACATTTGCCCATGTTTTGTATTTCTAAAAATGCAGAAGTACAGAATATCTGTTGATCCAGATAGAAATCCAATGAGCTTCAAACTTCCTTTAGTGACCCAACAACACAGGGTCTCGGCTGCACTGAATCCCAATCTGTGTTATTGGCCCAGACTGAGTTCTTCCCTGTTTTGGGTTACAGAATATCTCCCCCTATCCTCATCACCATAACTTAGTGCTCACTCCCCTGAGTGAAGTATAAAAAAATAGTTACACCCAAGCACTTAAATCCCCCCAAAAAGAGGGCGGGGATGGGGCAGGACGTGCTGACGTAACGCACAGCACGGAGGGAGGGGCTCGATCCAGCGGGCTGTCCTGGGCGGTGTGAGCCGAGAGGAGGAAGCACGCTGATGATCTATGGAGTGTGAGAGGCTCCGAGATCTCACTCTCCGACTCCCCAGAACTACGAGCAAGCCACCGGAACAAACAGCCACGGAATGGTCTGTATGAGGCTCGAAGGGTAACAGCCTCTCTCCTCCCCGCGTCTCCCTCCACCGCCGCCGCAGCACTGCTGACTCCACGGGTTCTCTCTCCCCTTCACGCCGTAGGATAACCCGGTATGTGAGACCGCTACGGAACGGTCTGTATGAGGCTCGAGGTGTAACAGCCTCCCTCCTCCCCGTGTCTCCCCCCACCGCCGCCGCATCACTGCTGACTCCACGGGTCCTCTCTCCCCTCCACGCCGTAGGACAACTCGGTATGTGAGTATAAGGCTTAAAGCCCAAAGCAGAACGCACACAGTGGCCACAGAGAACGGCCCGACAGAAGAGGTAAGCAGGTTTACTTGCAAACAGTAATCAACAGTGTTTTCTCTTACAAAAAAACGTCATAGAGGCTTCCTGAAATGTTTGATGACCATAGGACTTTGGGTCAAAGGAAAATCTTGACTTCTCTAAAGGATGTAAACTATTTGGTATATTAAGTTTAACACATACTGAACAGCTCTATGGAATCGCTCCTATTCCCTCCCCCTTGTATGCGCCGCGGAGTATGTCTTACTGGTAGAGGGAATGTGGAGTGCAGTTTGAAGAACCTAAGGAGGCGGTACATGGTTTAATCCCTACAGGTATGAACAGCCGAAGCCATAATTAGATAGCCAGCTTCAGTACTTGACCGGAGCATAGAACATATTGGTGGTCATTAATGTTTTGTGTACCTCTACGTTTAAAGATGAACTTTCTTATATCTCAAAAAATATCATAGAGTTGACAGTGACAAAGTAGATACGCCCTTAAACAAATTACAGACTATTATTCAATCTTAAGGTGCAAGCTGGTCTTCCTTCTCCTTCCCCCCCACTGCTGGACACTGGGGAGGGCTCGCGCTGGTGTCAGAGGACACGGGGAACCATAGCTAGGATGTGGGCCGGTGGAAAGCCTAGAAAAGAGTCAGCTAAATGTCTGACCACCGATGCCATAATTAGAGCCCGAGAAAATCAGGGAGACAGGAGATAAGACTCGGATAAAATAGCCCTTACCAAATCGAAAACATAAAGGCGATTAAATGTCCATATAGAGAATATCCCTCTCCCTGTAAGATAGGCCCCCCCGGCCTAACACTCGGAACATAAAAAACGAATTTTGCGAGTAACTACGGAAAAAATAAGGGAGCTTAGACTTCCTAGGGACCTGGGTTCTCTATGCTCCTAATCACACGGTGTAAATTGGAAAGGGGATATAGGGCAGAGATGCCTTCCTCCTTCACCGCATAGCAGCTACAAATAGTAGGGCTGACCTGTGATGAATGTGGGGCATCTATGCCTGATTAAGGATCATCACGTTACTATTTCTGTGGAGACACTAAAGTAGATTAAATCGATGAGCTCTGGAAATCATCGTGGGATCCCACCGATAAGGGGATAAGAGCATTAGGGAAGTGGAAAGTGAGGTCCGCAGTGAGATCTTCTGTCGGGGCCTCTTTTTCTTTCCTCCCCCTCCTCCCCCTCTGACGTATGGCTTCTGATTAATTAATGGGGTAGTCTGAAACAGGCTATTCAAATAGAAAGCACGGTTGGAATATTTTGCTCTCGTCTGTTACCGTCTCTCTTTCAGAACAACCTTCTATTTTTATAACTGAAGGAAGATACCTCAAGGGTAGGAATATAAACCTATTGAGCAGAGGGGGCAGGACTGTTGGTGCTATCTTCCCCCTAACCCCTCCTCCCCAAGCTCGGGAGTGACAGCAGCAAACTGGGGGAAAGAATCAGAGGGCCTCGTAAGACTAACATGAGTCAAACCTCAAAAAAAGGGTTACCGAAGACCCCCAAAGCATCAACGAGTACTATAAAACAATATTTGAAGACAGGAATAAGTCCCCATCCTAATAGCACGGAACAGTTACAAAATCCCACTATGGAAAGAAGGAGGGGGAAGGAGAAAAAGTTGGGGGAGAAGGAGGACCCTCCCACAGGTGACTGCTCAACGGGTAGTGAAATAGACATCAGCAGAGCAGAAGAACATGCGGCAATTTCCCAACTGCCTACAAAAGCAGATATGGCAGAGATGCTATTAAAAATGGAAAACACCATAAAAGGGGAAATAAAATTATTGAGAGAAGACATGGGCTCATTACTCACTAGGGTGGAGGCAGTGGAGGAGAGAGTAGAAAAGCAGGATCAAGATATTAAGAAGATGGATGAGAAGATCAGAATGTTTCAATTAACTCTAAGGGAAACCCAATATAAAATGGAGGATCAAGAGAACAGGAATCGTAGACAAAACCTTAGGATGTGTGCGATACCTGAACAAAGAGGCGAGGACCTCAGGGAGATCATTAAAACCATTCTTAATCCATTCCTGAGAAATAGGGAGGACCCATTCCCGGGAATCTAAAGGGTGCACCGGGTAGGAAAACCAAATGCTATGGATACTGGCAGACCACGCGATATCATCATTAGATTTCGTCATTACGATGAGAAAGCAGAGATTTGGGCAAACCTATATGGAAAAACACCTTTGAAATACAAAGAAGCAGATATACAGATATATTCTGACCTGGCACCACAGACACTGGAAAGAAGAAGGTTACAAAAACCCCTATTGGAAGTGATGCGGACTGCAAATGTTAAATATAGTTGGGGGTTCCCAGCTTGTCTGATGGGAATAAAAGAGGGGAGATCAGTGAGATTGAGATACCCCGAAGATCTAACAAGTTTCTGTGAGAAATTAGAGATACAGGCCCCTGAGTTACCGGGATGGGCCTCCTAGCTAGGGGGGGTGCGGAGGGGGGAGAGAAAAATGTGTCAAATAACTAACAATTAAGGGGGCGGGGGGGGGGGGGGGGAAGAGAGAGGAGGGAGAAAAAAGGCGGGGGGAAAGAAGGATAGACCTCTCGAAAGCTCCCCTTAAGACATGCCCGCTTACCCCGCACGCCCCAAAGTAGTGGGGAGTCCGGGTGAGAGCGATCTAGGGGATCGAGCCCCACTTCACCTGAGAAATTAGGAGTCTCGAGGAGGGCCATATTAGGTTATGACCCACTTCGACTCAGAGACCCGAACAAGGGTCAGGGAGGGTGGGGGGAGGGGGAAGGGTGGTGAGGGGCACAAAGAGAGGGAGGGCTGGGGTGGGAGGGTGGAGAGGTACAAAGAGGGGGAGGGAGGGGGATGGAGGGTGGGAAATCTCATCGCTATATATCCGAAAGTAACAGACCTAGAGAAGTGCCTATCCGAATATGAGGACAGAAATTAAATTCATAACATACAATGTAAAAGGTCTCAACACTCTCAAAAAAAAGACATAGTTTCAGAAGAACTAAAAAATTATGGGGCGAGGGTGGTTTTCCTACAGGAGACCCACCTCGCACATGAGTCGAATACAAAGCTATCTTCCAAAGCATTTCCAGTGTGGTACTATGGTGACGCAATTACTAGTAGAGCAAGGGGGGTGGCGATAGGCTTCTCTAAAGGCATTTCTTTTTGTCTGGAGGATCGATTGGTCGACCCACTGGGAAGGTATCTCTTCTTGAAAGGAACTATAGGGGGGGTAAAATATACCCTGGCCAATATATATGCCCCGAATACCAACCCGATGAAATACTTATGCGAGACTCTTAACAAATTAAGAGACTTTAGGGAAGGGTACGTAATACTGATGGGAGATTTAAACTTCGGCTTGGACCCTGGGCTAGATTCTTCGTCCGGTGCGGGGGGGACGGATAGGAAACAGTTAAAATTGACTAAACAAAAACTTTTTTTAAATCAGCTTGTTGATGTTTGGAGGATCCAACACCCTAAAATAAGAGATTACTCCTTTTCCCCCGTACACCGGACGTACTCTCGCCTTGACTACGCCTTGATAGACCATGGACTTCTGGACAGAATTGTTAGCACTAAAATCGAGGTAATGTCACTGTCTGATCATGCCCCTGTCTCCATGACCTTAGATGCTTCAGAAACTGGGAGCACACCCGCAAGTTGGAGATTAAACGAAGCCCTACTACGCAATAAAGAGGTGGTAGAACACGTAAAAGAGGAATTAGAGTACTTCTTTTTAAGGAATGACAATGGAGAAGTTAGTGGAGCGTCTCTATGGGATGCCCATAAAGCATTCATAAGAGGGATCCTAATGGCTAAGGGAACATGGATAAAGAAAGAGAGAACAAAGAAATTGAAAGAGCTGATAGCGGAATTAAACCAGGTCGAACAGGAACACAAAGCGTCCCCTGAGGAAGATAGGAATCTATACCTAAAAATAGTGGCAATAAGAGAACAAGTAAAAGATCTCATGGAGCAAGAAACACAACAATTCTATAATAGAATAGCGAAGGAAAGATATATGTGGGGCAACAAACCCAGCAAACACTTGGTTAGAACTCTACAAAAAAAAAAAAACGATTAACTATATAGAAAAAATACAAAATAAGAGGGGAGAGACTAAATACGCATCAAGGGACATAGCGGATTCCTTTAAAGAATACTATGAGGATCTTTATACGGTGGCACAGAAGGGAGACTATAACAGGGAAAAGGGCAAAAAAAAAAGGATAGACTACTTAACTAAAGCAGGACTCAGAAAATTAACTATAGAGGATAGGGACACACTTGAGGAACCATTTACTATGGAGGAAGTAAGGTGGGCACTGAAGAGCACTCCGGCGGGGAAGAGTCCTGGGCCGGACGGCTTCACGGCACTCTACTACAAAACATTTCAAGAGATACTGATCCCAAGACTCCGCAACTACTTAAATGGCTTGGGGGCGGAGTATAGAATGAGCGAGGAATCCCTGACTGCCACTATTACAGTAATTTTGAAGGAAGGAGAGGATGGATCAGTGTGCTCGGGCTATAGACCAATATCACTCTTGAATGCAGATACGAAAATCTATGCAAAAATATTGGCAGAAAGGGTTAAGGTCCACCTGAGCACACTGGTCCACCCGGACCAAGTTGGGTTTGTGGCGGGCAGGGAGGGCAGGGACAACGGGGTGCGGGCGCTGCTGCTTCTCCAGAGGATTCGGGAGGTAGGGACCCCCGGTCTACTCCTGTCAATAGATGCTGAAAAGGCCTTTGACAGGGTAGACTGGGGGTTCATGATAGACACACTCGAGCATATGGGCTTCGGTCCAAAGATAATCCAACGCATCAAGGTGTTATATGACCACCCGAAAGCGAAAGTGAAAATAAATGGAATCTAATCACCTCTGTTTGAGATGAGGAACGGGACAAGGCAGGGTTGCCCTCTGTCCCCCCCTCCTTTTTGTCTTGACCATGGAGCCCCTTTTGGCTACAATTAGAGCCAACCCAGAAATAGAAGGGATTGAGGCGGGAGGAGATACGCATAAGCTATCCACCTTCGCGGATGATATCCTGTTTTTTATAGGCAATCCACGGACGTCCATGCCGTACTTACTGTCTGACCTAAAGCGTTACGGGGAAATGTCAAACTTTAAAGTTAATCGTACGAAATCTTTCATCTTGAATGTAAACATAGGAAAGCTGGATCAGCTTGCTCTACAGGAGAGCTTTGACTTTCCCTGGAGGAAGCAGATCAAGTACCTAGGAATAAACTTAGCTAAATCGATTAAAGAAATGTATAGGATCAATTATCTTCCACTCCTCGACGATGTAAAAAAGAAATGCAAAGAATATACCAATAGACCCCTATCTTGGATGGGGCGTATAAATACAGTCAAAATGATGGTACTTCCGGTAATCACATACAAATTTCAGATGCTGCCTATACCGCTCTCGCCGACTTACCTGAGAAAATTAAAGTCAATAATTACAAATTTTATTTGGAATAGCAAAAAACACTGGATAGCACTAAACACACTAAAACAAGAAAAAAAGCAGGGAGGCCTCGCGGTTCCTGACATAGTTAACTACTATCATGCTATCGTCATGTCTAGAATCCCGGAATGGGGTAAGGAGGCGACGGATAAAAGATGGGTCACCCTGGAAAAAGATTAGTTCAGCACATTTGGGTAGAATTATTTGGAATCCACCGACACATAGATTCCTAGGAGAGAATACACACACTATCACATTAAACTCACTAAAAATATGGGATAAATGGTATAAAAAAGTAAACAGAAAATATAATTCACCATTAATAACACTAAAAGATAATGAATTTTTTCAGCCCGGCAAAAGTGGGTGGGGAGTGGATACTAAAAGATGAAACACGTTTAAAGGATGTAATGCACAATGGGAAAATATTATCATTTGAGGAAATACAAAGCAAGAGGGAAACCCTAAGGCTGGATAGATGGCGGTATCTCCAACTACACTACTTCATCAAAAGCCTACCCCAGCCAATGAGGTCGGAAGCTGATAGCACATGGCTTGAGAGTATATGTGTGAAACCTAATACAAAAAAAATGATCTCAAGGATTTATAAAAAGATGTTGGAGACTGAAAGGGAGGAGACCCCGCCATATATCCAAAAATGGGAAAGGGAATTAGGCTCACAATTAGACACAGGCACAATAGGAAAAATTATAAGGATGACCCATAGATCTGCAATAGATGTCAGGACGGCTGAGGCTAACTATAAGTGTCTATCGAGGTGGTATATCACTCCTGATAAAGCAAGTAGATACCAAAAGGGCTCCTCCCCAGATTGTTGGAGAGGGTGCAAAGAAAGAGGGACTATGGCCCACCTTTGGTGGGAATGCAATAAGATTAAAATCTACTGGACAAAGATTATAGGATACATCAAGGAGATCACACTTAAGGTCTTAGATAACGACCCTTGGGTGGTCTTGATGCATGCCACAAGGGAGGAGGCAAAGCATTATGAAAACTCATTGGTACCACACTTACTAAATGCAGCAAAAAAACTTATTGCAAAGAGGTGGAGAGAAGCAGAGGCCCCATCCATATGGGAATGGGTCGACGCGGTTGAAAGTATTCGACTTATGGAGTCCCTTAAAAGGAATTTTGATGAAAATAATGAGGAGATGGGAGAGTGCTGGGACAGCTGGAAAAGCTTTAAGCGAACATGGAGCTATGCTGAAGCTATTAGGCCATAGAAACACCAGTAGGATAAGGACTAATATAAATAACCTATAGACATGGATATAGCGATGAGAATGCAGGGGGGGGGTAGGGATGGGGGGGGATACCTCAAAAAAAAAAAAAAAAAGTGGGGGGGGGGGGGAAATTTTTGCCAGGAATAAAGGGGATGAAATGTGTATACTAAAGCGGCATACAGAGATGGGGTGGTATAAGTGGGTCTGTTTCTTCTTCTGTGTTTTTTTTCTTTTGTTTCTGTTTCACTTAAATTAACAAATGCCTGAACCACAAATATGCCACAATGATGTGTTGACAAAACAAAATGGACAAAACTGATCGGTGAAAACTGATTTAGGTCCGCTTGGAATGCTGAGCTGAAGTGGCAAAAGAAAAAGAGAAAAAAAAAAAAAAATCCCCCCCAAAAAAAGCTTTTGAGCCTGCCCCACAAACGTATGTAAACACCCCCGTCGGGTGCGCCTGCGTACGAAAACAACACTTGCATTACACGTTACAAATCGCCATGCACCTAGAGTGGGTACAATAGCTATAGGTCCATTATTCCTGGTTACTGGTTAACTCTTAACCTGTTGACCAGTGTGGATTTTTAAAATGCCTTGTATGGAAACCATAGGGCACTGAAGATTGTCGTTTTTACAGGAGGTCCACAGTTTTAAAGCTTGATGTGTTAGGAATCAATTTACTCAGCGCAACCTCCTCTTTTAAATTGGGTAATATATTGTATTTGTATGCCCTAAAATTTAGTTTTGGTGAATTTTGTGTAACATAAAAAATGGGAACTCCCACTAATTTATTCTCCAGGATCTTTGCTTTCAGAAAATACATAATGTTTGGGCATAACCTTCAGATCTAGAATGGTTTTGTAAATGTAGCGGCGACACTTTTGGACAAAGTGTCCGCTATGTACAAATTTTGTTTTTCCTCCAGAATCGTAATGGGGTTCTGAGGGTTAAATGTGTAGGTTTAACTTTGGCATCGGTTTGGCTGGGCTGTGTTGGGGTTCTGCCTGTTTGTGTACAGTTAGGTGCTCATGACAGGCCCAGAACCAGGCCTGGTTGGACATTTTGGGTATCGGCATTCCCCGGAGCCAATCAGTGGGTGTGTCTGGCCCCGCTGAGGAGTCTGGAGAAGGGTACTTAAGAGGCTGGAGTCGCGTGTTCGTGGTTCGTTCGGCCATAGCTGCCTGTTCCTGAGTCTGGACCGGGGTAGCCCAGCGAGAGGTCACAGGAGCGTGTGCCGCCCCGCAACATGGTCAGTTTGACAAGCCCCACAGACCCGCTTGGTCTGGGGCAAGGATCCATCTGTTCACGAGTCTCGGAACCGGCTGGTCTGAGGCGCAGTAACTGAGGGAGGATTTAAGGCATCCGGGTGTGCTCTTAACTTGGAGGGGCACCGCAGCTCGTGTAAGCGGAGGACTCTTCGGAGGAGGGCTAACAAGCTGGCATCCCAAGAAGTGCCTGGTTGCTGGGTTGTCAAGGACACTGACGAATCCACGCTTTCCCAGTACTGCCAAGGAGACAGAGAATATTCCAGGTACTGAGGAAAGGTTCCTGTTCACTTTTGGTTGCAACTTTCTTCAAGGTCAGAACTTTGCAAGTTCTGGATCAAATTGCTGACTGCCATAATCTCTGGCTAGAGATTTGTTCAGCTTTGAAGCGCCCAGCTGCGAGTGGCTACTCTCTGGGTTTGCATTAGAGACTTTCTAATAATCAGCAGTTCAAGGTGCCTGAGTTTCTTCACCCTAACCCTCTGTTCCCACATGAGACTGGGTCTGTTGGATGTTACCCCTGCAAATAAAAACCTTTCTAAAGGACTTTCATGGTGTCAGCGTCCAAAGTCGTTGGGTGCTAACCCTGGGAACCTCTAGATCTGGAAGAACAAGCCAATCGGAGGTAACCGGTAAGCCCAAAAGTCAAGGCCGCCCCATCGAGGGTTATGGCCGCTACATAAACCTGTGCAAAATCAACACAAAAATGGCCATGGCAGTGAAAGAGTTAATACACAACAGTGGATTCCAAGGGCACCTTAAAGTGGCTGTAAACCCACATGGAAATGGACGACCTGCAAGACAAAGGCATAATGGACTAGTATGCATAGCATACTAGCTCATTATGTAATTCTCATCTGAGATAGAAGCCCCCGCTGCGGTGCCCGTACACTGCTCCGGCCAGAGACATTTCTCCCGGATGTTCCTTCCGGGTATCGCTGCTCCGGAGCTGTGATTGGTCAGAGCCGCGATGACGTCACCCCTGCTCATGCGTGCGGCAGCCGCCGGTAATGGCACACTCACTGAAGAAAACTGCATGTACATGCCATTGCTTCAGTGGGCATGTGACAATGACATTGGCACCTCCAGATACCCGGGGTCGCTACAGGTAACAGTTATTATAGGCTTACCTGTAGCAAAAAGTGGATTGTAAGGGTTTACAACCACTTTAAGTTGGCTAAGTTAGCTAAAAGAAGAGCACAGAAAGAAATGTCGTTCTTGAATGCCTCAAATGGAACCACTTCCTGCATGTTCTAAGTGTGTAAACTTCAGCTTGAGTCATTGAACTCTGTAAATAACAGGCTTTTTACAGCAAAGAGAGGGAAACTTGAAAAAAGAACCGATAACCACTTGTTGGCTGCATAGATTACATAATATTGAGCATTTTATGTTTATCTGACAAAAATGAGGCACGCAGGAATCCAGAAACGGTTATACTGCAACCTACAGGTGTTTGGGACATTGGTGAACAGAAGAATTGTTGTCCTGCCCCTGCATAGCAACTTCTCTAGCCAGCTCGGCTCTGTTTTTCCCTATTGTCCTAGGAGGTCGGAAACCTCTTCTTCAGGTCTGTTAAACAGTATTTTTTTTTCTTCTAGTCTTCTTTGCTTCATATAATTTTTTTTGCTGAGATTGCTACAGTGACTGACCACCAAAAGCCCTCCTCAGTACCAACTGCCCAGGGTAGAAGTACCTGAGGCCTTGCCTCACTTTGGACCTAGCCGCATTCCAATGGGTGACCTTGGCCCATACTGACCTAGGGGTTCTGGGGGAGTTTACTTAATATCCCCAGAAACAGATGCAGGTAATCTACAATCTGGGATCCCATTGTTGTAATGTTGTCATCATTCGAGTCTTTCTCACCTCCACTGGGCAAGGCCGAGGCCTCCCCTATGCCAACAGGGACTTCTGTCTGCTGAGAGCTTTTTAGCTGTGTTTTTTTTTCTCAGCTGCTAGGGTGCTCTGCCTGCAGAGGCTGTAAGCACACTCTAGTGCCATCCCCTTTAGAGTCTGTCTCTGACTTTTCTAAGCCCTTCAACCAAGCCAGGACTGGGATCCCTGTCTCCATTTATGGCTCAGATTTAAAGCACTGCAGTCTCCTGCCATTTATAGGGTGTTTGTTTCATACTTTGATGCCCCTTTTATCATGCACCTGGAGGATCATCCTGCTCTTTCAGACCTCTGGTCTTTAAGAGCCCCTACGACTTGCAAAGGCCTCTCCACTAAACTCGCCATTTCAAACATTCCTCGTGTTGGCGGTAACCTCAATTTTTCGTACAGTCGCAGACCGAGGACATTTCTTTTAAGAGCGATCCCTGCGCCCTTGGGTTAGGCACCCACTTTATAGATTGGCTGTAGCAAATGTCTGGATCCTTGTGCTTTAGTTGTGATAGCTTGCTACACGCATCTGAGGTTGTGTCTTTTATATGGGACTTGTGTCCATAGAGATGTGTAGAGCACATGGATGGGACACTGATGCTACATCCAAAGAGCATCTGACACCATTATCTTTCAAGGGACATGGTCTCTTAAGTTCTGCTCTTGGCACCATGATTAGCAACACCATGCGTGGTCAGTGCGCTGCTGCCTTAATGCAGGTGGTCGGTGGAAGGTTTGTAGGATCTACAATATTCATTGGCAGTAAGTGCTGGTTTTTAGAGCCTAGCTCCCACTTAGTATGTTGGGTTCAAAGCCAGAGGTCAGCTACCCCCTCTTTGGCATAGGGATTTGCCCTCCACTTCTACAAGTGGGGGGCTTTTTGCACATCAGGAGGGGTCCTTAAGAACTGTTCACCCAGCATGTAGGTGCTCGGAACACCTCTTTTAGTCCGCAGGCTAACCCCTCGTGTCTGGAAGCACCTTCATTTTTCTAGGGCATCCTGGGTTTTAAGCACATTGGAACTTTGAGTCCCTGTCCAATTAAAGACTTAGTTTTGACAGGTAGATCCCACCAAGACTCAACCTCCCTATATGAAAATATTATACCCTTGGGTACTTTTGATTCCTTCATGGTATCTGGTACCCCTGACCGACTGTTACCTTTCTTATCCTTCAAAAGCACCTGCTACGTCTAAGAGCATTGGACCCTATGGCTACCCTTGTGTATTTTCCTGATATCCTCAATGTTGAATATTTAGACATCCTTCTCAGAAAGGAATCCGCTTTCTTGACCTTAGCCACAACTCTTCTGAAGGGTCAACACCTGCAAGCTTCAACTGGCTGAGGACTAAGAGGTCCCTGGTGTGACCCATCACTTCTTTAGGTGAAAAGGATGGGCTCTTCCCCCTACTCCAGGGGGACCCTACACTGGAGTTTCCCCATGCCCATGATTTCGGTCTAGTTCTCCAGAACTGGTGGTTACCTCTGCATCTAGGGATCCTATTAGTTTGCTTCCTTGGGTGGATTCTGTTTGACTTTGCTTAAATGTTGTAGGAACTTCTCCTTTGGAAAGGTTTGTATGGCTATCCTGTGGCAGGACAAGTGGTTTTGGCCCCATACACTCGATAACGCTGAGAGTACTACTTCATTGGAGACAATGTTTTGACATCTCGGTCTCCTCCACAGATGTCTCCACACCAAAGGGTGGGTTTGGATGCTACATCTCTTCTGCATGGCAGTAAGCGATCCTCACTGGAGGGCTCTGTGCTCCCTGGATTATCAATGGGCAGATCAGGGTTCTGCTGAAGGTCCACCCAGTTGGAGAAAGAGTACATCTGAAGGCCTTCATTGAACCCAATCACCTCGAGATGGGTACTTCTTGTATGACTGCTTCGCAGACCTATTTGGTCCCAGTGTTTTTTTTTTTATGTCGATATCGTCTTGTTCGTCTTTTTTCCTTCATGCAGTTATGCAGTTAATTTGTTTTAACAAAAAACTCGCCACAGCCCTCATTTATAGCTGGCTATCGCAGTAAGCAGCATTGGAAGGCTGAAACAGGTAACAACAAAGCCTGAGGAATGCCCAGAAAAAAACCCAAGCCTACTGACCACCAGCTCGCAGACAACCGAATGAACCTGTCTAACAGTGCGTTTAAAAACGGGGGTTTAGTCCACACGCATTTGCAATTGCATGCGTAAGCTACAGAGCCTCATCACGGCACCCTGATATCTGTGGTCCTAACTCTAAAATAAGTGCCCCCACAATGGAGGCATATGCCTTCTGATGGATAAATGAGGGCAGGTGGACTGAAGCGGAGCCCACCCAGAAGCACACCTATCACCCAGCAAGTAGCACAATGGCTGCAAAGGTGTTGGTGCGCTGCTGGACCAATACAAACACCAACGTGATAAGTTATTTTGTTCTACCTGTTTTGGTAGGTTTTTGGTTCTCAGCCGCTCCCAGGTGCAGACTCAATGGTCCTTTGTGTGAAGTCATTTCCATTGATTGTGATCTTTTCTGTCCTAGTCTTGAGCATTAGGAAGATCATTTGTGGCCTTTCCTTGGTTATTGGTCGCTTCCCCTGTGTTTGTAGGGGGCTTCACCTCATCTCGTCATGAGTTGCAGACACTTCCTAATTCATACTCTTGAACCGATCAGTGATTGTTTGCCCCCCCCCCCCGGTTTGGAATGCTTTTGAATGCCCAGTCTGTTTGCCTATGTCCCTTAGTGGACAAGCAAGAAAGGAAGATCTTTGGACTTACCATAGAGTTCAATTTTCGGGTTTGCCAGTGTCCTGACCTCCTGTATTCGGCAGTATAACCCAACTGTTTCTGAATTCCTGTGCCCCTCAATTGACTAAGTAGATTTTACAGTAAGTAAAAAAAAATCTTATTTTTTCAGGCCTGACCATAATAAGTTTATCGGCGTATACCACTGACCGGCGTATAACACGCACCCCAAGTTTAGGAGGGAATTTTTAAGGAAAAAAAGTTTTAGGAGAGAAGTTTAGGGGAAAAAAAAAAAAAACTTACATTTAAGCGTCATTTGCAGGCTTGCCCAGCGTCATTTGCAGCCTTGCCCAGCGTCATTTGACGCCTTGCCGACGTTTAAATTTCCCGACGTGAGACAAACCGCGCATGCGCGGCCGAAAGACCGAACCGCGGCCGAAAAAGGCCGAAGCTTGGCCGAAAAAGACCGAGCCGACTGTTCGGCTCCGCTCGGAGTCCCGCCTCCCTGCTGTTTCGGGAGCGAGCGCAGGGAGGCCGGACTACGAGCGGGGCTGAACAGTCGGCTCGGCCTTTTTCGGCCGCAGTCGCCTTTTTTCGGCGCCGCAACCAATTTTTGTCATTTTTTTTGGGGGGTATCGGCGTATAACACGCACCCACAACTTTCCCAGATTTTAAGGGGGGAAAAGTGCGTGTTATACGCCGATAAATACGATATGTACAGAGCCTGTAAACATTCCCTTTAATATGTTTTCCCTTTATACTTTTAGTGACAAACTATTCCTGGAAGAGGAGCTGAAGAAGGTCATTCAGGTTCTGGTGGAGGAATTTTTGGAGCCCAGTAAGAATGGTCTGATTTGGAGAGCGATGTGAGGAGACCCAGCAATGTACAATCCTTGGCGGTTCTCTGACCTCCATTCATGCATCGTCTTAACCCTCTGAATGTATCATCAGGAAGTGAAGTGCAAACTGTCCAGATGTTTTCACATGTCAGGATCACGGCCTTGTCATGTGGGTTTACTCGCTGCAAGGCATTCTGGGAGGTTTTTGTGTTGAGCGGACAATCGCAAGCTCAGCAGTTTTCTTGCAGTGATAAAAGGTCACTACTGATGTGATGGGCATCATTACACTAAAGAGATTTGCTTATCTATTTCTGTATCCCTCAGGCTTACCCCTATAATGTTTGTTTGCTTTTGACCAAATCCAATGCTTGACAGATGGCCAGGATGAGTTTCACTATCCATGAAAACACTGGTCTATCTTGGAGAGGCCCTGTTACCTTGCCCATTCAGGCCAATGTGTTCAGGGTCTGTTTAATTCTCTCCCCCGCCCTTCCCCCAACCACCTTATACCGACCTCCCACAGCGTTTTCCCATAGAACCTTATTCTGTTGCAGTTATTGTCAGAAAGGACACCGTGATTTAAGTTATAGGGTCTAGTGACATCCCCCTGTTTAGTCATATGACATTACTTGGGCTTAGTATTGGCCACCACTATGAGCACTGCATCGTGGAAGGAGATCCTGTGCTCTCCCCATATCCAGAAGCTTTGGATCTTTTGAGGAGACACACGCAAAAAGGAAAATCGGGGAGCACTGCTAAAATAAAATATAAGGTGGTTGGGGTGGGCTTTATAGATGAAATCCGGGTATGCCAATTTTTGTATACAAAAAGGAACACAAGGGGGCGCCAGCTAAGTGCAGCATCAATGGGTTTATTATTCATAATCGTAATAAACCCATTGATACTGCACTTAGCTGGCGCCCCCTTGGGTTCTTTTTTGCAATGTTAAGTCAAGTTAGTCTAGTTTGGACCTATGTAAGTTTGTATGTCATACCTTTTTGGGATACCCATGGAAGCTTTGAAATCGCTGTAGTGTAGGCATTACTACTACGCCACTATTATAGTGCTCTCCACTCCAGTTCCCACACCAAGTGGTGATGTGTAAATACCAGTGACTCGCTCGACATGAGAACACTTTGCATTTTCTCAATGCACATGCTCATTTTTGATTGGGCAAGGAGGTTGCGACATCAACACCCCACTTTTCCACCATTGCAATCATTGAGAAAATGCAATGTATTCTATGGCTGAGCAGGCTACCTCCTGTGTTCAGTAAGCAGCAGGGGAGCTGCTCAGAACGGGATCCAGAACATGGAGACAGACATTATTAGCAAAACCTACTGCAGTGTTTTCCAGCTTCCAGGGGGGATCCCACAGGTTTGGAACGTGCATACGTACGTTGGTCCATAGGTGTGCAAAGCCTATTGCATTAGGGTGTGCACCCCAAAGCTTAAACACACATGTGTGTCATATATATATATAGATATATATATATATTATATACACACACACACACACACACACACACACACACACACACACACACTATATATATATATATATATTATATATATATATATATATATATATATATATATATAGATATATATATATATAGATAGATATATATATATATATATATATATATTATATATATATATATATATATATACATACACATACACATACACACACACACACACACACACACACACACACACACACACACACACACACACACACACACACACACTACACACACACACATATATATACACACATATACACACATATATATTAATATATATATATATCTTTATATATATATATACACACACACACCATTGACCTCCTTTCTCTTCCAGTGAAAGAGAAGAGCGTAAGCACTTCTCTTATGGAATAGCCGGCAGGGAGATCTTTGCCATCTTCCTGCCGCCACACAGAGCGATGATACAAATGCGCATGGGGTGATTAGGATGTGCCCAGGCACACCCGCACGCCTTTGTATTGGTCCTTGCTGAACTAATTGACATACCTGGAATTCAGCTTTAACCAGACCCTGTTACTTTTTCTCATTATACTCACGTGTACAAAGTCTGAGGCCACCAAACAACCAAAAACTTTTTTTTTTACACACAACCACGTAGAACATCAAATGCGTTTCAGGGGCCCAAAGCCCCCCCCCCTTCTCCAGGGCTTAAATAAAATCATAAGGACTCAAAAATGTCACAATCCAGCAACGGTTAGATATTTGCTCTTGTCTGGTATAGCCAGAATCCGTGAGTCAGGAAAACCAGAATGGGCAAGGTGACGGGGCATGTTCATTCTTCAAAGACTTCCTTCTGTTTAGCAGAGGAAGCCATGCTGATTGGCCGGTCCCATGGGGGATATGCTGCATGCCTTGATGACGTCACTTTAACGGTTCCTAATAAGTGACACACATCGGCTGCCTTTCTTGAGGGATGTATCCAAAACCTTAAAACCTGTGTTAAGAAGCTGTTGTTTTTTGTGTTCTGTTTTACAGATGTTTTTGTTATTTATTCTTTTCTGTACCATTTTTATGTTTTTGTGTATTTGCTGTAGACGGAGACATTTAGCGGTATTGTGGTGCTGTACAGTGATGTGGACTTGTCTTAGTTTAGTATTATACTGTCATTTCAGTGGTTCTATCTACTTTCAGAATACGAGTTATAAGCTTACTGTGGTTTTCTGCTGAGGCGCTGTAGATGTGGCGTCATGTAAACCAGCAAGAAGACACCAGGAGGGTGTATGAGGGATACGCACTTTCCAATGGTCCCTTGAAGAGAAATGTCATGCGAGCCTACTGGAGGGAGCCATTTAATTGGGTGCCTTCAAATTGGAATTCTGGGTGAATAACAGCGTGGAAATACATGTGTTTCCAGTTTTACTGCATTAAAGTGTTACTAAAGCCTTGTTTTAAAAAAAATTAATTAAAATAAACATGTTACACTTACCTGCCTTGTGCAATGGTTTTGCACATGGCAGCCCCAATCCTCTACTTTATGGAGTCCCCCCGCCAGTGCTCCAGGCCCTTCCTCTTCGGCAGGTGCTCCCATGAAAAGCCACTTTCAAATGGGGGCACCCATGCATGCTTGCTCCCGAGTCCCACTGCTGCGTTCATTGACTCGGCCCATGCGCCTCCCGCTCCCGTGTCACAGCTTTTGATTAACAGCAGCAGGAGCCAGTGGCTCCCACTGCTATTGATCTGTCCAATGAGGAGAGAGACAGCGGCTGGAGCCGCTGCACTGGTGCACATTGCTGGATCAGATAAGGCACAGGTAAGAAAAAGGGGAGGTCTGGGGGGGGGGAGTTGCAGCACAAAGGTTTTTAACCTTTTAATGCATTAAGGGGAAAAAACCTTTAAAGCGATGTTCCGCCCCAAAAAAAAAAAAAATAATTAAAAGCCAGCAACGACACCTACTGCAGCTGCTGGCTTTTAATAGGACACTTACCTGTCCTGGAGTCCAGCGATGTCGGCACCGCAGCTGATGTTTCCATCAGCTGTCGGGGGCTGCCGCCGCCATTGCGGGTAAGGGTACCTAGCAGTGTGAACTTACGGCTTCACGCCGGGAACCCTACTGCACATGCGCGAGGCCCCGCTCCTCTCTCCTACTGGCCCGGCGACAGGGAGAGGAGAAGGGAGCCCCGCGGTGACGTCAGGCCCCCCCCCCCCCGAAAGGTGCCAATTGTGGCACCAAATGAGCGGAAGTTCCACTTTAAGGCTTTACAACCACTATAAGTATTTGTAACTGTGTTCAGCTAGTCCTGTGATTCAGACTCTTCCTGGTTCAGCTTTTCTGCTTCCTGGGTCACCTTGTTGCTCATTCCATGTAGGTGATGATGCTGCTTGGTTGTCCAATGAGCAGGCTGGAGGCAGAGATAGGAAATGGGATGCTGCCAAGCTGGATCAGGAAACATACGGGCGTTCTGTGTGGGATCTTTATGAATCACAAGACTGGCCAGATCTTTCAGCAGGTAAAACTGGTAAACATTTGTGTTTTCATCGTCTTTAGCTTTTTGCTAATTTATTATCAAGTCATTCGCTTTCCAAGCAATTAGTGACATCATCACATCACAGTGATGTCATAAGTATCTTTGCAAAGGCTGCATTCTTGTTCTGTTAACAAAACTTCTCTTGAAACCTAGACAGGGACTCTTGAAGCATCTGCTCCTTTGAGGACCTTCATCAGATATGGTATACTTACCACCATAGTTACAGCGTGAAGGTGGTCCACTGTGTTAATAGGGGCCTATGTTGTACAGTGGGGATCCCCTTTAGGTTATGGTCCTTGTCTTTCATCAATATTTTAGCATTTACAGATCAATATTGTATTTATAGCTGTCCAATGATATTCATGATGCTGGGTGGTCTATGAAGACCCCGAGTTCCTTGCTGATTACTTTTAATGACTTTGCTACAAGTATGTCATTCCCGAATGCTTACTACTCCACTTTAACAAGTGTCCTCTGCGCCCTCTTGTGGTAAGCTGATATTACAGCAGAATTTTATTTTTTTGCTTGTAGCAAATTGCTGCAATAAAAAGTAAGTTAAAAAATAAATAGAAGGCCAAAATATTGCGGTCATATTTTGCTTTAAAGCTTTGTTGCTTTAAAAGTGCTTTTTCTATAAAGATCTGGGTAAAGTAAAAAAAAAAAAAAAACAATTTGAAGCCATTACAAACAGAAATCTTTTGCTTACTCTTACAGCCAAGGCTTCCTGCTCCATTTGTGTGCAGTCTCCATGGATTAATATAAACAATATTAGTATTTGGAGGATAGTTCTGCCAAGTATTAGGCCCCTTTCATATCTGCCCGCTGATCCCCTGCTGAGGAGAGCGGGAGGATGACGGGTCCTCGTCTGCTCAGTTTATGCTCTGCTCTATGGGTGGCCAGGAGAAAAAAAGACTCCGCTGTCCATTTACACCCAACTGCCCTGCAATCTGATTCTCCTACGTGGAGGAGGATGGCCCTCTTCTTTTTTTTTTTTTTTTTTTGGACTGGATCGGTGGTAGGTCGCGTATAAATGGGCACAAATCCGTTTACACCTGCTTGTCCATAGGGATGAATTGAGGGGTCCGATCAGGTCTTCCTGAAAAACTCACAGGTGGACCGAAGTGGACCCCTTTGAGTGAATGGGGCCTAAGTCTCGGTTCACATTACTGCGTTCTGAATGTAGGCAGCCCATTCATTTCAATGGACGTTGCCACCTGCAGAAATGTAGGAGAAAACCGTTAATGGCGCCCCCCGTGTCTGCTAAAGGGCAGCTCATTTGCCTTTTAGGTTGGGAAGATCTGATTCTGCACGTGTTCTGGACCCGCAGTAAAGTGAACCAAGGCTAAATACTCTGCATTGATCCTTTTGGATGCCTTTGAACTTTTTATATTTCTTCTTAATAAAAACAAATATAGATGAGACAGTCAAATAGGTTTATAGTATAATGATGGCTATATTCTCTGTCTCATCTACTTCCTTCTCTTTTACATCTGCTCCCTTATCTGATTTTTTATTTTTTTTCCTCTCTGCTCCCTTTTGCCTTGTCTTATCCGCTCCCTTTGCTTTTTCTCTTATCCGCTCCCTTTGCTTTTTCTCTTATCCGCTCCCTTCGTTTTTTCTCTTATCCCCTCCCTTCGTTTTTTCTCTTATCCCCTCCCTTTGCTTTTTCTCTTATCCGCTCCCTTCGTTTTTTCTCTTATCCCCTCCCTTCGCTTTTTCTCTTATCCCCTCCCTTCGCTTTTTCTCTTATCCCCTCCCTTCGCTTTTTCTCTTATCCCCTCCCTTCGCTTTTTCTCTTATCCCCTCCCTTCGCTTTTTCTCTTATCCGCTCCCTTCGCTTTTTCTCTTATCCGCTCCCTTCGCTTTTTCTCTTATCCGCTCCCTTCGCTTTTTCTCTTATCCGCTCCCTTCGCTTTTTCTCTTATCCGCTCCCTTCGCTTTTGCTCTTATCCGCTCCCTTCGCTTTTTCTCTTATCCGCTCCCTTCGCGTTTTCGGATGAAATACGGACATACATGCATCCCTATGGGATAGCGGGTTCATCCGCTGACATCCGATATCGTCCGTCTCCGCTGTGGTCCGATTCTGCAGACGGAGGAAAATCCTATTTTTCTATCCGTCTGCAGAGCGGATGGGATGAACACGGACAGACGGTCTGTGTTCATCCGATCCCATATAGAGGAGAGCGGAGATCTGACAGGGCGGTCCCTGCACAGTGCAGGGACCGCCCTGTCATCCGTCGTCTCAGCAGGGATCAACGGAGCGATCCCCGCTGAGCAAGCGGATGTTTACGGGGTGGATCATTACGGATCCGTCCCGTGTGAAAGGGGCCTAAGTGTTGAGAGGATTCTTAAAAAAAAAAAAAAAAATGTTGAAAATAAAAAAGATTAAAAGAAAAAAGTTGGAACCTATAGTGCATTTATTATGACTTGTATATAGAAGTAAGAAGCTGTGTAGTTAATTATTAGGAATATTTGGCAGGTAGTGTGTTTAGCTATTTGAATTGAGTTCCACTTTTATCTTCCCAGGAGAATCCCTTTGAATATATGGCCTGTTAGTGAGCAGGACATGGACTTTGGGCTATTCCGTGGTCAAATAGCAGACAGGAAAGATCTTTGTTGTTGAGATTGGGAATGCAGAGAGATCACTGCCCCCGTCTGGTCTTCTCCAATGGGGGGCTCACAGTGGTCTCGGTTTGATGGGATAGAAGCGTTTTGCACTGTAATATGATGTGGTTCTCCCGGTCTGAAGAAGCAGCTCTCAGGCTGGGGGCCAGAATTGCACTATACATTTTAATGCACTTTCACATTAGTGTGAGGGAAAACAATATTTGTAATTATAATGTAAGATCGGTTGGTGAGATGCACGCAGACTGTAAGCCAACCAATGAGGAACGCAGAGTCCCATTATGCATCGCGCTGGGATTTTGCATTACCTCCATCGTTGAGTTTGCATGCTATAGCCAATGTATTTGTTGGCATGTTTATGGTTACAGCAATGCTATGCAGCTTGATGAATAGTTATGACGATGTGCCTTGGAATGCAGTCTTATAGTGAAGGGCGGATTAAATAAATACCCTAGACATGCTGGAGGTTATCCTTTTTTCCTATATCTCTGCTCTACAGGAGGTGACATATTTTCTTATCTGCAGTGGCTGTCGCCTCTTGCCTTCTTTTGCTCTCTGACAGGGCAACCAATCTGAATTCATGTTGCATTTATCACTCCTGATTGGTAAAGGGCAAAACCTTACTGATTGTTGCTGCACCTTGAGTCAGCTTGTGCTCCAAATTAGACTTTTTAGGCCAAGTGCAAGACTCATCTTGACAGCCATACCTGTTGGAGGTCTCTCAGATGAGATAAGCAGCTCATTACTGGACCCATTTAGGAAAGCTGCAGAAAAAGGAAGACCAGAGATGTACCCGACAGCATCCAATCATTTTATGGACAGTTGAAGAATAAATTCTGATTGGTTGCCAGAGACCACAATCCCAGTCGCCACTTATGGGTTTTTGGCGTCTTTTGCATTGGTGGGGTTGGTTCTCTAGAAGGATGGTGGTCAGGCAGTAGGGTTATTAATGACCAGCCTAAGATCAGAATGCGCCTTTGGAGGCAGCAGGAGACCAGGCCCAGCAGCTAGGGTAGAACCGCTCTACATTTATCTACCACCTTCAAGAAAATGTCACAGTAGATGACATTTTTCTTATCTGCAGTGGCTGTCCCCTCTTGCCTTCTTTTGCTCTCTGACAGGGCAACCAATCTGAATTCATGTTGCATTTATCACTCCTGATTGGTAAAGGGCAAAACCTTACTGATTGTTGCTGCACCTTAAGTCGGCTTGTGCTCCAAATTAGACTTTTTAGGCCAAGTGCAAGACTCTTGTGTCATCTTGACAGCCATACCTGTTGGAGGTCTCCCAGATGAAATAAGCAGCTCATTACTGGACCTATTTAGGAAAGCTGCAGAAAAGGAATACCAGAGCTGTACCCGATGGCATCCAATCATTTTATGGACAGTTGAAGAATAAATTCTGATTGGTTGCCAGAGACCCCCAGTTTTTTGTCTAATAAAAAGCCACTTATGGGTTTTTGGTGTCTTCTGCATTGGTGGGGTTGGTCTTCTAGATCCAGTGTTTTTCAACTCCAGTCCTCGAGACGCCCCAACAGGTCATGTTTTCAGGTTTTCCATTATTTTACACAGGTGATTTGATCAGCTTCACAGTCTTAGTAATTACAGCCGTTTCATCTGAGGGAAATCCTGAAAACCTGACCTGTTGGGGCACCTTGAGGACTGGAGTTGAGAAACACTGATGTAAATGGATGGTTGTCGGGCAGTAAGGTTATTGATGACCAGCCTATGTTCAGAATGTGCCTTTTGGAGGCAGCAGGAGACCAGGCCCAGCAGCTAAGGTAGAACCGCTCTACATTTAATCTACCACCTTCTCTTCCTTCCATGTAATACAAAGAAATGGAGAAGTCCTGAAAGTCCAAGTCCCTCGCCATATGCAAATCTAATGTATCAGGTTAGATTTCCTACTTACTGGTGAAATGGTGGGATAATTGTTGCCTTTCTGAAGAGAAAATATTTGCGTAATACTAAAGATATTTGGTATTTCCTGAGTCCCGAGCTGGTGCAAACCTTGGCTGCCAGTCCAGCCCCAAAATATTGGTCTGGATGAGTTTAAAAGACGTTTGTATAGTGTAATCTGAAGTTTTTCGCAACACCTATTTAGTCCAATTGCTGAATGACTTACAAGAATTTATAGCCCATTTGTGGCCTGCTGCTCTTGACTTCAGTTAAAAGCGGAACTAAACCCATCAATTACAATTAAATGGTTTGAAATCAACATATTCCTGGAATGCCGGGATTGCTAGCTGTCACATTTTGCTTGTGCTTGTAACCAAACTATCAGACCATCGAATGGCTGGCGTCATAACTGATCACATTTTGCAGCACCATAGCGGTTGCAGATCAAACGCAGGCCAAGATGGCAGCCTTCCCGGCTGAAAAGAATAGAAGGGTTTAGTTCCGCTTTAAGGCATTTGAGGAGGTGACTGTTTCAAAAAACATTAGCGATGCTTTAAGACCACTTTCAATATAAAACAAACCAATGGTAATCTAGTCTGATAACGCAATAGTGTAAAAAAAAAAAGAAGACATTCTACTGCTAGAAGCGCAAGATTTAGGTGAACGCACAATAAACGCACAACCGCAGCCAGCGTGCCGCTTTGCTGTAGACTAGCGCTGGAGCAAAGTTTTTGTAGCCTCAATGTTGTTTTCTGAATATTATATTCCCCCCTCGGTTTATTACTGGGGCTTGTTATTGCAGAGCTGCCCTCGGCGCTCTATAAGGAAAAATAGATGTCGTTGTCGCTGATATTTTGTATATTGCTTTCTGTCCATATTGTAAATTATTCGATATCTTATCTCGGGTCATGGCATTGATCACATGGGAGTGCTTCTGCCGCACCTTTCATACGGTTACTGATGTCTGTCCAGGATGATGCTGCTTTCCTTACAACATGCAGGTCTGTGTGTAAAAAAAAAAGTAACAAACTGTATATTGTTAGAGGTTTAAGGTCTAAAAACTGAAGATAATTTGATATAAAGTGGAGAGATTTTCTTACACAACACTTTTCATTGGAGGACCCTGCAGGCTTATTCTAATGAGCCTGAAATGGCCAGTAGCCTAGAACAGTGATGGAGAACCTTGGCACTCCAGGTGTTTTGGAACTACATTGCCCATGATGCTCGTGCACTCTGCAGTGTAGTTGAGCATCATGGGAAATGTAGTTCCAAAACATCTGGGGTGCCAAGGTTCTCCATCACTGGCCTAGAAAAATAAACTGCTCTAAGCTTCATAACTACCAAGTTCAAACCACATATAACAAGTTTTCTACATAGAAATACATATTGGCAAAATGTTTTAATTATTTTTTTACTAAAAATGGAAGGTACAAGATCTGGTGCAGCTCTGCATGGAAACCAATCAGCTTCCAGGTTTAGTTATTTTTTGTCAAAGCTTAGTGTTACTAAACCCACAACAGTAAAATCAGTCTGTATATGCAGTAAATCATGCTTGTTATATTACCTGTGGAACCTAAGGGGTAACCCTGAGCATTGTGTAAAAAAAGCGGTTTGTTTCTGCCTTCTGTTACTCCCCTTCTTCCACTTTCTCCACTACATCTCCTGATAGTACAGAGCCTTGGAGTCACAATGCACATGCTCAGTTTGGTGTGTGTTGCTAGAGAGGTGTTGGTTTTTTTTTTTCTTAGGAGGGTGCATGTGATCAGTACAGGGCCAATCAGCACTTTCCATGCAGCCTCGTAGGACAGTCAGGGGAGAATGAAAAACTCCTCCGCCTACAAGCTTTAACCAGACACTGATAGAAGTCACAAGACTGTTATATATTGCTGATGACAAAAGGTATTTAGCAGTTTTTTTTACTAAAAAAATTGCATTTCCATTATCTGTTTACTGGGGGAGACCAGATATAGTGACTGCAGGCTCCTGGGGAGACCAGATATAGTGACTGCAGGCTCCTGGGGGAGACCAGATATAGTGACTGCAGGCTCCTGGGGAGACCAGATATAGTGATTGCAGGCTCCTGGGAGGCTCCTGGGGGAGACCAGTTATAGTGACTGCAGGCTCCTGGGGAGACCAGTTATAGTGACTGCAGGCTCCTGGGGAGACCAGTTATAGTGACTGCAGGCTCCTGGGGAGACCAGTTATAGTGAATGCAGGCTCCTGGGGAGACCAGATATAGTGAATGCAGGCTCCTGGGGAGACCAGATATAGTGAATGCAGGCTCCTGGGGAGACCAGATATAGTGACTGCAGGGTCCTGGGGAGACCAGATATAGTGACTGCAGGATCCTGGGGAGACCAGATATAGTGAATGCAGGATCCTGGGGTGACCAGATATAGTGACTGCAGGCTCCTGGGGAGACCAGATATAGTGACTGCAGGCTCCTGGGGAGACCAGATATAGTGACTGCAGGCTCCTGGGAAGACCAGATATAGTGAATGCAGGCTTGTGGGGAGACCAGGTATAGTGACTGCAGGCTCCTGGGGAGACCAGATATAGTGATTGCAGAGTCCCGGGGAGACTAATCACTATATCTGGTCTCCCCAGGAGCCTGCAATCACTATATCTGGTCTCCCCACAAGCTTGCATTCACTATATCTGGTCTCCCCACGAGCCTGCAATCCCTATATCTGGTCTCCCCCCAGGAGCCTGCAATCCCTATATCTGGTCTCCCCCCAGGAGCCTGCAATCCCTATATCTGGTCTCCCCCAGGAGCCTGCAGAGTCCTGGGGGAGACCAGATTTAGTGAATGCAGGATCCTGGGGGAGACCAGATTTAGTGAATGCAGGATCCTGGGGGAGACCAGATTTAGTGAATGCAGGATCCTGGGGAGACCAGATTTAGTGAATGCAGAGTCCTGGGTTTAGTAACACTTTAATTGAACAAGCTGGAGTTAGAAGCTGATTGGCTACCATGTACAACTGCACCAGATTTTTGTACGCTCCAGTTTTAGTAAATCAACCCCAACTTCTTCTGTTTTTTTTGTTAAGCAGTTAAAGAGTAAGTTCATCTTTGCAAGAAAAATGAAAGGGTGAACTGACTCCAAATACCCCTTTGTACCCAACTGCACATAGCAGCCACGATGCCCCTTGCTGGCAGTGTAGTGCTCCGAAAAACCAAAATGCACAACCCTGAAGAGAGTATCTGTTTGCAATTGGTAAGAGCAACCAGGTCACTGCACTGACCAATGAGAAGCACATCTGAAGCTTCTTTTTCTGGTAAATTGCCCCAGAAGATAGAAGTGCTTCTGTTTGGTCAGTGCGGTCATGTGGTCAGGATATTTGGAACTAGGTCACCTTTTTCTTTTTTTTTTTGTGAAGACAAACCTACCCTTTTAAAAAAGAATTCCAAGTCTGGATATTGACAAATAGTTACATTGCTTGAGGTTGGACGAATGTACTGTAACTATGCATATACCATAGACAAAAAAGTCCTATGCACCACACATCACTGAGACTCTTTGGATATGTAAAATGACAGCCTCAGCCCAGGCTCCAGCCAAGCCATGCCTCCAATGCATTACACTCTGGTGGAGTGAAACACGTTGAGGGTGTGGCTTGGCTGGAGCCTGGGCTGAGGCTATCAATTTACATATCCACATGGTCTTGCGGTGATGTGTGGCGCATAGGACCTTTTTTTGTCTAGTTTCTTGTATCCTTGGAGCTGGTATGAGCTCTGTCCTTGCCAGCGCTCCCATCTGTGTCCTACAGGAGAGGACCTGGCTGCAGGCTTGAGCGGCACCCCCTATTTATTGTCTGGTCACCTATGCATAAACCATACCTGTGGGATCCCTCTAGAAGCTGGAAATCGGTGAAGTAGACACTGTTACTCCAGTGATCTCCACTTGCTGGTCCTATGCCAGTCGGCAGTCCTGCTGCAATGTGGACACGGGAGGTTGGTTGCTGGGCACAGGCACTGTTCAGAGTGCCTTTGCGACTTTCACGATGTTCATTTGATTTCCTGTGTTTAACAATGCAAAAGGGCAGCTGGTCAGCTGGAGTAGTGATGTCTATACAGTGATTTCCAGCTTCTAGATGGAGCTTGCAGGTAGGGTATATACATTTAGGCCAAGCTGGACCAATGGGACTATGTAAAAATATCCATACCGGAATTGCTCTTTATTATTCTAGGGTTAAAACAGAGGTGAACAGGAGGCTGGGAACCAGGAAGCAGGAAACAAAAAGCAGCTGGTCGTGACTTCACAGGAAATGTGATTATTCACAGTGGCAAGGAATGGTAATGCATTTCGAAGCTACAGATTCTTCATCAGACCAAATGCATTACACCATTTCTTGCCTCTGACATTTCCTGTTTCTGTGAAGTTTCAACCAGCTGCTTCCTGGTTCCCGGCCTCCTCTGGATCCCTATAAGATCACACAAGTGCCCCAGGCTGCAAAGGGAAAACGGGACGCCGAATAGGACATTTATGAGAATCCAGGACTGGCTGTTTTCACCACATAGTGAACCCATCTAATTTAACCTGTAATTTACTACTTGTTTTTAATAAGTATATGATTTATACTGCACTCAGTCTGGCTCCCCTCTGTTCCCAATATTCTAGGGTTAGCTGTCCTTTAGAGGACTACTGGAAATGACGTGTTATTTGTGATTGTAATGAATCGCTTCAATTCATCACAGTCTATATAATTCTGATTTTATTGGCTCTTGCACCTCCTCGCAGGCAGTGTGCAGTTTTCTAGGCCTTGGTTATGAGGTGCAGTATACGGCTCAGTGACGGTAAGGAAGATATTATCGGATTCCTGTTTTGCTTTTTGTTCTGTTTACCTCATTGTGATGCTTTGTGTTCTTTTATTTTTTTCTACAGACATCTACCCCTGTAAACTGTATTTTCTTTTTATTGTGAACTGTGTGTTTTAATAAATTCTTGTTATTCTATTTGAACCTTGGCTTGTGCTTTTTGTTACTGCCTGTTTGGGCACAACTTTCCTATATGGGATGCCAAGAATACAGTGCCAACTAGTTCTCCAATGAGCGACTTTTACCTGCTAATCCTAACCTGACAGACTGCACCTCACACTTGATCTACCCGTAACCTGGCCCTAAAGCTGAACTCCAAGCAAAAACAACTTAACCACTTGCTTACTGGGCACTTTAACCCCTTCCTGCCCTGACCAATTTTCAGCTTTGAGCGCTGTCGTACTTTGACAATTGCGCAGTCAGGCAACAAATGACATTTTTATCATTTTTTTTTTCACGCAAATAGAGCTTTCTTTTGGTGGTAGTTAAAGAGGAAGTAAACCCTCTTAACAAAAAAAAAAAAAAAAAAAAAACCTGCAAGACAAAGGCATAATTAGCTAGTATGCATAGCATACTAGCTAATTATGTATCACTTACCTGAGATCGAAGCCTCGGCATCGGTCCTTCTCCCCCTCCGACCGCCGACATCTTCTCCCGGAGTGACTTCCGGGTATCGCGGCTCCGGCGCTGTGATTTGCCGGAGCCGTGATGACGTCACGTGCATGCGCACGAGAGCGGCATATAACAACTGAAGCATCGGCATATAGCGCCGTTGCTTCAGTTGTCGCTAGTGCGCATGTGCCGCAGGACGTCGGCACATGCAAATACAGGTATATCTCCTAAACCGTGCAGGTTTAGGAGATATCCCTGTTAGCTACAGGTAAGCCTTAATATAGGCTTACCTGTAAGCTAAAGTTGTAAAAGAGGGTTTACTTCCTCTTTAATCACCACTGGGTTTTTTATTTTATGATAAATAAATGGAAAAATACCAAAAATTATGAATAAAAAAATGTAATTTTATTAATTACATTTTGCAAATACAGTGGAACCTCGGATTACGAGCATAATCCGTTCCAGGAGAATGCTCGTAAACCAAAGTACTTGCATATCAAGGCGAGTTTCCCCATTGAAGTCGGTGGAAAAGAAAATAATTTGTTCCGCATTGACATCAATGGCATGCAATACCGCATGTGGCCAGAGCATGAGGGGGCGCCGGAGAGACTCGGAAACGGGCGAAAAGGCCTGAGGATACCTCGGCTGACCTCGGAAAGACTTTGCTCCCGAGATTTGCCGAGGTCAGCAGAGCTGTCCTCGTTTTTCTTTTTCTGTGCATTTCCGAACGGCGATGCTCGGCTCTGGCGCCCCCCCACCTCAGGTCAAACATGGTACTGCACACCGATTTGGCCTGAATTGTTCTCGTTTTGCGAGACAACACTTGCAAACCGAGTTACGATTTAAAAAAATACAGTGCTCGTTTTGCAAAACGCTCATTAACCGTGTTACTCTCAATCCAAGGTTCCACTGTAGGTAATTTTTTCTCCTTCACTGGTGGACACTGATGGGGCGGCACTGGTGGACACTGATGGGGCGGCACTGGTGGACACTGATGGGGCGGCACTGGTGGACACTGATGGGGCGGCACTGGTGGACACTGATGGGGCGGCACTGGTGGACACTGATGGGGCGGCACTGGTGGACACTGATGGGGCGGCACTGGTGGACCCTGATGGGGCGGCACTGATAATCAGTGTAGATGTCCCTTTAACACAAGCCGGTTATCGGCTCTCCTTTTCTCTCGCTGCCAGTGTGAGGAAAGTAATGCCGATAACCAGCTTGTGTTCACATCATGATCAGCTGTGATTGGACACAGCTAATCACGTGGTAATGAGCCGCTGCTTGGCTCTTTACCCCGATCTGTGATTCGTCATTCAGCTATATGGTGGTCGGCAAGTGGTTAATGCACAGGTGATCTACATTTGGTAGCATGTTTTAGTAGCGAAAGGATTTCTATTTCTGTCCATCTAGTCCTGAGATTGGCCGCATAGCGTTGTCTGGTAGGGTAAGAGAACTGATTTTTCTCTGCAGCAGTCAGGTTACACTTGCAAGTCTTGTACCTCCCCAGCAGGGCTGGGACAAGGGGTGGGCAGGAGAGGCGGCTGTCCGGGCCCCCTCACCACATGCTCCACGACAGTGGCTGGCATCTAGCTGGCCACAGCTTGATTCCTCACACTGTGCATATTGGAATTCCTTCTAGCTGCTAAAAAAGCAAGCAATTGACCATACATGTGGAGTGCACACTCATGCCAAGCACGGGCAGCTGGAACAAGGTGGCAGAAACTGGGTTCAGAGTGGTTCACCTATTATATGGCATGTATTAGCAGCAGTGGTGGCGGGTGAAAATCCATAGTGTTAGAAGTTCGGTCGTAAATTATAATTTTTTTTGTACATCATGGGACACAGAGCAGGCTTATTAAACATGACTATCTGGGTTATTGGTCACCTACAGGTGAATGGACACTGGCAAACAAAGATAGGAAATGCTCCCCTATATAACTCCACCTCCCCAAGGGAGCATTAATTTTTTTAATGGTGTCGGAGGTGGTGGTCACTGATATGCAACTCTGTGCAACATACCAGATTCGCAGAGGCTCCTGTTGGGGGCAAGGGATTGATGCTCTGAATCCAGCTCTGCTGCTGTAACATTAAAATGGTTGGTACCCAGGCCTCACTACAATGGATGGATGGTTTTTGCAAGGTTGTGCCTGTAATGTGACCTTTCAGTGTTTGACCCTCCAGATACAGAACCTTGTGCATTAGTACTGACTAAGGTGTTTCTGGCAAGGTGTTCTACATGTCCAGGGCGGTGGACCCCAGGAAGTGGGGATCGAGTCCCTGAAGGTCTCTCTAGAGTAGACTTTGCCCATCGTGATGGGTGAAGATTGGGGCCTGGTTTTGCTTTTATTAGGACCCTGTGGTGGAAATGGTAAGTCACTTGTTCCTTGTAGCCTTGACATTCTAAAGCTTGCGCTCCTGTTTGGCTGCCTATCCTTATGCTTCTCCATACTAGAGTGTGCTGCTGCAAGTAAGGCTGTGAGGCCGCTTTAAAGCCGGCTGAAGCTTGTTGATGGGCTTCTACTTCGTGCTGTTCCTTGGATCATCAGTAGCTGGAGATTCTTAATTTGGATCGGAAGTCTGGGGTCCTGGCTGACATAAAGGGGTTTCCCAATGTTATGCCGAGTAAATTGATACCCAACATGTCACGCTTCAAATGTGCGCCCGCTCGTGGAATGGTGACAAACTTTTTTACCCTTTTAAAAATCTCTATATTCAAGGTTTAAAAAATTCTACAGGTTGCATGTTTTGAGTTAGAGGAAGTCTAGGGCTAGAATTATTGCTCTCGCTCTAACTATCACGGTGATACTTCACATGTGTGGTTTGAACACTGTTTTCATATGCGGGCACTACTCGCGTATGCGTTCGCTATTGCGCCCTAACTCAGCAGGACGGGGCATGTTTAAATTTTTTTTTTTTTTTCTTATTTATTTTACTTTCTAGTTTTTATTTTATTTATGCTCAGCCACCCCCATCCACGGCTCATCCATCCCCATTCATGCTCATCCATGCCACTGCAGTGCCTCACAAAAGTGTAATAGGTAGTCAAATTGGATTTGAAACTGATGCCCCTAGAACATCTGTCGGTGCTCCCTGCATGTTGGTCCTCTGTATGTGGCCACGCTGTGGAAAAGTCTCCCACATGTGGTATCGCTGTCCTTGGGAGGAGTAGGTGAATCTTTTTTGGGGTGTATTTTTGGTATGTACATGTTATGTGTTAGAAAGATTGTGTAAATGGACAACGTTGTTAAAAAACGTGTATTTTGTGCTATGCATATGCTGTGTGTGATAATATAGCAATTTTGTGGAGAAAAAAAAAAAAAAGAAAATCTTGATTTTTGCAAAGAATTGTGGGAAAAAATTACAACTTCAAAAAAACTCACCATGCCTCTTACTAAATACATTGGAATGTCTACTTTCCTAAAAGGGGTCATTTGGGGGGTATTTGTACTTTTCCTGGCTTGTTAGGGTCTCAGGAAAAGAGATTGGCCGTCAGTACTTCAGGTGTGATCAATTTTCAGAGATTGGCACCATAGCTTGTGGACTCTATAACTTTCACAAAGACCAAATAATATACACCGATTTGGGTTATTTTTTACCAAAGACATGTAGTGGTATAAATTTTGTCCAAAATATATGAAGAAAAATTACAAATATGCAAAATTTTATAACAAACAAAGAAATTCATTTTTTTACAGAGATTTCTGTCTTTTTTTTTTTTTTTCTTTTATAGCGCAAAAAAATGAAAAAAACAAAAGAACGCTCTATTTGTGTGAAAAAAGGACAAATATTTCAAAATGTGAGAGCACCGAAAGCTGAAATTGGTCTGGTTATTAAGGGGGTTTAAGTGCCCAATGGTTAAATATGAGATCTGGGGTCAAAAAGACCTCACATCTCAAATTTACACTAAAGTGCAAAAAAAATAAATAAAAAAAAGTTGTTTGAAAATAAATAAAAAATGTTGCTTTAAAAAAACACTTGCTGACCAGCCGCCGCAGTTTTACCGCGGCAGT
Organism: Lithobates sylvaticus; assembly: GCA_028564925.1. Classification (NCBI taxonomy): domain Eukaryota; kingdom Metazoa; phylum Chordata; class Amphibia; order Anura; family Ranidae; genus Lithobates; species Lithobates sylvaticus. The sequence goes on along the minus strand of CM053036.1, from coordinate 211,541,888 downwards.
ATTTGCACGGCTGGGGTGCATGTTTGTAGCCAGAACCGATGCGAGTGCCTGGCGGTCATGATCATCGCCAGGCTTCTGCAATCACGGCTGACACACAGAGAACCGGGATCTGTGTGTGTTAACACACAATTTCCGGTTCTCTGAGGGGAGAAGAGACTGATCGTCTGTTCATAACAAGTATGTACAGCGATCTGTCATCTCCCCTGCACAGTACCACCCCCCCCCCCTTCAGTTAGAACACACACTAGGGAACACAACCCCTTGATCCCCCCCCCTAGTGATAACTCCTTCCCTGCCAGTGACATTTTTACAGTAATCAATGCATTTTTATAGCACTGATCGCCATATAAATGCCAAAAATGTGTCAAAATTCTCTGATGTGTACACCATAATGATGCAGGCCCGCTAAATATCGCAGATCGCCACCATTACTAGTAAAAAAAATAATAATAAAAATGCCATAAAATGATCCCCTATTTTGTGGCGCTTTTGTGCAAACCAATCGATATACGCTTATTGCAAATTTCTTTATTATACCAAAAAATATGTAGAAGAATACATATTGACCTAAACTGAAGAAATATTTTTTTTTTTAGATATTTTTGGGGGATATTTATTCTAGTAAAAATATTGTGTTTTTTTTTTTCAAAATTGTCACTCTTTTTTTGTTTATAGCACAAAAAATAAAAAAACGCAGAGGTGATCAAATGCCAGCAAAAGAAAGCTCTATTTGTGGGGAAAAAGATGTCAATTTTGCTTGGGTACAATGTCGCATGACTGCGCAATTGTCAGCTAAAGCGACGCAGTGCCGAAGTGCTCTGGTCAGGAATGGGCTGTACTTAAAAAAAAAAAAAAAAAAAAAAATCGTGTCAACAAAAAAAGCATGACAGGACCTCTTAAATATGAGATTTGAGATAAATAAAATGTTGCTTTAAGAGCTATGGGCGGAAGTGAAGTTTTGACGTCGCTTCCTCCGTGCATTGGTATGGAGCCAGGTGGGGGCCATCTTCCCCCTCACTCGGCTCCATACCACACACGGAAGAGTCCCCGGTCGCCTCTGACGGCTCCGGCAAGCAGCGGAGGGCACCGGAGCACGGCAGAAGGGGTGGGTAGCCCTCTCCCGAAACCCGATAAAAGTGATCTTGCGGCGAATCCGCCGCTGAAGAAGATACCGGGATTATGGTAGCTAGCTCAGTGCTCGACAAACCCAGGTCGCATTGATGACTAGAATTAGTGACCTGGCGCCCGGGGCAGCACAGCTGGGGGTATCCTGTCTCCATAGTGCACCCCCCCCCCACGCGCGCGATCACGATGGACCGCGCCGGCTGGTAATTGAGGCCGCGGCCTTGTGCAGTCCTATGGTACTTTCTAGGATCTGGCGCCCTCTTGTGGTGGCCGTTGGTATGACAACCAGCAATGCTAATGGAGCGGTTTGTTTTCTCTGCCTTCCCTACTTCCCTTTACTTGGAACCCCCAAACATTCTATATATTTTTTATTCCAACACCCTAGAGAATAAAATGGTGGTCGTTGCAATACTTTCTGTCACACCGTATTTGCGCAGCGGGCTTCCAAGCGCACTTTTTTTTAATTAAAAAATAACACAACAGTAAAGTTAGTCCAATTTTTTTTTTATATTGTGAAAGATAATGTTACGGCGAGTAAATTGATACCAAACATGTCACGCTTCAAAATTGTGCCCGCTCGTGGAATGGTGACAAACTTTTACCCTTTAAAATCTCCATAGGCGACGTCTAAACAATTCTACAGGTTGCATGTTTTGAGTTACAGAGGAGATATAGGGCTAGAATTATTGCTCCCGCTCTACCGATCACGGCAATACCTCACAAGTGTGGTTTGAACAACGCTTTCATATGCGGGCGATACTCACGTATGCGTTTGCTTCTGCAAACAAGCTCGGCCGGACGGGGCGCGTTTTAAAAAAAAAAAAATTCTTATTTATTTTAACTTTTTTCACTGTCCCTTTGAAAAAAAAATTGTCATTTTTATTCCTATTACATGGAATGTAAACACCCCTTGTAATAGAACAAAGCATGACAGGGCCTCTTAAATATGAGATCTGGGGTCAAAAAGACCTCGGATCTCATATTTACACTAAAATGCAATAATTAAAAAAAAAAAAAATTGTCATTTGAAAAAAAATAAAAATAATAAAAATGTCCCTTTTTAAGACCTATGGGCGGAAGTGACGATTTGAAGTCGCTTCTGCCCTGCAACGACTTGGAGACGGGCGGGGGCCATCTTCCCCTCACTCGTCTCCATGTCGTTAAAAACCTGGCTCCTAACTTTTTTTTAGCTGGCTCCTAGATTCCAAGCAAATTTGTCAAGCCCTGAGCTAGCTGCTGCCATAACAACAATATTCCTCTTCAAAGTACCGACATGTAACGACGGCAGGCGGTCCGTAAGTGGTTAAACATTGATATTCAAATAAGATTAGGGTTGAACTTAGTGCTCACTGGTTATTTGGACATTCGTTCGAATGTTTAGGGTGTTCGTTGTGGACGAATGTGTCAGCTTCCAACTGTCAATTGTTGCTAAGGAAGCAGCAGCAGCTTGTAGCCGATGCATCCTTACTAGCCACTGATGTCACCTAGCCCATTCACTTACTTGCCCAGGAATCCTTAGCCATGTAAGCAAATGGACAGGGAATGGAGTCGATTACATGGTCATATTTGGCCAAAGCTGTAAATGATTCTTCTGGAAGCAGTAGCTGCTAGCAGCCGCTGTGTCCTTGCTAACCTCTGACGATGCTCGGCCCATTCATTTACATGGCTAGGAAACTCCGGCCACAAAGCACATGGGTGCGGAAAGGAGCTTTACATCATTGCCCGAATATGTCCCCATGGCCATATTTGGGCAATAATGCCAACACTACGTGTGGTGGGTCATTGATTTTTCCACATCATTATTCCACAGTCATTATCATGGACGCAAGCGGGCACTCCTGGGATCTTGGCGCAAGGGACATGGAACAAAGAGGAGCTCAAGAGATCATCCATCTGGAAAGAACTAAAAGCAGTCGGACTGGCACTCAAAGCCTTCAGGTGCGTTCGGACAACTACTCGGTCATTGCTTATATAAACAAGCAGGGTGGTACGAGAAGCGGGGTCCTGTTAAATCTAGCCTCAGAGATCCTCAGCTGGGTAGAAGCCAATGCTCTTTCCCTTTCAGCAGTGTTCCTAAGGGGGGAAGAGAATGTAGTGGCCGACTTCCTCAGCAGAAGGAAGCTGAGAGAGGCCGACTGGGTACTCAATCAATGGAAAATGGTTCTGGACAGCCCCATTTAGAAAAAAAGCCTTTAATTCAAAAACACGAAATCCAAAATACATGTCACAGCAGAACAAAAAATCTCACTACACTCAGTGCTTGGTCATATGGGTACTCAATCAGGAGGTTTTCTACCTCATAGTCAGGAGATTGGGGCCCCCCAGAGGTGAAACTTTTTGCCTCAAGGAGCAATGCAAAGACCCAATGTGTCTTCTCTCTCAGCAGATGGGAAAACGCGCTAGGTGTAGACTCCCTGACACAAAGCTGGCACTTCAAAGTTTGCTACGCCTTCCCACCTCCGGTGCTTCTGCCGGCAGTTCTGAGAAAATTTCAGATAGAAAACACCACTCTGATTTTAATTGCTCCATACTGGCCCAAAAGGGCTTGGTTCTCGATCCTCGGGCAGTTGGCAGCGGAACCTCCCTGGCTCCTTCCGACCCGAAAGGATCTCCTATCACAGGGCCCAATTCTCTGTCCCCAGGTAGGCCGCTGGAACTTAGCGGCCTGGCTTTTGAAGAAGAAATACTAAAACGCAAAGGCTTTTCTGAACAACTAGTAGCCACCCTCCTCAATAGTAAAAAGGAGGTGACCAAAAGGTTTGGGGGTGCTTTGGAGAATGGTGCTTAGATAACTCTTTTAAGGTGCAGAGCCCTAGGGGGTGTGATCGGATGTGATCGCGGCAGCACGCATCTCTACACAGCTCCTTAAATCCTGACCTGATCCATTCCTTTGGAGCCTACTAATCCGACTGTAATATACACCAGCACCCGGGGGAAGGTGAGAGGAGTCCGGACATGCATTCCTCAGCCTCCAAAAAGCCGCAAAAGAGCAGCGCCAGACCCACTCTACATGGGAGGCAGAGTGAGGCTCCGCCCCCGCCATCTTTTCTTTACAGAAAGCTGATCAGCGCGCCAAACGCAGCACAGCAAAGATGGCGCAGGCCGGAGATGCGGTGGAGGAGAACCCTGAAATGGACTCTACAGACGAACAGCAAATAGTGGTGGACACTGATGCGATCACCAGACCCATCCTGGAGGCCATAAACGCTAGTAAGTCTGAACTCATGGGGCGCATCGATCATCTATCGTCTGAATGCACACTGATCAGTAACGATCTGGATAAAATTAGAGGAAGGCTCACTGCGGTGGAGGACAGGGTATCCGGGGTTGAGGACATCACACACTCCCACTACACCCACATAGCAGAACTCAGGGACTTGGTGCGGTCTCTCCAGCGTAGGGCTGATGACGCGGAAGACCGCCAAAGGAGAAACAACATCAGGGTGGTGGGCCTACCAGAAGGCTCAGAAGGAGACAAGCCAGTTCTGTTTGCGGAGGCCCTATTCAAAAACCTCCTCGCCTTGGAAGATTTACCCCCCCACCTACGTGGTGAAGAGAGCCCACAGAGTACCAATGGTACCAAATCTAGAAAGAAACAAGACCTGAAATATGAAAACACTCAGTTGATGTTTTTTTGACATTTCAGCTGCCACCCAACAACAACAACGCCGCTCCTTTAATGATATCCGAAAAAGGCTCTGCGACAGGGAGATCCAATACAGCAATGCTTTATCCAAGCAGGCTTAGGATTCAATACAAGGGCAGTGTGAAGTTTTTTGATAACCCTGCAGAGGCCTGTGACTGGCTGGACAAGGAACTCTCATAAGTACACAGCTACAATTTTATTGGAATGAATACCCATACTTCTGTTTAAAGCCTGTTGTGCCTGTTGCACTTTTCTACAAATAGTAACGTCGGGGCAAAGAGTGCCTACCCAAATGATGTACTGGCTCGGACAATCGGTAGACAATGAATAATTTGCCACAAGAATCACAGCTCAGGCGCCTATTTCTACCTTAAAGCTCTTAGTACTGAGATGTATACTAATTGAAAAGGTTCCTAAGGGTAAAGAGAGTAAGGTTTCACAACAATGTTGGTATGTTACATGTTTCAACACAAGGGATAATGGCGGATAAACTGAAGATAATATCTTGGAATGTCAGAGGCATGAATCACAAATTTTTAAGAGGGCCTCGGTGTTCCAATACCTAAAACGGTCCAAACCGCATATAATATTCTTTCAGGAGATGCATCTTGATGGAGGCAGAGTGATGACCCTGAGGAAACCGTGGATTCAGAGAGCATTGCACTCTACATATTCCACCTTTGCCAGGGGCGTGTCTGTGTCAGCAAGGCAATCTCGTGTACGATCCACCAAGTCTGGTCGGACCCAGGAGGGAGGTATGTGGTGGTGGTGCTAGATGCTTGTTGTCTATTATTGATAAATGTATACGTGCCTCCTCCGTTTCAGGTTCAAATGTTATGGCATGTTTGCCCGCTTGTCTCAATTCTTACATTTGCGCCTGTTTGTGTTGGGAGACTTGAACGCCACACTGGACACGGTGTTGGACTCCTCCAATCCGAACAGGGGAGGCTCGACTGAGCTGATGGGATGGGCCTCTGTAACTGGTTTGACTGAGTTGTGGAGATGGAGACATCCAACAGATAGATGCTACTCACATATTTCAACTACTCAAAGGTCAGCGGCCAGAATTGATCTGGCCTTTGGTAATGACAGAATGTTACAATATACAGTATAGAAAGTGCATACCTGGCGGGTGGATTATCAGACCATAATCCTCTCTACCTCACTCTGTCATTTCCAACGGGGGGAGGGGCGTTGGAAATGACTGAGTGAGGGAGATGGCGTCTCTCTCCAGCCTGGTTACAAAATGAGCAGTTATCAGTCCAACTGGAAGCCACAATTAAAATGTATTGGTCGGAAAATATAGATGCCTCTGAACCACCAGTGGTATGGGATGCCTTCAAGGCGGTAGCGAGAGGAGAATGTATATCAGCGATAAAAACAGCACGAGTTAATGAAAACGAAGAGCTTGCCACCCTGAAACAACAAGAGAGAATGTGCGGAGGCTCATGCCGGATCCCCCACTGGGGCATCATTTGAGACCCTGCTTGTAGCGCAGCGGCGCCTGTGTCTTCACGTTAAGAGGTTGATGAGCTCGGAAATTACTAGAACTGCACATAGTGTTCACAGAAGGGGACAAAAATGGCAACCTCCTGGCCATGCTAGTGGCAGATCAAACTCCAATTGCTCATATCCCGGCAATCAAAAACTGAGCGGGCGACCTTGTCACTGATCCATCACTCATAATGCAGGAGTTTAGTGATTTTCTTCTCAGCCCTATACTCGCCCATCCCAAATTATGACGCTGGGACACTAGACTTATTGTTAGCTGACCTACCCATTCCAAAATTGTCTGAGGACTATTGCAATGTGCTGGAAGCCAAGATCACACTTAAAGAAATAGACGGCAATTTTTGCCTTCCCACCTAACAAAGCCCCAGGCCCAGATGGTTTTCCTGTGGATTTCTACAAGGCTAACGTAGAACAACTGGCCGGGAGATTCAATTGGCCTTTAGAGCATTGCATAGATGGCTCTTCACTACCAGACTCAATGTTGGAAGCATACATGATATTACTGTTAAAACCAGGGAAAGACCCAACTGAATGTGCATCGTATCGCCCCATAGCCCTTTTGAACACAGATCTTAAGATCTTAGCCAAAATACTAGCGACTAGACTTGCCAAAGTCATCCCAACGATAGTCAATATTGACCAGACGGGGTTCATGCCGGGGAAGTCGACCGACACGAACTTAAGGAGACTCTTCACCCATTTACAGCTACCGCCCACGGACTCGAATTGCAGAATAATAGTGTCCATAGACATAGAAAAGGCATTCGATTCCGTGGACTGGGGGTATATGCTTAAGGTGTTGGAGGTCATGGGATTCGGGCCACAGTTTCGAAAATGGATCTCCATGTTATATAAAAATCCCAAGGTGGCAGATTTCTTTGCGGTGGGTAGGGGCACCAGGCAGGGCTGCCCATTATCCCCTTTCCTCTTTGCCCTGGTTATGGAGCCCCTGGCCATCGCACTGAGGTCAGCGGAAGAGTTTAAGGCCATTAGGGTGGGCTTAATCCAAGAAACTCTTGAACTTTATGTGCACAACATGCTCCTGTTTCTCAATGATCCAGCGGACTTCCTAAGGGCGATGCTGAAAATCTTTGGAAAATTCACCACATACTCGGGGCTCAGGGCAAACTGGAGCAAATAGTCTATCCTACTGCTAGATAACAGGGCTAAAGACAGAGCAGATCCAGACCTACCATTACAGTGGGTAGAATCTCTTAAATATTTGGGTATACGAATTACAGCAAATGTGCAGGACTACCGGACCTTAAATCTACTCCCATTGCTGTCCCTTCTCAAACAGAAAACACAGGCCTGGGTCAAACTGCCCCTATCATTGATAGGTAGAATTTGTCTACTTAAAATGAAAATCCTTCCAGTAATACTTTACTTTCTTAGACATACACCGATAGGGATACCAAAATCCTTTTTTAAGCAATTAGCAGGTATTATTAGTACATATGGGCACCTAAAACACCTAGGATAGGGATCAAAGTTCTACAAGAACCAACTGAGCAAGGAGGGCTAGTACTTCCAGATTGCCACAAATATTATATTGCGGGTCAAATGGTGTTTGCACGTAGATGGCTAATATCAGATGATGGTGATGCGGCCACGGTGTTGGAGGCAGCCCATCTAGAATCTTACGAAAGTCTACGCCTGGCTCTGTTTAGGGGTACAAAGTCAGATCTGCCCATAACCTTAACAATGATGGCTACTATTAGGACGTGGGAGTTGGCAGTTAAACTAGCATCTCCTAGTTATACTGGAATGTCCCCATCCACTCCTTTATGGATGAACCGGAATCTGCCTCATTTCTACAACTTGCCCGATCCCATGACTTGGGCAGTAAAAGGGATAAAAAAGCTTAACCACTTCAGCCCCGGACCAATTGGCAGCCAAAGGACCAGGCCTCTTTTTGCGATTCGGCACTGCGTCGCTTTAACTGACAATTGCGCGGTCGTGCGACGTGGCTCCAAAACAAAATTGGCGTCCTTTTTTAAATAGAGCTTTCTTTTGGTGGTATTTGATCGCCCCTGCGGTTTTTATTTTTTGCGCTATAAACAAAAATAGAGCGACAATTTTGAAAACAATGCAATATATTTTGATTTTTGCTATAATAAATATCCCTAAAAATATATAAAAAAACTTTTTTTTCCTCAGTTTAGGCCGATACATATTCTTCTACATATTTTTGGTAAAAAAAATATCAAATTGGCGATTATTGATTGGTTTGAGCAAAAGTTATAGCGTTTACAAAATAGGGGATAGTTTTATAGCATTTTTATTAATATTTTTTTTTTTTTACTAGTAATGGCGGCAATCAGCGATTTTTATTGTGACTGCGACATTATGGCGGACACATCGGACATTTTTGACACATTTTTGGGACCATTGTCATTTATACAGCAATCAATGCTATTTAAATGCATTGATTCCTGTATAAATGACAGTTGTAGTGAAAGAGTTAACCACTAGGGGCAGGGGAGGGGTTATGGACTGTGATGTGTGTGTGTTTTTTTTTACATTAGGGGGCCGGGCTGACGTCTGACGTCATTGATTGGCTGTTCCCGGTCATCGGGAAAGCTGATCAATGACAGGCAGAGTAGGAAGCGCGGGGAGAGGTTTGTTTACACATACCTCTCCCCGTTCTTCAGCTTCGTGACCCGATCGCGGGACACCAGCGACGATCGGGTCTGCTGCGTGCGACCCACGGGCAGGCATTTAAAGGATCACGTACAGGTACGTGATTTTGCCTGCCTGTGCCATTTTGCCGCAGTATATCTGCGTTAAGCGGTTAAGGACCTTACATACTGGGGGGGGGACCCACAGACTTTCCCCCAACTAAAGTCAAGACATGACCTACCCAATTCCTACCTATTTTGTTTTTTTCAGCTCTGCCACCCATTTCAGGCACAGTTTGAAGGTGGAATCTCTGCCGTCGACCCTTGAATCTCTGCTTTCCATGGAGGACCTGACCAAAACACTCATCGACGTACAAGGAACTATTTAAAAACGCACCGAAGGCAGTCTTTAAATGTAGAGCCAAATGGGAAATGGAAGTTCCTGACATACAAGGAGAAGACTGGGACGATTTTTGGACCCAGCCTTTTAAACATTTAGTGTCAGCTAGAGACGTACTGATACAATTTAAATTATTATATAGAAGCTACTACACTCCAGCTAGACTTGCCAAAATATATGGAAATGCAGCGGTGGAGTGTTGGAGATGCTCCTTCTCCCCAGTAGACGCTAACCATGACTTTTGGCAATGTTCTCACATTCAAGGTTTTTGGAAAGAAGTCACGACCTGCATCTCGGACCTGATGTTGATTCCCATCCCATTGACAGTGCGGGTGTGCTTGTTGGGATTGGTGGAGGAGGTGGTTCCTACAAGGGAATGAGAACACTACTCTCCATCCTATTATTCTATGGCGAGAAAGCCATTTTGCTCAAATGGAAAAATAAACAAACCCCAAACATCAGCTTCTGGAAAAAGTTGGTCAACACCATGTTACCTTACTACAAAACAATCTACAGGGCGAGGGGATGTGGGGAAAAATTTGAGAAGGTATGGAAGGCATGGTACGAATCCGAAAATACAGTGGGTTGAGGGGAAAACTTTGGGACTCCTTGATAATTCATAACTGTGAGTCCGAAGAGTAGATTGACCTAAAAAGGGAGAAGTTATCATAGAAATGCCATAGGAGGTTGAATAAAATAATAAAACACAAGGTTAGTGGAACCATATAAGTAAAAGGGTCTTGTATATAAAGAATCATCCAACCTGATTTATATAGGAGCTCACTTAGGATAAGGTAAAAATTAATATGACAGGCCAGCTGAGCTGTGACAATGTGGGAGGGAGATGGGGAGGGTTAGTATAAGGAATGTTGGGCCCTGCGTGGCCATCTCGCTGGGTTACTGTTACCTTGACATAACCCAGTTGGTTTTATGTTTATGTAAAAATATTCAATAAAAAAAGGTGCAGAGCCCTAGAGCAGTCCTGGAGTTTCTACAGTACTGAAGGGGCTAGCCATCAGTACCCTTAGGAGCCAAGTCTCAGCACTTAGGGCATACCTAGAGAAATCCCTGGCCACCAACCCCTGGGTGGTCAGATTTTTTTAGAGCCCTTTCAAGACAGAGACCAGTGCAGGGTCCTCCCTTCCCTAAGTGGGACCTTTCCCTGGTCTTGTAGGTTCTGACTGAACCCCCCCTTTGAGCCTTTAGAAGTTTGTGCTCTAAAGGACCTAACTTATAATGCTGTTTTTTTTGGTGGCAGTGACCACTGCCAGGAGGAGGGTCAGTGAAATAGAGGCACTTTCAGTTAGACCCCCCTTTTGTGTTGTTTTTTTCGGATTGAGACGTTTTTAAGACTGACCCGGCTTTTTTACCGAAGGTGGCTTTGAAATATCATAGAAGCCAGGAGGTATTTTTGCCCTAATTCCTCAAACGAAAGGGAATGTAGGTTCCATACTTTGGATGTTAGGAGGTGTATCCTACAATATTTAGAGCTGACAAAGCGTTTTAGGAAGCCAGACTCTCTTTATTTCATTTTGTGGAGCAAGAAAGGGACAGAAGGCGTCTAGACGCACTATTGCCAGATGGCTCAGGGTAACCATTAGCCAGGCCTACAACCTGGCAGGTAGAGAGGCTCCCATGGGAATTAAAGCACACTCTACCAGAGCTATTGCAGCTTCTCAGACGGCAAGAGCTGGAGCAACGACAGAGCAGATTTGCATCACACATTTATTTACGCTTATTGTCCAGTGTTTATTGGGGATTGGGAAGCCAGGGGTGGATACCTCTTTACCAAGGGTTTGCCCCCTCCCCCTACCCTTTTCACCTTAGTTTATTTACACTGATTAGGAGGGGAGAATACGGTGGTGTCGCCAGGCATATAGGTGTACACTTATACTGTCCTCTTTTTATTAACCCTTTAGCACCTTACACTTAGATCTATAGGTAGCACCAATTTTTCCTTATCCTGCATTTATTATCTAAAATTGCCCTCTAGGGGGCAATTTTTCTTTGGAAAGGCTGCACCCCTACACTGCTTGTCCCTAAGCACGGAGTTGTTTGTTGGATTATTCAGTTGCCTAAAGAGCTTATTGCAGGAATGTGTGCGATGGGAATACAGACTGTGTGTTATTCTTAAGAAATTCACAAATTCAATTACCAAAACAAAATATATATATTATTTTTCTCACTATTTTAGTATTCGTTTTATTTTTTCATTTGGTGCAGGAGTTTCAACTTTTTAATAGGTAAAACCATTTTTGATTTCAGGGCTTCCGTTCTTACCCCAAAAACTAGAGGGTTCATGAGTGGAGGAATCATAAAGGAAGGCATAGACAGCCCAACATGGGCACTGACAGACAAGTTGATGGTTCCCAGGGTGTGCATTGCCTTCTGGCGTGACTCTTTAGATAATCTAAGACAGACAATATATATATGCACATATGAAAAGACAATGATTGACGTGAAGAAACATGTGATCACAATGATAATAATTGTTCCGTATATATTATTAACAGTGGTGTCTGTGCAGGCCAGGATAAAAATTGACATGTTATCACAGAAAACGTTCTTGATTTGTGTCCCACAGAGTGGTAGTCTCATCGTTAAGAGAATAGAAACCAAAAGTAAGATGAACAAGACCAAAGAACAGTTGATCCAAACTTTGATTACCTTTGCACTGGTCATTAAGATCGCATATTGCAGTGGGTGACACACAGCCAAATAACGGTCATACGCCATGCCTGAGAAAGTCATAATCTCCAGGTAGGCATAAACCGTGACGAACAAAGATTGGGTCAGGCAGCCATCAAGGGAAATGGTCTTGGTAGAAGTCCAAAGGTCCGCCAACAACTTTGGAAAATAGGTGGAGCTGCCAAAAATGCCGTTGAGCGCCAGGTTACATATGAGAATGTACATGGGTTCATGAAGACTGGGGTTAATCAATACCACAAGCACAATTACAATACTCAATTTTAAAATACCGAAATATATAACAGTAAGAAGAGGACAGTAAAAATATTTGAGTCCTTCTATCTCTTTAAGTCCAAGAAGCTCAAGGTCTTTCCTGATGGTGGAACCATTCTCCATTGTGACTCTCTCAGAGTAGGTGTTACAATTTGTATCCTGGACAAAAGGCTGTTCAAACAGAATACTTGGTTAGGCAGGTCTTAAAAGACATCAGTTATAACATTGTTATGCCATTAAAGTGCTATTAAACCCCAAACCAAAAATGTAATATTACACCTTACCAATGCAGCCATCACACCTAAGAATTGGTAAGATGCCATATAATAAATGTTTTCTTTTGGGTTTAATCACTTCAATAGATTTTGCAAAAGCATTTGACACAGTTCCCATTAAACGTTTACTGTACAAAGTAAGGTCCGTTGGCATGGACCATAGGGTGAGTACATGGATTGAAAACTGGCTACAAGGGCAAGTTCAGAGGGTGGTGATAAATGGGGAGTACTTGGAATGGTCAGGGGTGGGTAGTGGGGTCCCCCAGGGTTCTGTGCTGGGAACAATCCTGTTTGATTTGTTCATAAACGACCTGGAGGATGGGGGAAACAGTTCAATCTCTGTATTTGCTGACGATACTAAGCTAAGCAGGGCAATAAGGGCACAGCGCACATCGGGGCACAGCACATCAGGGTACAGAGCCCAGCACATCAAGGCACAGCACATCAGGGTACATGGGGCACATCAGGGCACATTGGGGCACATCAGGGCACATTCAGGGTACATGGGGCACATCAGGGCAAATTCAGGCACATTGGGGCACATCAGGGCACATTCAGGGTACATGGGGCACATCAGGGCAAATTCGGGCACATTGGGGCACATCAGGGCACATTCGGGCACATCAGGGCACAGCGTTTACTTGTTGTTTTCTTCAAATGCAGAGTAGCGCAGGAAGCGTCTGTCTGTGGTAAGTTCTCTCTCATGTCAGGCAGCACTGCTCGCTCCCCGGCGGCCGCTCCTCTCTTCTCGTCTATCCCAGATGATGTCACAAGCAAATGGGGATAGGCGAGAAGAGAGGAGGTGCTGCCGGGGAGTGAGCAGCGCTGCGTGACATGAGAGAGAACTTACTACAGACAGATGCTTCCTGCGCTACTCTGCATGCATCTCAATCTACCCGTCAGGCGCCAGCTATCCGCGATTGACGGGTAAAATAGGCAGCCGCTGAAACCTTCCCACTGAGCCATTCGGCCCACTGGGTAGTCCCGATGGCCAGTCCATCCCTGCACCACTGGGTGTTTTATTTTTTGCTATACAAGCGAAGAAATGCTGAACATTTTGAAAGAAAATATTTCTGTTATAACATTTTGCAAATAAATAATTGTTCCTCATAAATTTGGGCCAAAATGGATTCTGATACATTTCTTTGATGAAAAAAAAAGCAAATAGGTGTAAATTATTTAGTCTGCCTGAAAGTTATAGAGTCCACAAACCATGGTATTTATATTTGAAAATTTATCAATTTAGAGGTATTGACAGCTAATTCCTTGAGGCCCTAAAATGTAAGGTCAGTACAAATACCCCATTCAATGACCCCTTTTTGGAAAGCAGTCTGAGGTATTTAGTGAGAAGGCATAGTACATATCTGGAAGTTGTAATTTTTTGGCACAATTTTTTGGAAAATTATTAGTAATAATAAGTAAATAAAATGTTTTATTTTTTTTATTTATAATTTATTTTTTCCATTGCCATTTTAACAAGTTAAAGCATAGGCACACTTATAATTACACCCCAAAACACATTCTGCTACTCCTCCTGAGTATGCGGATAGCACATGCATGAAACTTTCTCACAGCCTAGCCACATATTAGAGAGGCCCAACATCCAAGTAGCACCTTCAGGCTTTCTAAGGGAAAACACATCTAATTTCGTGACTACCTCTCAAATTTTTGAGGCCCTGGAGCACCAGAACACTGGAAATGGCCACATTTTGGAAAGCAAAGTATTTTCTAAGAGGCATAATGAATCTTTTGGAAATGTCATTTTTTTTATCACACGTGTTTGGAAAATGGGAAAAGAAAATGAAGTTGTATTTTTTTTTTACACAAAGTTGTCAATTAAGAAGATTCTATCACATAGCATTAGGCATACTTAGAATTACATCTGAAAACATATTTTGCTATTCCTCACAGGTATAGAGATCTCACATGTGTGATATTTTTTACAGTCTAACCACAATGAGGGGCCCAAAATCCAAGAAGCACCTTAGAGTCTTGTCTGGCTGCTCAGCTGAATTAAAAAATTCCTGAGGCACAGACCTCAAATAGATAGACCTGACTCCTCTCTGAGTTTCTAATCTGCAGGCTTGTTTTGAGTCAGAGGCTCAGAAAATACTAAAGCCATACATAACTAGACTAATAGCATCATTAGAAGGATGCCGGCAGAGTCTCCATATTTCTCCCAGCATGGGTTTCCTCTAAGGAACGCTTTAGAGTTGATATCATTAGACTTCTGTTCTCAGCAAAACTGCTTTTCTTCTCATACAAAAGCAGATTGAAGCATGTCAAATGCAAGTCAGAAGGTAAAATGCCGTAAATTCTAGAGTCTAAAAACTGATCTCATATGCAAACAGAATGCAACCTGAAAGCACGCTGCAATTGCTTGTTAACACAAGCCCAAAACTGGTTGACATTGTCCTTATTGTACTAACCTTGTGATTTTAGGGAAATACATCTTAGCTTGTTGTGTGCAGTTTGTTATGGATTACTCTTTGCTTTTTTTCATATAGACTATAGTACCAAAAGTATTGGGATGCCTGCCTTTACACGCACATGAAATTTAATGGCATCCCAGTCTTAGTCCGTAGGGTTCAATATTGAGTTGGCCCACCCTTTGCAGCTCTAACAGCTTCAACTCTTCTGGGAAGGCTTTCCACAAGGTTTAGGTGTTTGACCATTCATATGTGAGGTCAGGCACTGATGTTGGATTAGAAGGCCTGGCTCGCAGTCTCCACTCAAATTCATCCCAAAGGTGTTATATTGGGTTAAGGTCAAGACTTTGTGCAGGCCAATGAAGTTAGTACACCCCAAACTCGCTCATCTTTGTCTTTATGGACCTTGCTTTGTGCACTGGTGAGCATTCATGTTGGAAGAAGAAGGGGCCACCCCCAAACTAAAGTTGGAAACATGAAATTGACCAAAATGTCCTGGTATGCCAACACCTTAAGAGTTCCCTTCACTGGAACTAAGGGGCCAAGCCCAACCCCACACCACAATCCCCCCTTCACCAAATGATTTAGACCAGTGCACAAAACAAGGTCCATAAAGACATGGATGTGCAAGTTTGGGGTGGAGGAACTTGACTGGCCTGCACAGAGTCCTGACCTCAACCAGATAGAACACCTTTGGGATGAATTAGAGTGGAGACTGCAAACCAGGCATTCTCGTCTAACATCAGTGCCTGACCTCACAAATGCACTCCTGGAAGAATGGTCAAACATTCCGATAGACACACTCCTAAACCTTGTGGACAGCCTTCCCAGAAGAGTTGACGCTGTTATAGCTGCAAAGGGTGGGCCAACTCAATATTGAACCCTATGGACTAAGACTGGGATGCCATTAATATCAATGTGTGGGTAAAGGCAGGTGTCCCAATACTTTTGGTAATATAGTGTTTAATTTTGTTATTACACTGAGACTAATCAGGTGGTTATAATGAAGGCAGATCCCCCACTTAGCAGTCAATTTGATAAAAGTGCCGTAAAGACCTACATCAGGATCTTCAGAACTAGTTACACTTTAAAGACAAAGAAAATCATCCCGTCCCTACGAACAGAGATTTGTGCCGTACTTTCTCAGGCTCCTCTCTCACTCTCATCGCCTTCCAAGACATTCAACCGACTCATTTAAATAGAGCTACATTGGGGATTTCCTTCTCATTAGCTGTTCTGATTAAATCCCCAAAGGACCATACATCTGTGTGGGAATGCAATGCATAGAGATATCGGAATAACCACCATTCAAACAAGGATAATTAGTAGGGATGAGCAAGACTTTTCTATATGTTTGTAATTTAACCACTTTAATACCGGGCCTATTTTTCAGACTTAAAACAGTGAAAAAAAAAATACAGCGCTGAAGAATATATAGAAAAACAAAAAAAAATTGTAAAAAGAACAGCTGCTAAAACCGTGAGATACACACAGAAACAGATAAACAATACAAAGTAGCAGCGCTGACCAAAACGTGAACGAATAAGTGTAAAAATGAAAAATAAAAAATATAGAATATAAATAAAAAATGAATTAGTCCAAATCAATGGTTGTATCTAGATGACGTAGATAATAAATACACAGTCCATATATAGCACATAAAGTGGGTTCTTATGAAATAACACCTCTTGACCATAGTGTACCTCTACCACATGAATTGTGCACTTACCAGAAGGAAAGCTTTAGGGAGCCTGTGGCTAATTAACCAGCCAGGGCCTTTATCCAAAAGGAAGATGGTTATCCCCGCTAGTATTTGGAAGGAGCTTGTGAAGAGCACCAAATAGCCTGGAATACTCGAGCATCAACCACCAAGGAGCAAGTTCAAATATTACCCAGAAAATATAAAGAGAGACTCCATAGTGTATACCGTACCGCAAAGGATTTATTGGCATAAAAAGATTGCACTTACACAAAAGAAGATAAAAACGATCGTAAAAAAACTGTCGGCCCACAAGCAAATTAGCTTGCTGGCCTGTGTCCACGGCCAAAAGCGCCTACAATGGGCACGTAAGCATCAGAACTAGACCATGGAGCAATGGAAGAAAGTGGCCTGGTCTGATGAATTCAAGATTGGTTTGAGGAACACAACAACGAGTTTGAAATGGTGACTTGACCTCCAAATTCTCCATATCTTAATCCAATCGAGCACCTGTGGGACATGTTGGAAAGTTCCACCCTTGGAGGCCCCACCTCACAACTTACAAGACTTAAAGGAACTGCTACTGACAGCTTGGTGCCAGATACCACAACATGCCTTCAGAGGTGTCTAGTGGAGCCTGTGCCTCGACAGGTTATGGTGGGTCTTCATAATATTATAGCTTATACTTTTGCTTGCCCTCTCATATACAAGAACACATGTATATGTAAATAAAAATGCATCAAACAATGGTGGCTAAAGAGAGAGGATTCAATTTAAAATAGTCATATATACCAACAAAAATTATATACTGGCAAACTCCAAATGCATCCCTAAATCTGATATCATTATGTGAAATGCAAAGGACATTTACATCACAAAAAAAGAGAGACAGGGGAATGAGCGAAAGAGCAGAAAGGAGACAGAAAGTGGAAGGAAAGATCAGAGGAAAAGGGTGGGCGGGGGGTTGTAAGAACAAAAAAAGGAAACATCTACATCCATATTATTACATTGCTTTAATAAACATATGTAGCGCCGGTACTTTTGATAAGTACACGCTATGTATTTAAATTTAGTTTTTGCCCAAAACTGTAGTTGAGCTTTAGGGTTAATTATTCTAAATTATGCTTTGGCATCAGTTTGGCTGGGCTGTATTGAGGTTCTGCCTGCTCATAGGTGGGTGAGCACCTGTGACAGGCCTTAGAACACAGTCTGGTTGGACGCATTGGGTATCAATCTTCTCTCGGAGCCAATCAGTGGGTGCGTTTGTCCCGCTGTGTATTCCGGGAGGGGGGGGTACTTAAGGTGCTGAAGTCACGTGGTTCGGGGTTCCGGTCCAGAAGTTGTTGCTGACTCCATGGTCCTGGTTCTCCTGACCAGCCCCCAGAGGCCCTCATGGCCTGGGGTGCGGATCCATCTGTTTCCGAGCCTTGGAACTGGCTAGTTCGAGGCGCAGTAACTGGAAGGAGGATTCTAAGGTGTTCCAGTGCCGTCTCAGGTTTGGAGAGGCCCAGCAACTCTACATGCAACCAGGGGAGGACTCTTCGGAGGAGGGGCACGCACAAGGCTGGCTGCTCGGTAAGAGCCTGGAAGCTGAGCTGTAAGGACAGTAATTGAATCCGCATTTCTTACGGTATCATCGGACCACCTGCAAGATACTGGTGCTGTAAGAAAAGTTCCTAACCTTATCCTCCAGTTGCAACTAAGTTCCTGTGAGAGACTTTTGCGTTCATCTAAAGTTTCACAACCAAGTCTGTGGCAGAGGCTTTGCTAAGCTAAAATCACTTGTTGGCTGCTAGATCTACAAGCAAGGATTTATCCAACAGTTGAGTTATCCAGTTGCGAGTGGCTACTCCCTGGATCATTTAGAGAGAGACATTTATTGAGTGTCAGCAGTTCCAATGTGCCTGAGCTTCTATACCCTACCCTCTATTCCCAACTGAGAGACTGAGTTTCTGTTCAACGTTTTAAGCAAATAAAAATCCTAAAAAGGAATTCAAGTGTCAGTCTCCGCAGTTACTGGGTATCAACCCTGGGAACCCCTAGACAAGAACAATGAGTACGAGCTGGTGGAGGTAATCGGTAAGCCCAGAAAAATTCAGCCGCCCCACAGAGGCGCTACACATAATTTAAATTATATGTTATAACCCAATCAAAATTCATCCCCTTTGGGATGTGGGTTTCTAATTTATAAATCCAAAGCACCTCTCTTTTGCTTAACAAGGAGAAGCCATCACCTTCCCTAATAGGGTGATCTACTCTTTCAATAATCTGAGTTTATGATGTTCCACAAAGTGTCTAGTCCCATTTGTAATTTTCTTCAATCTAATATTGGATATTTGTTTGATCTGAAACACAACACTGTTGGTATATGACACTATCGCACTGGCATGTCCTAAGAAGGGTGGCGTGTCTGGCCGGCTCAGCAGATGGTGGCTTTCTAACAGAGCTCTGCTGACACCCCAGCTGTAAAGCAGCTCAAAAGCGACTTTGAGGGCACTCACCTACTCATCCAGAACTGTAAGTCCTCCTCTATCCATGGACAACATGTCTAGACATCAGAAGGTGCCCAAGCAGCCCCAGATGCTCACTGACTTTTACGTGGCCTGGGGACCCAGCTACAGCCACGATGGCACCGGCGATGCTTAGAGTGGCACCCTTACCCTCCTTTCTGAAACGGGCTCCTGTGTGATTGATCGCAGACTGTCTGCCTCCCTCTATAATTACAACCCTGGTAGTCCTTTCCCCCTCTCTCTCAACATCTACATGCAGCCCTGTCAAGTCTAAACCTAGAAGGGAGGAACCCACACATAGCTTTTCAGATCCTGTAGCTCTCTCCCCCTCTCTGCCACAGAGGCCTTTCCAGCCACTGATCAGCCTGTGTCTGAACTGACTATTAAGAACATTCTACTATCAATGAGGCAAACCCTCCATGTTGATCTTTCTGCAGTGATTTCTCCACTTTCTAACCCTGTGCAAGAGCAGGATCACTGTATATACCACATGCAAACTAAAATGGGAGAAAAGTTTTCTGCCCACAATGGTTTTAGTAGATGTCCACATGAAGCAAGACACAGCTGTCAGACCTGGAAGACTGCTCAAAGAGAAACAACATTAAATTCCTTGGCATCCTAGCATTCCTTGGCAACACAGTCTGACCTGGTACCATACATACAGCAGTTGATGAAACATCTCTTTCCCTCTATTACCGACTTAGAAATGGCTATAGACAGGGCACGCAGAATTCCAAAGCCATCACTCTAATGCCCCATACACACGGTCGGATTTTCCGACGGAAAATTTCCTATCGGACAATGTTGTCGGAAATTCCGACCGTGTGTAGGCTCCATCGGACTTTTTCCGTCGGACAAAGTTTTATCTTTTGCTCTCAAATTTTCTGACAACAAAGTCCTATCGTACTTTTTCCGATCAGGTGTAGCGAATTCCGACTGACATAGTGCCACGCATGCTCAGATCACATTACAAGACCAAAGCTATTGGCTACTAGCCTCTACGTAGTCCCGTTGTACGCAACGAACGTCACCACGTTCAGGATGATCGGATTTTCCGTCAACTTTGTCCGACCGTGTGTATGCAACACCAGTGTCGGACAAAATCCGTTGGAAAAAATCCGACGGATTTTGTGGTCGGAATTTCCGACCGTGTGTACGGGGCATTAGACACATCAGTTCCTAGAAATGTTCTGGCGCGTATACATTTCTATCATGTGAAGGAGAAGCTCATGTCTACGGCGAGAAGTTTTCCCTCCCTCCCTGTGCCACATCCCAGAGTTAAGCTCTATGCCAATCTTTCTCAAGGCACATTACTTAACAGAAAGGAGCTGGTATCCATTAATGGTACCAATCAGGGATGTTGCCTTTCAACCATCAGTTTTGCACTTATTATCGAACGCCTGGCGGTGAAAATTAGAGCAGACCCCCTAATTTCAGGCATCCAATTCCATGCATCAGAATATAAAGTGAGCCTCCTTGCCGACGATATCATCCTTATGATTGTCATCCCTACACAATCCCTCTCTGCAACATTCTTACCACATATACCGAAGTCTCCTAATATATATGAATTGCAAACAAATCTCTAATTCTGATTCCTGAACACACACCTACAAATGTTTAAACCCATTTTGCTAAAACCTTGCCATGCACGTGGGCTAACCGATCAATACCATATCTTGGTATCAATTAAACTCCCTCAACTTCCCAACTCTTTAAACTAAACCATAAAACTTTTATAAATATTTACCTTAAGAAATACAAACCTTCAGGCTCTCCAAAATAGGCCGGGTTGTACTGTCTATTTGTATAACCAAAACAATGGTACCGACCGGGGCCGTGGCTGTCCGAGTTTCCGCCCGCTGAATCACGACTCACTATTGACTGACTGTCAGTCCGTCAAGTGACGTTGCATGCTCAAGCTCCCTGCTCCTGGGGAGGGGAGTCAGTCACTCTGATGAGAGCAGCGCAGCCAGCCTACCGCGTACTACAGCTCCCATCGCCCCCGCGCCACGATCAGATATTTTGCTTGCCTCTGCCACAGGAAATGGTAGGTGAATCAAGAAATAAAGGAGTTGTTTTACTGGGCAAATAGTGTGGCAGTGGAAAATGGGTGGGTAAATGACAAAAAAAAACCCTGATACTTGACATTTCTGTTCTTCTGTCCAGTACTCCAGGATCTCTGAATATTAGTGTGCTTTTCTCCTGCTGCACAACTTCCTGGTCACAGCAGCCTCCTTCTCCATCCCAATCCCCACTATTGGTTTATTACTTTAATAGGCTCCATACATTTTTGCAATCCGACTGTACTGTTTTTATACAGTTTTAGATTGATCAAAACTATGTTTTTTTTTGTTTAATAAATGTTTATTGAAAGAAAAATTATATACATTTAACAGAAACATGAAACATAGACTATGCAATTTTACATGTAAGATGTAATCGTGTACCAGAACAAAGTGCATCAACTAAAAACCAGATGTACATAAAGATGAGTTCTATGCTTCTTATGCCCCATACACAAGGTCAGATTTTCCGACGGAAAATGTCCTATCGGATAATGTTGTCGGAAATTCCGACCTTGTGTAGGCTCCATCGGACTTTTTCCGATCGTGTAGCGAATTCCGACGGACAAAGTGCCACGCATGCTCAGATCACATTACAAGACCAAAGCTATTGGCTACTAGCCTCTACGTAGTCCCGTCGTAGGCAACAAATGTCACCACGTTCAGAATGATCGGATTTTCCAACAACTTTGTCCGACCGTGTGTATGCAACACCAGTGTCGGACAAAATCCGTCGGAAAAAATCCGATGGATTTTGTGGTCGGATTTTCCGACCGTGTGTACGGCATTAGAGTAACGAGTACTTAGACACCAATGTGTATGACAATGGGTCAGGCAGAAGAATGTTTCAGTGCTTATATTCAAGGCGGACAAGGTGCATAAAGTATGCCAGAAGAAGAGAGAAAGTTTGAGAAGAGAAAAAAGAAAAAGTAGAGGGGTAAGGGGGAGGGGTGGGATGGCATGCATGGCAACATATTAAAAATGAGTATGACTTAACCTTTAGGGCCTTGTAAGAATTAGATCGATCATGGACCACAAGGGATGCAACCTGCAGGTGGGGGGAGCAAATGGCATATATTTAGGAGGTAATCCCAGGCTAAGCGGAGTTGTGCGATGATCTCTTTAAAATTTGAGGTAGCTGTGAATTCCATCCATGGGGTCCAGGTTAAGGTATGGCGCTGGGAGGTGTTCTTGTTGCGGTGGGTGATGTCTTCCATGAGGTGTACGTCTGATATTTTTTTAAACCAATTTTTCATTGATGGAATCTCAGGCTGGCCCCAGAGTGTGGGTATTAAGGCTTTGGCCATATTGAGTAGGTGAGGAACAAGAGAGTGTTTATAGATTCCGATGGGTTCCTTGTTAGCGTGGAAAAGAATCATCCAAGGGTCATTGGGAAGATTGACGTCGGTGATCTGCTGTATGAGTTGAATAATGTTGGACCAAAAAGGGCGGATGAGTGGGCACGTCCACCAGATATGCGCGTGGGTTGCTTTGTTCCCACAATTCCTCCAACACAACGGGGAATTGGCGGGGAACATCTGGTGCAGCTTTGATGGGGTATAGTGCCATCTGGTTAGCAATTTATAGTTGACATCAGTAACAGTACTGTGGAGTAGACGTGACCCCAGGCCAGGAGCAACATCATCACCCACCCCCCAGGACTGGAGGAAGCCGTGGCATGAAGAAAACCTATAGAAATCATAAAACAAATGTCACTCTAAAGCCTCGTACACGCGATTGGATTTTCCGACAGGAAATGTGTGATGACAGGCTCCGTTGGATAATTGTTGTTGGATTTTCCGCGGACAAATGTTGGATGGCAGGTTTTAAAATTTTCCACGGACAAATGTCTGTATGAAATCTATAAATGCAGCGCACAATTCTCTTCTTCTTTAATGAGATAATAATTAAGCTGATTTGCTGGTGATACTGATGGAGTTATTGCAAACAAATTTTCAAAGGCTTTTTTTTTTCTACTGATATCAAGAATAATATTATTCTTTATTATTATTTTTATTTGGGCAAGTTACCACAACACCATTATCCTGTAGTTCTTAAGATCAAAGATACAACTATGTTGGTGTCCCTTGTCAATTTTGCATTGTATTTCTTAAAATGTAACTGCCGACTCCCAAACTGTCATTTAAAGTAAAACACATAGGCAAGTATTATTCTCCACAATTTTTTTTATTGTGCATTAAAAAAAGAAAACAAATAAAATTAGACATGCTATCTGCCAATAGAACTTAACCAAAAAGTGCATTCTATGTATCCAAAAATATAGAAAATATAACAAATCAAATCATTATTCAACCAAAAAAATAATGTCAAAGCAATAACTCCAAGGCCAATAATAAATAACACGTTATCTCCTACGATTCCACAACATGTCTGGTTGACGAACGGCTGTTCAGGAACGAATTGAAGAGCGCGAAATGAAAAGTGCGAAATGAAAAGCGCGAATCAACACTCACCAAACTTCTACTAACACAAAATTAGCAGAAGGAGCCCAAAGGGTGGCGCTAAAGAGCTGAAAAAAAACATAGTACGTCACTACTTTCGTATTTGTTGGCCAACAATTGTGTGGCCGTGTGTATGCAAGATAAGTTTGGGCCAGCGCCCTTCGGAAAAAATTCCACGGTTTTGTTGGACAACAATACGATGGTGTGTACAAGGCTTAAAATGATAAACTTGGCCTACCTAAAAGTTAGCTTTAGTGAGAACTTTAGCATTCACTTTTATTTACATTTCTTTGTAATGTCTGGAGAGTAATTGGTCACCCCCACAAGGCTGATGCTGGAGTCCATCATGAAGGCAGAACATCTGGTAGTGCAGGCTGACTTTCTCAACTAGTGTCAGCCCAGGCTGGTCTCAATGCTGGCTAACAGCTGTGAGTTCTGGCCAGTGAAAGTAGTATGTAGTGCAGTGTACAGATGTCTGTAGTATGTACTGTAGGGCAGTGTCCAGGGGTCAGTACAATGTAGTGTGCAGAGGTCAGAAGGATGTAGGGCAGTGCACAATGGTCAGGAGGTTGTATTGCAATATAAAGGGGTCAGTAGGATGTAGGGCAGTTTAGAGGGTATCAGCACTGCAGTGAATATGGGTCAGCAGGGGAAAGTACAGGGGGTCAGGAGCAGGGCCGGGACAAGGGGTGGGCAGGAGGGATGGTTGCCCTGGGCGTAATGGTTTACTGTAGGGATGGGGCGCCTTCCTTCTTTTGGAAGGCTGCCAGTAGTGACAGTGGCAGTGATTTTAACAAGTGAGGTGTAGGATCCCCCAAACTTGCACATCATGAATAAGGCATGGAATCACAGTTTGGCATCTTTGCCCTGGGTGCTGGATGACCTTGTCCCGGCATTGGTCAGGAGGGTACAGTACTGGAAGCAGTGGTCTATGATACAGAATACAGTTCATACATACATACATGCAGAGCAGTGAAGTGAAGCTGCTGTGACAGATCTACCTGTTCTGCCATTGAGATCCCCATTGGCCCCCCTCTCTCTATTCCATCCCACGTGATATAGCCCACAAGCACTTTGGATGGACTGGAAAGGAGAGCTGGTGGGGATCAGCCTATTACACTCAGGGGATGAGCTCAGGCATGTTTGGACAAGAACCCGATCCCAGCTGAGTTATCCGTCAATGATGAAAATGAATCATATGCGGTGGAGGCATTCTCTGCCCCACATGCTGCGGGGCAGGAAATGCATCTTCCTTCTAGGATTCGCTATTGGCTTTGACAGCTTCGGGACAGGAGAGCTCAGGTGAGTTCGGGCTTGTGTTTGAACATGCCTGAGATCATAGTTTCCCTGCATCGCTCTGCAGGTGGAGGAGGACCATTTTAGGTTGAGGGTTGACAAACAGGGACAAGAACGTGATCTACCCGTCACCTGTTTAGGATTGATTGGGTTGCCGACCCCAGTTTAGAGTTCAAATTAGTATACAAATTATAAATCAAGTATTAAACAACTTCACGTAGGTTTTTCAATTGTTAAGAGAAGAGATGAGAGATTGTAAAAATTTTAAAAGAATGAGGAAGTTCTGGACATAATTATCCCAGTGCCAGGAGGTATTTGAAATAGGCTGGATCACATCAGGGGGTAGTTGTTAAAATGGTTCTTTACCCTAAAAACAAAGAAATGTTAAGTCAGCATCTACAAATACTGTAGCTGCTGATGTTTAATATTAGGACACTTACCTATCCAGGGATCCAGCTTGGTCCTCACTCGAACCAGCTCTTTGGCCGTCTTCAAGTCCAGGTGGCGGCATGTTTACTGTGGGAAGCTTTCCACTGCGCATGTACGAGCTACACTGGACTTTGTGAATGGTCCAACAGCTTTCTGGGACCTGTGACCTATCAAAGAAGGCTGGTGGGGAGGAAGGGGGGTCTGAACTTCTGCTCGGATCTTTACCAGAAGTGGGAGCGGATACCTGTGTAGCGCTGGGCTCCTGAGGAGCACGCGCTATGTGTTTTGTAAATTTAATGTTCCTGGAATCACATTTGGGTTTTAGGGTTAATTATACCAAATTGTGGTTTCGGTACCAGTCTGGCAGGATTGCACTGGGTTCTGCTTGGCCATAGGTGTCGCTGTCACTTCTGCCAAGTACGAGAATGCAGTTTGGCTGGGCGCATTGAGTGCCAATCTCTCTCAGAACCAACCAGTGAGAGTGTCGTCTTGCTGTGAATTCTGGGAGAGGGTACTTAAGGTACTGAGATCACGTGCTTCGGGGTTCGGGTCCAGAAGATCTTTCTGTCTGTTGGTCCTCCTGACCAGCCCTCAGGGCCCTCATGGCCCTCATGGCCTGGGGTGCGGATCCATCCAATTCCGAGTCTCAGGGCTGGCTAGCCCCAGGCAAAGTAACTGGAAGGAGGATTCCAA
Organism: Lithobates sylvaticus; assembly: GCA_028564925.1. Lineage (NCBI taxonomy): Eukaryota > Metazoa > Chordata > Amphibia > Anura > Ranidae > Lithobates > Lithobates sylvaticus. Next base: position 211,515,764 of record CM053036.1, on the reverse strand, counting down.
GGTGGTCCGGTGCCGTCTCATCTTTGGAGAGGCCCAGCAACTGAGAAAGCAACCAGGGGAGGACTCTTCAGGAGAGGGCCACGCACAAGGCTGGTTCCTCATCAAGAGCTTGGAAGCTAAGTTGAAAGACACCAAGTGAATCTACACTCGTACGGTATCGCTGGACCGGCTGCAAGATACTGGTACCGTATGAGGGCTCTCTAAGTTTGTCTACATCCTTCAGTTACAACCAAGTCTGTGGCAGAGACTTTATTCACCCATTCTACTACAAGTCTGTGGCAGAGACTTTATTCACCCGTTCTAGAGACTGTGTTTTGTCTACCCTTTTCTGCAAAAAAAAAAATCCCAAAGCGGATCCAGTGTCAGCTTCTGCAATTCTTGGGCCATCTACCTCAGGAAACCCCTAGACACGAGGTCAAGAAGGTAACAGTAATCCCAAATCAAACCAGCAGCTTCTTCGGGGGTCAGTGCTACACCTGTAAAAAATAAAATGCCAAAACTTAAAAGGAAGGGGGTGCGGGCAAACAAGCAGAACTTCCCCTTTTGTGTGTAGTTCCGCTTTAAAAACTGACATTCAAAGAGGTCTATGTACTTTAATACAGTTCAGAAGATCTGATCAAAAAGTAGACTGATCCTTGAGAAGCTCACAAAAAAAACAAAAAGTACAAAATAATTTTTTCTCGCTATTTTAGTATATATTTTATTTTTTCATTGGGCGCAGAAGTTTTATGAGTGCATCCACCTTTTTAAAAGGTAAAACCATTTTTGATTTCAGGGCCTTCGTTCTTACCCCAAAAACTAGTGGGTTCATGAGTGGAGGAATCACAAGAGAAGGCATAGATAACCCAACGTGGGTTCTGATAGACAAGTTAATGGTGCTCAATCTGTGCCGGATGAACACAAAGACAAAGCCGAGGAGGAAAATGGAAAAATTGATTAGGTGTGTGCCCAGGGTGTGCAGGGCCTTGTGGCGTGACTCTTTAGATAATCTAAGACAGACAATATATATACGCACATATGAAAAGATAATGATTAACAGCATGGAACATATGATCACAATGGTAATAATTGTTCCATATATATTATTTATAGAAGTGTCTGTGCAGGCCAGGATAAAAATTGACATGTTATCACAGAAAACGTTCTTGAGTTGTGTCCCACAAAGTGGTAGTCTCATTGTTAACAGAGTGCTAACCAAAATTAACATGAAGAAGACCAAAGAAGAGTTGATCAAAAATTTGATCACCCTTGCATTGGTCATTAAGATCGCATATTGCAGTGGGTGACACACAGCCAAATAACGGTCATATGCCATGACTGCAAAAGTCATAATCTCCAGGTAGGCATAAACCGTGATGAACAAAGATTGGGTCAGGCAGCCATCGCGGGAAATGGTCTTGGTTGAAGTCCAAAGGTCCACCAACAACTTTGGAAAAAACGAGGAGCTGCCAAAAATGCCATTGAGCACCAGGTTACAGATGAGAATGTACATGGGTTCATGAAGACTGGGGTTAGTCAATACCACAAACACAATTACAATACTCAAGATCAAAATATACAAATAGATAATAGTAAGAAGAGGACAGTAAAAATATCTGAGTCCTTCCATCTCTTTAAGTCCAAGAAGCTCAAGGTCTTCCCTAGATGTGGAACCATTCTCCATTGTGACTCGTTCAGTGTAAATTAGGTGTTTAATCTGTATGCTGGACAAAAAGAATGTTCAAACAGAATATTTGGTTAGGCAGGTCTTAAGGGACTTCAATCATCACAATATCAATATCATCAAACTACAGTATTCCCTTAATAATATTTTTAGTTCTGCCAAAGTACAGTGCCTTGCAAAAGTATTCATCCCCTTGTCTTTTTACCTATTTTGTTACATTACAGCCTTACATTAGTGCCTTGCAAAAGTATTCTTTTTCTAGGCTTTTAACCTATTTTGTTACATTACAGCCTTTAGTTCAATGTTTTTTTTAATCTGAATTATATGTGATGGATCAGAACACAATAGTCTAAGTTGGTGAAGTAAAATTAGAAAAATATATACATGAAACTATTTTTCAGAAATAAAAAACTGATAATTGACATGTGCGTATGTATTCCCCCCCTCTTTGTTATGAAGCCCATAAAAAGCTCTGTTGCAACCAATTACCTTCAGAAGTCACATAATTAGTGAAATGATGTCCACCTGTGTGCAATCTAAAGCCCCATACACACGCTCGGACAATCCGCGGACCAGGTCGGTCGGACTTTGTCCGACGTACTTTGTCCGATGTTGGCGTTGCGTACACACGGTCGGACTACGTTGTCGGAATATCCGGTCCGGAAGAACGTCGTGACGTAAGTCGTCGTCCACGAGATTACAAAAGGGAAGTTCAGCACCACGTCAGGCACCCGTTGGGCTCCTTCTGCTGATCCCGTGTTTATCGAGAGTTAGTGGAAGTTTGGTGACTTAAGATTCGCGCTTCTCAGTTTTCTGACTCAGATCGTTACTGCTCTTCAGTTTGTGCTTGTCGTGCGTATCTGTTTATTAGTGCGTGTAGTCAGTTCGCATTTGTTGGTCATTGCGGCCTATATCTTGATATAGGACGCTTTGATTTGCACTGCTTATTGTCTGCTCTTTGCTGGTATTCACTTCGTTCTTTTAGGCCTTGCTGTTTATCGGTGCTTTCTGTTTGTCCGTTCTGACCAGCCGACCTTTTGTGACCTTCTGAGCGATGTTTCCCGTGCGTACTCGTCGCCGAGTTCGTGCTGTACGCGGAATTGGTGTCGGGCTTTTAGCTTTGAGCCAAGACCCGTCCATGAACAGAGTGACGAGGAGTATGTGGACCAAGAATTGGTTGCTTCAGCGTGACCAGTTCTCGCACATGCCTTTGCTTCGTGAGATCCGGGAGAATAATCCTGATGATTTCAGGAACTTTCTCAGGATGACGGACCCCGATTTTCACCGTCTTTTGGCTTTGCTGACCCCCTTTATCAGCCGGCAGGATACCTGCATGAGACAAGCCATTACTCCGGAGCAGAGGCTTGTTGCCACGTTGAGGTACTTGGCGACAGGGAGAAGTCTTCAGGATTTGAAGTTCTCTTCAGGTATCTCTCCCCAGGCCCTGGGAATCATTATTCCAGAGACCTGTTCTGCCATCATTCAGGTCCTGCAGGAGGACTATATTAAGGTAACATTTCTACTTTACTATTCCCTTCTATGTATGCTCTGTTTGCTAATGACTTGTATTTTTGACCTCCTTCCCTAATTACCATGATTGCAATATGTTCTAATATGCTGTGCCCCTTTTCTCCTTCATGCATTTTTCCCTTCACTTACCTCACCAGCATGCTCTTCTGCCCCAATAGACACCTATGGCCTAGTCACTTAAGCAATGTCTTTTGTCTGCTGCATAGTATTGTTTGCCCCAAAACACCCCCTAAAATATGCACAAATGTTTGCTGTGTGGTTTACTTCATGTAGAGCCCCCTTTTTTTTTCTTTTGGTGGGGGGGGGGGGGGGCAAACTCATTAGGAACCCCCTCCCCCAACTGCTCTGTCAGATTGTACCAATCCTTTATCTGCTGGCTTTCCCAAGGTCCATACACACTATATACCTACCTCTTTATAGTGGGCATCTTTAGGGATGAATTCAGCAAAGCATGTAGTGCAAGGGGCTGCCTCCATACATTCCATTTCCTATTGTTTTGTCTTCTTTCCCTCCTATTAGCTTGCTTGGTAATTTAATAATGTCACACTGTGCCTGCCTTTTTTTGGGGGGGGGGGGGGGGGGTTGAAATGTTATTTGATCTTTCCTGTGGCCTGCCAATAGTGTTAAGTACAGAGGGTCTGGCCAAACTAGCCCACATTATTGAGCCATTTGCCAATCAATGAAGTGCAGAGGGTTAGCTGTCCACCACCCCCCCCCCCAAAACCCTAGTTATTGCCAATGTCCCATCAGAAGTGGGGGGATTGATGGGGGGTGAGTAATCTGTGAAGGGGAGCCTCTACTTTTCTGTGCAAATACTTTCCAGCCTCCAATTTTATACAATGCTCTTGTTCCAAGATGTTGATTGTCTAATCTGCTTGCAATGTTTAGGTGCAAAGTGACTAATTTTTTTTTTCTTGTTTCACTCCACAGTTCCCTTCCACGCCACAGGAATGGCAGACTGTGGCCTCCCACTTTGCCAGCCGTTGGGACTTTCCTAACTGCGGAGGGGCAATTGATGGGAAACACGTCCGCATCGTCCCACCGCCCAACTCGGGGTCCTACTATTATAATTATAAAGGGTTTAATAGTGTAGTGATGTTGGCGGTGGTGTCGGCAACATACGAGTTTATGTATGTGGACGTGGGGATGAACGGCCGGATATCGGATGGTGGGGCCATTACGCACACGGAGTTCTACTGGCGTCTCCAAAGTGGCAGTCTGTGCTTGCCACCTCCAGAGGAGAATGCCGAAGGACTCCCCTTCGTCTTTGTCGCAGATGAAGCGTTTGCGTTGACTCCCCATGTGATGAGGCCGTTCCCGATGAGGACCCTCACCCCGGACCAGAGGGTCTTCAACTACAGGCTGTCCAGAGCCAGAAGAGTTGTGGAGAACGCTTTTGGCATCCTGGCCAGCCGCTTCCGCCTGTTCCTGACGGCATTTAACTTGGCGGAATACAAACTGAACCACATAGTTCTTGCCTGTTGCATATTGCACAACTTCCTCAAAAGACATAACAGGAACTATGTGGTGCCCGTTGGCCCAGATGTGGAGGGCCCTCCAAATGCGGAACTCACAGCCCTTCGAGTGGCACGTCCAGGCTTGCCCCCTCTAAATGCCCGTGTTGTCCGGGACCAATATATGGAGTACTTTGTGGGTAGGGGGGCCATTGCTCTGCCTGACGATGTGTGAGAGGCATTTTTTAATAAATCTGATATTTTAACCAACCTATGATTTCTTGTCATTTCAGTCTTCTTTTTAGCTTATTTTACTTTGACATTTTTTCCCTTTGCCTTCGACAGTGGGAATGCACTTTCTGGGCAAAAGGAGGTAACAGTCTCTTCTTCCCAAAAAGATTATTCTCATGTTGTGTGTTTGCTACCTAATCTTTGGTCTAGAGAAGGTTTGTACTGCATAACTGACACCCAAAATACTCCTTTTCATCACCAGGTCTGACATGTGTGTATTCTCCAAAATGCTGTGCTCCGTGTTTTCGTACAAAGCACTGTGGGTGTCATTTACATAAGTCAAATCCGCTATGCTCTACAAGTGCATTGAAAAAGTTCCCAGGGAAAGAAAATTGGAGTGCAAAGTGGATTTGCCTTTAGTAAATAACACCCATTGCCCCCCATATCCTTTTCATTTTACATACATAATGCATTGTGTTTTTTAAATAAGGAAGCCACACATTTAGAAAAATAAAAGTTTACTAGGAAAACATTCCCAAGTGCGTTTACAATCTTCACGCCAAAACTGACAACATCTTGGTTATTTACAACATTGTTTACAAACATTCCGCAATTGGTAAAACCAGGCATGGAGCAAAACAGAACCTAGGAACTTGGAAAGTTCAACTTTGTAAAGTGAAGACAAGATCAGACATGACTATATGTTCAAAGTGTGTTTGATCTTGCCTTCATCACATGGGGGGGTCACCCCCGAAAAGTGGAAATTTGGAACATGCACACAATTTGGGTCTGAAAATGGTCATTAGATGGGAAAACACATGCCTAGAAGCTTCAAAAGTGCAATTTTCCATCATGGGGATGAATGGACGTTTTTTGGGGGTGCAACCCCTTCACCACAACCACTTTCGTAGTTCGTAAAGTGTTTGCACCCCCAAAAAAAACGTTGCCATTCATCCACCATGGTGGGAGCTATCACATGTGGACACAATGTGTGCATGTTCCAAATTTCAGACAGTTTTTAAGTTGCAAATGTGTTCAGAAGCTGGCACAAATGTGTGTTAATTACTTGGTGCGTTTTCATATTTTTCCTAAAACATCAATGATGTTCTTCAATTTTTGTTGAACATCATTGATGTTTTGCTTTATGTAATCTAGATCTCGATTGCAGACCATTATCTCTCCGATGAGTACGTGGGCACTCTCTGTGGTAAAGTGCGATTTTTCTTCCACAACATCCACGTCACCTAAAAACCACAAACAAACAAAAATGGGGTGTTGGAAATGAGGCAGCCATACATGGATTAGCTTACCAGTAGCTGTGTTCTCCCACACTCACCTGTTGTGGTGACAATTTCTCCAAGTTCGATGATCTCTCCTTCCTCCTCCTCCTCCTCCTCTGCTTCTGCTCTTTCCCCCTTTTTTGGGAGGTGTTGGTTTGGGGGTTTCCTCAGACGGCCCAAGTTTTCGCTCCCCTATGAGAATGTCCAAAAGGAAGATTTAGCAACACAAACTATTGAGGGCAGAAATAGGAAATGACAAACATTGCTTGAAAGTGACGGACACTATTTTAGTTTGGCCAGTTACAAATGTCAACTACATGAATGTAGTCACTTTGTAAAGGTGCTAAACTGACTAGCTTTTTGGTAGAAGTTTGTGTGATGGAGACCCCCCTCTAGTATCCACTGGAGCACATGTGTGGAAAAGGCTAATAAAAAGGGGGTTTGGGTGTCCCAGCACTAGTGCTCTCGAGTCAAGATGGGTAAACAGCTACTGGGTGACCTCTCTTTTACATTGAATAAATTGGCTTTACATTCTGGATGACATTTCTAGGGAGAACAAACTTCCTTTCCCCCAAAAAAACACCAAACATCGTATTATAAGTGGCCGCACGATCGAGGTTGCGTACGATCGAATGGACACACACACGACCATGACAGTGGCAGAAAGATCGAGGCTGAGTACGATCGAATGCACAGACGAACATGAAAGTGGCCATTTTGGAATGTACAACTTTGTAAAAATCAAACCACATGGAGCAGTATGCAAGCAAGAAATCAAACACAAAACACAACTACTTACTTTTTTGAAGAATTCTCTTGATCTTTCTGTACTGATCGGCCTCCCTCAGTTTCAGGTCTGACCAGCGTTTCCTCAGTTGCTCCTTGGATCGTTGTACCCCAAAATGATTGTACAGCCTTCTCACAACTTTAGACATGATCTTGGCCTTGCGGACATTGGGGTTGAGGTAAGGCCCATACTTCCCATCATAGTCGCTCCTCTTTAATATGTCCACCATCTCCAACATTTCTCCAAATGACATATTGGAGGCCTTGAATTTCAGGCTCCGGGATCGGGACGTTTGTGCCTCCGGACTTTCCTCGTCCACCTCCTCGTTGGGGGGATATTTGGGGCGCACCTGCTGTGTCCCCGCCATGTGCTCTCCCCACTGCGCCGTAAAGAGAAGGGGTGGGGAATAGACGAGAAAGATCGTCAGGGGCGGGCGGAGTTTGACGCATGCGCACTGTATATAAAACGTCACACGCCTGTGTCGTAGCCACGATCTGGGAGACGAGGGGAGAGAAAGCTCACGCACGAGACGCACGAGACGATCGCTACAAACGAAGGTACAATTTGACGTTGGTACATAACTAGCCTAGACTGATTAGAACTTGAGGCTTCTTTATGGAGAAGATTAGGAGAGTTTAGGCTGACATTATTTATATTGTTTTGTGTGTCTTGCAGAGGTGATGGAGGCGTTCTACAACGTGAGCTTTCTCCCACACTTCATTGATAAATACCGGCAATTCCCCCTCTTATGGCAGGCGAAACACAGGGATTATAGCAACAGACCAAAGAGGTACGCAGCCCTGCTGAAACTGGTGGCATTTGTAAAGCCTACCCTGCCCATGGCAACCGTCGCAAACTTAAAAGTGAAGATCACCAACATGAAGACTACCTATTTCCGGGAGCGCAATAAGGTCCTGAAGTCACAAGCATCTGGAGCTGCAGCAGCTGATGTCCATGTCCCCACGCTCTGGTACTATGACAGGCTCCATTTTCTCAAAGACCAGGCATATGTCAGGAAGTCACTCTCGACTCTTCCTTGCACGCGTCCTTCCACGCACGCCACCCCTGATGAGGCTTCCGAGGAGCAACCTGGGCCTTCCAGTATGGAAGATGTGCAGGAGCCCAGCTTGTTCCAGGTATAGTAGTTTTGTAACCAGTTTGTTGAATAATGAATGATGTTCAGTTAATTCAGGATCCCCAATTGCTTATTTCCTAACGTGATTGACATATCAACAGACAGTGGTGTGGGAGACATTTTTGGGAAGAATCTAAACTGCAGGGCTGAGAATTGTATGGTTTTGTATTTGAAAACATTTTGCAACAGTCACTAGATGAGAATTGTGTGTGTTTGATGAACAAATAACTGAAACTATGTCCCTTTTTCATACACAGGAAGACCTCAGCCAGGAGGTGGCTGTGGAAGGTGGCAGTCAGGAGGAGGCAGGGGGTAGTGGCAGCCAACAGGGGGGTAGGCGTAGGAGCCTGACTGTCTCCCAAGTCTCTCCCCTCCGCCTTCCCTACAGAAGGGCGAAAAACATGGGGGAGGTGGGAGAGTCAGCGCTCCAGCTGATAAAAGATGCCTCAGCCTCCCTCTATGCCACACCCACCTACGAGGAGGCCTTTGCCTCCTTGGTTACAAGTAAATTTACGGGTATGGAGGCGGGGCAACGCAGCATGTGTGAGGAGGTCATCCTCAAAATACTAAATGAGGGGATGGCTGGGGAGATGACTCCCCTCACACATGTTTGCGAGAGTGACCTTGCTCCGCCTCCTCCTCCTCCTTCTGCCACCCCACCAGCACCAGCACCAGCACCACGGCGTGGAAGGAAGCGTACAAGGAAGACAAGAGAGTGATGACCTTGATTCAGTCTGGTCTGAGAGAAGATGGAGCCTCTCGTAGTACCAGAGCCTGGGGACCTAGATGGCATCTGCTGCAGTTCCGGATGTTTTGGACTTCAGAACCAGATTGCGCTCCCTTATTATTTAGATAGGTAGTCTTCATGCCCCCAATTGTTTAAGTCTGTAAAATGATGGTTGCCATGGGTGTCCAAGGCTTTGCAAATTCCCCAAGTTTCACCATGGCTGCGTTCCTCTTTGGTTTGTTGGTGAGACCTAAATAAAGGTTTTTTTGATTTGAAATAATCATTGACTATTGTGTTTTACTTTTCTACAATGACAGTTTTTCTTTGAGTAGGCAGGTACATTTCACTAATCCTAAAGTAGAATTAACAAGGGGCACCAACAACCAACAAACTCCTAGTAAATGTAAGCAAGAAATACAAATGTTAATAATGTCGTTTTGCTAAGTTGAGACATACAAACCCCCTCCAAAAAACAAAAAAAATCTCCTTCAAATATGTATTCCCCCCAAAAAAAAAAAAATCAGGGTAAAAAAATAAGAAAGATTGTATTACGATCTGAGTAAAAATAAACATGTAGTGTATAAATGCTGCAAAGTAATAAAGAAGTAAGTTTGTGAGAAGTGCGGGTGAATAGGAGCAGCTAAAACATGTCATTCTTGTTGCATTGTAAAGAAAAAGAGAATGCGCTGCATTAAAGACATTTTAACATTGCAGCGTGACGAATGTGCTGTGTCGATTAGGAAAGGTAGTTTTACCTGACCGAGCGCTTCCGTCACAGAATTTCTTCTGAGCATGCGTAGCACTTTGTCCGTCGGACAAGCGTACACACGCTCGGATTTGGTGTGATCGGACCGGGTTGACGGCAAATCTTTCCAGCAGGAGATAAGACTTTGTCCGACGGACAAACCGACGAACACTGTCCGATGGTGCATACACACGGTCTGATTTCTCAACAACCTTGTCCGATCGGACCAAATTGATGAAAAAAGTCCGACCGTGTGTATGGGGCTTAAGTGTCACATGATCTGTCATTACATATACACACCTTTTTGAAAGGCCCCAGAGGCTGCAACACCTAAGCAAGAGGCACCACTAACCAAACACTGCCATCAAGACCAAGGAACTCTCCAAACAAGTAAGGGATAATGTTGTTGAGAAGTACAAGTCAGGGTTAGGTTATAAAAAAATATCCAAATCTATGATGATCCCTAGGAGCACCATCAAATCTATCATAACCAAATGGAAAGAACATGACACAACAGCAAACCTGCCAAGAGGCGGCCGCACACCAAAATTCACAGACCGGGCAAGGAGGGTATTAATCAGAGAGGCAGCACAGAGACCTAAGGTAACCCTGGAGGAGCTGCAGAGTTCCACAGCAGAGACTGGAGTATCTGTACGTAGGACGACAATAAGCCGTACACTCCATAGAGTTGGGCATTATGGCAGAGTGGCCAGAAGAAAGACATTACTTTCAGCAAAAAACAAAATGGCACATTTTGAGTTTGCAAAAAGGCATGTGGGAGACTCCCAAAATGTATGGAGGAAGGTGCTCTGCTCTGATGGGACTAAAATTTAACTGTTTGGCCATCAAAGAAAACGCTATGTCTGGCGCAAACCCAACACATCACATCACCCAAAGAACACCATCCCCACTGTGAAACATGGTGGTGGCAGCATCATGCTGTGGTTTTTTTTTTCAACAGTCGGGACTGGGAAACTGGTCAGAGTTGAGGGAAAGATGGTTGGTGCTAAATACAGGGATATTCTTTGAGGCTAGGAAGGAGGTTCACCTTCCAGCAGGACAATGACCCCAAACACACTGCTAAAGTGGTTTAACATGTAAATGTGTTGGAATGGCCTAGTCAAAGCCCAGACCTCAATCCAATGGAAAATCTGTGGTCAGACTTAAAGATTGCTGTTCACAAGCGCAAACTATCCAACTTGAAAGAGCTGGAGCAGTTTTACAAGGAGGAATGCGCAAAAATCCCAGTGGTAAGATGTGGCAAGCTCAAAGAGACTTATCCAAAGCAACTTGGAGCTGTGATAGCTGCAAAAGGTGGCTCTACAAAGTATTGACTTTAGGGGGGTGAATAGTTATGCACATTGGGGTTGGTTTACTAAAGGCCAATAGACTGTGCACCTTGCAAAGTGTCCCGTTACATCTGGCGTAAAACTAACAAAGCATTTCATAAAAATAACATCATACCAACAGTCACACATGGTGGTGGTAATGTGATGGTCTGGGGCTACTTTGCAGTTTCAGGACCTGGATGACTTGCCATAATTGATGGAACCATGAATTCTGCGCTCTACCAGAAAATCCTGAAGGAGAATGTCCGGCCATCAGTTCCTGACCTCAAGCTGAAGTGCACTTAGGTTATGCAACAGGACAATAATCCGAAACACACTAGCAAGCCCACCTCTGAATGGCTCAACAAAAACAAAATTAAGTTTTTTTTCCGGGGGCCTAGTGAAAGGCTGGACTTAAATCCAATTGAGACGCTGTGGCATGACCTTACAGTGGTTGTAAACCCTTTACAACCACTTTAAACTACATGCAAGCCTATAATTGGGCTTGCCTGTAGCTGCACTGGATACCTCCTAAACCTGCACTGTTTAGGAGATATCCCTGCATTTGCATTGCCGACGTCATGCGGCACATGCACACTTAAGCCAACTGAAGCAATGGCACATACATGCCATTTCTTCAGTTGTACTGTGCCGTTCGCGCCGGCTCCCGCACATGCGCGGGAGTGACGTCATTGTGGCTCCGGCCAAACACAGCGCTGGAGCCATGATACCCGGAAGCAAGCCCCGGGCGACATGTCGGCGGCCTGAGGGGGAGACGAGGATGGCTGCGGGGGCTTCGTTCTCGGATAAGTAATTCATAATGAGCTAGTATGCTAGGCATCTTGCAGGGTGTGTTTTTTTTTTTTTTTTTTGCAGGAGGGTTTACTTCCTCTTTAAACAGACCATTCATGCTGGAAAAGCCTCCAATGAGGCTGAATTAAAACAATTCTGCAAAGAAGAGTGGGCCAAACTTCCTCCACAAGGATGTGAAAGACTCATTGCCAGTTATCGCAAATGCTTGATTGCAGTTGTTGCGGCCAAGGGTGACACAATCAGTTATTAGGTTTAGGGGGCAATTACTTTTTCACATAGGGCCAGGCATAAATGAAAGTCATTATTCATTTAAAAACTGCATTTTGTATTTACTCGGGTTATCTTTGTGCAATATTAAAATTGGACTTTTTCACAACACTATGTGTGTATATATATATATATATATATATATATATATATATATATATATATATATATATTTATGGTTGAAGCCCTATGGCCGACACGTATCTGAAGGGAAATAACTTAACCAATAAGATCTATAACATGAAAAGGGAGACCTGAAGTGTGCCTTGGTCTATGGACGGTACGCCAGAAATAAGGGGGCATACCCTGATTAGAAATGAGTATTTGATGAGGGTGATGTTGTGAGAAATGCCCTTAAAAGGGGGAATGGGAGGGTGGGTATCGCGCACCGGAACCGACGAAGACCACAGGTGAGTGGGCCGGTTAAATACCTTCCCGGGCTCCTCCCATAAATTCAGGCCACCATGTTGGCCTTCCACTTATGGTTGAAGCCCTATGGCCGACACGTATCTGAAGGGAAATAACTTAACCAATAAGATCTATAACATGAAAAGGGAGACCTGAAGTGTGCCTTGGTCTATGGACGGTACGCCAGAAATAAGGGGGCAAAAACTGAGGTAGGGTTTGAAGATACTTATTGCCTTTTAGTATTGACTACTGCGTGAGCTGGGCGAAGGCCCGTGACATTTCCGCCTGTGGGTCATGTATATACCGGGTGAAGCAGGCTGACTTCCATCTGCCGAGTCTCTGGATGATGTGGCCTGGGACCCCGGCTGTGAGGCGGCTGAGGCGGCCCTGATCCGAAAAGAGTGACCGGAGTATTCGCTGGGGTTGAGGCGTAGGTTGCGGAGGAGAATTCTTATGTGTGTCATGAACTGACAGGTGCTTAGGGGTTTGCCTGGAAAAGGCAGAAGGGGATCGGTGTCCCTTTGTTCTGGCAGGAGTGAGAGCAGGCAGTTGAGAACCGTCACTGGGCACCAGGAATTGCCGGTTCTGTATAGATGGATGTCCACCCCGTGGCCAGCTTGCTGAGTCTTGGAGACGCTGAGGTGGAGCACGAAGTGGTCTTGATGGCGAACTAGGTGGCGTCTGCACAGGGTTTGGCTGGTCGAGCTGTTACGGGTGAATTCGCTGGGACGTAGGAACCCATAGTAGGCCAGGTAGATGGCGGCTTGTATGACCTGGCTGAGGAGGACACCAAAGGGGGAACCAGCGAGTATGGCGGACATCTCGCGGAAGATGGCACTCGTGATGGGGCGACGTCTGGTTCTGTTTGCCGGTTGCTGCTTCTGGACACCGCGTAGGACGGCTCGGACGGCGTGGGACGAGAAGACAGACGGTGTAGTGGGATCTTGAAGGGCCAAAAAGTGCTGTACGCCGGCCAGGTACAGGCGGATAGTGTTGTAGGACAGGGAGAGAATCTGCGGGGGCCAAGGGCCAGTGAACCAACGGAAGCAAAAAACGGCTGCGAAGCCCGTGGAGGCCGCGGCATCTGTCACCACCTGTGGTGAACGGGGTGAGATGGCGGGGATAAACATGGATATTCCGTTCCATGAGGAAAGGAATTCTTCCCACATCGCTAGGTCTGCTATGGCCGCGGCATCCAGGTTGAGGATCTGACCGGGGTCTTGTGCCTGTGACAGGTAGACTAAGAGCCGTGAGATGAAGGAACGACCTTGAGGGATGATCCGCATGGCAAAATTGAGTATGCCAAGTAGTGACTGGAGCATCCTCTCGTGCGGGTGAAGTCCTAAAGAACTGCCCTGATGCGGGTCAACTTGTCGAGCGGAGGCTGGCCTGCATGGAGCATGTGTCCAAGACAACTCCGAGGAAGGTGACGGAGTGTGCGGGTCCGTCGACCTTGTGCTCAGCTATGGGGATATTGATGTTCTGGAAGACGACTCTCGACTTGTCGAGGCCTACTGGTGACACGTGGGCTGCTCTATCAGTAAGAAGTTATCCAGGTAGTGGATGACTTCTGTGCATAGGCCGTGTGTAGGAGAATCCGGGTGAGGGATTGAGCGAAAAGTGTCGAAGAGCCATGGGCTACTCTGGAGCCGAACGCGAGCTTGGCGGCAAAGTAGCACCTGTCTCTCCACCTGATACCGTGCCAACACCAGAGAGACGGGTGAATCGGCAGAAGGTTGAAGGCGTCCGATATGTCGGCTTTGGACAGCCAGGCCCCTGTGCCTGTTTTGAGGATAGCCTGGAACGCCATGTCGACGGAGGCGTATCTCAAGGAGAACTCCTCGGAGGGGACCAGGGAGCCGAGGCCGGGGACGCGGCAAGAACGAGGCGCAGACAGGTCGCACACCAAACGACCTTCATTCAAGAACTTGCTTTTGACAAGCCCAATAGGGCTGACTCTCCAGGTGTCAAAGGGGGGTTGTGTGAAGGGACCTACGATGAAAACCTCGCTCTAGCTCGGCTAGGAGTAGTTCCTCTACTGCTGCTCGTCGGTGGCCGCTGATTTGAGATTTCTACACTCGTGGTAGTGTGGGGCAGGGAGACAAGGCCGGTGTGGAAGCCCACCGTGAATCCTTGTATGAGGAACGTGGCAAGTGAGGGGGTGGGGTGTGAGTCAAGATAGACTCCTAATCGTGGACGTTTATGCGGCTCAGTCATAGGTTTTTCGGCTTGACTTTGCATACATTTTCCGGGTGCGCCCTGTGGCATACGACGCACACGTGGAGCATCCTGCATTGGCTGAAGTTGCACGAGCCGTAGTTGTAATTATTACAGATGGCCGCTCCTCCCATGGTCCGGACAGGGCGTCCGAGTTTGTCGACTTGGGGTTTCTGTGCCGGTGCTGGCGGGTTTGAGCTGAAGCCGAGGTCGAGGGAAACTCGACCGGGCGGCTGACTGCTACACTGGAGCACCAGGTGGCGGTGCGTGTGGAGGAATGTCAGACTGCGCACAGCGGTGCGCGCAGGCCGGCAAAATGGCGACAGAATAATTCTGTGTCCATTTAGGCTCCAGTCCGTGGGTGACTGGAACTGCGCCATCCTGGCGGCTGCTTTTGCGGAAAGGAACGGTGGTAGTCGTAGAACGAGAACCCGCCGTGTTTGTAACCCAAGTCTGCCACGGTGTGGAGATATAAGTCCAACTATTCCCTCCTGCCGGGGGAAGCTGAACATAGGACGTCTCTGAGCATCCCAAATGTCAACGCAAATTCTGGGACGGACAATTTGCGGTTGAGTCTGGGGTCCTTAGCTTTGAGGACCACCGAGACATCTCCCCAGGTATGGCCTTGTTCTCGGCTAGGCCGTGGACCGATATGAGTAGGGAGGCGAGGTTGACGTCCTTGCCATCCAGTATGTCCTTCTTTAATGCTGGCTGGAATCCGGTGTGCTGGGCAGACGACGGGACTTGTCCCTGCGGTACCTGTGGCGACTGGTGTTAGAGGCTGCATTGCGGCAGGGTTGGGGACGGCCGGGGCCGGGTGAGCTTCCAGGAGAGTCACTCTGGCTTGGACGTCCGTGACTGTGTTCGCCACGGACGACACCATGGTGTGGAGTTGTGCTATGACCGTAGATATAGACCGGAGGAAGTTTGTTGAGCGCTGGGCCCGGCCATGGCAGGAGGAGGGAACAGGAGCCTGAAGAACTCTGCCTTCCTGGCCGTGGCGGGGAACGGCACGCCCCTGCGTCTAAGTTCTGCCGTCAGCCTGGGGATGGTCCATCCCCTGAGGGACTGGTTGCTGTCGCTTACAGACACTGGGGAAGGTGACAAGGGGGCGGTGAGATCCTCGCTGCCCGCTTGAGACATGGTCCTCGGATGGGCTGTACCCTGAGGCGATGTCATGTGGTTTCTGAGGTCGCGAGAAGGTCGACCGGACCTGTTAGGGGGGTGAGATAAGCCAAGACTGTTTCTTTCCTTGTGTAAACATACGTACCCAGCTGCTGCGTCTTCGAAAGGACAGGTGTGCGCACGTACGTGGACGTGTGTACACGGTGAGCCTCTATATTTTACCTGGAGAAATACCGTCCAACCTGTTGCAGGGTGGACCTACTGAACTTGGACTGACCTAGAGAAGGGAACAAAGACAGCTGGTGAGGTGTGCCTCGTGGGGTGTGTCCCCCGTCTACGCATATATCCTCTTTTTTTTTTTTTTTTGGAGTGAAATGAGGAACGTTTGTGCCATGTCGTGGGCGCAAAGTGTCGTTTATGAGTGTGCCTTGCTGAGTGACACTGGTCGAGAATTGGAACGAATTGAGGCAAATTTGACTGGGGTACGTCGAGACGAACTGATGCATGGTGGATGCCACCGGATTCGGATCGGGACGTTTTTGTGTGACAGCGAACTGATTGCCATGACAGGAGTATGAAACGGTCGAGCCGCGATGGCGACTGTCGACAAACCAGACTTCTGGAGCATGTACTGAAATGAGGCCAACGGATGTTCAGGGCACATCGGTACGAACCGGCGCGTAATGTTGCTGGGTTCGAATCGGGGTGAAGTGAGGAACGTTTGTGCCATGTCGTGGGCGCAAGGTGTCGTTTATGAGTGTGCCTTGCTGAGTGACACTGGTCGAGAATCTGGAATGAAATGGGGCAAATTCGACTGGGGTACGTCGGGACGAACTGATGCATGGTGGATGTCATCGGATTCGGATCGGGACGTTTTTGTGTGACAGCGAACTGATCGGCATGACAGGAGTATGAAACGGTCGAGCCGCGATGGCGACTGTAAAACGAACCAGACTTCTGGAGCATGTACTGAAATGAGGCCAACGGATGTTAAGGGCGCATCGGTCCGAACCGGCGCGCAGCGCGACTGGGTTCGAAGCGAGGTGCGGCCTGGCGGTGAGAGAAATGAGGGGAACCATTCCCTGAGGTGCTGAACGGTCGGTCGGGTCTCACGACCGACGACGAGCAGACTCAGGGGTGGTTACTGAAATGGGGCCAACAAACCTGGGGTACGTTGGAGGCGAAGACCGATCCGCAAAGGTGCGACCGGTTTCGAATCAAAACG
Organism: Lithobates sylvaticus; assembly: GCA_028564925.1. NCBI lineage: Eukaryota > Metazoa > Chordata > Amphibia > Anura > Ranidae > Lithobates > Lithobates sylvaticus. The sequence continues at coordinate 211,498,829 of CM053036.1, read as the reverse complement.
TGACTCGTGAGGTGAAATGTTTTCCTCGTGACAGAGACGCCGACCGGTGAGCCTAAAACTTTTTCGACTGACAGCGACCGTACTTCTGGAGCACGGAATGAAATGGGGCCTGGGAGCACCTGGGGCGTGCCGGTACGAATCGAGGCACCGGGGTGCGCCTAGACTTGAATCGGAACGTGATACGTGACAGTGAAATGATGCCATGACAGAGGTGTTTTTTCGACCGGTGAGTCGAGAAATTGCGGCTAAACGACCGCTCCCTGGGTCATGTATTGAAATGGGGTTCCACTGCTGGGAGATACCGGGACGAATCGGATGTGGCTAGATTCGAACGGCGTGTCGGTGCAGGACCGGGCGAAATGACTGAAATGGTGAAATGGCTGAAATGTGACCGTATGAAAACGTTACTGCGACTGATTCCGAATCAGGTGATGCGTAAGCGACCGGCTACTGTTATGCAGATAGCGGTACGGATGCAACGTACGGGTACTAATGAATGACTCGTGCGTGTGTGGACAACGAGATTCGTGACAAGGTAAGTAACGTTCATAAGTGAAATGTTGGTCAAACGAGACCCCTACCTGTGGCCGCCGAGCCAGATACAATGTACAAAAACCTTCGAACGGGAACAATCCACGAGACGTCTGGCACTCACGAACGCTAGCGAAATCGAGTAGTCGGCTTAGTGACGTAGTATATCGCGCACCGGAACCGACGAAGACCACAGGTGAGTGGGCCGGTTAAATACCTTCCCGGGCTCCTCCCATAAATTCAGGCCACCATGTTGGCCTTCCACATATACACAGTTGTTTACATACCCTGGCAGAATTTATGATTTCTTAGCTATTTTTCATAGAATATGAATGATATACAACCATAAACACTACATTTGGAGAGGAGTCAACAAGGCCTATGATAAAAGGTCCACCATCCCTACTGTGAAACACAGAGGTGGATCGCTGATGTTTTGGGGATGTGTGAGCTACAAAGGCACAGGAAATTTGGTCAAACATGACAATGATCCAATGATACTTGGGCATTCCAACATGACAATGATCCAAAGATACTTGGACATTCCAACATGGCAATGATCCAATGATACTTGGACATTCCAACATGACAATGATCCAAAACACAAGGCCAAGACGACCTGTCATTGGCTACAGCATAATAAAGTGAAGGCTCTGAAGTGGCCATCTCAGTCTTCTGACCTCAATATCATTGAGCCACTCTGGGGAGATCTCAAACGTGCAGTTCATGCAAGACAGCCCAAGAATTGACAGGAACTGGAGGCTTTTTGCCAAGAGGAATAGGCAGCTTTACCATCTGAGAAGAAAAAGAGCCTCATCCACAAATACCACAAAAGTCTTCAAGCTGTCATTGATGTTAAAGGGGGCAAAACACGGTATTAGGAACTGGGGTATGTAAACTTTTGATCAGAGTCATTTGGGTAGTTTCTGTTGTCATTATGATATAAAAAGAGTAAACACAGTTGATTGATAATAAATGGCTTCAGCCAAACACTAACCATGAGTGAAAGAAATGTGTTTGTGTTATCATTCATATTCTCTGAAAAATGGACAAGAAATCATAAATTGGTATGTAAACTTATGAGCACAACTATATATATATATATATATATATATATATATATATATATATATATATATGCACTGTATATACAGTGGTGTGAAAAAGTGTTTGCCCCCTTCCTCATTTCCTGTTCCTTTGCATGTTTGTCACACTTAAGTGTTTCGGAACATCAAACCAATTTAAACAATAGTCAAGGACAACACAAGTAAACACAAAATGCAATTTGTAAATGAAGGTGTTTATTATTAAAGGTGAAAAAAAATCCAAACCATCATGGCCCTGTGTGAAAAAGTGATTGCCCCCCTTGTTAAAACATACTATAACTGTGGTTGTCCACACCTGAGTTCAATTTCTCTAGCCACACCCAGGCCTGATTATTGCCACACCTGTTCACAATCAAGGCATCACTTAAATAGGAGCTGCTTGACACAGTAAGGTCCACCAGAAGATCCTTAAAAGCTACACATCATGCCGAGACCCAAAGAAATTCAGGAACAATTGAGAAAGAAAGTAATTGAGATCTATCAGTCTGGAAAGGGTTATAAAGCCATTTCCAAAGCTTTGGGAATCCAGCGAACCACAGTGAGAGCCATTATCCACAAATGGCGAAGACATGGAACAGTGGTGAACCTTCCCAGGAGTGGCCGGCCGCCCAAAATTACCCCAAGAGCGCAGCGACGACTCATCCAAGAGGTCACAAAAGACCCCACAACAACGTCCAAGGAACTGCAGGCCTCACTTGCCTCAGTTAAGGTCAGCGTTCATGCCTCCACCATCAGGAAAAGACTGGGCAAAAATGGCCTGCATGGCAGAGTTCCAAGGAGAAAACCACTGCTGAGCAAAAAGAACATCAAAGCTCGTCTCAATTTCTCCACAACACATCTTGATGATCCCCAAGACTTTTGGGACAACATTCTGTGGACCGATGAGACAAAAGTGGAACTCTTTGGAAGGTGTGTGTCCAAGTATATCTGGCGTAGAAGGAACACTGCATTTCAGAAAAAGAACATTATACCAACAGTAAAATATGGTGGTGGTAGTGTGATGGTCTGGGGCTGTTTTGCTGCTTCAGGACCTGGAAGACTTGCCGTGATAAAAGGAACTATGAATTCTGCTGTCTACCAAGAGATCCTGAAGGAGAATGTCCGACCATCTGTTCGTGTACTCAAGCTGAAACGAACTTGGGTTCTGCAGCAGGACAATGATCCTAAACACACCAGCAAGTCCACCACCGAATGGCTGAAGAAAAACAAAATGAAGACTTTGGAGTGGCCTAGCCAAAGTCCTGACCTGAATCCTATTGAGATGTTGTGGTATGACCTTAAAAAGGCCGTTCATGCTCGAAAACCCTCTAATGTAACTGAATTAGGACAATTCTGCAAAGATGAGTGGGCCAAAATTCCTCCAGGACGCTGTAAAAGCTTCATTGCACGTTATCGCAAACGCTTGGTTGCAGTTGTTGCTGCTAAGGGTGGCCCAACCAGTTATTAGGTTTAGGGGGCAATCACTTTTTCACACAGGGCCATGATGGTTTGGATTTTTTTTCACCTTTAATAATAAACACCTTCATTTACAAATTGCATTTTGTGTTTACTTGTGTTGTCCTTGACTATTGTTTAAATTGGTTTGATGTTCCGAAACACTTAAGTGTGACAAACATGCAAAGGAACAGGAAATGAGGAAGGGGGCAAACACTTTTTCACACCACTGTATAGTATATACACAGTACAGCCAACTAACCCCTGACAGATATATAATAGTTCTAGTACATTCAAGTCAGGGTTATGCATGTGTTTAGTTACACACATTACATGTTATTAGGCACACATTTAACCCCTTGATTGTCCCTTGATGTTAAGCCCTTCCCGGGCGGTGTCATTAGCACAGCGGCAGTGTATATTATTATCACTGATCACTGTATTAATGTCACTGGTGATTTCAGTGGCAGTTAGTCAGTCCCCCCACCCCTCAAGCATCAGTTAGTGTCAGATTGCTCACCGCACTATCGCAGTCCCATTATAAGTCGCTGATTACCGCCATTACTAGTATAAAAAAAAATTCCAGGATATATACCATAGTTTGTAGATGCTATGGCTTTCACACAAACCAATCAATATACACTTATTGGGATTTTTTTTTTTACCAAAGACATGAAGCAGAATACATTTTGGCCAAATGTATTATTTCTCCAAAATTTTCTGTGTTTTTTGTTTATATCGTAAAAAAAAACCCACTGGTGATAAAATACCACCAAAGAAAGCTCTACAAATTTGTTTTAAAAAATTATATAAATTTTGTTTGGGTACAGCGTTGCATGACCGTGCAATTACCAGTTAAACTCTGGTGAGTTTCCTGGCCATGTACCCAAAATTTTGATGTTTTGTTCCCCATGCTACTTAATTATAACTTTTGCCTTATGGCAAGGTGCTCCATCATGCTGGAAAAGGCATTGTTTGTCACCAATCTGTTCTTGGATGGTTGGGAGAAGTTGCTCTTGGCAGATTTTTTTGTACCATTCTTTATTCATGGCTGTGCTCTTAGGCAAAACTGTGAGTGAGCCCACTCCCATAGCTGAGAAGCAACCCCACACATGAATGGTCTCAGGATGCTTTACTGTTGGCATGACACAGGACTGATGGTAGCACTCACTTTTTCTTCTCTGGACAAGGGTTTTTCAGGATGCCCCAAACAATCAGAAAGGATGACTTTACCCCAGTCCTCAGCAGTCCAATCCCTGTCCAATCCCTGTACCTTCTGCAGAATATCAATATGTTTTTCCTGGAGTGAAGTGGCTTCTTTGCTGCCCTTCTTGACACCAGGTCATTCTCCAAAAGTCTTCTCCTCACTGTGTGTGCCGATGTCCTCACACCTGCCTGCTGCCATTCCTGAGCAAGCTCTGCACTGGTGGTGCCCCGATCCCGCAGCTGAATCAACTGTAGGAGACGGTCCTGGAGCTTGCTGGACTTTCTTGGGTGCCCTGAAGCCTTCTTCATAAAATGCAGTGAAAATTTTTTTTTTATGGGATTAAGTTAATTTTCACTGCAAAGAGGGACTTTGCAATTAATTGCAATTCATCTGATCACAGCAGACTTTGTGAAAATTAATATTTGTGTCAGTCTCAAAACTTTTGGCCACGGCTGTAGCATTATTATGCCGCGTACACACGACCGGACTTTCCGGCAAACTAGGTCCGACGGTCTTCCCGACGGACTTTCGGCGGAGTTCCGACGGACTTTTCCGAACAAATGGACTTGGCCACATACAAACGGACTAATGCCACGTACACACGTCGGAAAAAGCTCTGATGGTTTTCCCGTCAGAATTCTGACGGAATTTCGCTCAAACTGTCTTGCCCACACACGGTCACACCAAATTCCGACAGTCAATAACACGCCTTAAAAAACTTTCGACTGCACTATAAAAGGGAAGTTTAATGCTTCTGAACATGCGTTGAATTGTTTCCGAGCATGCGTCGGAATTTTGCGTGTCGGAATTGCATACACACGATCGGAAAATCCAATAGAAAGGTTTTCCGTCGGAAAAATTAAGAACAGGTTCTCAATCCAAAGTCCGTCGGAAATTCCGACAGAAAAAGACCGATGGGCATACACACGGTCAGAAAATCCAATGCAAAGCTCCCATTGGACTGTTTCCTTCGTAAATTCCGACCGCGTGTACGCGCCATTAGTCCGGTCGAAAGTCTGTTTGTTCGAACGTGGTGACGTAAACGGGACAAAAAATAGCCAGTAGCTGCCCTTTCGTCGTATTTGGTCCATCGGACCAGCACACAGACGAACGATTTTCCCGATTTCAGTACGTCGGAATTCAGTCCGTCGGATAGATTTGAAACATGTTCTATTTCTAGGTCCGCCAGAATTTTTTCCTGAAAAACGAACGAATTAGCCCACACACAATCGTATTTTCCGACGGACTTATCCCATTGGACCTAGTTTTCCGGAAAGTCCGGTCGTGTGTACGCGGCATTAGAAGTGTGTCAGCAGGCCCGGATTGGGACAAAAAATAGGCCCGGGCATTTTAGACTGAGCAGCCCATGGCATATTTACTGGGAGGCACGGAGAGCATGGGGGGGTGGAAAACACGGGGGAGTGTGGAGAGAACTAGGGGGTGGGCAGAGAGCACAGGAGGTGAGGAGCATGGGGGGGCAGAGAGCACTAGGGGGGCCAGAGAGCACAGGGTGGAGAGCACTAGGGGGGCCAAGCCAGAGAGCATGGGGTGGAGAGCACTAGGGGGGCCAGGCCAGAGAGCATGGGGATGGAGAGCACTAGGGGGGCCAGGCCAGAGAGCACGGGGATGGAGAGCACTAGGGGGGCCAGGCCAGAGAGCACGGGGATGGAGAGCACTAGGGTGGCCAGGCCAGAGAGCACAGGGGTGGAGAGCACTAGGTGGCCAGAGAGCACTAGGGGGTGAAGTGCACAGGGGGTGAAGAGCACAGGGGTGGAGAGCACTGAGGGCTATAGGGACCACGGGGGGGGGCTGGAGAGCACAAGCAGGGGCAGAGAACACGGGAGGTGAACAGCACAGGGGGGGCAGAGAGCACAGAGGGGCTGGAATGCATAGGGGACTGAAGAGCACTGGGGGGGGGGCGGAGAGCACTGAGGGGCTGGAGAGCACAAGCAGGGGCAGAGAACACAGGAGGCGAACAGCACAGGGGGGCGGAGAGCACAGAGGGACTTGAATGCATAGGAGGCTGAAGAGCACAGGGGGACCTGAGAGCACTGGGAGGGGGTGGAGAACGTGGGGGGGTGGGGCTGAAGAGCATGGGGGGATGAGCACTGGGGGGGTGATGAGCACTGGGGGGGCTGGAGAGCATGGGGGGCAATGAGCACGGGGGCGATGAGCACTGGGGGGGGCTGGAGAGCACTGGGGCGATGAGCACAGGGGGAGCTGGAGAACACTGGGGGGGCTGGAGAGTACAGGGGGCGATGAGCACTGGGGGGGCTGGAGAGAACTGGGGCGATGAGCGCTGGGGAAGCTGGAGAGCACTGGGGGGGGCTGGAGAGTACGGGGGCGATGAGCACTGGGGGGGCTGGAGAGTACTGGGGGGCGATGAGCACTGGGAGTGGCTGGAGAGCTCTGGGGGGGCTGGAGTGTACAGGGGCTGGAAAGCACTGGGGGGAGTTGGTGATCACTGGGGGGGGGCAGAGAGCATGGTGGGAGCCTGAGAGAACTAGGGGGCACTAGAAAGAAGCTGGATGGGAGAAGCAGCTGCCTACACAGTAGAAGAATCCATCTCTTTATTTTTCTCCTTCAGCCTCTGAATGCCCACGGAAGGGAGAGAATGAGAAGCAGGCATTCGGAGGCTGTAGGAGAAAAATAAAGAGATGGATTCTTCTACTGTGCTGCTCCTCATATCCAGGCGCACGCATGGGGAGACAACACTCACTTTCCCTCTGTCCGGCTGCGGCGGCCGCGTCTCACGTAGATCCCCTCCCTCTTCATGGTCACAGGTAATGTGACCTGTAGTCTCCGCCCCCCGGGCGAACTGTAATGGCGGCCGGCCGGCCAGCCGCGGAGAGGCCGGGTGAGCGGCGGGGGCCCCACAAGTACATGCGGCCCGGTGGCCCCGGCCCACCGGGCAATTGCCCGGTGTGCCCTATGCCCAGTTCAGGCCTGTGTGTCAGCTATAGAGCCTCCAAATTTCTCTCTCACAGGTTAGAAGGTCATCGGCAAGTCACAAGCAGCCGTCAATTAATTCTAAATAATCTCCAAAAGGGTCTTAAAATTATCTCATATTCAAGCAGAATGCACCTGTAAGCACACTGCATTTACCCATGGACACAAGCCTAAAGCTCATTGACATTGTTTTTATTTTACTTACTTCATATTTTTAGGGAAATATGGTACATCTTATATTGACTTAGCTAGTTGTGTGGATCTTGTTAAGGATTCCATTTTTTTTTTTTTATGTATTATTTTGTTTTTACACTGAGACTAATCAGGTGGTGGTAATACAAATAGATTTTTTTCTAGGTACATTAGTGATAGAAGGAAAAAATACAATGGGTACACTAAAATGAAAACTGGGCACAACACATATGTTGAGGGAGACCTGGATGTAGCAAACCATTTAAACAATGACTTCTGTTCAGTCTTCTCAGAAATAAATTGCACTAACAATAACAAGTTGGGGAATCATATTGGTTGTAGTAATGAGGGTTCGTTTTTAAGATTTATGGAGACAGAGGTAGCAGAGGAACTGGCTTGGTTAAATCTTAATAAAGCAATGGGCCCTGATGGTATTCATCCCAGAGTTCTAAGAGAACTTCGGGATATAGTTATTGGACCAACAGACCTTTTTGATCAATATTTTCTAACAGGAGAAGTTCCCTATGACTGGTGGACAGCTAATATTGTACCCATCCACAAGAAGGGCAGCAAGGTAGAAGCTGGCAATTACAGGCCAGTGATCTTATCAATGGTTGTAGTCAAGTAGAAAAATGCCTCACTTTGATAGACGACTGGATGACCACTAGCTCCCTCAAACTCAACAAATCAAAAACAGAGCTTCTTCTCCTACACGCAAACCAAAATTCCAAAACCAATACCCCATGGACACCTCCCACCATCTTTGGACAGACCATCTCTCCAAGCACCAAAGCCAAGAGTCTCGGAGTCATCTTTGACTCAGAAATGTCAATGGATGCACAAATAGGATCAGTAGTCAGCGGATCCCACCATCTCCTCCGCCTGCTACGTAGACTCATCCCCTTCATTCCAAAAGAGGACAAAGCAGTGGTAGTTGGAACAATCATTAATTCTCAACTCGACTATGCTAACTTCCTCTACATAGGACTACCCCAATATCAACTTGCGCACTTACAACTCAATCCAAAACACGGCAGCAAGACTGATAACGGGAAAAAAACCCTGGGAATCCATCTCCCCTTCCCTGAGGAGCCTACATTGGCTAACCATAAAGAATCGGATCACATTCAAGACCCTCTGCCTCACCCACAAATGCATACAAGGAAACGTTCCTCAATACCTACGCGAGAAAATAAAACACTACACACCCAATCGCAGTCTTCGATCATCTAACCAAAACCTCCTCCTCATTCCCAAGTCCCGCTACAAATCAAAGGAAGAACGGAGAGTCGCAGTCCAAGGACCATGGCTATGGAACACTCTACCGACCTACATCCGCATGGAAGAAAATCATCAGGCCTTCAGGAAAAAACTCAAGACCTACCTCTTCTAAGAAGCTGGACAACACGGGACGAATCCAGCGCCTTGAGGCGATTCAGGTCGCATTGCAGCGCTATACAAATCATTCACTTATTTATTCATGAAATTGCTTCTGAAAAGAAGGATCATTGATGGCTTAAAAAATACAAAAACTTGTTGGACCCAAAGCAGCATGGCTTTACAGCATGGCAAAGCAGATCATGTCAGACTAATCTGATTGAACTTTCTGACTATATTATCAATGTTTTGGACCAGGGAGGTGCTGTGGATTTAGCATATCTTGATTTCAGCAAGGCATTTGATACAGGTCGTTATCCTGCTGCAGAATATTTACTTTAAAGGGGAGTAAGCTTGATGTGTCTTTCATCTGTTGCATTAAGTTTCCTTTGCCGACCACTAGGGTTGATTTACTAAAACTGAAGAGTGCAAAATCTGGTTCAGCTGTACATGTTAGCCAATCAGCTTCTAAATTCAGCTTGCTCAATTAAGCTTTGATAAAAAAAACTACCATGCACAGCACTTGCCATTTGCCAGTTTTTGTAAATCAACCCCACTGCATCAACAATCTTCAATGTTGCCTGGTCAACGATGTCCTCAATTCTGAGAAATACAGGCAGATACTTATCCATCATGCCATACCATCAGGGAGGCTCGTGGTTGGCCCCAAATGTATTTTTCAGCAGGACAACGGCCCCAAACATGCAGCCAGTGTCACTATGCACAGCGTAAAGAAGTCCTAGATGTGATGGTTTGGTCCCCACAGAGCCCTGATCTCAACATCATCAAGTCTGTCTGGTATTAGATGAAGAGACAAAAGTATTTGAGGCAGCCTACATCCACAGAAGTTAAAGATAATATAGTATAAACCCTGCGCAATGCTAATAATGCTAGTTCAGATATGGGTAGCCTCAGCTGCTATAATGTGCTGACATTAACATACCAATTAAAAATAAAAGCTGCGCTTACCCAATGAAATAGTGCAAATCAAAATCAGCTAAAGCAATAATAACCAAAATCCATGGGAAAACATAATTAATCCAAAAAATGTATATTGTTCACAAATTAGTCTCTCTCAAAGTGGCAGTGCTCAAAAAATTGTTGAAAGCCGTGCTTGTGCTTTAAATGCTGTGATCTTCTATAGTGCCAAAATTATTCACCACCAACATTCCCCTTTGAGAGAGACTAATTTGTGCACAATATCAATTGTTTTGAATTATTTATGTTTTCACATGGAATATGGTTTCTTGCTTGTCTTTGATTTGAACTATTTTATTGGGTTAAGCGTTTGTTTTTATTTTTGATTGGTGTATCTACAGATGATCTGTGGTTAGTTGTCCAAGATGTTTGGAACAACCTACCTGCCGAGTTCCTTCAAAAACTGTGTGCCACTGTACCTAGAAGAGCTGATGTTGTTTTGAAGGCAAACGGTGGTCTGGTCACACCAAATATTGATTTCATTTAGATTTTCGCTCACTTTGCATTTTGTAAATTGATACAAAATAAACAAATAAAATATATATTTTTGAAAGCATTCATACTTTACAGCATTTCTAAACACCTGCCTAAAACCTTTGCGCAGTACTGTCTAGCATGATCTTCAAATCATCCCCATCTTTCCCAACAGAGATTTATGCCGTACCTTCTCAGGCTCCTCATCGCTCTCCAAGACGTCCAACTGACTCATATAAATACAACTGCGTTGGGGATTTCCTTCTCATTAGCTAGTTTGGCTTACACTCCCGAAGGACCTTACATCTCTGTGTGCTTAGTCAGGTAAGAAGTTCATACGTCGGTTTGATTTATGTCAGTATAAATTCATGTATGAAACACATTCCCTAATTGATAGGGATGAGCAAAACGTTTGCAATTTAAACAAACTGCATTGTAGTCAATATAGAAAGTTAACATCATTTAAGGTGTTTGGAAGGCTGCAAAAGGCTATCCATTCATAGAAGACTGTGGTCTTTAAGACCAAGTCCAGTATTTTTTAAACACTTGTGCCCCTCTTTTGTGTGAGGAAAAAAATGTTTTGAGTACAATAATACAATTCATACAATAAGCCTCCCAAACAAAGAAGCCCTGTATGACTAAAGTAGTGGACTTGGAATCACAATTTAGCAACCTCTCAAAGCAATAAAAAAACAAATCCCACCCGAGACCTAGGTTGCAGACTGGATCAAAAGAGGCAATAGCTTAACTCATGTCTCCCAGACCAGGTGGAGAAACAGCTACGGCAATATCAAATACCGTACTGGTGACCCCACAATAGGGATACAACTTTTTTGCAGAAGGGAGTTTAACCACTTCAGCCCCGGACCAATTTGCAGCCAAAGGACCAGGCCCCTTTTTGCGATTCGGCACTGCGTCGCTTTAACTGACAATTGCGCGGTCGTGCGACCTGGCTCCCAAACAAAATTGGCGTCCATTTTTTCCCACAAATAGAGCTTTCTTTTGGTGGTATTTGATCACCTCTGCGGTTTTTATTTCTTGCGCTATAAACAAAAATAGAGCGACAATTTTGAAAAAAATGCAATATTTTTTACTTTTTGCTATAATAAATATCCCCAAAAAATATATAAAAAAACTTTTTTTTCCTCATTTCAGGCCATTACGTATTCTTCTACATATTTTTGGTAATTATTAATTAATTAATTATTGATTTGTTTGCGCAAAAGTTATAGCGTTTACAAAATAGGGGATAGTTTTATAGCATTTTTATTAATATTTTTTTTTTACTAGTAATGGCGACGATCAGCGATTTTTATTGTGACTGCAACATTATGGCGGACACATCAGACATTTTTGACACATTTTTGGGACCATTGTCATTTATACAGAAATCAGTGCTATTTAAATGCACTAATTCCTATGTAAATGACAGTGGCAGTGAAGGAGTTAACCACTAGGGGGCGGGGAGGAGTTAGTGTGACCAGTGCCCCCAATAGTACTCACTCCAGTAATTTTTTTTACCACTACTATTCCTTTATATTGGCTTTTGGAATTTACAAATGCAGCAATTTAAAAATCAGATGAAAGGTTTAGCGCTGGAAAACACTTTTTGATAGATAAAAAGTAAATTTTATATTAATCTATATGAATCAGACCAAAATGGGGGACAAATGAGGAGGAATGAGCGATAGAGGGACATTGCTTTAAATCAGAGACAGTCCCTCGAAATCAGGGACAGTTGTGAGCTATGGTGATGTAATACAATTCCGGATTAGTCTCAGGGGGGATCAGCGACAGATGTCTGTGTGAAAAACTCTGTATCAGACAGCTTCTCACGAACTGGTGACAACTGACTGGTTGACCTCACACCTAGTGGCGTCATTAGGGTTGGTGTCACCTGGTGTGGCAAAATATGGTGTCTCCCCCCTTTATTTGCGGGCCAGCAGCCCTGCGTTGGAGCTTGTTGGCACGCATTACAGCGGTCAATAAGGCTTAGAAGATAGAAAGTTAGGCACTCCTAACCGCTCAGTCCCTAGGAGCAGTAATTTGATTATTGCCAACAGGCCTCCTTACCAGACCCAGCGAAAGTGCAGCAGTGATTCCTCCGGCTTGCCATTTACTCACTCTGGGTTGCCCAGGCCGACTTTGGTCAGTAGTGTAGCATGTCTGTACCCTGGCAGTGGCTCAGTCTTTCTCCCTCTTGTGGTGCTGGGCAGTGTGGCTCACTCTATATGGTGATGTGGGTACAGGGTGGCTCCCTCGCTGGTGGTGCGGGTACAGAGTGGTTCCCTCGCTGGTGGTGCGGGTACAGAGTGTCTCTCTCTCTGGTGGCATGGGTACAGCATGTCTTCCTCTCTGGTGGCATGAGTATGGTAAGGCTCCCTCTCTGGTGGCGCCGGGACAGTGTGGCTCCCTCTCTGGTGGCATGGGTACAGTGTGGCTTCCTCTCTGGTGGTGCGGGTACAGCATGGCTCCGTCTCTGGTGGCACAGGTACAGCGTGGCTCTCTCTCTGCTGGCATGGGTACAGCGTGGCTCCCTCGCTGGTGGTGAGGGTACAGAGTGGCTCCCTCTCTGGTGGCATAGGTACAGCATGTCTCCATCTCTGGTGGCATGGGTATGGTGTGGCTCCCTCTCTGGTGGTGCAGATACAGCATAGGTCCCCCTCTGGTAGCACAGGTACAGTGTGGTTCCCTCTCTGGTGGCACGGGTACAGTGTGGCTCCCTCTCTGGTGGCACAGGTACAGCGTGGCTCCCTCTCTGGTCATGTGGGTACAGAGTGGCTCCCTCTCTGTGGTGCGGGTAAAGAGTGGCTCCTTCTCTGGGGCCAAGGGTACAGCAAGGCGCCCTCTCTGGTGGCACAAGTACATTGTGGCTTCCTCTCTGGTGGTGCAGGTACAGCATGGCTTCCTCTCTGGTGACACGGGTACATCTTGGCTCCCTCTCTGGTGGTGCGGGTACAGCATGGCTCCCTCTCTGGTGGCATGGGTACAGCGTAGCTTCCTCTCTGGTGGCACGGGTACAGCGTGGCTCTCTCTCTGGTAAAGTGGGTACAGCGCGGCTCCCTCTCTGGTGGCACGGATATAGCGTGGCTCCCTCTCTGGTGGCACGGGTACAGCGTAGCTCCCTCTCTGGTGGCACGGGTACAGTGTGGCTCCCTCTCTGGTGGCATGGGTACAGCATGGCTCCCTTTCTGGTGGCATGGGTACAGCGTGACTCTCTCTCTGGTGATGTGGGTACGGCGTGGCTCCCTCTCTGGCTTTCCCTAGCACAGTCCTCTCTTTTTCCTTTCTCCTGTAGCACTCACTCCCTTGGGTTCCAGGCTGTCTCTCTCTTCTTGGGTTCTTCTTGGGTTCCAGGCTGTCTCTCTCCCCCAGCAGAGAGCATGCTGGGGGCAGAAGTCTGCTGCCTGTGCACAACAATGGAATCGTCAATCTTCTGGGACTACATGTCCCATGATGCTCCCCTAGACCCTAGTCTCTTCTGATTTGCTCTGCTGTGGGAAACAGACCGGGCAACAAGCTAAGCGACAAACCAGGTGAGAGCCATTCTCTCTTCTCCACTGCTGACAGGAGAAAGGAGGGGGCGAGTGGGGGAGATACCGACGGCCCACAGCTCGCCTCTCTCCCTGTCACAGCACCACTTGTGTTCACTGGGCAGACTGAGCTGAAAAAAAGAGCCCCCTTTACTGGAGGAGGGGGGGGGGGCTCGATGGCCACATGCCTTCAACATGGGGGGGTTACTTTGCCCCCCCACCCCAAATCACCATGTTGATGGGGACAAAGGCCTCTTCCCCACAACCCTGGGTGATAGTTGTTGGGGTCTGCAGGTAGGGGGCTTATCGGAATCTGGAAGCCCCCTTTAACAAGGGGGCCCCCATATCGCGGCCCCCCACTATGTGAATGAGCCTGGAGTACATTTTACCCCTACTCATTTACCAAAAAAGTGTCAAAAAGAAATAAAAACACACACAGTTTTTGACAATTCCTTTATTAAAAATAAAAAACAATGCCCCCCAATGTAGATCCACCATCACTCATGATGCCCGGCGCTGGACCCGAAAAAAAAGCTCCACCTACGGCGAAGGCTACCACTGTCTGCTCACCTGGTGCCACCGCCCCCTTGTGATGTCAGCAGCCCACCAGGCACGGTCAGTGAGGCCATAGGGGATCAGTGCCACCAGGTGACGTCGCCAGGTGGCTCCGCCCCTTACCTATTTAAGAACTGTCAACCGGCGGAGCAGGCAGGCGGTGGTAGCCTTCGTCGCGGGCAGAGCTTCTTTTTTCAGGTGCAGCAGTGGGTATTGTGATTGACTATAGATCTACATCGGGGGACACAGTTTTTTTATTTTTAATAAATGAATTTTCAAAAACTGTGTGTGTGATTTTATTTCTTTTTGACACGTTTTTTGGGTGAATGAGTAAGGGTACAATGTACCCCATACTCATTCACGTAGGGGGGGGTGGGATCTGGGGGACCCCTTGTTAAAGGAGACTTCCAGATTCCAATAAGCCTCCCATCCGCAGACCCCCAAACCACCGCCCAGGGTTGTGGGGAAGAAGCCCTTGTCATCAACATGGGAACAAGGTGCTTTGGGGTGGGGGGGGGGGGGGCAGAGCTCTGCCCCAAAACACCCCTCTCAATGTTGAGGGCATATGGCCTGGTATGGCTCCGGGGGGGGGGGGCGCTCCCACCCCCCCCCCCCCCTTTCCTGGCCTGCTGGGCTGCATGCTCGAATAAGGGTCTGGTATGCATTTTGGGGGGGACCTCATGCCATTTTTTTCAAATTTTGGTGTGGGGGTTGCCCTCAAAATCCATATCAGACCTAAGGGTCTAGTATGGATTGGAGGGGGGACCCCACAGCATTTTTTTTTTAAATGTTGGCGTGGGGTTTCTCTTAAGATTCTAACTAGACCCTGAAGAGCCTGGTATGGATTGGGGACCCCTACGGCATTTTTTTCATGATTTTTTTATTGCCGGCAATGTTTTTTTTTTTTTTTATATTTTTACAATCAGCCATCCGTTGCTAAAGACGTGGCGGCTGGCTTCCTGGCCCGCTCCTTAACAACCAGCTAATGTTAAAGACGCCGGCGGACGCCGCTTCCGTAAATCAGCATCGGAACCGCATCTAAAATCGCAGATAAACCGCTGAACAACTAGGAAATTCGCAGGTAATATGGAGGGGACATTTGCACCAGACATGTGTGAACCTAGCCTAAGTGAATTAAAAAAAAAAAATTTCAAGAAAATTTCACCTAAGCTTTTCAGTGAACTAAAGAAAATTTCTCCTTTACTGAAGAAAAATCATTTTGGACCCATTGCTTAGGTCCATGTAATTCTCCTGGAAGTGTACAGTCTCCAAAAGCTGAGGCTGCTACTGTTTCCTATGTATGTCAAAGTTGACGAGTTGCAGCTCTAGAGCTTGGCACCTTGGTTTGGCTTTGGAGAGAGTTACTTAATTTTTTTGTTTAATAATTTTTTATTAAAGAACAAGGTACATATTACAAATAGGTATAAACAACACATCAAGTAGGCCGCAAAATAGTATGACATTCGGTGGTCTGCAAGTTATAGATACATATTTTAAATTGTCTTATCTTAGACCAGTCTGAGACTTCCAGTCACGGCCCAGAGTTGCGTGATTATGCCATTTTATCATATGGTAACATTTTCAATTAGAAAATGCGGGGCAGGGAAAGTAACCTCGCTTAAAACATGCAAACCCAATTAAAAGACACTGAGATCAAAAAGAACAGAGAAAGATGAGAGAAGAAAGGATGTACGGAGAAGGATAGAAGGGAGGGAAGGGAGGAGAGGGGAATAATCTGCCTCAGTCAAATCCCTCACACAAAGTAATCCAATAATTTAATCAACATTTTACTTAGCTTGAGACATAATTTTCACGTAAGCGGTTGTGTATTTGAAAGCAAACCAGCAGGACCATATTTTCTTTGAGAAATTGGCTGTATTTCTAATGTTTTTTCTAATGCCCCATACACACGATCGGAAATTCCGCCAGCAAAAGTCTGATGTGAGCTTTTGGTCGGAAATTCCGACCGTGTGTATGCTCCATCAGACTTTTGCTGGCGGAATTTCCGCCAGCAAAAGTTTGAGGGCAGGTTCTCTATTTTTCCGCTGGAAAAATGTTCCGATCGGACGTGCATTCCGACATGCCAAATTCATACGCATGCTCGGAAACAATTCGACGCATGCTCGGAAGCATTAAACTTAATTTTCTCGGCTCGTCGTAGTGTTGTACGTCGCCGCGTTTTTGATGGTCAGAGAACTTTTGTGTGACCGTGTGTATGCAAGCCAAGCTTGAGCGGAATTCAGTCGGAAAAAACATCCAAGATTTTTCCGATGGAAATTCCGCTCCTGTGTACGGGGCATAAGGGAGTACGTGAGGTCCTCCATATAGTATATGTGGTCCACCTCCATCAGCCATTGGCGTAATGTAGGTATGGTCGGTTTTTTCCAGTAACGGGGATAAGGGCTTTTTGCTGCATTGAGCAAGTGTGGCGTTACGGATTTCTTATATGATCCTATTGGCTTACTTGTACAGTGCAATAGTACAACCTACGGATCATTAGGAATTTCATAACCTTTTATCTCTTTAATACAGTGAAGGATAGTTAGCCAGTAAGGGTGGATTAGTGGGCAGTACCACCAAACATGGGCATGCGTGGCACGTTCTCCACAGCCGCGCCAAGAAAGAGGTGATGTTTGTGGAAAGGCCTTGTGGAGCGCCATTGGAGTGTAGTGCCACCTTTCAGCAGTTTGTAGTTGACCTCTGCTACTTTGGAAGACATTAGGGGTGCAACGGATCAAAAAACTCACGGATCGGATCGATCCTCGGATCAGAGTCACGGATCGGATAATTTTTCGGATCAGCAAATAATAATTGAATTTGCAAAAACCTGTGAAAATTCCACCACCATATAGTCCCCACTGTAATATCCACGTAATCTCCCCACTGTAATATCCACGTCATGTCCCCCACTGTAATATCCACGTAATCTCCCCACTGTAATATCGGCTGGGTATCGCGAGTATTGGCTGGGTATCGCAAGTATTGGCTGGGTATATCGAGTATTGGCTGGGTATCGCCGAGTATTGGCTGGGTATCGCAGGGTAATGCAGAGTATTGGCAGGGTGTAATGCAGAGTATTGGCAGGGTGTAATGCAGGGTGTAATGCAGAGTATTGGCAGGGTGTAATGCAGGGTGTAATGCAGAGTATTGGCAGGGTGTAATGCAGAGTTTGTTTACAAGTGATTGCTCTGTCATTTGACGGAGCGATTACATTGTAAACGGCCACCGGGTGTACCAAGATGGCCGCCGCTCCGGAGCTAGGCCGAAGCCGCAACCTTTCCTAAGGCCGAGGCCGTGGGGCGCTCCGCGGATCGCGGGGTGTGCCGATCCGAACAGGGTGTCCCGTTCGGATCCCGAATCTGCGACGAACAGGGTGTCCCGTTCGGATCCCGAATCTGCGACGATCCGTTGAACCCCCAGAAGACATTAATGAAGTGTGTGACAGATATAGGATTGTGGATCTCTGAGTCTCTGAGAGGATTTTATGGAGGTCCCTCTCCCAGTTGTTAATGAAAGTAGGATGACCTGTGGAGGCTAGCGTTTGTAAGGCTCAGAGCGTTACTTATTAGATGAGGATATAATGAGCTACAGTTGGAAAAAGGATCACACCCCCTTATGTCAGTATTTTTTTGAACCCCCTTTTATTTTCAGTGTTTAATCTGTTGGAATTTGTCTCTACTAACTTTGCACATCTAGACTTTGCAATATCTGCCCACTCTTCTTTGCAGAACTGCTCAAGTTCAGTTACATTTGATGGTGACCATGAAATGTAGCATTTGCAGTCTTCATCTCTAACAAAAATGAAAATGTTTTTTTTGTCTGATTTGATGTGTATAAAGTATAATTATTTTTGTGTACTGTTCAATGCTTAAGGCCTGAGCTGTTTCAAAACTTTTTGAGTTTAATTTGCTTAGCCAATAAACGTTATTTACTCTGTTCTAACTCTGGGATTTATGGCTGTAGAACTCTTTACCACTGCTTAATTTTCAAAAGAAATCTAATTTTACAGTAATATCAAGTCCAAAAATCTGGATCAACATCAAGTTTCATAACAATAAAGTTTTTACATGACATTTATGGCTGGAAATATTGTACCGAGAAGTCATCAACAAATTAAATTTCTGCAGTTTTTGGATCATCTTCATCTTCAGAGCTTTTGTCCGTAGTCCATATATAAGAGGGTTAAAGAGTGGAGGGGTAACGAGACCAATTACAGAGATCAGACTGTGTGTGGTGATGGAGAGATCAATACCGTTTAGCCTATAGCGCATAAAGACAAACAAGACTCCCATTATAAATACAGAGAAGCCTAGTAAATGGGTCATCACGGTGTGAAAGGCCTTCTTGCGGGACTCTTTTGAGAGCTTGAGACAAATTAAAAATATATTAATGTAGGAAAAAATGATAACTGATACTGTCAAGGACAGGTAAACACTCCAAACTGCTTCTCCGTGGACTTTATTCATTGTCGAATCTGCACAGGACAAAACCAACAGTGACATCTTATCACAGAAGATATTTTGAATATGTGTTCCACAAAAATGAAGCTGATCTGTAAGAAATACACCAATTGAGACGGCCATCACTGAGAACGCTAGGCATCCAAAGATAAACTTTAACACCATGTCATTGGTCATCAAGGTGACATATCTCAAGGGGTGGCAGACAGCCAGGTACCGATCATATGCCATAATGGAAAACGTGCCTATTTCAAAATAGGCAAAAATGGTGATACAAGAAAATTGGATAAAACAGGCATCACGGGATATGTTCTTCGAAGAAGTGAACAAGTCTATCAGAAACTTTGGGAAGAAGGAGGAACTCCCGAATATCCCATTGAGAACCAAGTTACAGATAAGAATGTACATTGGTTCATGTAGACTTGGTTCGGTCATGACCACAAAAACGACCATAAAACTCATACCCAATATGAATAGATAGACAAGAAAAGAAAAAGTGAAGTACACATATCGCAGCCCTTCCATCTCAGAAAGTCCCAGAAGAATGAAACTGGTGGAGACATTTTCCATTGGAGTTTTTGTGTTTAGATCAAAGATCTTGTAAAGGTGCCCAGCCAGAACATGCTTAAGGAGGTTAAATGACCTGTTTTAATAGGGAAAAAGCCCAGTAAATATTTTAAAATAGTCATTCCATTAAATATATTTTCAAACAATACAAAAATTTGTAAGCCAATGCACCAATTTTGTCCAGGGCCCTAATAACTACATACCGTATGGCTACAAATGAACACAATTAAAAATATATCTAAAGCAGTCTTTCTCAACCAGTTTTGTGGAACCCTAGGGTTCTTCCAGAGGTTGCTAAGGGTTCCTTTAGCAATGAGCAATTTCTGCCTCTCAGATAAGTAATATGATACCAATTATCTTTTTAGCTATCTGTAAGGGGAGCATTCTTTCTACTGACCACTAATGTAAGGAGCATTCTTCCCACTGATCACCAATGTAAGGAGTATTCTTCCCACTGATCACCAATGTAAGGAGCATTCTTCCCTCTGATCACCAATGTAAGAAACATTCTTCCCACTGATCACCAATGTAAGGAGCATTCTTCCCACTGATCACCAATGTAAGGAGCATTCTTCCCACTGATCACCAATGTAAGGAGCATTCTTCCCACTGACCACCAATGTAAGGGGCATTCTTCCCACTGATCACCAATGTAAGGAGCATTCTTCCCACTGACCACCAATGTAAGGAGCATTCTTCCTACTGATCACCAATGTAAAGAGGATTCTTCCCACTGACCAGCAATGTAAGGAACATTCTTCCCACTGATCACCAATGTAAGGAGCATTCTTCCCACTGACCATGAATGTAAGGAGCATTCTTCCCACTGACCACCAATGTAAGGAGCACTCTTCCCACTGATCACCAATGTAAGAAGCATTCCTCCCACTGATCACCAATGTAAGGAACAGTCTTCCCACTGACCACCAACGTGAATAGCATTCTTCCCACTGACCACCAATGAAAGGAGCATTCTTCCCACTGACCACCAATGTAAGGAGCATTCTTCCCACTGACCACCAATGTAAGGAGCATTCTTCCCACTGACCACCAATGTAAGGAGCATTCTTCCCACTGATCACCAATGTAAGGAGCTTTCTTCCTACTGATCACCAATGTAAGGAGCATTCTTCCCAATTTTTCTTTATTAAAAGTCTTGCAATCAATAAGCATAAAATCACCATATATAATATACATAAATATATTCCCATTTACTTGCCCTTATCCAGGCCGCCCGAGGCTCCCTGCCCTTCTCAAGACCCCAAATATTTCCAACCTCACCCAGAATATCGTGCACCACCACTTCAACAGAGAGGACTTTCTTCCGCAGGGTAATCTGGCACTGTGTATTCCACGCGAAGTAACGGACAACTATACTAACTAGAAAAAGTGTATCCAAATCAATATCCGAGCAAATCGTGAATGAGCCATAGACCCACTCCGCATAACTCCCCACCCTTTTATACACCTGTTGCCTTATGAGTTTATGTGAAATCTCCATTAATAGCAGTAAAACATTGTAATTATGAATATATTTCATTTAGCTTGTATCTATGGAGGGCGTGCAATATAACTTCACATAAGTGTCTGTTAGACAGACAATTTGGTGCCTAAGCTTGTGTATACAAACAATGGGACCCAAACCTCATTGTTCTACAAATACTCACTTCAAAGGATCCCATGTTTGAATATGCAATTTGGGGCAGTGCCCATTCCGTCATGTATATTTAATTTCCCTGAAAATGTAATCTACTTACAAGGTTAAGTTTCCTGCTCAAAATAGTCTGGGACAAGGATTTGCATTAAAGGGAGCTGACTTATGCAAAGTATAGGGATTGGAGATGTAGCCAGCCCTTAACCAGGAATAGGGAAGCCCACCAATCCGAGCCACGCCATGCCAACTAATGAGGCATCAGCCTGTAATGATATACACAGACTAGATGGGAGGGAAACACACACTCTATGGCAGAGCAGTCACATGAATGGAACCTCTATGGGAATGGTAAATATGGGAAATCTCC
This sequence comes from Lithobates sylvaticus, assembly GCA_028564925.1. Classification (NCBI taxonomy): domain Eukaryota; kingdom Metazoa; phylum Chordata; class Amphibia; order Anura; family Ranidae; genus Lithobates; species Lithobates sylvaticus. The sequence continues at coordinate 211,477,445 of CM053036.1, read as the reverse complement.
CTTGTACATGTATCTAAATATGTTGGTCTTATGTATTTTCTGTCCTACTGTTTGTAGATTAATGTTTTAAGGAATATACTCTGTATTCCTTCATGTAATCCATGATTTTTACCCTTTTCCTGTACAATGACATAGCTTGATGTGTATTAGTCTAGGCCTACTTTACTATATACCAATACATGTTTGTTATTGTGTTAAAGCTTTCACTCATGGTCAAAGAACTTTCATTTAACCCAAATCATATCTGAGAGATATTAAATCTCAAATATAGTATACGGGTAACACACCTCTATGTTAAAGGGACACTGGAACAAAAAGTGGTCCATAGACTCCACTTTACCAACACACTCCGCTCTAGGACAATCCTGATCATCTACAGGACAATGCTTCAGGTTTCCTCTGACCTAAAGACTTCCATGGAAAGCAAGCCAGGCTTGATCCCTAAACTTCAAAGGGATTCCCTCCAAATTGATTAAACGCAACCCCTCCCTCATTACAGAGGCTGACCAATCCCTTAAGGCCAGTGACACACTGAAAGCAGAAGTTGAAATCCTCTTCTCCAGAAGCTTCCTGGGGAGGGACTTGATATCCTCCACTGTCACCTGCCACTGCTGAAGTATTTTCAGACACGGGGCAACATAAGTCGGGAGCTTTCCCTGTTGGACTCAGACTTTTCACTGGCCCGCCATCTTTCCAGCATTGCAGGAAAGGCCTGAACCAAGATTGAAAAATACCCACCCATCCCCGCAGGGTCTCTATTACCATACAAAAAGAGCAGAGAAAATAAAACTATTGGGTTGACCATTCCTATGCCACCGTCCCGCCTGGACAGAAAAGTTACATTGCACTTGATCAGGTTCAGTCGATTTCCCCATAATGCCCCGTACACACGGTCGGAAATTCCGACCACAAAATCCGTCTGATTTTTTCCGTCAGATTTTGTCCGACCGTGTTGCATACACACGGTCGGACAAAGTTGTCGGAAAATCCGATCATTCTGAACGTGGTGACGTTCGTTGCGTACGACGGAACTACGTAGAGGCTAGTAGCCAATAGCTTTGGTCTTGTAATTTGATCTGAGCATGCGTGGCACTTTGTCCGTTGGAATTCGCTACACACGATCGGAAAAAGTCAGATCGGACTTTGTTGTCGGAAAATTTGAGAGCAGGATCTCAAACAATTCCGCCGGAAAAAGTCAGATGGAGCCCACACATGGTCGTATTTTCCGACAACATGGTCCTATAGGACATTTTCCGTCGGAAATTCCGACCGTGTGTACAGGGCAATACAGTTGGAAAAAAGAGCTGTACACCCCTGCATAGGGAGATGCCGGCAAGATACAGACAAAGTTGACATATAAAAAGATTGGGATCAGGTACGTTTTGATCAGGTCAACCCTCTCCCTCAAGGAAAGCTTCCAGCTTGCTACTTTGGGATTGGCACCCACCAACCTGCTTTCCCAATTTCGATGACCATAGTCACCAGGACCAAATTTGATGCCCAACACTTTAATTTCCTGCTAGGGCTCTGGGAAGGCATCCGGAAGTACAAAGCTTTCACCCTCCTCACCCATCCAGAAAACTTCACTCTTTTCATGGTAGACTTTAGAACCAGAAGCCTCAGTGTACTGCTCTATCACAGAGACCACCTCCTGCGCCTCCTCCATCCCACAGACAATAACAGACACATCATCGGCATAGGCTGCGAACTTCAACGGCGGCATACCAGCACTGCCCAAAGGCACCCCACACAAAGATCCACCCTCTAGCCTTCTTATGAAGGGGTTGATTGTGAATACATATAGCAGGGGGCTCAGAGGACATCCCTGGCGCACACCAGAGCCAACCTCAAAAGGCCATACAACCCAACCATTAACCAGTGGGAAGCTCTCAGCCACTCTATATAATGTTTTCAGCCAATCTATAAACCTCCCCTGCAGGCCGTATCTACCAAGTAGCGAATACAGGTACTCATGATTGACTCTATCAAAAGCCTTTGCCTGATCCAATGCCAGCATGTACTTTCTCCATCCAGCAGCCCTGCATCATTCCAAAGCCTCCCAGACAGCTAAAACCGCTGAAAAGGTACTTCTACCTTGGACAGAGCAGTGCTGATGATTGGACAACAAATCGCCTGCTACTGACGAAAAGCGCCAAAAAAGAATCTTCGCCAAGATCTTTCTATCAACATTGAGAAGACTGATGGGGCGCCAGTTCTCAATCATTGAGGGGTCTTTACCTTTTGACAGAAGAATCACAGCAGATTGCCTCATGGAGGGAGGAAGTGAACCCTCTTCTAGACAGCTGTTATAAACCTCTGCTAAAAAGGGAGCCAGAATGGACCTAAAACACTTGTAGAATTCAGCTGTCAATCCATCTGGCCCAGGCGATTTTTTGGTAGCCAGCTTCTTTATAGCATGAACTACCTCATCCACTGAAATTGGTTCTGTCAAATCCATCAAAGGCAATGTACCATTTCCCAATCCTGGAGTAGAATCCAGAAATCTTTCCATGCTGTCCTGACAAAGGTCCTTGCTTCCCAGAAGGTCTGCGTAATATGGCCTGAAGATCTCCAGGATCCCTGATCTGGACTTCACCAGGGAACCCGTACTATCCCTCAGCCCTTTGACCGTCTTGACTGCTACGCCTTGCTTACAGTTCTGGTAAGGATCAGGTTAGTGATACTTTCCATAATCCCTCTCCAGAACCAAGGATGCTGGTCGTATTGACACTACCTAAGAAGAAGCTTCACCTCAGAGATCTCCCCTGGATCTCTTCCATATGAGACACGACAATCAAGCTTCCTCTGCAAATGCTGGTAGGCAATGTACATACCAAACTACTTCTTACTTATGGCCTTGAAAAGTCTGATTGCCCTTTGTTTCACAAGCTCCCACCACTCTGACTTACTGCTGCAAAAGTCCAGAATAGAAACCTGTGCCTGAAAAAAATCCTCAACAGATTGTCGAACCTCTATATCTTCCAGGAGAGCCAAATTCCGTTTCCAGGTACCCCTTCCCCTGGGTGGAGTGTCCGAGGCATTCAAAGTCACAGACAGCAAACAGTGGTCAAACAGTGCTCAACTCAGGAGCCAAGAAAGCAGAGTTCTCCTTTAAAAAATAAACTATATATTCTACTCTGACTATTCCCTCTCTGAAATGTAAATCCCGTGCTGGCAGGACAGTGCTTAATATGCACATCTACCAGGCCTGCTTGTCCAACCATATCTCTAAGAAAAACTCTATCGTAACCCAGCCTGTCTATGGAGCCTCTCCTGTCTTCAGTCCTAATTATGGTGTTAAAGTCACCTCCAAAGACAACCTGCTGGGATGTAAAAAGGAAGGGCTTGATCTCTGTAAGGAGGCATATTGATCAGGTGCAGGTCCTGCCCCCTAACAGAGGCGTCTAAGACTATGCATCTCCCCATTTCTACCTCAATTACCCGCCGGCACGTTAACATATCGGTTTCAAAAAGGACCGCAACTTCGCTGCAGGGTTCAGCCGCAAGAGACCAAAAGGAGGAACCGCACCTCCACTCCCTTTTTGTTAGATGGACATCGGTCAAAGTATTGAGCCAGGTCTCTTGCAAAAATACAATCTCAACATCAAACTCGCTGAGCAAAAATAAGGCAATATCACGAGCTCTTGCAGATTTAATGCTGGCGACATTAATGTTCGCAACCTTTATCGGAGTGGGAACTGCCATCATGGCAGGATGATTGGGGTAGTTGTTTCTTAAAGCGGTGGGCCAGCAGAAATATTTTTTTTTTAAAAGTCAGCAGCTACAAACACTGTAGCTGCTGACTTTTAATAAGCACACTTACCTGTCCAGGGTGCCCGCGATGTCGGCCGCCGAAGGCCGACCCGTCCCTCGGCTCTCGGGTCCCGGCGCCGCCATTCGAACTAAGGGAAACAGGCAGTGTAGCCTTGCGGCTTCATTGTCCGTTTCATACTGCGCATGCGTGAGTTCCCAGAACACAGCACGCCCCATTCCCCAGAAGACAACGCGAGGAGGAGAAGACTGAAGATCACCAGGGTGTAGGAAGTGGCAGATTAGGACGATCTGCCCAGCCATTTCTGGTAAGTTAAAAAAATATATATTTTTTCAGATTTTTAGGAACACTTTGATGTAATTTCTTTTTTTAGGGTGGCCCTCCGCTTTAACCTCTACCACACTCTCATCACCCAAAACAGCTCTTTTCAGACTACGTGACTCCCCTCATCTATAGATGATAAAGAGATAGACAAATCAGACATTTCATCCCCTAATATAACTGAAAATGTGTTGTCAAGAGGGACCCCTCCTGGGTCCGACTCTGAGGAAGAAATTACGACTTTAATTGTCTTCCTCTTCTTCTTTTTCTTCCTCCTAAACTTCTCCCACCCCTCATCATCTGAATCCCCCTCAACAGAGGGTGAGACATGAGACATGGACACCCTTCCCTCAGCCCCACCCAATCCAGCAGCCTCACACTCCCCTGACCATGTTTGCGCTGTTGAGGGACAGGGACTGAGAGGGAAGATCTGCTAAACCTGCCCCCTCAGCAGCTTCTGCTAGTCTGGAGGATCTACGCACAGTAGGATTAGGGACTACTACAGGAGAGACAGACTCAGGGACCACACCACTAGGGGAAACAGAATTAGAAACAACACAGGAGGGGCAATAACAGTTTCCTCCCTAAATTTAGTGGCCTTATCCTCTTTATCGAGCCTCTGCAGCCTCTGCAGCTCAGCCTCCTATCCTGGCAAGTTATGTAATGCCTCTGGGCACTGACTATAAGCATGACCCAGCTTTTGGCACAAATTGCACTGAATCTGGGTGCAATCTTTGGCCAAATGGTCCAAATCCTGGCACTTTTTGTGGGTACAGGTTGATGCAAAATGGCCTTTCTCTCCATATTTATTACAAACTTTAGGCTGACCCTGTTGGAAAATGGTCAGCCTATCTATCCCCATAAGAACTGTACAGGGTAGGTGCTGAACAAAATTCCCCACCACCCTCAATTTCAGTGACATTGTCCAGGCCCCTGTCCATATCCCATGCTCATCAAGGAATTTCTGCAGTGGTGCGAGGACCTCGCTATATCGGTGTAGCCATACTACCAAATCAGCCTCTGGTATGGATTCGTTACGCACCAGGACTGTCACTGATTTTATCAAAGGCTGCCTCGAAATCACCTTTGGCACCAAACCACTCCACTGCCGAAGGCCCCTGCACCTCTTATATCACTCCCAAAACAGATCCAAACCTTCAGATTTTACAAAGGATAAGTCATATTCATAACTTCCCACTGGGCAAATTAAAGCAAATACATTCGAAGCTTGAAACCCCAGCTCTAAAACCAGCTCAGCCACCCTCCCCCTTACTGGTGGGGTCCCCTCCCCCTCCCACTTCAACTGCACAACATTCCTCCTCCTGTACCCACTAACCATCCCACTTACCATCCCACCAACAAACCTCCCCAAATTGTGACCACTAGTATTTAGAAATTTCCCTCCACCCTCCATGGTGCAACTCCCCAAAACAGACGCATAACCCCCCACATTTCTCCCTGCAGAGGATCCACCTGTGCATTTGGAAACATCTAAAACAACTTTGGCAGATAATGATTGCACAGATTCAAGATTGGATTGCACACCTGGTGAATCTTTCCTCTGCTGAGCAGGGGGAGAAATTTAATTTTTACCTATGGCAGCAACATTAATCCCTTCACCACCACCAACCTATCCTTTGATTTATCAATATTATTGCTGTCATTATTTTCTGGCACATTCATAGTTCCTGCTGTCTTCCTACCAGTGTCCACACTCACTGCTGTACCCATACACACTTCACCATACCTCCCAAATTTTTGAGAAGGGAATGAGAGACACCTATCAGCAAAAGTATGCAGGCATAGGACACACACCCCTTGTCACGCCCCCTTAAAGGAGAATTGTACAAAAAAACAAGATTGGTTACACCGACAAGTGCTTTTTTTTCCACTATTATTCGCTTATAGTGGCTTTTGGATTTTACAAATGCAGCAATTTAGAAATCAGATGAAAGGTTTAGCACTAGGAAACACTTTTTAATAGATAAAAAGTGCATTTTATATCCAACTATATAGATCAGACCAAAATGAGGGACAATTGAGGAGGAATGAGGGACAGAGGGACATTGCTCCAAATCCGGGAGAGTCCCTCAAAATCATGGACAGTTGGGAGCTATGCTTCACCTCCAGGTAGACTCTTCTCCTTCATCAGGACAGGGCTTTCAGCTGAGGATACTGAATGTTGTTCTAACACATCAACAGGTGAATCATTGCAGGAGACTTCCATGGCTGTCTCCACTTCACATGCTACACTGTGCTGCTCCCCTCCCCCACCTGCATCAATCAGCTTAGGAACACAGGGCTCAGGTGAAACAGACTTTTTGAAGCTGGCAGCCATCTTGCTTGTAGAATAAGGATGAGCTCCTGCGTGTTCACATGGTCCACGTGCATATCCCGCCAGGAAGTCGGCACAGCGCTGCGCTAATCACAGGCAATGAGACATTGCCCCGATGTGCGGCTGCAGAGATTGGGCAATGTCTCACTGCCTGTGATAAGCGCAGCGCTGTGCCAACTTCCTGGCGGGCTCTGCACATGGACCATGCGAACACGCCGGAGCTCATCCCTATTGCAGAAGCAACAAAATCCATGTCCGGGGTGTATGATGCAGATCCAGCCACATTCCTCTGATGGTCTGACACCTCTGTCAGGGGTTTTCCCTCCATGTCTGCATAGGGTTTCCCCACAGCAGAAAGTTCCACAGGCAGCGGTGTGCAGAGCTCCTTCTCTTTCTGCTCCTCAGCCGCGACACCATCCACCACAGCCGGTGGGGCAGACATGTTGGAAGAGGAAGGCAGCGTGGTGCACTGGGATTTCTCCACCAGCACTGGATTTGCCGGTCTGTATCTCCTCTGCCAATCCTCTGGGACTTCTGATGGATCATCTGAAACAACAGACCTGTCTGCCCTGAGGGGTGACTCCAACTGCTGGATGAAGTACAGGGTGCCATGTTCATTCTCAATCCCCTGGCTGGTTGACACTGGCGATTCCCAGGCCTGACATGGGGGGAGAGGTGCAGAGGCAGATGAACCCGAGTTGTCTGTTACCTGCGGCTGCTGATCAACAGAACTCAGGGATGTCTGGCTGGCAAATCTTCTCATTATTAAACTTTTCTGCAAAAGCTGCACTTATTTCTTTCAACTTTTCCAATAATAAAGATTGTTCTCCTCCATCTGCTATAACTCAGGATTCATGGCCAAACGATTCTTACTCCAGGCCTGGCAATATTTGGCCCTGAAGTTTTTATGATCAGCTTTTAAACATGACATGTGAAGGACCTAACCCACAGTTGCTTAAGCCACCCGTTAAACATAATATCCAACACCACCAAATCCCCTCACAAATGACGTGACAAGATTTTGGAATAAATGGCCTTGACGGCCTTTTATTAACAATTACTTTAAATTAAACAAATAACATTTTAAATACCTCTTAACCCAACTTTTATGTCCTATTGGGCTCTTCGAGGGTAACACACACCACTGGTCACTGCGACAAACTTCTTCTAACTTTTAGGCCTCCAGTCGCAAGCCCCCAGACCCGGAGACGGTACTCAACTTTCGCAGTGACCTACCTTTTATACCTTCCAGGTTAACCCGTCATTAACCGGTAGGTACCTGATAACCCCATCCACAGATGGGTACCACCATGTTAACCCCATACCACAAATGGGTACCAACCATGTTAACCCCATACCACAGATGGGTACCAACCATGTTAACCCCATACTACAAGATGGGTACCAACCATGTTAACCCCATACCACAGATGGGTACCAACCATGTTAACCCCATACTACAAGATGGGTACCAACCATGTTAACCCCATACCACCTATGGGTACCAACCATGTTAACCCCATACCACAGATGGGTACCAACCATGTTAACCCCATACTACAAGATGGGTACCAACTATGTTAACCCCATACCACAGATGGGTACCAACCATGTTAACCCCATACTACAAGATGGGTACCAACCATGTTAACCCCATACCACCTATGGGTACCAACCATGTTAACCCCATACCACAGATGGGTACCAACCATGTTAATCTCATACAACAGATGGGTACCAACCATGTTATATATGCATATAAAATCCATATTCTCCTCCTCCAAAGACCCAACCACTGCCACGGGCTGTCCTTACCGCCCCTATTATAATTAACCATACTCGGGAGGGTGGGTGGGAATCTTCTCCACCGTCGCTCACTACTGACGTCACTCCCCCTCCTTCCTCCTAGCTTCCTAACCCAAGCACCTCCCCTGCTCCAGCCACTCCCCTTTTCTTAAAGGGGACACATTTTTCTTCCCCAATAGCATGACTGTGCTGTCCACACCTGTCATGCCGTCCCTACACTAATCCTTTTCTCTCCTTCTCCACCGGGACTCTCTTTTAAGTTTCTCCTCAGCTCTTCCAATCGCCCGAAAATTATCAATGATCTTCTGTCTGTAGACATCCATATTCTCAGTAGAGCCTGGACCCACATTCAGATCCTTCACCTCCTCCTCACTAGGCCCTGTATTATCAGGGGAATCCCTCCCAGAGCCTCCCCCAGGACCAGGCATTGTTCCTGGACCAAGCTAGCAGGCAAGACCCAGGCTTGAAAAATGCTGGTTCTCTGAGAGAGCTCCTTTGGTGTGTCCTCCTCCTTCTTCCCACTGACCACCAATGTAAGGAGCATTCTTCCCACTGATCACTGATGTAAGAAGCATTTTTCCCACTGACCACCAATGTAAGGAGAATTCTTCCCACTGACCATCAATGTAAGGATCATAAATAAAGTTTCCACATTCAGTTCGCACTTCATAGAGCATTTGACAGGTAGTGAGAAGGCGTTATATTGCCTCCTAGCCGCAGTTGCAGCACAGCTACCAAAAACCTAGTGTGCGAACCGTTTAGGCTAGGAAAGTGTGATGGTTCCTGGTTCACTGCTGTGAGTGCTGGCTGGGGAGGGAGCCCATCCCCGCTCCAAACGTCAATGTGTAGAAGTATGAGTAATACTTAAGCCGCACATCAAAGCAAACCCACTTGTAATGGCATGTGGCAACCTCAGCCTGGGCTCCTGCCAGGCCATGCCCCCAATACATTTCACTTTGCCCCTCGGAGCTTAATCATGGGGAGTTGAAGCACAGCCCCATTCACTTGAATGGGTTATGTTTGGCGGGCAGTAGTTCTAAATGCGACAGGGGGTATAGTTCCTGCTAAAGGGGGAGCGGTGGAGGGTAAGTGAAAACACAGCTCAACTAAGTAGTTTTACTGCCCTCTCTCAGGCGCTACTGTAAACATGCCCTTAAGGAGAAATGACACCATCAGCAGGGGACGGCCCATATACATGTAGGGGGTCTGTGGATCCAGAGGGGCCAGGGGTATCCTGAGGGCAAGGGCAAACTAGATTAGGGGACCATTCTGATGCCCCGTAAAAAGCTGCAGGGAGCAGGAGGAGGAATCTGTGTGTGTAGCTGCAGGAGTGTTTTCTCCCCAAGGCACCATGACCAACTTGGCTAAACCCCTATAGCTTTGGCCCTCCACAGCCACTGGCAGCCTAGCACAGAAGCAAAGAGCCAGAAAAGTAGCTTGCACGGGAGTCGGGCTGTATCCGCTCCACCTCCCGTCCTGTCATCATGTCTCTACTGTCCTCCTAGTCTCTCCCTCACTCCGCTGCTTGTCCAATCTGACACTCTGCCTCCCATTTTTGTCCTCCCAACCCTGCCCACACGCCAGACACCTGTGCTGTGAAAGAAGTTCTCTCATCCTCTCCCTTGTTCTCTCTCTCTAGACTGGAGGAGGAAGTGGACATGGGATGGAGGAGATGGGACTGGAGGTGGAGGAGGACATGGGATGGAGGAGGAGGAAAACATGGGATGGGGGAGATGAGACTGAAAGAGGAGTACATAGGGTGGGTGAGATTGGAATGGAGGAGGATAAGGACATGGGATGGTGGACATGGGATGGAGGAGGAGGAGGACATGCGATGGGGCAGATGAGACTGGAAGAGGAGGACATGGGATGTGGGAGATGGGACTGGAAGAAGAGAAGGACATGGGATGGAGGAGATGGGACTGGAGGAGGAGGACATGGGATGGAGAAGATGGGACTGGAGGAGGAAGAGGACAGATGGAGGAGGACATGGGATGGGGGAGATGAGACTGGAAGAGGAGGACATAGGATGGAGGAGATAGGACTGGAGGAGGAGGAGAACATGAAATGGAAAATATGGAACTGGAGGAGGAAGAGGACATTGGATGGAGGAAGAGGAGGACGACGTGGGATGGGGGAGATGAGACGAGAAAAGGAGGACATGGGATGGGGGAAATGGGACTGGAGGGGGAAGACATGGGATGGAGAAGAAAGAGGACATGGGATGGAGGAGATAGGACTGGAGGAAGAGGAGGACGTGGGATGGAAGAGATAGGATTGAAGGAGATAGGACTGGAGGAGGAGTAGAGGAAGAAAACATGGGATGGAGGATATATCAGGTTTTAAGAGTGTAAAAATAAAGGTGGGTCCAATTAAGGACTCAATGTGATGGCCAACGGATGGGTTCATTGTCCATTGTTATTTCAGCTGAATGTTCCTGTATAACAGTACAGTACAAGTCCCAAATCCAGTTACTATGTGATGCACAGGCTACAGAGTGTAAACCTGAGTTCTTTAATCAGGGTTCTATGGAACCCCAGGGTTTTATCACAGATTGCTAGGGGGTTCCTTTAGCAATGACATATTTCTGCTCTCGGATAAGTTTCCACTGACAGACATTGATCCTTCTGGCTATCTGTAAGAGGGTAATTCTTCCCAGTGACTACAAGTGTAAGGTGCATTCTTCCCACAGACCATCACACTAATGTATCATAAGTTGTAGATATAGTAATTTTTAGTGGGGGTTCCCTGAGGCCGAAAGGTTATTTTAAGGGTTCCTTTGTCTTGAAAAGGTTGATAAATTTCCTTTAGTTTCAATAAACTACTCTCTGCTACCTGTATTTGATCAGCAGTTCAGTTGGTTTGCACCACCAATGTGCCACTAATGGCTGGTGTATTTTTCTATTTCTGGAAGAGTAATTATTATTATCATTTTTTTAGATTCATCCGTACCTATACCTGTGTAATGCCTTTGTGCTCTCGTTGGGTGTCCAAAGTGTCCCTGTGCCTTTAAGGAGGAGTGGGCTCCCTCCAAGTAAACCTGCCCTTAATTTATCTACTGCTATATGTGCTCCAACTTGGAGACTTTTTAAACTTTAGTTAGGACCGCAGTATGCCAAAGAGCCTTGGTATAGGCACTGAGGCTTTCAAATATATTTGCAAATGTTTGCAACTAAAACCTCTGTTTTTACCATGAATTGTTAGACAGGGTCAATTAGGTTTTCTTGCAGGCTAGCTGGTAAGTGTGCTGGGAAATGTTCTGTTTGTGACCTCCCCACTCATTAGCACATCAAGTAGGCTCATATCCAAAACGAGGTGGAGAGTTGGGCAGTGATGCCATACTCTCTACTTGGTCCAGTCTGAGAATACTTTGCATTCATGTAGAAAATGCAAGACATACTCTGAATGGCTTGTGGGCCAAGAGGCTGAACTTCTGTGTTTACAATGCAGCAATCAACTGTTCAGTGTGGGACCCGGATCACTGGAGTAGCAGTGTCTACTTCAGTGATTTCCAGCTTCCAAAGGCATCGGCCAGGTATGGTATCTGCATAGTTACATTGGTCCCCCCTGGACCAATGTACTGTAGAATATCCGTACCTGAAATTCTTCTTTAAAATACCGACCAAGCAAACAAGTATACCTAATCTATTCTTTGTGTTATCTTTTTATATCCCTGATGAACTGGAACCCTATGAACACTGAGAACACACTGGCTTCTTGTTGAACATAACTTTTAACAATACTAAAATCTGCATATTAAAAACCATGTGAGACTCTTTCCTCTCCAAACAAGCAATAAAAACTTGACAGAGAGTCCACCCCTTTCCCAATCCATCCAAAGCTAAAAGATAAAAGCTTGGTCTTTACATACAATTTTTGGGACGCGTGTACTTAGAGAAAATTTGGGCAGGTTGAACTGACCTCCTTGCCTGACCATCTGGAACAAGTATAGGCAGAGCTCCAGATGTATATACAACTCCTGGGTCAGAAAGCTAGCATTTTTCAAAAGGAGTTGAGCAATGACTGTCCACTCTAAGGTTTCCTTTAAATTATAAGTATAAAGTTGGCCAGGGGCAGGTAACAATGATGGTTTCCATGAACTATATAAATTATGAAAAGAAAAACTGGCTGTCTGGATTGCCTATGTGAAAACCACCTAACATAACCTTCCTCTGCCTATTATAGGTTAGTTGATTTCCTACCAGGCAGTATAACACACTGTACAATTGCCATGAGTATCATACCTTAAATGCCAGGATCTCAGGAGATGAAATTAAGAGCTATACTCAATTTCTGCTTTTATATACTTGCTATGTTTACTGCTTTGTATAACTGCTAATGGAATCCTTGAAGAAGATACTCCCAGGGGATACAGACTGTGAAGAGGAAAACAAATGACTTATTCCCACTTCTAGGAAAACTCTCGTCACGCTTCTACTGTAGTTTTCTGATACAATACTTTCAGAAATACCATTCAAAACAGAAATAAAAATCTATTTTCTAGTAGTCATATGACAACCAATGGCATCATGGTCCCCTTAGTCTTATGTCTGCTTTACCCTTAAGCCTTACGCCCCATACACACGGTCGGAAATTCCGTCCACAAAATCCGTCGGATTTTTTCAGACGGATTTTGTCCGACACTGGTGTTGCATACACATGGTCAGACAAAGTTGTCGGAAAATCCAATCATTCTGAACGTGGTGACGTTCGTTGCGTACGACGGAACTACGTAGAGGCTAGTAGCCAATAGCTTTGGTCTTGTAATTTGATCTGAGCATGCGTGGCACTTTGTCCGTCGGAATTCGCTACACACGATCGGAAAAAGTCAGATCGGACTTTGTTGTCATAAAATTTGAGAGCAGGATCTCAAATTTTTTCCGACGGAAAAAGTCCGATGGCGCCCACACACGGTCGGATTTTCCGACAACATGGTCCGATAAGACATTTTCCGTCGGAAATTCCGACCGTGTGTACGGGGCATAAGACTCACTTTTTTTTTAGCTACAATTATTTACCTGGTCTTCCTATAGAAACATACCTGGAGCTTGTGCGTCTGTTTAAAATGGACAAAAATGTAAGCCAGCTTTCTGTACATAGTTTTATTGTAGGTGAGGTTGAAAAAAGACACAAGTCCATCAAGTCCAACCTATGTGTGTGATTATATGTCAGTATTACATTGTATATATATCTAAATATCACCCAAATCGTCCTCTCCGCTCTTCTCAAGACCTCCTACTCTCAAGCTCTCTCGTCTCCTCCTCCCATGCCCATCTCCAGGATTTCTCCAGAGCCTCTCCCATCCTCTGGAACTCGCTACCTCCACTGGTCCGGCTATCCCCTACTCTTGCTACCTTCAGGCGATCCCTGAAAACTCATCTCTTCAGGAAAGCCTATCACGTCTCCAACTAATCTCCTACCACTTCCATCAGCTCATTCCCCACAGTTACAACCTTTTGTACCACCTGCCCCACCCTATTAGATTGTAAGCTCTTCTGAGCAGGGCCCTCTTAATCCTCTTGTATTTTATTGTATTATACCTGTATTGTCTCCCTTTTATATTGTAAAGCGCTGCGTAAACTGTTGACGCTATATAAATCCTGTATAATGATAATATATCCCTGTATGTTGTGGTCGTTCAGGTGTTTATCTAATAGTTAATTTGCATGTTTTCAGTGAGGAAAACTAAGCGAAAATGAAATTAGAATTAAGTCAATTGATGAAAACTATGACGGAAGTCTATTTAAATTTTTACTTAGTCAATTAAAATCAAATAGGTTAACCTAAGGGAGTAACCTTTTTTTTTTGGGGGGGGGGGGGTTGTTTTGGGGGGGTTGTTTTTTTTTTCTCCTTTTTTTCTCCTTGGTTTGGAACATATGATTATAGTGTTTATTAGTATGTACATGGAATGTGTGTGTGATTTGTATTGTTTGAATATAAAACTAATAAAAGAAGAGTGCACATGATCTGCGAGTAGACGTGGTCTGTGAGTACACGTGGTCTGTGAGTGCACGTGGACTGTGAGTGCACGTGGCCTGTGAGTGCACGTGGCCTGTGAGTGCACGTGGCCTGTGAGTGCACGTGGACTGGGAGTGCACGTGGACTGTGAGTGCACGTGGACTGTGAGTGCACGTGTACTGAGAGTGCAGGTGGACTGGGAGTGCAGGTGGACTGCAAGTGCACGTGGTCTGTGAGTGCACATGGACTGTGAGTACCTGTGTATTGTCTTGTTGAGTACCTGTGTGTTGTATTGTTGAGTATTAGTGTCAGGAAGCTAGTTTTTAGGTAATTTTGGACAGGGTATAATCCCCAATCCTCATTAAATTAGTAGGTACGATGCCCAGCGGGTGTGGAGATGCGAGATACTGCTGTGCAAAATGTAAACACATTGTTTCCCTAGAAGTCCAGGTTGTGAATCTAGGGAAGCAACTGTCAGCACTGAGAAGAGGGTGTAGATCTGCTGGGAGTGAAGATGGCCTTAAAGTTAGAGGAGTTTTTAAACTAGGTGATGGGGGGAGGCCCCAGAGGTAGAAATAGTGAGCGCGGAACATATTCCGGAGGGTAGTATTGGGGGCATTAGTGCTAAAGGAGCTAGGGAGGAGGTGGAATCCTTATGGGTAGAGCTCCAAAGGGATGAAGCTAAGGGGAAAATAATACCGGTAGTATGCTATAGGCCCCCTAACCTGAGGGAGGTTGGGGAGATGGATCTCCTATCACAATTTGGATTAGCAGCAAGGATGGGAAGTGGGGGATAATGGGGGATTTTAATTACCCAGACATAGACTGGGCGGAGGGAATCACACATTCGTCTAAGGCTCGCCAGTTCCTAAATGTCTTGCAGGACAATTTCATGGGTCAGATGGTAGACGCACCAACTAGAAACAAGGCATTACTACATATACTTATTATCGACAATACAAACCTGATCACGGATGTGGAAATACAGGGCAATTTAGGAAACAGCGATCACAGGTCAATTGGCTTCAGTATAAATCACACAAATAGGAAACATAAGGGGAATACATATAGACACTGAATTTCAAAAGAGCCCACTTCCCCAAACCATGAACATTGCTAAAAGATATAAATTGGGATAAAATCTTAGGAACGAAGAACACGGAGGAGAGATGGGTTTGCTTTAAGAGCATATTAAATAAAGGCATTAGCCAGTTAATCCCATTGGGAAATAAATTTAAAAGAGCGAGATCCTGGATGGCTTAACTCCAGTGTAAAAATGCATATAAAAGCAAAGGAGAAGGCCTTCAAAAATTACAAGGCTAAGGGATCATCATCAGCATTCAGACTTTACAAAGAATGCAATAAGAAATGTAAGGGTGCAATTAGGGCGGCTAAGATACTGTAGAACACGAAAGACACATAGCGGAGGAGAGCAAAAAAAAATGTAAAAAAGGGAGGGCGGACCATATTGGCCCAAAAAAGTATGAGGAAGGACATCTGATTACAAAGGATGGAGAGATGGCAAAGGTATTGAATTTATTCTTCTCCTCAGTCTTCACGAGAGAATTGGGGGGCTTCAGTAACCAAAACTGCAGTGTTTGTCTTCATGACACATCACAGGAAGCACCCTCATGGCTAAGAGAGGACAGAATTAGAAATAGACTTAGGAAACTAAGACTTAGAAATAGATGAATGCCCCGTACACACAGACGGAATTTCCGACGGAAAATGTCCTATCGGACCATGTTGTCGGAAAATCCGACTGTGTGTGGGCGCCATTGGACTTTTTCTGTCGGAAAAAATTTGAGATCCTGCTCTCAAATTTTCCGACAACAAAGTCCGATCCGACTTTTTCTGATCGTGTGTAGCGAATTCCGACGGACAAAGTGCCACACATGCTCAGATCAAATTACAAGACCAAAGCTATTGGCTACTAGCCTCTACGTAGTTCCGTCGTACGCATGTCACCACGTTCAGAATGATCGGATTTTCCGACAACTTTGTCCGACCGTGTGTATGCAACACCAGTGTCGGACAAAATCCGTCGGAAAAAATCCGACGGATTTTGTGGTTGGAATTTCTGACCGTGTGTATGGGGCATTAGGAGACTTAGGAGCTCCGTGAGTCAGGTCGCAGGTCTCGCAGACTCGATCGCCGCGGGATACCCGCGATCGTCTCACGAAGACTCAGAACGGGGAGATGCTGATGTAAACAAGCATCTCCCCGTTCTGCCTAGTGACACTGTCACGGATCAGCTCTCCCTGTAATCGGGAGAGCTGATCAGTGTAGTGTAACACACAGCCCCTCCCCCTACAGTTAGAACACATCCCTAGCACACACTTAACCCCTCCCCGCCCCCTAGCAGTTAACCCCTTCACTGCTAGTGTAATTTTTACAGTAATCAGTGCAATTTAATCGCACGATCGCTGTAAAAATTACAAAGGTCCCGAAAATGTGTCAAAATTGTCCGATGTGTCCGCAATAATGTCGCAGTCACAATAAAAATCGCTGATCGCCGCAATTACTAGTAAGAAAAAATTATAAATAAAAATGGCATAAAACTATCCCCTATTTTGTAAACGCTATAACATTTGCGCAAACCAATCAATAATCGCTTATTGCGATTTTTTTTACCAAAAATATGTAGAATACATATCGGCTTAAACGGAGCAAAAAAATGTTTTTTTATATATTTTTGGGCGATATTTATTATAGCAAAAAGTAAAAAATATAGATTTTTTTTTTAATAAGGACACTCACCACTTACTACTACCAACTACTTTGGGGATAGGGAAGTAACCTGCAAGTAGGGATGGGGAAGTAAATGGGAGTGAGGGAGTGTACAGGGTAGGGCGCATTATGCTTTGGGGACGAGAGGTGACCTGCAAGTAGGGATGGGGAAGTAAATGGGAGTGAGGGAGTGCACAGGGTAGGGTGCATTATACTTTTGGGATAGGGAGGTGACCTGCAAGTAGGGATGGAGAAGTAAATGGGAGTGAGGGAGTGCACAGGGTAGGGTGCATTATACTTTGGGGATAGGGAGGTGACCTGCAAGTAGGGATGGGGAAGTAAATGGGAGTGAGGGAGTGCACAGGGTAGGGTGCATTATACTTTTGGGATAGGGAGGTGACCTGCAAGTAGGGATGGGGAAGTAAATGGGAGTGAGGGAGTGCACAGGGTAGGGTGCATTATACTTTGGGGATAGGGAGGTGACCTGCAAGTAGGGATGGGGAAGTAAATGGGAGTGAGGGAGTGCACAGGGTAGGGTGCATTATACTTTGGGGATGAGGAGGTGACCTGCAAGTAGGAATGGGGAAGTAAATGGGAGTGAGGGAGTGCACAGGGTAGGGTGCATTATACTTTGGGGATGAGGAGGTGACCTGAAAGTAGGGATGGGGAAGTAAATGGGAGTGAGGGAGTGTACAGGGTAGGGCGCATTATGCTTTGGGGACGAGGAGGTGACCTGCAAGTAGGGATGGGGAAGTAAATGGGAGTGAGGGAGTGCACAGGGTAGGGTGCATTATACTTTTGGGATAGGGAGGTGACCTGCAAGTAGGGATGGGGGAGTAAATGGGAGTGAGGGAGTGCACAGGGTAGGGTGTGTTATACTCTGGGGATGAGGAGGTGACCTGCAAGTAGGGATGGGGGAGTAAATGGTAGTGAGGGAGTGCACAGGGTAGGGTGCATTATACTTTGGGGATAGGGAGGTGACCTGCAAGTAGGGATGGGGAAGTAAATGGTAGTGAGGGAGTGCACAGGGTAGGGTGCATTATACTTTGGGGATAGGGAGGTGACCTGCAAGTAGGGATGGGGAAGTAAATGGGAGTGAGGGAGTGCACAGGGTAGGGTGCATTATACTTTTGGGATAGGGAGGTGACCTGCAAGTAGGGATGGGGGAGTAAATGGGAGTGAGGGAGTGCACAGGGTAGGGTGTGTTATACTCTGGGGATGAGGAGGTGACCTGCAAGTAGGGATGGGGGAGTAAATGGTAGTGAGGGAGTGCACAGGGTAGGGTGCATTATACTTTGGGGATAGGGAGGTGACCTGCAAGTAGGGATGGGGAAGTAAATGGGAGTGAGGGAGTGCACAGGGTAGGGTGCATTATACTTTGGGGATAAGGAGGTTACCTGCAAGTAGGGATGGGGAACTCGGGGGCTCTCACACTGTAGCAGAGAGAAGTATGTATGTTGCAGTGAGGTAGTAACCCGATCAGGTCGACCTGAGGCACATCTTAGAACCTGATGAAATAAGGGTCAGTCCAACATAACTAATATATAGTCCTTGTTAGATGAATAAAGGTGACTTCATAAAAAAACGTGAAAACACTGTGTTGCGGTGTCCACACTCCAGTGCTCCCCACCCTTAAGAGACAATAAATCTCTTTTGCATTCAAAAAGTGTCTGGCGCCCATCACTCCATCTTGCATTACACCCACCATGCCTTGTAACCCACTCTACAAAGACGGATGTCAGCTATCCCTGACTCTGCAGGACTTGCTACACAAGTTTCGTAAAACAAATAAGAATATTGCTTTTTGACCACTGTTAAATATGACGTCAAATTTCGATTACGTTTTAGTCATAGTCTTTTGACTAAAATGCCATTTTAGTTTTAGTCATATTTTAGTCATATGAATTGAAACTGAATTTTATTTCTGTTTAGTTTTCGTCTCTGAAAACATGCAGCTGATGAAAACAACAAGGAAAATATTTTTATTGACAAAATTAGCACTAGGTTACTGAGCTACCCCAACGGCGAAGTTTCCCAAGAGCAAGGCTTGGCTATCCTGACAGACAAACAATCAGGGGGAGGAAAGGATGGGGGTAAGGGCTGATGGGTGCACTGACAAACCTCTCAGGCATGGACCTTCCAAGCCTGGCCCTCTTGGGCAGAGGAAGGGTCTTAGAAGGCCAGGGTCGCTATACAGGGAGGAACAGTCAAGCACTATGATTGTTATTTTCACTCATCGGATTTTTTATTTTGCAGATTTGACAATCTTTTACTTTTTTACAGTTTGTGAATTTTCAGTAGATTGATAGAGATGGTGAGTCAGTCAACAATAAGTAGATTGGAAAATACTTGGGACAAAAATAGATAAAAAAAAAACAAAAACAAAACAATGCCAAAAAATAAATTATACACTAAATTGCCACAAGTATTGGGACGCCTGCCTTTACACACACATGAAATTTAATGACATCCCAGTCTAATGCCCCGTACACACGATCGGAAATTCAGACGGGAAAAGTCCGATCGGATTATGTTGTCGGAAAATCCGATCGTGTGTGGGCTCTAGCGGGAGAGCAGGACCTAAAATTTTCCGACAACAAAATCCGATCTGACTTTTTCCGATCGTGTGTATAGAATTCCGACGCACAAAGTGCCGCGCATGATCAGAATAAATTTGGGGATGAAAGCTATTGGCTACTGGCCTCTATGTAGTCACGTCGTCACCTCGTTCTAAACGATCAGATTTTCCGACAACTTTGTGCGACCGTTTGTATGCAACACAAGTTTCGGACAATATCCGACTGAAAAAATCAGACGGATGTTGTGGTCGGAATGTCCGACCGTGTGTACGCGGCATTAGTCTGTAAGGTTCAATATGGATTTGGCCCACCCTTTGCAGCTATAACAGCTTCAACTCTTCTGGGAAGGCCGTCCACAAGGTTTAGGAGTGTGTCTATGGGAATGTTTGACCATTCTTCCAGAAGCGCATTTGTGAGGTCAGGCACTTATGTGGACAAGAAGGCCTGGCTCCCTCTAATTCATCCCAAAGGTGTTCTATCGGGTTGAGGTCAAGACTCTGTCCAGGCCAGTCAATTTCCTCCACCCAAAACTCACTCATCCATCTATTTATGGACCTTGCTTTGTGAACTGGTGTGCAGTCATGTTGGAAGAGGAAGGGGCCGTCCCCAAACTGTTCCCTCAAAGTTGGGAGCATGAAATTGTCCAAAATGTCTTGGTATGCTGATGCCTTAAGAATTCCTTTTACTGGAACTAATGGGCCAAGGTCAACCCCTGAAAAATAACCTCACATCATAATCCCGTCCCTCCACCAAACTCTACACTTGCCACAAAGCAATCAGGCAAGTACCATTCTGTATCAGTACCAGTACCTGGCAACCACCAAACCCAGACACGTCCATCGGATTGCCAGATAGAGAAGCGTGATTCGTTACTCCAGAGAAAACGTCTCCACTGCTCCAGAGTCCAGTGACGACAGGCTTTGCACCACTTCATCCGACACTTTGCATTGCACTTGGTCATGTAAGGCTTGGATGCAGCTGCTTGGCCATGGAAACCCATTCCATGAATCTCTCTATGCACTGTTGTTGTGCTAATCTGAAGGCCACTCAAAGTTTGGAGGTCTGTAGCTATTGACTCTGCAGACAGTTGACTTCTGCGCACTGTGAGCTTCAGCATGTGCTGACCACGCTCTGTCATTTTATGTGGCCTACCACTTCGTGGCTTTTGTTCCTAGTTGCTTCCACTTTGTTCTAATACCACTAACAGTTGACAGTGGAATATTTAGCAGCAAGGACATTTCACTGATGGAATTATTGCATATGTGGCAACCTATCATGGTACCACACTTGAATTCACTGAACTCCTAAGAGCAACCTATTCTTTCACAAATGTTTGTAGAAGCAGTCTGCGTGCCTGCGTGCTTGCTTTTATACACCTGTGGCCATGGAGGTGATTGGAACACCTGAATCCAATGATTTGGGAGGGCGTCCCAATGTATTTAACTGCTTTTTTTGTGATAAACCAACACAAAGTGGCACATAATTGTGAATTAGAAGTAAAATGATAAATGGTTTTCCAAATTTTTTTAAATAAATATGTGAAAAGTGTGGGGGGTACATTTGTATGGCGCCCCCCTGTGTCAATACTTTGTATAACCACCTTTCACTCTAATTACAGCTGCAAGTCTTTTTGGGGATGTCTCTACCAGCTTTGCACATCTAGAGAGTGACATTTTTACCCATTCTTCTTTGCAAAATAGCTCAAGCTCTGTCAGATTGGATGGTGAGGGTCTGCAAACAGCTATTTTCAAGTCTTGCCACAGATTTTCAATTGGATTTAGGTCTGGACTTTGACTGGGCTATTCTAACACATGAATATGCTTTGATGTAAACCATTCCATTGTAGCTCTGGCTGTATGTTTGGGGTTGTTGTCCTGCTGGAAGGTGAACCTCCTCCCCAGTCTCAAGACTTTTGCAGATTCTAACAGGTTTTCTTCTAATGCCGCGTGCACACGAGTGGACTTTTCGACGGACTAAACAAATCGATCGTGTGTAGGCTCCAGCGGACTTTTTTTCCCAAAAGTCAGATGGACCTAGAAATAAAACATGTTTCAAATCTTTCCGACGAACTTGAGTCCGGTCGAAAAATCCGCTCGTCCGCTGTGTGCTAGTCCGACGGACGAAAACCGATGTTAGGGCAGCTATTGGCTACTGGCTATGAACTTCCTTATTCTAGTCCGGTCGTACGTCATCACTTCGTACGACTTTTGGAGTGATCATGTGTGGGAAAGTCAGTTCATTTGAAAGTCCGGCTGACCTCTGCTGCAACGTCCGTCAGATAGTCCGCCGGTCCTAGTCCGTCGAAAAGTCTGATCGTGTGTACGCGGCATAAGATTGCCCTGTATTTGGTTCCATCCAACTTCCCATCAACTCTGTCCAGCTTCCCTGTCCCTGCTGAAGAAAAGTATCCCCACAACATGATGCTGCCACCACCATGTTTCACAGTGGGGATGGTGTGTTCAGGGTGATGTGCAGTGTTAGTTTTCCGCCACACATAGTGTTTTACTTAGGCCAAAAAGTTCAATTTTAGTCTCCTCTGACCAGAGCACCTTCTTCCACATGTTTGCTGTGTCCTCCACATGGCTTCTCGCAAACTGCAAACAGGACTTCTTATGGTTTTCTTTCACCAATGTCTTTCTTCTTGTCACTCTTCCATAAAGGTCAGATTTGTGGAGAACACGACTAATAGTTGTCCTGTGGACAGATTCTCCCATCTGAGCTGTGGATCTCTGCAGCTCCTCCAGAGTTACCATGGACCTCTTGGCTGCTTCTCTGATGAATGCTCTCCTTGCCCGGCCTGTCAGTTTAGGTGGACGGCCATGTCTTGGTAGGTTTGCAGCTGTACCATACTCTTTCCATTTTTGGATGATGGATTGAACAGAGCTCTGTGAGATGTTCAAAGCTTAGGATATTTTTTTATAACCTAACCCTGCTTTAAACTTCTCCACAACTTTATCCCTGACCTGTCTGGTGTGTTCCTTGGCCTTCATGATGCTGTTTGTTCACTAAGGTTCTCTAACAAACCTCGGAGGGCTTCACAGAACAGCTGTATTGATACTGAGATTAAATTACACACAGGTGAACTCTACTAATTAGGTTACCTCTTAAGGCAATTTGTTCCATTTGATTGCTAGGGGTATCTGAGTAAAGGGGGCTGAATACAAATGCATGCCACACTTTTCACATATTTATTTGTAAAAAAAAATTGAAAACCATTTATCATTTTCCTTCCACTTCACAATTATGTGCCACTTTGTGTTGGTCTATCACATAAAATCCCAATAAAATACATTTACATTTTTGGTTGTAACATGACAAAATGTGGAAAATTTCAATGGGGTATGAATACTTTTTCAAGGCCCTGTATTATGTACTGTACCTGATACTCTAAAGATCTGCAGCATGAGCCTGGAATCGTTGTCGTCTCAATATATAATATTACAATGAAGCATTGTAAATGGTGAGCCTTTGTCATATTTAATCCCCAGGCCTGGAAAATCCCTCAAGCAGATGAAGGAACTGGCAGAAGGTGTTGCATGGTGGGTCTCCACAAATAAATTGATAGAAGCCAGTCTACTAAAGTATATATATTCAAGTATTTCTAAAGGCAGAACCTTTTTTAATATTTTTAAATGGAGTATTAGAAAGGTTAGAGCCTCTGTAAAAAAAATAAATAAATAAGACAACACTAGCTCTCCGCTGCAAACATATATTGTACACTCTTTTATTGGTGCAATGTCACATCAGTCAAGTAAGCCAACATTTTGAAGCCTTTCAGGGTCCCTTCCTCACGGCAATGTAATGATAGTTGAGGAAGAGATCCTGTTCTGATTTAGGTTAGAACCCCTGCCATGTTTTTTTTTCTATGCCTGGTAGCCATTGTTACTGAGAAAAAAAAGCGATGGGATTTCCAAAATCTTACAGTTGTCATCGGAGTAGGAGGTGAGGGGACATCTTTTAACATCCATTCTGGTGACAACAATCTAAGAGAGATTTACCCTCACAATAAAGAGGTTCCCACTTGTCATTGCGTCTCTGGGGTAGGAAATGGAGCAAAATCTTTCCAATAGGACATGGTAAAAAAAAAAATCATGGGGGCTTTACCATTACCCACATCAGATTTTCTCAACATTTTTACTCCAGAAGAACCCTAATGGCCCGTACACACGGTCGGAAAATCCGACCACAAAATCCATCGGATTTTTTCCGACGGATTTTGTCCGACACTGGTGTTGCATACACACGGTCGGACAAAGTTGTCGGAAAATCCGATCATTCTGAACGTGGTGACGTTCGTTGCCTACGACGGGACTACGTAGAGGCTAGTAGCCAATAGCTTTGGTCTTGTAATGTGATCTGAGCATGCGTGGCACTTTGTCCGTCGGAATTCGCTACACACGATCGGAAAAAGTCCAATAGGACTTTGTTGTCGGAAAAATTGAGAGCAGGAGATAAAACTTTGTCCGTCGGAAAATCCGATGGAAAATGTCCGATGGAGCCTACACACGGTCGGAATTTCCGACAACATTGTCCGATAGGACATTTTCCGTCGGAAAATCCGACCGCGTGTACCGTGTGTACGGGGGCATTAGAATAAATTTTAGGTCTTGGGGGACCCTACATATGTGGTCAGTGGAAAGAATGCTCCTACATTGGGGGTAAGTGGGAAGAATGCAACCCCTACTTTGGTGGTCAAGTGAAATTAGTGGTCAGTGAGAAGGATGTTGATGGTGGTCATTAGGAAGAAGCCCCTTAATATGGTGGTAAATGGGAAAAATGCTCCTTACATTGGTGGTCAGTGGGAAGAATGCCCCTTACATTGGTGGTCAGTTGGAAAAGTGCAACCCCCTACATTGGTGGTCAAGGGGAGGACTGTAACCCTTAAATTGGTGGTCAGTGGGAATAGTTACATAGTTACATAGTAGGTGAGGTTGAAAAAAGAGTCCATCAAGTCCAACCTATGTGTGTGATTATATGTCAGTATTACATTGTATATCCCCGTATGTTATGGTCGTTCGGGTGCTTATCTAATATTTTTTTTTAAACTATCGATGCTCCCCGCAGAGACCACCGCCTGTGGAAGGGAATTCCACATCCTTTACGCTCTTACATAAAGAACCCTCTACGTAGTTTATGGTTAAACCTCTTTTCTTCTCATTTTAATGAGTGGCCACGAGTCTTGTTAAACTCCCTTCCACAAAAAATGTTTATCCCTATTGTGGGGTCACCAGTGCGGTATTTATAAATTGAAATCATATCCCCTCTCAAGTGTCTCTTCTCCAGAGAGAATAAGTTCAGTGCTCACAACTTTTCCTCATAACCAATATCCTCCAGACCCTTTATTAGCTTTGTTGCCCTTCTTTGTACTCGCTCCATTTCCAGCACATCCTTCCTGAGGACTGGTGCCCAGAACTGGACAGCATACTCCAGGTGCGGCCGGACCAGAGTCTTGTAGAGCGGGAGAGTTATCGCTTTATCTCTGGAGTTGATCCCCTTTTTATGCCAATGCCAATATTCTGTTTGCTTTGTTAGCAGCAGCTTGCATGCCATTGCTGAGCCTATCATCTACTAGGACCCCCAGGTCCTTTTCCATCCTAGATTTCCCCAGAGGTTCTCCCCCTAGTGAGTAGATTGCATTTATATTTTTGCCACCCAAATGCATTATTTTACATTTTTCTACATTGAACCTCATTTGCCATGTAGTTGCCCACTCCATTAATTTGTTCAGAACTTTTTGCAAGGTTTCCACATCCTGTGGAGAAGTTATTGCCCTGTTTAGCTTGGTATCCTTTGCAAATCTACTAGGACCACCAGGTCCTTTTCCATAATAGATTTCCCAAATATAAAGGAATAATGTCCTTTAGGTTAATGGTAAGAATGCCCCTTATATTGGTGATCAGTGGGAAGAATGCACCCCGACTTTGGTGGTCAAGAGAAGAATGCTCCCCTTAAATTTGTCAGTGGGAAGAATGCTCCTTACATTGGTGGTCAGTGGGAAGAGTGTTCCGAGTTCCACCCTAAAGTGGAACTTCCGCTCATCGGAACCCTCCCCCCCTCCGGTGTCACATTTGGCACCTTTCAGGGGGGAGGGGGTGCAGATACCTGTCTAAGACAGGTATTTGCACCCACTTCCGTGCATAGACTCCCACGGGAGTCTATGCCTATTCCTGTGCCGCCCCGCTGTCTGCTGGGACACACACGGGTGCCAGAGACAGCGTGGAGCATTCTCATTGCGCTGCGCGACTCGCGCATGTGCAGTAGGGAACCGGGAAGTGAAGCCGCAACGATTCACTTCCTGATTCCCTCAACGAGAATGGCGGCGGCAGCAGCCGAGAACAGAGCGATTTCTCGGCTTCAGCTGCCGACATCGCTGGACCCTGGAAGAGGTAAGTGTCCATTTAATAAATGTCAGCAGCTGCAGTATCTGTAGCTGCTGCCTTTTAATTTTTTTTTTTTTTTTTTGGTGCAATCCCTAATATCCTTTACATTGGTGGTCGGTGGGAAGAATACTTCTTAGATTAGTGGTCAATGGGAAGAATGCCCCATATATTGGTGGTTAGTATGGAAAAGGTCATCAGGTTGGATCTCCTCCTCAACATTCCATGAGGAGACACTTCAGGGAAGGTCCGTGTTTTACAAGAATTATGATTTTAAGTTTTGCAAGCTTCTGCCGAGACTTGTCAAGGAATGTTCCATTTCATTAGTTTGCATGTAAACGTCAAAAATTATTGGTTTGTGTTTTTGACAAGAAATATGTCAAAAGTATGTGTAGTACTTGGGCAAAAATAAGAATGGCTCTATAGATTAAAGCTAATACTATATTATATCATATTAATTTGGGTGTGACCCTGGACTCATAATTGACCTCTGCTGGACACTGGTATGCACCCAATAAGATGAGTGCAACTTTTTATTCCTCAAATTCAGAGAGATATTTGTCATTTATTATTGCAATCCTCATAACTGAAGAGTTAAGAATGAGTACTTTTTTTTTCTTTATTATAGTCAGGATTAAAAAAAAGAACATTTAAAAACACATACTTTGGTCTGAAAAAAAAAGTTTACAAACCGCAATAACTCAAGTCGAATATACACATATAAGTGAATGAATCGGAACAGTGACTCCTAGCTCTCAGAGTAGTGTCTCTTACCTTATCAGGTGGCCCGGTCCAGAGTTTAAATCAAGCAAATCTTGACTGATGGCAGGAAACTTCTGTTCTACTGTTTTAGGCAAACCATAGTGCTTTGGGAATCCTTCATCACTGTGTGCTAAATTTCAACTATATATATATATATATATATATATATATATATATATATATATATATATACATACAGTATATATATATATATATATATATATATATATATATATGTGTGTGTGTGTAGCATCCTCTAGTGCTAGACTAGTGCAGGAATATTTGTTTTTTGTTACACATGGTAGTTGTGTGAGTCTGTAATTGGACCGGGTTACTATAGGTCTGTAAAGGTAAGGCCTTGGGTACCTCCCCCCTGGTTCTGGAAGCTTGGAGAAGCTTCTGGAAGCTAGTGGGCAGAGGCCAGGAGGTGAAATTTTGCATACTTGAGGTAATCTGGCCAATCCCCAGGCAGAAGGTCCTGGCAAGGTTGCTGGATCAGCCCTTAAATATTGTGGAGCCTGGCCAACAGGGGATTGGATGGAAGATGAAGTGAGGAAGCTGTGTCCTGTGGACTGGGAGGGGACCCCTTATTGAGGGGGGCTCTGCCTCAAGGCTGGGAGCTGGGAAAGGAAGAAGTACAGAGCAATCTCTACTATCCTGTGGTCTCCGTTGGGAGACACCCTGGCTTGCAGGGAAGGACTTGTACAGTAGGAGGCCTGAACAGTAGTCTCTTCTGGGACAGAAGGATTTCCGGGGACAGTGTGGGTACTTCTACCTTCCCCAGGGCCAGAAAGGGTTAAAGCTGCTGGATGTAATGTTTAGTAAGATTTTCTGGACTGTGCCAGCAAGCTGTGACCCAATCCCTTGTCCTGAGACATCTCACTAGGCAGCCAGGTGGGCTGGTATTTTCAAGAAAGGGGACATAGGGCTCCTGCAAGTTGAGATTCAGCTAAAATTCTACTCTGGGAAACAGAGCTCCTTTGACAGGTGGTGATATGATGCCTTCCAACCTCCTGATTTAACCCCATAAATGGGGTACCAGCGCATTGCATCCCTATTTACTTTAGTGGGCCAAGTTTGCTGGTGATACTGCCTGCTGAACTTGGCATTTTTGTCATGGTGCGAAGCAAAGCATTGCGACAGTGGCATGTGAACACCCCCATCTGCTGTCTGAAGCGGATGTGGAAAATGGATGCCAAAAATGCATCTCAACCGTTCGTTCTTAACGTCCCCCAACTGCAAGTCTAAATGAGCCCTATAGTTTCCCAACACTCGCTCTTTACAGCACAACATTTCATGAAATTATCCTGTGCATCATTTCAGTGTACTTCTTTATGTTTAACAATTTTGGCTAATTTGGCAGATAATTTCATCTGAAAGTTTGACCATTTTGGCCCCTCCTTTAGTATCTTCAAATATTGAACAACTTTCATTTTCAAGGCATGTGTTCGAATTCCGTATATCAGAGGGTTAAGGAGTGGTGGGAACACGAGGGGGGTCACAGAGAGGAGAACATGGACCATAAGAGGGAGGTTTACTGCCTCTAATCGATACCTCAAAAAAACAAATAAAAATCCCATCAAAAATATGGAAAAGTTGAGTAGATGCGTCACCAAGGTGTGTATGGCTTTCTGGCAGGACTCTTTGGAGATTTGCAGGCAGACAATAAATATCCTGAAGTAGGAGAAGACAGTAACCAAAATAGTAATGGAAAAGTAAGAAGAGGTTACAACAGCTGAATAAATTCTATTCACTAAAGCGTCCAGGCAAGACAGGACAATGAAAGACATGTTGTCACAATAAATACTTTTAATTTTATTCCCACAAAGAGAAAGATGCCACGCCATAACAATAGCTATGAAAACAAACATGAAGGTTGTGACCCAACATGTAGCAGTGATCCTCAGGACCTTGGCATTGGTCATCAAGGTGTAATATTGAAAAGGTTGACATATTGCCAAATAACGATCGTAGGCCATAACGGTAAAGGTGCACATTTCTAACATTGCAAAAGTGATAACACAAAGAGCTTGGATCAGACACTCGCTATGAGAAATCGTCTTCGAGGAGGTGATCAAGTCAACTATCAGTTTCGGAAAGAATGAGGAGCTTCCGAAAATCCCGTTGAGGACCAGGCTGGCTATGAGAATGTACATAGGTTCGTGGAGGGTCTTTTCCTTCAGCACCACCAGCACAATAATGCTATTTATCATCAGAGTAAATAGATAGATCACTGTGAAAAATGAGAAGTAGAGATATTTTTGCATCTCCATCTCTACCAGCCCCAGGAGCACGAAACTAGTGCTGACGTTGGCTATGATCTCCATCTTGCTACTATCTGTTAAAATAAAATAAATAGTCTTAGTTTAACCACCCATTGTGCATAATAGATAAAAACATTCCCCTAGAACAGTGGTTCGCAACCTTCTAGTGCCTTGACCCCTTGATAAAATGTCCCAAGTTGTGGGGACCTCTAACAGTAAAATTATTTTCATAGCGTGGGTTGTCAGCACCCAAGGCACCCAAGGCAAGTAATTTGTGCCCCTAACCCACGGACATTTAGCGCTTCCTTAGTCCCTTCCACTCCTACAGTATTAAAACCCCTTGTGGTACATTTTAGGATGTACCACTCTCTCTTTGTTCTTTCCCTTTTATCTCTCTCTGTCCTAATTTCTTGTTTTTTTCCCCATCCCTCTCTCTAGCCCTCTTTTTCTTATTCTTTCTCTCCCTTTTTCTTTGTTCCTCCCCCTTTTTTTCCTCTCCCTTCCATGTATTCTCTATGTAGCGGGGTCGTACCCCTTTTAGGGGAAGAGACTACATCCCCCATGATTCCCCAGGCTCCCGGGCTGCTTGTTTCCGCCCGAGAGGCTGCTGGGGGAGGTTATAAAAAGGAAGAGCGGAGACCGCCTCTTCCTCTTGGGACACTTCCTCTTCAGAGGCCTCACCTGACTGGTCTCCCTCTCATGACTGGGCTTGTGACGCGGAGACTACAGCCAGTGGAGACACCTGTGCGGACCGGAGCTGAAGGCCTGAAGCCTGGGCCTTGCAGCAGATGGAGTGAGACTCTCATCCCTCAGAGTCAGCAGCAGCGGAGCGGAGACTCTTCCCTACAGTCGGTCGGTCGGAGCTGAGAACCGGAGCGCAGGGGCTGTGACTGAGGAGACCAGAACCGCTATTGGAGGGACCGGAGCTGAGGACGGTACCCAAGGATTGGTGAGAGAGCTGAGAGGCTCATCCTGCATTGATACACACGTTTTATGCCTATTGAACTGCCTAGGCGCAATTTACTTCAGAGCAGCAAATGTTACTTTCTGTGGATTACAAATACACCATTTAAAGCTACATGTGCACCACCTCTACAGATTTATTGCCGGTGAAGAACACTGTACTAGTACAAGGACTGAGCTCTATTGCTAGGGATCAGGCCTGGTCCGTTAGGTAGGCGCAGATAGATTTATTGCACCTCAGGGGTGCATAGCAGACGGTCGCCACACTTGGCGCTCCGTTTCCTCATTGCTAGTTGATACATATGTGTGTACATGTTAAAGTGCATATTGCAGGGACCTGCTAAAGTATTGTGAGTCATATGTTTAAATGCATGTTACTATTTCTTTTCCTTACTGAAAAAGTAAAGTCAGTTATTCTTATCTCAGCAGTCTGCTTGTGAGTTCATACCCATTACACTTAGAGTATAAGTGATGTTTATATATGCATAGATTCATACCCCTTGACTAACTGTGCCAGAGCGGGTAGAGCAAATTGCCGGGGGTTGGTGGAGCTGTACTCAGGGACCCAAAACAAACCAGCGGCTCTCTTAACTGGGGGTAGCGCTACACGTGGGGGCTCGTAATCCGGATCCTGAGTCAGCGGGAAAAGCCGCCAGAAGGTACCGGCATGGACCCAATAGAAGTGGGACGGTGGTCCGCAACATGGGCCGCTGATCCAGCCGCAGCAGCAGTCATTGAACTGCCAGGGATATGGCAGAGAGAGGCAGTCAAGCAGCTCATAATGTCATTATCCCCATGCCAGAAGTCATGGATAATGGACATGAGAAATGATGCTGGGTACACATACGCCTTAATAGAATGGAAGGAAGAGACTCCAGAGCAGTTCAGGAGCCAAAGCATACAAGCACCGAATGGTCAGGCCTACCAAGTGCTGCATGCGCTGCCGCGCAAGGGAGAAGGTTCTCCTATGAAAGCCATTCTATCCCCAAAGCAGGAAGAGCGGAAGGGCGCGGAAAGTCCCGCACAGACTACTCTTAGTGCAGAACTGTGTGCTGTCCTAGGGGAGATTGTGACTCAGTGCAGAAGAGACCCCGGGGATTACCCAATGTCGGGATACAGGAAACTCCGGATGTTTTCAGGGAGGACGCCTGTACCCTCGGGAGAAGAGGGATTTGAAGAGTGGTTAGATGGTGCCACGCAGGCCCTAGAAGAATGGGAGGTCTCAGAAGGCAGAAAGAAGCAAAGGATTGTTGAGAGCCTAAAAGGACCTGCCCTAGAGGCCATACGCAATCTGAAGACAAGCAAAAAGGATTGCACTGCCCAGGACTACATAGACATCCTGGAAAGTGTGTTTGGTGGGACGGAAAAAGTCACAGAACTTACCTATCAACTGGAACACTGTTACCAGAAGACAGGGGAGAAGCTGTCAGAGTACATGGGACGCATAGACAAGATCCTGCATAGGATTATCCTGAAGAAGGGGATAGATCCAGGGAAGGTAGATGAAGCCCGTGCCCAGCAGGTAATGAGGGGAGCCCAACCCCTGGACCCTGTCGCACTAATTCTACGCACCCGCCAGGATGGGAAGAGCCTGGACTACCCTGATCTCATTCGAATGGTCAGAGAAGAAGAGGCCATGTTGGAAGAGAAAAGGGAAAAGCAGGTGATGGGGTCTACAAAGCTTCCAGTGGCCACGGTCAGGTCGGCCTTAACCCCTGAAAGAGACACAGAGGTAGATGCCCTGAAGTTGCAGATGTCCCAGATGATGGAGATACTGACGTCTCTAGTGGCGAAAGAGACGCCCAGTCCCAAGAAAGAAACAAGCAGGAGGGAATTGTTTCCAGCTGTTTCAGCACCAGCATCCCCACCTGACTACGGTGAGATGATCTGCTTTAATTGTGGAGGAATTGGTCATATTGCAGCTGTATGTTCCAGTCCCAAGAAGAAGAAAACAGAAAGTCGCCAGCCGGCGGGAAACGCCAAAGGGCCCCGGTGAAGGAGTCAACCGGGTGCCCATCACCTTCAGTGAGCTCCAAGAAGCACAACAGGAAGAGAAAGCGAGGAGACCAGACCCCTCGGAAGGAGCCCAGGGATCCTCAACCAAGGTGCACTCCAGAGAAAGGGGGCAAGACCCCTCCGAAGAGACACAGCACTCCTAAACGAGAACCCTCACAAGTGAGAGATAACAATGTCCCTCAACGGGTTCACACTCCCACTAAGAGGGAGAAAATTAATGCATACCAGGCTCAAGAAAGGATCAAGCGCAAATCCAGTGAGAAGGAAAAGAGTCCGAAGAAGAAGGTAGCATTAACTCGGCCCTACCCAGAAGAGCTAGTTGGTCCATCCCCTACTGTACCCATCCAGGTGGAAGGAGTGTACACGAAGGCCCTCCTAGACACTGGAGCACAAGTGACCCTATTGTACAGGGACTTCTACGACAGATACCTGAGTCATCTGCCAATACAGAAGATAGAAGAGTTGGAGATACGGGGATTGGGAACCCAGAGTTTCCCCTATGATGGATACTTATCCATACGGTTGACGTTTGACCCATCCGTAGCTGGGAAGTCTGAAGTGTTCGACACCTTAGCAGTGGTGTGTCCCCGCCCACCAGGAACCAGCAAGACGTCCCTGATTATAGGGACGAACACGGATCTAGTCAGAAGGCTTCTGACCCCCTTGGTGAAGAAAGAGAATCTTTCACCTCCCAAGATCCATCCCATGCTGAAGGCAGCCTACCAGCGGTTGGTCCTAGAGCAGAAGACCCCAAGTGAGGGGATAGGAAGGGTATGGAGGCTTGGAAAAGAAGGAGCAGTGTTACAGCCTGGAGAGGTGACCTGCATGAGAGCCACGGTGAAACTTACTTGGGAGCAGCCTGGCCCCTTTGTAATGTTGGAACCCGACCCAATGGAGGGTCACTCAGGTCTGGAGGTGATACCAGAAGTAATTTCACTGAAGGACCTGAAGAAGGCCAGAGGAAGAGTCCCTGTCAGTGTGAGGAACCCCACAGAGAGGCCAGTGGAGATCCCTGCCAGGATGCTTCTGGGACAGGTGAGTCCTGCTGTCCCAGTTGGCTGGTCAGAAGTGAAGGGGACGGGTGAAGGAGAAGATGTTTGGAAGAAACTCTCCATGGAAAACCCTAACCTACCTGGAGCTTGGAAGGAGAGAGCCAAGGCCCAGCTGACCAGATGGGAGAAGATTTTCTCTAAAGATGAGTTTGATGTGGGGTGTGCGAGGAGTGCCACCCACCGAATCCGCATGCAAGAGGACAAGCCATTCAGAGAGAGAGTGAGGCGAGTCCCGCTAGCAGATCTGGAGGATCTGAGGGAGCAGCTTGCGGAACTGAAGAAGACGGGAGTGATTCGGGAGTCAAGAAGCCCCTATGCCTCCCCAATAGTGGTGGTCAGGAAGAAGAATGGGTCATTGAGGCTCTGCATTGACTACAGAACTCTCAACAGGAGGACCATTCCTGACCAGTACACCACGCCAAGGATAGAGGATGCCTTACAGAGTTTATCTGGAGCTAAGTGGTTCAGTGTGATGGACCTCAAGAGTGGGTATTATCAAATCCCCATGCATCCAGAGGATAGAGAAAAGACTGCCTTCATAACCCCAGTAGGATTCTTTGAGTTCAACAGGATGCCTCAGGGCCTATCTGGAGCTCCTGCTACATTTCAACGCTTTATGGAAAGGACAGTTGGAGACATGAACCTCATAGAAGTCCTTGTGTACCTGGACGATGTCATTGTCTTTGGAAAGACTTTGGAAGAACATGAAGCCAGATTGGAGAAAGTACTGAAGAGGCTCAGTGAAGAGGGACTTAAACTTTCTCCAGAGAAGTGTCGGTTCTATCAGTCTTCTGTGAACTATCTGGGACACATAGTGTCTGAAAAAGGAGTGGCCACAGACCCTGAGAAGTTGGAGGCAGTTACTTCGTGGCCAAGACCCACAACAGTTACAGAACTTCGATCTTTCTTGGGGTTCTGCTCCTACTACCGCAGATTTGTGGATGGGTTTGCCCGCATTGCAAAACCCCTAAACGAACTGCTCAAGACAGAAGGAGAGGAAGATGGATTGGGGCCTAGGAGGCCCGGTGAATCGGTCCAAGACCAGTGGAACTCAAGGTGTGAAGAGGCTTTCAGAACCTTGAAGAGAAGTCTCACCACAGCCCCAGTTTTGGCCTACGCTGATCCCACTAGACCATATGAGCTACATGTTGATGCCAGCCATGAGGGCCTAGGTGGAGTACTCTACCAGGAGTATGAAGACCAGCTACGACCAGTGGCTTATGTGAGCCGGAGCCTGACCCCCTCCGAGAAGAACTATCCCACCCACAAGTTGGAGTTCTTAGCCCTCAAGTGGGCAGTTGTTGACAAACTGAGAGACTATCTGTATGGGGCCGAGTTTACTGTAAAGACAGATAACAACCCCTTGACCTACCTATTCACCACCGCCAAGCTGGATGCAACTGGACACAGATGGTTGGCGGCGTTGTCTGGATTCAATTTCAGCCTCAAGTACAGACCAGGGGCTGGAAATAGGGATGCAGATGCCCTGTCCCGAAGATCCCATGTCATGGTCGATGACTGGGAAGACTGGACTCAAGTGGCACCAGATGGAGTGCGAGCCCTTTGTCAGGGGGCTGAACTCCAAGCCAGAGGAGGATCCAGAGCTGAAGAGATAGGAGTTACCACAGTGGGAGTCCCAAAGTGTTACTGTGGGGTAACTCAATTAGAAGAAGAGTGCCTACCGAAGCTGTCCAAGAAAGAGTTAAGGTGTGACCAATTGGAAGATCCCATGGGGAGATTGGTCCTGGAAGCCCTGGAAGACAAGAGTCCAGAGGGACTTCGCCTTCACCCTTCTAAAGAAGCTCGCCTACTGAGGAGAGAGTTGGACAAACTACAGGTGCATCAGGGGGTAGTCTACCGAAGGGGCCCCTCTGATGGCCCAGAAGATAAGTGGCAGTTGTTTCTCCCAGAAAAGCATTGAGAGACTGTGCTGATTGCCTTACATGACCAGCATGGTCACTTGGGAGCAGAGAGAACCTTCCAACTTGTCAGGGACCGGTTTTATTGGCCCTGCATGAGGGCCGAAGTGGAGGAGTATTGCCATTCCTGTGCAAGATGCATTCAGAGGAAGACTTTACCCCATCAAGCTGCCCCAATGGGCCACCTACAGAGTCAAGGCCCAATGGATCTGGTATGCATTGATTTTCTCTGCCTCAAACCCGATTTGAGTGGATTGGGAAATGTTCTGGTGGTAACCGACCATTTCACCCGTTATGCTCAGGCTTTCCCAACCAAGGACCAGAAGGCCTCTACAGTAGCCAAGGTACTTTTGGAGAAGTACTTTGTTCACTATGGACTGCCACAGAGAATCCATTCAGACCAAGGAAGGGACTTTGAGAGTCGCCTGATCAGGAAGCTACTAGATTCTCTGGGAGTAGAGAAGACTAGAACCACACCGTATCACCCTCAAGGTGATGCCCAGCCTGAAAGGTTCAACAGGACCCTATTGAACATGTTGGGAACTTTGGAAACAGAGAAGAAGCAACATTGGAGTCAACACATATCAGCTCTGGTGCATGCCTACAACTGCACCACAAGTGATGTGACAGGTTTCTCTCCTTACCGACTTATGTTTGGGAGAGAAGCAAGATTGCCAGTGGATTTGGCCTTCGGCATATCCTTAGATCATGCCTCTGCTGCCTCCCACAAGGGATATGTGGACAGATTGAGGCGCAGTCTGAAGATAGCTTATGAGAAAGCTCAAGCGGCCTCTGACCAGAGGGGGGCCCGAAATAAGAGGAACTTTGATTTGAAAGTTAGAGTACAGGACCTACAGCCTGGGGACCGTGTACTGTTACGCAATCTAGGGATCCCTGGGAAACACAAGATTGCTGATAGATGGAGATCAGAGCCATATATCATCTGTAGGAAACTTCCAGGATTGCCTGTCTACAAGTTGAAGCCAGAAGGGAGAGTGGGGCCTTTGAAGACCTGGCATAGGAATCATTTGCTCCCACTCACTGAAGCAGTCAGAATGCCTCCAGCAAGAGACGTACCTGAATCTGTTTCCATTCTGGATACCCCCAGGCCTAATACTAGGTCTCAGACATCCCAAGTTAGGGGTGGACAGGACCCCCAACCAGAAGAAGAAAGAGGAGAACTTGAATGGCTATGGCCTTCCCCAACTCCAGGAAATTCTGCCATAGATCTTCCACCTACTGAAGATGTGGAAGATGGAACATTGAACCCAGAAGCCACAGAGTTTGTGCCATTCAGTGTTGTGCCTGAGTGCTGGGAAGATATTCCTGGTCTCTACTCAGAGGAAGAAGTAGATGTTCCAGAACCAGAGATGTTGCCAGAATGTGTTCCTGAAGAAGTCCCAAGAGAACAGAGAGCTCGCAGAGTTGTGAAGCCTCCCAAGAAGTTAACTTACCCCAAGATGGGAGAAAGTTCAGAGGACTCTGTTGCCACAGCAAGGAGAAGTGCTGAAAGCCCTGACCCATCCACTGTTCATCTGGTGGAGGGCAACCCCAGCTCACTCTCTGGCACAGTTAAACAGGTCACCCACACTGAAGTGACCTGTAGACAGGACAGCTCCCCATCTTATGCCAATTGGTGGGAAGCTCCCCTGTCCAAATTATGTGAAAGTGTTGTTCCCGAGAAAGTTTGTAGTTTGAACGCTGTCTTTGGGGACCAAAGATTCAAAGTGGGGGGAGTGTGTAGCGGGGTCGTACCCCTTTTAGGGGAAGAGACTACATCCCCCATGATTCCCCAGGCTCCCGGGCTGCTTGTTTCCGCCCGAGAGGCTGCTGGGGGAGGTTATAAAAAGGAAGAGCGGAGACCGCCTCTTCCTCTTGGGACACTTCCTCTTCAGAGGCCTCACCTGACTGGTCTCCCTCTCATGACTGGGCTTGTGACGCGGAGACTACAGCCAGTGGAGACACCTGTGCGGACCGGAGCTGAAGGCCTGAAGCCTGGGCCTTGCAGCAGATGGAGTGAGACTCTCATCCCTCAGAGTCAGCAGCAGCGGAGCGGAGACTCTTCCCTACAGTCGGTCGGTCGGAGCTGAGGACCGGAGCTGAGGGGCTGTGACTGAGGAGACCAGAACCGCCATTGGAGGGACCGGAGCTGAGGACGGTACCCAAGGATTGGTGAGAGAGCTGAGAGGCTCATCCTGCATTGATACACACGTTTTATGCCTATTGAACTGCCTAGGCGCAATTTACTTCAGAGCAGCAAATGTTACTTTCTGTGGATTACAAATACACCATTTAAAGCTACATGTGCACCACCTCTACAGATTTATTGCCGGTGAAGAACACTGTACTAGTACAAGGACTGAGCTCTATTGCTAGGGATCAGGCCTGGTCCGTTAGGTAGGCGCAGATAGATTTATTGCACCTCAGGGGTGCATAGCAGACGGTCGCCACACTTGGCGCTCCGTTTCCTCATTGCTAGTTGATACATATGTGTGTACATGTTAAAGTGCATATTGCAGGGACCTGCTAAAGTATTGTGAGTCATATGTTTAAATGCATGTTACTATTTCTTTTCCTTACTGAAAAAGTAAAGTCAGTTATTCTTATCTCAGCAGTCTGCTTGAGAGTTCATACCCATTACACTTAGAGTATAAGTGATGTTTATATATGCATAGATTCATACCCCTTGACTAACTGTGCCAGAGCGGGTAGAGCAAATTGCCGGGGGTTGGTGGAGCTGTACTCAGGGACCCAAAACAAACCAGCGGCTCTCTTAACTGGGGGTAGCGCTACATCTAATTTTATTCCTTCTCTTATGCCTTGGGGGGTGGGGGGAATGGGATGAGTGGCAGTGCTGGCGGGGAGTTGGGATGAGTGGCAGTGCTGGCGGGGAGTTGGGATGAGTGGCAGTGCTGGCGGGGAGTTGGGATGAGTGGCAGTGCTGGCGGGGAGTTGGATGAATTGCAGTGCTGGCGGGGAGTTGGGATGAGTGGCAGTGCTGGCGGGGAGTTGGGATGAGTGGCAGTGCTGGCGGGAAGTTGGGATGAGTGGTAGTGCTGGCGGGGAGTTGGGATGAGTTGCAGTGCTGGCGGGGAGTTGGGATGAGTGGCAGTGCTGGCGGGAAGTTGGGATGAGTGGTAGTGCTGGCGGGGAGTTGGATGAGTTGCAGTGCTGGCGGGGAGTTGGGATGAGTGGCAGTGCTGGCGGGGAGTTGGGATGAGTGGCAGTGCTGGTGGGAAGTTGGGATGAGTTGCAGTGCTGGCGGGGAGTTGGGATGAGTTGCAGTGCTGGCGGGGAGTTGGGATGAGTGGCAGTGCTGGTGGGAAGTTGGGATGAGTGGTAGTGCTGGCGGGGAGTTGGGATGAGTTGCAGTGCTGGCGGGGAGTTGGGATGAGTGGCAGTGCTGGCGGGAAGTTGGGATGAGTGGTAGTGCTGGCGGGGAGTTGGGATGAGTGGTAGTGCTCGGGGGACTTCTGATCAGCCAACTTAGGTGCTCTGGAGCAAGGTCATCTACTGATCTGAGAACTCCCTACGAAACTACACACAAGTGTGGAGTCAATGAATAGGAAAAAACAGATAAGGGATGATGGCGCTGTTCTAATTATGTAGTGGGAGCTCTACTCCTAATTGAATAAATAAATAAATAAATAAACCATTGAGTGAAAGATGTGTATGTAAAACTCAGTATGACCGTCTCTCAAGCCTGAACACATGGAGAGGGGGATTACCTGCTGCTGACTGGCGTTACCCCATGGGAGTGGAAGTCACACTGAGGGTCCCAGGACGCCCCAAAAGGAGGTTCATTTCCATCCGGATTTGGATATTATACGCCTGTTACCCCTGCAGGGGTGAGGCGCTCTGGTGAGTGGAGGGGTCACCTGGAGGAAGGAGGGGAGCACTTCAAAGTCACTGTTTACAAGGCACCTGTTTACCCAGTGAAGTCACCTCTACCCACAGTGATCGCACAGGATTTTTTCCCCTTTGAACATTTATTTATCATATATTTTACTTTACTGGGCATTTTTTCAATTTGTTTTAATCTGAGTGTTTTATTTAAACACATATATATATGTATACAATTTAAATGTGTCATTTATTCACAGTGTATATATAGGATTTAAGGAGTCAATTATTTATTGTTTCCCTGCACTGGTTCACTTTATATGAAATTGGAGCACTTGGACCTTTAATTATGTATTTATAATTCTCTGCACTAGCTCACTTTATATATGCAATTGGAGTACTTGGATCTTTAATTTTTTTATGTATTCATTTTTATGAGGTCATGAGATTTTCATACACATCTTTCACTCAATGGTTTATTTATTTATTCAATTAGGAGTATAGCTCCCACTACATAATTACACTATCAGAACAGCGCAATCATCCCTTATCTGTTTTTTCCAATCTGAGAACTGTAGTGGGGACTTTTAATGGCAACTCTAATCACAGGTAGTGCTACTCACTGTGTCTCCGACTTCACTGTGTCTTCAGCTCTGTGGTGTCTTGCAGCAGTGGCACCTATGCCGAAATCAGGAGATAGAGTCTCCTCCACTTCACATTCCTCACCAGTCAGCTGACCTCTAGTCGCTGCCCCCACCCATGCCGTGAACTGGATGAGCGACTAAGAAGAGGCTGAGTGGGCGGCCGCAGGCTCCAGGAACAGCCCAGCTGGGCTTCCACAGGCTCCAGGAACAGCCCAGCTGGGCTTCCACAGGCTCCAGGGACAGCCCTGCTGGGCGGCTGCAAAAAGGCTGGGAGAGTGGTGCAGGCTTCAGTAACAGCCCAGGATTTGGTGACCCCCTGGCAAATCGTCATTCGACCCCCAGGTTGAGAACCACTGCCCTAGAAGCTCAGTGCTTAAGAAAAGTCAGACGTCCTCCATCCTCCTCCAAGATAAGTGCTAGGATTTTGTGCTGGCTCACTGTGTTCAGTGGAGCTGTGTGTATGTGTAAATGTAGTTGTGCTCACTGTAACCAGTGAAGCTGGTTTTGATTAGTTAGGTCTGTTCAGTGTTTCATCTGCTGCTGGTTTGACTACCCCCTCAGCTTTCCAGAGAGGTGTTCTCTGGAACATACAGTAGCTGTGGGGCAATGCAAATAGCAGCTTGAATATTTATGCAGCCCTGGCCAATCCCAGGGAGCTGGGCCCTGAAGGCTGCTAGGAGTCTGCATAAATTCTCTGAGACACTGAGCTTTTGGG
Source organism: Lithobates sylvaticus (assembly GCA_028564925.1). Taxonomy (NCBI): domain Eukaryota; kingdom Metazoa; phylum Chordata; class Amphibia; order Anura; family Ranidae; genus Lithobates; species Lithobates sylvaticus. The sequence continues at coordinate 211,437,389 of CM053036.1, read as the reverse complement.
TCTTTGCCTGCAGAGGGTCAGTCCAGCCTGGATGGCTGCTGACCTGCAGGACAACACTGCCATGTTTGTGAGACTCATGCCCCGTACACATGATCGGAAATTCGGCCAGCAAAAGACCATGGTCGGAAAATACGACCGTGTGCATGCTCCATCGGACTTTTGCTGGCCGAATTCCCACCAGCAAAAGATTGAGAGCAGGTTCTAAATTTTTCGGTAGGAAAAAGTTTCGATCGGAAATTCCGATCGTCTGTACCAATTCCGAAGCGCAAAATTCCTACGCATGCTCAGAAACAATTCAACGCATGATCGGAAGCATTGAACTTAATTTTCTTGGCTCGTTGTAGTGTTGTACATCACCGCCAAAATAACCAAATTAGAAACAACGAAACTACGAAAGAAGAAAATCCGAAAAGCGAAAACAGGAACAACGAAAATCAAAATGAACGAAAAAATTCGTACATTCGTAACTTTTTTTTTTTATGTTGAATTGGTAATTTTCCGTGTCCCTTTACAATGGCGCTGCTTAACGTGCTTCGAAAGGATTGAACGAAAAAATTCGTACATTCGTAATTTTTTATTTTTTTTGTAATTTTCCGTGTCTCTTACAATGGCCCTGCTTAACGTGCTTCGAATGGATTGAACGAAATATTCGTACAGTCGTAACTTCTTTTTTTTTCGATTCGTAATTTTCCGTGTCTCTTACAATGGCGCTGCTTAACGTGCTTCGAAAGGATTGAACGAAAAAATTCGTACATTCGTAATTTTTTTTTTTTTTTTGTAATTTTCCGTGTCTCTTACAATGGCCCTGCTTAACGTGCTTCGAATGGATTGAACGAAAATATTCGTACATTCGTAACTTTTTTATTTTTTTGCGATTCCTTATTTTCCATGTATCTTACAATGGCGCTGCTTAACGTGCTTCGAATGGATTGAACGAAAAAATTCGTACATTCGTAACTTTTTTTCAATTCGTAATTTTCCGTGTCTCTTAAAATGTAATAATAGCATACACATTACATACAATTATGAATTATGCTCCGATTACGAATCTATGAAAAAAATGTTACGAAAGTACGAATAAATCAATCTAACGAAAGTACGAATGTAACTAAATCTACGAAAATACGAATGCGTCCGAATTTCGAATAAACGAAAATTAAACTAACGGAAAAACAAATCAACGAAAAAATAGCTCTTACGAAAATACGAATCGTTACGAACACCGACGACTTATGAATTTACGAATCGTTACGGATACGAACACCGACGACTTACGAAATTACGAATCGTTACGAATCAACGGAAACGAAAGAAACGAAAAGAAAATAAACAAATTTTTCTATTGTGCACATGTCTAGTGTTTGTCTAAATAAAGATGTCACCTGGTGTCATGAGCAGCTCAGTCTATGGTTCACTGTGAAGGGACTCAGCTCTTGTTGCTTTGAAGAAAGAAGCTAGTATTTAACTGCTTGCTCTACAAAGTCAAGTCCGCAGTTGCTAAAAACAAGGTGTCAGGAAGGCACTAACACTAGTACAGATGAAGCATCTAGACATCCACAGGTGCGCAGGCACAGATGTGCGGGTGCCCTTTTTCCTGTGCACCCTGGTGCACCTGCCGCTAATGTTGGCACCAATAACACTATTTAAACTGCAGCACTTCAGTGCAGTGCTATTAGCTGCGTTCCTTCATCTGTTCCTGTATTGACCCTTGTTATTGACTTGGCTTGCCTTGACCTTGCTTGAATGCTTCCTGCCCTGCCCTTGGCCTGTCTCTGGATTTGCTCTGTCTCCTGTTCATCTGCCTGATTCTACGTTGATGACCCCTACTTGTAACTTGACCATTCTCTGCCTGTCATCTATGCCTGTATCTGACTGTCTGTTGCTGACCTGGTCTGACCTTGCATCCAGTTATTCGCCAGCTCTACTCTGCAAGCTACCTGGTCCATGCTGGTTCTTCACCTGCTGAGTGTTACCAGTGCTTCCGAAGCAGCCACCTGCTAGCTGCCCGTCAAGCATCTGCTGCCTGCTGCCTACCCAGTCCTGGGTTTGCTGCCATCCTCTGTTTCAGTGGTCTGACCTGTCCCTGGCAATGCACCTGCTACCAGCTGCCGCAGCTGACGGTTGATCTTACAGGCACCCTTGCTGTGCTTTTGCAACATCAGTGGTCTCAGGACCAGGCTGTACGAGAGGTCTTCCTCTACACGTCAGGCTCTGCCAGAACAGAAAGTACATGACATGACACAAGGACTTCTGGTTCAGCTTTTCAGATTGGAATTTATTCCCTTCAATCTGTTCTTAGTTCTGTTTTTGGAGTAGCTCTATTCAAGTTCTCCAAAAATAAAAACAACAAAAACAACACCCCTAGACTGATTTTGTGGCAAAGGGTGACTGTCAGTGTGTGCCTGGCTTTAGGGCAATTTACTGAGAAAAGAAACTGGGCAATTTTTCAGTGGCTCCTTCGGGGGTAGTGCTACCTATATACTGAATTTTAGCAAGCTTTATAGTAGATTCCCATATACCTTACATTTGTTATGGAGAAACTGGCTGACCATGAGGAGTTGGCAAGTTGTAACCTCGCGAGAAGACTTTTGCCCCGTACACATGGTCAGAAATTCCGACCACAAAATCCGTCGGATTTTCTTCGACGGATTTTGTCCGACACTGGTGTTGCATACACACGGTCGGACAAAGTTGTCAGAAAATCCGATCATCCTGAACGTGGTGACGTTCATTGCGTACGACGGGACTACGTAGAGACTAGTAGCCAATAGCTTTGGTCTTGTAATGTGATTTGAGCATGCGTGGCACTTTGTCCGCCGGAATTCGCTACACACGATCGGAAAAAGTCCGATAGGACTTTGTTGTCGGAAAATTTGAGAGCAGGAGATAAAACTTTGTCCGTCGCAAAATCCGACGGAAAAAGTCCCATGGAGCCCACACACGGTCGGAATTTCCGACAACATGGTACGATAGGACATTTTCCGTCCGAAAATCCGACCGTGTGTATGGGGCATTTGACTAAGTTAATGGAGAATTCATGTCCCCCTCCCTCTGTTCCCCTTCCCCCTGTGCCGCCGTTTTTGATCTCATCTGCATTCATTTATCTTTTTATAGATACTTTTAACTTTGGATTGCTCCTGATGAGTGGATGAACTCCACGAAACGCAAAGAGCTGTTATATACTACCAATTGCAAGCATGAGTTTTGAAATTCTCCAGGATTACGCATTTTATTCACAATGTTTTATTCTTCCACCAATTTAGGATCATTTATGTTATCTCCTAACAATGTACTTCATATCAATATACCTTATATACTCGAGTATAAGCCTAGTTTTTCATCACATTTTATTGTGCTGAAAGTGCCCACCTCGGCTTATACTGGAGTCAATCACTTTTCTGCAGCAGAAAATTACATTTTCCGACCCGACTTTGGGGCCCCGTATCTTGGGGCCTCTTAGTGCTAGGAACCCCAAATTTGGTGTGCAAACCAAGTGGAACCAACACTACAACATATGCAAAGACCCGAGATACGGGGTCCCAAAGTCGGTTCAGAAAATGTAATTCTCTGCTGCAGAAAAGTGCTTGACATTTTCTGAACCGACTTTGGGGCCCCGTATCTCGGGGTCACTTGGTAATAGGAACCCCATCTTTGAATATGTTGTAGTGCCATATGTTGTGAGTTTGCATACCCTTTGGGTACAGAGACCCCAAATTTTGTCTGCAGATAGGGGGCATCTAGGAACCCTTAACTACCAAGTTTGGGGGACCTATGGCTGTAAATGGGCACAGTGAGGCTGCAAATGGGCATTGTTGACCCACTCTTCCACTTACAGTAGCTGTGCATTTCTCACCCTAGGCTTATACTCGAGTCAATACGTTTTTCCATTTTTTGGTGGTAAAATTAGGTGCCTCGGCTTATATTCGGGTCGTCCTATACTCAAGTATATACGGTATATATCACTTTTGTGGATCTTGTTGAAATATGTATGTATATATATATATATATATATATATATATATATATATATATGAAATATAAGACATCATGTCGATACCTTTGTTATCAATGTTACATTATTTACCTTGAATTTTTGTATATGGATGAGGAATCGCCAAACATGTTTTTGCATACTTATCCTGCAGTTATGCTTCATATAAAGTCCCACCACGCCCTCTTTTTTAATAAGCTTTATAGTAGATTCCCATATACCTTACATTTTTTTATGGAGAAACTGGCTGACCATGAGGAGTTGGCAAGTTGTAACCTCACGAGTAAGGATGGGCCCGGTGCTCGATGCGAACCCACGTTCGCATCGAGCACCGGGCGTTCGCTCGCTCTGCGAGCCCAGAACTATTTTGGCCGCTCGCATCACGTTCGTGTGATGCGAGCGGCCCCGCAATGCATTGCGGCCGGCGCGGCCGACGCAGTGCATTGCTGGCTGATGATTGGCCAAGCATGCACTGTGACCCCGCATGCTTGGCCAATCACAGCCCCGGAAAATCGAAGAGCCATAATTGGCTACAGGCAGGACGCCTGTAGCCAATTACAGCTCAGGGGCTGTAGTACACGCCCCCCCCCTATAAAACGCCGCCACGCCGTCTGCGCCGGTCACATGCTGTTCCGGCGCAGATTGAGCAGGCAGATTCTGTGACACTCTGCTGCATTGAGATAGTTAGATAGATTCACTTACAGAGATTGAGTTAGATAGATTCAGTTACAAAGATTGATTGACAAAGAGGGGCTTGTAGTGTGCTCGTGGCAGGCAGGCAGAGCTCCTATATTTTGTTACCAGAAGCACCTATAGGACTTGTAGTGTGTTCGTGGCAGGCAGGCAGAGCTCCTATATTTTGTTACCAGAAGCACCTATAGGACTTGTAGTGTGTTAGTGGCAGGCAGGCAGAGCTCCTATATTTTGTTACCAGAAGCACCTATAGGACTTGTAGTGTGTTCGTGGCAGGCAGGCAGAGCTCCTATATTTTGTTACCAGAAGCACCTATAGGACTTGTAGTGTGTTAGTGGCAGGCAGGCAGAGCTCCTATATTTTGTTACCAGAAGCACCTATAGGACTTGTAGTGTGTTCGTGGCAGGCAGGCAGAGCTCCTATATTTTGTTACCAGAAGCACCTATAGGACTTGTAGTGTGTTAGTGGCAGGCAGGCAGAGCTCCTATATTTTGTTACCAGAAGCACCTATAGGACTTGTAGTGTGTTAGTGGCAGGCAGGCAGAGCTCCTATATTTTGTTACCAGAAGCACCTATAGGACTTGTAGTGTGTTAGTGGCAGGCAGGCAGAGCTCCTATATTTTGTTACCAGAAGCACCTATAGGACTTGTAGTGTGTTCGTGGCAGGCAGGCAGAGCTCCTATATTTTGTTCCCAGAAGCACCTATAGGACTTGAAGTGTGTTAGTCCCATTACACACACAGAGCTATATTTTCTTCCCAGAAGCACCTATAGGACTTGAAGTGTGTTAGTCCCATTACACACACAGAGCTATATTTTCTTCCCAGAAGCACCTATAGGACTTGAAGTGTGTTAGTCCCATTACACACACAGAGCTATATTTTGTTCCCAGAAGCACCTATAGGACTTGAAGTGTGTTAGTCCCATTACACACACAGAGCTATATTTTCTTCCCAGAAGCACCTATAGGACTTGAAGTGTGTTAGTCCCATTACACACACAGAGCTATATTTTGTTCCCAGAAGCACCTATAGGACTTGAAGTGTGTTAGTCCCATTACACACACAGAGCTATATTTTGTTCCCAGAAGCACCTATAGGACTTGAAGTGTGTTAGTCCCATTACACACACAGAGCTATATTTTGTTCCCAGAAGCACCTATAGGACTTGAAGTGTGTTAGTCCCATTACACACAAAGAGCTATATTTTGTTCCCAGAAGCACCTATAGGACTTGAAGTGTGTTAGTCCCATTACACACAAAGAGCTATACTTTGTTCCCAGAAGCACCTATAGGACTTGAAGTGTGTTAGTCCCATTACACACACAGAGCTATATTTTGTTCCCAGAAGCACCTATAGGACTTGAAGTGTGTTAGTCCCATTACACACAAAGAGCTATACTTTGTTCCCAGAAGCACCTATAGGACTTGAAGTGTGTTAGTCCCATTACACACACAGAGCTATATTTTGTTCCCAGAAGCACCTATAGGACTTGAAGTGTGTTAGTCCCATTACACACAAAGAGCTATATTTTGTTCCCAGAAGCACCTATAGGACTTGAAGTGTGTTAGTCCCATTACACACACAGAGCTATATTTTGTTCCCAGAAGCACCTATAGGACTTGAAGTGTGTTAGTCCCATTACACACAAAGAGCTATATTTTGTTCCCAGAAGCACCTATAGGACTTGAAGTGTGTTAGTCCCATTACACACACAGAGCTATATTTTGTTCCCAGAAGCACCTATAGGACTTGAAGTGTGTTAGTCCCATTACACACACAGAGCTATATTTTGTTCCCAGAAGCACCTATAGGACTTGAAGTGTGTTAGTCCCATTACACACACAGAGCTATATTTTGTTCCCAGAAGCACCTATAGGACTTGAAGTGTGTTAGTCCCATTACACACAAAGAGCTATATTTTGTTCCCAGAAGCACCTATAGGACTTGAAGTGTGTTAGTCCCATTACACACACAGAGCTATATTTTGTTCCCAGAAGCACCTATAGGACTTGAAGTGTGTTAGTCCCATTACACACAAAGAGCTATATTTTGTTCCCAGAAGCACCTATAGGACTTGAAGTGTGTTAGTCCCATTACACACACAGAGCTATATTTTGTTCCCAGAAGCACCTATAGGACTTGAAGTGTGTTAGTCCCATTACACACACAGAGCTATATTTTGTTCCCAGAAGCACCTATAGGACTTGAAGTGTGTTAGTCCCATTACACACACAGAGCTATATTTTGTTCCCAGAAGCACCTATAGGACTTGAAGTGTGTTAGTCCCATTACACACAAAGAGCTATACTTTGTTCCCAGAAGCACCTATAGGACTTGAAGTGTGTTAGTCCCATTACACACACAGAGCTATATTTTGTTCCCAGAAGCACCTATAGGACTTGAAGTGTGTTAGTCCCATTACACACAAAGAGCTATATTTTGTTCCCAGAAGCACCTATAGGACTTGAAGTGTGTTAGTCCCATTACACACACAGAGCTATATTTTGTTCCCAGAAGCACCTATAGGACTTGAAGTGTGTTAGTCCCATTACACACACAGAGCTATATTTTGTTCCCAGAAGCACCTATAGGACTTGAAGTGTGTTAGTCCCATCACACAGAGCTCCTCTATTTTCTTTGCATAAGCACCCACAGGACTTCTAGTGTGTTAGTGGCACCACACAGAGCTCCTCTATTTTCTTTGCAGAAGCACCCACAGGACTTCTAGTGTGTTAGTGGCATCACACAGAGCTCCTCTATTTTCTTTGCAGAGGCACCCATAGGACTTCTAGTGTGTTAGTGGCATCACACAGAGCTCCTATATATTCTTCTCAGCAGCACCCACAGGACTTCTAGTGTGTTAGTGGCATCACACAGAGCTCCTCTATTTTCTTTGCAGAAGCACCCATAGGACTTCTAGTGTGTTAGTGGCATCACACAGAGCTCCTATATATTCTTTGCATAAGCACCCACAGGACTTCTAGTGTGTTAGTGGCACCACACAGAGCTCCTCTATTTTCTTTGCAGAAGCACCCACAGGACTTCTAGTGTGTTAGTGGCATCACACAGAGCTCCTCTATTTTCTTTGCAGAAGCACCCATAGGACTTCTAGTGTGTTAGTGGCATCACACAGAGCTCCTATATATTCTTTGCATAAGCACCCACAGGACTTCTAGTGTGTTAGTGGCACCACACAGAGCTCCTCTATTTTCTTTGCAGAAGCACCCACAGGACTTCTAGTGTGTTAGTGGCACCACACAGAGCTCCTCTATTTTCTTTGCAGAAGCACCCACAGGACTTCTAGTGTGTTAGTGGCATCACACAGAGCTCCTCTATTTTCTTTGCAGAGGCACCCATAGGACTTCTAGTGTGTTAGTGGCATCACACAGAGCTCCTATATATTCTTCTCAGCAGCACCCACAGGACTTCTAGTGTGTTAGTGGCATCACACAGAGCTCCTCTATTTTCTTTGCAGAAGCACCCATAGGACTTCTAGTGTGTTAGTGGCATCACACAGAGCTCCTATATATTCTTTGCATAAGCACCCACAGGACTTCTAGTGTGTTAGTGGCACCACACAGAGCTCCTCTATTTTCTTTGCAGAAGCACCCACAGGACTTCTAGTGTGTTAGTGGCATCACACAGAGCTCCTCTATTTTCTTTGCAGAAGCACCCATAGGACTTCTAGTGTGTTAGTGGCATCACACAGAGCTCCTATATATTCTTTGCATAAGCACCCACAGGACTTCTAGTGTGTTAGTGGCACCACACAGAGCTCCTCTATTTTCTTTGCAGAAGCACCCACAGGACTTCTAGTGTGTTAGTGGCATCACACAGAGCTCCTCTATTTTCTTTGCAGAAGCACCCATAGGACTTCTAGTGTGTTAGTGGCATCACACAGAGCTCCTCTATTTTCTTTGCATAAGCACCCACAGGACTTCTAGTGTGTTAGTGGCATCACACAGAGCTCCTCTATTTTCTTTGCAGAAGCACCCATAGGACTTCTAGTGTGTTAGTGGCATCACACAGAGCTCCTATATTTTCTTCTCAGCAGCACCCACAGGACTACCGACTACAATGGCTGGAAGACCGCCAAGGGGAGGCAGAGCGTGCAGAGCCAAGAACACAGGGCAGGCAGGCTCTGTTTCTAGTGGACGTGGCCGTGGACGTGGACGTGGTCGTGCATCGTCATCAGCACGTGGCCATGGGACACGCGCGTCTTTGTTTTCGGCAGCTGGACATGTGGAGCCGCATCATGCTGAAGGCTTGGTAGAATGGATGACCAAGCCCTCCTCATCCTCCTCATCCTCTCTCACCCAGGCTCAGGGTACTGACAGAGCATCATCAGCCACCCCTTCCCTAGACCCACCATGTCCTCCTGAGGAGTCCCCCGAACTCTTTGAGCACAGTGTTGGGTACATGCTCCAGGAGGATGCCCAACGATTCGAAGGCTCGGATGACGATACCCAGCTTGAGGAATCTGGCAGTACAGTTCCACCAGCTGCAGCTTACTGCCAGGTTTGCTCTAGTGGTGAAGAGGGAGGGGATGATGAGGTCACTGACTCCACGTGGGTGCCTCAAGGGAGAGAGGATGAGGAGGAGGACGAGGAGGAGGAGGAGGATGCGGCGTCACATGTCCAACGAGGCAGGATGCCCCCTGGAGGCCAGGTAGAGGCCAGCACAGCAACTGTACAACACCGCAGAGCTCCGCCTGTGCAGGGCGCTGCCTCTGCACGTTATCAGAAAAGTTCTTTGGTGTGGGCCTTTTTTGAGACGAGTGCAGCAGATCGCACCACTGCTATTTGCAATATTTGTCTCAAGCGTATCTCGCGTGGCCAAAACATCAGCCGCTTGGGCACCACAAGCATGACCAGACATATGGCGACCTGCCATGCAGCTCGTTGGCAGGCACACATAAAAGACCCACACCAAAGAACTAAGCGGACCTCTCCTTGCTCCTCCTCAGCTGGGATCTCCATCCCCACTACACCTTCAGTCCTCTCTGAAAGCTGCTCTGAGAGGACTGAAGGTGTAGAATTCGGTGTGTCACAACCAAGTACTTGCAGTACACCGACGTCCGAATGCAGCAGGCAAATTTCCCTGCCCCAGCTGCTGGACCGTAGAAAGAAGTACACTCCCAGCCATCCACATGCCCAGCGGTTGAATGCTAGCCTTGCTAAATTGCTAGCACTTCAACTGCTGCCTTTTCAGTTGGTAGACTCGGCCCCCTTCCGTGAGTTTGTTCAATGTGCGGTTCCTCAGTGGCAGGTTCCCAAACGCCACTTTTTCTCGCGGAAGGCGATTCCGTCTCTCTACCGGCATGTGGAGGGCAATGTCCATGCCTCGCTGGACAGGGCGGTCAGCGGTAAGGTGCATATTACCGCTGACTCATGGTCCAGCAGGCATGGACAGGGACGGTACCTTTCTTTCACGGCCCATTGGGTCACTCTATTGGCAGCTGGGAGGGATGCAGGACAAGGTGCAGTAGTGTTGGAGGTTGTTCCGCCACCACGCCTCCAAAACGCGACTACTGCTACTGGTTGTGACACACCTCTCTCCTCCACCCCCTCCTCTTCTTCTTCCTCCAGTGCTCTGTCCTTGGAACCAGCGGTGCTCCGTAGGCGTACAAGGGGCTACGCAAGTACGCAGGCAAAAAGATGCCATGCCGTGCTTGCGCTGGTGTGTTTGGGGGACAGGAGCCACACTGGGCCAGAGGTTCTGGCAGCTCTGCAGGGGCAGGCCGAGAGGTGGTTGACGCCACGTCAGCTTAAGCCAGGAATGGTCGTTTCTGACAATGGCACCAACCTCCTCTCCGCCCTGCGACAGGGGCAGCTCACCCATGTGCCCTGCATGGCTCACGTCCTCAACCTGGTGGTGCAGCGGTTCTTGGGCAGGTTCCCAGGCTTACAGGATGTCCTGAGGCAGGCCAGGAAAGTCTGTGTGCATTTCCGCCGATCTTATAATGCCAGTGCTCGGCTGACTGAGCTGCAAAAGGAGCTGAACCTGCCCAAGAACCGCCTAATATCTGACATGCCCACCAGGTGGAACTCAACGTTGGCCATGCTGCAGCGACTGCACACGCAGCAGAGGGCCATCAATGAGTACCTTTGCGACTACGGCACCAGGACAGGGTCAGGGGAGCTTGGTTTTTTTTCCCCACGTCAGTGGAGCATGATCAGGGATGCATGCACTGTCCTCTCACCATTTGAGGAGGCCACGAGGATGGTGAGCAGTGACAGTGCATGCATCAGTGACACTGTCCCTCTTGTCCACCTGTTGGAGCATACGCTGCGTGGGATCATGGACAGGGCACTTGAGGCAGAACAGAGGCAGGAAGAGGAGGACTTCCTTGCCTCTCAAGGCCCCCTTTATCCGGACAGTGTTCCTTCTGTCCCACCCATCACACAGGAAGAGGATGAGGAGGAGGAGGAGGAGGAGGAGGAGGAGGATTGTGTGAGCATGGAGGTGGAGCCTGGCACTCAGCATCAGCAGCAGCAGTCTTTTAGGGATGATGTACAGTCCCAACAAGCCAGTGGACTTGTACGTGGCTGGGAGGAGGTGGCTGGCGATCATGTCATCCTCAGTGACCCAGAAGACTCCGGACCGAATGCCTCAGCTAACCTACGCTGCATGGCCTCCCTGATCCTGCAAAGCCTGCGGAAGGATCCTCGTGTTCTTCGGATCAAGGAGAGGGACCATTACTGGCTGGCCACTCTCCTTGATCCGCGGTACAAGGGTAAGGTTGCGGACCTTATCTTGCCGTCGCAGAGGGAGCAGAGGATGAGACATCTCAGGGAGGCCTTGCAGAAAGGTCTGTGCAACGCGTTCCCAGAAACTGGGAGGCTACAAACTCCTGGTCCTGGGCGACGAGTTGCTGAGGCTTCGGTCAGTGGCAGAAGGAGCGGTGGGGAAGGTGGACGTCTGACCGATGCGTTCAGACAATTTTTTAGTCCGCAGCCCCAAGGTATGATCGGTTCCAGCAACCATCGCCAGCGTCTGATATACATGGTGCAGGAATACCTTGGGGCAAGGTCAGACTTGGACACCTTTCCCACCGAAAATCCTCTGGCTTACTGGGTCCTGAGGATGGATCACTGGCCAGAGCTTGCACAGTATGCAATTGAGCTACTGGCCTGTCCTGCCTCCAGCGTTCTTTCCGAACGCACATTCAGTGCTGCTGGAGGATTTGTGACTGATCATAGGGTGCGCCTGTCCACCGCCTCGGTTGATCGACTGACCTTCATCAAAATGAATCAGTCTTGGATCACCACCAGCTACCAGGCACCTGAGGCGGATATAACCGAATAATTTTTAATGTCACATCCCTTCAAGACTGCCTATGCTGATGCTGAGTGACTGTCCTCTTATGTTCACTGACTATCCTCTTCCTCCTCCTCAATGATCCATGCCACCACACCAGTGCCTAAGGCACAATTTTTCAGCCCCTGTTTAACAGGGGCGTGTACTTACAATTTTTAAAAAAAATGCTTCGCAACACGTGTGACTGCTGTGCTCCAAGTACAGTCTCTGTGAGGGCCGTGTTGCAGTGTTGTGGCACCAGCACCAGTGCCTAAGGCACAATTTTTCAGCCCCTGTTTAACAGGGGCGTGTACTTACAATTTTTTTAAAAAATGCTTCGCAACACGTGTGACTGCTGTGCTCCAAGTACAGTCTCTGTGAGGGCCGTGTTGCAGTGTTGTGGCACCAGTGCCTAAGGCACAATTTTTCAGCCCCTGTTTAACAGGGGCGTGTACTTACAATTTTTTAAAAAAATGCTTCGCAACACGTGTGACTGCTGTGCTCCAAGTACAGTCTCTGTGAGGGCCGTGTTGCAGTGTTGTGGCACCAGTGCCTAAGGCACAATTTTTCAGCCCCTGTTTAACAGGGGCGTGTACTTACAATTTTTTAAAAAAATGCTTCGCAACACGTGTGACTGCTGTGCTCCAAGTACAGTATCTGTGAGGGCCGGGTTGCAGTGTTGTGGCACCAGCACCAGTGCCTAAGGCACAATTTTTCAGCCCCTGTTTAACAGGGGCGGGTAATTACAAATCTTGATCTAATAGTTCACAGCAGGGCCCATTCCTGCGCCCACCAAGAGTAACTATGAGGGCCTGCAGTCTTGTGGCAACACCGTCCACCACCACCGCCAAAGGCCCAATTTTTCTGCCCTGTTCATCAGGTGCTTGCAATTACAAATCTTGATCTAATAACTCACAGCAGGGCCCATTCCTGCGCCCACCAAGAGTAACTATGAGGGCCTACAGTCTTGTGGCAACACCGTCCACCACCACCGCCAAAGGCCCAATTTTTCTGCCCTGTTCAACAGGTGCTTGCAATTACAAATCTTGATCTATTAACTCACAGCAGGGCCCATTCCTGTGCCCACCAGTCTTGTGGCTACACCAACATCTAATAGGGCAAATTTCTGCAGAGTATATACGCCAGGCCCCTACTTTCAAACATCCAACTTACAAACGACTCCTACTTGAAAATGGAAAGAGAAAACAGGAAGTGAGAGGAAATCTACCCCTAGGAAGGGAAATTCTATCCTGTTAGATTTAATTTGGGAAAAAGGTATCTCCTCTCTACTGATACTTTATCACCAATCCTTGTTTCAATTAAAACCCCACTTTTTCCAAAAACATTTGTCATTGGGACGGAAAGTGAGGTGACATGTTCTGAACAGATGTGCAAAGACAGCAAATGTTACAGGGGTGATAACCCCTCCCTATGTTCTCCAAAAAGCTTAAAAATAGATTTTTTTGGGATGGAGCTACACTTCATAATGTACCTGTTCAGATTCTACTTAAGATCAAACCTAAAGCCGCAAGTGGTTTTAAATGGCTTCTTTTTTTCCTTTACAAATGTCATTTTGTGCAAGGACAGTTCTAAACACGGGAAACACATGCCACTTCACAGGCATACTTTGGACACCCCCCAGGTACCATATTTAAAGGAAAATGTCACTTTTTTTTTTTCACTTTATGCATCATTAAAATGACTGCTCCCGAAAAAACGTTAGTTTTTAAAAGTTCTTTTTGCATTGATATATGTCCCCTGGGGCAGGACCCGGGTCCCCAAACCTGTTTTATGACATTAACATGCATATTGGCCGTTGTAATTAGCACTTTTGATTTCGAACGTTCGCGTCCATTATAACGTATAGGGTTCGAAAATTCGCGCGAACTTTCGGTCCGTTCGAAGGTTCTGGTTCGAACCGAACCCGGGGGTGTTCGGCTCATCCCTACTCACGAGGAGACTTTGACCAAGTTGAACATCAACCTAGGAACACGGAAACACTCTTCTGGTCTATAGTAGATTATGGTCTATGTATGGTTCTAGTTAGAGGGTTGATTGACAAGGGGTTCTTTAAGGCTTGTGGTTGGGGGGGGGGGGGGGGGGGGGGGGGTTTGGTAAAAATGGTTAAGCAGCATTTTTACCGACTTGTCAACTGCCCCCGCTTAAACAGCAAAGGTAGTAGATGGTGTTGCACACATGCTGGAGCAAAAATGATCCCCCCTGTAAAGTTTGGCAACCAGTACTGCCGAATTCAACCCTGTGCTTTCTATGGGATTAAATCAGACATTCTCAAGACACTCACTAGACTATAAGCTGTAACAAATACAGAAGTCACAGCGGGTATTACAAGAAAGGGGCCCTGCCAGGCACATATGCACTAATCTTATGCCGCGTACACACGAGCGGACTTTCCGACGGACTAGGTCCGACGATCTTTCCGACAAACTTTTCGAATGAACGGACTTGGCCAAACACAATCACACTAAATTCTGACGGATTCGAACGTGATGACGTACGACTGGACTAGAATAAGGAAGTTCGTAGCCAGTAGCCAATAGCTGCCCTAGCGTCGTTGTTTGTCCGTCGGACTAGCACACAGACGAGCGGATTTTTCGATAGGAACTGGGTCCAGCGGAGTTCCGACGGGAAAATTTTTGTTCTATTTCTAAAGTCTGTCGGATTTTTCGACTGCAAAAGTCCGATGGAGCCCACACACGATCGAATTTTCGACGGATTCGTTCCGTCGGACCTTTGCTGTTGAAAAGTCTGCTCGTGTGTATTAGAATCCCTTTGACCGCACCAGGGGTCTTGAGAACGTCTGATTGGACGAGACAAGCCAGGGCGGAGTCTCTATGCTGATGTCACACCTCTGCACGACCAGGATCAGCAGAATACAATAAGGTCCCACATGCTTTTTTTTATTGTATTCGGCTGCTTGTGTACTGTGTATTGCGGAATAACCATAATTTTAATAAAATACTACACTATTATCAGCTTCAATGGCTTCTTGGTGAGCTTTGCTTATTATCATAGCTGGAATCGGATCCTGGCACTGTCAAAGGGAGCCATTCTAACATCAGTGACATCGGTGCCTGGAAGGGATCTTCGCTTGTGTAGACAAGTGCTGACTGTGTTATCACCTTCACTCAGGGACATTCCTTCATGGGCTATGCATTGAACATTTTCCCTCTAGTGCTCACCATGGGGAATAATCACATCACTTCCTGACTGCAGAGAAGATGCTACTCACTGATAGCAGAGGACTGTGGGACATGTAGTCTGGTCACCAGGATTTACTGTATACTAGATTTAATGCAGTTAAAAACAAGTTCCAGTGTGATGAAACAACGAGGAATTCTGGGCAAGCAGATACATTGAACTGTCCTGGGCAGGCTCACTCTCTTGGGACTTGGGATTCAGAGCAGCAAGAGCAAGAGGCTGTCACCCTGGGTGCTGTTTGGTAGGCACTGCGGTCTGGGCAGAGGTAACCAGTTGGGCACCCAACAACTCACTGTAGACATTCAAGAGCCTGTGCTGGGACATCCTGTCTCCCAGGACACATGTTGGCTGGATTGGTGAGCGGGCAGAAGCCCATCTTATCTCTGACGCTTTACTAGACCACTTGACCTCAAGAAGATTTACCCCCTTCCTGACATGGTTATTTTTTGTGATATGGCACTGCATTACTTTAACTGACGATTGCGAGGTCGTGCGACGATATACCCAAATAAAAAATATATGCCTTTTTTTTCCACAAATAGAGCTGTCTTTTAGTGGAATTTGATCACCTCTGCTTTTTTTTTTTGCACTGTAAACAAAAAAAGACCAACAATTAAAAAAAAAAACACTTTGAACTTTCTGCTATAAAACATATCCAATAAATAAAATGTAAAAAATCTAATTTCTTCAACAATTTAGGCCAATATGTATTCTGCTACAAATTTTTGGTAAAAAAATAAATCCCAATAAGCGTATATGGAATGGTTTGGCAAAAGTTTTAGCATCTACAAGCTATGGGATGTTTTTATTTTGTTTTTCTTTATCTTTTTACTAGTAATGGCGGCGATCAGTGACTTATGCGATATTGCGGCAAACAATCGGACACTAACTGACACTTTGGACACTTTTTTGGGAACCAGTGGCAATAATACAGTGATTAGTCCTAAAAATATGCACTGTCACTGTACTAATGACACTGGCTGGGAGGGGTTAAAATCAGGGGTGATCAAAGGGTTAACCGTGTGCCTAAGAAAAACAGGTGTATAGGCGCTGCAACCTTCCCGCATAAACGCTCCGCCCGGTGCTCAGACTTTGAGGCTGCTGACACCTCCAACGTACCAGAATAAAGGAAAGGGATGGTCGACACTCAGGATGACATCCAAAATAGTATTTCTTTTTATTAAATGTAAATCAGCCTACGCGTTTCGGACATTAGTCCTACTTAACTTTGTGCCTAGCCAGTGTTTTGTTACTGTGGGGGAGGTGCTTTTACTAGGGGAAGACATGGATCCTTGTCCCTGCTTTGCAGGAACACAGGATCTATGTTTCCCCTACTGACAGAATGGCAATCTGCCTTGTTTACATAGGCAGACTGCCGTTCTGCCTCTCTAGCTATCGATTGCTGGTTGCTGGCGGACATCAAGTGCACGGTACCCGCCTATCGGCTCCCGCTGTGAATAATCATAGCGGAAGCAAGCCAGCGGCAGTGCGCAATCGCGCCCACTACCTGGAAGTGCGGGTTCATGCATACCCTATTCCGGGGCTCATTTTGCCTTTCTCTGGAAGGTTCCCTACTGACAGAATGGCAATCTGTCTTGTTTATATAGGCAGACTGCCGTTCTGCCTCTGTACCTAATGATTGCTGGGTGCCGATGGACATCAAGTGTGTGGTACCCGCCTATCGGCTCTCGCTGTGAATAATTACAGCGGAAGCGAGCCGGTGGCAGCGAGCAATCGCGCCCCCCCTACCCGGAAGTGCAGGTTCATGCATACTCTATGCCGAGGCTCATTTTACCTTTCTCTGGAAGGGTCCCTTGTACCTGTTTTCAGAATGGTGCACCAGATCATAAAAAGGATGTTATAGACCTTGAGAGAGTGCAGAGAAGGACAACTAACTAATAAGGGACAGCAGCTCAGCTAGGAAGTGAGAAAAAAGCCCTTTCAAAAGAATCTTTAATGCCGCGTACACACAAGCGGAATTTCTGTCAGAAAAATCTTGGATTTTTTTTCCGACGGAATTCCGCTCAAGCTTGTCTTGCATCCTCGCGGTCACACAAACGTTCTCAAAACTTTCGACCGCCAAGAACGCGGTGACGTACAACACTACGACGAGCCGAGAAAATAAAGTTCAATGCTTTCGAGCCTGCGTCAAATTGTTTCCGAGCATGCGTAGGAATTTTGCGTGTCGGAATTGTTACAGACGATTGGAATTTCTGATCTGAACTTTTTCTGTGTGAAAAATTGAGAACCTGCTCTTAATCTTTTGCTGGCCGAAATGCCGCCAGCAAAAGTCCGATAGAGCCTACACACGGTCGCATTTTCTGACCAAAAGCTCGTATCAGACTTTTGCTGGTGGCATTTCCGACCGTGTGTACGCGTCCCCATATGTGCCACCCATATGGAGACAACTGTACTTTTCTGGTCACAGTATGTAAAAAAAAGTTGTAAAAAAAAAAAGAAAGAAAAATAGTAAAAAAAATTTTTTTTTTTTTATAGAATTGAAAAAAATATATATTTGTTTTCTTTTTTGAAAGAAGAAAAAAGTTTTATAGAATCAAAACAAAGAAAAAAAAGTTTTATAGAATTAAATTTTTTTTTATATTTTTTTCTTTTTACATACTGTCACCACCAGTCAGTGTCCCCGATCTCCGCCACACCAGTCATACGATGACGCTGTACTGCTCTAATGTCAAAAATAATCACGACTTCTAAAAATTCACCATGCCTCTTACTAAATACCTTGCACTGTCTACTTTTCAAAATCGGGGTCATTTAGGGCATATTTGTGCTGTCCTGGTATTTTAGGACCTCAATAAATTAGATAAGTAGTCAGTATATCAGGACTGTTCAATATTCAAGTATATATACCATAGTTTGTAGACTGTATAACTTTCACACAGATTAACCACTTCAGCCCCTGAAGGTTCACCCCTCTTCCTGACCAGGCCCTTTTTTTTGCGATACGGCACTGCGTTGCTTTAACTGACAACTGCGCGGTCGTGCGACGCTGCACTCAAATAAAATTGACATCCTTTTTTTCCCACAAACTGAGCTTTCTTTTGGTGGTATTTGATCACCTCTGCAGTTTTTATTATTTGCGCTATATACAAAAAAAGCACGACAATTTTGAAAAAAAAAACAATATTTTTTCGTTTCTGCTATAAAATATATCCAATAAATTTTTTAAAAAAATCTAATTTCTTCATCAATTTTGACCAATATGTGTCCTGCTACATATTTTTGGTAAAAAAAAAAAATCCCAATAAGCATATATTGATTGGTTTGTGGAAAAGTTAAACCGTCTACAAACTATGGGATAGATTTATAGACTTTTTATTTGTTTTACTAGTAATGACAGCGATCAGCGATTTTTAGCAGGACTGCGACATTGCAGCGGACAAATCTGAAACTTATGCCGCGTACACACGGTCGGACTTTCCGACAGACTAGGTCCGGCGCACCGGAATCCGTCGGACAATTCGATCATGTGTGGGCTCCAGCGGACTTTTTTTCCCCAAAAGTCAGACGGACTTAGAAATAAAACATGTTTCAAATCTTTCCGACGGACTCGAGTCTGGTCGAAAAATCCGTTCGTCTGTGTGCTAGTGCGATGGATGAAAACCGACGCTAGGGCAGCTATTGGCTACTGGCTATGAACTTCCTTATTCTAGTCCAGTCATACGTCATCACGTTCAAATCCGTCTGACTTTTGGAGTGATCGTGTGTGGCCAAGTCCGTTCACTTGAAACTCCGCCGTATCTCCGCTGCAAAGTCTGCCGGAAAGATTGCCGGACAGAAAAATCAGATCGTGTGTACGTGGCATAAGTGTCACTTTTTGGGGACCAGTGACACCAAGTTTTTTAGCACTGATCACTGTGATCAGTGCTAAAAAAAATGCACTGTTATGCCCCGTACACACGATAGGATTTTCCTATGGAAAATGTTCGATGGGAATTCCGACCGTGTGTAGGCTCCATCACACATTTTCCATAGGAATTTCCATCACACAAAATTTGGGATCTGGATCTCAAATTTTCCGACCAAAAAATCCGTTGTCGGAAATTCCAATCGTGTGTACACAATTCCGACGCACAAAGTTCAGTGCATGCTGGAAATCAACTGGCTATTGAACTTATTTTTTCTTGGCTCGTCGTACGTGTTGTACGTCACCGCGTTCTTGAAGTTCGGAAATTTCCAACAACATTTGTGTGACCGTGTGTATGCAAGACAAGTTTGAGCTAACATCCGTGGATTTTGTTGTCGGAAAATCTTATCGTGTGTACAGGGCATTACTGTACTAACCCCACTGGAATGAAAGAGGGTAACATCGGGGCGAAAAAAGGGTTAAGTTTGCTCCTGGTGAGTGATTTCTAACTGTGAGGGATGCTTTGACTGGGGGAAGACAGAGACCTGTGTTCCTGCTTAGCAGAAACACAAGATCTCCATCTTCCCCTCTGACAGAACGGTGATTTGCTTTGTTTACATAGGTAGACTGCCAATCTGCCTCTGTCCCTAACAATTGCTGGGTTCCGGCAGACATCAAGTCCGCCGGAACCCGCTGATTGGCTCCTGCTGTGTCCAATCACAGCGGGAGTGGGACGCTGGCAGAGTGCGCCCCAGACCCGAAGAAAGAAATCACGTACAGGTACGTGATTTTGCACTTAAGGGCCGCCCTGCTGCAGTATATATACATGGGGGCAGTCCTTTACCACTTGACATTCTTGACTTTGAGCAGGTATATCTGAATGATGGGTGCAGCTACAGACATCATTCAGATATCAGCTTTTTCAGCCGGCGATTCCATACACCAGGGGTGCCCAACCAGTGGCCCGGGGGCCACATGTGGCCCGCGGAGCCCTCTGATGTGGCCCGCGACCTCCTGCTCTGGGATAAAATAGAATAGAGTACTGTTATTAAAGATCAGTTTTATTAATAAAATCACAGTGTATATATGGGCATATCTATTCTTCAGTGGTTACTGGGCTGCTTACAAACTGATCCGCAGGTACAGAATAGTGCACCTGCGGGTTACCTGCACTGAGCCATACACTTCTGTTATTACCTGCGAGTTTGGTGAGCTTTCTGAAAGTGCACCAAACATGCAGAATATAATAGAAGTCTATTTCAAAGTGCAGGAAATCCAAAGGTACACTGCGCTGCACCAGCGGTGCAGGTAAACTGCAGCGCATCTGTGTGAAAGCAGCCTTGGGCCCCTTTCACATGGTCAGTCTGACTCAATTGGACCCTCCATTCACCTCTAAGGAGTAGCAAATGTAAACCGACTTGTGTCCTACCTCCAATCTAATCCGGAAAAAAAAAGAAGAGTATTAGTGGGCTGTGTCCGTGTCCGCTCTGCATATACATAGCAGACACGGACCTGCCATCCGCCCGCTCCGCTCATTGTGGCCCGCGACCGGTTACCAAGTAGCTTAAGTGGCCCTCGCTCTTCAAAAGGTTGGGCACCCCTGCCCTACACCATAAGAATGATCATAGTGGCTGTTCCACCACTTGATCGTTCTTACAGGCGGCGAGAGGGGCGCCCCTCCCGCCGCCCTCCGATGCTTCTACTGACTCACCGCTTCCATCAGTGAGTCAGAGACAGGATCCGCCGGCCCCGGATGTTTACCATAGAGATTTCCGGTGGACCAGATGGTTGCCGGAGTCTCCATGATCGTTCAGAGGCCGGGCGCGATGTTATGACGTCACGCCCGGCCTCTGCATTCAAACAAACAGCGCTGGGAAGCCGAGATAGTTTATTTATTTATTTTTAATTTCAGGCTTCCCAGCCTAAAGGTGAGATGTGGGGTCTTATTGACCTCATATCTCACTGTAAAGAGGACCTGTCATGCCCTATTCCTATTACAAGGGATGTTTACATTCCTTTTAATAGGAATAAAAGTGATGAGAATTATTATTTTTTTTTTAAAGTGTCAAACTAAAAAGTAAAATTAACAAAATAATAATAATTTTAAGCGCCCCTGTCCTCGCACGCAGAAGTGAACACATACTTAAGTCCCGCTTACATATGAAAACATTGTTCAAACCACACATGTGAGGTATCGCCATGAACACGTGTCGGGGTTTACTAGAGATACTCCTTCCTCAGGGGTAGACAGGATATGAGAAACTCTATAAAGGTAAGTACAAACAATCAATGCCTATACAAGTTGTTGGTAAGTAAAGTAGTACAAACGATGCCTATACAAGTTGTTGACAATACAATTATCATATATGTATTTGTAACATTCAACACTTACAATTACAACAATTAGATGCTGATAGCACACTCCATTGGATAAAAAATGTGCTTGCTTATATGTTTTTTAGCCAATGGAGTGTGCTATCAGCATCTGATTGCTGTAATTGTAAGTGTTGAATGTTACAAATACATATATGATTATTGTATTGTCAACAACTTGTATAGGCATCGTTTGTACTACTTACCTTTATAGAGTTTCTCATATCCCACTTTCCTCCTCATTTGTCCCTCATTTTGGTCTGATCCATATAGTTGTATATAAAATGCACTTTTTATCTATCAAAAAGTATTTATCAGTGCTAAACCTTTCATCCAATTTCTAAATTGCTACATGTGTAAATTTCAAAAGCCAATATAAAAGGAATAGTAGTGGTAAAAAAAGCCCTTGTGGATTGAACACATTTTTTTTGTTTGTATATTTTGCCTTTAATAACCACTTTCAGACCGGACCAATTTGCAGCCAAAGGACCAGGCCCCTTTTTGCGATTCGGCACTGCGTCGCTTTAACTGACAATTGCGCGGTCGTGCGACGTGCGACGTGGCTCCCAAACAAAATTGACGTCCTTTTTTTCCCACAAATAGAGCTTTCTTTTGGTGGTATTTGATCGCCCCTGCGGTTTTTATTTTTTGCGCTATAAACAAAAATAGAGCGACAATTTTGAAAAAAATGCATTATTTTTTATTTTTTGCTATAATAAATATCCCCAAAAAATATATAAAAAAACATTTTTTTTCCTCAGTTTAGGCCGATACGTATTCTTCTACATATTTTTGGTAAAAAAAATCGCAATAAGCGATTATTGATCGGTTTGCGCAGAAGTTATAGCGTTTACAAGATAGGGGATAGTTTTATAGCATTTTTATTAATAATTTTTTTTTTATTATTAATGGCGGAGATCTGCGATTTTTTTTGTGACTGCGACATTATGGCGGACACATCGGACATTTTTGACACATTTTTGGGACCATTGTCATTTTTACAGCAATTAATGCATTTAAATGCATTGATTTCTGTATAAATGACACTGGCAGTTTAGGAGTTAACCACAAGGTGGCAGTGTAGGGGTTAAGTAGGCCTAGGGGTGTTTTTTTTACTGTGGGGGGGCGTGGCTGTCAGCTAGTGAATGCTGATCTCTGCTCCAATCACAGGGAGCAGAGATCGGCGTCACTAGTTGCTAGGCAGAACAGGGAGATGCTGTTTATCTCGGCATCTCCCCGTTCAGCCGCTCCGTGAGACGATCGCGGGAGTCCCCGCGGCGATCGAGTCCGCGGGGACCGCGGCCGGACTCACGGGGGGGTCCCGACCGGCGCGGGAGCGCGCCGCTCCCGGCGCGCTCCCGATGGCACGGACAGGCGAAAGGAGGGACGTATATATACGCCCTCCTGCCTGTACGTGCCATTCTGTCGACGTATATCGTCGTGCGCCGGTCGGCATGTGGTTAAAGGGGCGTGGCATGGGGCGTGTCCTCTGCCTACATACTTTTGCAAATAAGTGTCCCTCAATCCCATCTCAAAATGTTGGGATGTATGGCTATAGGGTAGAGGGATGGGACGGGGTTGTTGTTTCGTCTGGGGTTGGGTTTTAAGTAATGGCAAAGTTACTGCCAAATAAGCAGGACCATAGTGGAAATGTAAAAAATCCCTCTGGGAGTATACAGGTAAGGGTAACTGAATTGGTTAATGTGCTTCCATATGTTATTTACTATCACAATCATTTTTTTCACCCATTGTATTTTTTTTCAATCAATATGAATTACCGTATTTATCGGCGTATAACACACACTTGTGTATTACATGCGTGTGCGTGTCATATGCCGATCCCTGCTGCCTCGGAGTGGAAGGAGAGGATGAGCGCCGATGGATTGGACACAGCCGCAATCTCCTGTGTATCCGGCACTCAGTCACACACAGTCCCGCCCCCCTGACTTGGCATTGGACCACTGTTTTGTCCATCATATGAGCCAGGCGGAACTGTGAGTGACTGAGGGCCGGAAACACAGGAGATCGCAGATCTGTGTAATCCAGCACTGGCGCGGCTGAAATCATCGGCAAAGGCGAGTCTGCAGATGTGTACTAAACAGGCTGCAATGATGGGCACATTATAGCCGGTTCACACATGGGCGACTTGTCAGGCGACTTAGCCGCCTGACAAGACGCGTCCCGTTCTGTACTATGGAACCTTTCTAATAGGAGCGACTCAAGTCGCTCCGACTTAGAAAAAGGTTCCTGTACTACTTTTGGGGTGACTTCAGGCGACTTGCATTGACTTCTATACAGAAGTTGTTTTGCAAGTTGCCACTACTGTCGTGTGCAGGTCGCCTGAGGCAGTCGCGCTGCAAGTCGTGCTGCCTCAGTGTGAACCAGCACTTAGAGGCTGCAGATGGACACTAAACAGGCTGCAATGATGGGCACATTAGAGGCTGCAGATGTGTACTAAACAGGCTGTAATAATGGGCACATTAGAGGCTGCAGATGGACACTAAACAGGCTGCAATAATGGGCACATTAGAGGCTGCAGATGTGTACTAAACAGGCTGCAATGATGGGCACATTAGAGGCTGCAGATGTGTACTAAACAGGTTGCAATAATGGGCATGTTAGAGGCTGCAGATGGGCACTAAACATGCTGCAATAATGGGCACATTAGAGGCTGCAGATGTGCACTAAACAGGCTGCAATGATTGACATGTTAGAGGCTGCAGATGGGCATGTTAGAGGCTGCAGATGGGCACTAAACAGGCTGCAATAATGGGCACATTAGAGACTGCAGATGGGCACTAAACAGGCTGCAATAATGGGCACATTAGAGGCTAGAGATGGGCACTAAACAGGCTGCAATGATGGGCATGTTAGAGGCTGCAAATGGGCACTAAACAGGCTGCAATAACGGGCACATTAGAGGCTGCAGATGTGTACTAAACAGTCTGCAATGATGGGCATGTTAGAGGCTGCACATGGGCACTAAACAGGCTGCAATAATGGGCACATTAGAGGCTGCAGATGGGCACTAAACAGGCTGCAATAATGGGCACATTAGAGGCTGCAGATGGGTACTAAACAGGCTGCAATAATGGGCCCATTAGAGGCTGCAGATGGGCATTAAACAGGCTGCAATAATGGGCACAATAGAGGCTGCAGATGGGCACTAAACAGGCTGCAATGATGGGCATGTTAGAGGCTGCAAATGGGCACTAAACAGGCTGCAATAATAGGCACATTAGAGGCTGCAGACATGTACTAAACAGGCTGCAATGATGGGCATGTTAGAGGCTGCAGATGGGCATGTTAGAGGCTGCACATGGGCACTAAACAGACTGCAATAATGGGCACATTAGAGGCTGCAGATGGGCATGTTAGAGGCTGCAGATGGGCACTAAACAGGCTAAAATAAAGGGCACATTAGAGGCTGCAGATGTGTACTAAACAGGCTGCAATGATGGACATGTTAGAGGCTGCAGATGGGCACTAAACAGGCTGAAATAATGGGCACATTAGAGGCTGCAGATGTGTACTAAACAGGCTGCAATGATGGGCATGGTAGAGGCTGCAGATGGGCACTGATAAGGCCATATTGATGGGCAATGATCCTTATTTTAAAATTCACGTTTTTTTTCCTGAAACTTCCCTCTTAAAGTTAAGGTGCGTGTTATACGCCGATAAATACGGTAGTGATTTGTTTTTTCCCCCACAGATTTGACAATCTTTTTTAGCCTGTATTTTTACAGGCCGTTTGTGAATTTCCAATAGATGAACACATTAGAATTGACCTAGTGTCTGTAGATTTCCAGTAGGTTGACAACTCTGCATTGTTCCCGGTAATGAGCAGTGCTCAGCTCTCTGTAAGGTATAGGAAGGGTCTCTATTGTGTACTGTACCTGATACTCTGGAGGTCTGCAGTGGAGTCTTGGAATTGCCGTTGCCCTCTCAATATATAGTATTACAGTAAAGCATTGTAGATGACAAGCCTTTTTGTCATAATTAAATCCCCAGGGCTGGAAAATCCCTCAAGCACATGAGGGAAACTGGTGGGATGTTTTGCACAGTGGATCTCATAAGAACTCTATAGAAGCCAGTGTACAAACTAAAGTGTATTTATATATATATATATATATATATACATACCGTATATATATATATATATATATATATATATATATATATATATATATATATAAAAGTATTTCTAAAGTCAAAGGTTAGAGAAAGGTTATAACCCCTGGGAATGGGAAGTAAGAGGGGGTGGGGACCCTTCTTATAATGATGAGACATCACTAGCTTTCCTTTGCAAATGTATATACTATTTTATTAGTGCAATGTCAATGTTGAAGAAGGGACCCTGCAAAGCCCCCAATATATTGGCTTACTACTGAGGTGACTTACCTTTAAAATCCATTTCTTACATTACATCATATGACACAAAGCACTCATATTATTCCTTACTCATAGGCAATGGCGACCCTAGGGGGGGCCAGAGGGGGCCCTGACCCCCCCAAAATGATGCTGTGCCCCACCATGTGCCCCCCCCAAAAAAAAACACCAAAAAATTTTTTATTTTTTTTTTTACAAAAAGGCAATGTCTTTTTGTTTGCATCCGTAGCGGATGCGCCACATCTTACTCAGGCTGCCGCTGGAGTAACACAGTCTCTATTGAGAGGGGGAGTATTCTTCTAGCCTGGACGCGTGGGTAAGTGTGTGCACTGCAGTACACTGTAATCACTGAACTGCATTATCTCCATCCCTTCCCTTCCCCATCTGTCGCTCCCCCTCTCCTGTTCTTTCAAGACCTTCACAACTTACTTTCACTTTCAGTTAGGCAGGTAATAGACTATGCAAATTTCTTTTCTGCATCCACAGAGTGCAGGAAAGAAACTTGCATGATTCCCCCATTAACACAGACAGTGGTGACAAGGGGAATATCCTTCCTGCCCAGCAATTGTATTCTCCCAACAAACAGTCATTATCACTAGTGGCTATAGCAACCACTAGTGATAATCATAAGAGTATCTGTCAGGCTGGTTGTTCCCAATTTGATCGATCAACTTGGTACATTCAGCCTGCTCATTAATGGTTCAAACCTCAACCAGCTGAGATTCAAACTGCCTATGGCTGGTCTTAGCACTTAGGCAGCCCATACATTGATCACTTTTTTCATTTAACTAGTAGGTTGCATGAAAAAAAAAGAAATGATCCAATTCTCCCATCTACACATTATAGGTGGATGGGGGAATCCTTGCAGTGTGGACCAGTGGTGGAACTACCAGGGTTGCTGTCCTGGCTATTCACAGCGCTGGTCTCTGTCTCCATGGCAGCAGTGGCACATTGGAACCCAGTGCTGGTTACTTTATGGGGCTAATGTACAGGAGAGCCAGCAAAATTTGTTGTTAGAGATGGGCAGGGCATGTTCAAAATCCCACATGCCCGAGCCCGTCAGGAAGCCCACACTGCACGGCGCTAAGCACAAGCAGTGAGACATTTCCTGGTCCGCAGCTGCACAGATCAGGAATGTCTCACTGCCTGTGAATAGCCGTGTGCAGTGTCAGCTTCCTGGCGGGATTGGGCAAGTGGGATTTCAAACACACCCGAGCCCATGTCTAATGGTTGTAGAGTAGACAGTTGACCTCCCTGCAGGTTGCTTAGCAGCAGTGCAGCCTTCTCTGACATGCTGATCGTGATGCAATCCAGGTGATGCTCCTAGTCAAATCCTAGTGTTAAATATCATAGTGATTTTATTGATCAAAGCCCACACCTTACAGGCATAGAGCCCACACCTTACAGGCATAGAGCCCACATGGCTGCTGAACATACGGTGGATGTGGTTGTACTGTTGATGCTAATAAATACTGTGTTTATTAGATCTGACTGGGAGCATCACCTGGATCACATCCCGATCAGCATGTCAACAGAGAAGGTTATACACCATTACTGCTGCTAGGTGACCAGCTGAGGGCTTGGCTCTCTACAACCAATAGTGCCAGCCTTCCCCTGCATGCACCCATAATGTCACCAGCACTAGGTCCTAATAGACTGCTGCCACTGCCAAGGAGACAGATGCCAGACCAGCACTGTCAATAGCAGGGGCAGGACAGCAAGAGGAGGCTGGGGAACACCACAGTGGCAGAAGACCAAGGCCCGGTGGCAAGACAACCTTTGCAACCCTGATAGTTCTCCCACTGCTTTGGACCCTTATATTTTCTTGGTATGCTGGTGACATATATCTCTTGTTTGCATTTTATAGTTGCCCCCCTACTTTTGTCCCTGTCCCCCCATGTGCCCCCCCTAAATATGAAAGCTGGAGACGCCACAGCTCATAGGGGTTATGCACCACCTACAGGTAATTGGACACTGGAAAAAGACAGGAAGGTTTTCACTATATAACTCCTCCCACACAGGAAGGAAGTACCCCTGTTTTGTAGCAAGCATAGTCAATATAGAGAGGAAGGATCTCTGTGTCCCATGATGTACTCCAAAAATAGATATTACAGGTAAGTAAAAAATGCAGTTTACACAGAGTCGCCATAATTATGACACAGAGTCGCCATAATATTCCTTACTCATAGGAATGTTCTAAAGCAGGGGTCCTCAAACTTTTTAAACAGGGGGCCAGTTCTCTGTCCCTCAGACTGTTGGGGGGCCAGATCAATGCAGCCTGATCAGTGCCCATCAATGCAGCCTCACCAGTGCCCATCAGTGCAGCCTCGCCAGTGCCCATCAATGCAGTCTGATCAGTGCCCATCAATGCAGCCTCACCAGTGCCCATCAATGCAGCCTCGCCAGTGCCCATCAGTGAAACCTGATCAGTGCCCATCAATGTAGCCTCACCAGTGCACATCAATGCAGCCTCACCAGTGCCCATCAGTGCAGCCTCACCAGTGCCCACCAGTGCAGCCTTACCAGTGCCCATCAGCGCAGCCTCACCAGTGCCCATCAATGCAGTCTGATCAGTGCCCATCAATGCAGACTCACCAGTGCCCATCAATGCAGCCTGATCAGTGCCCATCAGGGCATCTTGATCAGTGCCCATCAATGCAGCCTGTCAGTGCTCATCAATGCAGCCTCACCAGTGCCCATCAATGCAGCCTGATCAGTGCCCATCAATGTAGCCTGATCAGTGCCCATCAATGTAGCCTGATCAGTGCCCATTAATGCAGTCTCACCAGTGCCCATTAATGCAGTCTCACCAGTGCCTATCAGTGCAGCCTGATCAGTGCCCATTAATGCAGCCTCACCAGTGCCCATCATTGCAGCCTGATCAGTGCCCATCAATGCAGCCTCACCAGTGCCCATCAATGCAGCCTCACCAGTGCCCATACGTGCAGCTTCACCAGTGCCCATCAATCTATCTTTACCAGTGCCTCTCAATGCAGCCTCACTAGTGCCTATCAGTGCAGCCTGATCAGTGCCCATCAATGCAGCTTCACCAGTGCCCATCAATGCACCCTAATCAGTGCCTATCAATGCAGCCTCACCAGTATCCATCAATGCAGCCTCACCAGTGTCCATCAATGCAGCAGAGGAGGATGGAGGAGCAAATGAAATTGTCCAGCTAGTGAGTGGGAACAGAGGGATGGGTATAGCACGGAGACACAGGATGCAGCCAAGATGGTGGCCGGCCATGAGGACATGGAAAACAGCAGCCAATATCCATGGGCCAGGCCAGCCGACCAGCCCCAGACAACCTCAGGGACAGGATGAAGCTGACGAGTGTGCCCGAGGGATCGATGCAGCTCAGAGAGTCCAGGAGATGGCCAAGATGACAGCGGGCCACGAGTATGCAGCTTGGGGCAGCCGGAATAACACCAAGGATGAGCAGACTGGGCGGGAAATAGTGACTGTGATTATAGCAGGGGATGGAATAAGACAGCTTCCTAATGACGCAAAATTAAGTTGCGAAACGCGTAGAGGCTGCTGGGTAACTCGCACATACGTCACTTCCGGTAGAGGCGGCTCAGGCGAGGAAGAGGCTTGGAACGCACACAAACGAGAAACCATCACAGAGACACCAGCGACAGGGTCTCACGCACACACGGCTGGAAACGCTCAGTGCCAGCGTAAGGCACCTGATCATGTGAGTTTAACAAATGCTTTCTTTTTTAAATAAACGTTTTTAAAAACATACTTCACCATTGGAGGCATATGTCATTATCTTTTTTTGGGAGAGTGGAGCATATGTGACCCCCTATACCAGGAAATAGGAACGAGCAGGAACCTACAGATAGGATTGGTTATCCAGAAATAAACCACACGCCCCATACTCACCTTGATGTGGTGAGTGACCCATTGCATAACAGGTGGTGGATGCACTAGAAGAATTTTCACAACGAATGTTTAGAATATAGAAGCACTGCAAACACACGGTGGTGTCACGGACTTATCTTTATCTTTATTTTTATTTTTATTTTCACTTTTTTACTTATATTTTACCTGTATTTTTGTACACAGCGATTGAATGTTGAAATATTTAATGCTATTGACGGTACCATTGATATAGATGTATGGACCTTGAAATATTGTAAAAACACCGTGATGAAATATTTTCTATGAAGCACAGGATTATTGCGGTTGGAATTTGTAATTAGAAAATAGCACAGAGCACTTTTTTGCATAGCACTTTAAAACCATACGAAGGGATGGTAAAAACACACCACAAATAATTATAATCACTTTATTTAGCTAGGGAGGATAAAGTATATCTTTGTACATACAGCACCTTTAAAAACAACAAAGGTGGGTAAAAATTGGGTAACAGCACCAACAATAAAGGGTGGCGCGGTTTTCTTTCTTTATTAGATGGAATAAGACAGGCTAAGCAAAGTGGGAGGCTCACCGGACAATCATGGATGGTGCAGGATGAAAGGATGTTCAGAGCTGGTTTCCAAAGCATCTGCCATGGCTCACATCCAGACACATCCCCCCACGGGCCTGGTAAATTATCTTGGCGGCCCGTATCCGGCCAGGTTGTAGCCTTGCAGACCTGACCCACTGAAGCCTAATGACATCACCTTAAAAGATGGTACCCTTCCTTTTAAGCCTTAGGCTTGAGAGATAAGGTGACAAATCCATCAAGAAATAGTTGACTTGGAAGCTGCTGGATCCTTCTTTGGTCCTTCAGGAAGGACAAAAAGAGAGTCTGACTGCCTGACTGCAGATATCAATTTCAGATACATCCTGACAGCCTGAACCATATCCCAAGTTTGTAGGGCCTTGTCCCCCCAGTGCCTGAGGCCTGGGAAAACAAAAGGTAAAACAATGACCTGGTTGATATGGGAGGCTGAAATCACCTCTAGAAAAAAATGACACTTGAGCTCGAAGAACCACCTTATCATTCTGAAGTACCAGAAATGGCTCCCTACAAGAAAGGGCTGCCTGTTCTGACACCCTTTGTGATGAAATAATGGCAACCAGGAACACAGCCTTCTGTGTCAAAAGGACTAGTGGATGGTCAACTCAAATTGTGGTTTCTGTAACACTGGCAGCATATTGAGATCGAAAGAAGTATGGGAATGGCGACATCAGACACTCCCCACTCCTTCAAACCATGGCTTTAATAGCCATCCTGTCAAGCCAGTGACCACAACAAAGATAGCAGATTGGACCTTGTGATAGGAGGTCTGGGCAAGTTGCAAGTATCTTAGAACCATCCATTTAGGATATCAGAATACCATTTTCCCTTCGTCTGAATCCTGCGAGTGAGTAAAGGAGAGAACTGGGCATCTAATGCAAACACCTGAAGATCCCCTGTCCTGGCAAAAAACCTGTCCCTGAATGCCATCATATCCATGTTTGGATTTCAGCACCATTGACAAAGAGCCTTGAAAACCTCCAGTTGGAGAACCTGCTCCTTGGTGACAGCTGTTATCGACTGCGGAAATCCACCTGCCAATTTTCCACTTCTGGAATGTGAACTGCGGTCAGAGTGTGAACATAGAGCTCTGCTCATGACAAGATGAGGTTCACCTTCTTCTGGGCCACTCAGCTCCTAGTGCCCCCCTATATGTGTGCCACAGTCATGGCATTGTCTGACTGAACCCTTGCTAGGAGACCCTGCAGTTGATTTGACCAGTGCAGGAGAACCAAACGGACCGTTCACAGTTCCAGCACCCTGATGGATAGGGACCTTTCTTGCAGAGACCAAGTTCCTTGCACTGAAAGGTGATCCAGAACTCCCCCCATCCTGTCAAGCTGGCATCCATCGTCATCCTCTTCCAAGAAAAGGGGAGAAATTACTTCCCTGCCTCCAACCTTTGAAGAGACATTCACCAGTCCAAAGACTGAAGATTGTGGGGATGTAGGGACATTGGAGAGTCCAACAACTTCTTATCTTTGTCCCATATCCTCAGATCATTCCATTGCAGGGGTCTGGAATATAACTGAGGAAAGGGAACTACCTTGAATGAGGCCACCATCTTCCCCAAAACTCTCATATAGGGCCAAGTTGAGAGATACCTCAGGGTTCTGTGAAAAGCCACACAATTCCCTATTGCAATTCTCCGGAGGGAGAATCAACTTTGCCTGGACAGTGTTCAGGAGCAGACCCAGATATCTTAATCCAAGGGTGCTCAACCTGTTGCCCACAGAGCCCTCTGATGTGGCCATCGATCTGAAACTGAATGCAGGAGTTTTGGTGTGATTTGAGAAAGTGGACCATACCCGCAAGATATATAGATAGAAGTCTATGGCAATGAGCAGCTAACCCACATGAAAACCACAGGTGCACTGCCATGCATGGAAAACCACAGTGCATCAGTGTGAAAACAGCTTTATAGGGGATAAGGAGAGCTTTGAACAGGGCTTGTTTACATTTGCGGTTTGGGTAAAACCCCAAAGTTGAGACGTGTTTTTACCACACCCCCAACCATTGCTGTAGCATCAGGGGTCACAAAAGCGACCCCATCCCATGCTCCAGGGGGTCCATGTGGCCTCTCTGTCATATTCTGTTTTACACTTGGACATGAGGGGTAGTGGGGGCGGCATAGACATAAACGGATCCTCTCTGTTTTCCTCTTTCAACCGCTGAAAGCTGTCTTCATTTCCTCTCCCTCCCAATGGCATTCAGCTGCTGCAGGAGGAAATTTTTCATTATTAGGGATGAGCCCGGTGTTCGATTCGAACCCATGTTCGAATCGAACATCGGCCGTTCGTCCGTTCTTTCAAAACCAGATCTTTGTGGGCCATTCCCATCAAATTCGTGTGATGTGAACGGCCCACAATGCACTGCGTCAGTCGTAGTGCATTGCTGGCTGATGATTGGCCAAGCATGCACTGTGACTCCGCATGCTTGGCCAATCACAGCGCCGGCAGCGAGGAGAGGCATAATTGTATATATTATAGCTCAGGGGGGTTTAGTACATGCCCCACACTATATAAGGCCGCCAGTGCGGCGGCCTTGTGTAGTGTTGTGCGGCGTTCATAGAGAGCAGGATAGGCAGGGACAGTGTCAGCTTTGCTTTGCTTCCTAACCTAGCGCTGTTACAGTGGGTGTAGTGTGCCTCCTGCACAGCATACACCTGAATCTATCCCCTCATTGCTGGTGTTGTGTAGTTGATTTGTGCAACACATGCATCTGCCTAATATTCAGTCATGTCATTTACACTGGAATCATTGCATTTAAATAGCACTGATTGCTGTATGAATGACAATGGTCCCAAAAATGTGTCAAAAATGTCCGATGTGTCCGCCATAATGTCATAGTCACAATAAAAATCTCTGATCGCTGCCATTACTAGTAAAAAATTAATATTAATAAAAATGCTATAAAACTATCCCCTATTTTATAAACGCTATAACTTTTGCGCAAACCAATCAATATGTAGAAGAATACGTATGGGCCTAAACTGAGGAAAAAAAAAAATTTTTATATATTTTTTGGGGATATTTATTATAGCAAAAAGTAAAAAATATTGAATTTTTTCAAAATTGTCGCTCTATTTTTGTTTATAGTGCAAAAATAAAAACCGCAGAGGTGATCAAATACCACCAAAAGAAAGCTCTATTTGTGGGAAAAAAAGGACGCCAATTTTGTTTGGGAGCCACATCGCACGACCGCGCAATTGTCAGTTAAAGCGACGTAGTGCAGAATCGCAAAAAGGGGCCTGGTCCTAAATGGCTTTTTTTCCTTTACAAATGTCATTTTGTGCAGGGACAGTACTAAACATGGGAAACAAATGCCACTTAACAGGCATACTTTAGACACCCCCAGGTACCATATTTAAAGGAATATTTCACTTTTTTTTTTCCATTTTATGCATCATTAACCTTCCTGGCGGTAATCCCGAGTCTGGCTCGGGTTGAGTTTTTTCTACCAGGAGCGGTAACCACGAACGGGCTTGCGTTGCAGGATACAGGGGGAAGTTACTTACCTTTTCCCCTGGATCCTGCGATGTCTCCCCGCTGTGTGTGCGAGCCGCCCGCTCGCTCGATTCACACAGTGCCCGAGTGCCGCTGATCTCCGTTCCCTGCGACGTTACGGCGCACGGGAGCGGAGATCGGCGCCAAATTCAAAAAAGTTTAAAAACACAATACACATACAGTACTGTAATCTTACAGATTACAGTACTGTATACAAAAAATACACATCCCCTTTGTCCCTAGTGGTCTGCCCAGTGCCCTGCATGTCATTTTATATAATAAAAAGATTTTTTTTCTGCCTGGAAACTGGAGATTGTCCATAGCAACCAAAAAGTGTTCCTTTATGTCAAAAGTGGTTTTAGACCAGCTAGAAAACACCGATAAAAAATTAGAATCACAATTTATCATTAAACAATAAATTTAATGACAGCGACTATTCTGCAACTGAGCAAATTTCAGTGTTTTTGATTTGATTACATTATTGAATCATTTTTATATATATTTTTATTATATTATAATTTATGATTTTGTGTTTCAAACTTTATCATACCCGGGATGTCTACTAGACTCTGGTTCGGACAGATTTAAGTGAGTTATTCATAAGAATTGCATGCCTACAATATAAAAACGCCAAATTTCCATGCAAAATAATTGTACCGCTTTCAGCACTAAATTCCGGACAGAATCATACCGCCAGGGAGGTTAAAATGACTGCTCCCGAAAAAACTTTAGTTTTTAAAATTTCTTTTTGCATTGATATATGTCCCCTGGGGCAGGACCCGGGTCCCCAAACCCTTTTTAGGACAATAACATGCATATTGGTCGTTATAAATAGCACTTTAGATTTCAAACGTTTGCGTCTATTGTAATTAATAGGGTTCTAACGTTCGTGCGAACTTTCGGTCCGTTCGCAGGTTCTGGTGCAAACCGAACCGGGGGGGGGGGGGGGGGAGTTCGGCTCATCCCTATTCATTATGCTATTTAAAATAAAATACATTTAAATTTAGAACCCTTTTTATTTAATTGTGGCCTAGTTACCAAATCACTTAAATGGCCATGCCCTTCAAAATGTTGAGCACCGTCTTAATCACTTGACAGGAAACAATGGCGATGTCTGCAGATTGAAGACCCAACCAAACCCCTCCAGAGTGCATACCATGAGAGATACATTGTGCTCCAGAAGATGAACAGATTGCTCACAAAGAAGCTGGCACAAAATAGCCAAACATTTCCAGACGTTTGTCAGTTCAATCCTTAAAGACTGGAACATTGTCCACTGGCTTTTATTAAGAAACGAGTTTGCCACATCTACCAAGGGCATACTTCACTTCTTGGATAGTTATGATAGCATGTAGGAGGCTAGCGGGGATGTAGGCGAGTGGCGTCTCTTCCATGTTTCCTCCTTATTGGACACCAAGCAAGGGTCACATAAAAGGCCTGCCCCAGGGTGAGTTCTTCTGGGCTATGCTAGGCACTTGATACAGATCACTCTCCTACACATGGGGTACCTTTACTTGACTAACTATACACTACAGTCACATGTAGCTTTTAGGAAGGACACGCAGAGCCAATGCCCTCAGCACCTGTCCAGTGTATCTCTGCTACCTCACTCCCAGTAGCAGAATGGAGCCCCGCTGTGCACTTAGCACCGACTCTATGTGTACACTTGCATTGGTTACTTGCTCTACACTCTTTGAGTAACAGGCTAGGCAAGGACAAAGCTGTACTGAAAAACTTGGTCATTCAAGACAACATTGGCAACAGTCTTTTCCTGACATCCCTAGTCCCTAACTTAGGCTTGTGGCTAGCCCAGCATACTTGCATGGGATAGAGTCCATTGTTGCAAAATTCCAGGATTGGTGTCTTTGGGCAATTTGCAGTTCTCAGTAGTCCTGTACCCTGTAGAAGGCCCTTTATTAGATTGTTTGTGCTGTATCTCACCATGTATGCAATAAAGATTTGTAATCACAGATGACACTGTGTTGCTGGCCTGATTCACATTGTATGGCATACATTTCTAATGTCGCGTACACACGGTCGGAATTCTCGTCGGAAAAAGCTCTGATGGTTTTCCCCGTCGGAATTCCGACGGAATTTCCCTCAAACTGTCTTGCCTACACATGGTCACACAAATTCGTTCGACAGCACTATAAAAGGGAAGTTTAATGCTTCTGAGCATGCGTCAAATTGTTTCCGAGCATGCGTCGGAATTTTGCGTGTCGGAATTGCATACACACGATCGGAAAATCCGATAGAAAGGTTTTCCGTCGGAAAAATTAAGAACAGGTTCTCAATCCAAAGTCCGTCAGAAATTCCGACAGAAAAAGTCTGTCGGAAATTCCGACCGTGTGTACGCGGCATTAGTGAATTTCTCCTCTGTAGGCTATAGCTGAGCACAACGAACACCTTGTCAGGTGGAGCCCAGTACATTACCCCCTTGAGATAAGGATGTAAAAGGAATAACTGGGGATCTTGTGGTAGCTGCCAGGATCCCAGTGGTGAAACTTTCAGAGATGGAAGGAAGCTGGCACTTCAGATTAGCATTGACCACTAAGAATGCTCAGAAGAGGAGACTAATGCCAGCCTACCCCGCAGGGCCCCCATCAACTGCCGCTTCCTCATTGTTCACCAACTCCTCCTCCAACCAGAAAGCAGGGGGAGAACAAGAATGCCTCTGTTTTCAACCATCTTGACCACACAGTGGTGAGAATCCAAGAGACCTGCCACTGTATCCCCACCAAGGCATCCAACAAATCCACCTTAGTTACACAAGCAGTGTTCCTGTAGCTTACCACAGACAGCATAGAGTCGCCTGTACCAGATCAACTGGCAGAATGCAAAGCACCATTTCCATGTATATCATTGCAGTGACCAGGCACAAGACACACACAGACCCTGCAAAACACACAGTACAGCAAGTCTCAAGACACAGTACAAAAAAGCCTCACCTCCCCACCCCCCACAAAGGAGTGTAGCAATGTCATGCATCCTGCATGCCATGTCTTAGGTGTGGCCAAACTTCAGTGGGAGTGGTCTTAAAAGGTCCTTGTTAACCACTTGCTTACTGGGCACTTAAACCCCCTTCCTGCCCCCTTCGTTCACCTCAACTTCTTTGGTCACCATGACGAGGCCTGTTCTGAGTGGAACCTGTCTTGTTAAACCGCTGTATGGTCTTAGCCACCATGATGCAGCTCAGTTTCAGGGTCTTGGAAATCTTCTTATAGCCTAGGCCATCTTTATGTAGAGCAACAATTCTTTTTTTCAGATACTCAAAGAGTTCTTTGCCATGAGGTGCCATGTTAAACTTCCAGTGACCAGTATGAGAGAGTGAGAGCAATAACACCAAATTTAACACACCTGCTCCCCATTCACACGTGAGACCTTGTAACACTAAAGAGTCACATGACAGTGGGGAGGAAAAATGGCTAATTGGGCCCAATTTGGACATTTTCAGTTAGGGGTGTACTCACTTTTGTTGCCAGCAGTTTAGACATTAATGGCTGTGTGTTGAGTTATTTTGAGGGGACAACAAATTTACACTGTTATACAATCTGTACACTCACTACTTTACATTGTAGTAATGTATAATTTCTTCAGTGTTGTCACATGAAAAGATAGAATAAAATATTTACAAAAATGTGAGGGGTGTACTCACTTTTGTGAGATTCTATATATACTGTAGAGAAGGTTTGTGGTTGGACATCATTTTGCCAAATTTTTATATGTTCTATGAAACCTAGATGAAACTGTAGATGCATGCGTTGCCTTGAAGAAGCAGGACTCTGCGAAACATGTCGGTCCCTCTGCATATCCAAGCATCTTGTTTCACTTATTAAGTATTAATTCATGGTCAAAATGTTATGATGACTATGGGATTTTTATCTGATATTATGTAATCAAATTTAATATTTTCTTAAATCACATTTTGTGCATGCTTACCTGGTCACAGACATATATATCTCCAATTAAAGTCCCATCATCCTTGGGAGAGCATTGCTTCTCTCTCATTTTCTTGTTTTACTATATATACTGTGTATACACAGTACTGTGCAATGTTTTATGCAGGTGTAAAGAAATGCTTTCAATATACAGTGTAAATATATTAATTGTTTATTTCATCAATTTACAAAATGCAAAGTGAGCGAACAGAAGAAAAATGTAAATCAATTTTTGGTGTGACTACCCGTCGGCTTCAAATCAGCATCAGTTCTTACACTTCTACACTTGTACAAAGTCAGGGATTTTTTTAGGATTAGAGCCAGGTGTATGATAAATCAATTATACCAAGCAGCTGCTAATGATCATCAATTTCATATGAAGGTTGAAACACAGTTATTAACTGGAACAGAAATAGCAACAGCTGTGTAGAAGGAGAGATAAAAAGTAGACATGTGCATTGCTGAAAAATTTGTTTGTTTTTTTTTTTTTTTTTGGGATCTTTCGTTATAATTGAAATTTGTTATTTCGAATAAATTTGTAACTTCAGAATATGTTTAATTTGTTATGTTACATTCGTTTAAATGCGGAATTCGAAAATTCGGAAAAATTTGAGAATTTGAGAATTCGGAAATCTGAAAATCCAAAATAATAACTAACTAATAATAAATAACTATTAAATTGTAGGTATTGGAATTTCCCTTCAAATTTGACTGTTAGTGAATGTAACGAATACAAATTTATCCGAAGTTACAATTATTCGAAATACCGAATGCTGCATCTAAATGATTGGAACGTAATAATAAATAATAATAAAAAGGTTTTATTATTAATATTTGTTATTAATTTGTTATGTTCAAATTTTGTGGGAGGGGGGGGGGGGGGTTAAATGTTTCCTCTTATTAACCCTTAATCAGCCTTATTGACTCCTTATGCTAATCATTGAATTATTATTTTCCTGCAGATTTTTTATTTTATTTTCTTCTATTTTATAAACTATTCATAATTAAACCTTTTTTTTTTTGCTTTGTTCATTAATATTTTTACATATATATATATATATATATATATATATATATATATATATATATATATATATATATGTGTGTTTCACATTGAAAAATACACAAAAATACATAAAATGTTTTTGTAAAATATCATTGCTGACAGCTGAAGTGTAAACAGAAAACTTGTGGTAGGTACCAGTCATTGGTATCGGCGAGTACTAATATAACTTAATTGTCATTTTGTTTATTTCTTTACACATTACATTATTTTTCATTACTTACATTTCTTTAAATTTGATTTAAGCAAAGAGTATTATGTCTTATTTTATTGCCATCTTGTTTGATAACCTGATGTTCAGGGGTTGTAAATGTTTAAAATAAAAAAGTTCTTCAGAATTGTGATCTTTAAAAAAGTAAAAAAAAAAATTGTGATTCTCGTTTTATCCAGAATTGTGCAGCTCTAGTGGGTATGACATTGCAGGGAGTAATAAAAGCTGTTTCTCACTACAGTGACAAGATAAAAGAAAAAAATGCTGGGACAAGAGCTAAAGGTCAAGAAAAAGGTTTGGAGATAAATATTGGTCCATCCTGTGAAAACCCTTATGCCGCGTACACACGAGTGGACTGTCCGACAAAAAAAGTCAGACGGAATCTTTTCATTGTATATTCCGATCGTGTGTGCGCCTCATCTGACTTTTTTTTTTTAAATTCTGACGGACCTAGAAATAGAACATGTTCTAAATATTTCAGATGGAACCAATTCCTATCGGGAAAACCGCTCGTCTGTATGCTGTCCCGACAGACCAAAAACAACGCATGCTCTGAAGCAAGTACAAGATGGCAGCTATCGGCTACTGGCTATTGAACTTCCTTTTTCTAGTCCCATCCTACGTGCTGTACGTCACCGCGTTAGACGATCGGACTTTGGTGTGATCGTTTGTAGGCAAGACTATTTCAGCGGAACTCTGTCGGAACTCCGACGGAACTCTGTTGGAACTCCATTGGAAAAACCTTCAGAGTTTATTCCGACGGGAAAACTGGTCATGTGTACGCGCCATTACATTTGCATCATCATATCAGGGGAACTAACAACTGCTGCATACATTGTGTCAGGTCACCTGAGACCAGGTGACAGGTGCACTCAGTAGGAGTCGGAAGTGCACCGCTAGGTAGTGGACCTTAGGACTGACTGCTGCGGATTGTACCCAGGGAGATTCAGGACACAGGTGTACTGGATCACTGACACAGATCCCAGTGGGAGCTAGAGCATAGATTCCCCAGGGCGCGGAGTCTAAGAGCCAGCAGGTGTTCGCCAGAGCCTCTAGTGGTGAGGATTGACTTCGCTGCAGTCTGGCTCCAGGTCGCGGCCCCCAGGGTCTCACAGCTCACGCTCACAGTAGACTACAGGAGAAGGAAGCAGCAGGCTGGAACGACAAGGATAGTAAGGGGATAAGGCAGAGGTCAGGGCAACTAGCAGACAGGAACAACAGAGTACACGAAAAAAGGTTCAGGGTCACAGGCAGACAGGGATGGTCGGGGACATGCCAAAGGGTCAAGGTCACAAGCAGACAGGAATCGTTGAGAACATGCCAAGGTCGGTAACAGAGACAAACATAGAGCAAACGGCAAGCAGGAACCAGGAAGCCAAACACACCATGGATACACAATGGTTGATCAGCACCACTGGCTTGCAGTGCACAGGTTAATATAGGTTCCCCTGATAGGGCCTGGGGTGAAGCCATGCTTAGAGGAAAGGTTATAAAAACCACCAGGTGAGAGTGGCTGGCCTCTTAGTCTGAACACATGGAGAGGTAAGCAAACAGGGGAAGATTACTGCATAACCATGACACATTGATTGTTCTGTTCAACTGGCTTCTGTTGGACATGCTGATGTACACACAGGTTGAATGTCAGTCGGTTTTGGTTGAACTGGCTGATACCGGACAATATTTGGCCCATGTGTACCAGGTTGTCTCTGCGAAGAACTAACACTGACTGAGGGTCTAGCTAAACAGAAGGGGAGGACAGAAGATGAAACCAAATCACATAAGTGAACAAGTTGTAATGGGCCAAAACCGACCCCTAGATGTCAGCATACATCAAACAAAGGCAACCCGATACAGTTCAATACGACACAGACAAAATACATATAAGTGCGACGGAATAGTGATAACAAGTGTGGAAACCATACATGGTTTCTTGGCATGTTTGAGATCTTTGTTCTTTCTCTTGTTAATCACTTATGTCAAATATGATTAATGCGTATGAATTTGTGTCCACTTTCCTCCCAAAATTACATTCCACAAATAATGGCTGAGTTTTATTTTTAGGGCATGGGTCCGTACTCCATAGATCAGAGGATTAAAGAGTGGTGAGATCACCAAAGGTGTGACAGAGAGGAGCACATGAACAGTTAGGGGGAGCGTAATATTCCCCAGTCTGTATTTAAGCACAACAAATAAAACTCCAATTACGAATATTGAAAAGTTGAGCAAATGGGTCACAATAGTGTGGACAGCCTTCCGACGTGACTCCTTAGAGAGGTTCATGCAGACAAAGAATATTCTTAAATAGGAAAAAGC
Source organism: Lithobates sylvaticus (assembly GCA_028564925.1). Lineage (NCBI taxonomy): Eukaryota > Metazoa > Chordata > Amphibia > Anura > Ranidae > Lithobates > Lithobates sylvaticus. The sequence goes on along the minus strand of CM053036.1, from coordinate 211,396,056 downwards.
AGTGACCAAAATGGTGGTGACAAAGTAGATGGTAAATACGGTGGCTGAAAGTGCACTGCTATTGGATGAATCTACGCAGGCCAGCACAACAAGGGACATATTATCACAAAAAATATTTATTATTTTATCCCCACATAAAGGAAGTGCTGCTGTCAGAAAAAGAAGCAAGAAGAGGATGACGAAGGTTATGCCCCAACACCCAGAGATTATCTTCATAACCTTCTCGTTTGTCAATAACATGATGTACTGCAAAGGTTGACATATGGCCAAGTAACGGTCGTAGGCCATAATGGTAAAAGTGTTCATTTCAAAAAAGGCAAAAGTAGAAATGCAGAGATTTTGAATAAGACACTCAGTGCGAGAGATCTTCTTTGAGGAGGTGATCAAGTCAATCATCAATTTTGGAAAAAATGAGGAGCTGCCAAAGATCCCATTGAAGAGCAAACTGGCTATGAGAATGTACATGGGTTCGTGGAGGCTTCTCTCCTTCAAAATGGCATATATGATTACACTACTTACTGTCAAAATATATGAGTAGACCAATGCAGAAAGGAAAAAGTAAAGGTATTTTTGCTTCTCCAGCTCCATCAGCCCCAGGAGGATGAAGCTGGTGCTGGTGTTGGATGCAGTGTCCATCTTTCTTCTTTCAATTCAAACTCGAGTTTCATCTGAGATCAGTTGCATGATCCTGAATAATTAAAGAACAGAGAAAACAACGTTTAGATTGTTACTTCTGAAATGTGTATATATGCTTCAGAAAATACTATCTGTTGCTTTCATTTTTAGGGTATTTCAAAAAGTAAATAAAATTGTGGTAGTTGGTTCACTGCCTAGTAAGTTGGTGGTGGTCGGATATTGTGTAACATATTAGAAACTTTAGTTTCATCTGCATCTTCCTGTTGAAATTGAAGAAAGTGGAAAGATATAGCTGGACCGATAGGTTTATTTTACTGGTATTGTTATCTTACGGTATAGATGTTGGTGTAAATGATCTGGTTCCTGGACAGGCAACTTCTATACCCCCAGAGGATCTCCACAGTCTCCTTGGCTTGTAGTGTAATGTAGGAGGAGTACAATTTAAAGCGCTGCACCACTGCTAAGAGATCCAGATACAACATTGTTCCATTATAGGTCAGGGTTACAATTCAAGAAGTTTCCAACGCGTTTCTGGAGTCTAAGTGCCCCCTTCATCAGGGCTTGACTGGCAACAAAGTGAGCGAACCAGTAGTGAACTGGAACTACTGGACCTGGGTGCCAAACCAGCAGCTGATTAGGCCTGTACTTTCAACTCACACTGGAATAAATTCCATTGTAGGTTGTTCACTTTGTTGCCAGTCATGCCCTGATGAAGGAGACACTTAGACCCCAAAACACATTGGCTACTTCTTGAATTGTACCCCTGGCCTATAATGGAATAAAGTTTTATCTGGACCTCTTAGCAGTGGTGTGGCGCTTTAAATTCAACCCTTCTTCCTTTTAAAGGACCACCAAAGTTTAAGGTGGCATCTTATAATGACCATCAATGTGTAAAGATGAATTCCAAGTATGGTATATTTCTACGTTTACATTGGTCCAGCTTGGATCAATGTCCCTGGAAGTTAGAAATCTTTGAAGTAGACAACGCTACTCCAGTGACCTCCACTTGCTTCCAGGTCCCATGCCGAATGGCTACCCTGCTGCATTCTGAGTGCAGGAGGTCACCCGCTGAAAACGGGCTTCATTCAGAAAAGCTTTGCCTTTTTTGAAAGAATGCAAAGCATTCTCTGTTTAAAGGAAGTGGAGAGGCTGGGCGATGACATTGCGCTCTCCACCAGGTACAGTCAGAGACCACTTAGCATTAATTCAGAAGATGCAAAGCATTCTGTGAATAGTTCCCATTCTGAGCAGCCAACCTTCTGTGTTTAGAATGCAGTAGGCCAGCCACTTAGCATGGGACCTGGATACAAGTGTAGATCACTGGAGAAGCGGTGTCTGCTTCTGTGATTTCCAACTTCCAGGGGCATGAGTGTGTAGGCAGGTGCGGTCTACTTTCTCCACTGTAGATGGTGCCCTTCCACAGCAGTACCGCAGCTGGAGAGGAAGTCAAGGGGTACAAAGTTCCTCTATAGGTTCCTGGATCGCTAGGGAAGCACCTGATTGGATTCTGACACCCCATGTGATTCCAGCAGCCATCTTGGGTCAGGCAGAGCCTATTTAAGGCCCTGGCTCCCAAGCTTGGTGCTCTTTTTATAAGTTGGTAGAGTAGCGACAGGTACCCCGCCTGTTAGGGACAGTACTAGCGGTAGGGTAAGGTTCCTGACGTGGAGGGAAAGCGTAGGGTCGCAACTCCTTTGGACATCTTCCCGCTTGGGAAATGGATGGCCAGTCCGCATTCCACTCGCCTAACAGATGCACTTGGGGGCTAAGAATATGCATGCATCATACATACTAGGGGGAGTACAACTGGGGGAATAAATGGTGGAAAAGGATCTGGGGGTTTTGGTAGATCATAAGCTTAATAATAGCATGCAATGCCAGTCTGCGGTTTCCAAAGCGAGCAAAGTCCTTTCTTGTATTAAGAGAGGTATGGACGCCAGAGAGAGAGATATAATTTTGCCCCTGTACAAATCATTAGTAAGACCTCATCTGGAATATGTAGTTCAGTTTTGGTTACCGGTTCTCAAAAAGGATATGGGGGAACTGGAGAAAGTGCAGAGAAGGGCAACCAAACTGATAAGAGGCATGGAGGAGCTCAGCTATGAGGAAAGATTAGAGGAACTGAATTTATTCACTCTTGAGAAGAGGAGATCAGGGGGGATACATGTACAAATACATAAGGGGTCCATATGGTGAACGTGTTGAGTTATTCACTTTAAGGTCATCACAGAGGACAAGGGGGCACTCTTTACGTCTAGAGGAAAATACATTTAATCTCCAAAAATGGAAAGGTTTCTTCACAGTAATAGCTGTGAAAATGTGGAAAAGACTCCCAAGTTGGACCAATGTAACAATGTGGAAAAAATATCCATACCTCTAAATTCTCTTTAAGTGGGCACTAACCACTGACCACCATTTATAAACAACACTTAACACCAACCACAAATGTTTTAACAGAGAACTCACCATTGACCACCAACATTCTAGAGGGCAGCCACAAATGTTTTAGAGAACTCACCAATGACCACCAACCACCAATGTTTTAGAGGAGAACTCATCACTGATCATTAACATTTTGGAGAGTACTACTCACTGACTACCAATGTTTTGTGGGAGAACTCGCCAATGACCATCAATATTCTGAAGGGTACTTACTACTGACCACTAACTTCCCATGTTTTAGAGAACTCACCACTGACCACCAACACTTTAAAGGGCACTTACAGTACAACTGACCACCGACCACCGACCACCAATGTTTTCGAGGAGAACTCACCACTAACGACCAGCATTTTGACCACCAATATAAGGGGCTTTACACTTCTTTTCACTTCTCTGCACAGTGCATAACCCTGAATTACCCACAACTGCTACAGTCCTAAAGCCATTCTGTACATTGCATATTCCAGCTGTGCTGTACAAAACAAACCCATGACTGCCACAGTTCTTTAAAGTGGAGGGCCACCCTAAAATAAAAAATAACATTAACTTTCTCAAAAAAATATAAAAAAAACATTGTAAACAAAATTATTTTTTTTACTTACCAGAAATCCTTGTTGCTAGGCAGTCTTCCTAATCTGCCTCTTCCCATTCCGCGGCACTTCCTCCTCTTCGGTGAGCTGCCCTGTTGCCTTTTGGGACACGTGTGTGTCCCAGAAAACAACAGGGTCATTCACAATTCACATTCGACTCGCGCATGCGCAGTATGAAACGGGCAGTAAAGCCGCAAGGCTCCACTGCCTGTTTCCCTTCGTTAAGATTGCGGCGCTGGCACCCGATCCGCTGGAGGGATGGGCCTCGGGGGGCCGACACCGTGGGCTCACTGGACAGGTATGTGCCCTTATTAAAAGTCAGCAGCTACAGTGTTTGTAGCTGCTGACTTTTTTAAAAAAAATTGCGGCTGGAACACCGCTTTAAAGAGGAAGTAAACCCTAAAGCCGCGTACACACGATCGGACTTTCCAGAGGTATTGTTGACAGCGACGGCGACGACGACAGCGACGGCAACACAAGCCTGGGCCACCGCTCGTAAAAGAGCTGGAAGAAGAAAGCGGAGGCCCGGTAAGAAGAACAGAAGAGACTCCCGAAGTCGGAACAAGACCCCCAGACGGCGGCGGTGACGAAGAAGAAAGCCGGGCTCCTCCGCTAGTGAAAGAGCTAGTAAAAGAGCAGAAGATAGTGGAGGAGTCCGGCGAGAAGACCCCCCAAGACGGAGACCCCGACAACCAACGGCCAGGGTTGTCGGGAAGAGGCCCTTGTCCTCATCAACATGGGGACATGGTGCTTTGGGGTGGGGGGCCTCAGGGCCCCCCTTTCCCCAGGGCACCCCCCATGTTGAGGGCACTCGGCCTGGTACGGCTCAGGAGGGGGGGGGCGCTCGCTCGTCCCCACCCCCTTTCCTGACTGGCCGGGCTGCGTGCTCGGATAAGGGTCTGAGATGGATTTGGGGGGGACAATGTCGCCGATCGAGGCGGCTGCATTCACCTCCTTTGATAGTCCCGTCTACCTGGAGTCACGTTCTAAATGAACGGACTTTCCTCCGTGTGTGGGCAAGTCCGTTCATTTCAAAAGTAACGCGGACTTTGGCCAAAACTCCGGCGGATTGTCCGCCAGAAAAGTCCGGGCGTGTGTCCACACTTTCGGAAAGTCGGCCGGGTTGTCTGCTGGACTAGGCCCGCCGGACAACCCCCCTGGAAAGTCCCAGCGTGTGTACTCCGCATAATGGGTTTACTTCCTCTTTGTTTCTCTGCAAAGGTAAAGCATAATGGACTACTATGCATCGCATAGTAGTCCATTATGTGTCACTTACCTGACACAGGAGCCAGCAAAGTCACTGCTGCCCCCTTGTGTACAGAGCCTCCATCTTCTTGGTGGGTTTTGCGGCTCCCTCGCTGTCATTCAACGGTCACTGTTCATTATTGGTCACTCTGCATTATTGAATAATGGAGAAAGAAATGGACTTAAAAGGTACATATAAAAAATTATAACAAATTTTAATAGTTCACAATTAATATATACAAGTGCACATTGAATAATAAAAATGAATTAGACAATACAGAAAAAAAAAAAAGAGAGAAGGACCCATTGATCAACCCCAGAAGGTGAATGCCGCTAGAATACTTCCTGTGGGGTATTGATGACCAAGTCAAGGAAGCCTCCACTAGGGTATGGCATGCGTTGATAGGGTGTTCATAGGAATTTGGAATTTGGCGAGGAGCTCCCTGACTAAACCCCAGGGTGCTACATCGGCTACACTGGATGCAGAGTAATATATATATATATATATATATATATATATATATACTAGACTGTCTGAAGTGTATTAGAAGTTTTAGAAACAGTACACCAACGAATGCACTGTAGATATAGGCTACACTGAATGCAGAGTATATATATATATATATATATATATATATATATATATTAATACACCGCCTGAAGTGTATTAGAAACAGTACACCACTAAATGCACTGTAGATATTGGCTACACCTGATGCAGAGTATATACAGGACCGTCTTTAACGCAGGGCAAATGGGGCATCTGCCCAGGGCCCATTCATTGTTGTAGAGCCCCAAACGCTGATAAATCAAGTGGATTTGTTTTCTCCTTCATTCTATCCAGCTCAGCATGGGTTAAGTCACATCCCAGCCCCACCCCTCCCCCTTAGCTCAGTCTAAGTCTCTTCCCCCATGTGCTGCATTCCAACCCTCCCATCCCTCCTCTGCGGGGCGGCTCCTGGATTATTTCGCTCTGCACAGTGAGTGTCCTACTTTGAGTCAGGCTCCCCTTTCAGTGTTGCCAACCTAGCAGATTGAAATTTACTGACATGACACCCAAAATTTACTGGCACAGCCAGGTTTTTACTGGCATTTCCAAAAGTTACAAAATTACAGTTTTTAGTGCAAATTTCTGTATTTAGGCTACAAACAGGCATGATATGCAACTAGCCATGTGATTTAAGGCAAAAAACATATTTCTTATTTTATTTTTTATATAGTAAGTAAGTAGCTCAGGAACACGACTCAGGAGGGCAAGGAATTATAATAGGTGGGCAACACACATGAAACTGAGAAGTGTACAGCAGCACAAACAATGATGACACCTCAACGACAGGACACATCCTCTCCCAAGTCACAGTGACAGTCTCTCTCCACGCCAGGTGGTCCCATCAGTCCACCCCAGTCCAAACAGCACTGACAGTCCCACTCCCGGCCTGCCTTGTTCACATCCCACAGACCTGTACATAAGGCTCCAGCCACTCAGCTCAGCTCCCTTGCACCATGACATCACATGACACGCTCAGGCACTGCTTCTGCCGGATTTGCCCCCGCCAGAACCGCCCCCCCGCCAGTGCCATTAGAACACACTGTAGCAGGCACTCAGATGGTCTCTGATGATTCAAGACCTGAACTGCGCATACGAGCGTTACAACCATATTTTTTACTGGCAACACTGTCCACTTCCCATCACCTCTGATAACTTCCCAGCGAGTCTCAGCTGCTGCCAAACCTCTTGATGGAGGACATGGCCGCTGTGTGTTGTAGTGCAGGGCAGTGATTGGCTGCTGCTGCAGAACTTCTTGGAGGGGGTAGGGCAGGGCTGCTGGGTGTTGTAATGCAGGGCAGTGATTGACAGCTTTGGGCTCAGCAATAACCCCCTCCCTGCTTCTCCACCCTCAATTAAAACCCCCCTCCCTGCTTCCCCACCCTCAATAATAAACCCCCCTCCCTGCTTCTCCACCCTCAATTAAAACCCCCCTCCCTGCTTCTCCACCCTCAATTAAAACCCCCCTACCTGCTTCCCGACCCGCGGGCTCATCCCTAACTATAATTTTAGGTTTTATATACAACCCATTTTAAATAAATGCAATGCACATTAAACATGTTTATCCTGCTTGTTTTTCACTGTATAACAAAGCAAACAGAAGAAAAACATGGGAGTTAAATAAGCACATCATTGGTGTCAGTGGCATTATTAATAACCCCTAGCATTAGTGTCAGTTGCCATAAAAATAACCCTCAAAATTTGGTGTCGGTAATAGTAGTAACCCCCTGAATTGCTGTCAGTGGTTGCAGCAAATACCCCTGCCATTGGTGTCAGTGGACACAATGATAACCCCCAGCATTGGTGACAGTTTCAGTAATAATGATGTCAGTAATAGTGACCCCCTTTATTGTTGTCAGTGGATGCGCTAATAAACTTTAGCATTGGTATAAGTGAAAGTAATAACAGTCCACAGAATTGGTGTCAGTATTAGAAAGTAACCCCCTACATAGGTTTCATTGGACACATTGATAACCCCCAGTACTAGTGTCAGTGGATATACCTGTGTTGCCAACCCCCCGATGACTTACTTTACTGACAAAACATGAAACTGACAAACTGAAATATGACAGTTTTTCTATTAAAAACTAAAAATCACTATTTAAAGGTTCAATTCGCCATTAGGGAACAAATAATAGATGCACATATCTGTGCAGGAAAAAAAATGTGCATTTATTCATTTTTCCTTCTCCTGCAGACACTTCTTCAAGCTTTTTCAAGTAGGAAGCTAGTGGGGGCGTGGCTTGCGCGCTATCCGGATGGAAGCCTGAGTCTGCAGCTCTCCCAGGCCGGCCGGAAAACGAGCGATCTACGGGCAGATAGCGGACCCATCGAACCCCCACATCGCCTCAGAAAGACTTGGGGACCCCTCCGGAATGACATCCCGCAAGAGAAAGGAGGAACGAAACCTCCAACGGCTCACGGCCCTCTCCTTTCAGCGCGGAGGCCTCAAGCAAGATGGCGCCGCCGGAGCATCGAACAAACAGGCCGCGGCCCACACAGACCACCAGAACGACGATCCGGGCGAAATGGAAGGGGATTTCATACCCCCAGCTCGAGATGGATCTCCTCCGCTCACCCCCAACTCCCAGAGCCCAGCTAAAGCGCGGATGCGCTTGGATGGCAATCTCCAAACCGGACCCACAGTGAGTACAGCACTGCACAATGCACATGCCATATCCTCACTGCAATCGTCTATTGCAGCCTTCCCCACATCAGGGCAACCAGTTCTGGACACTACAATGAAGGACATGCTAATGTCCCTTCAATCATCCCTCATGACCAATCTGTCTTCCCTGATGCAAAAATTCACCACTGACATGAGGCAAATGGGAAACAGGGTACACTATCTAGAAGACAAAATGGAGGAATGCACTGAGACTGTCAATAATCTGGTTGATACATGTATGGCCCAAAGAGATGACACTGACTGGATCAAATCTAAAATCGCAGACCTCGAGGACCGCTCTCGTCGCAACAATATAAAAATCCGCGGCATTCCAGAATCGGTACCTCCTGCTGAATTACATGCATACGCCGGCTCCATGTTTGCCGCCATGCTGCCTGAATTAACCCCCATTGAGCTGACAATTGACCGCATCCATAGGATCCCTAAACCCAAGCACCTAGCAGACACGGTCCCGAGAGACGTACTGTTGAGGATCCACTTCTACCAGGCAAAAGAACAAATACTAGCAAAAGCAAGGGCGATGAATGTACTACCAGCTCCTTACTCAGACATCCAACTGTTTGCAGACCTCTCGCAGTATACGCTGCAAATGCGCAGGCAATTGAAATCAATAACAAAAGCCCTCACAAACCACAAGGTAATCTACAAGTGGCGCCATCCAGCCACCATTCTGGTCACATACAATGGCATACCCCACACGATCTCTACAATGGAAGGAGGCATGAAACTACTACATGCATGGGGCATCATACCTGATCCGCCGAATAACTCCTCCGCACCGCCACAGAAATTCAACTCCCCTCCTCAGAACACCCAGCGAAGAAACTATCACCCGAACATGAACTGACAGCTTCTGCCCGAGCTCTCCTTAAAGCTACCACACTGAATCCGGTCCGGCCGACCGCTGTCTCAGTCCACTACTCTGAACTTTCTCCCCCCTAATATTGTCGGCATCCACGTTTGGTTGATAACTGCTGACCTGTCTCAGAACAAACACCATCGGCTACCACCTACTGAACCCACATCTGTTCTCCCTTTTTTTTTTCCTTCGTTGGTCCCCCTTTTTTTTTTTTTTTTTTTTTCTCTTTCCTTTTTTGTTTCAGATACACCTGACAGTTCCAGGACTTTGATACCCACCTGCGACAAACTCCAGTGTCAAGACAGGGAAGTCTTCACAGCCAACCTCCAGTATCTGGTGTCGCACAGCATCATCTCTACCCATCGAGCATCTTCTAAAGTCACTTCCGCAACCTCACCTGACACGCAACCAGAAGAGAACAAGTTCCACCCCTCACAACTGTAAGTTGAACGCACGCACCACTACTATACAGAACACTACAATGTCCGTGACAGTTGTGTCCCTAAATGCAAAGGGACTAAACCACCCTGCCAAGCGCTCTTCCCTATGGAGGACAGCCTTATCGCTCAAATGCGATGTACTATGTGTCCAAGAAACTCATCTTACCCGAGACTCGGCCCCTATGTGCCAACACAGGCTATACCCCCACATCTTTAAGTCATCCTTCATTAAGAAACAAAGAGGCGTACTAATCGCCATTCGCAACACAGTCTCATTTGATCTTCTCCAATGCATCACGGATACTGAAGGTCGGTACATTATCCTTATCTGCAAACTCAACAACGTCCTCTACACCTTAGTATCCCTGTATGCACCGAACCAACGTCAGATGTCCTTCCTCAACAAACTCATAACAAAGGTCCACAAGATTCAAAAAGGACATGTATTGTGGTGTGGCGATTTCAATTTGGTACCTGATGTCCATATGGACTCCACAGCGGGTAAAAAAAGACACGCCTCACCTCTGAAAAGTTTTATCAACTCAAATGATATGTACGACGTGTGGAGGTGTTGTCACGCCAGTGAACGCGACTATACATTCTTATCACCGCGTCACAACACCTACTCGCGCATAGACTTGTTTCTCGCTGACAAATGTTTGCTACAAAAAATTTCAGCATCAGTGATCCACACCACCACCTGGTCAGATCATGCCCCCGTCAGTATCACTATCAATGTTAAACACCACCACCCTAATTCCTACTTATGGAGACTCGACAACTACCTTCTCCACAGCAAGCCCATAAGGCAGAAAATACAACAACAACTTGAGGAGTATTTCTCCATAAATTCCAGTTCGGTGTCTGACCCAGAGGTGGTGTGGAACGCCCACAAGGCTGTAATTAGGGGTGTCCTCATACAACAGAGTGCCAGAAATAAAAGATTGAGATCACAAAAACTCGACCAACTGACAGCTGACATAGAAACCACTGACGCCCAAAACAAAACCGACCCATCTCCTACACTCCAAACTAAACTCTTTAAACTAAGACACGACCTGCGAGCCTTACTCCTCCAGGCATTTGAAAAAACATACACCAAATTAAGAGCTAACACATACTCCACAGGTAATAAAGCAGGCAAGCTGATGGCACTGAGACTCAAAGGGCATAAAGCCAAATCTAAAATACCATACATCCAACACCCACACACTAAGGAAAAACTGCTTAAACCTCACGAAATAGCGAACGCATTCAGTACATATTACAAAGACCTTTACAACTTAAAAGACGACACAGCCACTATTCAGCCCTCCAAGGATGATATCAACAAATTCTTAGATAACATTGATCTTCCCTCCGTCTCCTCAGCTCAATTATCCAAACTCAATGACCCTTTCACGATCCCAGAGATAGAATACGCTATCTCTAATCTCCCGACAGCCAAATCCCCTGGACCCGACGGGTTCACCGGGGAATACTATAAGACATTTACTCAGATTCTAGCCCCCAAACTTAGCGCAGTTTACAATGCCGCGGCCTCCTCATCCTCCTTCTCCTCAGATATGCTTAGTGCCATAGTAGTCACACTCCCCAAGCCAGGTAAAGAACCCACTTCTCCCCAAAACTTCCGGCCCATATCCCTGCTCAATGTAGACGCTAAAATTTATGCGAAACTAATTGCCAATAGATTAATCAACATCCTCCCACAACTTATCCATAAAGACCAGTCAGGATTCACAAAGGGCAGACAATCGTCAGACGCCACCAGAAGGATGATAGACATCATACACCAGGCGAAACTCACAGGTACCCCCTCTGTACTCCTCTCCTTAGACGCTGAAAAAGCATTCGATAGAGTACACTGGGGGTACCTGTCGTCAGTCTTGAAAAAATTCGGACTCACGGGACAAATTTATAAAGCAATCATGGCCCTATATTCTTCTCCCTCAGCCCGAGTGTACTCAGCGGAATCACTATCTAGTCCGTTCAACATAACAAATGGCACAAGACAAGGCTGCCCCCTTTCCCCCTTAATATTCAATTTAGTTATGGAACCCCTTGCCCAATCCATCCGCACGAACAAACAAATCACAGGTATAAACATAGGAAAACAGGAACATAAAATAAGCCTATTCGCAGACGACGTCATACTTATGATATCCAACCCTACATCCTCCCTCCCGGCAGTTCAGGAGACGCTAGCCAGGTTCAGCAAGATATCTTATTATAAAGTAAATGATAGCAAATCCAACATCCTGAACCTAGGAATAGATGCCACGACCAGCTTGTTGTTACAACAACAATATCCGTTTACCTGGGCGGACAAAAGTATAACCTACCTTGGAGTCCAACTAACCAAAACCACTGCGGAACTTTTCTTTCATAACTATATCCCCTTTCGCAACAAACTCCAAGATAGCCTACGTAAACTAGCGTCCTTTGAGCTGTCCTGGATGGGCCGCCTGGCGGCATTCAAAATGCTTCATCTTCCCCAAATCCTGTACCTATTTAGAACCCTACCAATACCCATACCAAATGCCTACTTCAGGTCTCTCCAGACTATCCTATCCTCTTACACATGGCAGGGCAAAAGGGCCAGAAGCGCACATAAACAACTAATTAAAACACGCTTTGCAGGGGGATCAGGTTACGTCGACTTCCGCGATTACTACCTAGCCGCAATCCTCACACAAATAAAAGAATGGTTCTCTCCCGTCCAACACACCATATGGGGACAACTAGAATCCTCTCTGACCCCAGAGAAAAACATACTCCCATGGCTGCTCTCTAACCCTCGTATTACCACCTCTACGTCTCAGTTTCCCCCCACAATGGTGGCCTCAATACATACCTGGAAAAAATTCATTGATCTCACCTTGACCCACCCCACAAGAACCTCCTTGAAAATCCCACTCCTGACACTACACCACAAAATGGAACAAGTATCCTTTAAACACTGGTGCAAGAAAGGTATATCTTACATCAACGACCTCTTCACTGACACTCATCTCAAATCTTTCCATGACCTGCAGACTGAATTTCTCCTCGCTGACTCTGAATACTACCTGTACCTCAGAGCCAAACACTACCTACTTACATCTACCTCTTGGACATGCGAAATCCCCCAACCAGCTTGGCTATTCCTGCATAACCCGAATTGCAAGCATAAGGGCATATCTCTGTTTTACAATCTACTCCAACAGAAAAATATATTCACCAAATCTAACCACTTACTCAAATGGGAATCAGACCTTGGACAAGTATACTCCATTGGCCAATGGACCACAGCGTGCAAATCAGTTTACAAAGTCACTAGTTGCTCCAACCTGTGGGAACTGGCCATAAAAATAGCTCAACGTTGGTACTTGACCCCAACGAGAACAGCCAAATTCTCTAACTCCACCAGCGCCCAATGTTGGCGTCTATGTGGACAGAATGGAGATATGCTCCATACATTCTGGAATTGCCCTGCACTGACACCCCTATGGACATCCACATTTCAACTCCTATCAGACATATTACCCCACAATATTACTCCACGACCTGACCTTGCACTCTTATCTTTAGGCATAGACACGTACCCGACACAGATGAGACATATTATATCTCACGTTCTACTCTCCACTAGGCTGTCCATCACAAGAGAGTGGAAAAATCCCAAACCACCCACTCTAGGTGATGTGGTGAGAACAACCCACCTACACTACATCTATGAACAAAATATAGCACTCAGGAATGGCAATAGGGATCGCGTTGCTCAATTGTGGCTCCCATGGTCCACGTGGATCAAGAATAATACTCAAATGCCATTGACTGAGTAGCTCCACTACACAATACAGTACTTACCAAGATGACATGCACAACCCACTGACCTGAGTAAAGACGATAGAGTACCGTCACAACCTACGTATATGGTTTTATAGTTGCTAATTACTGGATTTAACAACCTAATTTTGACCCGCTGACTGGGTGGGCCCCAGTCCTGGCCACAGAATGATCCCGTTAGGGGTGGTCAGGTTGGGAGCCCACTCATCCTCTTTTCTCCAAAGACAGTACAAGTCTTTACACCAGAAAAGGTCTTCATACTTGAAATGTATTCAACTGGACTCCTCCTGTCTATGTGATGTTACATCAAAGTCCTGAACAAATGTTTACCATGATGTTTACCATAATTGCTACTCGCGGTTTCTATGGTTGGCCAGATTCTGGCATATTTTTCTTTTCCTTTATCTTGTTGTTGATTTTTTTGTCTCCTTTTGTTTTGTTCTGTACCACCTGTAAAACTTCAATAAAAACCTATTGTTCAAAAGTAGGAAGCTAGTGGAAGCATCAAAGGACTACGAGAGTGCTGATCAACAAGTAACATATTCCCAAAGGTGAACTTAGCCTTTAAACAATATAAACAATATATAAACATTAACAATACTCATGATAAGTAATCTGCCTGGATTTACAATTTAAAAGTCAAAACAGTATAACAAAGTGTGAGCACAAAAAGGGTTATGAAAGACATAGGGCACACTGAGAAAGAACAGAAAAATAAGTTCTGGCTATTAAGTAATTATGAGCGCCATGGCAAACAATGGTCATGGCCAGTGTGGGGATTTTAAAGGGGGATTGAACAGAATCTGCGCCTGCTGTGTACACTGCACACATATGCTAAAGTCTTTGCATCCACTAAATACTAATTACTGCACCACAACTGACAACTTTACAGACACAAATAAACCTCAGGACAAAGTAAATTTTTTAAATTAAACAATTCCATTATATTTATTTTTAAGAACACACAAATTATATTTTGGTCTTACTGAGCCTATCTTACAGAAGAACTTTATTAAAACCGGCAACTGTTGAGACAACAAACACCTTGGTCGGGTCTATATACAGCACAATCTATAAAGTGCAGCAGTCAGGATAAGCACCACATTCACATCAGAGTCATCCCTTACATCAAAGTCCCCAGCACTCCCCATATAAATCAGAATCCCCCTTACATCCATGATCCTAGCTTGCCACCTTACATCAGAGCCCCCTTATATCCTCCAGAGTGCTCCCTCTACACCCTCCAGAGTGCCCCCTTATATTAGGTCCTTCAGAGTCCCCCCTTACATCCTCCAGAGTGCATCCTTAGTATCTCCAGAGTGCCTTAGTAGTAATAAGGAGGAACTTTGGAGGATGTAAAGGGGTACCCTGATGGTACTAACTTATCGTTTGGGAGGGCCCGGTAAAGGCGGCAGAGGGAAGGGAGGACTGTAAAAATAATACAGCTGCTCTATAGCCACTTGGATTACTTTCACAGCGAAGGGTAATCTCTCACTGAAAAAAATTATATCTCTGTCAGAGTTGACCAATATAGCCCCCTTCCTATCCAGTGATGTACCGATACACCAGAAGTGGCTAAAGACCGGAGTTGCTTTGCATTCAGGAGTGAAAGAGGGGTTGCGTAATATTGATAGTAAAGATAGACATTGAGAGAGTAAGCCTCCAGTACTTAAGATAACCCCAGATCCACAAAGAGTGCTGTGTGATAGGATTAGATAGATTGCTGCTGGCGGAGGGACGTAGCCACAGAAGGTCATTTATAAACATTGGTGCACAATCCACTGCTTCCAATTTAACCCAAATTGGTGTTTCATTTTTAGCATGATATTTTGTTATCTGAGCAAGATGTGCCTCTAGGTGGTATCTCAAGAAGTACAGGACACCCAACCCTCTCCTAACTCTAAAAGACCATTTTTTTAAAAGGAAAAATGCACAGTTTAACCTATGAACACGCAATAAAAAAATGATATACACCCAAAATAATTGCCAACATCCTGAATTGTAATTGTACCTATTATAGGGATTTGTTGCTGCTTTTTGCACATTTCATTTTTAGTGAATCATTTTCAGTGAATCATACCTAATGCCTGTGAACTCCCAGTAGACTGAATGATTTTTCTTTGCTCTTGTAATGAACAGCGGTGTGCTCGCTATAAGGTGTAGGAAGGGTCTGTATTGTGTACTGTACCTGCACCCTGGAGGTCTGCGGCAGAGTCTAGAGTAGTCACTGTGATCTCAATATATAGGATTACATTGGAGCATTGGAGCTGATGAACCGGAGTCACATTTAATTCCCCAGGTCTGGGAAATCCCTCAAGCAGATGGCAGGATGTGTTCCATAGTTAGACTTCACAAAGAAGTCTATACAAACTGCACATATTTTAGTGTGCATATCATAAAGTTTAACTAATATCCAATTTAATGAAAGCAAACCCAGGAGACATTGTGAGATGATGAAGAACTCATGTATGCCCATCCGACTGTTTACTAATGCCTATGGCAAGTTTAAAGTGGACCTCTCAGTAACGTCATTACAAGAGATATAAATACCTGGAAGTGTTACAACGGCACATTACTTGCGTGCATGCTCACTACATATATATGATTTTAGGTCCACTTTAGGTTTTCCATAGGTAAATAGATATCATCCTAGGGATAACCGTTAGGGAGCTATAGGCAGAATGTATGTGACTGTTTAATCTAATTACCTGTTCCTAACCACAGCATTTTTGAAGAATAGTTATTGAAGACTAGGATTGATTACAGTTATGTTAAAAACTTGGGCCCCCATATTTCTGCAATCAAAGACATTTTAAATAGGCTTTCAGGAACATTTTGCTTTCAGGAACAGGAATGCTTTTGGAATGAAAATCCTACACAAAGATCAGTGAGTATGTCGTTCAATCAGCTAGGTGGCATAGAACCTTGGAGTGATGGCTAAAAAGTGGACCTTATATACTGTGTAGCGCCGGGCTCCAAATGAGCATGCGGCTATGTTTTTGTAAATTTAAATTTCCTGAAACCGCAGTTGGGTTTTAGGGTTAATTGTTCTAAATTCTGGTCTCTGTATCAGTTTGGCTGTATTGTAGTGTGTTCTGCTTGGCCATGGGTGTCGGTGTCGCCTCTGGCAGGCATGGGGGCGCAGCCCAGTTGGACGCATTGCCAATCTTTCTCAGAGCCAAACAGTGAGTGGGTTGTCTCGCTGTGAATTCTGGGAGAGGGTGCTTGGGGGACTGAGGTCACGTGCTTCTGGGTTCCGGTCCAGAAGATCTTTCTGTCTGTTTGGTCCTGGTCCTCCTGACCAGCCCTCAGGGGCCCTCATGGCCTGGGGTGCGGATTCATCCATTTCCGAGTCTCAGGGCTGGTTAGCCCGAGGCTCAGTAACTGGAAGGAGGATTCCAAGGTGGTCCGGTGCCGTCTCGGTTTTGGAGAGGCCCAGCAACTGAGAGCGCAACCAGGGGAGGACTCTTCAGAAGAGGGCCATGCACAAGGATGGCTGCTCAGTAAGAGCGTGGAAGCTAAGTTGGAAGGACACCAGGTGAATCCACACTCGTACGGTATCGCCGGACAGGCTGCAAGATACTGGTACCGTATGAGGGTTCTCTAAGCTCATTTATCCTTCAGTTACAACCAAGTCTGTGGCAGATACTTTTCACTTACAAGTTCTACAACCAAGTATGTGGCAGAGACTTTGCTTTATTTTAATCACCTATCGGCTGCTAAGTCTACTGAGAAGGAGATTTAACCAATAGCTGAACTGTCCAGTTGCGAATGGCTATTACCTGGAGCTTATAGTGAGATACTTCACTTTATTCAGTTACAAGCATTTTCAAGAGTACCTGAACTTCCTACCTATACCCTCTATCCCTTCATTGAGAGACTGTGTTTTGTCTGACATTTTGCAAATAAAAATCCCTAAAGTGGATCCAGTGTCAGTCTCAGCAGTTCCTTGGGCCATCTACCTCGGGAAACCTCTAGATGCATACGAGGTCAAGAAGGTAACGGTAAGCCCAAAAATAACCAGCAGCTCTTTCGGGGGTTAGTGCTACAACTGTATATATTGTAAGATCGGGGTGATTAGACTCAAGTGGCGCATGCATTTTCAAGAAGTTGCGCCAGTCCAGAACTGCATTTTTAAGGCCATAGTAGCCCACTTTTTTTTAAAAGGAATGAAAAAATCCACAAAATACAGCAATTTCCCATGCAGGGGTTCCACCATTACTGTAACTTGAAGAGTCAGAATCAGAATACTTCAGCCTCCTAGCTTATTCACTTGCCACACGGCTGCTTCAGGCCTCAAGCCCAGGCCTGAGGGCTGCTCCTCAGACCAACACAAGGGTTTTCTTCCACTCAAGCTCTCTCATAGCTTACTGTACTCATGATCAGCTCCTTGGTGCTCTGTCACAGACTACATCTGCCTCCTGCAGACATGCACGCTCTGGCTTCTCCATGCATCCTGTTTGACTCCTAGAGAGATGGGAGTCCTCCTGACTCCAATGCACAGACCTCCTGTCTGTTGAGTGGAGTCCTGAGCTCTAACCCTGGTTCTATTATAAACCCATCCCACACCTGTGCAATCAGTGTGCCTGCCTCTCCAAAAATCTGGCCTAAACGGCTAAAATAAACAGTGGGCTTGCCTCTCTACAATATACCATTTACTCTATCTATCTATCTATCTATCTATCTATCTATCTATCTATCTATCTATCTATCTATCTATCTATCTATCTATCTATCTAATCTATCTATCCAGTATATAAACAGTATCTCCCTCACTGCTAGAGGCCGTAGCCACCTATAACAGGTACATGCTATAAACAGGCTGCTGTAAAACTTCTGTTACTCTGGGTAACCACTTGTGTCTTCACACTACTCTACTCCACACAGATGTCCTTGTACACAGGAATCTGGTCCAGAATACTTGGAGGTCTGCGGTCCTCAGGTACCCAGCCCTCCCAAACAGGCACTCACAAGGTTCAGTCTCTCAGTTCAGGTCCTTGCTGATTCTCCCTTGCTGTAAACACTCACAGCAATGGGTCCTCCCAGCTCTGGTCCCAGTTCAGCAATCACTGCACAGGCTCAGCAAGCAAAAGCAACATGCCAGCCTTTTAGGAAAATAAGCAGACTGCATTGACAGACCAAATTTAAGATGTAACAGTGCAGATCAGTAGTTCAGTCTAAATGCATAAAACAGTACAATATAAATACAATGCAGTAACCCAAGTATCCTTAAGGCCAAACTCAGCATATACTGCAATACTAAAAGCATAAACAGTAACTCTCCGACTGAGAGGTTATGTTTCAAGTGACAGTGGAAAACTACAAAGTATAACAGGCTAAGCCAGTGAAGGGATCTCAGACAAGGGGCTAGTCTTAAGCCTGTGAGTTTAACACACTAATAGCAACCTATTCCTGTCCTTAGGTATGTAGTAATTATGAGCAATACTTTAAAGTAGATTTCTGCTGGCAATGGTGGGGCCCTTTAATGTTGGTGTGCAAAAGCAGTGAAGATGCCTCAAGGGGTGAAGCTCAGCAGCAGGAAAGGTTGAGTTAGGTTCAGGGAGTGGGTTGGCCCCTTAATCCAGCTAGGCAGAAATAGGGCAGCTCAAAAGGCCAGTAAGGGGGGGAATGTAAGTATGAAAGTATTATGCAGCGAGAAGAGGTGCATAAGGAGCAATCAAAGTCAGCATTCTGTGGTACTAAAAGCTGTGGACTCTGTGTTAATTGAGAGCTCTCCTTCAGGTTTGGGTTGAAGAAATAGTTAACAATTAGTTATAATTTTTTTTTTTTTTCTTTTTATCTGAAATCCCACCGAGCCCCCACTACCCCTCCACTTCCTAAATCCCGTTCCATCTCAATTCCAGTTTACCCCCCTAGGGTTTTTTTTTTTTTCCCCTCCCCCCCCCTCCCTCCTGTCCCCCCCGTGCCCCCACCCTCCCCATCCCCGTCCGCTGTTTTGTTGTTGTGTGGTGGCCCTTTTTCCCGAGTGTCTTCTTCTGCCCTTAACGTCTGCCTTCCCTAGGGGTCCTCAGTTGTCACGGCTGCACTCGCAAAGCCTCCCTGTAGCTCCAAGACCTCTTGAATTTTCTCCAACTCTCCCATTTGGCTCTCGTAGCCTCTCTGTCCTCTTCCCCGATGTACAACACACATTCCATCATGTAGGTAGATTCCACTGCGTCAACCCATTCCCATAAGGGTGGGCTTTCCTTGTCCTTCCACCTCCTTGGAATTACCTTTTTAGCCGCATTGAGCAGATGGGGGATCAATGAGCCTTTATATTGCCTGATTTCCTTTGATGTGGCATGCATCAGTACCACCCAAGGGTCATTTTTTACCTCAATCGTTGTTATTTCTTTTGTAAATTTTAGGATGGTCTCCCAGAATTTCTTAATTTTAGCACACTCCCACCATAAATGACCCATTGTACCCCTTTGGTCGCATCCCCTCCAGCAGTTTGCGGGTGTATCCGCCTGGTAATTACTAACCCTATCCGGGGTTCTATACCACCTAGCCATGCACTTATAATTTGTTTCTGCAGTTTTCGCATCTACCGCTGACCCATGTGCTAATTTTAAGATTTTCTTACTTGTGCCTATTTCTAATTGTGTTCCTAGTTCGCTTTCCCATTTGATAAAGTATGGTGGCATCTCTGGTCTATCTCTTTCTAATAACAGTTTATAGATTCTAGATATTCTTTTTTTGGAGCATTCTGCCGTGAAGATTTTCTCTAGTTTTGTTAGGTCCTTAGCCTCCCTTAATGGACTAGGGAGGGAGCCCGCGAAGTGGGTTAGCTGACGATGCCGCCATCCATCTATGGAAAAAGCCTCATTGTTCTGTAACTCGTGCAGTGTCATAACCTTCCCTTTACTAATAACTTCCCCTAATCTCGTGCAGTCCTTTCTAATCCAATCCCCTCCTATTTCCTTTAACCCTGGCGGGAAAAAAGGATTTTCTTTAAGTGCTATAAGTGGCGAGTTATATTTTTTATTAAATATTTTATAGATTTTGTCCCAAATTTTTAAAGTCGTGATAGTGATTATATGTGTTTTTTCTCCTAGTGTCCGGCTTTTCGGAGGATTCCACACAATCCTCCCCAGCCTAACTTCACTCAGTGCTTCTTCCAAACTAACCCATCTTTTAGTGTTGCCTATTTTACCCCATTCTGCGATTCTCAGTAGTGCTATAGCGTGGTAGTAACTTTCTAAGTCTGGGACCGCGGGACCGCCCTGACTTTTGTCTTGTTTTAGAACTTGGAGGGAGATTCTATGTTTTTTGTAATTCCATATGAAATTCATTATAATAGCTCTTAATTTACCGAGGTACTGTTTTGGGAGAGGGAGGGGGAGCATCTGGAATTTGTATGTGATGACTGGTAAGATCATCATTTTTACCGAATTAATCCTGCCTGTCCAGGATAGAATTTTTCCCTTCAGCTCTTGGCATTTTTTTTTTATGTCTTCTAGGAGCGGGATATAATTTATTTTGTATAATTTCCTCGAGTTGTTGGCCAGTTCTATTCCTAAGTATTTTATCCTTTTTTTCCAAACGAAACTAACTGTTTTCTGTAGGTTCTGTTTCTCTATTTTATTGAGGTTGATATTAAGAATAAATGTTTTTGAGGCATTGATTCTGAAGTTTGTTAATTCCCCATATTCCTTTAAGGTTTTAAGCAGTGTAGGGACTGACTTCTGGGGTGAGCTTATGTAAAAGAGGACGTCGTCCGCGAAGGCCGCAAGTTTGTGCTCTTCGCTGCCGACTTTACAGCCTTCCACCTCTGGGTTTCCGCGAATTGTAGCTAGCAGCGGTTCCAGAGATAAAATAAAAAGGAGAGGGGAGAGTGGGCAGCCCTGCCTGGTTCCATTAAACAGTTCGAACTCAGCGGAGGTCGTTCCGTTGACCTTAATGTTCGTTTTCGGATGATTGTATAAGGTTTTAATTTTTTGGATAATTCTGGGTCCGAAGCCCATCCTCTGTAGAGTGTTGAACATGAACCCCCAGTCTACCCTGTCAAATGCTTTTTCAGCGTCTATCGAGAGAAGTAGACTGGGGGTTCTCGAATCTCCCATCCTCTGTATGGCTAGCAATGTCCGGATCCCATTGTCCCTCCCCTCTCTGCCCGGGACAAACCCGACCTGGTCCGGGTGGATCAGTGTGCCCAAGTGCCCCTTTATTCGATCCGCCAGTATCTTTGCGTATAATTTTGTGTCGAAATTTAATAAGGAGATGGGTCTGTAATTTGCGCACACCGATCCATCCTTCCCTTCCTTCCTTAAGAGGGTGATCGTAGCTTTTAGTGCCTCTTCACTCATATCATAGTCTATCCCTAGGCCATTCATGTATCGCAGCAATCTGGGTATAAGAATCTCTTTGTACGTTTTATAATATAAGGCCGTAAATCCATCCGGACCCGGGCTCTTTCCTATTGGTGAGTTATTGATGGCTGCTAAGATCTCCTCCTCAGTTATTGGCCTCTCGAGCTCATCTCTCTCCTCCCCGCCTAGGGCCGTTAACCCTGCCCTCCCTAGGAACTCAGAGGTTTTCTGGCTATTTCCACTGCTGTCGTTGTTTCCCTTAGTTTTCACCTCATAAAGTTCTTTGTAGTAGTCTCTGAATGTAGAGGCTATTTCACTAGGGGTAAACTTCATCTCACCATTTCTTGTTTGGATTTTTTCAATAAAATTTCTAGTTTTCTTTTTTTGTAATTTCCTTGTGAAGTATTTCCCTGGCTTGTTGCCCCAAATGTACTGTTCCCTGGCTAATTTATTGAACTTCTGTCTAACTTCCTGTTCAGCTAGGTCTTTTAATTCCTCTCTCTTGTCTGTAAGCTCTATGTATATACTCTGGCTAAGTGCCCCCCCAGATTTGTGCTTTTGCTCCAGGGTTTTGATCTCGGCCGTTAGAGCCTGCGTTTTTCCCAGCCTCTCCTTTTTTTTCCATGAGGCTTTAGCTATCAGGAGCCCCCTAATGAACGCTTTATGGGCGTCCCACAGTTGTGCCTCTGAGACCTCTCCGTTGTCGTTGATTTGAAAGAACCATTCTAGCTCCTTTTTAATGTAGTCCCTAATTTCTTTGTCATGTAGCAATTCTGGGTTGAGTTTCCATCCGCTAGAGGGTTGTTTGTGTTCGGGGAACCTTAGCCTCATGGATACCGGCGCGTGGTCAGAAAGGGAGGCTATTCCAATATCAGACTCTTTGGCCCTTTCCAGTATGCCATGGTCTATTAAGATATAGTCCAGGCGAGAATACATCTGGTGGACGGAGGAGAAGAACGAATAGTCTCTTAACTGCGGGTGCTGGATCCTCCATACATCCAACAGTTGGTCCTCCGATAGTTTTTTTTTAATCCGTTTCAATTGTGCGTTGCCCCTCCCCGTTCCACCAGACGTACTGTCCTTCGCGGGGTCCATCACGAAATTTAGATCCCCCATCAGGATCAAATATCCTTTCCTGAAGGCCCTCAGCTTACGCAGAATTGCTTCGAGGAATAAGACAGGTTTGGCGTTGGGGGCATAAACATTGGCCAGTGTAAGTTCTACCCCTAGGAGGGAACCCCTAAGGAACAGGTACCTCCCCTCGGGGTCTGTCATTCTATCCTCCACCGTGAAGTCAATATCCCTCGCTATCCCAATAGCCACTCCTCTTGCCCTGCTCGAGATAGTATCTCCATAAAACCAATTTGGGAGAGCTGGAGAAAAAAGTCTAATATTTGAGGAATGTGCCAAGTGAGTCTCTTGCAAGAACACTATACCCGCACCATATCTCTCTACTTCCTCCAAAATTTTCGAACGCTTGCCAGGAGAGTTTAAGCCTTTCACATTATACGATAAAAATTTGATTTCTATGTCCTTCATTTATTTTTTTGGGTTTTGTTTTTCTCTTTTTTTTTTTCCCCCCTTTTTCTTTCCTTTTTCCCTCTGAGGTATTGATGGTGATAACAGCCCCACAGCGGACGTGGTTTCCCTCCCCCTTCCCCCCATCCTCTCCCCCCTTCCCCTCCTCCCCCCTTTCCCCCCCTCCTCCCCCTCCCTCCCTTTTCCCTCCCCCTTTCTCCCATCCCCTCCCCTCCCTTCCTCCCCTCCCCCCTCCCCCCTCCTCTCCCCCCCCTCTCACCCTCCCCCCCTCCCCCCCTCTCTTACCCCAACTAGGGTCCCCGGGTCATTGGGGGCCATCCTTTGTGGCTTCCCTTAGACTCCGGATTCCTGGTGAGGTGGAGCTTGTTTAGCCCTCCCCTCCCCCTCCGCGTCCCGAGCTCGGGGCGCAGGGGGGGGGGCAGGGCCGGCTTGAACAGAATTCTCATGCAGCTACATGTGGGCATTCACCCCTCCTCCCTCCCCTCCCCCACTCCCCCCCCCAGGGTCCCCCAGGCCTTCCATTTCAATCCAGCCCTGCAGGTTCGGGACTACAATCCCGAGTTTTGTACAAAATCCCTGTACTTCTTCCGGGTACCTCAACCTGGCCATACACCCCTCTTTTGACCCTATTAAGCATGAGGGGAAACCCCAGTTATATCTTATGTTTTCCCTTTTCAATATTTCCAACAGGGGTTTCTGATGTCTCCGTCTTTCCAGGGTTCGGGCCGATAGGTCTGCGTATACTTGAATTTCAGCGTCCTTATGCAATATTGGAGACTTATTTTTTATTTTAGCCCACAGGTCCTCTTTTTCTTTAAAGTGGCTGAATCTAACAATTATGTCCCGGATCCGCTCTGTACCCCCCCTTTCGGGTCTGCCTACTCGGTGTATCCTTTCTATATGGGGAAAGTGATCTAAGTCCTTGCCACTTATGGGGCCCAAGATTTCCCATAGTTTTCTTTCTAGGTCTTCCCCTCTTTGTTCCGGGACGGCACGCAGCCTCAGGTTTAGCCTCCTATCCCTGTTTTCTTGGTCCTCTATCTTGTAGAGGGTCTCTCTCTGGATGAGATAGGCGCTTTTTAATTGTATTTTCAGCTTCGCGATTTCCGAGTCTATAGAGTCCGCTCTCCCTTCCGCCGCTTCAACCCTGGACAGCAGATGGCCCATATCCTCCCGTAGGGAGTTAATTTCAAGTTTGATTACATTTTCCAGGCGTAATAACATTGCCTCCATTTCAAATTTATTGGGGATGTGGGTTCCTGATTGTTGGTCCTCCCCCCTACTGGGCACAATCTCGGTCTCCATTGTAAGGTCCGCTCTGGAGTCGTTGATTTCTCCTTCCGCCCCGCCTCTACTCTCCGGGGAAGCTCCGGCCCGAGTTTCTTTTCCCGATGTTTTTGGGCTTGCACCCTGTCTTAAATAGTGTTTAATTGTACTTGTCTCCCCTTTACTGCCTTTGGTGGTTACTTTCTTAGGCTGTTTGGCTGAATCTTTATTCATATTGGCCTTCTTTTTGGGTCTGATTCTCTTCCCCAGTCTTGTTGCAAACCTGGGCCTCCTGGGCCCTTTTCCACCTCCTACCTTTTAATGAGGTCCTTGCTTTAAGGCTGTCCTTTACCCCTTGGTCGTTTAGGGTTTTTTGGGTTCACGGTCTATACCGGGGCCGTCAGGGGTGCCTGGCCTAAGCCCCTCTCAGTGTCTCTCCGTCACAAAGTTAATATCTTGTGGTGGCTGAGACCGGGTTGCCCCTTTGAGTTCTATTTGATCTAGGGTCGGACGGCCTTATCCGTCTCTCAGAGTCCTGTCCGGGCTTCTTGGGGATATTGTTTTTTGCTTATGTCCCCCTGAGCTTTAGGACCCGGGGCTTTCTTCTAGATGTTCCTCTAAAGTATAGAGACGGGTTTGCAGAAAGCTGGGGGGGACCTTTTCCGCTTGTAGGATCTTTGGATAGGGCACAGGACACCTACGCAGTGGCTGAGGCTGTTATCTTTGAACGGGGGGGTTTGTTCGCCCCTCCTACCAGTTAACTTCAGTAATAAACAATTTACACTTTTCCACAGTCCTGCCAGATGGCTCTGCTGGTAAAATCAATCGGTATTTCCAATATGTTACAGGGGGTCACTGGTCTCAATGATGTGGGCAACCTATGAACATGTGGATTTTATAGTTTCATATTTTCATATTTTAGAAAAACCTAGAGTTTAAAAAACATACACAATCTAAGGTCTCGATCTTATTCAGATGTCTGTCGTCAGACAGAACCATAGTGACCAGTAGGTCCTCATAGGTACCAATCGGAGTCACCCCTTCATTCCATAGTACAGCATTTGGTGTATGGTAGTATGTATATCTTCATAAACACCAATCCGAATTTCACTTTCATTCCATAGTGCAACTTTTAGTGTGTGATAGTCAATCTTCCTAGACACCGATCGGAATCACACTTTCATTCGATAGTGCAGCTTTTTTTAGGGTGAGAAAAAAAGTCACATTTGCAATCCGTGGTGCAGCTTTTAATGTGTGTAATATCTGTAAGGCAGATTCTGGCATTTTCATTTCAGACAGATCCCCCCCATTTAAGGACTATAATGTCCATAATTTTCCCATAATCATGGGTTTTTGAAACCAATATACGCCCCTGTGCATATATCATACTTCAGGAAATCACTTTAAAACTCCAGTTATATCCAGGCTACATTTAAGGGGAAGGGGACCAAACCGCCCCCCTGCAAAAAATTGTCCGCCTGGTGAAATTTGGAAACATGTACCGGTAAATTTTCGCACAGCTGTATACACAAGGAGTGACCAGGGGGTACACTAGGCGTCAGTTGCCACTCCCCTCTTGATTTGGGGTCAATTTAAGCTATAACCCGCCTGTCCCCTTTTACAGGAGGGGGGGGGGCAATGCCCCAGCGAGGATAGGAGGGAGAGGGGGAGACAAGGGCGCCCCGCCAGAACAAAGGGACAGGGGGCCGGATCTGACCATCAACCACATGGGGGAGGAAGAGAAAACAAAAAAAAAAAAACCAAGAAACAATGCCTTTTACACGTTGGCCCAGGACATTTGTATAGTCTTGTCCTAGGATTGTCCTAGCACCTTAACCAGTCCTGTGGGTACATTCTGCACTTCAAGTCAGCAATTAGGTTGGTCTTACCTTCAAGTGATGCATGCTTCGGGGGGGGTGTGATGCATACTCACAGACACTATTTTCTTTGATGCGCCGACCGCGTTTGTTTGTTTCTGCCTGTGAGACCGTCGCGCATAGTTTGCGGAAGTTGGTTGGTAGGGGGGAGAGATGGGGGAGGGGAGCCGTTGCTACGCGTCCCGGTTGATGCCGCTAGTTCTGCCGGTTAGTTTAGTTTTCCCTTTGCGGTGGAGCGCGCACAACCTGTACTGCTTTTCCCAGGGGGACAAGATGATACGCGGGCGTCCGCTGCCTCTCACCCACGGAGCGGTCCCGCGTCCTCCCTGACTGCATGCCCGTTCTCCTCAGCCCTCAGGCTCAAGCTCCTCCCTCCGTGCGGACGTTACGTCGGCACGTCCGTCCCCTCCATCGCCCTCACAATTAGTTATAATTGTTGTGTGGGTCAGGGACCCTCTCACCAGATCCCTCTGCGGCAGTCCATGTGTGACTATGAGTAGTTCGTTCTGTGGGGAGCACCATTAAATAGCGGCGAAGGAGGGTTGAGCTTGGCCGTTTTGTTGCCTGTTGCCATAATCACAATTAAAGCTTTCAGCACCCAGCTGTTGATTTGAAAGCACCTGACTGTAGGAAACACATTTATGTATTGGATATTGTGTTATTAAATAAGCTCATGCAATTTCTCAGCATTACATTTTGGTTATGAGTTATCTGTGTGTATAGTACAAGTGTATTGAGAATTAGGTATACAAAATGCAAGTGTAAATCATCTCAGCAATACTGTACTTCTCTGTTTACAGGAGAGCTGCAGTGGAACATAATGGATGAACTTAAGTGGGCAAATTTTGGGGTACAAGGGTATGTCTGGAAAAAACATTAAAAAAATGTTCAGCATATCTCTGCAATACATGTGCATTCACCTATGTTTTATCCCTTTTATTCCCTTTTACATTAGGGTCCACTGTGCTCTCCTTTACAACAGAGTTCGCAGAGTTCCCCCTTACACTATAAGGGAGAGCCCTACAGACTTTCATGTAAAGGGGAACTCTGTGGACTGTGATGTAAGGGAGAACTTTGTGGACTGTGATGCAAAGAGGAACTCTTGGGTCTAATGTAACGGGGAACTCTGTGGACTGTAAAGTAAAGGGGAGCTCTGTGGACTCTTGTGTAAGGCTGCATTCACACCTGAGCGTTTTGTAGCTTGAAGCCTGAAGCTACAAAACGCTAGAGGGGAAAAAAAACATTATTCTCTATGTAGATGGTTCACATCTCAAAACGCCTGAAGCCCTACGCCTGAAGCTCAAACAAGTTCCGGACCCTTTTTTGTCGCGCGAATCGGGCAGATTTGGGCGTTTTTATTCTTTTTACATTAGTGACCTTTTGCTCTGCACAAAATTTGCGGCAAAACGCGGTAAAAAACGCTGCAATTCGTGCGATTTTCTGCCTGAAAAGCTACTCTCAGGTGTGAATGCAGCCTAAGGGAGGGGGGGGGGGTTCTGGTGACCAGAGACCCCCTTACATCCGAGTTTCCCTTTACACCAGAGTCAGCAGCATTCTCCCTTACATCAGAGTCTTCATACTTTTTTTTTTTCTCCAATATATTTTTATTGAATTTTTAACAACATACAAACATGTAAAACATATAAAACAAAAGTGCTTTCAGTGTATACAAAGGGTCATTGGAAGTCATATCCATATGCAGTGCAAACATGGTACATCGGTATTATATCTCTGTAAGGGTACATCTCTGGAGGCCCCAGGTGGATAAATGCAGTAAATCCCGAACCCAAGCCGGAGCCTACTGGAAATAGGTATGTTTGGGGTCCCCCAGGGAGAGGCGAGGGGGGAGCGGAGTTCCGTCTAAGGAGCTAGCCCCATCACAACCACTTAAGCTGTTTCCGGTTCGGCCAGCCAATTGTGCCAGACCTTGTCGTATTTTTGTGGACAGCCCCTGTGCAGGTAAGTATCTTTGTATAAGGGAAGGCTGTTGTTCACTAGACGTTTCCACTGTACTATGCATGGGGTTCGGGCTTTTTCCACTGTATCGCAAAATATTCTTCCGTGCATAAAACAGCAATATACTAATCTCTGTGCGTCTAGCGGAGGACGGCACAATGGGTTCAATAAGTCCCAGTATGCATACCTCCATAGCCAGAGGCACAGTGATCAAGGTAACTTTACCAATCAATTCCAGTACTGTTTCCCAGTATTGTTGGGCCTTAGCGCAGCGCCAGAAAATATGGAAGAAATCCCAAGGCGATGCACGACAACGCCAACACTCCGGAGAATATGAAGGGTTCATCTTGTGGAGCCTGTAGGGGGTGTAGTAGGCCCTGTGGACAATTTTAAATTGAACCAGATGGTCTCGGATGGAAACAAGGGAGTTGAAGGGGATGTCCCAGACATTGTCCCAGTCATCATTGTCCAATGTTGGAATGTCAGTCTGCCAGCTAGTCCAGAGTTTGTAAAGAGACGGTAGTGACACGAAGATGAGGTGTGCGTACAGGTGAGAGGCGGGTTTCCTATCACAATTGAATCTGAGTGTTCGCTCTAGTTCTGACTGTGCCATTATACAGGAGGAGTTTGGAAATTGGGCAGCGAATGCGTGCGACAATTGAATAAAACCTAAATAGGTAGTAATTTGGTAAATTGTAGAGGGAAGACAGATTGGAGAAGGGTAGTAGGGAGCTTTGTGACACTATATGTGACATAAGCTTGATTCCGTGTCTAGTCCATGCGTGTGGGTCAGGGACCGTATAAATGTGAGGTAGACTGGGGTTCAGCCATATTGGGGTATTCGGAGAGCTTTCAGTTGGCTTGCATTTTTCAATGGCCAGTCCTGCCTTCCATGCTCTCAAGGTAGTGAGCATGGAGGGAGTCCGAGGGGACGGGGCTTTAGGGCCTCGATAAATAAGGAATTGAAGGGCTTCCAGTGAACCGACGACCGTTCATACTTCTTCTTTAGTCCACAGTGTTCTTTTTTACATCAGGATCTGCTTTTACACTGTAAGGGGGAATCCTGCAGACTCTGATGTAAGGGGGAACTCTGTGCTGGGTTATATTAACCTGACCTTCATGTAAAAGAAGAAATATGTTTTTTGTTTTTTGTTATACCTTAAGCACTGAAGACCAATAAGATGTTCCCAGCTCTAAAAATAGTTACTGTAGACCAGGTGGGTATCGTTTACTATAATAGTGCCTACATTTTACATCAGGAGCGTGTTCTTAAATATAACAATAGTTACACTGTAGACCAAAAGGGTGTTCTTTGCTGTAAGAGTGCTTACTGTAGACAAGGAGGGTGTCTGTTACTGTAATGCCG
Organism: Lithobates sylvaticus; assembly: GCA_028564925.1. Taxonomy (NCBI): domain Eukaryota; kingdom Metazoa; phylum Chordata; class Amphibia; order Anura; family Ranidae; genus Lithobates; species Lithobates sylvaticus. The sequence goes on along the minus strand of CM053036.1, from coordinate 211,366,464 downwards.
CGTACACATGATCAGAATTTCGACCAGCAAAAGACCGATGAGAGCTTCTCATCGGAAAATGCAACTATGTGTAGGTTCCATCGGAATTTTGCTGGCCGAATTCCCGCCAGCAAAAATTTGAGAGCATGTTCTTAATTTTTCCGTCGGAAAAACTTTCTATCGGAAATTTCCGATCGTCTGTAGCAAATTCCTACGCATGCTCGGAAACAATTTGGCGCATGGCTCGTCGTAGTGTTGTACATCTCCGCGTTCTTGATGGTCGGAATTTGGTGTGACCGCGTGTAGGCAAGACAGCTTGAGCGGAACACCTTCGGAATTCCATCGGGAAAACCATCAGAGCTTTTTCCGACGAGAATTCAGATCGTGTGTACGCGGAATAAGAGTGCTTACACTGTAGATCATAAACGTGTTCTTTAATGCATTAATAGTTGTAAACAAAGTTTATACAATGCAGCACTCCTATCTTGTTACAAATGTATCCTATTCAAATCTCCACATGAATAAAATAGGTCTGCCAGACCCTATTAGGTATCATAAAGCGGCACATTTGTCACGGATCTTGAGCTGATGTGCCCCCAATTCAACTAAAGGATGGGTTCAATTTGAACAGTCTTTTGCCAGTTGTAAACTGGGGGGCCTCCCATGGCTGCAGACGGAATCTCTCTGCCAAATCCTCTATCACCCGACAATCGGGCTTACACTAGCAGTGGTGAAATCCCTTTGATCTGTTGTCATTGCGGATGCGCACCCCTCTGAGATGACTCTGATAATGACACATCACAATTTTATGCCGGGACTCAATTTAGAGTGAAGCATTTTTTTCCAGAGGGCACATGACAATCCCTAGCGGGTATTCAATCAATGTTAAACCCACCAATCAATGCAATTATGGCACTTTGTGTTGCATAACTGGGAAAAAGTGACAGCCTTTCCCACTCCTACAGATTTAAAAAAATTGTGTCTTAAGGACGAGGAGATTCCCCATAGTCTATCCCAGTCATATTGAATAATGTCACACATAATGAATTCGGCACCTCCTAAATACCTTACGCAGTGGGAGATCGAACTCCACACTACTTTCACTTGACAAGATCCTACAAATGACCCATAAGGCATCAGTGTATAGCATGGTCAGGAGACAGGATACAAAATACTATCTAAATGGTACTGGGTTTGCCACTGCCAGTATGCTGGTATTGATAAATAAGGTATGTGGCGCTACCTTGTAAAATTAATAAATAAATAAATACTAAAAAATCGCATGAAATAAGGGTAAAATCGCATAAAAGTCGCAAAAAAGTCGCATGAAAATGAATATGCCTGGTGTGCATAAAACCTCATGTGCCAGTGAATACTTCAAACCTTATACATAAAATGTAAAAAATATTGCATGTAAATTGATGTGCATAAAATCCTCATGTGCAAATATGTGCAGAAGTATACACAAAATTATGTGTAAAATATCTGAAATTACTGAAATATCCAAGGGGAAAGGATTATTCCCCAACAGTATTTAAATATAAAAATAGTGTGCAATTCCTCTCCAGAATAATGTGCCAATCAATAAATAATGGAAATAAATCAATGAAATAAATTAAACTTCAAACGTGCAATGGCGGTAATGAATAAATAAATAAATAAAGTGCAAGTGCCAAAATATATAATATAAAAATATTAAAATGGTGAGTTCCACTCCAAGTGACTCCAAAAAAACAAATAATGTGAAGAAAGTCCACTAAGATAGTCCTCAATGATAAACCATCCAGGTACTGTCTATAAACAAATATATTTCTGTGTTTTAATGGTGATATTCTGTGCATCCTTCCATCCAGTGAATTCTGTGTCATCCAGGGTGCTCCCCACTGTTTCCCCCAGCCTCTCACCTCCAACAGCGGCCTCCACAGGCCTAGCAGCGCTGTATGTGTAATAACACTTTGGGCAGGTCGGTCTCCCTGTATCCACTCCAACCAGGAACTGTAATACTCCCGATATCCAATTAGTGATAAAGTGGACAATAAAGGAGAGAGGGGGGTCCAATGTGTAGTATAGCGGTACAATTTTATTTAAACAAACATAGTAACTTACATTTAAAACTTGTCACAGACGATGAAGACAAAGGACACTTCCGGTCTTGGCCGTGACTGGAAGCAAAACACTGACACCTGGTTCCTTCCCTGACGCGTATCGTCACTAAGCACGTGACTTTTTTAAAGAGTCCAAGGGTTTTAGGACCCTTTGAAAAAGTATTACAGTTCCTGCTTGGAGTGGATGCAGCGAGACCGACCTGCCCAAAGTGTTATTACACATATAGCGCTGCTAGGCCTGTGGAGGCCGCTGTGGGAGGTGAGAGGCTGGGGGAAACAGTGGGGAGCACCCTGGATGACACAGAATTCACTGGATGGAAGGATGCAGAGAATATCACCATTATAACACAGAAATATATTTGTTTATAGACAGTTCCTGGATGGTTTATTATTGAGGACTATCTTAATGGACTTTCTTCACATTATTTGCTTTTTTGGAGTCACTTGGAGTGGAAGTCACCATTTAATATTTTTATATTATATATTTTGGCACTTGCAATTTTTTTGGCACTTGCACTTTATTTATTTATTTATTCATTACCACCATTGCACGTTTGAAGTTTAATTTATTTCATTGATTTATTTCCATTATTTATTGATTGGCACATTATGCTGGAGAGGAATTGCACACTATTTTTATATTTGAATACTGTTGGGGAATAATCCTTTCCCCTTGTATATTTCAGTGATTTCAGATATTTTACACATAATTTTGTGTAAACTTTTGCACATATTACATGCAATATTTGTTACATTTTATGTATAAGGTTTGAAGTATTCACTGGCACATGAGGTTTTATGCACACCAGGCATATTCATGTTCATGCAAGTTTTTTGAGACTTTTATGCGATTTTACCTTTATTTCATGCAATTTTTTAGTATTTTATTTATTTATTAATTTTACAAGGTAGCGCCACATACCTTATTTATCATTATTTATACTGTGCGAGATCACATTTATGTTGGCAGCTTCCTAGTCTAGTTGGTTATAAAGTGAGGTTGTGCGCACTAGTTACCCCCCTTTCTTTATTCAGTATGCTGGTATTGTCTGGAGAGTGAAGGAACCATGTTCCGTATCTTCTGGTCTTGCCATAAGATTCAGTACTTCAGGTCTCCGGCCAAACACTGGATACTTACATTTTCTGGTATCTGTATACCTGATGATGTGGCCACATTTCGTCTTCATTTAGCTCCCCTCTCCTAGAAACAATATAAACGATATCTATGAATTAAATTGCTCAACTGCGCAAAGGCTTGCATTCCTGCTTATTGGAAACAAACATCGGCCCCACCTATCAAATTGGGGTTTCATAAGAACACCAAAATTAAACTGATGGAAGAGTTAATGAAAAAAAAAAGAAAGAAGCAGGAGGGAACCCGGGGGGTTCAAATGTGCTGTGGTAGCTACATTCAGTTCAAGTGGTGCCTGACTGGAACCCTCTGGGTTAGTGTCCATCACCCTCCAGCTGTATCAGGCAGGCTTTGGCTTTATTGACTATTTGGAGACTGGCCCCTTGGAAACATGAGGGAATCCATCTTCTCCACTATGGTAGTGAATACGAGCAAAGGGTCACCTAGTCTGTTTCTGACTGCTTGACAGATCTGCTATTCTGCTCCAGTGTCTTTAGGGATATTGGCCATCACGCTTAACTCCAGTTAGCCATTCTGCTCCTCACACCATTGGGTTGTATGTGGCATCGGAATACCATGTAGATTGTTTCTGGCTCGTTATCTTGGTAATTTGCTTGTAGAAACAGAGATATCCCACGTGTAGCACTATCCCCGCAGGAGCCACTTGGTAATTTGGGTTCTCTGTTCTGCGCCTCTGCTTGAAGAACAACCTCAGTCCCTCTGACCAACCTTGCTGAATAAAAGTTACTGCAAGCATACAAGTATAGATACATTAAACTCGGCTGTGAATTAGCACCAAGGAGATAGACACAAGACTGATTAGTGGTAAATGAACTCAATATATTGGTATGGGTTAGAAGCATGGGTTTGAGCATAAATGAGCGCACAGTAGGTATATACAGACAGAGTCTGCTAGACAATGTAATCATTATGTCAAAGTAAATTAAAATAGAGTTCTGTACCACTAACTGGAATCAACACATAAATCAGCAAATTCAGCAATAAACAGCACATATAAGAACTAACTACAATATGAATGATAATACTCATAATAACCAGTCTACCGTGCACTCTAGGAGAATAGCTAGGATATGGTGCAATGTCCCCTGAGAGGTACATCTTAGCATAAGCAATTGGTAAAGGTCTCAGTGTAGCAGCTGTAAAGGGACTGTCTTTAGTCCTAAGTCTCCAGCTGACTAATGTTGGGGCCCAGTTGTACCACATTGGTGCATGTGAAAATAGTCCCAGTCAAGCCTGCAGGCAGCAATAAGGCTGCTAGATGGCTGTATGGTCAGTTCCTAAAGGGCTCAGTCTCTCTAGCAGCAGATAGTAAATTCCCTCAGCAGCATCTCTCCAGTCCCAGTGATAATGTAGCTCACCATCCGGTCAGACACAGTGATTAGTCCTCTCTCTGCTGCTCTCCAGGTGACTTTGGCCGTTAGCAAATCTGGACTCGTCACTCATCATCCTGCTTAGGCCGCCATCATTCAGCAGTGGTGGTGCACACTGGACAGCTATATGCACTCTCTTGGCTCCCTAATGGCAAAAAGAAAGCTGTGTCCTCTACAGCCTCATGCAGTTTTTTTTCCCCTCCCCTTGGCAATCTCCCACTGAAATGTAGTTCAATGCTCAATAGAAGTCCACAGTATGGCTTTTCCTGAACTTCATTGCCATCACGGATGTCTATGGAGCTCCTTGACATCCCGGCTCCCCCTACTGGCAGGAGACAGACAGTGAGATGAATCGGCCTATCAGTTCAGTGATAGTGTAAAGAGTGGCTACAAACTGTCATATACAGTACATGTAAATGCAAAGTTAATAAAATCTATATATATATATATATATATATATATATATATATATATATATATGTATATATACAGGCATACCGCACTTTTAAGTACACAATGGGGTTTATTTACTAAAGCTAGAAAGTGCAAAATCAGGCTCACTTCTGCATAGAAACCAATCAGCTTCCAGGTTTTATTACCAAAGCTTAATTGAACAAGCTGGGGTCAGAAGCTCATTGGTTTCTATGCAGAAGTGAGCCTAATTTTGCACTTTCCAGCTTTAGTAAATAAACCCTATTGTGTACTTAAAAGTGGGGTATGCCTGTATATATATATATATATATATATATATATATATATATATATATATATATATATATATGTATATATATATATATGTATATATATAAAAATAAATAAATATCCAAAATGTTAAAATACAGAATATAGAGGTTTATAGAACTACAAGTTGTAACCGGGTTAAAAAAAATAAAACTCAATAAAATAGATGCAATGACAAAAAATGTATATGGACAAAATGATATGCAAATTACTTCTGCTTCAAAGATACTAGGTGTGTTAGTATCTGATATGTAATAAATGTGATCCTTGAGAATAACTATGCAAAGAATCTATACAAAATGCATGAAAAATCTGCGAGACATACGTAGAAAATAAATAGAGTGATATGCGGGGGTGAGCATTTTCAGTGAGTCATGCCAGTCTAAACGGGGGTTCAGGGCTTATTGGTCCACTTTTATTACCAACATAAAAAAAAAGCAAAGCCTCTTATGTCAGTATTTCCCACACCGCAGTGTTATAAGCAAAAACAGGTAATGAAAAAATACCAAACCATCTGGCTTCAGCAGCACTGCGTCTCTTGTCAGGATCCTTCAGACCCCGCTCTCTGGCTCTCCTGGCTCCCTCAGCCTTTAGTTGCAGCATGTCTCTGTATAGACCCACTCCTGGCCTCTAAATAAGGGATCTCCTAACACCCCAGGCTCTCTCTTATGCCTCAGAGACTTACAGACTCCCTCAGTCCCCCAGACTCCCCTCGTCAGCTAAGCTTACACAGCCTCCCCAGACTTGCGCAACTGTCCCAACTCTCCCAGTCCTTTTGGTGAGGAATTTCTTCTACATGGAGAGCAGACTTTCCAGTGGTTCGCCTTTCCTAATTGGAGTATATCTCTATCCTATCTGGAGCACAGAGCTCTCCAGACATGGACCCGAAGCTTTGCCCAAGCCTCACTTATAACAAGTGTGCAGACCTGCACACCCACACAGCCTGCAGGCCTCCATTAAGACCTGGACAATCAAGCCAGTCTTCAACACTCAGAAACAAAACTCGACATTTTCCACATTTTCTAAAAACATACACTTCTAGGGCCCTTAGCATGGTGGGTTGTAAAATGTTTGGAAACAAAGCATCCCTTATATCCCCTCCTGATGTTATACCAATGTTACCTGATCCAGATTTCTAAATTTCTTGCTGTTCTACCTATATATCATAACCCGCATGGGCACTGAAGTAGATAAAACACTTCCCCAGTGTAACAAGAAATCAAATCTTTGATGGAAATATTTTTGATGGATCTATGTAATAGGAAATCTTTCCTCCTCTTTAGATTGCCAGTCAGGATCTTTCATGTACAACACCACCCAAACATATAGACACCTTGTACATCCAAGAAGGTCAAGCTTTTATTCCTAGACTGGGGTGGGTCTATAACGCTTTTAGCAATTCTGCTACGTAATGCTGGTGCTTTTTTGTATACAATAGATGGTTTATTGGGAAGGGCCATTGCCAGATGTTTATCCTGTTTGAGAATATTTCAGTGTTTGTGCTGAATCCTACTTGTTTATGCTGGATGTTACAGTCCAAAATGAGAGATGAATCACTGTTAAACTCCTGATTGGAGGTCTTTTCTTTGTTCAATATGTCAGACCTATTTTTGTCCTGAACTAGATGTTCCACTTTGTAACCCCTCTTAATAAGTATTTTCTTGAGTTCTTTGGACAGTTGTAAAAAAGTTGCGGCAGAGTCACGTGATTTTCTAGTCAAACAAGTGTGAAAAGGGCCTTAATAATTTTGTTGGTACTATGTAATAGGAAATCTTTCCTCCTCTTTAGATTGCTAGTCAGGATCTTGCATGCACAACACTGCCCAAAAATATAGACACCTTTTACATCCAAGAAGGTCAAGCTTTTATTTCTAGACTGGGGTGGGTCTATAATGCTTTTAGCAGTTAAAAAAATCACTATTTTTGGTACAGTTTTTTTTATTTTTATAAATTGGCTTCTTGCACTGTTGTACAACAATGAGGAATATTAACAACCAGACAAGAGGATACAACTCTTCATGTGGGTCTCCTTAAAATGAGATCTGGTACAGATTTTGTTATTCTGTACAAACATTTCTATATCTAGAAAGACAGCATTCTTGGGGTGGTCCAGGTACGTGAGTTTTATATTTTTGTCATTATCATTCAACATGTTCATTAATTATTCACCCCCTCTCCAAATTATGACAATATCATCAATAAAGCGTTTCTATAGGACCAGCTGTTTTGTCCTATTTGTCAAAACCATCTCTGTCTACCACTTTGCCATGAATGCGATGACAACACTGGCAGCAAATTTAGCCCCGATCACCATGCCAGTAATCTGTTTATAAAAATTCTCCCCATAGAAAAAATAATTATGTGTAGGACACAATTCCAAAGTACAGTGCCTTGAAAAAGTATTCATACCCTTTGAAATTTTCCAAGAAGCCATGTGGGGATACAGCAACCATGTGGAAGAAGGTGCTCTGGTCAGATGAGACATAAATTTAACTGTTTGGCCTAAAAGCAAAATGCTATGTGTGGCGAAAAATTAACACTGCTCATCACCCTGAACACACCTTCTTTTCTTCAGCAGGGACAGGGAATCTGGTCAGAGTTGATGGGAAGATGGATGGAGCCAAATACAGGGCAATCTTAGAAGAAAATCTGTTGGAGTCTGCAAAAGACTTGAGACTGGGGCAGAGGTTCATCTTCCAGCAGGACTACAACCCTAAACATACAGCGAGAGCTGCAATGGAATGGTTTATATCAAAGCATATTAATGTGTTAGGATGGCCCATTCAAAGTCCAGACCTAAATCCATCTGAGAATCTGTGGCAAGACTTGAAAATTGCTGTTCAGACGCTCTCCATCCAATCTGACAGAGCTTGAGCTATTTTGCAAAGAAGAATGGGCAAAAATGTCACTCTCTAATGTGAGTTTTCGGTTAAGCTTAATGAATTTAATGATCTTCAATTAAAAAAGTTTTGACAGCTAATTATTAAATGGTTTAATTGCTGCTATTTGTTCTTATCTCATTAAGACAACTCTGACATGTCTCATTAAGTCACATTAACCTGTACGCTCGCCGAGGGACTCCACAGAGGATTAGGAATATGGAATACTCTGGGGTGATCATTTGGCTTTAAAGAAACTATAATATACTGGGATGTCATTTAGCAGTTTTGCTCTAAAGGAATCGCAATGTTAGGTGATTATGAATAATCAATATTTGTTGCAAACATATTATGTAATAGTTTGCTGAATTATATTATACTGAAATGTTTTATCACAAGAATCATCAACATCAAAGAAGACCATTAAGCTGCATCCTCTATAATAATATAAACAGACCTCAACAGGAGAGATCATGGGAGATATAATACACCATTAGGGATGGGCCGAAACCCCAGTTCGGTTCACACCAGAACACTGTGAACATGCAAAAGTTCTAGCGAACAAGCGAACCCTATTAAAGTCTATGGGACACAAACATGAAAAATTAAAAGTGCTCAGTTTAAAGGCTTATATGCAAGTTATTGCCATAAAAAGTGTTTGGGGACCCGGTACTGCACTAGGGGACATGTATCAATGCAAAAAAAAGTTTTTCAAACAATCATTTTTTCAGGGGCAGTGATTTTAATAATGCAAGCGAAACAATAAAAATTAAATATTCCTCTTAATATCCTTTAAATATTGTGCCTGGCGGGGGTCCTCTTAGTCTGCCTGTAAAGTGGCGCATCTGTGCAATGTGTAGAACATGCCGCACCAAAATGACATTTCTTCAGGAAAAAATGTAGTTCAAACTTGCTCGCGGCTGTAATGTATTGCTGACTCCCGGCAATATAGATGAAAAATCACCCGCCCCAGTCCATACCAGGCCCTTATCTGAGCATGTTGATGGGGACAATAGCCTCTTCCTGACAACCCTGGGCTGTGGTTGTCGGGGTCTGCGGGTGGGGGGCTTATCGGAATCTGGAATCCCCTTTAAAAAGGGGGCCCCCAGATCCTGACCCCCCCCATGTGAATGGGTAGGGATACATTGTACCCCTACCCATTCACCAAAAAAGTGTAAAAAAGTAAAAATATGTTTCCTCCTTGGGATCCTGGAAATCCCCACAGGCTGTGTATACCCTCCCAATTCATCCCTTTCTGGAGAAATTGCTGTATGATGACTGGGGTCACGCAGATAAAAATGTTCTCCTCCTAAAAGGTTTTTCATGCTTTATCCGGTGGAGGAAAAATTCACCAAGTAGTGGGGGGTGCCAGCAATAGATGTGGCTATTTCTTGTGTGAATAAAAGCAAGTAGGTTGGAGATATGGGACTTTAAAGGTAAATTGCATAGAAAATCACTCAAGTTTATTATAAAAATATATAAAATCTTTATTTAAGAAATTTATAAAAAAGTAAGGAGTACAGTTTGATCAAGTCATAGGTATACACACACTATTGCTGAAAATGAAAAGAAATACTGTAGTCACATACATATTATAATCACGTCCAAAAATGTTGACATGTTTCGCCGATTCGTCAGGAAAAAGGACGTAAGGACTTAATTATCAAGTGTAAAGGAGCACATTATGCTCAGCTTTTTTTGTGAATAAAAGCCTGACCTGTCCTGTGGACAATGATTAGGGGTTCAAAGATACAACTGATAAAAAGCTGGAAACTTTATTTAAAGCCTCCTTTTCTATGGCTGGCGCTGTGGTCCAGCCTGCGATCGCAGCAATCGGCATGTGACAGTTCCTCAAGGAACAAATGAAGCAGGTGCTTAACCTCCTTTCCACTGAGGAGGTGGTGGTTTATGCAGACCTTCCTAAGGCCTTATGTTTTAGTGGTTGATGCCATTATGGATTCTGTTCAGCAAGCGTCCCGCCTTACTCTCCTGCTGGTACACATGCGCGGGTCCCTTTGGATTAAGCATTGGGCATCTGAAGCTTCATGCAAAAGATATTTGACTGGATTCCTGTTTTATGGTGAACGCTTGTTTGGGGATGATCTGGACAAATATATCCAGAAGATTACCGGGGGTAAAACCATGTTGTTAATGGTTAAAAAGAAGAGTAAACGTCCCTCATTTAGACGTTCTCTTTCCCCAGCCCCTGGAGCCTCAACCTCCAGGCAGTGGCGAAGGCCTCCCCAGTCCAACACTAGAGGAAAGGTCCAAGGCCAAGCCCAAGGGCAAAAGAAGTCTTGGGGTCATAGTTCTGGTAAACAGAACCCCAAAGCCTCCTTATGAAGAGGCGCCCCCACTCGGCTGAGTGGGGGAAAGGCTGCTGCAGTTTGCAGGTGCCTTGCGGGAAGAGATTCAGGACAGATGGGTAGCCTCCACGGTGTCTCTAGGCTACAATCTGGAGTACCGGGAGCTTCTGCCATCTCGTTTCTTAAGGTCAAGAGTCTCCAAAGATCCAGAAAAGGAAAGGCACTTGTCTCTGGCCTTAGAACGTCTTTTATCCCAAGGGGTAATTATAGAAGTGACCCCAGATGAGCAAGGCTCAGGGTTCCACTCAAATCTCTTTACGGTTCCAAAACCGAATGAGGATGTTAGATCTATTCTACATCTAAAAGACCTGAATCAGTTTCTGGACATTCGTTCTTTCCGCATGGAGTCAATCCGATCAGTAGTTTCCACCCTTCAGGGGGGAGAATTCCTGGCATCAATAGACATCAAAGATGCATATTTACCAATATTTCCCGCTCACCAAAAATTTCTAAGGTTTGCGAAGGGTCAGCGCCACTTCCAATTCGTGGCCCTATCTTTTGGTCTTGCTATAGCACCTCGAGTGTTCATGAAAATTCTAGCCCCACCCCTGGCAAGACTAGGGGCTTGGGGCATAACAGTGACAGCTTATCTGGATGATTTGATACTCATAGAACAGTCTGTAGCACGCTTAGACCGCAATGTGCTCAGCACAGTAGAGTACTTGGAGTACCTAGGCTGGGTCCTCAATCTAGAAAAATCTTCCTTACAGCCTCTAAAAAGGCTGGAATATTTGGGCATGGTCATAGACACAGTCCAAAGCAGGGTATTTTTTTTTTTTTTCCAATAAAGTTTTTATTGAGAAAGATAAAACAGCAACAGATACAATAAATCCTTATAAAATGCATATAAGTAAATACATACATTATACATCCTTTAAGGGCGTTCACTTGAAATATAACAGGTAAGAGAGGGAATAGATGGTAAGGTTGCATATCTTATACAGTACAACGCAAACAAGCGATAAAAGTTGTAAACGAAACATAACAGTAACCTAAAGCAAGTATATGTGAAAATTCAGTTTATCATATTATCAAGTCGGGTTGTGGACAGAATCATATTAGAGCATAAGCTATGGCGACTCAACCATATACAGAGTCATCAAGGGGCTAAGACGCATGTATGGGTGTGTGGGTCATGGAGTAGGTCCAGTGCAGATCCCTCTCAACCCCAGCACCCCAAATGGGAACATGCTGTGCTGGGGGAGAGGGAGACGGAGGAGTGAAAAGTATGAGAGGAGTGGCGGACTAAAAGGTGTACAAAGGGTTTAGGAAATTCAGACCATGCTGGGGTAGAGACATGATCATCATCGAGGGTCAGAAGCCTGATGTGATATGAAGTATGATAAGGGGGGATGGAAGGCGGAGGACAGATACTAATCTATTCGAGGACCATTAGGGGATCTACAGGGTATAAGGGAATGAAGTCCCATAGTATGGGGACCGCTTTTGTAAGGAAGGTCATTAGCAGGAGGTCAGCATAGCATAACGGATTCAGGTCAGGACGGGGTCACTGTAGGAAGGTCAGAACAGCCAACCGCAGAAGCACCCTTAAGGGGAAGCAATAAGTTCCTGATAGGTTTGTGATGTCTTGAATTGCAGCCAACAGGACCATATATTACTATATGTGGTTGGAGTGTCTCTGGCTTGATGAATGATATTCTCCATCTCAGAGATCCTGTCAATACGTCGAAACCAGTCTGTGACAGTTGGAGGAGTCGTAGATCTCCAACGAGATGGTATGCACTGTCTAGCTGCATTGAGTAAATGTGGAAGGATAGATTTTTTATATACTGAGTGGGGTAGTGAGAGATGTTGCAAGAGAAATTGGGCGGGTGTATATTCTACATCATATGTGGAAATGTGTGTTATAGTAGTATGGACTTTCTTCCAGTAAGGTTGGATTAGAGTACAGTCCCACCAAATATGGAGCGGGGTGCCCGTTACCAGATTACATCTCCAGCATAGTGGTGGAATTTCGGGGTGGTATTTGTGTATGATGTCTGGTGTTCGGTACCATCTGGCATAAAGTTTGTACGAGTTTTCTTGTGCTGAGACATTGATAGTGTTTTTGTGAATACAGTGGTAGATACGTTCCCAGTCCATAATAGAGAGATCAATGTCGAGATCCCTTTCCCAGGCCTGTATTATGGTGTTCTGCTTGGGATCCACACCTTCAAACAGGAGTGCATATATTTGTGATATGAGATGTCGTTGGGGGGAGTCAGCGGTACATAGAGTTTCAAAATGATTGAGATCCCTGGACCAGAGGGCTGTGGTAGGAACCACTGTAAGAAAATGTCGGATTTGGAGAAAATTGAAAAACTGAATGTGATGATCAGGGAAATGCGATAGAATGTCCTGAAAGGAGAGTATGGTGCCGTTATGAAAAAAATTAGAGGCTCTAAGTAGAAGGGGTTCTAAATTATTGGACAAATTTCGAGAGGGAATCCCCGGGGGGAAGTCTGGATTTCCTTGCAATGGGGTCAGAGGGCCTGGGGATGGGGTCCACTTAAGTGATCGAGATATATTTTTGAAGGCTTGTAAGGTAGCGCCTGTGAGGGGGTGAGAGGAGTATATATTGGGAATATTAGAACCCGAAATCCATGGCAAGTGGGCGAGAGGGGTAGTGTCGAAAGAGTCTTCTATTTTAATCCAATCTTTGGAGATTGAGTGGATGTGCCAGTCAATTATTCTCGTGAGATGGCAAGCATAATAATATTTTTGGATGTCGGGGAGGCCCAAACCTCCTTTAGATTTTGGGAGTGTGAGCGTAGTCCAGCTAATCCGAGGTGATTTTGCTGCCCATATGAAGTTACGGCATAGTCGCTTGTAGGTCGTGAAAAAAGAGTTGGGTAAGTTAATTGGTATGGCTTGTAGAATATATAGTATGCGGGGTAGAATGTTCATTTTTAGTATGGCGGCACGCCCAAACCAAGAGAAATGCCCCGAGGTCCATTTGAGGAGGTCATGTTGAATCGTTTGTAATATTGGAAGATAGTTTAGGCTATAGAGGTCAGACATGTTGGCAGGTAGTTGGATTCCCAGATATGTAAGGGATTTGTCCTCCCAGGTGAAGGGGAAGTTAGATTTACATTGGGCTACAGTTTGTGGTTGTAGAGAGATGTTTATGGCTTTAGATTTAGAAAAATTGATCTGCAAGTTGGATATTTGTCTAAATAGGGCAAAGTCCTTTAAGAGATTGGGTAGGGTTGTGAGTGGGTTTGACAGAAAGAGGAGTATGTCGTCTGCGTAAGCCGCTAGCTTGAATTGTTGACCGTGAACCTCTATCCCGGATATGTCCGGGTTAGCCTTGAGTTTTCTCAAGAGGGGTTCCAAGGTAAGAATAAAAATAAGGGGCGATAGTGGGCAACCTTGGCGGGTGCCATTGGAGACAGAGAAGGCGCTCGACAGGCGGCCATTAATCCGTAATCGAGCTGTCGGATGTGAGTACAAAGAAAGTATCATTTGTACAAATTTAGTAGGGAAACCTAGGGCTGTAAGCGTAGCGGACATGTAGTCCCATGCCACCCTGTCGAACGCCTTCTCTGCATCCAGCGACAGAAAGAATCCCCGTTGGGTAGATTTGTGCGAGAGCCAGCGATGAATGTTAAGGGCTTTAATGGTATTATCCCTGGCCTCTCTTCCGGGGACGAAGCCCACTTGATCCAGGGAAATCAATTTAGGTAAAAGTGGAAGAATGCGGTTGGCAAGAATTTTGGCGTACAACTTTATGTCTACGTTCAGAAGCGAAATGGGTCTGTAATTGGATACAATAGTGTCGTCTTTGCCTGGTTTGGGAATCAGTGTGACATGTGCTTCTAAGAGATCATTAGGAACTGAGTCGGGGGAGGCAAGAGAGTTAAAGGTCGTAGTGAGGTGGGTTGCGAGTACGTCGAAGAAAGTCTTGTAATAGCTAACAGTCAGTCCGTCGGGGCCAGGGCTTTTGCCAGGTTTAAGTTGTTTTAACGTAGCTTTAGTTTCTTCTATTGTGATAGGGACAGTTAGGGATTCAGAGTCTGTTGCAGAGATCTGGGGAATACCAAATTGCGTTAAAAAGGTTGAGATAAGGTCTTGTCTACGAGAGGGGTGGTGCAAGGAGTCAGTCTGAGGTAAGTTATATAGTTTAGAGAAGTATGAGAGGAACTGATTGGAGATGTCTTCTGGGGACACGTGTGCTGTACCATCAGGGTCAATAATTTTATGTATTGTTGTAGAAGCTTTTTTACGTTGAAGTGCTCTAGCAAGTATTTTACCCGTTTTGTTACCAAACTCATAGAATAATTTCTGTGTTAACAGATATTTGCGTTTAAGTCTATTATGGAGTTCATCTTTAAGTTCTTCCCTGGCTACTATGAGGTCTGCAAGAGTTTGGCGGGCCAGGGATGCTTTATGTAGGCGCTCTAGAGCATGTATCTTAGCTGAAAGGGTTGAGATGCGTTGTCGTCTTAATTTATTCCTATGCGCAGTCATTGAGATGAGTTCACCTCTAATTACACAATTGTGAGCCGCCCACGTGGTCGGGGGAGTGCAGTCCGTGATGGGGTTTTCTTGAAAAAATTGGGCTAGTCTAGTGTTAAGCTTCTGGACATTAGATATGTCGGTTAGTAAAGAGTTGTCCAGGCGCCAGATGGGATTAGGATTTCGGGCAAACGGTATAGATAGTGTCATGGAGATCGGGTTGTGATCTGAAAGAATCATTGGGTCTATTGTTGCTTTCGTAAGGAGTGGTAGGTCGGCTTGGGAAATGAAAAAATGATCGAGTCTGGAATATTTGTTATGTGGGGGAGAAAAGAATGTGAAATCCTTTTCGTTGGGATGAAGGGTACGCCAAGTATCATGGAGGGTCAATTCTTGAAGCCTTTTTTTAATATCTCTTAAAGCTCTGTATGGTAGGGTAGAAGATCCGGTGGACGAGTCTAGGGTAGGTGTGAGCGTTACGTTGAAGTCTCCACCTAAAATGATAATACCAGAGTCTCCAAACACTATCTGGAGATACACAAGCAAAATCCTAAAGGTACCTCTCTCATAGGTATTGATAAACTGAAATTACCCTGGAGAGGGGGACCCAAGAAGAGGGCTATATCAAAACTCGAGATGAGTTGGGTATACAAGATTAAGAGTCTCAAACCATTTGGCTTGAATGTAGACATTGAAATTAACGCCTTCATAGACAATGCTTGACGACCGACTAGGGGATGGGGTGCCTGCCTCCTCCACCATTCCTGATTGTCGTGAGTTTGAAGTGTCTGGCATGTGGATGAAGTAACGTGGCTTTATATGTCCCAACCCCTGTTCCCCATCTGGGGGAAGGTGGTTTATACTCTGTCCAAACATATCACCAAGGGGGAGGTGTAGACCTGCTGGACCACATAGTGGTTCAATGGAGATGGATCGACCCTAGGTAGAATTACACCTTATCCTTACATTGTCGTTTGCAGTTTGGATACACTTGGTTTCCTAGTTCAGTTTAACATATTTTGATCCCCCTAATGTTCCCCCCCCCCCTCCACTCTTTTTTTCCTTTTTTTTCCTTCCTTTTTCCCTTTGGAAAGGCAGGACTAAGGATAATTGTCCAATATATGAATTATTTGATCTTAAAAGAGGGGAGGGTGACTAAGAAAGGGATTAAACTGCCCAGTCTATTTCTGGGCTACAAAAAAATGGTGCCTGGATGGAATCGAGGCTTGGTCCAGGCATAATATGGAAAGAAAAAACCATGGAAACATGGTGGCCGAACCAAATAGAGGCTTGGTTTGAACCAGACACTGGCTGAACCAAATAGAGGCTTGGTTTGAACCAGACACTATTTAAGTGATGTATCAACATATCACCTGTGCTCCAGGAAGACGCAAGGTATTGCGAAACATGTCGGGCAGGTTATGTTGATACCATCACGTCCCATTGATTCCCATGCACGGGTGTTACCATTTTTGTTGTTTTTAATTTAACCGGTTTTTTATTACAATTTTTATTTTAATTCAAATGTACGCTTTTTAGTACTTTTCCCTCTTTTTTCCTGCTGTCAATAAGGGAAAAAGTGTTTGTATTATTCTTTTGTATATCATTGTGACCTATGGAGAACTCCTCAGGTCTTTTATATTTTCAATAAAATATTTCCCTGGTACAAACAATATTTCACTATTGGGGTTTTTTTTCCCCCTTCTCTCCATCTCCACTCACGGCCGAGGGGCCTGAGTGCAGATTCTTTCCGCAGGTGGCTTCCGGAGGGTCCCCCATCTACTCTATCTCCCTTTGGGAAGTGCCCTCGATGCTAGTGCATACAGACGGCCTAGGACCCCTGTGATTGGCTACCTGCGGCGTCCATCAACTCTGTCCCGCCCGAGTGCAACGGTCGGGAGATCCCTGTGACCATCTATTGAGTTCCGGATCGCGGTCGTTCCACCAGAGGGGAGAGAGAGGAACAGACGAACGGGCTGCAAACCATATCCTTACAGAGGATCATTTCTGCCTGCGCTATTGACTCCGCTCGGAAGGGAGTCCAACGGATGGGGTAAGGGGCCACACACTCTCTTAATTGTACTGAGAACCTGGTCTGCTGTGATCCACAAAATCTTTTACCTTCAAGAGGAATTGATATTTGAACTTTTGTTTGGGAGTTGGATTTTTTTTTTCTCACATTGGATTTCTGTTTATAGATTTTTTTATTTTTTTTTCTTTCTTTCCCTCATCAGGAACTAGAGACTTTGTCACACAGCACTTTATTGAATTTTTTTCATTATTTGTGTATTGCACTGTTTATTGGATTTCTATAAGGTTCATATGTACCATACACTTCATGCAATTTTTCATTCAGTGTTTCAATTCAGCTGAGTAATCACACCTGGTTTCCATTTTGGGATTTATCTCACCTTTATAGGAAGGATTACTTTATTCATTTATTCACGTCACTAGGAGGGGTCACCACCTTTGATCCCTTAGCGCAGCATTTTTTGTATTTTATGTTTAGGTGCCTGATAGATATTTTATGGTTACTTGCTGCAGCTTTTACCATTTAGTTGTTTACCTATCACATTTTTTCTAGCGCAGTATTATTCTTTATTTATACACCTCTAATTACACACTTGTGAGCCGCCCACGTGGTCGGGGGAGTGCAGTCCGTGATGGGGTTTTCTTGAAAAAATTGGGCTAGTCTAGTGTTAAGCTTCTGGACATTAGATATGTCGGTTAGTAAAGAGTTGTCCAGGCGCCAGATGGGATTAGGATTTCGGGCAAACGGTATAGATAGTGTCATGGAGATCGGGTTGTGATCTGAAAGAATCATTGGGTCTATTGTTGCTTTCGTAAGGAGTGGTAGGTCGGCTTGGGAAATGAAAAAATGATCGAGTCTGGAATATTTGTTATGTGGGGGAGAAAAGAATGTGAAATCCTTTTCGTTGGGATGAAGGGTACGCCAAGTATCATGGAGGGTCAATTCTTGAAGCCTTTTTTTAATATCTCTTAAAGCTCTGTATGGTAGGGTAGAAGATCCGGTGGACGAGTCTAGGGTAGGTGTGAGCGTTACGTTGAAGTCTCCACCTAAAATGATAATACCAGAGTGGAATTCTGTAAGCAAATGTAGAGTTTCTCTGAAGAATGGAACTTGGCGTACATTGGGTGCGTATATGTTCGCTAACGTGACAGGTCTGTCATGTAGTGTACCTTTGATGAAAAGGTATCTACCGTCGCTATCCTGCTTGACGTCGGAAACCAGTAATGGGCAATGTTTGGACAATAATATAGAAACCCCTTTCGATTTGGAGATATTTGTAGTTGCATGGTATACTGTGGGGAAGTCATGGTTATGTAGTTTAGGAATATTGTCCGTTCGGAAGTGGGTTTCCTGTATAAATGCAATATGAGTCCTTTCCTTCTGCAAATGATATAACAGTTGTGACCGTTTTTCAGGAATATTCAGGCCACGCATGTTCAGCGAGCAAAATTTGACCGGGGGGAATCGTGAAACATTAGGGGGAGAGGTCCTATCTCTTGATGTGCAAGTTGTATCCGTCATGCTATGCTGTGTTGCTTTAAAATGGACCTGTGAGGTCAAAACGGTAGTGATGTGTAAGTAGGTAGCTAACTACCGAGTAGAGAATTAATAAAGACTAGGTTTTAAGTTTTGAGTTTTAGGTTTTGGGGGCTATATCAGAGGGAGCCCACGTATAAGGTGGGAAGAGGGTAGACAAAAACTAGCCTAATCCAGTCAAACTGGATGTAGGTTAGACAGATACAGTCAGCAGTCAGCCAATTGACTATGAAGTAAAGAGTATAGTAATGTACTGCGCTGTAAGGGGGTTGGTTTGGACCGAACAGAGCGGCCACTAGTATATTGAAGTAACTAAGATGGAGAAGGTGCCGCCGTTACCCCTCAGGGAGATATAGAGTGGGTGAGAGATGTTAAAAGTGCAGTAAAAAGACTTGAATCCTGAGCCAGCATCTGTTTATATATAGGTACATGTGTTTTATACATTGTAAAGAGGTGCGAGGGAGAGGTGAGTATTTAAATGAGGGCGTAAGGCGGGGCTGGATCCTGTGATATGTAAGGGGAGATGAAATCAGCAAGGAGACCATGGGGTGTAGGAGGTGTCAGACCATATGCGCTAATAGGAGTAAACGGGATAGGTATGAGGCGTAATGTCGAAAGCGGAGAGATGGTACATGGGAGGGGGGATACACAATCAAGGGCCACAGCGTATGGGACTGAAGGCTTGAACGTTACCTTTTGTATCATTATAAATCTCACCTGATATGCGTATTCGGTGCTCATGGAGAACGAGTATAACTGAAAACTTTGGCTAGAAAATTTGGGGTCAGCGGACGGTTGTTAAGGAGGGAGGTCCCATTTTAGGTTGCCCCTGAGTGGAGTGAGCCCCATATATGCGGGAGAAACACTGTTTCCGTTTTGAACAAAAGTGTTTGAGTGTTATTTTGGGGAAACTAAGTCGGTTCTATAACCGACAATAGGATAGGCATAATATAATGGGAAAGTGTGAAATGGTGTGTCCTTGAGTGATAGTAGGAGCAAATCTACAGTACACCCGTTCTCCATTTGCTGCCTTATCTGGTTGGTAACATATGAGACAACGTCATGTGCGGAAGTACAATTTATCACTCACTAAAAATATAATGATATAAGCAAAGCCAATCAGAGAATAGCAATTGTAGGAAGTACATTAGTAGAAATATATTACCCATCTCGCCACCGGCGTGCAAAGAAAAAGGAAAAATAAGTAAATAAAAGTCGAGTAATTGCAGTGACTCAGGGATTCAGAGAGTGAGCTTAGATGTAGCATGCAATCAGGATGGACAGGTAGTTAAGTGACTAAGAGCAGAGGGTGAGAGACGAGTTGCATGCCAGGGTAGGTTTGAGCTTGGTAAGGTATAGATAATGGTGGTGAAGACTGCAGTATAAAGAGCAGGGGTTAGCCAAGCAGCCTCAGATATTGCTTATAGAACAGTTACTCACGTGTATCCTTAAAGAGTGGCATTTCAAAAGGGACAAAAGAAAAAAAAAAAAGAAAATGCCTTTGACAGTAGAACCGAGAGTTGCACAGTGACTGCACGTGTAGCGGCGTCCATGGCGGGAAACAACCTAAGGGAAAATGGAGATAGAAAAATGAAAAATAAAACAGCAGAACGATTAGAATGCCCGACCGGGGATCAAAAATCTAACAGTCAGGAGCCGCATACGGCCGTGTAATCTGGCAGTCTCAGAAGTCCCTGTGTGTTCTCCGGGACCTTTGAGAGTCAGCCGGACCGTGTCCACGATCCAGTTGCCGGGCAGAGCGCATTCTTGATCCCGAAGGGGATCGGCGACGATACTGCTGGGCGTCATGGGTGTCCATCCGTTCTTCTGTTGGCGACGGGCGTCGGAAGGGGTGCGGGCGGTATTCAGCATACCATTCTGGTACCTCAGTGAAAGGGATATCCAGCGTGCGGCAGAAGTGGCTGAGGTCTTCCGGAACTTTCAGGAGGGCCGTTCGGCCCAGGCGGGAAGCGGACAGGCAAAAGGGAAACTTCCATCTATATTGAATGCCCTGTGCACGCAGGGTTTCGAGCAGAGGCTTCAGATGACGGCGATGTTGTAGGGTGATTGCCGACAGATCCTGGAAGATCTGAATAGGTGTACCGTTATGCTGCAGCCGCTGGGTCTCCCTGGCTTGTCTCAGGATATCCTCTTTAATATGGAAGTCCACAATGCAGCATATGATGTCCCTTGGCGGGTCAGTTTCTTTGCCTCTGGGACGTAAAGCCCTGTGGATCCGCTCATATTCAATATGGGTCTCCAATGGCTTGCGGAGCAGTGTATTGAAGAGGGCTGTCACTTCAGTGGTAAGGTTCTCCGGAGTAATATTTTCCGGCATTCCTCTGATCCGGAGATTGTGGCGGCGTCCCCTGTTGTCTAATTCTTCAAGGTGACGGTTAGTTTCACGTAACTGCAGGGTGTGTGTGTCAATTTTCCCTGTAGCTCTCCTAAGGACCGTCTCATGTTGTGCTGTGGTTTTCTCCACATCGACGACCCGTTCGGAAAGCGCGCGGATGTCCTGCCTCAGGTCCGAGATGGCGGCCGACAGCGTGTCTTTAATGTCTGCCGCGATTACCTTCAGGTCTTGTAGGGATAATTGTGGTTGAGGAGGCAAGGGTCGGTCGGTATCCACATCTTGAGGTGAACGCCGGATGTCAATCGTCGGGTCAGTTAGTGGCGGCTCAGTGGAATGTGAGGCGTTGTGTGGCGGGCCGGCGCCATATTGTTCCTCTGCATTCTGAACATCTCAGGGATGTTTTGGCTCCCGTTGCCCGGTTGTTCGCGGGGGGAGCGGGATCTGGAGGCAGAGGTATGTCTGGAGGCTGTACCCATCGTTTTCAGAGGTCTTGTGAGGCGAAAAAACACCGCTAAATGAGATTAGGGAGAGGTAACGGCGGGAGCAAGTCTCCTAAGCGGCCATCTCCTCGCTTGGCCAAGCCACGCCCCCAAAGCAGGGTATTTTTACCCGGGTCAAAAGCCAAAGCCATAAAGGATTTGGTCCGAGTAGTCTTAGCAAGGAAAAATCCCTCCATTCGACTGTGTATGAGACTATTAGGGAAAATGGTGGCCTCCTTCGAGGCTGTTCCTTACGCCCAGTTTCACTCAAGGCCTTTACAGAGCAGCATCCTCTCTGCCTGGAACAGAAGAGTTCAAGCCTTGGATCTTCCAATGTGTCTTTCACCATGGGTACGCCAGAGCCTCAATTGGTGGTTGCTGACCAAGAATCTACTGAAAGGAAAATATTTTGTTCCAGTTTCTTGGAAAGTCGTAACCACAAATGCCAGCCTGGGAGCAAGCAGAGAGCAGAAGCCAGCAAAGAGCAGCAGCAGCAAGCAGAGCAGGCAAGCAGAGCAAGCAGCAGAGCAGAGGCAGCAGAAGCCAGCAGAGAGAGCAGTTGCAGAAGAGAGCAGCAGGAGCAAGCAAGAGCAGCAGAAAGAGCAGCAGAGCAGAGAGCAGGCAGCAAGCCAGCAGAACAAGCATGCAGCAAGAAGCAGAGCAGAGCAAGCAGCAGAGCAGGGAACAGCTTAGCAGAGAGGAGCAGCCAGCAGTTAGCAGTAGCTGAGGCAGAGGCATGAAGTCAGAAGCAAGAAAGCAGAGCAGAGAGCAGTCGCAGAGGAGCAGCAGCAGTTAACCAGCAGCGAGCAAAATTTGACCGGGGGGAATCGTGAAACATTAGGGGGAGAGGTCCTATCTCTTGATGTGCAAGTTGTATCCGTCATGCTATGCTGTGTTGCTTTAAAATGGACCTGTGAGGTCAAAACGGTAGTGATGTGTAAGTAGGTAGCTAACTACCGAGTAGAGAATTAATAAAGACTAGGTTTTAAGTTTTGAGTTTTAGGTTTTGGGGGCTATATCAGAGGGAGCCCACGTATAAGGTGGGAAGAGGGTAGACAAAAACTAGCCTAATCCAGTCAAACTGGATGTAGGTTAGACAGATACAGTCAGCAGTCAGCCAATTAACTATGAAGTAAAGAGTATAGTAATGTACTGCGCTGTAAGGGGGTTGGTTTGGACCGAACAGAGCGGCCACTAGTATATTGAAGTAACTAAGATGGAGAAGGTGCCGCCGTTACCCCTCAGGGAGATATAGAGTGGGTGAGAGATGTTAAAAGTGCAGTAAAAAGACTTGAATCCTGAGCCAGCATCTGTTTATATATAGGTACATGTGTTTTATACATTGTAAAGAGGTGCGAGGGAGAGGTGAGTATTTAAATGAGGGCGTAAGGCGGGGCTGGATCCTGTGATATGTAAGGGGAGATGAAATCAGCAAGGAGACCATGGGGTGTAGGAGGTGTCAGACCATATGCGCTAATAGGAGTAAACGGGATAGGTATGAGGCGTAATGTCGAAAGCGGAGAGATGGTACATGGGAGGGGGGATACACAATCAAGGGCCACAGCGTATGGGACTGAAGGCTTGAACGTTACCTTTTGTATCATTATAAATCTCACCTGATATGCGTATTCGGTGCTCATGGAGAACGAGTATAACTGAAAACTTTGGCTAGAAAATTTGGGGTCAGCGGACGGTTGTTAAGGAGGGAGGTCCCATTTTAGGTTGCCCCTGAGTGGAGTGAGCCCCATATATGCGGGAGAAACACTGTTTCCGTTTTGAACAAAAGTGTTTGAGTGTTATTTTGGGGAAACTAAGTCGGTTCTATAACCGACAATAGGATAGGCATAATATAATGGGAAAGTGTGAAATGGTGTGTCCTTGAGTGATAGTAGGAGCAAATCTACAGTACACCCGTTCTCCATTTGCTGCCTTATCTGGTTGGTAACATATGAGACAACGTCATGTGCGGAAGTACAATTTATCACTCACTAAAAATATAATGATATAAGCAAAGCCAATCAGAGAATAGCAATTGTAGGAAGTACATTAGTAGAAATATATTACCCATCTCGCCACCGGCGTGCAAAGAAAAAGGAAAAATAAGTAAATAAAAGTCGAGTAATTGCAGTGACTCAGGGATTCAGAGAGTGAGCTTAGATGTAGCATGCAATCAGGATGGACAGGTAGTTAAGTGACTAAGAGCAGAGGGTGAGAGACGAGTTGCATGCCAGGGTAGGTTTGAGCTTGGTAAGGTATAGATAATGGTGGTGAAGACTGCAGTATAAAGAGCAGGGGTTAGCCAAGCAGCCTCAGATATTGCTTATAGAACAGTTACTCACGTGTATCCTTAAAGAGTGGCATTTCAAAAGGGACAAAAGAAAAAAAAAAAAGAAAATGCCTTTGACAGTAGAACCGAGAGTTGCACAGTGACTGCACGTGTAGCGGCGTCCATGGCGGGAAACAACCTAAGGGAAAATGGAGATAGAAAAATGAAAAATAAAACAGCAGAACGATTAGAATGCCCGACCGGGGATCAAAAATCTAACAGTCAGGAGCCGCATACGGCCGTGTAATCTGGCAGTCTCAGAAGTCCCTGTGTGTTCTCCGGGACCTTTGAGAGTCAGCCGGACCGTGTCCACGATCCAGTTGCCGGGCAGAGCGCATTCTTGATCCCGAAGGGGATCGGCGACGATACTGCTGGGCGTCATGGGTGTCCATCCGTTCTTCTGTTGGCGACGGGCGTCGGAAGGGGTGCGGGCGGTATTCAGCATACCATTCTGGTACCTCAGTGAAAGGGATATCCAGCGTGCGGCAGAAGTGGCTGAGGTCTTCCGGAACTTTCAGGAGGGCCGTTCGGCCCAGGCGGGAAGCGGACAGGCAAAAGGGAAACTTCCATCTATATTGAATGCCCTGTGCACGCAGGGTTTCGAGCAGAGGCTTCAGATGACGGCGATGTTGTAGGGTGATTGCCGACAGATCCTGGAAGATCTGAATAGGTGTACCGTTATGCTGCAGCCGCTGGGTCTCCCTGGCTTGTCTCAGGATATCCTCTTTAATATGGAAGTCCACAATGCAGCATATGATGTCCCTTGGCGGGTCAGTTTCTTTGCCTCTGGGACGTAAAGCCCTGTGGATCCGCTCATATTCAATATGGGTCTCCAATGGCTTGCGGAGCAGTGTATTGAAGAGGGCTGTCACTTCAGTGGTAAGGTTCTCCGGAGTAATATTTTCCGGCATTCCTCTGATCCGGAGATTGTGGCGGCGTCCCCTGTTGTCTAATTCTTCAAGGTGACGGTTAGTTTCACGTAACTGCAGGGTGTGTGTGTCAATTTTCCCTGTAGCTCTCCTAAGGACCGTCTCATGTTGTGCTGTGGTTTTCTCCACATCGACGACCCGTTCGGAAAGCGCGCGGATGTCCTGCCTCAGGTCCGAGATGGCGGCCGACAGCGTGTCTTTAATGTCTGCCGCGATTACCTTCAGGTCTTGTAGGGATAATTGTGGTTGAGGAGGCAAGGGTCGGTCGGTATCCACATCTTGAGGTGAACGCCGGATGTCAATCGTCGGGTCAGTTAGTGGCGGCTCAGTGGAATGTGAGGCGTTGTGGCGGGCCGGCGCCATATTGTTCCTCTGCATTCTGAACATCTCAGGGATGTTTTGGCTCCCGTTGCCCGGTTGTTCGCGGGGGGAGCGGGATCTGGAGGCAGAGGTATGTCTGGAGGCTGTACCCATCGTTTTCAGAGGTCTTGTGAGGCGAAAAAACACCGCTAAATGAGATTAGGGAGAGGTAACGGCGGGAGCAAGTCTCCTAAGCGGCCATCTCCTCGCTTGGCCAAGCCACGCCCCCAAAGCAGGGTATTTTTACCCGGGTCAAAAGCCAAAGCCATAAAGGATTTGGTCCGAGTAGTCTTAGCAAGGAAAAATCCCTCCATTCGACTGTGTATGAGACTATTAGGGAAAATGGTGGCCTCCTTCGAGGCTGTTCCTTACGCCCAGTTTCACTCAAGGCCTTTACAGAGCAGCATCCTCTCTGCCTGGAACAGAAGAGTTCAAGCCTTGGATCTTCCAATGTGTCTTTCACCATGGGTACGCCAGAGCCTCAATTGGTGGTTGCTGACCAAGAATCTACTGAAAGGAAAATATTTTGTTCCAGTTTCTTGGAAAGTCGTAACCACAAATGCCAGCCTAATAGGCTGGGGAGCAGTTCTGGAAGAAGCTTCCACCCAGGGAAGATGGTCACAAGCCGAAAGGCTCTTGCCCATCAACATTCTGGAGATTCAGACAATTAGTCTAGCCCTCAGGGTCTGGTCTTACAGGTTGCAGGGTTGTCCTGTCCGGATACAGTCCGATACAGACTGACAATGCTACGGAAGTGGCCTATATCAATCACCAAGGGGGCACCAGGAGTCGGGATGCCCAAAAAGAGGTGAATCACATAATTTCTTTGTACAGAGAGGCATGTTCCTTGCCTGTCTGCGGTCTTTATTCTAGGGGTAGAAAATTGGCAGGCGGATTTCTTAAGCCGCCAGCAGCTGTCTCCAGGAGAATGGTCTCTACACCCCAACATATTTCAGGCCATATGTCAAAAATAGGGTACCCCGGATGCAGACCTGTTGGCTTCCAGGTTCAACAAAAAACTGGACAGCTTTGTGTTAAGAACAAAGGATCCGCTAGCACAAGGGTCAGATGCCTTAACAATTCCATGGGATCAGTATTCTCTGATTTATGCGTTCCCTCCAGTTCCGCTTCTCCGGCGATTCCTTCAGAGGGTCAAAAGGGAAGGAAAGCCAGTAATTCTGGTGGCCCAGGTGACCTTGGTATGCGGAGATCGTAAAAATGGCAGAAGGAAGACCTTTTGTTCTTCCACTGCGCCCAGATCTACTCTCACAGGGTCCAATATTCCATCCTGACTTAGGAAGTCTGAATTTGACGATTTGGCAGTTGAGACCCACATTCTGAAGGGTTGTGGCCTCTAGGGGCCAGCCCTGTCCACTCTAGTTAATGCTAGAAAGCCTGCCCCCAGGCTCATCTACTACAGAATATGGAAGGCATATGTTTCCTGGTGTGAATCCAGGGGGTGGCATCCTAGAAAGTATGCCATTAGCAGGATTCTTGCCTTTCTTCAATTAGGCGTAGAAATTAATCTGACCTTGAGCACTATCAAGGGCCAGATCTCGGCCTTGTCGATATTCTTTCAAAGACCGATTGCCTCTCATTCCCTGGTCCGGGCCTTTGTTCAGGGGCACTACGATTGAAAGCCGCTTGTGTGCCCATGGAATTTGAATCTGGTTTTGTCTGTTTTACAGGAACAACCTTTTGAACATTGCACCAGGCTTCCTTAGTTCTTTTGACAAAGAAATTGTTTTTTTCTGGTAGCCATATCCTCGGCTAGAAGGGTATCGGAGTTAGAAGCTCTTTCTTGTAAAGAGCCATATTTGATTATTCACAAAGACAGGGTGGTGTTGCGTCCTCACCCAACTTTTTAGCTTAAAGTGGTTTTAGGATTCCATCTGAATCAAATGTGGTTCTACCGTCATTTTTTCCAGATCCGCAGTCCACGGAGGAAAAGTTGTTATACTCTTTAGATGTTGTAAGAGCAGTCAGAATCTATCTACAGGCAACGGCTCAGATATGAAAGACTGATTGTCTATTCATTCTGCCAGAAGGCCCCAAAAAGGGCCAGGCACTATCTCTAGATGGATTTGACAGGTTATTGTTCAGGCTTACGGTGTAAAGAAGAAGATTCCTCCTTTTCAGCTTAAAGGACACTCAACTCAGTTGGAAGAATATGTTTTTTCTGATCTGTGTCTCCCACCCCTCAAATTTGGCCATTGCTCTGGGACATCCCACTAAGTAATTATCAAATGCTCTGTGTCCCATGATGTATGAACAAGAAAATAGGATTTTTTTAAAACAGCTTCCCTGTAAAAATCCTTTTCTTGGGAATTTATTACGGGACACAGTGCTCCCTCTTTGGGATTATACTTATTGCTTTGCTACAAAACTGAGGTACTCTCCATATGGAAGAGGTTATATAGGGAAGGAACTCGCCTTTTAATTAGGGTTGCCAGTGTCCAATCACCTGATAGTGACTATCTAACCCACTAAGTAATTATCAAAGGCTCTGTGTCCCGTGATTTATTCCCAAGAAAAGGATTTTAGAGGTAAGCTGTTTTAAAAAATCCTTTTTTCTCATTGTATCCAGTACCATGCAGCTCTAGTGGGTATGACATTGCAGGGAGTAATAAAAGCTTTTTCTCACTACAGTGACAGGATAAATGAAAATAATGCTGGGACAAGATCTAAAGGTCAATAAAAGGTTTGGGGATAAATATTGGTCCATCCTGTGAAAACCCTTACATGTGCATCATCATATCAGGGGAACTAACAACTGCTGCAAACATTGATTGTTCTGTTTCAAATGCTGTTGTATGCATTTACATACCTCCTTAGACCCAGTCTGTCCAGACAATATGGTCACCTGCTGAGTTGGTACCATCGTCAGGCAGCTTAACTCTTCAATAAAAGACACAAGTCGAATTTAGCACAATTTTTATTCAGATAAGGAGGACAGAAGATGAAACCAAATCACATAAGTGAACAAGTTGTAATGGGCCAAAACCGACCCCTAGATGTCAGCATACATCAAACAAAGGCAACCTGATACAGTTCAATACAACACAGAAAAAATACATATACCATATTTATCCCCCTTAAAATCAGGGGAAAGTCGTGGGTGCGTGTTATACGCCGACCCCCCCCAAAAAAGTGCCAAAAAAATCAAACGGCGACGAAAAACAGCGACCGCCGCCGGAAAAAAATGAGCGCCGTCGAAAAAAAACGAGCGCCGCCGAAAAAGACCGAACTGTCTGTTTGGCTCCGCTCGCAGTCCCGCCTCCCTGTGCTCGCTTCCGAAACAGCAGGGAGGCGGGAATGCGAGCGGAGCCGAACAGACGGCTCAGGCTTTTCCGGCTCCGCTCGCAGTCCCGCCTCCCTGCGCTCGCTTCCGAAACAGCAGGGAGGCGGGACTGCGAGCGGAGCCGAACAGACGGCTCGGGCTTTTCCGCCGGCGCTCGGTCTTTTAAGGCGGCAAATTTAAATGTGGGAAAGGTGCAAATGACACTGACAAGCTGCAAATCACACTGGGCAAGCTGCAAATCACACTGGGCAAAGCTGCAAATGACGCTGGGAAAGCTGCAAATGATGCTGACAAGCTGCAAATCACACTGGGCAAAGCTGCAAATGACGCTGGGCAAGCTGCAAATGACTCTGACAAGCTGCAAATCACACTGGGCAAGCTGCAAATGACGCTTAAATGTAGGTGTTTTTTTTTCCTAAACTTCCCTCCTAAAACTTTTTTTCCTTAAAATGCCCTCCTAAACTTGGGTTGCGTGTTATACGCCGATAAATACGGTAAATGCGATGGAATATTGATAACAAGTGTGGAAACCATACATGGTTTCTTGTCATGTTTGTGATCTTTGTTTCTTCTCTATCACTTATGTCAAATATGGATGGTTAAAGTGGATGTAAACCCAAACCCAATTATTCTCTACATTATGACATCATCCACTTTAATGCATATGAATTTGTGTCCACTTTCCTCCCAAAATTACATTCCACAAATAATGGCTGAGTTTTATTTTTAGGGCATGGGTCCGTACTCCATAGATCAGAGGATTAAAGAGTGGTGGGATCACCAAAGGTGTGAAAGAGAGGAACACATGAACAGTTAGGGGGAGAGTAATATTCCCCAGTCTGTATTTAAGCACAACAAATAAAACTCCAATTAAGAAAATTGAAAAGTTGAGCAAATGGGTCACAACAGTGTGGACAGCCTTCTGACGTGACTCCTTGGAGAGGTTCATGCAGACAAAGAATATTCTTAAATAGGAAAAAGCAGTGACCAAAATTGTGGTGACAAAGTAGATGGTAAATACGGTGGCTGAAAGTGCACTGCTATTGGATGAATCTACGCAGGCCAGTACAACGAGGGATATATTATCACAAAAAATATTTTTTATTTTATCCCCACATAAAGGAAGTGCTGCTGTCAGAAAAAGGACCAATAAGAGGATGACGAAGGTTATGCCCCAACACCCAGAGATTATCTTCACAACCTTCTCGTTTGTCAATAACATGATGTACTGCAGAGGTTGACATATGGCCAAGTAACGGTCGTAGGCCATAATGGTAAAAGTGATCATTTCAAAAACGGCAAAAGTAGTAGTGCAGAGATTTTGAATAAGACACTCAGTGCGAGAGATCTTCTTTGAGGAGGTGATCAAGCCAATCATCAATTTTGGAAAAAATGAAGAGCTGCCAAAGATCCCATTGAAGAGCAAACTGGCTATGAGAATGTACATGGGTTTGTGGAGGCTTCTCTCCTTCAAAATGGCATATATGATTACACTACTTACTGTCAAAATATATGAGTAGACCATTGTAGAAAGGGAGAAGTAGAGATATTTTTGATTCTCCAGCTCCACCAGCCCCAGGAGGATGAAGCTGGTGCTGGTGTTGGATGCAGTGTCCATCTTTCTTCTTTCAATTCAAACTCGAGTTTCATCTGAGATCAGTTGCATGATCCTGAATAATTAAAGAACAGAGAAAACAACGTTTAGATTGTTACTTCTGAAATGTACATATATGCTTCCAAAATACTGTCTGCTGCTTTCATTTTTGGGGAATTTCCAAAAGTAAATTAAATTGTGGTATTTGGTTCACTGCCTAGTAAATTGGTGGTGGAGGGATATTGTGTAAAATATTAGAAACTTTAGTTTCATCTGCATCTTCCTGCTGAACTTGAAGAAAGTGGAAAGATAAAGCTGCGCGCGTAGGTTTATTTTACTGGTATTGTTATCATAAGGTATTGCTGTTGATGTAAATGATCTGGTTCCTGGGCAGGCAACTTCTATACCCCAGAGGATCTCCACAGTCTCCTTGGCATGTAGTGTAATGTAGGAAGGGTTGAATTTAAAGCGCCACACCAGAGATCCAGATACAACATTGTTCCATTATAGGTCAGGGTTACAATTCAAGAAGTTTCCAACGCGTTTTGGGAGTCTAAGTGCCCCCTTCATCAGGGCATGACTGGCAACAAAGTGAACAAACCAGTAGTGAACTACTGGACCTGGGTGCCAAACAAGCAGCAGATTAGGCCTTTCCTTTAAACTCACACTGGAATAAATACCATTGTAGGTCCAGTTCACTACTGGTTTGTTCACTTTGTTGCCAGTCAATCCCTGATGAAGGGGGCACTTAGACGCCAAAACACATTGCATACTTCTTGAATTGTACCCCTGGCCTACAATGGAATAAAGTTTTATCTGGACCTCTTAGCAGTAGTGTGGCATTTTAAATTCAACCCTTCTTCCTTTTAAAGGAGCACCAAAGTTTAAGGTGGCATCTTATAATGATCATCAGTGTGTAAAGATGAATTCCAAGAATGGTATATTTCTACGTTTACATTGGTCCAGCTTGGACCAATGTAACTATATATATATATATATATATATATACACATACACCATACATGGCCAATGTCCCTGGAAGTTGGAAATCATTGAAGTAGACAACGCTAGTCCAGTGACCATCACTTGCTTCCGGGTCCCATGCCGAACGCCTACCCTGCTGCATTCTGAGTGCAGGAGGTCAGCCCCTGAACACTGACTTCATTCAGAAAAGCTTTGCCTTTTCTGAAAGAATGCAAAGCGTTCTTTGTTTAAAGGAAGTGGAGAGGCTGGGTGATGACATCGCACTCTCCACCAGGTACAGTCAGAGA
Source organism: Lithobates sylvaticus (assembly GCA_028564925.1). Classification (NCBI taxonomy): domain Eukaryota; kingdom Metazoa; phylum Chordata; class Amphibia; order Anura; family Ranidae; genus Lithobates; species Lithobates sylvaticus. Next base: position 211,335,230 of record CM053036.1, on the reverse strand, counting down.
CCACTTAGCATGAATTCAGAAGATGCAAAGCATTCTCTGAATGGTGCCCATTCTGAGCAGCTTACCTTCTATGATCAGAATGCAGTAGGCCCTCCGCCTGCACGGGACCTGGATACAAGTGTAGTAGCAGTGTCTGCATCTGTGATTTCCAATTTTAAGGGGCATAAGTGTGTAGGCAGTTGCAGTCTACTTTCTCCACTGCAGATGGTGTCCTTCCGCAGTAGCACCGCAGCTGGAGAGGAAGTCAAAGGATACACAGTTCCTCTATAGGTTCCTGGATCACTAGGGAAGCACCCGATTGGATGCTGACACCCCATGTGACTCCAGCAGCCATCTTTGGTCAGGCAGAGCCTATTTAAGGCCCTGGCTCCTGGGCTTGGTGTGCTTTTTATGAGTTGGTAGAGTAGGGACAGGTACCCCGCCTGTTAGGGACAGTACTAGCGGTAGGGTAAGGTTCCTGACATAGGGTCACAACTCCTTTGCACATCTTCCCTCTTGGGATATGGATGGCAAGGCCGCATTCCACTCTCCTAACAGAACAAAATATTACAGCGCACACATGAAAAAAAGTGGGCTTAAAGTGGTATTCCACCCTAAAGTGGAACTTCCGCTCATCAGAACCCTCCCACCTCCCCTCCCCCCTCCGGTGTCACATTTGGCACCTTTCATGGGGGTGCAGATACCTGTCTAAGACAGGTATTTGCACTCACTTCCGGGCATAGATTCCCATACCCAAGATGGTGGCGGCAGCATCCATGGACCGAGGGACGGTTCGGCCTCGGGTGCCGACATCGCTGGACCCTGTGACAGGTGAGTGTCCTTATTTTAAAAGTCAGCAGCTGCAGTATTTGTAGCTGCTGACTTTTAATAAAAAATTTGTTTTCGCCGGACTTCCTCTTTAAGCACCATATAGCAATATGGTGTGACCAAATCACCATATTTTTTGATAATGTTTTTTGGAAATGTCTAGGTGTTTTAGATAGCCGTGCAGGAGGTAAATGTCTTTTTTGCATGTGTGCGCTGTAATATTTTGTTCTATTGTATGGTCTTATGGCTGCACCATCTTTAATGCATCTTTTAGGGTGTGCCCCCCAAATATCTTGTTTGTCTATTGTATGGATTCTGACCAAATCCTTTTGGGCAGGAGCACCCCACTCCCTAATCAGTGCCTCTCATTAGCGTCCACCTGTGTCATAAGTGGAGACCTTTAGTTCTCCCATATAGAGGAGTGTATGGCTCCCATGGTTCAGAGAAGCAGGATCTCCCAGTCTATGGATAGCGTAGGACTCACTAACCATGGGGTACTTTGTCGCAGTAAGTAGACTTAAGAACCATATAGCAATACAGTGTCACCAAATCCTCATATTTTTTGATAATGTTTTTTGAAAATGTCTAGGTGTTTTAAATACCCTTGCAGGAGGTAAATGTTTTTTTTGCATGTGTGCACTGTAATATTTTGTTCTGTTGTATGTTCTTATGGCTGCACCACCTGTAATGCATATTTTAGGGTGTGCCCCCCAAATATCTTGTTTGTCCACTCTCCTAACAGATGCATTTGGGGGCTAAGAATATGCATGCATCATACAAACTAGAGGGAGTACAACTGGGGGAATCAATGGTGGAGAAGGATCTGGGGATTTTGGTAGATCATAAGCTTAATAATAGCATGCAATACCAAGTCCTTTCTTGTATCAAGAGAGATATGGATGCCAGAGAGAGAGATATAATTTTGCCCCTGTACAGATCATTAGTAATACCTCATCTGGAATATGTAGTTCAGTTTCGGTCACCAGTTCTCAAAAAGGATAACGGGGAACTGAGGAAAGTGCAGAGAAGGGCAACCAAACTGATAAGAGGCATGGAGGAGCTTAGCTATGAGGAAAGATTAGAGGAACTTAATTTATGCTCTCTTGAGAAGAGGAGATCAGGGGGCATATGATCAACATGTACAAATACATAAGAGGTCCATATGGTGAACTTGGTGTTGAGTTATTCATTTTAAGGGGGCACTCTTTACGTCTAGAGGAAAAGAGATTAAATCTCCAAAAATGGAAAGGTTTCTTCACAGTAAGACCTATGAAAATGTGGGAAAGACTCCCAAGTTGGACCAATGTAACTATGTGGAAAAAATATCCATAACTTTAAATTCTCTTTAAGTTGGCACTAACCACTGGCCATCAATTTATAAACAACACTTAACACCAACCACAACATGACCCGAACTCACCACTGACCACCAACATTCTAGAGGGCAGCCACAAATGTTTTAGAGGAGAACTCACCAAAGACCACCAACCTCCCATGTTTTAGAGAACCACCACTGACCACCAACACTTTAAAGGGCACTTACAGTACAACTGACCACCAACCACCAATGTTTTCGAGGAGAACTCACTACTAAAGGCCATCATTTTGACCACCAATATAAGGGGCTTTACACTGACTTCTCTGCACAGTGCATAACCCTGACTTACCCACAACTGCTACAGTCTTAAAGCCATGATGTATATTGCATAATCCAGCTGTCCTGTACAAAACATACCCCTGACTGCCACACTTCTTTCAATGTGCTGTTCATTGCATAATCCTGACCACTACATGGCATAAACTCTGCTATACATTACATACCTCTGAGCACTTTATTCTTTAAGCTGTACATATATATTTGTTTGCATCACACGGTAAGCTGGTCTGTGCAATACATACCCCTGACTGCTGTAAGTTGTGCTATACATACTCCTCACTAACATGTCCATTGCCTTAACAGTTGCTAGTTACCAAGTAGTGTCCAAAATGTTTAAGGAACTTCATTAAGGTATGCTCATACAAATTCTGTGTGCATAAAAGTATATGAAACAGAAGAGTGTGATCCTTTGTGCTGAAGTTTATGTGTTTCTGTGTAATTCTCACTTGTGGCACTTTAAAGTATATTTTAGGGTACAAGGGCTGCAGCCTATGTGTGCAGTGTATACGCAGTAGGGTCAGGTTTTATATATCCATGCCCCTTAACGTCACTCAAGCATTATCTGGCCAAACCCACTGTTGGCTGTGGCGCACTATGCACCCCCCAGAACTCTTAAACAATCCTAGCAACTCCTCTGGACATTTTGAAAGAATTTTTTTTAGACATGCAAGGATTGCGAAGGTAAAATTGGAGGGCTACAAATGGTTCCAGGAACATGAGGTCCTTCTCTTACACATCCAACATTTTACTAGAATTAGAAATGTAGTATTTAAAATATTTAATTGCAGCACCATTCTATAACTGCCATCATTTATGAGGCATGCTGCTGCCTGCTCTATCCTTGCTGCCCTAGGCACTGGCCCACTGAGTAGCATAATGATAAGTACAGCCCTAGCTATTGTTTCATGATGTGTCCATAATTATAAGTATAATAATATAAGTATTTAAAAACAATCAGCCACAAAAGGGCATTTAGTAGTACTGTTTAATCCAATAAAATATTAGACATGTGCATTCGTTTTTGTCCGAATGCATTTTCGTCCGAATTTCGGGTATTTTTCTTATCGTTTTAACAAACGATAACGAACGCGCAGAATCCGAAAACCGAAAGATCTGACATAAACAAATGCTTTATTTTCATTTTCGTTGTGACAACAGTTCGATATAGATAGGAGATTCGATGACGCTGACAATAGCGATCTGTGTCCATCAAACCTGTGGTCGAATGTACGTAACCTTAGCTCTATTAGTCCAAGATTATTCGACATAGAGAGAAAAGATTCGACATGAAGATTCGACGAAGCAGTCGGCGCGAGTGAAAATTTATGGTCAAATGCTCTGCCCATAGGCTATAGAAGAATTCTAATGTTGGTTGACTAGTAATAATAATTAATAAATATAATTATTACTAGTGTCATACAACATTAGAATTCTACTATAGCTTGTAAGCGGAACATTCGACCGGAAATGTATGATTGCTGCGTTGTACAGTTTAGCTGCTCCGTCGAATCTTCTTAGAACATTCGACAGACACCATAAGCCTTCAATTACAGATTTGGCCTTAATTATTTTGGATTAATGCATTTTTTAACGAAACAAAATAAATAAAAACGAATTTCGGGAGTAACTAAATACATTTATTTTTCGGAAGAAAACTAAATTCCGAAACTAAATATTTCAGTGTGCACGTGTCTATAAAATATAGTGTAGCGCAACTTCCTTAGAAATGCAGGTGCATCTCAAAAAAATGTAAATATCATCAAATAGGTAATTTATTTTATTATTTTATTAATTCAATTCAAAAAGTGAAACATATATTATACAGATTCATTACACACAGAGTGATATATTTCAATCATTTCTTGGTGTATTTGATATATATATATATATATATATATATATATTTATATATATACATACAAACAGTCTAGTATATAGTGCAGTTGCTACTACTTTTCTGGTGGTGTACACATTACGCAATACAGTGCAGCCGTAGTGCAGTTGCCACTACACTTCTGGTGGTGTAAACAGTACACAATACTGTGCAGCCGTAGTGCAGTTGCATCTACTTTTCTGGTGGTGTACACAGTACACAATACAGTGCAGCCATAGTGCAGTTGCTACTACACTTCTGGTGGTGTACACAATACAGTGCAGTCGTAGTGCAGTTGCTACTACTTTTCTGGTGGTGTACACATTACACAATACAGTGCAGCCGTAGTGCAGTTGCTACTACTTTTCTGGTGGTGTACACAGTACACAATACAGTGTAGTGTGGTGTTGCAAAAAAAAATATACATCATGTCCGGAAGGCCACCAAGGAGAGGCAGACGCTTACAGGCCACTAAAAGAGGGCAAGCAGGCTCTGTGTCTACAGTCAACAGTTCTGGTCGTGGACATGGTGCATCCTCTGCAGGTGGCTGTGGGGCACGCTTGTCCTTTTTTTCTGCTGCTGGCCGTGTTATTGAGCCAGAACATGCAGAAGAGTTGGTAGAGTGGATAATAAAGACGTCCTCATCCTCCTCATCTTCTGTCACCCAGGCTCAGAATAGTTTGCGTTTCAATGCAGTTGCCAAAGCGACCTATTCCACTGGCTCCTAGTCCACAGTCCCTCCTTCCGTAGCCCCACCATCATGCATGGAGGAGTTCCCCAAACTATTCGACCACAGTGTTGGGTACATGCTGCTGGAGGATGCGCAGGGATTAGAAGGCTCCGATGTTGGTTCCCAAGTTGAGAAAGATAGTAATGTGAGCCTAGAGAGAGGGGGTGCCCAAGAAGGACAAGAAACTGGCAGTCCTGTTCCCCCAGCCACAGCATACTGCCAAGTTTGCTCCAGTGACGAGGAGGGAGGGGATGATGAGGTCACTGACTCTACTTGGGTGCCTGATAGAAGAGAGGAGGAGGAGAAGGAGGCATAACTCCAACGAGGCAGGATGTCCTCTAGGGGGCAGCTTAAGGGCAGCCACCCTACTGCATCACACCGCAGAGCTCCTGCACTGAGAGGAAGGAATGAATAGCAATGGGTGTCCCAAGTACTTGCAGCCAATCTGCTATCAGTACACCTATTTCTGATTTTAGCAGGCAAATTTCCGTACCCCAGTTGGTAAACTGTAAAAAGAAATTTGGTCCCAGCCATCCACATGCTCAGCGTCTGAATGTTAGCTTGGCCAATTTGCTAACTCTGCAACCTTCCATGAATTTGTGGAATGTGCTGTAACTCAGTGGCAGGTTCCAAAACACCATTTCTTTTCACGGAAGGCCATTCAGGCTCTCTTCCGGCATGCGAAGGCAATGTTTTGGCCTCGTGGGAAAGGGCGGTCAGCAGTAAGGTGCATATTACCGCTGACTCATGGTCTAGCAGGCATGGACAGGGACGTTACCTTTCCTTCACGGCACACTGGGTAACTCTGCTGGAAACTGGGAAGGATGCAGGACAGGGTTCAGTATTGTTGGAGCTTGTTCTGCAACCACGCCTCTAAAATACTAGTGGTGATTCTGCCACAGCTCTCTCCTCCACCCCCCCTCCTCTTCTTCTTCCTCTATGGCCTCTTCTGCAGATTTGTCCTCTGAACCAACGGTGCTCCGTAAGTGTTCAAGGACCTACGCAAGCACTCAGGCAAAAAGATACCATGCGGTGCTTGAGTTGGTCTGCTTAGGGGACAGGAGCCACACTGGGGCAGAGATTCTTTTAGCTCTGCAGGGGCAGGCTCAGAGGTGCTTGATGCCACACCAGCTTCAGCCAGGAATTTTTGTATGCGGCAATGGCACCAACCTTCTCTCTGCCCTCCGACAGGGACACTTGACCATTTCCCATGTTTGGCACATGTCCTGAATTTGGTTGTGCATCAGTTCTTGAGCAGGTACCCAGGCTTACAGGATCTCCTGAGGAAGGCTAGAAAATTCTGTGGTCATTTCCACCGGTCATACAATGCCAGTGGTCGGCTGGCTGACATTCAAAGGGAATGCAACCTGCCCACCAACTGCCTCATTTGTGACATGCCCACCAGGTGGAACTCAACAATTGCAATGGTGCAGTGGCTGAACTCGCAGAAGAGTGCCATCAATGAGTACCTGTGTGAGTATGGCACCAGAATAGAGTCAGGGGAGCTTGGCTTTTTTTCGCCATGACAGTGGCTACTGATCAAGGATGCATGCACTGTCCTGTCACCATTTGAGGAGGCCACGAAGATGGTGAGCAGCGACAATGCATGCATGCCATTTTTTTTTATTTGGGTCCGGAGTTCCCCTTAATATCTATACCAGACCCAAAGAGCCTGGTAATGGGCTGGAGGGGGGGGGGGACCCATGTCGTTTTTCTCAATGATTTTTATCTATATTGCCAGGACCCGACAATATATTACAGCCACAAGCAGTGTTAAATTACTTTTTTTTCCTTTAGAAATGTAATTTTGCTGTGGTATTGTTCTAAACACGGGAAAACTGTGCCACTTTACAGGCATACTATAGACACCCCCCAGGCACGATATTTAAAGAAATATTTAATTTTTATTGTTTCACTTTAAGCATTCTTAAAATCACTGCTCCCGAAAAAACTTCAGTTTTTAGAACTTTTACATTACATGTTCCCTGGGGCAGAACTCAGGTCCCCAAACACTTTTTATGGCAATAACTTGCAGATAAGCCTTTAAAATTAACACTTTTGATTTTTCACGTTCGCATCCCACAGACTTTCACGGTGTTTGCGTGTTCGAACAAACTTTTTTCATGTTTGCATGTTCTGCTGCGAACCAAACTGGGGGGGGGTGGGGGGGGGGGCTCGGGGGGGGGGGGGGGGGGGTGTTAAAAACCCTCCTGTAAAGTAGCACATCTTTCCCATGTTTAATAACAGTACCACAGAAAAATTTAATTTCTAAAGGAAAACATTTAATTCAAAACTGCTTGCAGCTGTAATGTATTGTTGGATCCCGACAATATACTGTACATAAAAAATCATTGAAAATAACGACGTGGGTCCCCCCCCCAGGTGTTGGTGGTGCCAGAACACTGTAACCCCTCACAGTTACTCTTGTTGGGCGCAGACACAGGCCCTGCTGTTAAATATTATATCAAAAATTGTAATTACATGGCCCTGTTAAATGGGGCAGAAAAATGGGGCCTTTGGTTTTGGTGGCGCCAGAACACTGTAAGCCCTCACAGTTACTCTTGTTGGGCGCATGAACGGGCCCTGCTGTGAAATATTATATCAAAAATTGTAATTACATGTCCCTGTTAAACAGGGGCAGAAAAAGTTTGCCTTGGGTGGTGGTGCCCTAAACCAAAAATATTGTTGGACGCTAGAATCATCAAGATAGTCAGCATAGGCAGTCAAATCCAATCAGTTTTATCAGCATCAGGTGCTTGTTCCCTGCTGTTCCAAAACTGATTAATTTTTATGTCAACGAAGTCTGTGGACAGGCGCAATATTTGATGCGTTACAAACCCTCCAGCAGCACTGAATATGCATTCAGAAAGCACGCCGGATGCAGGACATGCCAGTAGTTAGATTGCATATTGAGTCAGTTCTGGCCATTGGTCCATGCTCAAGACCCAGTAACCCAGTGGATGCTCTGTTGGAAAGGTCTCCAAGTCTGCTCTTGCCCCTAGATATTCCTGCACCATGTAATGCAGACCCTGGCGATGGTTGCTTGAACCATGTAGTGATTTGGGTAGTATGGGGGAGGGAGTCCTGTGCAATGATGGGGGGGGGGGGGAATGCATGGGGGCCCCAAGAAAATGTTTGCCGAGGGTCCAATCAATATTAACGACGGCCCTGAGTATATAGCGGCGCTGAGTAGTGTATAGTGTACATAGGCCCAGGTTTACACTTAGTTAATATATATATATATATATATATATATATATATATATATTTATATATATACACATACTAGACTGTATATCTATATTAATACACTGCCTGCACTGATTGAATATAGAGTAAACACTGAATATAAAGTCTATGCTAAATGCAGAGTGTATATATGTATATATATATATATATATATATATATATATATATATATTTTTATACTAGACTAGACTGACTATATATATATATATATATATATATATATATATATATATATATCTCAAATACACTGCCACTAACTGAATAACCTGCCTGCTTACGGTAATCTAAATCAAGCTATCTTTCTGTCCACGCCAACAACACTACAGAGGGCCGTCATGTAAGCAGCCTTATATAGTGTGGGGCGTGGACATAGTCCCCCTGAGCCATGATTGGCCAAAGGCACCCTACCTTTGGCCAATTATGGCTCTCTCAGCAGAGCGCGCTGTGATTGGCCAAAGCATGCAGGTCAGGTGCATGCTTTGGCCAATCATCATACAGCAATGCACTGCGATCTCCCGAACGCCCCCTATGTTCGGTTAATTTTAGAACAACCAAACACCCGATGTTCGAGTCGAACTTACGTTTCGACTAGAAACGTGGGCTCATCCCTAACTATAATTTTTGGTTTTATACACAGCCCATTTTAAATTATTGGGAAAGAAAAAAGTGCAGCGCTCAAACTATATCAAATAATACATATTACAGTGATACAAAATCCATGAAGATATATCTGAAAAAATGGTGAAAAAATATATATATACAATGGAAAAATAATATATATATACTGAAAAAAAATCAACAAACATAAAATTCAAATAATATATATATGCTGAAAAAATCAACAAACATCCGTGATCCAATCTGCATTGTTTGACTCCCCTTAACAAGGGGGTCACCGGGGATCTGGTAAACCTTCATCTTGTTTGGGTGAATAGAGGTGACGGGTTTCTACGTGGTCAAAATTTGCACGATTATTATCGTCAAGTTACATCTTATCATATATTTATTTTATTCATTTTTTTGATATTTATATGGACACTTTATTCACGCATGAATTTGGAATTTATGAACTTTATGTTTGTTGATTTTTTTCAGCATATATATATATTATTTAAATTTTATGTTTGTTGATTTTTTCAGTATATATTTATTTTTTCCATTGTATATATATTTTTTCACCTTTTTTTCAGATATATCTTTACGGATTTTGTATCACTGTAATATGTATTATTTGATATAGTTTGAGCGCTGCACTTTTTTCTTTCCCTATAGTTTTTGTGCCCAGTATCCGGGTTATGGTGTTCAGCTGCTTGTGTCATCTAGAGTTTTACTAAGCGCGGATTTACCCCCCCCCCCCTTTTTTTTTTAGCATTTTAAATTATTGCAATTCACATTAAACATGTTTATCCTGCTTATTTTTTACTGTATAACAAAGCAAACAAAAGAAAAACATGGGAGTTAAATAAGCACATCATTGGTGTCAGTGGCATTATTAATAACTCCCAGCATTAGTGTCAGTTGCCATAAAAATAACCCTAAAAATTTGGTGTCGATAATAGTAGTAACCCCCTGCATTGCTGTCAGTGGTTGCAGAAAATACCCCTGCCATTGGTGTCAGTGGACACAATGATAACCCCCAGCATTGGTGACAGTTGCAGTAATAATAACCCTCAGCATTGATGTCAGTAATAGTGACCCCCCTTCATTGGTGTCAATGGATGCAATAATAACCCTCTGCATTGGTGTCAGTGGATGCACTAATAACCTTCAGCATTGGTAGAAGTGAAAGTAATAACAGTCCACAGCATTGGTGTCAGTATTAGAAAGTAACCCCCTACATAGGTGTCAGTGGACACATTGATAACCCCCAGTACTAGTGTCAGTGGATATACCTGTGTTGCCAACCCCCCGATGACTTACTTTACTGACAAAACATGAAACTGACAAACTGAAATATGACAGTTTTTCTATTAAAAACTAAAAATCACTATTTAAAGGTTCAATTCGCCATTAGGGAACAAATAATAGATGCACATATCTGCGCAGGAAAAAAAAATTGCATTTATTAATTTTTCCTTCTCCTGCAGACACTTCTTCAAGCTTTTTCAAGTAGGAAGCTAGTGGAAGCATCAAAGGACTACAAGAGTGCTGATCAACAAGTAACGTATTCCCAAAGGCGAATTTAGCCTTTAAACAATATAAACAATATATAAACATTAACAATACCCATGATAAGTAATATGCCTGGATTTACAATTTAAAAGTCAAAACAGTGTAACAAAGTGTGAGCAAGAAAAGGGTTATGAAAGACATAGGGCACACTGAGAAAGAACAGAAAAATAAGTTCTGGGTATTAAGAAATATTCGCACCATGGCGAACAATGGTCATGGCCAGTGGGAGGATTTTATAGGGGGATTAAACAGAATCTGCGCCTACTGTGTACACTGCACACATATGCTAAAATCTTTGCATCCACAAAATACTAATTACTGCACCACAACTGACAACTTTACAGACACAAATAAACCTCAGGACAAAGTCACTTTTTTAAATAAAAAATTTCCATTATATTTATTTTTAAGGACACAAAAATTATATGTTTGTCTTACTGAGCCTATCTTACAGAAGAACTTCATTAAAGCCAGCAACTGTTGAGACAACAAACACCTTGGTCGGGTTTATATACAGCACAATCTATAAAGTGCAGCAGTCAGGATAAGCACCACATTCACATCAGAGTCATCCCTTACATCAAAGTCCCCAGCATTCCCCATATAAATCCGAATCCCCCTTACATCCATGATCCTAGCTTGCCACCTTACATCAGAGCCCCCTTATATCCTCCAGAGTGCTCCCTCTACATCCTCCAGAGTGACCCTTTATATTAGTGCCTCCAGAGTCCCCCCTTACATCCTCCAGAGTGCATCCTTAGTATGTCCAGAGTGCCTTAGTAGTAATAAGGAGGAACTTTGGAGGATGTAAAGGGGTACCCTGATGGTACTAACTTATCGCTTGGGAGGGCCCGGTAAAGGCGGCAGAGGGAAGGGAGGATTTCCTTCCGCCTCCTGTAAACATAATGCAGCTGCTCTATAGCCACTAGGATTACTTTTACAGCGAAGGGTATCTCTTGCCGTGAAAAATGATATCTCGGTCAGAGATGGACATGAAGTGGCTAAAGACCGGAGTTGCTTTGCATTCAGGAGTGAAAGAGGGGTTGCGTAATAAAGATAGTAAAAATAGACGTGGAGAGAGTAGGCCTCCAGTACTTAAGATAACCCCAGATCCACAAAGAGTGCTGTGTGATAGGATTAGATAGATTGCTGCTGGCGGAGGGACGTAGCCACAGAAGGTCATGTATAAACATTGGTGCACAACCCACTGCTTCCAATTTAACCCAAAGTGGTGTTTAATTTTTAGCATGATATTTTGTTATCTGAGCAAGCTGTGCCGCTAGGTGGTATCTCAAGAAGTACAGGACACCCAACTCTCTCCTAACTCTAAAAGCCAATTTTTTTAAAAGGAAAAATGCACAGTTTAACCTATCAACACGCAATAAAAAATGATTTACACCCAAAATAATTGCCAACATTCTAAATTGTAATTGTACCATCTACAGGGATTAGTTGCTGCTTTTTGCACATTTCATTTTTAGTGAATCATTTTTAGTGAATTGTACCTAATGCCTGTGAACTCCCAGTAGACTGAATGACTTTCTTTGCTCTTGTAATGAGCAGTGGTGTGCTCGCTATAAGGTGTAGGAAGGGTCTGTATTGTGTACTGTACCTGCACCCTGGAGGTCTGCGGCAGAGACAAGAGTACCGTAGTCATTGTGTTCTCAATATATAGGATTACATTGGAGCATTGTAGCTGATGAACCTGAGTCACATTTAATTCCCCAGGGCTGGGAAATCCCTCAAGCAGATGGCAGGATGTGTTCCATAGTTAGACTTCACAAAGAAGTTTATACAAACTGCACATATCCAATTTAATGAAAGCAAACCCAGGAGACATTGTGAGATGATGAAGAACTCATGTATGCACATCTGACTGTTCACTAATGCCTATGGCAAATTTAAAGTTTAACATCATTACAAGAGATATAAATACCTGGAAGTGTTACAACAGCACATTACTTGCGTGCATGCTCACTACATATATATGATTTTAGGTCTTTAGGTTTTCCATACGTAAATAGATATCATCCTAGGGATAACCGTTAGAGAGCTATAGGCAGAATGTATGTGACTGTTTAATCTAGTTACCTGTTTCTAACCACAGCATTTTTGAAGAATAGTTATTGAAGACTAGGATTGATTACAGTTATGTTAAAAACTTGAGTCCCCATATTTCTGCAATTAAAGAATTTGTAAATAGGCTTTCAGGACCATTGTTACATGCTTTTGGAATGAAAAGCCTACACAAAGATCAGTGAGTATGTCGTTCAATGCTATGCTTCAGCTATGGGGCTTAGAACCTTGGGGTGATGGCTAAAACCTTAGTGGACCTTATATACTGTATTTATTGTAAGATCGGGTTGATTAGACTCAAGTGGCGCATGCATTTTCAAGAAGTTGCGCCAGTCCAGAACTGCATTTTTAAGGGCATGGATCTTTTATTTAAAGGAATGGAAAAATTCACAAAATACAGCAATTTTCCATGCAGGGGTTCCACCATTACTGTAACTTGCACAATCAGAATACTTCAGCCTCCTAGATTACTCGCTTGCCACACGGCTGCTTCAGGCCTCAAGCCTAGGCCTAAAGTCTGCTCCTTCTGCTCCACTTGTGTCTTCACACTACTTCACTCCACACAGAGGTCCTTGTACACAGGAATCTGGTCCAGAATACTTGGAGGTCTGTGGTCCTCAGGTACTCAGCCCTCCCAAACAGGCCCTCACAAGGTTCAGTCTCCCAGCTCAGGTCCTTGCTGATTCTCCCTTGCTGTAAACACTTACAGCAATGAGTCCTCCCAGCTCTGGTCCCAGTTCAGCAATCACTGCACAGGCTCAGAAAAAGCAACATGTCCACGCTCTGTGGTTCCTACACCACTCTGAGATGACACCCTGGTCTGTGTACAGTTCCAGTCAAGACTACATGTCTGTATGGATTGGTTTCTTCCAGCAAAAGACCCAGATCTCTCCAGAATTTCCCAAGAAAAATCCTATCTCTAGTCCTTTATTGTGCCATGCATAGCAAGAGCTCTTGCTCCTGATTGCTTCAAATCCTCTACTGCCGGGTGGGAAGGGGGGCAGGAGTAAATGGGGGATTTTACAAAGAGCCCGCTCTGCTCACACAGCAGAGATGTGAGGGGTAAAAGGACCACAGCCTGCTCTGCTCACACAGCAGGGAAACAAGGGGGAGAAATGTACTGGCTCTGTCACTGCTCACAGTGGGGAGGGGGGGAGAAATAAGAGAGAGCTGCACACAGCTGGAAGAGCTCCTATCTACACATTCCTCCAACCAAAAAAACATTTGGTCCCCAAAGGAGGGACTGAGTCCAGTAACATATAAATATTGATAACCTGGTTCATAGCTTTGAAGGTACAATGATAGGCAAAATTAGGTTAGTTAACAAGAAAAAGAGGACATGCCTTGACTGTAGACCACTGATACCGTTAGGGTCCATCAAGATGTGTTAGGGGGTGAGCTATAGTAGTCCCAGGAGCAGGGAGACTTGGCATTTCTGGAGCTGTTTGGGCAGTATGGATGGCTTCTTCTGATCTTTCACCCAAAGTATCTTAGGTCAGTCTCTTAGGGGGGCGGATGGCCCTCTTTGGTCTCTTTCTTTGGTTCAGATTGCTTCTCTCCAGTAGATTCACCGAGTTCAGGGGTTGATTGGACAGTCTCTAGGTCTGGGACACTTGGCAAAGTTAGGGGGGTCTTCCTGATTTCCTGGTGGATGACTCTGAGGTACAAACTTTAGGGCCTCAGGCCTGAATATACTAGTGTCAGTCTCTGTAAGAGGAGGGAATGGAGTGGGGTCTGTAGGTGTAGATGGTCACAGCCAGTCCATACAATTTTCACTGCTTTCTTCTGCTTCTTTGGTTGCAGAAGTTGTGACCTGTTGACTGGAACTCATCTGGAAAAGGACGGGTTGGGCAATGGCATCTTGGTGCTTACAGGTACTCTGATGGCCTCACTCAGAGGCAGTAGATGATTTTGATGCCACCTCTTCAGAGGCATTATACTCCCTTCAGGATGGACTTGGTACATAGGAAGGCCAGGCAATTGTTTTCAGATAACATATTTCTGAGACTCCACCAGTCAGCTATCTTATGCTTCCCAGAGGGTTCCAGGTTTCTCTGCAACACTCTGTGTCCTGGCTGAAGATCATAGACCCTTACTCCCAGGTTGTAGTTCATATTGTTTTGCTGACTTTTGGCATTAGAAGCATCTCAAGCTTTCTTGGCTTTGACTTTGACTTTGGCTCACGTAACAGTACATCCAACCAAATCTCTGCTGGCATCAACATGCAGTTCATAGAGCTTGGCTGAGTAAGCATTGACCAATACTGGAGCTTTGATTAAACTCCACTTGAACTGGATAAAAGCCTGTTCGCATTGGTCAGTGCATTCAACCTCTATGGACTCTTGGGACTTTTGAGGTCCTTTATTTGAGCGAACTCCTTCTGAGGTCCCTTGTTCCTTCTGATCCACTTTGATTTGCAGGAGTTTGAGAAAAGATCGGGCTATCGTTGCAAACCCCTCTGTAATAAAAACAGAATCCCAAAAATGATTTCAGCTAGTTCACATCCCAGGGGCTGGATCAGGTGGTAACAGCCTCCAACTTTTTAGGGTTAGTGGCCAATCTCTCAGTGCAGACAACAAGACCAAGGTAAGTGACCAACAACTGATAGAACTGGCACTTTTCAAGAGATAATTTCAACCCCTCTTCACATAGATGCTTCAAGACTTTTTTCAGCCACTCCTTATGTTCTTCTAAAATTTGCCCAAAAATGATGATATCATCTAGGTACACGAGCACTTCTATGAGGTTTGTGTCACCAACAACCTTTTCAATTAAATGCTTAAAGGTTTCTGGGGCGCCACAACAGTCCTCGTGGCATTCAAACTCAAAGAATCCATTTGTCAAATTGAGAGGTTTTTATCTCCATTGTCATGATGCTTCGAGATTTCATGGTACCCACTTCTTAGGTCCAGCACACTAAACCACTAAGCTGGGATAGACATTGTAGAGCATCTTTACTTTGACAGGTGATGTCTGTGATAGTTCTATTGAGAGTATGATAGTCAATACACATTCTTAAAAACTCATTCTTCTTTCTCACCCTCATAATGAAAAAGGCACAGGGGCTTCTTTACTCTCGTATTATTCCTGGTCTTTTCAGTTTTTTCAATCTGTTCTCTGAGATCCTCTAAGTCTGCCAGCAGGATGCATCTGGATCTTCCTTGAAATGGCCTGTCCTCTTGTAGATGAATGCGATGTTGGGCACTTTTTGCATACCCTACATCAAACTCTTTTCTTTATAGATCATTTTTTGCCAGTTTAAAAGCTGTGGTTGGGCAACTCTTCATTCTGGTGGCAGAGAGGAATCTTTGGACATAAAGTATCTTCAGATAACTCTTCAGGGGCTCTGCCCACCAAATTATGTGGTGAAACAGGTCTGATCCTGCAACCTCTGCTGTGCCTGGCAATGTCTCTTCTTGCTTAGCCACCTGGGATGATGGACAACTCCCTGGACAATTCCTTGAAAGATCTTGCCTTGAGCATTGTTTCTCTTAAACTCTTTGCTGCTCCTATGAAACTCATATTTTAGCAATGCCTCTGCACTTTCTGTTTGCCAGATTATTGTGCTCTCCCCAGATAATATCTCGCCATTGTCATTGGTGCTGCCATTGGTATCTCTGCTATTACTCATTACTGATCTTTGGCTTGTTTTTCCACTCAACTTCTGCTTGAACCCAACTTGTAATCACTTGTTGTTAAACTTTGGCTTGTTTACTGACTATGCGTTTGCTTGATACCTACCTGCTATATCTGCTACTGGACCTGGCTTGCTCACCTCCTGATGGAACGATCCTGAGGATGGCTAACTGATACTAATAAGCAGGAAAACCCATCTCCACCATTAGGAGCTCTGGTGAACATTGGCTGGTCCAGATGGTCGGTGGGAGCTTCTCTACTGCTTTAGTTACTGGTTTCTGAGCCTGACCCCTGGTCGTGCCAGAATAATTTGGCCCAAACATGGAGGCTGCTATAGCATGCTGTGGCTCCTTTCAGGCAGCAAATTGCAGAGCTGCAGGAGAGTTGCACCTGGATTGGCCATCTGATCAAGAATTACCACCCAATGACCCGGAAGCTGTTTGATTAACATATGTTTCACTAGCCCTTTGGTTCAGGCCCCACTAGGGATGTCGTGCACCACACAGTAGTCCAGCTGCTCATTTTGTTCTTCGCACCACTCTACAACAGTGTGTCATGGTTAAGCAATAGAGTTGTCTGCTTACCTGTCTTCATGTGTTCATCTCTAGAGACCAGCCGACCATCACCTGACTGCTTTTATATCCCTCCTCTGGCAGGGCTCCACCCTAGCTCCTATCACAGGACTCTATATTAACCTGTGCACTGCAGGCCAACCCTGCTGATCAACCTTTGTGTGTTTGGCTTTCTGTTACCAATCGTGTGCTATTCAGTGTTCCGTTACCGACTTTGGCGTGTCCCTGATTATCCCTGTTTGCCTGTGACCCTGACCCTCTGGCGTGTCCCTGACTATTCCTGGTTGCCTGTGACCCTGAACCTTGGCGTGTACCTTGTTGTCCGTTTCTGCTTGTAGCCCTGACCTTGGCTTATCCCTCACCATCCCTGTCCTCCTGTTGCCTACTGTGGGTGTGAGCTCGGGGACCCTGGGGGTCGCGACCTGGAGCCAGTTGCAGCCCAGTCCATCCTCACCACTAGAGGCTCTGGTGAACACCAGCTGGCTCTTAGACTCCGCGCCCCAGGGAATCTTACGCTCTAACCCCGGTGCACTCCTGATCCTGACGGTGTGCATCTGTCATCTAGCCTCCGGGTGACCTGACAGTTTGATCAGCCATGGACCCGGCTGACGTGCCGCTTCCGGCAGACGATCCTTTGCAGGGCATAGCTCGGAGACTCGAGACCCAGGAATCCAATCAGACTCAGGTGATGCGATTCCTTCGAGGTCTGGCTTCCCGCTTCGAGCAGCTTCAGGCTTCCTTGCATACACGCATTCTTATTCACTGCCAGCTCCGTCCCGTTTCTCTGGGGACTCCAAGGCCTGCAGGGGCTTCCTCAGCCAATGCACCATTCATTTTGAGCTCCAGCCTCAAAATGTTTTGTCTGATCGGGCAAAGGTTGCCTATATCATTTCCCTCCTCTCCGGTGAAGCTTTAGCTTGGGCTGCCCCCCTGTGGGAGAAAAATGACCCGGTGGTTTCCAGTCTGTCCGACTTCTTGAAGCTCTTTCGAAATATCTTTGAGGAGCCAGCTCGGGGTTCTTCTGCGTCTAGTGCCCTTTTACGCCTTCGCCAAGAATCTTGTTCAGTGGGACAATATGCACTTCAGTTCCGTATCCTCACGGCTGAGTTGAGCTGGAACAATGAGGCCCTGGTCGCAACCTTTTTACATGGCCTCTCTGACCGAGTGAAGGACGAATTAGCAGGAAGAGCTATCCCCGCTGGTCTGGACGATGTAATTTCCTTATGCAATCAGATTGACATTCATTTCCAGGAGAGGTCCTTAGAAAAAAGTCGCCAGCACCCCCTAGGTCCTAGTCAGCCTGAACTCCTTCCCCGTCGCCCTGTGGAGCATCCCCTGCCTGCTGAGTAACCCATGCAGCTGGTCCGGACCAGATTAACCCCCGAAGAACGTGCTAGACGCAGAACTTTGGGCTTGTGTCTGTATTGTGGAGGCAGGGGTCATTTTCGTGACTCCTGCTCTCTTTCGTCCGGGAAACGCTCGGGTCTAATACATTTGGAAGGTGGAGTATTGGACCCAGAAACTTCACCTTCTCGTCTTCTTCTTCCGGTGTTCCTCCATGTAGGCACTTCTCCCCAATCAGTCCTAGCATATCTGGACTCCGGGGCTGCCGGCAATTTTATGGACTGGAGAACTGCTTCTTCTATGAAGCTTACCCTTTCTCCCCTCACTACACCACTGGTAGTCTCAGCTATTGATGGCACAGTGCTCCCAGGGGGCCCTATCCGTTTTCAGACGCTACCTATTAGGATGTCGGTAGGGATACTCCACCAGGAGTGGATTTCCTTCCTCATTCTTCCCAAGGCCTCTAACCCTATTGTATTGGGCCTTCCTTGGCTACAGCTCCACTCTCCACATGTGGACTGGGTCTCTGGGCAGATCCTGGCTTGGGGTCCTTCGTGTTTCTCGTCCTGTCTTCTCAAGGTGGCCCCCAAAGGGAAACTTTCCATTGCTACCACATCCGTATCGTCTGATCTTCCCGCGGCATATAGCGATTACCGGGATGTGTTCTGTAAGAAGTCTGCTGAGGTGCTTCCTCCCCACAGATCTTTTGACTGTGCTATTGATCTTGTCCCTGGAGCAACCCTTCCCAGGGGTCGCACCTACCCTCTGTCCATTCCCGAGACCCAGGCCATGTCTGAGTATGTCGCCGAGAATCTGGAGAGAGGTTTCATCCGGAAATCCTCTTCGCCTGCAGGAGCAGGGTTCTTTTTCGTTGCCAAAAAGGATGGGACCCTCAGACCCTGTATCGACTATAGAGGTTTAAACGCAGTGTCTATCAAAAACCGTTACCCCTTACCTCTAATATATGAGGTATTTGACAGGTTGAAGGGGAATTCCATCTTCACTAAGTTGGATCTCAGAGGTGCTTACAATCTCATTCGAATACGAGAAGGTGACGAATGGAAGACTGCATTTAACACTAGGGACGGGCATTACGAATACCTGGTTATGCCTTTTGGGTTGTGTAATGCTCCTACTGTGTTCCAGAATCTACTGTACCAGTTTGTTGTCATTTATCTGGATGACATTCTCATCTTTTACGAAAGTCTGCCTGCTCACAGAAACCATGTCCGCACCGTACTTCAGCGCCTTAGAGAGAATAATCTCTATGCCAAGATGGAGAAATGTTCCTTTGAATGTTCTGAGGTCCTGTTTCTGGGATGTTTTGTTTCTAGTTTGGGTCTCCGCATGGATCCCGGAAAGGTCTCAGCCATTACCAACTGGCCCCTTCCCGCTAGCCTCAAGGCCACACAGCGCTTTCTTGGTTTCACAAACTATTACAGGCAGTTCATAAGGAATTACTCTTCCATTGCTGCGCCTATTATCGCTTTGACCAAGAAGGGTGCGAATGCTAAAGACTGGCCTCCCGAGGCTGTCTCCGCGTTTCACGATCTGAAACAGGCCTTTGTCTCTGGACCTCTCTTGAGGAGACCAAATCCTGGGGACCCATTTTTTCTCGAAGTAGACGCTTCTTCAATTGGGGTGGGAGCTGTGCTTCTTCAGTTCTTTGAGAAGAAACGCCAACCATGTGCGTTCTTCTCCAAAAAAAATTCTCAGGCAGAGAGAAATTATGCCATTGGTGATCGGGAACTTCTTGTAATTAAATTAGCGTTGGAGGAGTGGCGTCATCTCTTGGAAGGTTCCCCTCACTCCATAACGATCTTTACTGATCACAAGAATTTACAATACCTACAGAATGCTAAACGTCTGAACCCCAGACAAGCCAGGTGGAGTCTTTTCTTTTCCCGTTTTAAATTCACGATCACGTACAAACCTGGTTCCTGCAACGGTCGGGCTGATGCGCTCTCTAGGTCATTTGACACTTTGGATGAGGAGTCCACCCCTGATCCTGAGCCGATCATTCCTACCTCATGCATTGTTGCCCATTCTACCACCCTGGAATCAAAAATTCCTCCTGGCAAGACCTTTGTTCCCACAGAGCTAAGAGCCAAAATCCTTTGTTGGGGACATGATTCCAAGGTGGCAGGTCATGCTGGGTTCCTCCGATCCTTCCTGCTTATCAGTCGTCACTACTGGTGGCCTAATCTCCGCTCGGATGTTAAATACTACGTTAAGGCTTGTCACGTCTGTGCTCAGTCTAAATCTTCCACTCAAGCCCTTGCTGGTCTTCTCATGCCCTTGCCCATTCCTAAGGAGCCCTGGTCTCATATCGCAATGGATTTTATTACTGATCTTCCACCGTCGGAGAATAATACGGCCATTTGGGTGGTGATCGATCGGTTCTCCAAGATGGCTCATTTTGTTCCTCTTCCTGGTCTCCCTTCTGCCCCTGCCTTGGTTCCCATTTTTGTACGAGAGATTTTCCGCCTTCATGGCGTTCCTTCCCATGTCGTTTCGGACAGGGGTGTGCAGTTTACTTCTCGTTTTTGGAGAGCCTTTTGCAGATCCCTCGATATAACCTTGGATTTTACCTCCTCTTACCATCCTCAATCCAATGGCCAGACCGAGAGGGTTAATCAGGAGTTGGAGGTCTTTCTCCGTACCTTGGTCTCGGCCCATCATGATGATTGGGTACCACTGTTACCGTGGGCTGAGTTCTCCCACAATAATCATGTCAATATCAGTTCTCAGAAAACACCCTTTTTCACTGTTTACGGAAGACATCCTCAACTCCCTCTTCCTATGACTTGTTCTTCTGACATTCCAGCTCTGGCTACTGTTCAGAAATCTTTCAATTCAGCGTGGGCTGACGTTCATGATTCTCTCCAGAAAGCTGCCAATAAATTCAAGAGTTTTGCTGACCGTCGCAGACGTAAGCCTCCTTCTCTTCTGCCGGGAGACAAGGTCTGGCTCTCCACCAGGAACATCAAACTCCGGGTTCCTTCTCTCAAATTCGCCCCAAGATTCATTGGTCCGTACACCATAACTTCTAAACTGAACCCGGTTTGTTTCAATCTCCAGATTCCCAAAAGCCTCAAAATCTCTAACTCCTTCCATGTTGCCCTTCTGAAGCCTTTAGTCCTCAATAAGTTCTCTCGTCCTTTCTCTACCGTAGCACCGGTCTCTGAGGATAATCAGGAGTATGAGGTTAGCCAGATTTTGGACTCCAGACTCTGTAGAGGCATTCTCCAGTACCTCGTACACTGGAAAGGGTTTGGTCCTGAGGAGAGGTCGTGGATTTCGGCTTCCGAGGTCTTTGCACCTCGTCTGCTGAGGAGGTTTCATTTGAAGTTCCCCTCTAAACCTGGTCCCAGGCGGGGAAGGGGGAGGCCTCGTAAGAGGGGGGGTACTGTCATGGTTAAGCAATAGAGTTGTCTGCTTACCTGTCTTCATGTGTTCATCTCTAGAGACCAGCCGACCATCACCTGACTGCTTTTATATCCCTCCTCTGGCAGGGCTCCACCCTAGCTCCTATCACAGGACTCTATATTAACCTGTGCACTGCAGGCCAACCCTGCTGATCAACCTTTGTGTGTTTGGCTTTCTGTTACCAGCCGTGTGCTATTCAGTGTTCCGTTACCGACTTTGGCGTGTCCCTGATTATCCCTGTTTGCCTGTGACCCTGACCCTCTGGCGTGTCCCTGACTATCCCTGGTTGCCTGTGACCCTGAACCTTGGCGTGTACCTTGTTGTCCGTTTCTGCTTGTAGCCCTGACCTTGGCTTATCCCTCACCATCCCTGTCCTCCTGTTGCCTACTGTGGGAGTGAGCTCGGGGACCCTGGGGGTCGCGACCTGGAGCCAGTTGCAGCCCAGTCCATCCTCACCACTAGAGGCTCTGGTGAACACCAGCTGGCTCTTAGACTCCGCGCCCCAGGGAATCTTACGCTCTAACCCCGGTGGGATCCGTCTTGGTGTCCATCGGCCCTGTGTTCCGATTCACCTGGACTCCCGTCCGCTGCAGTCAGTCATAGGGTCCACTACCTTGCGGTGCACTCCTGATCCTGACGGTGTGCATCTGTCACCTAGCCTCCGGGTGACCTGACACAGTGGTAGACTTTGTTTCTCTTTCTTGTAGCTCACAGGCACGTCAAGCAGAGTATGCCGGATAAGCCCCCACATTTATCACTTGTAGTATAGGGTCCTCTGCTCTCTAGCCATAGGTGAAACCTCACTTCCACTGATACCACCAGAATAGTTTGGCTGGAGACTCCCAGTGCTCACGCAAACCCAGTGAAGGGATCTCAGACAAGGGGCTAGTCTTAGGCCTGTGAGTTTAACATACTAATAGCAACCTAGTCCTGTCCTTAGGTATGTAGTAATTATGAGCAATACTTTAAAGGAGATTTCTGCTGGCAATGGTGGGGCTCTTTAATGTTGGTGTGCAAAAGCAGTGAAGATGCCTCAAGCGGTGAAGCTCAGCAGCAGTCAAGGTTGAGTTAGGTTCAGGGAGTGGGTAGGCCCCTTAATCCAGCTAGGCAGAGATAGGGCAGCTCAAGAGGCCAGTAAGGGGGGGAAGGTAAGTATGAAAGTATTATGCAGCGAGAAGAGGTGCATAAAGAGCAATCAAAGTCAGCATTCTGGGATACTAAAAGCTGTGTTAATGGAGAGCTCTCCTTCAAGTTTGGGTTGAAGAAAGGGTTAACAATTAGTTATAATTGTTGTGCGGGTCAGGGTCCCTCTCACCAGATCCCTCTGCGACAGTCCATGTCTGACTACGAGTAGTTCTTTCGGTGGGGAGCACCATTAAATAGCTGTGAAGGAGGGTTGAGCTTGGCCGGTTTGTTGCCTGTAGCCACAATCACATTCAAGCTCCCAGCTACCAGCTGTTAATTTGAAAGCACCTGACTGTAGAAAACACATTTATGTATTGGATATTGTGTTATTAAATAGGCTCATGCAGTTTCACAGCATTCACTTATCTGTGTGTATAGTACAAGTGTATTGAGAATTAGGTATACAAAATGCAAGTGTAAATCATCTCAGCAATACTGTACTTCTCTGTTTACAGGAGAGCTGCAGTGGAACATAATGGATGAACTTAAGTGCACAAATTTTGGGGTACAAGTGTATGTCTGGACAAAACATTAAAAAAATGTTCAGCATATCTCTGCAATACATGTGCATTCATCTATGTTTTATCCCCTTTATTCCCCTTTACATCAGGGTCCACCATGCTCTCCTTTACAACAGGGTTCGCAGAATTCCCCCTTACACTGTAAGTGAGAGCCCTGCGGACTTTCATGTAAAGGGGAACTCGGTGGACTCTGATGTAAGGGAGAACTTTGTGGACTGTGATGCAAAGAGGAACTCTGGAGTCTGATGTAACGGGGAACTCTGTGGACTGTAATGTAAAGGGGAGCTCTGTGGACTCTTGTGTAAGGTGAGGGTGTAAGGTGAGGGGGGGGGGGCTCTGGTGACCAGAGACCCCCTTACATCCGAGTTTCCCTTTACACCAAAGTTATCAGCATTCACCCTTACATCAGAGTCTTCATACTTTTCCTTTAGTCCACATTGTTCCCTTTTAAATCAGGATCTACAGAGTTCATCCTCACACCGTAAGGGGGAATCCTGCAAACTATGATGTAAGAGGGAACTCTATGCTGGGTTATATTAATCTGGCCTTCATGTAAAAGAAGAAATATTTTTTTTGCCTTTTGTTATACCTTAAACACATTGCTAATTGTACTACATTACACATTGTAGCTTGAATATACCTGTACATATTTGCACCGAAAACTGTCATTTTTTGGCAAATTTATGAAGTGTAAGTAAAATAATGTTCTGTCAGTACATTTCATGTGCTGTGCCAGTAAAACAAATAGATGCTGTCAGTACATTTTTGGAATCCTGTCTGTAAACTTCACTGCAGGGGGTTGGCAACACTGGCTTGCACTGTTGGTCAGGAGGGTGTTCTTTAATACAAGTATAGCTGAACTGTAGGCCAGGAAGATATTCTTTACTTAAAGAGTAGTTACTGTCAGAGCTGCTGTTAAAAGACACGGGCCCCATACAACCTACCCGACAACCCCCTCCCCCCAAAAAAATAAATCTTGGTGTGTGAATGAGGTCTTGGGGCTCATTCACATGGGTATTGTGCCCTGTAGAGTGTGAATCAGTGTTTATTATGTGGTTGGACTAGAGATGTAAAATTTCCGGAAATTTTAAAGTTCGAAAAAAACATTTTTTTTTTCATTTTTTTGGGGGAAAAAAATGAAATTTTCGGAAAAATTTAAAAAAATGCTACATTAGCACTTTTTTGTCTTTTTAAGATCGAAAGTCATTCTGTTACGAGAACGTTGAGAAAAACTATGTGCAATGTCATCATTGCTGTCACTTCGATCCGCAAAGGATTTTTTAATATCTACAGGACACTTGTTACATACAAGAATGTGTTTTTTCATCCTGGTAGCATATGGAAATGCAGATTTCATCTGACAATATTTGCAAATCACATTTTTCTTTTCAGAAGAACTTGTAATGTGAAAATGCCTCCATATGCTAGATGTTGGTCTCACCATTTTTCTGAGGGGAGTAGGAAATAAAAACAAGAAAAAATTACTACTTTGCAAGAAGACACTAATCTATGGTTGTGTGCGGGGGTGGGGGAAGAACCAGATTACTGGTAATTAAATTATTATTTACACAAAAGTTTAAAAAGATAAACTAATGTAGCTAAATAATTCAGCTTTCTGGATTCAGAATAAGATAAATGTAAACGCTTACCTTTTTTAATTAAGTATATACTTTTAGGTCCTTTTTGTTGCTCTGTATTTTCTGCTCTGTATGCTTTTGAGGCCTAGTGAAGAGGACAGAACAAACCAAACACACCCACTAACATGCAAAAGCAAAACTGAAACCTTTTTCTTGTTACAATAGCATACTGTTCTTGCATTGGAGGGTTCAGTTTGTTACCTAGGACTTGCTTGTCCTGCACAGAAATTAGAATTAGAATAATCTGATATCATAATTTTTTTTAGAAATGATTTGGAAAATATTTGAACACCCTGTCTTAAAATATTTTATTCATCATTTTAAAATAAAATATTCCACATTTTTTTTTCTTTTTTAAATTTTTCCAATTTTTGGGAAAAAAACAAAAAAGCCTTCAGGAAAAAAAAAGTTTTTTTTTCAGAATTCTTCCTTTTTTTTTCCGGGCCTTCACATCTCTAGGTTGGACCCATGTGTAGGCAGACTATGTTTTGCTATAGAGATGCAGCAGCTGTAGGAACACAGCCCTGAGTCCTACTTTGAGAGGCGTATGGATGCAGGTGTAATGCCCCGGACACAAACAGTGTGCATTGGGGGCCACTCACCCAACCATGCACACGTGTGAAATTAAGACCTGTGGCTGTATTCATACAGCAGATACATCCTCATAGGGTACCAGGTGGCTCCGGCCGCACAAACAAACTGATCATTTACACTGTATGGGCCAGAACCCGAGTGAATGAGCCCTTAATTTATTTTTATTTTTTTACACTTTCCTTTATTATTATTTTTTTAATTACTTACATTTTTTATATTTATTTTTCACAATGTTGTTGGGGAGGGAGCTTTGATGAGATATAAGGTGTCTTAACAGACCCCTGATATCTCACCTTTGAGACATTAGAGGTCTTAACAGACCCCTGATATCTTACTTTTGAGACAGAGAAAGGCATATCAATTCTTCAGACCCTTTCTCTGCAGCCTCAGCTGCACTGGACATTGAATAAACAGAAAGTGCTCTGTACAGAGGCTCATGTTCATTCACAAAATGAAGCATAGTACACACAATTTACTATGCTTCAGTTATGAAGGAACAGTGATTTGGAACTGATCACTCATTGTATTTATTCAGGAAAGGAAGGATCCGGTAAATATTACATACATGTTACATTGCCTTTATGCCTGCTGCAGCAGCCTGCAGGAGCGTGAGGAGAGAAGGGAGCAGTCCTCGGGGGAAGGGAGCATGCTTATAGACAGCCCTGGTTACTGTAGACCAGGTGGGTGTCCTTTAGGGTACTTTCACACTGGGGTGAGCGGGTTGTCGGCGGTGAAGTGCTGCTATTTTTAGCAGCGTTTTACCGTTTCTTTTTCGGCCGCTAGCGGGGGTATTTTTAACTGCTAAACCGCTAATGGCCGAAAAAGGGTTAAAATTGATACATACACCGCTCCCAAATTTTTTTTTTGCATTGATACATGTCCCCTGGGGCAGGACCCGGGTCCCCAAACACTTTTTATGACAATAACATGCATATAAGCCTTTAAAATTAGCACTTTTGATTTTTCATGTTAGTGTCCTATAGACTTTAACGATGTTCCTGCGGACTATGAATTTGCCCCGAACGCTGCATATTGTTTGATGTTCGCAAAACATCCGAACAACCAAAGTTTGGCCCGAACCTATTCTCAGGCCGAACTTTTCGCCCATCCCTACCAGACCACATGCCCTCAACATTGATTTTAATAATTCTTAAAGTGAAACAAAAAAAAATATTCCTTTAAATATTGTGCCTATGGGTCCCCTTAGTCTGCCTGTAAAGTGGCGCATCTGTGCAATGTGTAGAACATGCCACAGCAATGATGAAATTTCTAAAGGAAAAAATTAAAAAATTTATGCCGGCTCCCGACAACATAGATAAAAACAATCAAGGAACAAAACAGCGTAGGGTCCCCCCCAGTCCCTACCAGGCCCCTCATCCAAGACTGGCACAAGACTGGCACAACTTTCACACAATTTACCAATTGAATCCAATAAAGTTTTAATCTTGGGGTAATGTTGTGTGAATCAGATCATGGCGCAGAGCATTGCCCACCACATTCCGGCCAATCAGAAGCGGGTGTGAGACCCATTTTCTGATTGGCCAAAAATAGAAGACTCCCAATTGGCCGCCGAGAAGAGGGGAGGAGACGGGAGCAAGAGCCATCCCCCGTGGAGAGCAGGAGAACGAGAGAGCCTCCGCCACTGAGAGCCCGAGAGAAGTGCCGTATAGATGGGGTAAGTGCACCAGTCCCACCCGCTGATTGACCGATGTGGGTGACTGGTTTGCCACCCCCCAAAGAAAATTACCACCAGTGCAAACCCCTAAGTATATAAGAGAAGAGCGTAAAAATGCCTTTCATGGTGTCAGTATACACTGCAGCAAGTGTAAAAGTGGTAAACCCTTTTTTTAGAACTTGTACCCATAGGTAAGTCTAGAACAAGGCTTACCTATGGGTACTGTAAATATCTCCTAAACGTGCGCCGTTTAGGATATATTTACCTTGTAGTACGCCGATGATCTCATCGGCGCATGTACTGTGAAGAAACTGCCCTCTGTGCCGTTTTTCTTCCCGAGCAAGTGCCATGACTGATGGCTCCGGCCTGCATATGCGCGGGAGTGACATTACGCGGCTCGGGCCAGTCACACAGCCAGAGTCCGTGACCTCGGTAGGAAGAGGGGCGAAGATGGATGCGGCCTGCAACGGGGACATCGCGGGCTTCGATTGCAGGTAAGTGGCACATAATGGGCTTGTATACAATGCATAGTAGCCCATTATGCGTTTACTTTGCATGGTTTGCAGGGAACAAAAGAGGAAGTAAAATCCATCAGGGTTTACTTCCTCTTTAAGTAAGGCTAATAGAGAGGGCTAATCTCCCCAGTGAGGACACATTCAAACTAGGCAAAGAAATCTAACCCTTACATGCTCTTAAAAAAAAAAAGTTAAAAAGTTTTGCATCGCTATACACTTGTCAGATCAGTTGAGCCAGAGGGCCGCAACCTGGGAGTCATCAGCAGCGAAACCCATGCTTGTGAAAACCAGATGGCTAAACAGATCTCTGTGCCCTGGCCCTGTTAAAGTGGAGGTGCGGGCAAAACCTAACTAATGCTAAACCTGCTCTCTGCCACATTCTAAACCTAATCTATCTAAACCTGTGAAGGAAAAATCAGTATACTTATCTATTTTGCCGCTGTTCCGGTGTGGTCCCACGCTGAGCTGTCATCAGCGCCTTCAGTGTGGAGGTGGGTGCAGGAGAGGCAGTCGTCAACAGAAGCCCCATGGTAAGTCTATGGGTGATGTCACTTCCCATTCATTTCACAGCTGTTGTTGGTCCTCTCCTGCACACAGCTTCCGCAGCTGGAAACTGGACCGGAGCAACTGCAGAATAGGTAAGTACAGCGTTTTTTGCTTTACGGGGTTAGATAGATTAGGTTTAGAATGTGGCAGAGAGCAGTTTTAGAGTTAGTTAGGTTTTGCCTGGACTTGCACTTTAGGGTTTCTCACCCTCGCTGAATGCTGAATCCTATTCCTTCGGTGCAAATTGGTATCCGGCTTTTTCTGAGACTCCACTGGTACTCTTTGAGGTTTATTTACTAAAGCTGAAGAGTGCAAAATCAGGCTCACTTCTACATAGTCACCAATCAGCTTCTAACCTTAGCTAGTTCAATTAAGCTTTGGCAATAAAACCTGAAACCTGATTGGTTTCTATGTAGAAGTGAGCCTAATTTTGCACTCTTCAGCTTTAGTAAATAAACCCCTGTGTCTCCTCTATGGTCTATGCCACCGCCTAGCCCCAGCTGCTATAACCAAATCCTGGCTTAGCCAGTTGGCTCCCTCCTGCCAGTTGGAACAGACTCCTGCCCATGACAAGATCTACAGTGATTTTTGGAGGGAGATTTGACCCTTCAATGAGTTGCTGAGGAATGAGGAAGAAGAAGATGACTCAGAATTGCCAAGACCACCCAGTCAAGAAAAGGGACCAGGAATTCTCCAGAATCAATATAGAACATATGGACCAATCAGTGTAAACAGGCCATTCTCCAGCTAAATAGAAGTTTGACCAATGCCCCTGTCTTGGCCTATGCTGATCCAATTTGGCCCTATCAGTTACATGTTGACACCAGGTGGACTAGGTGGGGTGCTACATCAAGAGAATGAAGGACACCTATGACCTATTGCCTATGTGAACTGGAGCCTTACTCACGCTGAAAAGATATATTCCAGGCACAAACTGTCTTGAAATTAGACATGTGCAGGACAAAAAAAATTGTTCAGTTTTCAATTTGTTAGTTTAGTTACATTTGTTACATTCGTTTCATTCATTTTTGGAATTCGTTTCATTTGTTTTGTTTCAAGCTAATTTGAAAAAATCTGACCGCATTCGAAAAAAAAATTGAAAACATTTATCGAATCGGTATTCGAATTTGAAAACGCAAATTTAAATGCAGCTGTTAGATTAGGCTATTGATACTGGCTGTCTGACAATTCCAAAATAGAATATAATAGACTAAAACAGAAAAAAATATATAACCATCTTCCGACATTCGAATTTCGAATAGAATGAATTCAAATTTGAATAGAAAAGATTAGAATAGAAAATAATAGAATAGAAAGTAAGAGAATAGAATAGAAAATCAAATTGAATTCGAATTTCTGAAGATGGTTATATTCTTTATATTTTTTTCTATTCTATTGTTTTTCTATTCTATTAGTTTCTATTATTTTGGATTCCATTGTTTTGAATTCTATTCCAATCTATTCTATTCAAATTCAAATTCATTCTATTTGAATTTAGGAAGACGGTCATATTCTATTTTATTTAATTCTATTCTATTAAAATCTATTCTATTCTTTACTATTCTTAAATTTTTATTCTATTGCTTTATTATTTTATATTCTATTTTATTGTATTCTTTTTTAGAAAATCGATTTCCAATATTTTTAAATTTGATTTTGATTCGAATTTGTTTTCGAATTCGATTCGAATAGCGTCCGAAATTCAGTTCATTATTTCGGATTCGTTTAAATTTGTTACTATTGTAATTCGGTAATTCGGATACATCTGACTTTCCGAATAATAAAAAATGTGTCAGAATTTCAATTCGAAACTAAACGAACTGCAGGTCTACCTGCAGTTTATACTTACTATAGCCTAGCTGGATGCTGGAGGAACGGGAGAGCTGAGAAATATCCATGGCCGGCAGTAAGGGGAGGGTGTTCTTCTCATTACTGTAAAAGTGATTTAACCCAAACCGAAGACAAATCACTTTGGAAAAATGCTATTTATGTTGTCACCAGGAGTTACATAATAATAATATTAATAATAGCAATAATATTACTGCTAATTATAAGAATATTAATAGTAATAAATAAAATTACTAAAGAACATTCTACTGGTCCAATTGGCGATTATTGGGCGGAACAGAGCTGTCCAGATTTTTCCTTTTCCAGCAATGTCTTAAATTTTGAAGGATATTGTGGGTTCTAGGGTGAAGTGGTGGATGTAAACCATTCACCTTGCTCTGGGTTCACTACACAATTTAGTTAGAGACATCTACCATTTATCTATTGAAAGTGTA
This sequence comes from Lithobates sylvaticus, assembly GCA_028564925.1. NCBI lineage: Eukaryota > Metazoa > Chordata > Amphibia > Anura > Ranidae > Lithobates > Lithobates sylvaticus. The sequence goes on along the minus strand of CM053036.1, from coordinate 211,304,730 downwards.
CTGATGTATCGAATCTTAGTTTGGTACCCCAATTGTTCCGTGAGGGATAAGACTCTCCAGAAAATAATCCACATTGCACAGAAAATTGTGGGCTGTAAATATTTTGCTTTAGATGAGTCTTGCTATCTATGTACAGTGGGAAAAAAATGATTTAATCCCGTGCAGATTTTGTAAGTTTGCCAATTTACAACGAATTGAAGGGTCTAGAATATTTATCATAGGTGTATTTTAAATGATAGAGACAGAATATCAACCAAAATCCAGGAAAAAAAAAACATTCATTGAGTGAAATAATTATTTGATGCCCAAGCAAAACATGACTTAGTAGTTGGTGGAGAAACCCTTGTTGGTAAACAGGTAAGACGTTTCTTGTAGTTGGTGACCAGGTTTGCACACATCTCAGGAGGGGTTTTGGTCCACTCTTCTTTACAGATCTTCTCTAAATCCTTAAGGTTTCTTGGCTGTCTCTTGGCAGCTCAAAGTTTCAGCTCCCTCCATAAATTTTCTATAGGATTAAGGTCTTGAGACTGGCTAGGCCAGGGTTCTCTACCAAGTACTAAGTCATGTTTTGCTTGGGGATCAAATACTTATTTCACTCACTGAACTGCAACTCAATTTATAACATTTGTATTATGTTTTTTTTTCTGGATTTTTAGTTGACATTCTGTCTCTATCATTTAAAATATGATAACAATTATAGACCCTTAATTTCTTTGTAAGTGGGCAAACGTACAACATTTGCAGGTGATAAAATACCATAATTATCACCCCCACTGTAGAGCAGAGAAAATAGTAAGAGATTTGTTCCATCCTGGTCACCAATTTCTAAAATTAAATTTTGCCATCTGGAAGATGGTTTAGAAACAAGTGCAGACAAACAGATTTAGAGAGAGTTTTTTTCAAAGGCTATAAAAACATTAAATATGTAAATGATATCGAATTAACAAGTAAACACAAATATTGTAATAAAAGTGGAACAGTGCAAAAAAATTCAATTATACTTGAACATATAAATGAAACAGTGCAAAAAATCATCTGATGAAAAATATGTGAAAAAGTCCAATGGATGAGGAAATCTATGGAAAAGGTCTGTACAACAACCACTAATGCCCTGTACACATGGTCGGAAAATCCGACCACAAAATCCATCGGATTTTTTCCGACGGATTTTGTCCGACACTGGTGTTGCATACACACGGTCGGACAAAGTTGTCGGAAAATCCGATCATTCTGAACGTGGTGACGTTTGTTGCCTACGACGGGACTACGTAGAGGCTAGTAGCCAATAGCTTTGGTCTTGTAATGTGATCTGAGCATGCGTGGCACTTTGTCCGTCGGAATTCGCTACACACGATCGGAAAAAGTCCGATAGGACTTTGTTGTCGGAAAAATTGAGAGCAGGAGATAAAATTTTGTCCGTCGGAAAATCCGATGGAAAATGTCCGATGGAGCCTACACACGGTCGGAATTTCACACAACATTGTCCGATAGGACATTTTCCGTCGGAAAATCCGACCGTGTGTATGGGGCATAAGTGACAATGGATCAAAGGTGGAATAAACTAGCACTGTCCGATATGGGAAACATCAAGGGTGGTACATCTTCAACAAAGGAGAGAGGTATATATACCCTTACTGGAACAGGTGGACTCAAATGTCAGCAACAAAGAGTCATACAGGCAAGGTGCAGGAAAAGGCAGATGCACGAACCTCCAAAGGGTCCAGGACCTCAGAGGATGAATCCAAGGGTATTATGGATGACCACCAAACAAACCGCCAATGGAAGGAGCTCCGAAACTGGATCTTAGATGAAAAAAGACCGACTGGACAGCAGGGCAGCTCTCACCCGGATGGTATGTGGTGCGTTTCTGAAGGGATACGCGGAGCTTCAGCTCGGCTCGGGTTCCCCGCATAGCAAGCTGCTTGCTGTGGTGCACTCAACAGGAGGGAGGGACCCGTGAAGAGGAGGATTTTGGCTGCCCTGTGCAAAACCACTGCACAGAGCAAGTAAGTATGACATGTTTATTTTTTTACTTGAAAAAAAACAAGACTTTACAATCACTTTAATGTGAGGAGTAGGATATAAAATGAATTGTGAATTTATTTTTGCAATGTCAATAAATCTTATCTTATCTTTTATCTTGTGTATGATTCAATAACCTCAATAACCTCAAGCCAACAAAAGAATAAAGATATGTTTTACACCATTACTAGACAAAGTAAGATCAGTTCAAATTTAATCCAAAATTTATTTTCACGTTTCATTTTTTTTTCATGTTTTATTTTTCATTGGGAAAGCTTGTTAATTTTATCTGCACTACTTCATTCGATTTCTGACACTAATTAGTCCATTAGTGGCAGATGTAACAGCTGTGGTCCACTGGGAAGACTTGGATGCAGTGATTGTAAAGTTTCTACATCTAATTTGTGAGTGAGGTAACAGCTTTATGAAACCTATAAAAGCCCAACTGAATTCAAGAGAAAATCATTGTGATGAGAATAGCACTAATATTCACACGGCCTCTATGAATTACCTGGAAAGTGTTCAGATTGAATAGAACATTTTAGGAATTGTTGATTTTGCAAGACATAAATCCAAGTCATGAGCTTGTCCCCGAAAAATGTCTCTGTGACCAACTTTGTTCTGGTGGGGCTTGTTGAGATTGAGTCATTTGGATATGTATGTGCTGTTTTGGCTCTTGCATTATTTTCAGTCACATTGTTTATGACTTCTATGATTGTCTATGTAACCTGGACAGAGAAAAGCTTGCATGAGCCTATGTACATCTTAATATGCGTCCTGGTTATGAATGTGATGTTGGGGAACGCATCTTTTTTTCCCAAGCTGGCCATTGACTTGTTGTCTGGATGCTCAACTATCTCACTCGCAGGATGTCTCTGTCAATCTGTCTGTCTCCAGCTTTATGGAACTTATGAAATATTTACTTTTACGACAATGGCATATGATCGATATCTGGCTGTAGGCCACCCTCTGAGATACCACACTTTGATGACTAATGTTACAGCTCAAACAATATCACTTGCCATATATGTTTTCAATGTGGTGATAGTAATTGTGGGTACATTGTTGACATTAAGACTAACTTTTTGTGGGGTAAATATTAACAATGTTTTTTGTGAGATCCTGTCTCTAATACCGCTTGCTTGTAATGATATAACAGTTATTGTTATGTATGGAACAATTTTGACTTTGTCATTGGTGATTGGCTGCTTGCTTGTAATAATGTACTGTTACATAAGAACAGTTGTCATCTGTCTGAAACTTTCTGCAGAATCCTCCCAGAAAGCTTTACATACATTGATGACTCACATATTGGCCTTCTCCATTTATATTGTCACCATTTTGTTCATTGATTTCAGGTACAGCCTAAGCACAGGTACTGTATCAAGCAAAGTTGATGTTATCATACCTTTGATTGGTACCAGCATAGCTACTACTGTAAACCCTCTGATCTACGGTATAAGGACCAAAGCTCTCAGAGAAAAAATTTTGTGCAACTTGTATAAAATTGTTGGCAAATCAAAAGAATAAAATTATTGTTTATATTTTTTTCAGCAGAAGCCTTGCAAAGATGTGGTATTTTTCCAAATTTCTTTTCACTTTTTTGGGATTTTTGTAGGAACCTGTTGGAGTGTGCCTGTTAGTGTTTCAAACACTTGCTGCTTTGTGTTACTTCAGCAGGGTGTGTTAGAGAAGTGTCATCTTGTGTTATGGGTGTTTAGTTCAGTGCCAATCAACAGGTTTGGGGGGGGGGGGGGCATTGTGAGCTGGTTGGGAGGGTATTAAGTATTTCAGATACTTCCTGGCACAAGGTCTTCTCTCCTGAGCTTCTGCCTGGTGATGATGCTACAGTGAGAACTATCTTTCTCCGAACCCTTTTGGCCTAGGGATTGGAGTGGTACAAGGATTTACTCTACTGGCTGTAAAGGATGTTCTCTTTTGGGCATTAAGGAAGTTAACTGCAGCTGTCCCCCAAAAGAGGGGTGGTGAGTAATTGGTTGAGTGGAAAATGGAAATTAAGTAAGTAGAGAAGGATAGGGCCATCTAGTGGTAAAAACTGAGACCTACACACCTAACACCCTGCTACATTTCCCACCCTGTTAAGGAATTCAGTCCCTGACATTACATTACATGTAAACATACCAGTAGAACAACCAAAAAGAACAATGTATAAACAGATAACTAGTAAATAATTCAAGTAAATGTAGCTCCTATTAAGGTTCTAGTTAGGTTAGGTAAATTTAGTTCTTTGACTCTTCTAATCAGTGGATCAGCACGTGATTTCTTTTGTCAGCTCTGAGGAATTTCACTAGCTGTGGGTTTCACTGCTCCCTCGGTTTTCTGGAGAAGTCTGGAAACTAGTGGGCTGGAAAAGTCAAATTTACAGTTGTAAAATGTATGTGGGTCCAGTCAATCCCTGGGGGGAGGGTGCCCAGTAGGTGGCTAGGGGTGTGCTTAAATATATTGAGGCATAAAGCAGAGGGGTTTTTGTCCAAGAGAAGATGCTAGCCTGAAGGGTTGCTGCCCTTCTGGGTAGTCCAGCTATGCTTTTGCCTTATGCCTGTGCATTTGCGCATTGAGGTCCCAGCTGGGTCAGCTGAGGTGGGGGTCCTCTTCTACTGAACTTTGCTGGAGCTGATCGATGGATTTCTACTTGGGGATCTGGTTGGAGAGTTCACGGGAGACATGTCTGGCTGATATTGGAAAGAGGCAATTAATTATCCAAAGACTATTAGATCTCTTAGGCGCTGCATCATTGAGCACCAATGTGGGTTATTTTTACCAAAGATATGTAGCAGTATATATTTTGGCCAAAATTTATGAAGAAACAAAAATGTGTATGTCTCTTAATATTTGGAATATAATTATATCATGCTGCAGGCAGAAATAACACAACTCCAAATTGCTAGGCCACAATAGACATGTGCATTCGTTTTCGTCTGAATGCATTTTCGTCCGAATTTCAGGTATTTTCGTTATCGTTATAACAAACGATAACAAAAGTGCAGAATCCGAAAAATGAAAGATCTGACATAAACAAATGATTTATTTTCGTTTTCGTTGTGACAACAGTTCGATATAGATAGGAGATTCGACGCTGACAATAACAATCTGTGTCCATCGAACCTGTGGTGGAATGTGCCTAATAGGGATGAGCCGAACACACCCCGGGTTCGGTTCGCACCAGAACCTTCGAACCGACCGAAAGTTCGCGCGAATTTTCGAACCCTATACGTTATAATGGACGCGAACGTTCGAAATCAAAAGTGCTAATTACAACGGCCAATATGCATGTTAATGTCATAAAACGGGTTTGGGGACCCGGGTCCTGCCCCAGGGGACATATATCAATGCAAAAAGAACTTTTAAAAACTAACGTTTTTTCGGGAGCAGTCATTTTAATGATGCATAAAGTGAAAAAAAAAAAGTGAAATTTTCCTTTAAATATGGTACCTGGGGGGTGTCTAAAGTATGCCTGTGAAGTGGCATGTGTTTCCCGTGTTTAGAACTGTCCTTGCACAAAATGACATTTTTAAAGGAAAAAAAGAAGCCATTTAAAACCACTTGCGGCTTTAGGTTTGTTCTTAAGTAGAATCTGAACAGGTACATTATGAAGTGTAGCTCCATCCCAAAAAAATCTATTTTTAAGCTTTTTGGAGAACATAGGGAGGGGTTATCACCCCTGTAACATTTGCTGTCTTTGCACATCTGTTCAGAACATGTCACCTCACTTTCCGTCCCAATGACAAATGTTTTTGGAAAAAGTGGGGTTTTAATTGAAACAAGGATTGGTGATAAAGTATCAGTAGAGAGGAGATACCTTTTTCCCAAATTAAATCTAACAGGATAGAATTTCCCTTCCTAGGGGTAGATTTCCTCTCACTTCCTGTTTTCTCTTTCCATTTGCAAGTAGGAGTCGTTTGTAAGTTGGATGTTTGAAAGTAGGGGCCTGGCGTATATACTCTGCAGAAATTTGCCCTATTAGATGTTGGTGTAGCCACAAGACTGGTGGGCACAGGAATGGGCCCTGCTGTGAGTTAATAGATCAAGATTTGTAATTGCATGCACCTGTTGAACAGGGCAGAAAAATTGGGGGTGGTGGTGGTGGTGGACGGTGTTGCCACAAGACTGTAAGCTCTCACAGTTACTCTTGGTGGGCGCAGGAATGGGCCCTACTGTGAGTTATTAGATCAAGATTTGTAATTGCAAGCACCTGATGAACAGGGCAGAAAAATTGGGCCTTTGGCGGTGGTGGTGGACGGTGTTGCCACAAGACTGTAAGCTCTCACAGTTACTCTTGGTGGGCGCAAGAATGGGCCCTGCTGTGAGTTATTAGATCAAGATTTGTAATTGCAAGCACCTGATGAACAGGGCAGAAAAATTGGGCCTTTGGTGGTGGTGGTGGACGGTGTTGCCACAAGACTGTAAGCTCTCACAGTTACTCTTGGTGGGCGCAAGAATGGGCCCTGCTGTGAGTTATTAGATCAAGATTTGTAATTGCAAGCACCTGATGAACAGGGCAGAAAAATTGGGCCTTTGGCGGTGGTGGTGGACGGTGTTGCCACAAGACTGTAAGCTCTCACAGTTACTCTTGGTGGGCGCAGGAATGGGCCCTGCTGTGTGTTATTAGATCAAGATTTGTAATTGCAAGCACCTGATGAACTGGGCAGAAAAATTGGGCCTTTGGCGGTGGTGGTGGACGGTGTTGCCACAAGACTGTAGGCCCTCATAGTTACTCTTGGTGGGCGCAGGAATGGGCCCTGCTGTGAACTATTAGATCAAGATTTGTAATTACCCGCCCCTGTTAAACAGGGCCTGAAAAATTGTGCCTTAGGCACTGGTGCTGGTGCCACAACACTGCAACCCCTCACAGATACTGTACTTGGAGCACAGCAGTCACACGTGTTGCAAAGCATTTTTTTTTTTAAAAATTGTAATTACCCGCCCCTGTTAAACAGGGGCTGAAAAATTGTGCCTTAGGCACTGGTGCTGGTGCCACAACACTGCAACCCCTCACAGATACTGTACTTGGAGCACAGCAGTCACACGTGTTGCGAAGCATTTTTTTTAAAAATTGTAAGTACACGCCCCTGTTAAACAGGGGCTGAAAAATTTGCCTTAGGCACTGGTGCTGGTGCCACAACACTGCAACCCCTCACAGATACTGTACTTGGAGCACAGCAGTCACACGTGTTGCGAAGCATTTTTTTTAAAAATTGTAAGTACACGCCCCTGTTAAACAGGGGCTGAAAAATTTGCCTTAGGCACTGGTGCTGGTGCCACAACACTGCAACCCCTCACAGATACTGTACTTGGAGCACAGCAGTCACACGTGTTGCGAAGCATTTTTTTATAAAAATTGTATGTACACGCCCCTGTTAAACAGGGGCTGAAAAATTGTGCCTTAGGCACTGGTGTGGTGGCATGGATCATTGAGGAGGAGGAAGAGGATAGTCAGTGAACATAAGAGGACAGTCACTCAGCATCAGCATAGGCAGTCTTGAAGGGATGTGATATTAAAAATTATTCGGTTATATCCGCCTCAGGTGCCTGGTAGCTGGTGGTGATCCAAGACTGATTCATTTTGATGAAGGTCAGTCGATCAACCGAGGCGGTGGACAGGCGCACCCTATGATCGGTGACAAATCCTCCAGCAGCACTGAATGTGCGTTCGGAAAGAACGCTGGAGGCAGGACAGGCCAGTAGCTCAATTGCATACTGTGCAAGCTCTGGCCAGTGATCCATCCTCAGGACCCAGTAAGCCAGAGGATTTTCGGTGGGAAAGGTGTCCAAGTCTGACCTTGCCCCAAGGTATTCCTGCACCATGTATATCAGACGCTGGCGATGGTTGCTGGAACCGATCATACCTTGGGGCTGCGGACTAAAAAATTGTCTGAACGCATCGGTCAGACGTCCACCTTCCCCACCGCTCCTTCTGCTACTGACCGAAGCCTCAGCAACTCGTCGCCCAGGACCAGGAGTTTGTAGCCTCCCAGTTTCTGGGAACGCGTTGCACAGACCTTTCTGCAAGGCCTCCCTGAGATGTCTCATCCTCTGCTCCCTCTGCGACGGCAAGATAAGGTCCGCAACCTTACCCTTGTACCGCGGATCAAGGAGAGTGGCCAGCCAGTAATGGTCCCTCTCCTTGATCCGAAGAACACGAGGATCCTTCCGCAGGCTTTGCAGGATCAGGGAGGCCATGCAGCGTAGGTTAGCTGAGGCATTCGGTCCGGAGTCTTCTGGGTCACTGAGGATGACATGATCGCCAGCCACCTCCTCCCAGCCACGTACAAGTCCACTGGTTTGTTGGGACTGTACATCATCCCTAAAAGACTGCTGCTGCTGATACTGAGTGCCAGGCTCCACCTCCATGCTCACACAATCCTCCTCCTCCTCCTCCTCCTCCTCCTCCTCTTCATCCTCTTCCTGTGTGATGGGTGGGACAGAAGGAACACTGTCCGGATAAAGGGGGCCTTGAGAGGCAAGGAAGTCCTCCTCTTCCTGCCTCTGTTCTGCCTCAAGTGCCCTGTCCATTATCCCATGCAGCGTATGCTCCAACAGGTGGACAAGAGGGACAGTGTCACTGATGCATGCACTGTCACTGCTCACCATCCTCGTGGCCTCCTCAAATGGTGAGAGGACAGTGCATGCATCCCTGATCATGCTCCACTGACGTGGGGAAAAAAAAACCAAGCTCCCCTGACCCTGTCCTGGTGCCATAGTCGCAAAGGTACTCATTGATGGCCCTCTGCTGCGTGTGCAGTCGCTGCAGCATGGCCAACGTTGAGTTCCACCTGGTGGGCATGTCACATATTAGGCGGTTCTTGGGCAGGTTCAGCTCCTTTTGCAGCTCAGTCAGCCGAGCACTGGCATTATAAGATCGGCGGAAATGCACACAGACTTTCCTGGCCTGCCTCAGGACATCCTGTAAGCCTGGGAACCTGCCCAAGAACCGCTGCACCACCAGGTTGAGGACGTGAGCCATGCAGGGCACATGGGTGAGCTGCCCCTGTCGCAGGGCGGAGAGGAGGTTGGTGCCATTGTCAGAAACGACCATTCCTGGCTTAAGCTGACGTGGCGTCAACCACCTCTCGGCCTGCCCCTGCAGAGCTGCCAGAACCTCTGGCCCAGTGTGGCTCCTGTCCCCCAAACACATCAGCGCAAGCACGGCATGGCATCTTTTTGCCTGCGTACTTGCGTAGCCCCTTGTACGCCTACGGAGCACCGCTGGTTCCAAGGACAGAGCACTGGAGGAAGAAGAAGAGGAGGGGGTGGAGGAGAGAGGTGTGTCACAACCAGTAGCAGTAGTAGCGTTTTGGAGGCGTGGTGGCTGAACAACCTCCAACACTACTGCACCTTGTCCTGCATCCCTCCCAGCTGCCAATAGAGTGACCCAATGGGCCGTGAGAGAAAGGTACCGTCCCTGTCCATGCCTGCTGGACCATGAGTCAGCGGTAATATGCACCTTACCGCTGACCGCCCTGTCCAGCGAGGCATGGACATTGCCCTCCACATGCCGGTAGAGAGACGGAATCGCCTTCCGTGAGAAAAAGTGGCGTTTGGGAACCTGCCACTGAGGAACCGCACATTGAACAAACTCACGGAAGGGGGCCGAGTCTACCAACTGAAAAGGCAGCAGTTGAAGTGCTAGCAATTTAGCCAGGCTAGCATTCAACCGCTGGGCATGTGGATGGCTGGGAGTGTACTTCTTTCTACGGTCCAGCAGCTGGGGCAGGGAAATTTGCCTGCTGCAATCGGACGTCGGTGTACTGCAAGTACTTGGTTGTGACACACCTAATTCTACACCTTCAGTCCTCTCAGAGCAGCTTTCAGAGAGGACTGAAGGTGTAGTGGGGATGGAGATCCCAGCTGAGGAGGAGCAAGGAGAGGTCCGCTTAGTTCTTTGGTGTGGGTCTTTTATGTGTGCCTGCCAACGAGCTGCATGGCAGGTCGCCATATGTCTGGTCATGCTTGTGGTGCCCAAGCGGCTGATGTTTTGGCCACGCGAGATACGCTTGAGACAAATATTGCAAATAGCAGTGGTGCGATCTGATGCACTCGTCTCAAAAAAGGCCCACACCAAAGAACTTTTCTGATAACGTGCAGAGGCAGCGCCCTGCACAGGCGGAGCTCTGCGGTGTTGTACAGTTGCTGTGCTGGCCTCTACCTGGCCTCCAGGGGGCATCCTGCCTCGTTGGACATGTGACGCCGCATCCTCCTCCTCCTCGTCCTCCTCCTCATCCTCTCTCCCTTCAGGCACCCACGTGGAGTCAGTGACCTCATCATCCCCTCCCTCTTCACCACTAGAGCAAACCTGGCAGTAAGCTGCAGCTGGTGGAACAGTACTGCCAGATTCCTCAAGCTGGGTATCATCATCCGAGCCTTCGAATCGTTGGGCATCCTCCTGGAGCATGTACCCAACACTGTGCTCAAAGAGTTCGGGGGACTCCTCAGGAGGACATGGTGGGTCTAGAGAAGGGGTGGCTGATGATGCTCTGCCAGTACCCTGAGCCTGGGTGAGAGAGGATGAGGAGGATGAGGAGGGCTTGGTCATCCATTCTACCAAGCCTTCAGCATGATGCGGCTCCACATGTCCAGCTGCCGAAAACAAAGACGCGCGTGTCCCATGGCCACGTGCTGATGACGATGCACGACCACGTCCACGGCCACGGCCACGTCCACTAGAAACAGAGCCTGCCTGCCCTGTGTTCTTGGCTCTGCACGCTCTGCCTCCCCTTGGCGGTCTTCCAGCCATTGTAGTCGGTAGTCCTGTGGGTGCTGCTGAGAAGAATATATAGGAGCTCTGTGTGATGCCACTAACACACTAGAAGTCCTATGGGTGCTTCTGCAAAGAAAATAGAGGAGCTCTGTGTGATGCCACTAACACACTAGAAGTCCTGTGGGTGCTTCTGCAAAGAAAATAGAGGAGCTCTGTGTGATGCCACTAACACACTAGAAGTCCTGTGGGTGCTGCTGAGAAGAAAATATAGGAGCTCTGTGTGATGCCACTAACACACTAGAAGTCCTATGGGTGCTTCTGCAAAGAAAATAGAGGAGCTCTGTGTGATGCCACTAACACACTAGAAGTCCTGTGGGTGCTTCTGCAAAGAAAATAGAGGAGCTCTGTGTGATGCCACTAACACACTAGAAGTCCTGTGGGTGCTGCTGAGAAGAAAATATAGGAGCTCTGTGTGATGCCACTAACACACTAGAAGTCCTATGGGTGCTTCTGCAAAGAAAATAGAGGAGCTCTGTGTGATGCCACTAACACACTAGAAGTCCTGTGGGTGCTTCTGCAAAGAAAATAGAGGAGCTCTGTGTGATGCCACTAACACACTAGAAGTCCTGTGGGTGCTGCTGAGAAGAAAATATAGGAGCTCTGTGTGATGCCACTAACACACTAGAAGTCCTATGGGTGCTTCTGCAAAGAAAATAGAGGAGCTCTGTGTGATGCCACTAACACACTAGAAGTCCTGTGGGTGCTGCTGAGAAGAAAATAGAGGAGCTCTGTGTGATGCCACTAACACACTAGAAGTCCTATGGGTGCTTCTGCAAAGAAAATAGAGGAGCTCTGTGTGATGCCACTAACACACTAGAAGTCCTGTGGGTGCTTCTGCAAAGAAAATAGAGGAGCTCTGTGTGATGCCACTAACACACTAGAAGTCCTGTGGGTGCTGCTGAGAAGAAAATAGAGGAGCTCTGTGTGATGCCACTAACACACTAGAAGTCCTATAGGTGCTTCTGGGAAGAAAATATAGGTCTGTGTGATGGGACTAACACACTTCAAGTCCTATAGGTGCTTCTGGGAACAAAATATAGGATCTCTGTGTGATGGGACTAACACACTTCAAGTCCTATGGGTGCTTCTGGGAAGAAAATATAGGTCTGTGTGATGGGACTAACACACTTCAAGTCCTATAGGTGCTTCTGGGAACAAAATATAGGATCTCTGTGTGATGGGACTAACACACTTCAAGTCCTATAGGTGCTTCTGGGAACAAAATATATGATCTCTGTGTGATGAGACTAACACACTTCAAGTCCTATAGGTGCTTCTGGGAACAAAATATATGATCTCTGTGTGATGGGACTAACACACTTCAAGTCCTATAGGTGCCTCTGGGAAGAAAATATAGGTCTGTGTGATGGGACTAACACACTTCAAGTCCTATAGGTGCTTCTGGGAACAAAATATATGATCTCTGTGTGATGGGACTAACACACTTCAAGTCCTATAGGTGCCTCTGGGAAGAAAATATAGGTCTGTGTGATGGGACTAACACACTTCAAGTCCTATAGGTGCTTCTGGGAACAAAATATATGATCTCTGTGTGATGGGACTAACACACTTCAAGTCCTATAGGTGCTTCTGGGAACAAAATATATGATCTCTGTGTGATGGGACTAACACACTTCAAGTCCTATAGGTGCTTCTGGGAACAAAATATATGATCTCTGTGTGATGGGACTAACACACTTCAAGTCCTATAGGTGCTTCTGGGAACAAAATATAGGATCTCTGTGTGATGGGACTAACACACTTCAAGTCCTATAGGTGCTTCTGGGAACAAAATATATGATCTCTGTGTGATGGGACTAACACACTTCAAGTCCTATAGGTGCTTCTGGGAACAAAATATATGATCTCTGTGTGATGGGACTAACACACTTCAAGTCCTATGGGTGCTTCTGGGAACAAAATATATGATCTCTGTGTGATGGGACTAACACACTTCAAGTCCTATAGGTGCTTCTGGGAACAAAATATATGATCTCTGTGTGATGGGACTAACACACTTCAAGTCCTATAGGTGCTTCTGGGAACAAAATATATGATCTCTGTGTGATGGGACTAACACACTTCAAGTCCTATAGGTGCTTCTGGGAACAAAATATATGATCTCTGTGTGATGGGACTAACACACTTCAAGTCCTATAGGTGCTTCTGGGAACAAAATATATGATCTCTGTGTGATGGGACTAACACACTTCAAGTCCTATAGGTGCTTCTGGGAACAAAATATATGATCTCTGTGTGATGGGACTAACACACTTCAAGTCCTATAGGTGCCTCTGGGAAGAAAATATAGGTCTGTGTGATGGGACTAACACACTTCAAGTCCTATAGGTGCTTCTGGGAACAAAATATATGATCTCTGTGTGATGGGACTAACACACTTCAAGTCCTATAGGTGCTTCTGGGAACAAAATATATGATCTCTGTGTGATGGGACTAACACACTTCAAGTCCTATAGGTGCTTCTGGGAACAAAATATATGATCTCTGTGTGATGGGACTAACACACTTCAAGTCCTATGGGTGCTTCTGGGAACAAAATATATGATCTCTGTGTGATGGGACTAACACACTTCAAGTCCTATAGGTGCTTCTGGGAACAAAATATATGATCTCTGTGTGATGGGACTAACACACTTCAAGTCCTATAGGTGCCTCTGGGAAGAAAATATAGGTCTGTGTGATGGGACTAACACACTTCAAGTCCTATAGGTGCTTCTGGGAACAAAGTATATGATCTCTGTGTGATGGGACTAACACACTTCAAGTCCTATAGGTGCCTCTGGGAAGAAAATATAGGTCTGTGTGATGGGACTAACACACTTCAAGTCCTATAGGTGCTTCTGGGAACAAAATATATGATCTCTGTGTGATGGGACTAACACACTTCAAGTCCTATAGGTGCTTCTGGGAACAAAATATATGATCTCTGTGTGATGGGACTAACACACTTCAAGTCCTATAGGTGCTTCTGGGAACAAAATATATGATCTCTGTGTGATGGGACTAACACACTTCAAGTCCTATAGGTGCTTCTGGGAACAAAATATATGATCTCTGTGTGATGGGACTAACACACTTCAAGTCCTATAGGTGCTTCTGGGAACAAAATATATGATCTCTGTGTGATGGGAATAACACACTTCAAGTCCTATAGGTGCTTCTGGGAACAAAATATATGATCTCTGTGTGATGGGACTAACACACTTCAAGTCCTATGGGTGCTTCTGGGAACAAAATATATGATCTCTGTGTGATGGGACTAACATACTTCAAGTCCTATAGGTGCTTCTGGGAACAAAATATATGATCTCTGTGTGATGGGACTAACACACTTCAAGTCCTATAGGTGCTTCTGGGAACAAAATATATGATCTCTGTGTGATGGGACTAACACACTTCAAGTCCTATAGGTGCTTCTGGGAACAAAATATATGATCTCTGTGTGATGGGACTAACACACTTCAAGTCCTATAGGTGCTTCTGGGAACAAAATATATGATCTCTGTGTGATGGGACTAACACACTTCAAGTCCTATAGGTGCTTCTGGGAACAAAATATATGATCTCTGTGTGATGGGACTAACACACTTCAAGTCCTATAGGTGCCTCTGGGAAGAAAATATAGGTCTGTGTGATGGGACTAACACACTTCAAGTCCTATAGGTGCTTCTGGGAACAAAATATATGATCTCTGTGTGATGGGACTAACACACTTCAAGTCCTATAGGTGCTTCTGGGAAGAAAATATAGGAGCTCTGCCTGCCTGCCACGAACACACTACAAGTCCTATAGGTGCTTCTGGGAACAAAATATAGGAGCTCTGCCTGCCTGCCACGAACACACTACAAGTCCTATAGGTGCTTCTGGGAACAAAATATAGGAGCTCTGCCTGCCTGCCACGAACACACTACAAGTCCTATAGGTGCTTCTGGGAACAAAATATAGGAGCTCTGCCTGCCTGCCACGAACACACTACAAGTCCTATAGGTGCTTCTGGGAACAAAATATAGGAGCTCTGCCTGCCTGCCACGAACACACTACAAGCCCCTCTTTCTAAATCAATCTTTGTAAATGAATCTATCTAACTCAATCTCTCTAAGTAAATCTCTCTAACTAACTAAATCCAGCAGAGTGTCACAGATCTATCCTGCTCTATCTGCGCCGGAACAGCATGTGACCGGCGCAGACGGCGTGGCGGCCTTTTATAGGGGGGGCGTGTACTAAAACCCCTGAGCTGTAATTGGCTACAGGCGTCCTGCCTGTAGCCAATTATGGCTCTTCGAGTTTCCGGGGCTGTGATTGGCCAAGCATGCGGGGTCACAGTGCATGCTTGGCCAATCATCAGCCAGCAATGCACTGCGCCGGCCGCGCCGGCCGCAATGCATTGCGGGGCCGCTCGCATCACACGAACGTGATGCGAGCGGCCAAAATAGTTCTGGGCTCGCCGAGCGAGCGAACGCCCGGTGCTCGATGCGAACGTGGGTTCGCATCGAGCACCGGGCCCATCCCTAGTGCCTAACCTTAACTCTATTGGTCCAAGATTATTCTTCATAGAGATAAAAGATTCGACGTAGAGAGAAAAGATTTGACGTAGAGCGATAAGATTGCTGCTGGAATTGGGTGGGGGAAGTAAAATAAGACACACACACTGAATCATTTCAGACAACAGTCAATCTTAGCTGGTCCGTTTGTCAGAGAACCTGAATTATTTAGCAATTAAGCATAAGCACAGCAGCAGAACAATAGTGAAGCAAGCTACAGTTCAACTTAACTTTTTCATAATAATCTGCTGCTATTGTGTTAGTGTTGTGAACTTGATACTGATACTAGTGTTGCTAGTGTTGTGATAGCCTCAGAGGCTGCTCGTGTTGTGGGGGGGGGGGGGGATTTATTATTATAGATTCTATATTATAGATTGAGATTCTATATAGACTCTATATACCTTATCTTGTTACCTGTCTGATCAGTGATCACTATCACCAGTCCATTTTCTGTTTGAACTATATACATTCAACATGAACGACAAAGATTCGACAAAGCATCTAAAAACATACAAATGTCGAATCTTTGGCTTATAGTGTCAGTCAAAAGTTCTAAGAAGATTCAACGGAGCAGCTAAACTATACAGAGTCATACAGTTTAGCTTCTCCGTCGAATCTTCTTTGAACATTCGACAGACACCATAAGCCTTCAATGACAGATTCGACCTTAATTCATTTGTATTTTTGGACGAATGCAATTTTTTTTTTTTACAAGAAAGACGAATGCAATTTTTAATGAAAAACAAAATAAATAAAAACGAATTTCGGGAGTAACTAAATAAATGTATTTTTCGGACGAAAATGAAATTCCGAAACAAAATATTTCAGTGTGCACATGTCTAGGCCACAATATTAAATGGTTCTGTTTTGTATATGTCAAAACAATTCAATTACCAATAGGTAAAATAACAGATTAATACTTTACCAGGGATTAAGAATTCTGTTGTTTTGAGAAGACAACTTTTCCCAACGCACACCTTCCTGTGAAAGTGGCTGTATAAAAATGGGCGCTGAAGCAACCAACAGCTGAAAACATGAACACTCAGAGCAAGAGATGTCACCAACACACCATGGTAAAAGGAATATATAAGAATATATAAAATGGGGCGCTGACACTAAAATTAATAAAAATATTAAAATAATCAAAGGGTGATAAATGGCACTGAGAGAAGTAAAATTGATATAAATAAATAAATACAATAATAATTGGTAAAAATATGTGGCGCTTGCTGATGGGAAGGATAGCAATCCTGTGGGAGGGCTCCAAAGGATGGCTTCCAACAAAGCATCTCAAGATTGATAACTTCAATAACGGTGTATAGCAGCAAGTAATGAACCGTGCTATACCAATAAATGAATAATCAAAAAAAAAAAAAGTACATCCAATGGTGAAAAAGTGTCCTGTGCAAAGTAAAGTGCGTTTCAAGAAATTGTGCAAAACGATCACTTTTAGATCAAATAGTGAGCAAATAATTCATGAAACAAACGCAATATTCATGCCAAAGAATATAAGTGAAAAAATATAAATATGTGAAAAAATATATAAATATAAGTCCAAGCAATAGATATTAAAGTATTAAAAATGTAAAAAATAACAATTAATGCTAATTGTGCAAAAAATGCCTGTGCAAAAAAAAAAGTGCAACAAAAGAATAATGTGCAACACAGAAATTGCTAATAAGTGCGGTGATCCAAAAACAAGCAGAAAAAATTGTGTTTTTTTTAAATCCACTGCAATCTCTATAGGTGCAGATTCCAGTAGCTGTTAAATCCTCCTGGTAGCCGTGTATTTCTCAACAGTGGTTTCCTCTATGCATGATCTAAGTGCCTGTTAGAAATGCTTCCCCCAGCCCCTTACCTCAAAGTAAGGGTAAAAACGCCTTACATAGATCCAGCTGGACAGAAATCTTTCTCCTATCAGTCAGCAAACAAACCGGTCCTTGTAGCTCCTTATCTCTTCTCAACACATAAGCTCAACATGAGGGCAAAAGAGAGGGAAGGAGGGACTCCATTGTGCAGTATAAAGCAATTCCTTTGAAGAAGTCACGTGGGCGTGATGCAACTGGTCAGGAGAATCAGAGTCTGGTGGCGCTGTGTGTGGTCTGGGCCGGGATCACACACATTCTAACACAGCGCTGTTCATTGATTTCTTTAACTGTGAGTGATTTATTTTGTTCTCAATAAAATTTGTCTATTATACTGCACAATGATAGAGATAGATCTGGGTGTCACCAGCATAGAGGTGGTATTGAAAGCCACTGGAGGTTATTAACTGGGGGAAGAGGTATAGAGAGAGAATAGGAGGGGCCCAAGGAAACAGCCTTGGGGTACCCCAACAGAAAGAGGAAGAGGCGCAAAGATGGTGTTGTATGTGATGCTGAAAGTGTGCTGAGGTAGGTAAGAGGAGAACCAAGAAAGAGCAGAGTTGTGGAGGCCAAGGGAGTGGAGTTTACTGAGGAGGAGTGGGTGGTCAACTGTGTCAAAGGCAGCAGAAAGGTCTAAGAGTATGAACATGGAGCAATGACAGTTTTAATGACCGTTCATGGTGAGTTTTAGTAGGGCAGTTTAAGTAGAATGTTGTGGGTGGAAGACAGACTGTAGGGGATTGAGAAGGTTGTTGTCAGTGAGGTAGCAACACATACGGATGTGGACAAGGCATTCAAGAAGCTTGGAGGAAAATGAGAGCAGGGAGATGGGTCTTAAGTTATTCAAACAGGTGGGGTCCAGTGAGGATTTTTAAAGTATGGGGATCACCATTGCATGTTTGAGCGGGGAAGGAAAGGTGCCATGAGGAAAGGGAGAGGTTGAAGATTATTATGGTTATTAGGGTTATAGAGTTTAGGATAGAGCATGAAGGGGGTCATAGTGTGTGGGTACACAGTCCAGGGGACAGGTGGTGAGGTGGGCCTCAGAAAGGAGTTTGGCAACTTCCTTAGTGTTGAAGGAGGAAAGTATTGAATGTGGGGTTGGACCTGATGTGTTGGTTGGAGGTGAAGGCTGGACGCTGAATAGCTCATCATGAATTGTGTCGATTTTGTTTTTGAAATGATTGTCAATCTCATGGGTAGTAAGTTGGTGGGAGGAGGCAGTGGGGGGTAAAGTAAGGAATTAAGGGTAGAAAATAGTTGACAAGGATTGGATGAGAGGGTTCTGATGAGAGAAGTGTAGTAGGTTTGTTTAGCAGCATGGAGGCAGGAGTTGTATTTGAGAATGGCAGGTTGGTAGAGGGTGAAGTCTTGCAGAGATTTTGTTTTATGACACACTCACTCAAAAGCATGGTTTCGTGTCTTGAGAGAGGAACAAGTGTGTCTAGGGAGGATGACAGTAAGTTGTTGTAGACAGAAGTGGCCAGGTCTGGGCAGGAGAGGGGTACGATTTTTCATAAAGGAAGTCAGTAGCAGAATGAAGAAAGGACATGTTTTAGTATTGTGGGTATTGCATTGATTTATGTACTGGGCAGGAGTGCATGATGTATTGTTTTTATGTTTTTTTATGGTTTGTTAATGTAATGAGTAGAATTGAAAAGTAGTTGTGAATTTTTTTTTTTTTTTGCAATGACAAAAAATCATATCTTATTGTATCATATAGGCTCTTATTGTAGCACCCTCTAGTGTGTGCTATCTGTAAGATAGGTTTGTTAATGTAGTATATTTAGTTTGGCTCAGGGCTAAGCCTGACCTGTGAATCTGGGTCAGGGTTAAGTGAATCAGGGCTGGGTGACTCATCCTGACAGCTCCTCTGGTGCCTTCCCCTGTTCTAGAAGGTTGTAGAAACATCTAGGGCTATGGGGTGGAGGTTAAGATGAGCTGTTTGTAATATTCATGAAGGCCTCAGCAAATCCCAAGTAAAGGGCTGGCAGGTTTGCCTCATAAATAGGCATGAGCCATGCCAGCAGGGGTAGTTGGGTAGAGGATGAAGATATAGTGCTCTGGAGACTGTCGGTGGTGCTCTGGGGTACCCCCTTGTCTGGGGGGTGACCTTGGGCCAGGACTCAGGTGCTGGAAGGATCCTGCCACAACACACAGAGGAAGCCCTTCCTGGACCCACGGGAGCAAGTGTGAGGACAATGTGAGTAGAGCAGCACTACTGGGGGCTTACAAGGGGGGAGACTGACAAATGTAGCCAGTTCTCCCTGAAGGTCGCGTTGTGTCAAGTCTTCATTCCTTGCCTGGGAGATCTCCTGCAGAGTCAGCCGGTTGAGCTGGTCAAAGTCAGTCTGGAGGACTGTGGACTGAAGAGGAAAGTTAGCCCGGAGGGCTAGAGAAAGGGGCAACTGCAGCCAGATGGTTTGACAGTGCCGAAAAAGGTGGTGCTGGGGCTAGTAGCAACAGGAGGGAAAGAGTGCAAGCTGATCACTGTGTACTACTACACAGCAAGGGACTTAGAGTTCCTGTCTGCAAAAGGCTATTGCTAAATATGACTGTGCCTGTCAGATTCATCTACAATGATCCAGCTGGAGTCTTATCTTATCCTTTCTTTTATGATTGTACATGACTGCGTTATCAATAACATTAAACCAACAAAAGAGTTTTACACCCTTACTATGGTCAGTTAAATCTGTAATTCAAAATTTCTTTTCATGTTTAATTTTCTTTTTCATGTTTTATTTTTTATTGGGAAAGCTTGTTAATTTTATCTTCACTGATTCATTAAATTTCTGACACGAATTAGTCCATCAGAGGCAGTTGTAACAGCTGTGGTCCACTGGGAAGACCTGGATGCAATGACTGATATAGTTTCTAAATCTAGATTGTGAGTGAGGTGGCAGCTTTATGAAACCTATAAAAGCCCAACTGAATTCACGAGGAAAACAATTTGACGAATGTCGCACTAATATCCACACGGCATCTATGAATTAAGTTTGTAAAGTGTTCAGACTAAATAGAAAATTTTAGGAAGTTGATTTTGCAAGACATAAATCCAAGTCATGAGCTTATCTCCGAAAAATGTCTCTGTAACCAACTTTGTTCTGGTGGGTCTTATTGAGATTGAATCATTTGGATATGTATGTGCTGTTTTGGCTCTTGCATTATTTACAGTCACATTGTTTATGACTTCTATGATTGTCTATGTAACCTGGACAGAGAAAAGCTTGCATGAGCCTATGTACATCTTAATATGCGTCTTGGTTTTGAATGTGATGTTGGGGAACGCATCATATTTTCCCAAGCTGGCTTTTGATTTGTTATCTGGATGCTCAACCATCTCACTCACAGGATGTCTCTGTCAATCTTTCTGTTTAGAGCTTTATGGAACTAATGAAATATTTACTTTTACGGTAATGGCATATGATTGATATCTGGCTGTAGGCCACCCTCTGAGATACCACACTCTGATGACCAATGCTAAAACGCAAACAATATCACTTGCCATATATGTTTACGTGGTGGTGATAATAATTGTGGATACATTGTTGACATTAAGGTTAACTTTTTGCGAGGTAAATGTTAACAACGTCTATTGTGAGGTCATGTCTCTACAACCGCTTGCTTGTAACAATATAACAGTTAACGTCATCTATGGAACAGTTTTGGCCTTGTTCAATTCGATTGGCTGCTTGCTTATAATAATCTACTCTTACATAAGAACAGTCGTCATCTGTCTGAAACTTTCTGCAGAATCCTCACAGAAAGCTATACATACATTGATGACTCACATATTGGCCTTCACCATTTATATTGTCACCCTATTATTCCTCAATTTCAGGTACAGTCTAAGCACAGGTTCTATATCAACCAAAGTAGATATTATTATACCTTTGATCGGTACCAGCATAGCTACTTCTGTAACCCCTCTGATCTACGGGATAAGGACCAAAGCTCTGAGAGAAAAAATTGTCTGCAACCTGTATAAAATTGTTGGCAAAACAAAATAATAAAATCAGTTTATATTTTCTTCAGCAGCAATCTTACCATTGTAGAGATGTGTTATTTTTCTACATTTATTTTTACCTGTTTTGGGGTTCTTTAGGGAAAAAAATGTCTGTAGACCAGCCTGTTGGAGTGTGCCTGTTAGTGTCCTCTATGCATGGACAATACTGTCTTAGTCACTTGCTGCTTGAGATTGCTCCATCCGGGTGTGTTAGAGAAGCGCCATTCTGTGTTCCGAGTGTTTAGTTCAGTGGCTTGATGGGGGGCTTATAAGTTGGCTAGGAGGGTATTTAATCGCTTGCTGACTGGCTCATGCCAATATACGTCGGCAGAAGGGCACGTACAGGCATATTAACGAACCTGTTCATTGCCCTTTAAGAAGCGGCTTGCGTGCACGCGCACCCGCCGTCTCACAGAGATGAAGAACGGGGAGATGCTGATGTAAACAAGCATTTCCCCGTTCTGCCTAGTGACACTGACACTGATAACAACTCCCTGTAATCGGAAGTGGTGATCAGTGTCGTGTCACACATAGCCCCCCCCCCCCCCACAGTTCCCTAGGACACACTTAACCCCTACAGCTCCCCCTGGTGGTTAACCTCTTCACTGACAGTCACATTTACACAGTAATCAATGCATTTTTAATCGCACTGATCACTGTATAAATGTAAATGGTCCCAAAATAGCGCCAAAAGTGTCTGATCTGTCCCCAATAATGTCGCAGTCATGATAAAAATCGCTGATCACAACCATTACAATTAAAAAATAAATTATTAATAAAAATGCCATAAAACTATCCCCTATTTTGTAAACGCTATAACTTTTGCGCGAACCAATCAATAAACGCTTATTGCAATTTTTTTTACCAAAAATATGTAGAAGAATACGTATCAGCCTAAACTGAGGGGAAAAAAATTTTTTTATATGTTTTTTGGGGATATTTATTATAGCAAAAAGTAAAAAATAATGCTTTTTTTCCCAAATTTTTGCTATTTTTTTGTTTATAGCGCAAAAAATAAAAACCGCAGAGGTGATCAAATACCACCAAAAGAAAGCTCTATTTGTGGGAAAAAAAGGACATCAATTTTGTTTGGGAGCCACGTCGCACGACCGCGCAATTGTCATTAAAAGCAACACAGTGCCGAATTGCAAAAAGTGCTCTGGTCTTTTGCCAGCCAAATGGTCTGGGGCTGAAGTGGTTAAAATGGTTTTAAACGTTTTTTTTTCACCCTAACCCCATTCTCTGCATTGAGCTAAAATAGCTTCTGTGTACAGCCCCTAGCCCCACTTTTACTTACCTGATCAATTTCGATCCAGCGTTTTGCATGAGAGCAGCATATCTTTGTTCTTTCCCTCCTGGTTTAGAGACAGCAGGGGCCATTGGCATAGCCAGAGAGGAGGCAACAGAGGGCTGGGCTGGGTCGCACTCTGTGTGTTTATAGATAGGGATGAGCCTGATGTTCGAGTCGAATGTAAGTTCAACTCGAACATAGGGTGTTTGCCTGTTCGCCAAATAGCTAAAAATTTGGGGTGTTCCCGGCAAATTCAAAAGCCGCGGAACACTCTTTAAAAGTCTATGGGCGAAATCAAAAGTGCTAATTTTAAAGGCTTATATGCATGGTATTGTCATAAAAAAGTGTTTGGGGACCCGGGTCCTGCCCCAGGGGACATGAATCAATGCAAAAAAAAGTTTTAAAAACTGAAGTTTTTTTGGAAGCAGTGATTTTAATAATGCTTAAAGTGAAACAATAAAAGTGTAATATTCCTTTAAATTTCGTACCTGGGGGTGTGTATAGTATGCCTGTAAAGTCGCGCATGTTTCCCCTGTTTAGAACAGTCCGAGAGCAAAATTACATTTCTAAAGGAAAAAAAGTAATTTAAAAGTACTCGCGGCTATAATGAATTGTCAATCCCAGCTATATACATAAAAGTTCATTGATAAAAACGGCATGGGATTCCCCACAGGGGAACCCCGAACCAACAAAAAAAATGTGTGGGGGGTCCCCCCAAATTCCATACCAGGCCCTTAAGGTCTGGTATGGATATTAAGGGGAACCCAGCATCAAAAAAAAAAAAAAAAAAATTATGTGGGGTCCCCCAAAAAATCCATAATAGACCCTTATCCGAGCACGCAACCTGGCAGGCTGCCGGGAAAGAGGGGGGCGAGAGAGCGCCCCCCCTCCTGAACTGTACCAGGCCACATGCCCTCAACATTGGGAGGGTGCTTTGGGGTACGTTGCCAGGTGAGTTGGTAGGTGGTCGGTGTTTTTTCACCTGGCAACGTCATAGTGTGGCCCCGTCCTCAGTTATAAAAGAACTGTCACCTGAGAGGCCGGTCATTACGGCGGGTGCAGATCGTAGGTGGCATGGCAAGGGTTGTGAGGATGAGGCCGTTCTCCCCATCAACATGAGGACAAGGTGCTTTGGGGGGTTAGCCTAAAGCACCCTCCCAATGTTGAGGGCATGTGGCCTGGTACGGTTCAGGAGGCGCTCTCTTGTGTGGTATGGATTTTGAGGGGGACCCCCACGCTATTTTTTTTTACATTTTGGCGCGGGATTCCCCTTAATATCCATACCAGACCTGAAGGGCCTGGTATGGAATTTAGGGGGACCCCATTTTTTTTTTTTAATCAACTCGCGAGTACTTTTAAATAACTTTTTTTCCTTTAGAAATGTAATTTTGCTCTCGGACTGTTCTAAACACGGGAAACATTCACCACTTTACAGGCATACAATAAACACCCCCCAGGTACAAAATTTAAAGGAATATTACACTTCATTGTTTCACTTTAAGCATTATTAAAATCACTGCTCCCGAAAAAAATTCAGTTTTTAAAACTTTTTTTTGCATTGATACATGTCTCCTGGGGCAGGACCCCGAGTCCCCAAACAATTTTTAAGACAATAACTTGCATATAAGCCTATAAAATTAGCACTTTAGATTTTTCATGTTCGTGTCCCATAGACTTTAACGGTGTTCGCGTGTTCAAATTCTTTGCCTGTTCGCATGTTCTGCTGGGGTAGGGAAGCCAGGAGAGGGAATCATACACCGCTACTTTCTTGATATGGCTTTTCTCTTTTTTTTTATGTTTGTTTGGTTGTGTGTATGCAAATACAAAAATTTCAATGAAAACTATTGAAAAAAAACAAAAAACAAAGTTGATGTGCGTGTAAAGGT
The DNA here is from genome assembly GCA_028564925.1 of Lithobates sylvaticus. Classification (NCBI taxonomy): domain Eukaryota; kingdom Metazoa; phylum Chordata; class Amphibia; order Anura; family Ranidae; genus Lithobates; species Lithobates sylvaticus. The sequence continues at coordinate 211,280,319 of CM053036.1, read as the reverse complement.
AGGTGTCCCAATATTTTTGGTAATATAGTGTATCTTTCTCCCAATCCTTTTGGCCTAGGGATTGGAGTGCTGCAAGGATTTCCCCTACCGGCTGCAGAGGATGTTCTCTTTTAGGTCTAGGGGAAGAAAACTGCAGCAGCACCCCAAAAAAGGGGTGGCGAGTGACTGGTTGAGTGGAAAGTGTTGTAAAGCCTTACATATACCCAGTAGAGTGACTGGCTACGAGTGATACACAGAGATTAAACATATCCTCCTACATAAGTTGTATTTGTTTGTCTACAGCCGTTTTCCCCCTACAGCCATTGAAACTGCAGAATTGTAAAGTTTGTTCCATAGTTACATAGTAGGTGAGGTCGAAAAAAGACACAAGTCCATCAAGTCCAACCTATGTGTGTGATTATTTGTCAGTATTACATTGTATATCCCTGTATGTTGCGGTTGTTAATGTGCTTATCTAATAGTTTCTTGAAACTATCGATGCCCCCCGCTGAGACCACCGCCTGTGGAAGGGAATTCCACATCCTTGCTGCTCTTACAGTAAAGAACCCTCAACATAATTTAAACCTCTTTTCTAATTTAAATGAGTGGCCATGTGTCTTGTTAAACTCCCTTTGCGAAAAAGTTGTATCCCTATTGTGGGTTCACCAGTACGGTATTTATATATTGAAATCATATCCCCTCTCAAGCGTCTTCTCCAGAGAGAATAAGTTCAGTGCTCGCAACCTTTCCTCATAACTAATATCCTCCAGACCCTTTATTAGCTTTGTTGCTCTTCTTTGTACTCACTCCAGTACTTGTCTGAGAGTTTAAAAAAATGAGGGGCAGAGAATTGATGTTACGCACCGCAGAGCTCAGTGAGGAGAGCTCTGAGAGCTGATTGGAGGGAAGAAGACATGCCTCACTCCACACAGAGCTGAGGCTGTCAATCAGCTGGAGATCCGTCCTGTCACCATATTTCTCTCAGAGTCAGGAAAACTTGTTAGAAGTGACTCATGCTGATAGCAGAGGAAAGAACAGACAGGAGTGACATTTAGTATAATTTAATAGAGGCAATTACACACTGTAGAGGGATATGCTTTGTTCATATTTAAATACTGAAGTTTACAGGTACTTTAAGGAACTAAAGAAGGGTAGGACCATCTAGCAGTGAAAGTGAGAATTATATACCTAACACCCTGCCACTAATCCCACCCTGCAAAGGAATGCAGTCCTTGACATTAAATGACACAAGCAAGCAAAAAGAACAATGTATATACACAGATAACCAGTAAACAGTTCAAGTAAAGTAATCAGCGTACTGGGCTGACATTAGTCCCATAGCTCCCAACTGTCCCTGGTTTTGAAGGACTGTCCCTGGTTGTAAGTCCCTCTGTCCCTCTTTTCTCCTCACCTGTCCATCATTTTGGTCTGATCTATATAGTTGTATATAAAATGCACTATTTATCTTTCAAATAGCGTTGCCCAGTGCCAAACCTTTTATCCAATTTTTAAATCATTGAATTTGTAAATTTCAAAAGCCAGTGTAGCGATACCCCCAGTTAAGAGGGCCGCTGGTTTGTTTTGGGTCCCTGAGTACAGCTCCACCAACCCCCGGCAATTTGCTCTACCCGCTCTGGCACAGTTAGTCAAGGGGTATGAATCTATGCACATATAAATATCACTTATACTCTAAGTGTAATGGGTATGAACTCACAAGCAGACTGCTGAGATAAGAATAACTGGCTTTACTTTGGTAGTAAGAAAAAGAAATAGTAACATGCATTTAAATATATGACTTATAACACTTTAGCAGGTCCCTGCAATATGCACTTTAACATGTACACACATATGTATCAAACTAGCAAGTGGGAACGGAGCGCCAAGTGTAGCGACCGTCTGCTATGCACCCCTGAGGTGCAATAAATCTATCTGCGCCTACCTAACGGACCAGGCCTGATCCCTAATAATAGAGCTCAGTCCTTGAATAAGTACAGTGTTCTTCACCGGCAAGAGAACTGTAGAGGTGGTGCACATGTAGCTTTAAATGGTATATTTGTAATCCACAGAAAGTGACATCTGCTGCTCTGAGGTAAATTGTGCCTTGGCAGTTCAATAGGCATGAATGTGTGTGTAGCAATGTAGGATGAGCCTTTCAGCTCGCTCACCAATCCTGGGGTACCGTCCTCAGCTCCGGTCCCTCCAATGGCGGCGTCCGGCCTCCTCCGTCACAGCCCCTGCGTTCCGGTCCTCTCTCCGACCGACCGACTGTAGGGAAAAGTCTCCGCTCCGCTGCTGTTGACTCTGAGGGGTGAGAGTCTCTCTCCACCTGCTGCAAGGCCCAGGCTTCAGGCCTTCAGCAGTCCCGGTCCGCACAGGTGTCTCCTCAGGAACAAATCTCCGCGTCACCAGCACAGTCAGAAGAGGAAGAGGCGGTCTCTCCTCTTCCCTTTTATCACCTCCCCCCAGCAGCCTCTCGGGTGGAAACCAACAGCCCGGGAGCCTGGGGAATTATGGGGAATGTAGTATTTTCCCCTAAAAGGGGTACGACCCCGCTACACCAGTATAAAGGAATAGTAGTAGTAAAAAAAGCACTTGTGGGTTGGTATAATTCACCTTTAAGGGGGCGTGGCAGGGGATGTGTCCTGTGCCTACATACATTTGCTAAATGTTGGGAGGTATGTTACTCCTCTCATAGTTCACCTGATCAGGTATGCTTCAGTGTCCTGGGACTGTACATTCTCTTTAGGAGGATCCGATGTGCTTGGACTACAAGTTTCTCTGTAGGATGGTCCATTTCAAGGCTCCTTTAGTTAAAATATCCTCATTGCTGTCCATCTTGGTAGAAGGTGAAAATGTGGGGATGGGTGCAGCCCAAAACAAGTCAATACTGAACACTAGAGATGGCCTTGCGGTTCGCCCTGCGGTCGGTTCGCAGCGAACTTTGCTCGTTCGCGATTCGCCAAACCGGCGGACTTATGGCACTGTTCGCGGCGAACTTTGACCCATGACACTTCAGCACAAGGACATACCCCCTACCTTATAAATAGACCTGATCTGGCTGCCATTTTACATTCTGTCTTTTGTCAGTGTAGGGATGGAGCAGGGACAGTCTGTACTCACTAGCTATTAGGTCCACAAAAGTCCTTTTAAGGACTGGTATAGGTGTATAGGAGAGGGAGAGAGTTTGCTGTTTGGAGCAGGAACAGTCTGTACTCACTAGCTACTATTAGGTCCACAAACGTCCCTTTAAGGACTGGTATAGGTGTACAGTATATAGGGGTGTAATACACTTATAATATACTTTCAAATATAGAAAGCATATTATAGTTCACTGCAGTGCTGAGCGATTCAGCAGCTGTCTTTTGTCAGTTAAGGGATAGGATGCTGTTTGGAGCAGGGACAGTCTGTAATCACTAGCTACTATTAGGTCCACAAAAGTCATTTTAACCACTTCAGCCCCGGACCAATTTGCAGCCAAAGGACCAGGCCCCTTTTTGCGATTCGGCACTGCGTCGCTGTAACTGACAATTGCGCGGTCGTGGCTCCCAAACAAAATTGGCGTCCTTTTTTTCCCACAAATAGAGCTTTCTTTTGGTGGTATTTGATCACCTCTGCGGTTTTTATTTTTTGCGCTATAAACAAAAATAGAGCGACAATTTTGAAAAAAATGCTATATTTTTTACTTTTTGCTATAATAAATATCCCCAAAAAATATATAAAAAAAATGTTTTTCCTCAGTTTAGGCCGATACGTATTCTTCTACATATTTTTGGTAAAAAAATATCGCAATTAGCGATTATTGATTGGTTTGCGCAAAAGTTATAGCGTTTACAAAATTGGGGATAGTTTTATAGCATTTTTATTAATATTTTTTTTTATTAGTAATGGCGGCGATCAGCGATTTTTATTGTGACTGCGACATTATGGTGGACACATCGGACATTTTTCACACCTTTTTGGGACCATTGTCATTTATACAGCAATCAGTGCTATTTAAATGCACTGATTCCTGTGTAAATGACACTGGCAGTGAAGGAGTTAACCACTAGGGGCGGGGAGGGGTTAAGTGTGTGTGTTTTTTTTACTGTAGGGGGGTGTGGCTTTGCATCTGACATCACTGATCAGCTTTCCTGATGACAGGGAACAGCCGATCAGTGACAGCGTCACTAGGAAGCACGGGGAGAGGTTTGTTTACACATACCTCTCCCCGTTCTTCAGCTCTGTGACCCAATCACGGGACACCAGCGGCGATCGGGTCCGCTGGTCCCGCAGCCGCGATCACGGAGCTCCCGACCGGGTCACGAGCACGCCGCGACCCACGGCTGGGCTCTTAAAGGGCCACGTACAGGTACGTGATTGTGCCCAGCCGTGCCGTTCTGCCGACGTATATTGGCGTGAGGCGGTCCTTAAGCCGTTAAGGACTGGTATAGGTGTACAGTATGTAGGGGTGTAATACACTTATACTTTCAAATATAGAAAGCATGTTATAGTTCACTGCAGTGCTGAGCGATTCTGCACTGTCTGCGGCTGTCTTTTCTCAGTGTAGGGATAGGATGCTGTTTGGAGTAGGGACAGTCTGTAATCACTAGCTACTATTAGGTCCACAAAAGTCCTTTTAAGGACTGGTATAGGTGTACAGTATATAGGGGTGTGATACACTTATAATATACTTTCAAATATAGAAAGCATATTATAGTGCATTTCTACTGTGCAGCATTGTGACTGCTGAGCGGTTCTGCAGCTCTTTTGTCAGTGTAGGGAGAGGCTGCTGTGTGTCGCAGGGACAGACTGTAGCGACACAAATCGCTAACGAATATATGTCCACAAAAGTCCTTTTAAGGACTGGTATAGGTGTACTATTTGGTGTGCAGTATATAGGGGTGTAATACACGTATAAAATACTTTCAAATATAGAAAGCATGGTATAGTGCATTTCTACTGTATAGCATTGTGACTGCTGAGCGGTTCTGCAGCGATACTACAAAGAGTGACAAATGCAATTAGAAAAAGTATTATAACTGGTGATAGACCCCCCAAAACGACAGATTGAAGTGGGGTGTTATATACGTTCTTCCACATATACTGCACTTCTCTAGAGACTTTTGTCACAGGGTCATTTAAAAAATGACAGGCAGAGGAAGAGGCAGGCCCTTCCGCAGGGGTGATAGGAGTAGGGCAGGAGCACCAGGCTTGAGCCAAAGTGGGAAGTTGCAGAAGGTGCGTTCGATTACGTCAAAGGACGCACCAGACTTGGTTGAGTGGCTCACTCAGCCTTACTCTTCTGCACCCTCCTCATCCTCTCTATCTGCAACCTCTTCACTCTCTGCTGTTTGCACCCCCCAAGACACTACCACCAACACCACCACCACCATATACCCTCCGCTTGAGTCACAGGAATTATTTTCCGATCCATCACAAGACATTTCCGATGCGCAGCCATTCTTGGCATTGGATCAGGAAGAGGAGGTAGCAACAATAATTATAGTGGTGGGGAAGGTGACGTCGATGATGACATGTCTAGGGACGTCACGTGGGTGCCCACAAGAGAAGAAGAGGAGGGGAGTTCAGAGGGAGAGATGGACCAGCAGATAGGGAGGAGAAGCAGGCCGAACTTACATTGCACAGGAGGGACAAACCAGACTGCTAATGTATCAGGAGCGAGGCATCAACCATGTACGGTCACAATAGGCGCTCCCAGGATGCCGGCACATGGCTCCGCAGTGTGGGCTTTTTTTAACATGTCCGCTGCTGACAATAGTGTTGTCATCTGCAGCCTTTGCAGTCAACGCATAAGTCGCCGTAAGCCCAACACTCACCTAGGGACGACCGCCTTAAGAAGGCACATGAGCTGCCATCACCGAGCCCAGTGGGAACAACGCAGTCCGAACCCACAAAGCCACACTCCAGGCTCTCACCATCCAGGCTCTTCTACTTCTCCTTTCCCTCTCTCCTCAGAATTGTCCTCCACTCAGCCTTCCATCATGCCGTCCTCACGTTTTTCTGGAAAAAGGCAGGCTTCCATGGGCCAAATGTTAGAGCCTAAAAAAATGATGACGCCGGATAACCCTCTTGCCCAACGGTTGACCGCTGGCTTGTCAGAACTGAAAGCCCGCCAACTACTGCCATATAAACTGGTAGACTCGGAGGCCTTTTGAAAATTTGTGGCCATTGGAACACCACAATGGAAGGTCCTAGGAAGGAAGTATTTCTCACAGAAGGGCATCCCAGAGCTATATGGCCATGTTCAGCGGCAAGTGAATGTATCTCTGGCACACAGTGTCGGTGCCAAGATACATCTGACCACAGACACGTGGTCTAGCAAACACGGGCAGGGAAGGTATATAACTTTTACTGCCCACTGGGTGAACCTTCTGATGGCCATCAAGCATGTAACCCGTGGCACCCGTGTAGATTTGGTTTTACCACCACGGATTGCATGCAGGCCTGCCTCTTCTTCTCCTCCTCCTACTCCATCCCCCCTCTCCTCCTCGGCAGGCTCCTCCTTTTCCGCTGCTACCGTCTCTTCCGCTGCACTGCCCAAGATCCCCAGAACCTATTCTACATGCCAAGTGAGACGTTGCCATGCTGTGCTGCGTCTGTTGTGCCTGGAAGCCAAGAGCCACACTGGCCCTGCACTCCTTTCAGGTTTGCGTTCACAGGCAGATCAGTGGCTAACACCGCTCAATTTGACAGTTGGTAAAGGGGTGTGCGACAACGGTGCCAATCTGCTGAGCGCGTTGAAACAGGGCAAAATTACACATGTGCCATGCATGGCACACGTCTTAAACTTGGTCGTGCAGCGATTCATTGTCAAATACCCTGGGGTCCAGGACATCTCGTGGAAGGCAAGGAAAATCTCCGCCCATTTCAGAAGATCTTACACGGCCATTGCTCGCCTTGCTGACATTCAGCGGCGACACAATCTGCCGGTCAGACGTCTTATTTGTGATTGCACGATGCGATGGAACTCAACCTTGTATATGCTTGATAGGCTGCTCCAGCAGAAACGTGCAGTTAACGACTACCTGTATGAATTCTGCGGCAGAACAGGTTCTGGGAGCTTGTTTTTTTTTCACCGCGCCAGTGGCTGCTCATGTGCGACGCATGCAGACTTCTGCGACCATTTGATGAGATCACCAAACTGGTCAGTCGCAGCCATGGCGCCATCAGTGACATCGTACCTTACGCCTTCTTTATGGAGCGTGCATTGCGTCGTGTCATTGATCAAGCCATCGAGGAGCAGGAGCAGGAAGATAAGGAAGCCACAATGCTGGATGAATTCCCAGGGGGGCTACTCTATCTGAGACAAGTCAACAACAGGAGTCTGAAGAGGAGTCAGAGGAGGAGCAAGAAGAGCATGCTTTAAACCTTTCTGGGATCCCTGTTGTTGTCCGTGGATGGGGGGAGGAGAACGAGGACGACATTATCCTGGATGATGAGCAGGAGCCAGGCCACCACACCGCTTCCAGTTTAGTGCAAATGGGGGCCTTCATGCTCCAGTGTTTTAAAAAGCATTAATGTCAATGACCAGTACTGGGTGGCAACGTACTTAGACCCCCGGTACAAACAAAAAATGGTGGACATTTTACCACCATCACAGAGGGCTGTCAGAATGGAGCACTTCCAGGCCTTGCTTAGAGAAATGCTGCATTCTGCTTTTGCGTGCGCTGACAGAAGAATTTCCCCTCCCAGAGAAAGAGTTGCGGGTACCAATCCAACAGCGCCTGCAAGAAGAGGGCGGTTTGAAGATGTGTTGGTCACTTCTGATGTGAGATCATTCTTTCAGCTGACCCATCGACAGGTGTCATCCGGATCCAGCATCAGGGAACGCCTAGACCGACAGGTGTCCGACTACATTGGGTTAACGGCCGATGTGGACTCTCTGAGAAGTGATGAACCCCTGGACTACTGGGTGGGCAGGCTTGACCTCTGGCCAGAGCTTGCACAATTTGAAATGGAACTGTTGGCTTGCCCCTCGTCCAGTGTCCTGTCCGAAAGGACGTTCAGCGCAGCAGGGGGGATCGTGACCGATAAGCGCACTCGCCTAGCTCACGACAGTGTTGACTACCTAACATTTATAAAAATGAATGAGGCATGAATCCCGGAGGAATTCAACACATGTGACCAGTAGACCATGTATATGCATAACTCTATAAACGATTTATATAATCTAGCACACAGACCTTTTTTCTACCTTTGGCTCACTTGTAGAAAAAAAGCACAACGTACTATATGCCCGTACCCTCCTGTTTGAAGAGGTTGAGCTGTGTCATATTTTTGGGTCCCGCAGCGAGTTGCTGGTGTCAGTGCTGGTGTGAGTGCTCTCTATCTCGGTGCTGGTGTGAGTGCTCTCTATCTCGGTGCTGGTGTCAGTGCTCTCTATCTCGGTGCTGGTGTCAGTGCTCTCTATCTCAGTGCAGGTGTCAGTGCTCTCTATCTCGGTGCTGGTGCTAGTGCTCTCTATCTCGGTGCTGGTGTCAGTGCTCTCTATCTCGGTGCTGGTGTCAGTGCTCTCTATCTCGGTGCAAGTGATAGTGCGCTCTATCTCGGTGCAGGTGTCAGTGCTCTCTATCTCGGTGCTGGTGTCAGTGCTCTCTATCTCGGTGCTGGTGTCAGTGCTCTCTACCTCGGTGCTAGTGTCAGTGCTCTCTACCTCGGTGCTAGTGTCAGTGCTCTCTACCTCGGTGCTAGTGTCAGTGCTCTCTATCTCGGTGCTGGTGTCAGTGCTCTCTATCTCGATGCTGGTGTCAGTGTTCTATCTCAGTGCTGGTGTCAGTGAGGGAGATAGCAGAGGAGAAGCCAATCAGCAGGAAGTGCCAGCACCATGGCTGGGGATCAGCACTGGACTGGCACCTCCGGACCACCGCAGTGGAGCCCTGCATATGTGGGGGTAAGGGCCGAGGAAAGGGAGGGGCCAGGGGCTTAAGCACAGGTTGGCACACTGGGACACTGGCATAGGACTGCGCTGCCCTGACTGTGGCACTGATCATCTCCTGCACCCCCTTCATAGCCTGGCCTGACCTTGCCTCTCCTCCATGGCCTTCATGCGCTCCTGAATTGACAACATTTCACAGATAAAAAAAGAATGCTTGTCGTTGTCGATCCCAGATTCACTTAATACTTCTGGTATGTCAGTGTCCATGTTGTGGGACTATGTGTGCACAGCTAGTAAGTATGTTGTGGCTGCAAATATGACCTGGAGGTTTTTAATGTTCGCCTGCCATCAAAATGAATGGGGCCCGCCGCGAACCTGCGGTTCGCGAACATTTGGGCACGTTCGTGGATCGCGTTCACGAAATGTCTCATCAGAAGTTCGTCCATCACTACTGAACACACATGTGAAAAGAACTCACCACTCCAGGTGTAACCGAACACACACCAGAGTGCTAGCCCCGGCTCGCCTCCGTGGTAAATTTTCAAAATAAGAAACAGCTGTACCTCAAGTGGGCTTCAAGTAAAGTTTATTGGAATATGAAAATATCCAAAATGACACCAGAGGACACCAGTAGTGTCAAGGTAGATGCGTTTCACACAACAGAAATGTGCTTAATCATTAAGCACATTTCTGTGCTTAATCATGATTAATGATTAAGCACATTTCTGTTGTGTGAAACATTTCTACCTTGACCACTGGTGTCCTCTGGTGTCATTTTGGATATTTTCATATTCAAATAAACTTTATTTGGAGCCCACGTGAGGTGCAGCCATTTATTATTTTGACACTGAAAACACATTGGCAAAGCAGGTTACGGTGAAACTGTTTGCAAGGTCTATCTGGTTCTTCGGACACAAATGCTTTGTACTTGAAATGAGTATACCAATATTTGGCAGGGGGGGGGGTTATCATCACTCTGTAATAGGATAGGAGGACTATTACCCTTTTTTTGATCTCTGGGTGCTTTGTGTCTGAAGAGTCCAACAAGCATTAACAAGATACTGTATTTGACTCTTTGACTGTTCAGTCACCACTGACCAAGCATCTCATAGAAGGAGGGAAAGGTTCCACTCATGCAGAGCTTTCCTGCCCACACCTACGTGGAGGTGTGTGTAAGGCCGCGTACACACGAAGGGACAATCCCGCGGGATTATCCTCTGGACTGAAGTCCAGCGGATAATCCCCTCGTGTGTAGGCGCCGGCGGACTTTTTGGCGCCAAAGTCCGGCGGACCAAAGTTTTAAGTTTGGTTTTAAAATTATCCGCTGGACTTGGCAGTCGGAATGCCTGTGCTGCGCTGGGACTTATATAGGGGCATGGGGACAGGGTCACATGCTCATGTCACATGGTGACCCCGCCCCCTTGTGTTGTCACAGTCCCGGAGGATGCTGGGACTGTGACATCGCAAGGGGGCGGGGTCACCATGTGACATGAGCATGTGACCCTGTCCCCATGCCCCTATATAAGTCCCAGCGCAGCGCGGCACAGGCATTCTGGGCAGAGAGAGCATCGGGTCAACATCGGAAGAAGAAGAAGAACAAGAAGAAGGACAAGAAGAAGAAGGCGGCGCCGGCAGGGCGGAAGACAACGACGGCCGCAAGAACAGAAGAGACCCCCGGAAGACCCCGGAAGACCCCCGAAGGCGGATCGAGACCCCCAGACGACGGTGGCGACGACGAAGAAGGTAGCCGGACTTCCCCCGCTCGGTAAAAGAGCTTGGTAAATGGCGGGGGAGTCCGGCGAGAAGACCCCCAAGACGGAAGAAGACCCCCGGAGCAGTGCAATAAACTATTTTTTTCAAAAGTGTGGGTGTTTTTTTTACTTTACATTTTACACCTTAGGTGAATGGGTAGGGGTACATCGTACCCCATACTCATTCACATAGGGTGGGGGGCCGGGATCTGAGGGCCCCCTTATAAAAGGGGGCTCTCAGATTCCGATAAGCCCCCGCCCGCAGACCCCGACAACCAACGGCCAGGGTTGTCGGGAAGAGGCCCTTGTCCTCATCAACATGGGGACAAGGTGCTTTGGGGTGGGGGGGGGCGCACGGCCCCCCTTTCCCCAGGGCACCCCCCATGTTGAGGGCACGCGGCCTGGTACGGCTCAGGATGGGGGGGGGGGCGCTCGTTCGTCCCCACCCCTTTCCTGGCCTGCCAGGCTGCGTGCTCGGATGAGGGTCTGACATGGATTTGGGGGGAACCCCCACGCCGTTTTTTCGGTTTGGGGAGTCCCTTTAAATCCATGCCAGGTCACGGAGCTAGCGCGGCGGCATTTACTGCCTACGCTAGCTACGTAACCTGAAGTTACGTTCTAAATGAACGGACTGCTCCGTGTGTGGGCAAGTCCGTTCATTTTCAAAAGTCCCGCGGACTTTTGGCCGGCGGATTATCCGCCGGAGAAGTCCGTGCGTGTGTGGGCAAGTCCACACGCTCGGAAAGTCCAGCGGACCCAGCTGGAAAGTCCGGCGGGATTGTCCGCTGGACTAAGTCCGCCGGCAAAAGTCCGCACGTGTGTACGCGGCATAAGAGGAAGCTGGCAGAGGACTTAGGATTTCAACTAATCGAGCAGCACAAGGAACACTTTACATTGAATGTAGATGTAGCCAGGAGCTGGATATTTACCTATTTCTGCAAACAGGGGACACTTGTGGCATTGTTGCAGGGGGAGCTGTTTCCCTCTAGTGTTGAGTTGATGCTGACCTGTTACCTTCTTAATCAGAGACAAGCCAGAGCACAGCATCTTAGAACATGTAATCCATACAGATGGGATTCGCCCTCTGACGTGGAACTACAACTACCAGCTGGCTAATGGGAAAGAGCAGACCTCTGGGAGAGACTATAAGGGGGAGGAGACAAAGCATCAGACTTTTGTCCGAAGGGCGTTGGCCAGGAACTTGTCTTGCATACTAACGGCACACAATTGTCGGTCAACAAACACGAACGTAGTGACGTATTACATGGAATTTCAGCTCTTGAGCGCCACCCTTTGGGCACCTATTGCTAATGTTGTGTTTGGTGAGCATTGATTCTGAGCATGCGTGTTTGCACTTTGGATTTTTGTGTGACGGACTTGTGTACAGATGATACGAAAATCTGACAACAGACCGTTTTACTAGCCTAACATTTGTTGGCGGAAAGTTGGACAACATTGTCTGATGGAACGTACTAACGGTCGGATTTTAGGCCAACAGTCCGTCATCACACAATTCCCTGCCGGAAATCCGATTGTGGGTACGAGGCTTTAGAGAGAGTTTTCTTTCCCAAGAGCTATAAAGGCATTAAATATGGAAATGATATTGAAGAAATGAGCCAGGTAGTCCTGGGTTACTGTTATTATAATAGGTATTCTTATTTTTTAAATTGAATATTTGAGTTTTCTCAGTATTGATTTGATTTATGTATTGTGCATGAGTGCATGATGTATTGTTTTTATGCTTTTTATAGTTTGTTAAAATGAGGAGTAGGATAGAAATTTCATTGTGAATTTTTTTTTTTTTGCAAAGACAATAAATCTTATGATTGTGCATAATTGAGTCATCAATAACATCAAACCAAAAAAATAGTAGAGATGTGTTTTACACCATTACTATGCAAAACTCAAAACTAAGGTCAGTTCAATTTTTTTATAAAAATTTTCTCTTTTTATGTTTTATTTTTTTTCATGTTTTATCTTTCATGCTTGTTAAATTATTCTGCACTACTTCATTCCATTTCTGACACTAATTAGTCCATCAGCGACAAATGTAACAGATGTTGTCCACTGGGAAGACTTGAATACTGCGACTGCAACAGTTTCTAAATTTAAATTGTGAGTGAGGTGATATCTTTATGAAATCTATAAAAGCCCAACTGAATTCAAGAGGAAAGCAATGTGACAAATGTCGCACTAATATCCACAGGGCCTGTATGATTGACGCTTTTCAATTAAAAGCATTCCGATTGAATAGGACATTTTAGGAACTGTTGATTTTGCAAGACATAAATCCAAGTCATGAGCTCGTCTCTGAAAAATATCTCTGTAACCAACTTTGTTCTGGTGGGGCTTGTTGAGATTGAGTCATTTGGATATGTATGCGCTGTTTTGGCTCTCGCAATATTTTCAGTCACATTGCTCATGACTTCTATGATAGTCTATGTAACCTGGACAGAGAAAAGCTTGCATGAACCTATGTACATCTTAATATGCGTCATGGTTATGAATGTGATGTTGGGGAACGCATCATATTTTCCCAAGCTGGCCATTGACTTATTCTCTGGATGCTCAACCATCTCACTCACCGGATGTCTCTGTCAGTCTTTCTGTATCGAGCTTTATGGAACTTATGAAATATTTACTTTTACAACAATGGCATATGACCGATATCTGGCTGTAGGCCACCCTCTGAGATACCACACTCTGATGACCAACTTTACAACTCAAACAATATCACTTGCTATATATGTTTTTAATGTGGTGATAGTAACTGTGGGTATATTATTGACATTAAGACTAACGTTTTGTGGGGTAAATATCAACAATGTCTATTGTGAGGCCATATCTCTACAAGCGCTTGTTTGTAACGATATAACAATCACCGTCATCTATAGAACGATTTTGACCTTGTTCATTTCGATTGGCTGCTTGCTTGTAATAATGTACTGTTACATAAGAACAGTCGTCATCTGTTTAAAACTTTCTGCAGAATCCTCTCAGAAAGCTCTGCATACATTGATGACTCACATTTTGGCCTTCTCCATCTATATTGCCACCGTCTTGTTCCTTAATTTCAGGTACAGTCTAAGCACAGGTTCTATATCAACCAAAGTAGATATTATTATACCTTTGATTGGTACCGGCATAGCTACTTCTGCAAACCCTCTGATCTACGGGATAAGGACCAAAGCTCTCCGAGAAAAAATTGTATGTAACCTGTATAAAATTGTTGGCAAATCAAAAGAATAAAATATGTTTTTATTTTTTCAGCTGTAGTCTTATAGAGATGTATTACTTTTCTAAATTCATTTTTACCTTTTGGTGACCTTTTTAGGAAATAGAGGGCTGTAGTCCAGTCTTTCAGAGTGTACATGTTGTTTTCTATAGACCAGTGGTTCTCAACCTCGGTCCTCATTACCCCCAAACAGGCCATGTTTTGGTAATTTCTCTTAGATAAAATAGCTTTCCAAATTACCAAGCCATTGACACTGATTTAGAGCACCCGTGCAAGATCAAGAAAAACCTGAAAACATGGCCTGTTGGGGGTAATGAGGACCGAGGTTAAGAACCACTGCTATAGACGGACTGTACTGTCTCAGTCACTTGCTGCTTGAGCTTGTTCCATCCAGGTGTGCCAGAAAAGTGCCATTCTGTGTTATGGGTGTTTAGTTTAGTGTCAATCGGCAGACTGGGGGGGGGGGGAGGGGGGCTTATTAGCTGGCTAGGAGGGTATTAAATATTTCAGGCACATGGTTTTCTTCCCTGAGCTTCTGTCTCGTGCTGAAGCTACAGTGAGAACTATGTTTCTCCCAATCCTTTTGGTCTAGGGATTGGAGTGCTGCAAGGATTTACCCCTACTGGCTGCAAGGGATGTTCTCTTTTGGGCCTAGAGGAAGCAAACTGCTCCCAAAAGAGAGGAGGTGAGTGACTGGTTGAGTGAAAAGTGAAAATGAAAGAACTACAGAAGGCCATCCAGTTGTGAAAAGTGAGAATAACACACCTAACACCATGCTACATTTACCACCCTGTTAAGGAATGCTTTCCCTGGCATTACATGTAACCATTCCATCAGAACAACCAAAAAGAACAATGTATAAACACAGATAACCAGTAAACAGTTCAAATAAAGTAATCAGAGTAAAGGGCTGGCATCAGTTCTCTCAAACTGAAACTGTAGGAGAATCAGGAGTGCTTGGATTAGTTCCTCTGTAGGATGGTCCATTCCAAGGCTCATTCAGCTAAAATATCCTCTTTGCTGTTTGTCTTGCCAGAAGGTGGAAATGCAGGGATGGGTGAATCTGAGAACGAATCAATACTGAACACACATGGGCAAAGCAGGTTACAGTGCAACTGTTTGCGAGGTCTGTCTGGTTCCTCGGACAGAGATGCTTTCTGTTGGAAATGAGCACACCAATATTTCATGAGAGGGTATCATCACTCATGTGATGGTATAGGAGGCATATGAACCTAACTTTTTCTTTCAGAGTTCTGTGTGTTTTGCCTCTGAAGAGCCCAACAAGCATTAACAAGATACTGTAGCTGACTCTCTAACAGTTCAGTCACCAGTGACCAGTGACCAAGCTTCTCATAGAAGGAGGGATGGGTTCAGTTCACACAGCCAGTGAGATTCTGTGGGATATATCTGTCAGCTACGCAACCATGGCTGCAGTTGGCAGTGTTGTCAACCGTCAGTATTTTTACTGGCAGCCAGTAAAAAACAGGCAATTTTATCCTGCCAGTAAATGCCAGTAAGAGGAAAAAGTTGCCAGTAAAAAATATGGCTGTGATGTTCGGCTCGGTCCAGAGCCAGCCAAGACCATCCGAGTCTCTGCTACAGTGTGTTCGGGCAGCTCTGGTGGAGGCGGTGCCCGAGCATGTCGTGTGATGTCATGGTGCACGGGAGCCAAGCACAGCGGCCAGAGCCTTGTGTGGGTCTGCAGCAGTGGTCATCAACCCTGTCCTCAGGGCCCGATAACAGGCCAGGTTTTATGTATTACCTTGGGGAGATGCAGACTAGAATACTGCAATCACTGAGCAGCAAATGATATCACCTGTTATGTATTTCAGTTATCTTGTAAACCTGGCCTGTTAGTGGGCACTGAGGACAGGGTTGATGACCACTGGTCTGCAGGACAGGAGCAGGGCAGGTCGGGAGTGGGACTGTCAGTGCTGTTTCGACTGGAGTGGACTTAAGGGACCAAGAGTCAACTTCATGTGGGTGTTCCTTTCTATTCTAATTTCTTGCCCTCCGCTGAGTCCTGTCCCTAAGCTACCTACTTACTATATCAAAAATAAAATAAGAAATACATTTTTTGCCCTAATATCTACCTTAAATCACATTGCTAATTGCATATTGTAAATGAAAAATAATAATTATAGACTCGCTCTATGGAAATGTAAACAAAATAGTGTACAAAATATATATCCTAAGGCTGCCTCCTAGGAAGCTTCTGATGACACCCAGAGAGAGGGGCAAAACTAGTCAAGCGAGAGAGTATCTGTGAGGACTGTTTGGATGCCAAGGCGGCAATTTTGAAAGTTTTTTTTACGAATTGATGTAAGTGTAATGATTTTAAACCTTTTTTAATAAACTCTGCAGTATTACACTATATACCCCTTTCCTCCATCTTTGTCCAAACTTTACCTTTACGGTCTACGACCGTGTAAAGTGTGTGTAGGACCTACAATATAGTGGAGAAGGAGGGAGGATACCTTCCTGGAGAAGGATACACCAACACACCAACCTACCTGGTGGACGGAGCATACCGACCTATCCGGTGGACGGAGGCCATGTGTGATATACAGGCTTTTTTGTCTGTTTCACCTGGTGAGTGGGGAACCAGGAGGGGAGCAAAAGAAACTACTTGAATCGCACCTGATATTTGCGTCTACCATAAATCGCATGTTTGATGAACTATTCCAAGAACACCAGTGATATATGTTTCCATTACCATTAACATTTTAATGCGCAGAGGATACATTTTGATGAAATTCCCCTGACATTATAGGATACTTATGCACGGACTTTATATGTATTTTTTATAAAAGTATTTTTTTATGATTTATTGAATGCACCATGTTGTAGTCTGGCGCATAGCACTTTAATTGGCCAATTGCACTTTAATTTGTACACATATTTATGTGTGATGATTATGGATACACACTCGTATAAATGTAGGTGCAGCGCTGATTTCTAAATTGTCACTGTCACTAATTGCATATTGTACTTGTTTGTAGCCTAAATACAAAAATTTGCACTTAAAACCTTTTTTTTGTAACTTTTGGAAATGCAAGTAAAAACTTGGCTGTGCCAGGAAATTTTGGGTGTCGTGTCAGTAAATTTCAATCTGGTAGGTTGGTAACACTGGCAGTTGGAGACTGTCAAGATCCTGCTAAAATCAGTATGGTATGCATTGTTGCCCTTAGCAACCACTACAGATTTTATTGTCGCCTGCACTCAGCTATGCAGCCTTGACTGAGGTTAAATATTGTATATATGTTCATGTTCGCTAGCTGCAGCTTCTGTAGTTAGGCTGTATATTTACTTTGTATATACCCTTGAAAATGTATGTAGATTTCTATTTTGATACTGCTTAATTTATTTGTACATAGCCCTTTCCAAACTTGTTGCTTTTTCCCCTTATCCTTTTTTTCTTATAGGATGCCCTTTTTTCCTGGGCGCAGAAGCAATTTTTTTTATCTTTTTGCAGCCAATGGGGACATGGCTGGTTTTTAGAGGGAGGTGGGTGTAGCACCCTCTAGTGTGTGCTACTAGAAGTGTAGCACAGGCAAAACATAGTCTGACTCGGGGATAAAACTGAGTCATTGAATCTGGGTCAGGGTTATTAGAGGTCAGGGCTGAATGACTCATTCTGGTAGCTCTCTGGTGCCTCCCCCTGTTTCTGGAATGTTGGATAATGCTCTAGAACTAGTGGGCAGAAGTGAAGAGGAGCTGCCTTAAATATTTAGGGGCCTTTAGCCAATCCCCAGGTTGGGGGCCTGGCAGGGAGACAAAGAAGCCCTTAAATAGACATGAGCCATGCCAGCAGGGAGTTTGGGTGGAAGATGGAGAAAGCAGTCCTGAGAGAGGCTGTTGGTGGCCTTTGAGGGACCCCTTACTGGGTGGGGGGGTGTATCTCGGGCTGGAGCTTGGGAGGATGGCCTGGAAGGATTCCACCACAGGAGGCAGCTGGAGGGATTCAAGCTGGAAAGGCAGCGGAGAGATCAAGGAAAGACAGTGAGTAGATCAGCATGGTGCAGGGACAGACAAGGGGAGAGACTGCTAGCTTTAGCAGTGCTCTCTTCAAGACCGTGGTGTGCCAAGTCTTCATCCAAAACCTTGCCCTGGGGAATCTCCATGTGTGTGTCAGTCAGGATGACTGGGAAGAGAGATGCAGCCAAGTGCAGCTGGTGGCAGCCAGGCATGCTAGCATCTTCTGCAGGGCTAGAACTGGGCTCAGTGTCTACAGGAAGGCAAAAGGTCATGAGAGATGCTGTTCCACTCCACATGTGCTACTCTACCAAAAAGGGACAGTACGTTCCAAGCCTGTAATGGACTGTTGCTGAATTACCAAAGTGACTGTAATGCCCTGTACACATGACCGGTTTTCCCGTCGGAATAAACTGTAAAGGTTTTTCCAACGGAATTCACAACAGAATTCCGCTGAAGCTGTTTCGCACACACACGATCATACCAAATTCTGACCGTCAAGAACATGGTGACGTACAACGGGACTAGAAAGAGGAAGTTCAATAGCCAGTAGCCAATAGCTTCCATCTCTTACTTGCTTTAGAGCATGCATCGTTTTTGGTATGTCGGAACAGCATACAGATGAGTGGTTTTCCCGATAGGAATTGGTTCCGTCGGAAAAATATAGAACATGTTCTCTTTCTAGGTCCGTCAGAATTTTGAATGTAAAAAAGTCCGATGGGGAATACACACGGTTTAAATATACGATGAAAAGCTCCCGTTGGACTTTTTCTGACGGAAATTCCGCTCGCGTGTACGGGGCATTAGTTCCATGAGGGGTGATGAGCAGGTGCTGTACATGGTGAACCAAGTTTGTGAAGGTGGCGGGAAAAGTAGGATCTTTGTAAATAGGACGGAAGTGTTCCTGAAGTTCATTGTTGTCACACTGGGCCTCCCATAATCCCTTAGCCCATCCAAGTTATCATCCCCTAATAAAACAACAAAGCCAAGCCAAAGACTGATTTCTGTGTCTGGATGAAAGAAGGAAATACTGTGTGATTGGCTGTGCAGCAGTGGGGAACCCTGACATGAGCAACTCCTATGGGGGTAGTGCTACATTTGGAGGCTCGTTTCTGGGATTCGCCCATGGTAACCTGCACGGCAAGTTACAAAGTAGTTACATAGTAGTAGTTACATTAAGGTTGAAAAAAGACACAAGTCCATCAAGTCCAACCTATGTGTGTGATTATATGTCAGTATTACATTGTATATCCCTGTATGTTGTGGTTGTTCAGGTGCTTATCCAATAGTTTCTTGAACCTATCGATGCTCCCCGCTGAGACCACCGCCTGTGGAAGGGAATTCCACATCCTTGCCGCTCTTACAGTAAATAACCCTCTACGTAGTTTAAAGTTAATCCTCTTTTCTTCTCATTTTAATGAGTGGCCACGTGTCTTGTTAAACCCCTTCCGCCAAAAAGTTTTATCCCTATTGTGGGGTCACCAGTACGGCATTTGTAAATTGAAATCATATCCCCTCTCAAACATCTCTTCTCCAGAGAGAATAAGTTCAGTGCTTGCAACCTTTCCTCATAACTAATATCCTCCAGACCCTTTATTTGCTTTGTTGCCCTTCTTTGTACTCGCTCCATTACCAGCACATCCTTCCTGAGGACTGGTGCCCAGAACTGGACAGCATACTCCAGGTGCGGAAGGACCAGAGTCTTGTAGAGCGGGAGAATTATCATTTTATCTCTGGAGTTGATCCCCTTTTTAATGCCAATATTCTGTTTGCTTTGTTAGCAGCAGCTTTGCATTGCATGCCATTGCTGAGCCTATAATCTACTAGGACCCCCAGGTCCTTTTCCATCCTAGATTCCCCCAGAGGTTCTCCCCCCAGTGTATATATTGCATTCATATTTTTGCCACCCAAATGCATTATTTTACATTTTTCTACATTAAACCTCATTTGCCATGTAGTGTACCCCATTAATTTGTTCAGATGTTTTTGCAAGGTTTCCACATCCTGCAGAGTTATTGCCCTGCTTAGCTTAGTATTGTCTGCAAATACAGAGATTGAACTGTTTACCCCATCCCCATCCTCCAGGTCGTTTATGAACAAAATAAGTATTGTGTGTTCCACAAATAAGAGTCAGCAGGCTTATTGAAAAAGAAAGGAATTTCTACACAAGTGAGGTGTATGACATTGTACATTGAGACATTGTATCCTGACCTTGTGACTGCTTTGCTGTTAGAATAGTGGAAATAAACACCGCGCTGATCCTATAGCTAAAAAATGTGTGATGACCGCAGTCATCTAAACAAGTGAAAACATTTTTTATATAAATAATAGCAGCAGCTAAAAAATTGTGAGATAGACACAATAAACAAGACAGAATAATACAAAAAGCCGCGCTGATGAATGATTAAGTAAAAAATAATGAATCGATCAATATATGTGCAAATTCACAAATGCACCCAAACAATCATAAAGTCCAGTGACATAAAATAAAAATGAAAAATAAAAAATGAAAAATATAGTTCATATATGTGACAATGTGAACTCAAAAATCTGGTGACTGTAGAATTCAAAACCACCGTGATCCACCACCAATATATGATTGCGCTTACCAGAGGGCAAGCTTAGATAAGCCTGTAATATGATGATAACGAGACAGATCTGAACCATCAGGCATCAGCACCAATCCGGATCTCCTTATACAGGGTTAACCAGGGACAGAAATTCCAATGATATTTCTCCTTCAGATCAGTTTGGAATGTACACACTCTCCAAGACTATCGGACCAGGAATCACTCAAAAAATACGCCGGCCGGCTAGCAGTACACCCGCTCACCTGACGCACTGACGTCATCGCGTTCCGTGTTGTGAGCGGGTGTACTGCTAGCCGGCCGGCGTATTTTACTTGTCCTGCTTATATGCATCTTCCTTTTTGTAAGTAGGATTGTTTTTCTTTTAATAAACTTTTTATTTGGTATCACACTATGGAAGCATCCCTTCTCTTCCTGTATTACATACTGGTTGCTGAGTGATTCCTGGTCCGATAGTCTTGGAGAGTGTGTACATTCCAAACTGATCTGAAAGAGAAATATCATTGTAATTTCTGTCCCTGGTTAACCCTATATAAGGAGATCCGGATTGGTGCTGATGCCTGATGGTTCAGATCTGTCTCGTTATCATCATATTACAGGCTTATCTAAGCTTGCCCTCTGGTAAGCGCAATCATATATTGGTGGTGGATCACGGTGGTTTTGAATTCTACAGTCACCAGATTTTTGAGTTCACATTGTCACATATATGAACTATATTTTTTCATTTTTTATTTTTCATTTTTATTTTATGTCACTGGACTTTATGATTGTTTGGGTGCATTTGTGAATTTGCACACATATTGATCGATTCATTATTTTTTACTTAATCATTCATCAGCGCGGCTTTTTGTATTATTCTTGCTGTTAGAATACACTGATCAGTCAGAATACAGTCGATTGGCTGCAGCCAGTGCTTAAGAAAAGTTTTTCAACGTTCCCATTCAACAGAGATCGATCAAATGATCAACTACTGAGAAACAGGGGAAGCCACACATTGATCAAATTGTGTCTGGTTCCTGTTGAAATGGACAAATTTTGATCTGTCTATAGAGCCCAAAATACAGAGTGCAGTGCAAAAGAGTATGTAATGTAGACATGTGCACTGACAAAAAATTGGTTAATTTTCGTTTTCGTTTCATAATTTTTTTTGCTTTTTTCGTAAATTCGGAAAATCGAAAATTCGGGAATTCGCAAATTCGGAATTCGGAAATTTCGGGAATTTTCACATTTCTATTTTTTGAATTTCCAAATTTCCTATTTTCGTATTTTCGAATTTCCGAATTTCCGAATTGCATATTTTCGGATTTACGAACTTCCGAATTTACGAATTTACGAATTTTCCGAACTTCGAATTTTCAGATTTCCGAATTATCGAATTTCCGAATTTTGGATTTTCGTTTTTTTCGGAATTCCGAATTTTCGGACTTTCGGAATTCAGGAATTCAAAGATTTGAAAATCCCAAAATTTGAAAATCTGAAAAAAAGAAAGAAAATCTGTTTAATTAATAACTAACTATTAAATTAACGAATTTATCCGAAGTTACGAATTATCTGAAATAACGAATGCCGCATCTAAACAAATGGAACGGAACAAATTAATAATAAATAATTAATAATAATAAAAAGGTTTTATTATTATTATTGTTATTTATTATTATTAATTTGTTCCGTTCCATTTGGTTAGATGCGGCATTCGTTATTTCAGATAATTCGTAACTTCGGATAAATTCGTATTCGTTACGTTCACTAACAGACAAATTTGAAAGGGAATTCCAATACCTATAATTTAATAGTTAGTTATTATTTAGTTTTTAACAGATTTTCTTTCTTTTTTTCAGATTTTCGATTTTTCAAATTTTTGAATTTCCAAATTCCAAAAATTCGGAATTCGAAAATGCGAAATCCGAAATTCGGAAATCCGAAATTCGGAAATCCGAAATTCGGAAATCCGTAATTTCGGAAATCCGTAATTTTGTCAAAATTCATTAAATAACGAATTGGGAACTAAACGAATTGCACATGTCTAATGTAATGTGCAGCCCAGAATATAGAATGCAGGGCTCAGGAATATGTAACTTAAAGAGGAAGTAAACCCTGATGGGTGTTACTTCCTCTTTGTTTCCCTGCAAAGGTAAAGCATAATGGACTACTATGCATTTCATAGTAGCCCATTATGTGTCACTTACCTGACACAGGTGCCTGCGATGTCACCACGGAGCGTCCATCTTCTTTCTGGGTATCGCGGCTCCGCGAGGGAGCCGTAAGTGACAGCATATTTGCCTTCACTTGTGGCGCGCCCAGTGCACCGTAGACAGCGGTGCCCTTTATTTGTTGGACCTACAGGTAAGCCTTAATCTAGGCTTACCTGTAGGTCAAAGTGGTTTGTAAGAGTTTACAACCACTTTAAAACCCATTGTACAATCAGGAGTACTATCCAGGGGCCCATAATGTAACATGACTGTAAAAGGTAAGTAACATATAGCAGAGCACAGGGGGTATAAAGGTCCTGCGTATGTAATATACAAGGTATGTTACAAGCAGTGATGTAAGTAACTGAGTTAAAATAAACTGAGTTACGTAACTCAGTTACTTTAGAGGGTAACTAGTAATCTAACTAATTACTTTTCCCCTCATGGTAACTCAGTTACCATTACTTTGGCTTGGTTACCCCAATTACATCTACCGCCACTAGATGGTAGTAGTGTAATTCCGGTGTCCTGCCGAAAAAGTTCCCCCGCTGTATAAGGACCCCCTGTACTGTGCAGGCGCAGGGCTTGCGCAGTACGAAGGACTACGGAGCTTCCCGAAAATTGCCGAACCTAAACAGCTCTGAGTGAACTCTACACCGCGCAGGCGCAGTTAACATGTAATTGTACGAGGCGATGCCGCACGCTCCCGATGCTCGTGCTACTCTGCAAGGGGCGTCTATCGTGTAACTAAGGGGCGGGTCTAGTATTACTGTAACCAAGGGGCGCATTTATTATTATTGTTATATATCGAGCTCTGCCCATTAATTTAACATTCGCCCTCTTCTGTAGCCATCCGCCCCTTACACGATATAATAATAATAGACCCGCCCCTTGCTTACACGCTATAACAGATCTGCCCCTTGGTTAGAGTAATAATAGAGCAGCTCCTTGGTTACACGATATATAACAATAATAATAAATGCGCCCCTTGGTTACAGTAATACTAGACCCGCCCCTTAGTTACACGTATAGAATATTTAAAAAAAAAGTCACAGTTACTTTGCTGAGTAACTAATTACTTTTCCAATGTAGTAACTGAGTTACTAACTCAATTACTTTTTGGGAGAAGTAATTTGTAACGTAACTAATTACTTTTTTAAAGTAAGATGACCAACACTGGTTACAAGATCCTGACCACTGCACCCTGCAATCCGTGCCATTGCCATACATTACATACTCTTAGCTAAAGCTCTGTATGCTTTGCTGTCCCCTGGCAAATTTCCTTTGTCTTCCCTAAGAAAAAATCCCACTTCCCTCAAGCATCCAACTAAATTCTGCATACATCTTTGCTTATCTCTGCATCCCTCTATCCACAGCTCAACTCTGCAAACCTTGCCCACAGCTCACCTATGCACCCCACCATTCACAGCTCACCTCTTATCTCACCATCCACAGCTCACCCCAACCCCCCCTGTCCACAGTTCACCTCTTCTTCACCACTGTCCACGCCTCCCCTCTTCTCCTACGCCCACAGTTCACTTTTGTACTCTCTGTCAAGATTTCATCTCTGCACCCTTCTGTCCACAGCTTACCCCCCAGTCTACAACTCATCTCTTCACCCCCAACTACAGCTTACATTCCCATTCAAAAATCAGCCACAGCTTATCTCTGCTCCCTTACACATTTCACTTCTTCACCCCTCATCTATAGCCCTCCCATCTATAGCTCTCACTTATTCACCCCCGTCTATAGCCCGCACATCTATAGCTCTCACCTCTGCAATCCTCCATCTTTCACCTCTGCACCCCCAACTCTCTTACCTCTGAACAATTCTCCTCCAGCTCTCACCTCTGCACAACCAACCACACTACACAGCTCTCAATTTGCACAACCAGCCACCCCCACAGCTCTCACCTTTGCACGGCCTCCCCTTCCTAGCTCTCACAACTGCACAAATCTTCATCCCACTTCCCAGCTCCCTCATCTGTACATCCCACCCTTCCCACAACTTTCTGTATGCACAACCACCCGACTCCCCACTTTCCATCCACAGCTCTGACCTTTTCAGAAATGTCTTGCAATAATGCAGCTGGCTCCGGTCTATAAGGTGGATGCAAGATTTTTCTATTCAACAAAAGGCACACTGCCTGGGCAGCTTTGCCTATCAGACCTGTGTAGCACATGTAGTTTGGGCTTAGGCGCCCTAGTGGAGGGCACTGAGAACTACACCCACTAATTGCCTAGATCCTAGGCAGGAGCATGCAGTCATGCAAAATCAGCATTAAGGCACAACTCCAGGCTTAGAAGTGAGGCCTAGATTCCCCCAGAGGTTCTCCCCCCAGTGTATAGATTGCATTCATATTTTTGCCACCCAAATGCATTATTTTACATTTTTCTACATTAAACCTCATTTGCCATGTAGTTGCCACCCCATTAATTTGTTCAGATGTTTTTGCAAGGTTTCCACATCCTGCAGAGTTATTGCCCTGCTTAGCTTAGTATCGTTTGCAAATACAGAGATTGAACTGTTTACCCCATCCCCATCCTCCAGGTCGTTTATGAACAAAATAAGTATTGTGTGTTCCACAAATAAGAGTCAGCAGGCTTATTGGAAAAAAAAGGAAATTCT
Source organism: Lithobates sylvaticus (assembly GCA_028564925.1). Lineage (NCBI taxonomy): Eukaryota > Metazoa > Chordata > Amphibia > Anura > Ranidae > Lithobates > Lithobates sylvaticus. Next base: position 211,255,098 of record CM053036.1, on the reverse strand, counting down.
ACACAAGTGAGGTGTATGGATAAATCCTGCACCCTGACACATTGTATCCTGACCTTGTGACTGCTTTGCTGTTAGAATACACTGATCAGTCAGAATACAGTCAATTGGCTGCAGCCAGTGCTTAAGAAAAGTTTTTCAACGTTCCCATTCAACAGAGGTCGATCAAATGATCAACTACTGAGAAACAGGGGAGGCCACACATTGATCAAATTGTGTCTGGTTCCTGTTGAAATGGACAAATTTTGATCTGTCTATAGAGCCCAAAATACAGAGTGCAGTGCAAAAGAGTATGTAATGTAGACATGTGCACTGACAAAAAATTGGTTAATTTTTGTTTTCGTTTCATTAATATTTTTGCTTTTTTCGTAAATTCGGAAAATCGAAAATTCGGGAATTCGCAAATTCGGAATTCGGAAATTTCGGGAATTTTCACATTTCTATTTTTCGAATTTCCGAATTTCCTATTTTCGTATTTTCGAATTTCCGAATTTCATATTTTCGGATTTTCGGATTTACGAACTTCCGAATTTGCGAATTCCCGAATTTTCGATTTTCCGAATTTACGAATTATCGAATTTCCGAATTTTGGATTTTCGTTTTTTCGGAATTCCGAATTTTCGGACTTTCGGATTTTCGGAATTCAGGAATTCAAAGATTTGAAAATCCCAAAATTTGAAAATCTGAAAAAAAGAAAGAAAATCTGTTTAACCGCTTCCCGACCGGCCACTGCATATATACGTCAGCAGAATGGCTCGGGCAGGCAGAATCACGTACCTGTACGTGATCGTGCATGTGCCTGCCCGTGGGTCGCGCGCGCGCCGCTAGCGGCGCGCTCGCGACCCGGTCGGGAGCTCCGTGACCCCGGCCGCGGGACCAGCGGACCCGATCGCCGCTGGTATCCCGCGATCGGGTTACGGAGCGGAAGAACGGGGAGAGGTCTATGTAAACAAACCTCTCCCCGCGCTTCCTACACTGACTGTCAGTGATCGGCGGTTCCCTGTCATCGGGAACGCCGATCAATGACGTCACACGTACAGCCACGCCCCCCTACTGTAAAAAAAAACACACACACGTCACACTGACTCCTCCCCGCCCCCTAGTGGTTAACCCCCTAACTACAACTGTCATTTACATAGGAATCAGTGCTATTTAAATAGCACTGATTGCTGTATAAATGACAAATGTCCCAAAAATGTGTCAAAAATGTCCGATGTGTCCGCCAAAATGTCGCAGTCACAATAAAAATCGCTGATCGCCGCCATTACTAATAAAAAAAAAAATATTAATAAAAATGCTATAAAACTATCCCCTATTTTGTAAACGCTATAACTTTTGCGCAAACTAATCAATAATCGCTAATTGCGATTTTTTTTTACCAAAAATATGTAGAAGAATACGTATCGGCCTAAACTGAGGAAAAAAAATGTTTTTTTATATATTTTTTGGGGATATTTATTATAGCAAAAAGTAAAAAATATTGCATTTTTTTCAAAATTGTCGCTCTATTTTTGTTTATAGCGCAAAAAATAAAAACCGCAGGGGCGATCAAATACCACCAAAAGAAAGCTCTATTTGTGGGAAAAAAAGGACGCCAATTTTGTTTTGGAGCCACGTCGCACGACCGCGCAATTGTCAGTTAAAGCGACGCAGTGCCGAATTGCAAAAAGGGGCCTGGTCCTTTAGCTGCAAATTGGTCCGGGGCTGAAGTGGTTAATTAATAACTAACTATTAAATTAACGAATTTATCCGAAGTTACGAATTATCTGAAATAACGAATGCCGCATCTAAACAAATGGAACGGAACAAATTTAATAATAAATAATTAATAATAATAAAAAGGTTTTATTATTATTATTGTTATTTATTATTATTAATTTGTTCCGTTCCATTTGGTTAGATGCGGCATTCGTTATTTCAGTTAATTCGTAACTTCGGATAAATTCGTATTCGTTACGTTCACTAACAGACAAATTTGAAAGGGAATTCCAATACCTATAATTTAATAGTTAGTTATTATTTAGTTTTTAACTGATTTTCTTTCTTTTTTTCAGATTTTCGATTTTTCTAATTTTTTAATTTCCAAATTCCAAAAATTCGGAATTCGAAAATGCGAAATCCGAAATTCGGAAAACCGAAATTCGGAAATACGTAATTTCGGAAATCCGTAATTTTGCAAATTTTGAAATTCGGAAATTCGGAATTAACGAATTTGTCAAAATTCATTAAAAAACGAATTAGGAACTAAACGAATTGCACATGTCTAATGTAATGTGCAGCCCAGAATATAGAATGCAGGGCTCAGGAATATGTAACTTAACCACTTCAGCCCCGGACCATTTGGCAGCCAAAGGACCAGAGGTCTTTTTTCAATTTCGCACTGCACTGCTTTAACTGGTAATTGCGCGGTCATGCAATGTTGTAACCAAACGAAATTTGTGTCCTTTTCTTCCCACAAATAGAGCTTTCTTTTGATGGTATTTGATTGCCTCTGTGATTTTTATTTTTTGCGCTATAAACGGAAAAAGACCGCAAATTTTGAAAAAAAAAGATATTTTCTACTTTTTGTTATAAGAAAAATCCAATAAACTCAATTTTAGTCAAACATTTGGGCCAAAATGTATTCAGCCACATGTCATTAGTAAAAAAAATGCCAATAAGCGTATATTTATTGGTTTGCGCAAAAGTTATAGCGTCTACAAACTAGAGTACATTTTCTGGAATTTACACCACTTTTAATTTATGACTGCCTATTTCATTTCTTGAGGTGCTAAAATGGCAGAGAAGTACAAAACCCCCCCAAATGACCCCATTTTGGAAAGTAGACACCCCAAGCTATTTGCTGAGAGGCATGTTGAGCCCATTGAATATTTTTTTTTTTAGTCCCAAGTGATTGAATAAAGACAAAAATAAAAAAGATTTTTTTTTTTTTCAAAAAGTTGTCACTAAATGATATATTGCTCACACATGCCATAGTTATATGTGGAATTGCACCCCAAAATACATTTTGCTGCTTCTCCTGAGTATGGGGATACCACATGTGTGGGACTTTTTGGGAGCCTAGCCGCGTACGGGGCCCCGAAACCCAAGCACCGCCTTCAGGATTTCTAAGGGTGCAAATTTTTAATTTCACTCCTCACTACCTATCACCGTTTCGAAGGCCATAAAATGCCAAAATAGCACAAAACCCCCCCAAATGACCCCATTTTGGAAAGTAGACACCCCAAGCTATTTGTTGAGAGGCATGGTGAGTATTTTACAGCTCTCATTTGTTTTTGAAAATGAAGAAAGTAAAGAAAAAAACATTTTTTTTTTTTTTTTTTCAATTTTCAAAACTTTGTGACAAAAAGCGAGATCTGCAAAATACACACCATACCTCTCAGCAAATAGCTTGGGGTGTCTACTTTCCAAAATGGGGTCATTTTGGGGGGTTTTATGCCATCTGGGCATTCCATGGCCTCCGAAACTGTGATTGGCAGTGAGAAGTGAAATAAAAAAATTACACCCTTAGAAAGCCTGAAGGCGGTGCTTGGATTTTGGGGTCCCGTACGCGGCTAGGCTCCCAAAAAGTCCCACACATGTGGTATCCCCGTACTCAGGAGAAGCAACAGAATGTATTTTGGGGTGTATTCCACATATGCCCATGACATGTTTGAGCAATATATCATTTAGTGACAACTTTTTGTAAAAAAAATATATATATATTTTTTTTTTCATTATTCAATCTCTTGGGACAAAAAAAAAAAATATTTAATGGGCTCAACATTGCTCTCATCAAATAGCTTGGGGTGTCTACTTTCCAAAATGGGGTCATTTGGGGGGGGTTTGAACTGTCCTGGCATTTTATGCACAACATTTAGAAGCCTATGTCACACGTCACCCACTCTTCTAACCACTTGAAGACAAAGCCCTTTCTGACACTTTTTGTTTACATGAAAACATATTTTTTTTTTGCAAGAAAATTACATTGAACCCCCAAACACTATATATATTGTTAAAGCAAAGGCCCTACAGATTAAAATGGTGGGTGTTGCATTTTTTTTTTCCACACAGTATTTGCGCAGCGATTTTTCAAACGCATTTTTTGTGGAAAAAATACACTTTTTTTTATTTTAATGCACTAAAACACACTATATTGCTCAAATTTTTGATGAAATAAAAAATATGATCTTAGGCCGAGTACATGGATACCAAACACGACATGCTTTAAAATTGCGCACAAACACGCAGTGGCGACAAACTACATACATTTTTAAAAACCTTTAAAAGCCTTTACATGATACCACATTAGATTCACGGAGGAGGTCTACTGCTAAAATTACTGCCCTCGATCTGACCTTCGCGGTGATACCTCACATGCATGGTGCAATTGCTGTTTACATATGACGCCAGACCAACGCTTGTGTACGCCTTTGCGCAAGAGAAGGGGGGGCAGGGGTGCTTTTTTTTTTTTTTTTTGTTTTTTTTTATTTATTTAGCTTTTTTATTTTATTTTTAAACTGTTCCTTCCATTTTTTTTTCTTTGTTATGATTTTTATTGTTATCTCAGGGAATGTAAATATCCCCTATGATAGCAATAGGCAGTGACAGGTACTCTTTTTTTGAAAAAATTGGGGTCTATTAGACCCTAGATCTTTCCTCTGCCCTCAAAGCATCTGACCACACCAAGATTGGTGTGATAAAATGCTTTCCCAATTTCCCAATGGCGCGGTTTATATCCGGGAGGGGGGACATTCCCTCCCACTGCTTGTAAAAGCAGTCTAGAGGCTAATTACCCGCTAGAATTGCTTTTACATGAAAGCCGATCACTGGCTGAAAAGAATGATACCAAGATGATACCTAAACCTGCAGGCATCATTCTGGTATAACCATTCAAAGTCCAGCAACATACTGGACATATATTGTAATCTTTTTTTTTTCATGCAGCCTCTTGGCTGAACGAAAAAAAGAGATTGATTGGTGGGTATGCCCACCATTAGAATACCTCCCTTCATCCACCCACTTCTAATGATGGGCATACATGCAACATTTATATATGCCGATGCATGGGGGCATCCTCCCGCAAAAGTTATGCCGTGTACACACGGTCGGAATTTCGACCGTATGTACGTGGCATTAGGAGCCAATCGCTCCTCCCCGCCCCCTGCTGCCCCAATGCTTCGGCATATATGCTCTTTTTTTTAACTGTGGTAGTGAAATCACCTCCTACAGCGTTGGAGTCGCGGCTTTATGTATCGTGGGAGCAAACGCTGTTGCTGTCAAGATAAATAAATTCGCGTTGCAACTGAATGGCGCACCTGAAAACAAAAAAATGCTTAACACTAAAACACAGTAAACAAAATTACATACCTGAAAAGCAAGCATGATAAAACATAATAAAACATTGCAGAATAGAATGGAGTAAAAAAAGAGCAACAATAGAGAGAGAATAGAGTGAGAGAGAGAACAATAAAACGACAACTATTTTATTTTTTTTTATTTTTTTGAGATTCACAGGTAAAAAAGCTCCTGACTGAAGCGACTGAATCAAAACGCTACCACAAAAAAAAATGTTAGCGATCGCAGGGATCAGGCCTGACTCTGCGAACGCTGCAGTTATGTGTGCTTAGTGTTTTGTAAGTGACAGTGATCGATCGATACTGCACTTGGGTGGGCTGGGCTGGGCGGAGGGGGAAAACGCAGGTGCTAGCAGGTATCTGGGCTGATCCCGCTAACAATGCGTTTTTTTTGGAACCCTAAACTGCTGGGACGCTAGTATAGATCTGATCAGATCAGATATTGATCTGTTCAGATACTGTGCCACTAAGGGAGGTGTATGCTTTGCGCGTGGGTGTTTGCGGTACTGGCACTAACCTGGGGCGACGCAGACCTTATTTGACCCTAAAACCTAATTGATATCACCCGCCGGGCGATCAGGGGGTTAAACCGTTATTGGGTAATAAATGGCGGGTGCCCTGACAGTATAAAAAACAAGCTAACTAACCAGCGTCACCCGTAACAGTAATACAAAAAAAAACTGGTTACCTAGCGACACTAATGCAGCGATCAGAAAAACGATCGCTTAGTGACACTGGCAAAAGGGGGTGAAAGGGTTAACTAGGGGCAATCAGGGGGTTAAAACCTTTATTAGGTAATATATGGGGGTACCTGACGCTATATAAAAACCTGACGGGGAACCTAAATAACGAAATAACTAACTGGCTAACCAGCGTCACCAGTGACATTTATACAGTGATCACTGGTGAAAGGGTTAACTCTAGGGGCAATCAGGGGGTTAAAACCTTTATTTAGGTTGTAATATGGGGGTACCTGACCTATAAACCTATTTATGAACCTATATAAACATGGCGGTTAAAAAAAAAAAAAAAATGGTTACCTAGCGACACTAATGCAGCGATCAGAAAACCGATCGCTTAGTGACACTGGCAAAAGGGGGTGAAGGGGTTAACTAGGGGCAATCAGGGGGTTAAACCTTTATTAGGGGGGGTAGGGGGCTACCTTGGACCTAAAACTAACTGCCCTGACAGTTATTACAGTCACACTGACACTAAATGCAGTGATCAGTAAATAAATGATCACTGCAATTAGTGACACTGTGACTGGGGGGGCAGGGGGTGATCTGGGGGGTGATCAGGGGGTGACAGGGGGGTGGAATATGTGCCTATCTGTACTGGTGTCAGTGTACTGTTGTGCACTAACCTTTACACGTTCACAGCTCGGCGTCCCCGGTCACATAGACCGGCGCACCGAGCGTGACATCACTTCCGCCTTCCTGTCTATACAATAGACAGGAAGGGGAAGCTTTTCATTGGCCAGGAGCGATCGCGAGGGGGTGGCCAGAAACGACTGGCCGTCCCCTCGTCCCGCATCGCTTCTGAAGCCATCCCGACCGTCCCCGCCGGCGGAGGGGGGTCCGATCGGACCCCCCAACCGCCTGAAGAATGTCACGTACAGGTACGTGATTCTGCCTGTACGTGCCATTCTGTTGACGTATATATACATGGGGCGGTCGGGAAGTGGTTAAAGAGGAAGTAAACCCTGATGGGTTTACTTCCTCTTTGTTTCCCTGCAAAGGTAAAGCATAATGGACTACTATGCATTTCATAGTAGCCCATTATGTGTCACTTACCTGACACAGGTGCCTGCGATGTCACCACGGAGCGTCCATCTTCTTTCCGGGTATCGCGGCTCCGCGAGGGAGCCGTAAGTGACAGCATATTTGCCTTCACTTGTGGCGCGCCCAGTGCACCGTAGACAGCGGTGCCCTTTATTTGTTGGACCTACAGGTAAGCCTTAATCTAGGCTTACCTGTAGGTCAAAGTGGTTTGTAAGAGTTTACAACTACTTTAAAACCCATTGTACAATCAGGAGTACTGTCCAGGGGCCCATAATGTAACATGACTGTAAAAGGTAAGTAACATATAGCAGAGCACAGGGGGTATAAAGGTCCTGCGTATGTAATATACAAGGTATGTTACAAGATCCTGACCACTGCACCCTGCAATCCGTGCCATTGCCATACATTACATACTCTTAGCTAAAGCTCTGTATGCTTTGCTGTCCCCTGGCAAATTTCCTTTGTCTTCCCTAAGAAAAAATCCCACTTCCCTCAAGCATCCAACTAAATTCTGCATACATCTTTGCTTATCTCTGCATCCCTCTATCCACAGCTCAACTCTGCAAACCTTGCCCACAGCTCACCTATGCACCCCACCATTCATAGCTCACCTCTTATCTCACCATCCACAGCTCACCCTAACCCCCCCTGTCCACAGTTCACCTCTTCTTCACCACTGTCCACGCCTCGCCTCTTCTCCTACGCCCACAGTTCACTTTTGTACTCTCTGTCAAGATTTCATCTCTGCACCCTTCTGTCCACAGCTTACCCCACAGTCTAAAACTCATCTCTTCACCCCCAACTACAGCTTACATTCCCATTCAAACATCAGCCACAGCTTATCTCTCCTCCCTTACACATTTCACTTCTTCACCCCCGTCTATAGCCCTCCCAGCTATAGCTCTCACCTCTGCAACCCTCCATCTTTCACCTCTGCACCCCCAACTCTCTTACCTCTGCACAATTCTCCTCCAGCTCTCACCTCTGCACAACCAACCACACTAAACAGCTCTCAATTTGCACAACCAGCCAACCCCACCGCTCTCACCTTTGCACGGCCTCCCCTTCCTAGCTCTCACAACTGCACAAATCTCAATCCAACTTCCCAGCTCCCTCATCTGTACATCCCACCCTTCCCACAACTTTCTCTATGCACAACCACCCCACTCCCCACTTTCCATCCACAGCTCTCACCTTTTCAGAAATGTCTTGCAGTAATGCAGCTGGCTCCGGTCTATAAGGTGGATGCAAGATTTTTCTATTCAACAAAAGGCCCACTGCCTGGGCAGCTTTGCCTATCAGACCTGTGTAGCACATTTAGGTTGGGTTTGGCGCCCTAGTGGAGAGCACTGAGAACTACACCCGCTAATTGCCTAGATTCTAGGCAGGAGCATGCAGTCATGCAAAATCAGCATTAAGGCACAACTCCAGGCTTAGAAGTGAGCCAAAATGAACACAGTTAACCCTTTAGTAACCCATTGCTAACTGGCTGTACTGTTAACACCACGCTCTCTAGCGCTACAGTTAGGGAACAACAACTCCCAGGTGCACATCATTTAGGAACCAGTGCCACAGAACCTGCACTGGCATCCACCCCAGCAATCCCTGCAACCTCACTCCCAATGACATGTGCAACTGTTGCTACTGGACACTAGGGATGAGCCGAACACCCCCTCGGTTCGGTTCACACCAGAACTTGCGGACAAACAAAAAATTTGTGCGAACATGCAAACATTAAAGTCTATGGGACACGAACATGAAAAATCTAAAGTGTTCATTTTAAAGGCTTATATGCAAGTTATTGCCATAAAAAGTGTTTGGGGTCCCGGGTCCTACTCCAGGGGACATGTATCAATGAGAAAAAAAGTTTTAAAAACAAAAAAATAAAAATGAAATTTCCTTTAAATTTCCTTTAAATATCATGCCTGGGGGGGTCCCCTTAGTCTGCCTGTAAAGTAGCGCATTTTCCCCATGTTTAGAAAAGTACTGCAGAAAAATGACAAAATGCTAAGGGTTGTAATGTATTACCAGATCCCGGCAATATACATAAAAAATAATTGAAAAAAACAGCGTAAATCAATAATGTTACTTCTACTAATAAAAAAAATAATAGTAATAATAAAAAATGATAATGAACATTATGCTGGTCCAAGGTGGAGTCATGGGAGGAGCAGAGCAGCCCAGATTTTTCCTTGCCCAGCAAAGTTTTCTGTTATCAAACAAAGTTATCAAACATAACCAAAAACCCCCCCAAAAAAACAAAAAATAAAACCCAAAACAAAAAAATGGGCAGACTCGATGGACTACTCTTTTTCTACCGTCACTTTCCTATGTTTCTATGTTTATGTAGATCAGAGAAAATAGTGAGAGATTTTTCCCCTCCTGGTCACCATTTATTTGAATTATTCCTGTCTGTTAGAAGCTTTAGAAAAATAAAAGTGAGGACAAACAGACTTAGTTAGATTTTTTTTCCAAGAGCTTTTAAAGCATTAAATATGGAAATTATATTGAATTAGTAAGCTGGGTGGTCCTGGGCTACTGTTATTATAACCACTTGGCGACTGTATACTGTATATATACAGCAGCAAAGCGGCTGCCCTGTGCAGATCACATACCTGTATGTGATCCTGCACTTCCGGGTCTGGGGCGTGCACGTGGGCCGCCGGCAGCCAGTCACGCTGTGATTGGACACAGCGGGAGCCAATCCACGGGTCCAGAAGGCGCGATGTCTGCCGGGACCCGCAGATCGCTCCAGAGTAAAACAGAACGGCGGTCTGCCTATGTCAACAAGGCAGATCGCCATACTGTGAGAAGGGACGGTAGTGATCCTGTGTTCCTGCTAAGCAGGAATATGGATCTCTGCCTTCCCACAGTACAAACACTACCCACACAGTCGCCCGACGGACCCGAAAAAATGAAAAAATTAACCAAGCTCCGCCTCGATGAGAGGCCTCCCACCGACAGCGGTTTCTTTTTTTTCTGTCTTTTTTAATAAAAGAATTGTCAAAAACTGGCACTTATTTTACATTTTGACCCTTTTTTGGTGAATGGGTAGGGGTGTGATGTACCGATACCTATTCACATAGGGGGGCGGGATCTGGGGGTCGATCGCTCGCCCCCCCATATCCTGACCTGCCAGGCTGCATGCTCGGATAATGGTCCATATGTATTTTGGGGGGGACCCCACACCATTTAAAAAATTGGCATGGAGTTCCCCTTAAAATATATACTAGACCGATAGGGCCTGGTATGGATTTTTGGGGATCACCCCCCCCCCCCGACAAATTAAAAAATATTTTTTTGGGGGGGGGGGGATTTTTTTCTTAATACAAAGATTTCACATTTAATTGACATTTTATGGCTTACCTAGTCCACAAAAGAATTAATAGAGCCCTGAAATTGGAGCATTGGTGCAGGGAGTATTTTTTTGCTTTTCTTCCCCCTCCCCATTACACTTTCTACTCAAGGACAACCAAATACTTTTGTATGCAACTAGATTTACCGGTAATACAGATTTGAAGGGGTATGAATAGTTTGCACTTAGAAAATATGTATTTATAGTCTGCAAAAATCAAACATAAAGCAAAAAAGAATCAACTTTTTATTTCAACAGTAGTATAAACATTTGTTACATTAACCACTTCAATACAGGACATTTTCATCCCCTTCCTTCCCAGACCAATTTTTAGTTTTCAGTGCTGTCGCAATTTGAATGACAATTGCGCGGTCATGCAACACTGCACCCAAATTACATTTTTATGTTTTTTCCCCCACAAATAGAGCTTTATTTTGGTGGTATTTGATCACCTCTTTGGTTTTTATTTTTTTGCGCTATAAACAAAAGAAGAGCGACAATTTTGAAAAAACACAATATTTTTTACACATGGCGGCTGTTGGGCACGCGCACCTGGTCCCGAGCAACGCAGCGGGGGCGCACGCACGCCCTAGATGGCTGGGAAGCCGAGGACGTCATATGACACCCACCCAGGATGGGAGATCCCATCTGTGGACGTCATATGACTATAGGCGGGTAGTGAAGTGGTTAATGTACTTGGGCAAAAAAAATAAAATAAAAGGCATTTGACAATATAGTTAGAAGGGCCCTGCTCAAAAGAGCTTACAATCTACAAGGGTAGGACACAAAAAATGAGACACATTAAAAATCACGTTAGAAACGAAGGGATACAAATCAAGCTAACAACAACCATGACAAACCTTTTTGGTTATCAGAACTCCTCGTCCCAAACCCCTAAAAAATGTAATTGCAGGAGTAGGAGTAGAAGATGGACGCTTAATCTGTTAGCTCGTCAGCCAGGGGACAGAACCGAGCGACACAGGCCTCATACACTACACCATCCTCGGCCATCCTAGCTCCTGACACACCGGAGAACACCATGAACCCGTCCAGGAAGAGATACACAGATCGGGCACCCTAAAAAATTACAGAATTCGCCTACAAGCCTGCGGAGCGGGACACAGGACTCCAAGATGGCGCCGGCCCGACCGTACAGCGCGAATCATACACGGACCTCCCGGATGACATCCCAGAGGAACATCCACATAAAGGTACCTCTGCAGACCTCCCCGACCCCCAGGAGGATGACCCCCTGCTCGGCAGCCCTGCCAAAGCTAAAATGCGGCTTGACACGCCGCCGCAGCAGACGCTGCAGCCACAAATCGAGGCCAGGCTCTAAAACCCTTCCTCTCCAACCAGGCCCTGCAGTCCTCCATGGCCTCCTTCCCCACCTCAGGCCAACCAGTCATGGACACTACCTTATAGGACATGTTGCTCTCCCTCATGACTGATCTCTCAATGTTCTCCAAAATCACCTCTGACATTCACACATTAGATGCCAGAGTGACTAATACTGAGAAAGGCCTGTCTGACTGCACTTATACAGTGAACGACATTATTGACACATGTGACGAGATTAACCTGTTGACGTCACTGAGACTCGGGTGATCAGCGATCCGAGTAAGGGGCAGGTCCTGGCCCCTTACCATATGATCAGCTGTCAGCCAATGAAAGCTGATCACATGATCAAAACAAAAGCTCGGTGATCTTTTTTTTTTCTCCTCGCGCTGACAGCAGAGGAGAAAAAAAAAGCCGATCACCGGCTCATCTTAAAGGGACATCGGTCCCGAAATTATGCCACCTGTCAATGCCAACAAGTGCCACCTGTCAATGCCCATAAGTGCCACCTGTCAATGCCCATTAGTGCCACCTATCAATGCCCACAAGTGCCACCTATCAATGCCCACAAATACCACCTATCAATGCCCACCAGTGCTGCCAATCAGTGCCACCTAAAAGTGCTGCCTATCAGTGTAACCCATCAGTGCCCATCACTGCCACCTATCGGTGCCCATCACTGCCGCCTCATCAGCGTACATCAATGACGGACAAAAATTACCCATTTTAAATTTTTATAACAAAATTTAAAAAAAAAAAACATTTTTTTTTTTTTTTTAAATTCAGTCTTTTTAAATTTTTTTAACAAAAAATAAAAATCGCAGAGGTGATCAAATACCACCAAAAGAAAGCTCTATTTGGGGGAAAAAATAAATAAAAATTCAATTTGGGTACAGTGCTGTATGACCGCGCAATTGTCATTCAAAGTGCGACAGCGCTGAAAGCTGAAAATTGGTCTGGATAGACCAATGGATACTCGAGAATAGACTAATGCCCCGTACACACGGTCGGAAAATCCGACCACAAAATCCATCGGATTTTTTCCGACGGATTTTGTCCGACACTGGTGTTGCATACACACGGTCGGACAAAGTTGTCGGAAAATCCGATCATTTTGAACGTGGTGACGTTTGTTGCCTACGACGGGACTACGTAGAGGCTAGTACCCAATAGCTTTGGTCTTGTAATGTGATCTGAGCATGCGTGGCATTTTGTCCGTCGGAATTCGCTACACGCGATCGGAAAAAGTCTGATAGGACTTTGTTGTCGGAAAATTTGAGAGCAGGAGATAAAACTTTGTCTGTCGGAAAATCCGACGGAAAAAGTCCGATGGAGCCTACACACGGTCGGAATTTCCGACAACCTTGTCCGATAGGACATTTTGCGTCTGGAAAAATCCGACCGTGTGTACGGGGCATTATTCTTATCAGACAAATGTATTCTGCAAAAAATTTCTAAATCTGCAATCCACACCACAACATGGTCGGACCACGCTCCCATCTCAATTACCATTGAAGACTCTAATCTTCAATGCAACACACATCTCTGGCGAGTGAATAATTACATAATCCAACATGACAAATATGTGCCAGAAATATCAAAACACATTACCGATTTTTTCTCACTAAACAAGGGCACAGTGTCCGACCCTGGAGTGGTGTGGAGCGCACACAAAGCCTTCATGAGAGGAATGTTGATTAAATTGAGCTCCTACCACAAAAAGAAAAGGATGCAGCGTCTATATGAACTGATAGCTGCCTTATAAATAAAACACAAGAATAATCCCCAAGACTCACTGACAAACCAACTACTGTCACTAAGACAAGAACTTAGATCCCTACTTCTCTACTCCTATGAGTTCCTCCGAAAGAAATTCCGGGCAACCACGTACTCCACTTCCAACAAAGCAGGGAAAAATCTGGCACGACGCCTCAAAGGTAGACGTGACAAAACCAAAATTTCCCAACTTCTCCATCCCCACACGAAAAAAGGTTTAGAAAAATAAAAGTGAGGACAAACAGACTTAGATTTTTTTTTCCAAGAGCTTTTAACGCATTAAATATGGAAATTATATTGAATTATTGAGCTGGGTGGTCCTGGGCTACTGTTATTATAACCGCTTGGCGACTGTTTACTGTATATACACAGCAGCAAAGCGGAGAATCACATACCTGTATGTGATCCGGCACTTCCGGGTCTGGGGCGTGCACTTGCACCGCCGGCGGCCGGTCACGCTGTGATTGGACACAGCGGGAGCCAATCCACGGGTCCAGAAGGCTCCCACCGACAGCGGTTTCTTTTTTTTCTGTCTTTTTTAATAAAAGAATTGTCAAAAACTGGCACTTATTTTACATTTTGACCCTTTTTTGGTGAATGGGTAGGGGTGTGATGTACCGATACCTATTCACATAGGGGGGCGGGATCTGGGGGTCGATCGTTCGCCCCCCCATATCCTGACCTGCCAGGCTGCATGCTCGGATAACGGTCCATATGTATTTTGGGGGGGACCCCACACCATTTAAAAAATTGGCATGGAGTTCCCCTTAAAATATATACTAGACCGATAGGGCCTGGTATGGATTTTGGGGATGACCCCCCGACAAATTAAAAAATATTTTTTTTGGGGGGGGGGGGGATTTTTTTCTTAATTTGGTCAATACAAAGATTTCACATTTAGTTGACATTTTATGGCTTACCTAGTCCACAAGAGAATTAATAGAGCCCTGAAATTGGAGCATTGGTGCAGGGAGTTTTTTTTGCTTTTCTTCCCCCTCCCCCATTACACTTTCTACTCAAGGACAACCAAATACTTTTGTATGCAACTAGATTTACCGGTAATACAGATTTGAAGGGGTATGAATAGTTTGCACTTAGAAAATATGTATTTATAGTCTGCAAAAATCAAACATAAAGCAAAAAAGAATCAACTTTTTATTTCAACAGTAGTATAAACATTTGTTACATTAACCACTTCAATACAGGACATTTTCATCCCCTTCCTTCCCAGACCAATTTTTAGTTTTCAGTGCTGTCGCACTTTGAATGACAATTGCGCGGTCATGCAACACTGCACCAAAATTAAATTTTTATGTTTTTTTCCCCACAAATAGAGCTTTATTTTGGTGGTATTTGATCACCTCTGCGGTTTTAATTTTTTTGCGCTATAAACAAAAGAAGAGCGACAATTTTGAAAAAACACAATATTTTTTACACATGGTGGCTGCTGGGCACGCGCACCAGGTCCCGAGCAACGCAGCGGGGGCGCACGCGCGCCCTAGATGGCTCGGAAGCCGTGGACGTCATATGACACCCACCCAGGATGGGAGATCCCATCTGTGGACGTCATATGACTATAGGCGGGTAGTGAAGTGGTTAATGTACTTGGGCAAAAAAATAAAATAAAAGGCATTTGACAATATAGTTAGAAGGGCCCTGCTCAAAAGAGCTTACAATCTACAAGGGTAGGACACAAAAAATGAGACACATTAAAAATCACGTTAGAAACGAAGGGATACAAATCAAGCTAACAACAACCATGACAAACCTTTTTGGTTATCAGAACTCATCGCCACAAACCCCTAAAAAATGTAAATGCAGGGGGTGTGGCCAGCCGGAGTAGAAGATGGACGCTTAATCTGTTAGCTCGTCAGCCAGAGGACAGAACCGAGTGACACAGGCCTCATACACTACACCATCCTCGGCCATCCTAGCTCCTGACACACCAGAGAACACCATGAACTCGTCCACGAAGAGATACACGGATTGGGCACCCAAAAAAATGACAGAATTCGCCTACAAGCCTGCGAAGCGGGACACAGGACTCCAAGATGGCGCCGGCCCGACCGTACAGCGTGAATCATACACGGGCCTCCCAGATGACATCCCAGAGGAACATCCACATAAATGTACCTCTGCAGACCTCCCCGACCCCCCGGAGGATGACTCCCTGCTCGGCAGCCCTGCCAAAGCTAAAATGTGGCTTGACACGCCGCCGCAGCGGACGCTGCAGCCACAAATCAAGGCCAGGCTCTAAAACCCTTCCTCTCCAACCAGGCCCTGCAGTCCTCCATGGCCTCCTTCCCCACCTCAGGCCAACCAGTCATGGACACTACCTTAAAGGACATGTTGCTCTCCCTCATGACTGATCTCTCCTCAATGTTCTCCAAAATCACCTCTGACATTCACACATTAGATGCCAGAGTGACTAATACTGAGAAAGGCCTGTCTGACTGCACTTATACAGTGAACGACATTATTGACACATGTGACGAGATTAACCAGTTGACATCCGCGCTATGGCCGAATGACGGCCACAGCGCGGATCTCAATTTCCGGGAGGCCGTCATATGACGGCCTCCCCTGTGTACGCTCCCTGCGCGCGCCGTAATCACTGAGTCACTGAGACTCGGGTGATCAGCGAACCGAGTAAGGGGCCGGCCCCTTACCATGTGATCAGCTGTCAGCCAATGACAGCTGATCACATGATTAAAACAAAAGCTCGTGATCTTTTTTTTTTTCTCCTCACGCTGACAGCGGAGGAGAAAAAAAAAAACGATCACCGGCTCATCTTAAAGGGACATTGGTCCCGAAATTATGCCACCTGTCAATGCCCACAAGTGCCATCTGTCAATGCCCACAAGTGCCACCTGCTAATGCCCATAAGTGCCACCTATCAATGCCCACAAGTGCCACCTATCAATGCCCACAAATACCACCTATCAATGCCCACCAGTGCGTCCAATCAATGCCACCTAAAAGTGCTGCCTATCAGTGTAACCCATCAGTGCCCATAACTGCCACCCATCAGTGCCCATCACTGCCACCTATCGGTGCCTATCACTGCCGCCTCATCAGCGTACATCAATGACGGACAAAAATTACCCATTTAAAATTTTTATAACAAAATTAAAAAAAAATATATTTTTTTTAAATTCAGTCTTTTTACATTTTTTTAATAAAGAATAAAAATCGCAGAGGTGTTTAAATACCACCAAAAGAAAGCTCTATTTGGGGGAAAAAAATATAAAAATTTCATTTTGGTACAGTGTTGTATGACCGCGCAATTGTCATTCAAAGTGCGACAGCGCTGAAAGCTGAAAATTGGTCTGGATAGGAGGGGGGTTTAAGTGCCCAGTAAGCAAGTGGTTAAAGAGGAACAGCCATGGATGCGTGCCAAGCTGGCCAATTTAGAGGACAGGTCCCGCAGAAACAATGTTAAACTAAGAGGGGTCCCTGAGAATATACCTGCGGACCTGTCACGCTATGCGAAAGATCTGATGCACATAATTATCCCTGAGGCATCTCCACGGGATGTCATAATTGACAGAATCCACAGGATTGCTAAGCCACCTCATCTAGCTCCCTCAGTCCCCAGAGTTGTGCTAATGAGGGTTCTCTTCTACCACATCAAAGAAAAGCTACTGATGGGGATCAAAGCTAAAACACCCCTACCAGCGCCCTATACTGGGATCCATCTCTTTTTAGACCTCTCCAAGTATACCCTCCAACTGAGATGTCTACTGAACCCAATAACGAAAGGTCTACAGAACCACAAACTACAATATAAATGGAGATACCCAGCCACACTCCTCATCACTAGAAATAGGCAAACCCACATTGTTGGTGATCTCGAGAAGGGCCTACGACTCCTCCACACCTGGGGCATCCTTCTGGACCCACCAAAACCTCCCTCTCATCACAGAGAACCGAACTCGTCCCACAAACACCTGGACCACCCCAATGTCTAACTGTCACAGGAGTAAACAACCAGATTGGCCGACAACAAATCGTCATGCAAGCTCCCCTGTTATCTGATGACCTGCTACCCCTGTTCACACTCTCCAGCACTACTGACTGTCTGTACCCCCCACTAGAGGCTACTGAGGTGCCCTGCACCCCCTCTACAATTCTTTTCAATATTACTTTTTTTTCTTTTAGGCTTGCTTATTGTGACTACGTTACCAGAGCAACACACCAGACCTCCCACTAACAGTGTGCCTGACGAGCTCTCACACTCATTTTTTTATTGTTTTTTTCCTCTTAATATCCTCAGTCTTCTTTTATCCAAAATATCTAGCTCTCACCGTATTGCTCTATCTGCAGCTGTCTATCCCATCCTTCCCCGAGGCCCTTGGACTGCCACGCATCAACAACGTGCTTCCAGAAGATTCCAGGAACGTCTCCAAGCAACTAACTGTAAGTGTTACTTTACACCCTCATCACACCATCACGCACAAGATGCCGCTCAACATACTTTCGCTAAACGTCAATGGGCTGAATCACCCCGCCAAACGCCATTCACTATGGAAAACTGTCACAGCTCTACACAGTGATGTCATTTGCATCCAGGAAACACAGCTGCTGTCAGAAAACACCCCTCTCTGCAACCACCATCTATTCCCACACACTTTCCATGCTTCCTACTCCACTAAATCCAAAGGGGTTATGATCGCGATCAAAAACACGGTCGACTTCCAAATGCTGCAGTCTATATCAGACCCTGAAGGCCGTTTTCTAATCCTTATCTGTACCATCAACCGTGTGTTCTACACTCTCATTAACCTATATGCCCCAAACTCCCACCAAATGAAGTTCCTGCACAAGGTGCTACGTACAGCCAAACCTATACAGAAGGGACATATAATAGTGTGCGGAGACTCCTAGCCCCTGATCTTAACTTGGACTCCACCTCAGCTGCGAAGCGACAAACCTCACCTCTGAAAAAGTTTATCTCTATGATGTCTGGCGGTGTCACCATGGCTCAGAACGAGACTTCACTTTTTTTCCCCCCAGACATCGCTCATACTTGAGAATAGACTTATTCTTATCAGACAAATGGATTCTGCAAAAAAAATCTGAATCTGCAATCCACACCACAACATGGTCGGACCACGCTCCCATCTCAATTACCATTGAAGACTCTAATCTTCAATGCAACACACATCTCTGGTGAGTGAATAATTACATAATCCAACGTGGAGCGCACACAAAGCCTTCATGAGAGGAATGTTGATTAAATTGAGCTCCTACCACAAAAAGAAAAGGATGCAGCGTCTAGATGAACTGATAGCTCAAATAGCAGCCTTAGAAATAAAACACAAGAATAATCCCCAAGACTCACTGACAAACCAACTACTGTCACTAAGACAAGAACTTAGATCCCTACTGCTCTACTCCTATGAGTTCCTCCACGTACTCCACTTCCAACAAAGCGGGGAAAAATCTGGCACGATGCCTCAAAGGTAGATGTGACAAAACCAAAATTTCCCAACTTCTCCATCCCCACACGAAAATCCCCCTTAACAAGACATAGCTGACGCTTTTAGTGACTACTACGGAGACCTCTACAACCTGAAACAAGATCCCCACACCCCACAACCCTCACAGCATGACATTGACCAGTTCCTCCACAAACTGAACCTACCCACCTTGACTGCAGAACAATTACAGGCCCTTAATGCCCCATTTACGGAACAAGAAATCAAGCTGACTATTGACTCCCTACCAAGAGGCAAAGCACCAGGCCCAGACGGGCTATCAGGGGAATATTATAAGCAATATTCCCCACATCTAATTCAACATCTCACTGAAATTTTTAATGATGCTGCCTCCTCTTCTGTCTTCAATAAAGAATATTTAAATGCTCTTGTAATTACGATACTGAAGCCAGGGAAGGAGTCAAACGTCCCCCAAAATTTCAGCCCAATCTCATTACTGAATCTCGACATCAAAATTTATGCTAAAACCATAGCAACAAGACTACTTCTAATTATGCCCACACTTATACACCACGACCAGACGGGATTCACAAAAGGTAGACAGGCATCAGATGCCACTAGAAGAATGCTAATTCTCATCCATCATGCTGAATCCACTGGAACGCCTTCACTGCTTCTATCCCTAGACACAGAGAAGGCGTTCGATAGAGTCCACTGGTCATACCTGAAGGCTGCCCTCTGTCCCCCCTTATTTTCAACTTACTCATGGAACCCCTAGCAGAACATGTTCGCACCCATCCTGCAATCACAGGAATCCAAATTGGCCCAACGGCACACAAAATCAGCCTATTCGCTGATGATGTCATCCTTATCCTCACCAACCCGACTTCCTCCCTGGCAGAGGTACAAAAATTGCTAACCTGGTTTAGCTCGATATCATACTACAAAGTGAACACAAATAAATCATTTATACTTGACATCAACATTGACGCTACCACAAGAAACCCTTTACAATTACAATACCCTTTCACGTGGGCAGACACAGATATAACCTACTTAGGTATCAAACTACCAAGATCACTTAGAAACCTATACCCAAGTAATTTTATACCTCTTCTACGCACCATCCAAACGACGTCACAACAAATAGCAAAACATGAATTTTCTTGGTCAGGTAGACTCGCAGCCTTCAAAATGATATGTCTCCCCCAAATGTTATACTTTTTCATAACGCCCCATCCCACTCCCCACTTCCTTCTTCAGATCCCTTCAAACGATTTACAACCAATATCTTTGGAAGGGAAAAAGACCCAGATGTGCCCTAAAACTAATTAAACACAAACTGGCAGGGGGAGTGGGATCCATAAATTTTGAGGACTACTATTTGGCCACCATTCTAGCCCAACTACCTGGCTGGTTCCAACCCAACCCAAACCCACTATGGACACAGGTAGAAAATTCCACACTCACTAGATCCAACCTGAAAAACTGGTTACTGTCCACCCCCTTAGGCACACCATCACACGTCTCCCCAACTATGAAAACCTCTGCCTTGGCCTGGAAAAAATTGGTTACCCACATGACACACAACCCACCCTCCCCGCAATTTCATATCCCTCTTGAATCTCTGATGTTCCTGACTGCAGACCTCCCAATCACACTCTGGACCCTCAAAGGGATCCACTCCATACAAGACCTTGTTCATACGACCCGTCTTAAATCCTTCCCCCAACTACAATCGGAATATGGCCTTCCTCTCTCAGAACACTTCACCTACCTCCGCATACACCACTCCCTGTGCAATCTTCCACTTCCCCTCTATACTATCCACCCCAAAACTTGGGACTATCTCACCAACCCAACCTCCAAAACCAAGAGCATATCCCACTTCTATAATCAATTCCACCAAAAAAAAACATCTTCACCAAAATGACCCCACACCTCAGATGGGAGACGGATCTAGCACACACTTTCTCTGACTCCCAATGGCAAATCACACTCCAGACCATCTACAAAGCCACGAAATGTGCTGCCCTTTGGGAACTCACACAAAAAATATCATTAAGATGGTACCTCACACCATCCAGACTGTCTTCTTTTGACCCTCGAAATCCCTCCACCTGCTGGAGATGTCACTCGACAGCTGGAGACATGCTCAACATATTCTGGTTATGTCCCAATATACAAAAGTACTGGGCGGAAATATTCCAGCTCCTCACCAAAATCACCAAGGTCTCAATCCCCCCGTCATCTGCACTAGCAATCTTAAACCTAACAATCGACGACCTCCCATACCCCATCAAATATGTCACAACCCACATACTTCTGGCAGCCAGACTCAACTTAACTAGACACTGGAAATCTGACTCACCCATGATAACATCACAAGTCTTGAACATAGTAGCCCTACACTACAGCTACGAACATATGACAGCAGCCAGCAATGGCCACTATACCAAGACTAACAGACACTGGCAACCCTGGACTGATTGGATTTCCGCTGCGACTAGTTACTGAAGACACCTACCTACAGCCCGACTCTTCACTTCTTGACCGAGCAATATTACGGACACCCTTAGAGGATATATAGTATCTATGTTATTAGCCTGCTTTAAGCACTGTTCACACCATTTATGTTCCACTAGTGAATCCTCTCCACTCTTGTGGCACTAAAGCTCCCATTTGGGGTGCCACTTGAGAGGTCAGGTTTCCTTTACCATTAATAGTCACGCTATTCGTTTACTACTAAATGTATATGATATTTACAATAAGTTTGTGAACATACCTTTTACTGTTAAACCGAAGTTTCATGTAACTCCAACGTCGCTACAGGACGTACAATGACCAATTGTACATTGTATTCTTATTGAAAAACAATAAAAATCTTTTGAAGAAAAAAATGTAATTGCAGGATTTTCATAAGCAAAAACAGAAAAAATGAATACAAAAATAAAATACAAAAAGGCAGCGCACAAACAAAATGGACACACACACTTATGTTTTAAATTAGCAGGAAGCTTCCTTTTCATCTAAATCAGGGGTGCCCAACCTTTTGAAGAGCGAGGGCCACTTAAGCGACTTGGTAACCGGTCGCGGGCCACAATGAGCGGAGCAGGTGGATGGCATGTCCGTGCCCACTCTGCATTTGGAGAGCAGACACGGACACAGCCCACAATACTTTATAGCGGATCGTATTGGAGGTAGAACACAAGTCGGTTTATGTCTGCCACTACTAGGTGAATGGAGGGTCCAATTGGTCGGACTGTCGGACTGACCGTGTGAAAGGGGTCCAAGGCTGCTTTCATACTGATGCACTGCGGTTTACCTGCACCACGTGTGCAATGCAGTGTACCTTTTGCTTTCCTGCAGTTTGCAATAGACTTCTATTATATTCTGAAGGTTTGATGCACTTTCAGAAAGCTCACCAGGTAATAATAGAAGTCTATGGCTCAGTGCAAGTAACCCACAGGCTCAGTTTGAAAGCAGCCCAGTAACCACTGCAGAAAAGATATGCCCATATATACACTGTGATTTTAGTAATAAACTGACCTTTAATAACAGTATTCTTTCTATTCTATCCCAGAGCAGGAGGTCACGGGCCACATTAGAGGGCTCCGCGGGCCACTGGTTGAGCACCCCTGATCTAAATCATTACATAAACTAGATTAACAGTAGCAGCAGAAAGTCTAACATGTGAAATTTAGAAGTAATTAGAAAAAGATAAAGGTCTGCTGAGGCTCACAAACAAACACATGGTCAGACTGGACACACTTTTGAGGGCCTTAATGCAAAACGATACCAGCAAACACATAAAGCAATCACCAAATCACAGCCTTAGTGGGGTGTGGGTCGGGCATTATGCACATACCCACCCCCAAATAAAAAAACAAATATGTTTGTAAATCAATATAAGCACTGCAAACAAAGATTCTGGCCTCTTCTCAGATTAAACAACTGCCACAAATGCAGGCCTTTATATAACCTAGCTAGGATTGCTAGCACAGCTACACCCACCCAGTAGAGGACACACTCACCAGTAGGGATGAGCTTCGAGTTCGAGTCAAACTCATGTTCGACTCGAACATTGCCTGTTCGCCTGTTCAGCGAACAGTGAACAATTTGGGGTGTTCGTGGCAAATTTGAAAAGCCGCGAGCACCCTGTAAATGTAATGCTTTAAGTGAAACAATAAAAGTGTAATATTCCTTTAAATTTCATACATGGGGGTACATGGGGGGTGTCTATAGTATGCCTGTGAAGGGGCGCATGTTTCCCGTGCTTAGAACTGTCCCTGCACAAAGTGTCATTTTTGCAGGAAAAAAGCTATTTAAAAATCACTCGCGGCTAATGAATTGCCGGATCCCGTAACACAGAGAACAGTCATTCATTGAAAGTCATTGATAAAAAAAAAGTCATTGATAAAAAAAAAAAAAAAAAAAGTGTGGGGGTTCCCCCAAATTCAATTACCAGGCCCTTCAGGTCTGCTATGGATATTAAGGGGAACCCCGCTTCAAATTAAAAAAAAAATGACGTGGGGGTCCCCCTAAATATCCATACCAGACCCTTCAGGTCTGGGATGGATTTTAAGGGGAACCCCCCGGCCAAAAAAAAAAATAGCGTGGGGTCCCCCTCAAAATCCATACCAGACCCTTATCCGAGCACGCAACCTGGCAGGCAGCAGGAAAAGAGGGGGGGACGAGAGCACCCCCCCCTCCTGAACCGTACCAGGCCACATGCCCTCAACATTGGGAGGGTGCTTTGGGGGTCTGTGACCCCTCAAAGCACCATGTCCCCATGTTGATGGGGACAAGGGCCTCTTCCCCACAACCCTGGCCATTGGTTGTGGGGGTCTGCGGGCGGGGGGCTTATCGAAAATCTGGAAGCCCCCTTTAACAAGGGGACCCCCAGATCCCCCCCGTGTGAAATGGTAAGGGGGTACAAAATTACCCCTACCGTTTCACCAAAAAAGTGACAAAAATGTTAAAAATGACAGGAGACGGTCTTTGACAATTCCTTTATTAAAATCTTCTTTCATATTTTTTCTTCTGGTCTTCCTTCTTCCTTTCTTCATCCTTCGGTTTCTTCATCTTCTTCTTCCATCTTCTTCTTCCTCCGATCCGCTTCTTCTTGCTCTGGTCTTCTCATCTGGCATCTTCTTCCATGGCGTCTGCGTCTCTTCTTCTCTGTCGGACCGCTCCTCGCAATGGGAGGTTCCCGCTGTGTGAGGCTTCGCTGCGTCTGACAGCTCTTTTATAATGGAGGGCGGGGCCACCTGGTGACCCCACCCCCCTCTGACGCACGGGGACGTCATGGGGACTTCCCTATGGCTTTCCCCATGACGTCAGAGGGGGGCTAATTGGGCCCAATTTAGACATTTTCACTTAGGGGTGTACTCACTTTTGTTGCAAGCATTTTAGACATTAATGGCTGTGTGTTGAGTTATTTTGAGGGGACAGTAAATTTACACTGTTACACAAGCTGTACACTCACTACTTTACATTGTAGCAAAGTGTAATTTCTTCAGTGTTGTCACATGAAAAGATATAATAGAATATTTACAAAAATGGCCCAAAACATCCCAGTTCTAGATTTGGTGCAGACCCACACTTGCTTGATTTATAATGTTATTTCTTGGGGTTCCATTATGTGAAACCTGTCAAAAATGTAATCACTGGTGAAAAAGAAACTTTAACACCACAACAGAGGAAAAACACACAGACCTCTATCCAGGTAGCAGGATTGGGATTCAAACCATCAATCTCAGTGCTGCTAGGCAGAAGCGCTAATCAGTTAGCCACTGTGCTGCCACATGGATGGTGTCTGTATCTCTGTGGTGTAAAACAGTCCTAAGTCCCAGGGTGCAATAAGTTAATCAATGTAGATGTACTGTGGAAGGCCAGAGAGCCATTGAACAACCAGTTTCTGGCATATGCCATCTGTTTTGAAGGCTGGTTATGGCTGATTACAGTCAGCATGCTTCTAGAGAAACAGCTGTAATTTTGTTGGTTTTTGCTTGGTAAGAGTCTGCAATTAGTGCTGGTGGGGAAATTTTAAGGCTGATTATTGTCCTTGCCCATAGTAAATATATGGCATGATTTGCATGGTCCTCAGGATCGCCCCACCAGAAGGTGAGCAAGCCGGGGTCCAGTAGCAGATATAGTACGTAGGGAGAAGAGGAAGCATAGTCAGTAAACAAGCCAAAGGTTGGTAATGAGTGGTTGCGGGTTGGGATCAAGCAGAAGCATAGTCAAGGAATAAGCCAAAGGTCGGTAACAAGTGGTAGCAAAGGTACGGAGGACAGCAAGAGTGACATGAAATCACAATAATCTGGCAAACAGGAAGTGCAAACACATGGCTTAAATTAGGAAATTCATTGGAGCAGCAAAGTTCAAGGCTCACCAAAAAAAAAGAGACAAGGCAAGGCAGTCTAAGCAATTAGACAGGGAGCTGTCCAGCATCTCAGGTGGCTCAGAAAGAAGAGTTACTGCCAGACACAACAGAGGTTATGGGTTTAGATATAGGCCCTGACAGTACTCCCATCTTCCCTAAAATAATTTTCTCCACCACAAATCCTTCATCAACCTGTACCTCAACGGGTGGAGAAGGTGGAAGAATTATTCCAGAAAAAGGATTTCCATGAAATGGTTTGAGTAGCGATATATGAAAAACAGGGTGACTCTTCATACTGTCAGAGAGTTTTGAGCAAAAATCTGGAAAGGTCCCACAAACTTTTGGCCCAGTTTAGCAGGTGGAACATGAACCTTCAAATTTTTGCAAGATAACCAAACTTTGTCACCTACATGAGATGTAGGAGGGGTGATATCTCGGTCCTTGCTGCAGCAATGATTGAGATATCTGAGCAGCAAACATGCCACTGGATTACTTTTACAGGATGCGGATGGGGGTCCTACCCCCCTTCTGCCACTGCCACTGCCCTAACCAAGCTCTCCTCTGCGATCGGAGAGGCCAGTAAGGATGTGATCGGCAGCATCCAGCTCTGGGCACACAGTGCGAGGAACTGATGTTGTTCCTCCCACTGTGTGACATCAGAAATAGGAATCCGCAAGGATTTAATCACTTCCTGTTTCGGTTCTTTGTCCATTCCCAGCCAGGGAAGCAGCCGATCAGACCGATCTGTAACTGATCGGCTTCATTGAAGGTCAGAGGAGATATTTAGGGTCTAATAGACTGCAGATCGCTCCATAAAGAGAACCTGTTACAGCCCATGCTAATACAAGGGATGTTGTTCATGCCTTGTAATAGCAATAACGTTTATATTAAAAAAAATAAAAAAAAGTTAAAGTTACAGCCTTAAAAAATGTTTTATTAATACATTTTTTTTTTAATCGCCCCTTCCCCCCCCCCCCGGTACTCATGCACAAATCTAAATGTGCATGTAGGTCCCGCACACAAAAAATGGCAATCGCACCACACATGCGAGTTATAAGAACGTCAGAGCAAGGGCAATACACAGGCCTGCTGTGTAACTCTAAACTAGTAACTTCTAAAGGCTTTTAAAGCATTGTTTAATGAATATTTTTTGGTACCATAATTTGACGCCGTTCCATGCAATTTTAAAACATGACATGTTTGGTATCTATTTACTCATCATAACATCCCCTTTTATATTCTACCAAATAATAGGGTATTATATTGTGTTTCTGTGCATTAAAATCCATTAACCACTTTCAGACCGGACCATTTTGCAGCGTTAAGACCAGAGGACTTTTTACAATTTGGCACTGCACTGGTTTAACTGGTTTAACTGCTAACTGGTCATGCAATGTTGTACCCAAACGAAATTTGCATCTTTTCTTCCCACAAATAGAGCTTTCTTTTGATGGTATTTGATTGCCTCTGCGATTTTAATTTTTTGCGATATAAATTGAAAAAGACCGAAAATTTGGAAAAAAAAAATTATATTTTCTAATTTATGTTATAAGAAAAATCCAATAAACTCAATTTTAGTCATACATTTAAGCCAAAATGTATTCAGCCACATGTCTTTGGTAAAAAAAAATGTCAATAAGCGTATATTTATTGGTTTGCGCAAAAGTTATAGCGTCTACAAACTAGGGTAAATTTTCTGGAATTTACGCAGCTTTTAGTTTATGACTGCCTATCCCATTTCCTAAGGTGCTAAAATGGCAGGGCGGTTTAAACACCCCCCCCCCCAAATGACCCCATCTTGGAAAGTAGACACCCTAAGGAAATTGCTAAGTTGAGCCCATTGAATATTTTATTTTTTTGTCCCAAGTGATTGAATAATGACAAAAAAAAAATGTTTACAAAAAGTTGTCACTAAATGATATATTGCTCACACATGCCATGGTTATATGTGGAATTGCACCCCAAAATACATTTTGCTGCTTCTCCTGAGTATGGGGTGTGACAGACCTAGCCGGGACAGAGGCTTTTTGAGAGGACTAAATGCGAGCCTCCTGCCAACCGATTATGGGCCCTGGATTTTAAGGGGCATAGGGTGAAGGATAACCCCAACCATCAATAATCTGTGCTAGTCAGATTCAATTGCAGGGTTAATTAGCACATACAACAATAGGTGAAGTGCTCTTTAGAATCTGTGTCAAGACAGATTAGCCTCATTTGCATTGTACAAGACAACAGACAGGTGGCTGGAGTTGATGATATTAGCATCTAACATGTGTGAAGCTCGGTGACAACAAGTCTGACCTGTAGTGAAATCCTGATGGGCACAGAGTCACATCGGCTGCTTAAAGGTATTAGTTAATTAGTTTATGGTAATTTGTTACAGGTGCATTGTTAGAGTAATATGAGCAGGAGGGGGGATCTCCTCTTCTACTTTATTATAAATACTGTCATTTTGGTTCTAATAAATCAGTCCATTTTTAGCACTAAGCAAGTCTTGTCTCGTTTAGTGCTTGGGAGCGGTTAGAATATCTGAGATCCATATTCAGACTGGGAGGAAGTGGTATATGACGAAAGCACTCAAGAGGAGTGTGGGAGCGTTTTGTCACACGGGGATACCACTTTTTGGGAGCCTAGCCGCGTACGGGGCCCCCGAAATCCAATTACCGCCTTCAGGATTTCGAAGGGCGGAAATTTTTGATTTCACTCCTCACTACCTATAACAGTTTTGAAGGCCATAAAATGCCAAGATGGCACAAAACCCAGCCACATTACCCCATTTTGGAAAGTAGACACCCCAAGTTATTTGCTGAGAGGCATGTTGAGTCCATGGAATATTTTCTATTTTGCCACAAGTTGCAGGAGAATTACAAACTTTTTTTTTTTTGCACAAAGTTGTCACTAAATGATATATTGCTCACACATGCCATGGGCATATGTGGAATTACACCCCAAAATAAACTTCGCTGATTCTCCTGAGTATGGGGATACCACATGTGTGGTACTTTTTGGGAGCCTAGCCGCGCACGGGGCCCCAAAAACCAAGCCCCGCCTTCAGGATTTCTAAGGACGTAAATTTTTGATTTCACTCCTCGCTAGTCACTACCTATCACAGTTTTGAAGGCCAAAAAATGCCAAGATGGCACAACCCCCCCCCCCCCAAATGACTCCATTTTGGAAAGTAGACACCCCAAACTATTTGCTGAGAGGCATGTCGAGAGGCATTGTCGAGGCATGTCGAGAGGCATTGCTCAAACATGCCATAGGCATATGTGGAATTAAACCGCAAAATACATTCTGTTTCTTGGGGTATAGCTTGGGGTGTCTACTTTCCAAAATGGGGTCATTTGGGGGGATTTTGTGCCATCTGGGCATTCCATGGCCTCCAAAACTGTGATAGGCAGTGAGGAGTGAATTCAAAAATTTACACCCTTCAAAATCCTGATGGCGGTGCTTGGTTTTTGGGGTCCCGTACGCGGCTAGGCTCCCAAAAAGTCTCACACATGTGGTATCCCTGTATTCAGGAGAAGCAACAGAATGTATTTTGTGGTGTAATTCCACATATGCCCATGGCATGTTTGAGCAATATATAAACAGTGACAACTTTGTGCAAAAAAAAAATAATATATATTTTTCCCGCAACTTGTGTCAACATATAAATATTCCATGGACTTGACATGCCTCTCAGCAAATAGCTTGGGGTGTCTACTTTCCAAAATGGAGTCATTTGGGGGGGGGGTTTGTGCCATCTTGGCATTTTTTGGCCTTCAAAACTGTGATAGGTAGTGACTAGCGAGGAGTGAAATCGAAAATTTACGTCCTTAGAAATCCTGAAGGCGGTGCTTGGTTTTTGGGGCCCCGTGCGCGGCTAGGCTCCCAAAAAGTACCACACATGTGGTATCCCCATACTCACTCAAATAGCTTGGAGTGTCTACTTTTCAAAATGGGGTCATTTGGGGTGGGGGGGTTGAACTGTCCTGGCATTTTATGCACAACATTTAGAAGCTTATGTCACACATCACCCACTCTTCTAACCACTTGAAGACAAAGCCCTTTCTGACACTTTTTGTTTACATGAAAAAATTATTTTTTTGTGCAATAAAATTACTTTGAACCCCCAAACATTATATATATTTTTTTAAAGCAAAGGCCCTACAGATTAAAATGGTGGGTGTTTCATTTTTTTTTACTCAGTATTTGCGCAGCGATTTTTCAAACGCATTTTTTTATGAAAAAACACACTTTTTAAAATTTGAATGCACTAAAACACACTATATTGCCCAAATGTTTGATGAAATAAAAAATAAGATCTTAGGTTGAGCACATGGATACCAAACACGACATGCTTTAAAATTGCACAGAAACGTGCAGTGGTGACAAACTACATACATTTTTAAAAGCATTTAAACACCTTTACAGGTTACCACTTTAGATTTACGGAGGAGGTCTACTACTAAAATTACTGCCCTCGATCTGACCTTTGCGGTGATACCTCACATGCATGGTGCAATTGCTGTTTACATATGACACCAGACCGACACTTGCGTTCGCCTTTGCGCGAAAGCAGGGGGGGACAGGGGTGATTTTTTTAATTTATTTATTTATTATTTATTTTGCTTTTTTATTTTATTTTTAAACTGTTCCTTTCATTTATATATATTTTTTATCATTTTTATTGTTATCTCCCTATGATAGCAATAGGTAGTGATAGGTACTCTTTTTAGAAAAAATGGGGTCTATTAGACCCTAGATCTCTCCTCTGCCCTCAAAGCATCTGACCACACCAAGATCGGTGTGATAAAATGCTTTCCCAATTTCCCAATGGCGCTGTTTATATCCGGAAAAATCTAAGTCATGAAATACTCGTAGCTTCCGGTTTCTTAGGCCATAGAGATGATTGGAGCCATTCTGGTCTCTGATAAGCTCTATGGTCAGCTTGCGGAACCACCGGGTGTATTCTCAGGTTCCCTGTTGGGACAGGAGAGCCAGAGAAAACCATGAAAGACGGTGAGAGGGGGGCATTCCCTCCCACTGCTTGTAAAAGCAGTCTAGAGGCTAATTAGCCACTAGGATTGCTTTTACATGAAAGCCGACCGCTGTCTGAAAATAATGATACCAAGATGATACCTAAACCCACCGGCATCATTCTGGTATAACCACTCAAAATCCAGCAACATACCAGTACGTTGCTGGTCCTTGTTTGACATATATTGTAATCTTTTTTTTTCATGCAGCCTGTGGGCTGAATGAAAAAAAGAGATTGATCGGTGGGTATGCCCACCATTATAATACCTCCCTTCATCCACCCACTTCTAATGATGGGCATACATGCACCATTTTGTTTTTAACTGTGGTGGTGAAATCACCTCCAACAGCACTGGAGTCACGGCTTTATGTATCGTGGGAGCAAACGCTGTTGCTGTCAAGATAAATAAATTCGCACTGCAGCTGAATGGCGTACCTGCTAAGCAAATTATGGTTAACAATAAAACAAAGTAACATTACAGTATAACAGTAAAGCCCCATACACACGCGCGGATTATCCGAGGACCAGGTCCATCGGATCATGTCCGTCATACTTTGTCCGATGTTGGTTTTGCGTACACACGGTCGGACAAAGTTGTCGGAAAATCCGATCATTCTGAACGTGGTGAAGTTTGTTGCCTACGACGGGACTACGTAGAGGCTAGTAGCCAATAGCTTTGGTCTTGTAATGTGATCTGAGCATGCGTAGCACTTTGTCCGTCGGAATTCGCTACACACGATCGGATTTGGTGTGATCGGACTTTGTTGTCAAAAAATCTATCCAGCAGGAGATAGGACTTTGTCCGTCGGACAATCCGATGGAAACTGTCCGATGGTGCCTACACACGGTCGGAATTTCCGACAACATTGTCTGATAGGACAGAATCCATCGGAAAATCCGACCGTGTGTATGGGGCTTAAGACTTAAATATAAAAAAAATATTTAACGCAATCTGTGCCTAAAATATATATATGCCAAAGCATGGGGGCATCCTCCCGCAAAAGGTAGGAGCAAATCGCTCCTCCGGCCCTGCTGCCCTGCTGCCCTAATGCTTTAGCATATATGCTCTTTTTTTTAACTGTGGTGGTGAAATCACCTCCGACAGCGATTGAGTCCCGGCTTTATGTATCGTGGGAGCAAACGATGTTGCTGTCAAGATAGATAAATCCGCGCTGCAACTGAATGGCGTACCTGAAAACAAAAAAATTGTTAACAATAAAACACAATAAAACACAATAAAACATTGCAGAATAGAATACAGTAAAAAAGAGTAGAACAATAGAGAGAGAGAATCGAGAGAAAGAGAACAATAAAACGACAACTATTTTTTTTCTTTGGCCCTGTCACAGAGCTTATACATCTTGACCCCGTATCGGGCACGCTTGCTGGGAAGGTACTGTTTGAATGACAAGCAGCCAGAAAACGTAATCAGGGACTCATCAACGCAGACAACTTGATAGGAAGTAAACAAGTCTGCAAAACGTTGGTTGAAGTGGTTTACGAGGGGCCAAATTTTGTAGAGCCGATCGCATGCAGGGTCTCCACGAGGACGACAAAGTTCATTGTTGTTGAAATGCATGAACCGCAAAATCTGCTCGTATCGTGCCCTGGCCATGGAAGCCGAGAACACGGGCATATGGTACATTGGCTCAGTGGACCAATATGAACGCAACGTACCCATTTTAACTACGCCCATGTCAAGGGAAAGGCCCAGAAAGATCTTAAATTCGGAGACCGTAATTGGTCTCCAATCTCTGGCAAGGGAGGACTGGGGATGTATTGACCAGCGTACAAATTGCTTTGGTCAACAATAGATCTATAGAGATCTTCGGTGAAAAACAGCAAATAAAAATCAAGTGACGTAAAATCAACTGTTTCCACCTGAATGCCGGGTTGGCCAGTAAATGGGGGAAGTACGGGTGCTGCAGAAGTGGTGGGTTCCCAATTAGGATTGGCGAATGCAGCAGGAAGGGCACTATGGGCACGATGTCTTTGTCTTCTTGGTGGCAGCAGGACACTACTTGTGCTTGCCACCTCGCCAGCTTGAACTGCACTTATGGGACTCACCACGTCACCACGTGATACTGCAGTGTTGGATGTACGGCCAGGGTGTACTAGGCTGCTGGTGCTTGCCAGTTCACCAGAAGGATGAGTGGTGCTAGTTCTTCTCTGCTCCATACGAGAGTCCTGCGGTTCTTGCACCTCAACAACAGAAGAAGTTTGTGGTCTGTTACGCCTGACCTTGGCAGGGACCACAACTCAGTTGTCAGAGCTATCTGTAATGGAGCCTCTGTCGTCTACAGGATTGTATTCTGAGCCTTAAAGTGGAAGTAAACCCCCCTATCGTTTTCAGTCAAGGAAGCTGCCATCTTTGCCTCTGTTTAATCTTCAACTGCCACGGTGCTGCACATGTGATCTGTTATGACACCAGCCATTGGATGGTTTGACTGTTTGTTTGAGAGCACAGCCAATGTGCAGTTAGCATTCCCGGCATGCCTTTTTTTTTAAACTGTTAAATCGATGGGTTTACTTCCGCTTTAATCTGACAGATGAGTGACTTCCTCTTCACTATCTGTCATGCTCAGAAACGTGTAGGCCTCTTCACTACTGTACCTTCGATTTGCCATTTTGGGCTCTAAATTTAGTGGTACAGTAGTGAGACTCACAGGTAAAAAAGCTCCTAGGCTGTTAGAAAAAAAACTGTTAGTGATCGCAGGGATCATGCCTGACTCTGCGAACGCTGCAGTTATGTGTGTTTAGTGTGTTTTAAGTGACAGTGATCGATCGATACTGCACTTGGGTGGGCTGGGCTGAGGGGCTAAACGCAGGTGCTAGAAGGTATCTGGGCTGATCCCGCTGACACTGCGTTTTTGGGAACCCTAAACTGCTGGGGACGCTAGTATAGATCTGATCAGATCAGATATCGATCTGTTCAGATACTATACCACTAAGAGAGGTGTATGCTGCGTGCGTGGGTGTTAGCGGTGCTGGCACTAACCTGACACTGCCTGGGGCGACGCAAACCCTATCTGACCCTAAAACCTTACTTATATCACCCGCCGGGCGATCAGAGGGTTAAACCTTTATTAGGTAATAAATGGTGGGTGCCCTGAAACTATAAAAAATAAATTAACTGACCAGCGTCACCCGTAACAGTTATATGGTGATCACTGGTGAAAGGGTTAACTAGGGGGCAATCAGGGGGTTAAAACCTTTAGTAGGTAGTATATGGGGGGGTCCCTGACGCTATAAAACGCTGTGGCAAACCTAAATACCTACCTCCCTAACTAGCGTCACCTGTGACACTAATACAGCGATCAGAAAAAAGATTGCTTATTGACACTGGTGATGAGGTGATCACAGAGTTAAACCTTTATTAGGGGGGTTCCTAGACCTAAAGGGAGCTAAATCTAACTGCCCTAACAGTTATTTCAGTCACAATGCACCGATGCAGTAAACAGTAAAAAAAAAAAAAATTGCTTTGGTGTCACTGTGACAGGGGGGGTGATCGGGGGGCTGGGGGGGGGGTGATTGTGTGCCTAGAGTGTTCTACTGTAAGTGTAGTATTGGTGCAGACTTACTTGATGTCTTCTCTCCTTGGCGCCGGAACGAAAAGACCGACACGAGGAGAGATAACATCACTTCCTCTAGCTCTGTTTACATTACAGAGCCAGAGGAAGTGTTTCATTGGCCGGGAGCGATCGCGAGGGGGTGGCCACGAATGAGTGGCCTCCCCCTCATCTCCGATCGCTTCTGTAGGCCCATGTGCCTGCCCGTGCCATTCTGCCGACGTACATCGTTGTGCGGCGGTCGGCAAGTGGTTAAAGGGTATTTTTTTCCCAAAAAACTGTGTTTTAAAAAACATTGCCCAAATATCGTGTGACATAAAAATATGCCATGCCCACCATTCTATTCTCTAGGACCTTTGCTAAAAAAAATATATATATATATATAATGTTTGGGAGTTCTAAGTTGTTTTCTAGCAAAAAAATAAATGTTTTTTGAGATGTAGGAGAGGAATGCTAGAATTGTCCCGGACCGGAAGTGGAGACTTCCCGGACCATCAGTTCCACAGTTTGTTCAGCAGTGGGTTCAGAGAGTTTTTTTTTTCCAAATGCTTTAAAAGATATGGGAATTATACTGAATTAATGTGTTCATGGGTTACTGTCATTATAACGTGTATTCCTTTTTTTTTAAAGGGAGTGTTTTAGTATTCTGGGTATTGATTTGATTTACAGTATGTACTGTGCATGACTGCATGATGTATTGTTTTTATGTTTTTTTTTATGGTTTGTTAACATGAGGAGTAGGATAGAAATGTAATTCTGAATTTATTTTTGCAATGACAATACATCGTATGATTGTGCATGATTGAATAAACAATAATCTCAAGCCAACAAAAGAGAAGAGATGTGCATGTGCTTTAAACCATTGCTATGCAAAACCTTATAAGGTCAGTTCAATTTCTAATTAAAAAATGTCTCTTTTCATGTTTAAATTTTTTCATGTTTAAACCCTAATTTTGAAAGCTCGTTAAATCATTCTGCAGTACTTCATTCCATTTCTGACACTAATTAGGCCATCAGAGGCAGATGTGGTCCACTGGGAAGACTTGGAAGCAGTGACTGCAAAGTTTCTATATTTAAATTATGAGTGAGGTGATATCTTTATGAAACCTATAAAAGCCTGACTGAATTCAAGAGGAAAGCAAAGCAACGAAGTTCGCACTACTATCCACAGGGCCTGTATGATTGACCCTTTTCAATTTAAAGCATTTGGATTGAATAGAACATTTTAAGAACTGTTGATTTTGCAAAGCAATAAATCCAAGTCATGAGCTCGTCTCTGAAAAATGTCTCTGTAACCAACTTTGTTCTGGTGGGGCTTATTGAGATTGAATCATTTGGATATGTATGTGCTGTTTTGGCTCTCGCAATATTTTCAGTCACATTTTTTATGAGTTCTATGATTGTCTATGTAACCTGGACTGAGAAAAGCTTGCATGAGCCTATGTACATCCTAATATGCATCATGGTTATCAATGTGATGTTGGGAAACGCATCTTTTTTTCCTAAGCTGGCTTTTGACTTGTTGTCTGGAAGGTCAACCATCTCAATCACAGGATGTCTCTGTCAATCTTTCTGTATCGAGCTTTACGCAACCTATGAAATATTT
This sequence comes from Lithobates sylvaticus, assembly GCA_028564925.1. Taxonomy (NCBI): domain Eukaryota; kingdom Metazoa; phylum Chordata; class Amphibia; order Anura; family Ranidae; genus Lithobates; species Lithobates sylvaticus. The sequence continues at coordinate 211,219,488 of CM053036.1, read as the reverse complement.
ATTTTTACGGTAATGGCATATGATCGATATCTGGCTGTAGGCCACCCTCTGAGATACCACACTCTGATGACCAATGTTAAAACTCAAACAATATCAGTTGCCCTATATGTTTATGTAGTGGTGATAATATGTGTAAGTGTATTGTTGGTATCAAGGTTAACTTTTTGTGGGGTAAATGTCAACAATGTCTATTGTGAAGTCATGTCTCTACAACCTCTTGCTTGTAGTGATATAACAATTACCATAATTTATGGAACGACTTTGACCTTGTTAAATTTGATTGGTTGCTTGCTTGTTATATTGTACTGTTACATAAGAACAGTTGTCATCTGTCTGAAGCTTTCTGCAGAATCCTCCCAGAAAGCTATACATACATTGATGACTCACATATTGGCCTTCACCATTTATGTTGTGACCCTCTTGTTCCTAAATTTCAGGTACAGTCTAAGCACAGGTTCTGTATCAAGCAAAGTAGATATTATCATACCTTTGATTGGTACCGGCATAGCTACTTCTGTAAACCCCCTGATCTACGGGATAAGGACCAAAGCTCTCAGACAGAAAATTGTATGCAACCTGCATAGTTGGCAAACCATAAGAATAAAATGATTTTTTTTTTTCAGCAACAATCTTACCATTGTAGAGATGTGTTATTTTTCAAAGTTTCTTTGGGGATTCTGTAGGAAAGAGGACTGTAGTCCAGGTACACACGATCGGACATTCCAACAACAAAATCCATGGATTTTTTTAGACGGATGTTGGCTCAAACTTGACTTGCATACACACGGTCACACAAAGCTTGTCGAAAATTCCGAACGTCAAGAACGCGGTGACCTACAACACGTATGACGAGCCTAGAAAAATGAAGTTAGCCAGTGCTTGATTCCGAGCATGCGTGGAACTTTGGGCGTCAGAATTGTATACACACGATTGGAATTTACGGCAACAGAAAATTTGAGAACCAGCTCTCAAATTTTGTGGAAAAAGTCCGATGGAGCCTACACATGGTCAAAATTTCGGACAAAAAGCTCCCATCGAAACATTTTCCGTCAGAAAATCCTCTCGTGTGTACGGGGCATTAGTGTTCTCTATGCATGGACTGTACTGTCTCAGTCACTTGCTGCTTGAGCTTGCTCCATCCAAGTAAAAAGTTGTTGCATTTGAAGTTAGTTTGTATTGCAATTATCTGTAGAGGGGTTTCCACCATCCCTGCTAAATTTAATTTGTTATGTCTTGTTTTCAGTCTGATGTGTATTATATGTGAAGTTACATATCATAGAGACCAGTATTGTGGTAATTGTAGTAATATGTTGGCCGATTTATGTAGGATATTGTATTAAAGTAACATATTGACCAGAAATTCAGTTGAGTTGTCCAAGCCAAATTCATTTTAACATATCAAAGGGACAGCTGAAGAGTGACCCTTTGATGTGTTAATCTTATGCAAGTCTACCTAGGTATGTGAGGTATGGCCTGTTAACCTAATTGAACATTTCAAAGGATACATTGTTTTAACTTAAGGATAATGTAGGACCATAGAAGAAGTATTTATTGATGTAATTAGACTTGAGGGCGATATTCATGGGAAACATTTGGTTGACTTAGCAGAACCCCCCCCCCAGTGTCAGACCAGTATTGGAGAGGACATTCAAGCTGGCATTCAGTCTGTTCATTTGGTGTGTGATTATGAAGGGACAGGTCTAGGAAAAATATTCGTTGTCATATATACTCTGTTGGATTTTGTCATCTGTTGCAAGACTTTGTTCTGTATTGGAAGTCAATAAAGTGCATCTCTCTGGAAGAATTGTGTTGAAACGGAAGAGTACTTCTAATAACTACTAATCATCTACCCACTACATATTATATCACTACAGTAATGTTGAAGTTTATTGAGATTTCCATACATTAGAGGGTTCCACCATTATTGTTAAGTTATTGATTAGTAAGTTAGCGCTGCACTTTTTTTTTGTGGTGTGGGAACACATAACAGTGCTTAGCGGCAGGCCTTTTACTGACACTTTTTTATTCTACCTCCAGTAGTTTATTGTAAATAGTAGTGTGGTGATTACCTATTATACGAAAGATTAGCATGTGACATTTAAAGAGGCGTATCTCTCTCTCAAAAAAAAATTTAAGTCAGCAGCTACAAATACTGCAGCTGCTGACTTTTAATAATCGGACACTTACCTGTTCCAGGGTCCAGCGATGCGGGGGGTCAAAGCTCCTCTCTCCCCCCGATCCGCTTGGCGGCGCCGGCTTTGCGACTGTGGGCACCCGGCTGTGGCTTCACAGCCGGGCACCCACTGCGCATGCGCAAGCGGCGCCGTGCGCCATGATTGGCCGCACAGTCATCTGGGACACGTGAAAGGTCCCAGATGACTGGGGAGCCCTTCCTGCGCCGAGGGGAAGTGATGTCACCAGCCGAGGCTACGCAGGAGGCAGACTACGAGGGACCCCCTAGCAACAGGCATTTAGAGGTATGTTTTTTTTAGGGGGAAACACCACTTTAATAAACATCAACGAATTTCAGGTGTCACCGATGGGCACTGATTGGTAGCACTGATTGCCACTAATAGGTGGCACTGATTGGCATCAATGATGGGCATTAATAGCTGCCCCCGATTGACACTGATAGGTGGCACTGATTGGCACTGATAGTCAGCACTGATGGGCAATGATTAGTGGCACATTTAGGCAGCAATGATTGGCACTGATTGGAAGTAATGATTGGCACTAATTTGTAGCACTGATAGGCCACACCGATTGGCACTAATAGGCTGCACTGATTGAAAGCACTGATTGGCAGCGTTGATGGGCACTAATTGGTAGCACTGATGGGCACTGATAGGTGGCACTGATTGGCACTGACTGGCAGCACTGATAGGCAGCACTGATGGGCACTGATTGTCAGCACTGTAGGTGGCACTGATGGGCACTGATAGTTGACACTGGGCTTTGATTAGCAGCACTTATGGGCACTGATTGGCACCGATAGACAGCACTGATAGGCAACACTTATGGGCACTGATAGGCAGCGCTGATGGACACTGATTGCCACTGATAGGGAGGACTGATGGGCACTGGTAGGCAGCACTGATGGGCACTGATTGGCAGCACTGATGGGCAGAATCAATTGGCACTGATAGGTAGCACTGTTTGGCAGCAATTATTGGCACTGATAGGCAGCATTGATTGGCACTGATTGGCACTGATAGGCAGCATTGATTGTCATTTTTGGCACTGATTGGCTGCATTGGTTGGCACTGATAGACAGCATTGGTTGGCACTAATTGGCAGCATTGATTGACATGGATTGGCACTGATAGGCAGCATTGATTGGCATCGATTGGCAGCATTGATTGGCACTGATAGGCAGCATTGATTGGCATTGATAGGCAGCTGTGATTGGCCCTGATTGGCAGTATTGATTGCCACTTATAGGCAGCATTGGTTGGCACTGATTGGCAGCATTTATTGGCACTGGTTGGCACTGATAGGCAGCATTGGTTGGCACTGATAGGCAGCATTGGTTGGCACTGGGAGGGGAGAGAAGGAATTTCACATGCAGCAGAGTAGACAGACTTTCTAGAGCCGCTATGTGTGTGAAACTGTCAGCTAATGTAACAACTTGCAGGGAGAGAGAGGAGCTGTCACAACTCAGCAGCAATGTTGGGGATGGGCGGGACCAAGCAGCTGTCAACACCAGCCAATGATTGGGCAGCTTAAGAAAGGTGTCAGAGCCACATAAGCGTAGCGTGCCTGCCCAGACCCCATCCCATTGTCTGGTATTTGATAGCCGTTCAGTCCCGCTCACCCCTGACATCACCGCTGCATTTTGACAGCTCTCTCTCTGCAAGCCGTGACATTATCTGGCAGTTCACACACTCAGCAGCTCTGATAAACCTCATGATCTGCTACCTGTGAAACTATTTCATTTCGGGGAAGATCTTGGGAGACACACCCAGCACATCCCATGCGCATGCCTATGGTGGTTAGTTTAGTTTTCCGGATTTCCGAAATTCCGAATTTTCGAAATTCCGAATTTCGAATTTTTGGATTTACGAAATTTTTATAGTTTTTTCGGAATTCCGAATTTTCGGACTTTCGGAACTCCGAATTTCTGAATTTTTGGATTTTCGGAATTCGGGAATTCAAAGATTTGAAAATCCCAAAATTTGAAAATCTGAAAAAAAGAAAGAAAATCAGTTTAATTAATAACTAACTATTAAATTAACGAGTACGAATTTATCCAAAGTTACGAATTATCTGAAATAACGAATGATTCCGATAATTCGTAACTTCGGATAAATTCGTACTCATTACGTTCACTAGCAGACAAATTTGAAAGGGAATTCCAATACCTATAATTTAATAGTTATTATTTAGAATTAAACAGATTTTCTTTCTTTCTGATTTTCGAATTTTTAAATCTTTGAATTTCTGAAAATTCGGAATTCCGAAAATCCGAAATTCGAAAATCCGAAATTCGAAAATCCGAAATTCGGAAATGCGAAAAATCTAAATTCGGAAATTCGAAAATTCAGAAATTTGAAAATTCGGAAATTCGAAATTCGGAAATTCTGAAATTCTGAAATTTCGGAAATTCGTAATTTCGCAAATTTTGAAATTCGGAAATTCGGAATTAACAAATTTGTCAAAATTCATTAAAAAACTAATTCAGAACTAAACGAATTGCACATGTCTACTTAAATCTCACAAATTTCAATCCCTACATTAGCCCCAATATTGGGAAACATGAATTTCACCCACGGCCTCACTCCTAGAACATTTGAACAAGGGACTACTGAGAATAGCAGATATATGTGATCATAGGGGCATCTTAACGAGAACGACACTAGAGGAAAAACATCAGCTACCGATCTCAGAATTCTTTAGATACACACAGATAGTACACTTCTTGTCTACTATATCTAGAAATTCAGACATAGCTACAATAACCCCCATGGAATATTTGTGCCCACAGTATGATAAGATCAGAGGGCATATCTCTGAAATATACACAGTCCTAGTGAATTGTACTGAAAAGTTGGAATATATGAAGAGATGGGAGGCTGACCTCCAGGAGAGTATTGAGCTGAACAAGGGGCACAAAATAGCCCAGGGGGCCACGAAATCCATCATAAATACATCATTAATAGAAGCAAATTTCAAAGTTTTAATGAGATGGTACATGGTCCCAACAAGACTGGCGACCTTCATACCCGAGGTATCCCCTCGATGTTTTCATGGCTGTGGACAACTGGGGACGATATACCACGTGTGGTGGCAGTGCCCCAAGGTGAGACGCTACTGGATAAGGGTGTACAATTTTATATACTCCCTCACCCAGGTAAACCTGGTTAAATCCCAAAGACAAGAACTGTTGGGTGCCAAGATAGAATCAGCCACAAAATTCCAAAGGCTTTGTATTTACAGCAGCAAAAATTACAATAGCGAAATCATGGAAATCAGCGGTAGTATCATTTATTCAGCTCAAACACAAACTCTCCTGGATCATGCTTAACGAGCGAATGACTGGAATCTTAAATGATAAAATGCAACAGTTTGAAAAGATATGGAGTCCCTGGATCCGGTATTTAACGGGAGACTCCAGAGCTACATCGTTGTAGATGGGCAGATGGGGGCGGAAATCGGGGTGCGGGGTCACTTTCTAAATCTCTAACTCTTTACTCTTTTCCTTCCTTCTTAACCTGTCTCTCTTTAGGCACAACTATCTCTTTTTGTCACCTCTAATTGGGCTGACAAAATAATGAGGGTCATATTGCCGAGATCTAGAAATGTTAATTTAGCCTGGGCACAGACCCCACTTGGAAAACACTACTGTAGCAATAATAATATAAATTGCATCTCAGATGGCACAAAGTCAGTACCATAGCATAGAAAGTTTATATTTGTCATTAAGTGTGGTGCTGCAATTATCACTACGAAACAGTTTATTCACTTTGTACTTCTATTTTACTATGAAAAATTTGAAAACTTGAAATAAAAACCATTGAAACACAAAAGGTCCCAAAATACATCCCTGGGGATTACAGACCAGGTAGCCATAAATCAATAGTATGCAATCTCTTGGAGGGGATGATAATGGACTATATACAAGATTTTAGTAACGAGAACGGTATCATTAGCAGTAATCAGCATGGATTCATGAAGAATGGTTCTTGCCAAACCAATCTATTAACCTTCACGATGGAACTCGCACCTCTCCAACTTACAATAGAGATTGTTTTCTCTCAGCTTCTGAAGCACACGACAGACATCCGTGTGGTGGCTCTCTAGGGACTTGGAATATATGAGGATATAGTTGAGATAAACCATAACACATAGCTGCAACAAGTCTCGGAGAACATCATTGATAAATTCCTGGAAAACTGCCGGAGCGTTGCAAAGGCCAAATGGCGTTACGAGGTACTCATAATGACCTGTTCTGGTATTAAACGCAGTTTTCCATTCATCGCACTCCTTAATCCTCATGAGATCGTATGCCCCTCTTAAATCAAGCTTTGTGAAAACTGTTGCTCCCTTGAGGTGGTCAAATAATTTGGTAATCAATGGAATTGGATAAGCCTTCTTAATCGTGAGTCGATTGAGACACCTGTAATCAATGCAAGGTCTCAGTTTACCACTATTCTTCTTCACAAAGAAGAAACCAGCACCGGCAGGAGACGAGGATTTGTGGATGAAACCTTGAGAAAGTGCGTCTGCAACATACTCCTCCATGGCCCTATTCCTCTGAGACCGACGAAGGGTAAACCCGGCCACGAGGGGGTATGGCACCAGGTTGAAGGTCAATTGCGCAATCATATGACCGATGTGGAGACAAACTACCAGCTTGACCTTTCTCAAAGACATTGCTAAAATCGCGGTACTCCTCTGGCAGGGAGGAGAGAGTGAAGAGGTGCACAGGACCTTAGCCACCTTCTGAAAGCATATCTTACTGAATTGTGGCGACCAGGAGAGAACTTCAGCACAAAGCCAATCGAAAGAGGGGTTGTGCTTCTGTAACCAAGGATAACCAATAACCAGTAGACATGTGCACACTGAAATATTTTGTTTCGGAATTTAGTTTTCGCCCGAAAAATACATTTATTTAGTTACTCCCGAAATTCTTTTATTTATTTTGTTTCGTTAAAAAAATGCATTCTTCCGAAAATCCGAAATAATTAAGGTTGAATCTGTCATTGAAGGCTTATGGTGTCTGTCGAATGTTCTAAGAAGATTTGACGGAGCAGCTAAACTGTACAACGCTGCAATCGTACATTTTCCACATACAAGCTATAGTAGAATTCTAATGTTGTATGACACTAGGGATGAGCTTCGAGTTCGAGTTGAACTCATGTTCGACTCGAACATTGCCTGTTTGCCTGTTCGCCTGTTCACCGATCAGCGAACAATTTGGGGTGTTTGCGGCAAATTTGAAAAGCCGCGGAACACCCTGTAAAAGTCTATGGGAGAAATCTAAAGTGCTAATTTTAAAGGCTTATATGAAAGTTATTGTCATGAAAAGTGTTTGGCGACCTGGGTTCTGCCCCAGGGGACATGTATCAATGCAAAAAAAACTTTTAAAAACGTCCATTTTTTCGGGAGCAGTGATTTTAATAATGCTTAAAGTGAAACAATAAAAGTGTAATATTCCTTAAAATTTCGTACCTGGGGGTGTCTATGGAATGCCTCTAAAGGGGCGCACGTTTCCCGTGCTTAGAACTATACCTGCACAAAGTGTAATTTCTGCAGAAAAAAAAAGTAATTTAAAAGCACTTGCGGCTATAATGAATTGTCAGCTCCCCGTTATATAGAGAGAAGTCATTGAAAGTCATTAATAAAAAAATAAAAAATAAATTCCGTGGGGCTCCCCCAACTATCCATACCAGACCTGAAGTATTTTAAGGGGAACTCCACGCCAAATTAAAAAAAAAATGGCATGGAATTCCCCCCAAAAATCCATACCAGACCCTTTATCCGAGCACGCAACCTGGCAGGCCGCAGGAAAAGAGGGGGGGACGAGAGAGCGCCCCTCCTGAACCGTACCAGGCCACATGCCCTCAACATTGGGAGGATGCTTTGGGGGTCTGTGACCCCTCAAAGCACCATGTCCCCATGTTGATGAGGACAAGGTCCTCATCCCTACAACCCTGGCTGGTGGTTCTGGGGGTCTGCGGGCGGAGGGCTTATCAGAATCTGTAAGCCCCTTTTAACAAAGGGACCCCAGATCCCGCCCCCCCATGTTTCAAATTATACGGCCTCGCGGCCGCCTAATTTGCCGGCCGCCCAATTTTTTACACTTTCTTTGTGAAATGGTAGGGGTACTTTTGTGAGTGTGAGGCCTAAGGCGGCCGCCTAATTTGCCTAATTAAAAATCCGCCTCTGCCTGCAACACAGGTTGTACTGGAGATTCCAGGTGAGCCGTGCGACTCAGGAGCATCTGTAACACGGCAAACTGATGCATGTGGTGATCCTGCTAATCCAATCTGGAAAAAATATTACCAACAAGTGGGTTGACTGCATCTTCTGAATTCATGGCCTTCACCTACTGTCAGAAACCATGAATCAGATCGAGACAGAAGTACAGTTAAATAAAACTTGTTTAATAATAAAAGTAAATAGAACAAACGTAGTCAAAACATAGCCAAAGTTTGGTATCCAGAACGGATAGTCAGACAAGCCAGAAAGTTAGGAAACCAGGAATCAGCATAGTGGAACAGCAAGCAGGATATGGAGCCAGAAGAAACATCAGCCAAGCAAGTCTTTAACAGGCACGCAGGAGAGAATCTCTGTGATGTTGACCAGGTGAAGGCAGAGATCATCTGGGCTGAACGGCTTAAGTAAGCAGGACTGACGAGCAGGAAATCATCACAGGTGAGACACTGGAGAACTAGGAGCTGAAAATTAACTGACAGCTGAGTGGTCAGCTCAAAGAAGGAAGGGCTGAGACCAGCCCTTACAGAAGCCTCTGGAACAGCGACCCTGGGTGGGATGTCCTTCGGAAAGATGAACAGCGATGACCCACCAGCTGCAGGATACAGGCAGTCTTTGGGTCTGTCTGATGAGTTGATGCCGCATGAATGTCTGATAAATCGCACGCAGAGTTGGGCCCTCGGGGGCCAGGTAGGAGTTACTCGATCGCTGCGTGGTAGGCCGCAGCCCTCTCTCAGAACAGCAGAGTGAAGCCCAAGAAGAAGAGACCAAGGGGCGGATTCACTGACCCATTTATAGCTCTTCCCAGAGGTCCTCTCGTGTTGCACAGGTGTATATGGGATGTGTAGTCCGGGAGTAATATCACAACATCCGAAATGCTGATCCAAAGACTACTAGTCCCACAATCCTCCTTGGTTGGCTCACAGATATGATGACAGTTACTGGAGCCCAGCACTAGAGGGACATTGGAATAAATGGAGAATGACGGGAGGTAGTCTGCATAACTGGTAGATGTAGTTCGCTGTCGCTACATCAATAATTTCCAAGAGTGTATGACGGGTGGAAGATAGCAACATTTTTCATTTTGTTATTCATGGATGTTTAACCGTTTCCTGCCTGGCATACAGTAAATGACGGCCGGGCAGGACCGCTCTTGTCTAGGAGGACGTCATTTGACACCCTCTCCTTGCCACACAGCATGGTAAACTGTGGTGAGCTGTGTCCCTAGGACACTATAGCACACTATAGCTCACTCGATAGTAGCAATGAACAGAGCCCTGTTCTATTTCTTTCCACGCAAATATCACACTGCAAATGACTGCTATGGGAAGAATATTTTTATAGTGTGGGGCAGGACTAAGGGCAATGATCCATGATTTGATAGTCATCATGACAGTGTCCAATAATGGCTCTGCCAGTGCTATATGCCCTGATTGGGCTATTCTTTTATTGCTTCAGCCAATCAAGGCTTACAATGCACTGTGTGGTGGTGCAGTGCATTGTGGTCGTTCGGTGGGCCGAACAAATGGTCAAACTGTCCTCATCCTGTTGCTGTTATTGGTCCTGAGCCAGACCCCCCTTCTTGTCGTTATGGCTATGTTTAAATTTCCAGTGGAGTGCTGACTTTCTAGGGGGGGCACCCCCCTCATCTACAAGTTGTCCTTTTCCACTACATTCCTGCAAAGGAAAAGGAAGAGAGCTCCACTTTCACTTAGAGGATCGGCTTAGTCTAATGCCCCGTACACACGATCGGAAATTCCGACCACAAAATCCATCAGATTTTTTCAGACGGATTTTGTCCGACACTGGTGTTGCATACACACGGTCGGACAAAGTTGTCGGAAAATCTGATCATTCTGAACGTGGTGACGTTTGTTGCGTACGACGGAACTACGTAGAGGCTAGTAGCCCATAGCTTTGGTCTCGCAATTTGATCTGAGCATGCGTGGCACTTTGTCAGTCGGAATTCTCTACACAAGATCAGAAAATATTTGATCGGATTTTGTTGTCGGAAAATTTGAGAGCAGGATCTCAAATTTTTTCCGTCGGGAATTCAGACGGAAAAGGTCTGATGGAGCCCACACACGGTCGGATTTTTCTACAACATGGTCCGATCTGACATTTTCTGTCGGAATTTCCGACCGTGTGTACGGGGCATTAGAGTTCACCTAAGCAACTGCTGTGGCCTAGATGCGGCTGCTTAACCAAGTCGCCAAATAAAGAGGTCTCAGTCATGTTCCGTGAACGTTTGGCCTTGAGGGGCATAAGTCATGTCACCTGTACTTTTCTTCTGTACCGGGAGGGGAGTTCCTAGCCCATGTTGCTAATGTGGGACCGGAATCTAGGGACGCTTTATAAAGATATGTGCTTACTATGGACACTTTGGACACTTTGGACACGCGAAGATATACAACCAGTTCCCAGGAGGGGACAACCTGTTCCATGAAGGACATCGTTACACTCCAGCAAGGAGAGGATGTCCTGAGTGCGTGTGCCTTCATTATCACTAATGCCCTGTCTGGGTCTCCATCAAAAAAAAAAAAAGGGGGGGACTATAAAGTTTCTGTTGCTTTGATGGAGAGCCCATGTACATTGTCAAGATAGTTAAATAGATAGGATTATTTATTTTGTTTCTGTTTCTTTCTTTCAGGGATCTGGAAGACTACGTGGCAAGACTTCACCCTTAGGGGGCAGTTATAGATGACCCATCTATGAGAATGTCAGAATAGATGTGTAGTTTTTTATTGTGGGAAGGTTCTCACAATTGTGTTCTCACAATTAGTTGAAAGATAGGATGTACCGTCTTTTTCCTAATGTGCTTTCTTGCAGGACTGCAAGGATTAATCCTGCCTCTGCGAGGCAATTTCACTGCTATTGTTGATTGGTGTAAATGTGTTAGCTAGCTAGGGGTAGCTAGGGTTGTGTTTCTTATTTTTCTTAAATTTTTTTCTACGCTATTGTATTTATTGGTCACATATGGCGTGTGCCCTGTGGCCCTGTTATTTTGTTATTACTCCTTTTCCCTATTCCAAATTTGTGGGATACTCAATTTTTTTTTTTTTTTTTTAGGTAGCCTTTTGGTAGGGACTGTGCCCAGGCCAATGAGGACATTGCCTATTTTTGGTGGTGGTGGTGGGGGGTATGGTAGGATGTATATAGGTTAGTGTAGTGTGGTCTCCTGCTTAACAGGAAAGTGACATTGTTTAGCTAGGAAATTCTGTGTGTTTCACAGTGCTGCTGTTTCTGTATTGGCTCCTCTGTGTCCAGGCAACTTTGGAAAGTGCTGGATGAATAGGAGTGACTCATGCAGATCAGCAGAATGAATATGGATGCCATCTCAGCCAATTACAAACATAGGGGCACATATGCATGCTGGGAAGGGTATTTATATTCAGTGGAGCACACAGGAAGTGGTCTTTTCCTGGAGAGGAGGGTCCAGCTGAGGAGGTAGTGCTGTGCCCTCCTCAGCTCTTACTGCCATGTGGCCTCGGATGGGAGGCGTGAGAGATGAAATGCTGACCAGAGTGTTCTGAAGAGCTGACTGAGGGGGAGCCATCCCTGGAGATGTGTCTGAGATCACTGGAGGGTGCTGCTGGAGGATTGGAAGGAGGCTACCATTCGGTACAGATGCCTTGTGAGTACAGTTTTTTTTTGGCTACCCCCCTCTGTGCTAGGAAAGTCAGCTACTTTGTTCAGCAGAAAAGGGATACTGGTTAGTGTCCTAAAGAGCAACTGTACATTGCTTCTACAAAGGACTTCAAAGGAGTCATGGCAGAACAGAGAACCAATTTTTCCAATGGGCTCCTTTGAGGGTAAGTGCTACAAAGGTACAGGATAAGGCAGGGATCAAGAAAAGGATAATCAGCAAGAAAGTACAGTATATGGCTTACTGGCAAACATTGAAACACTGATAAAAGTCAAGCAAAGGGTTATATACCCTCCCAGCAGCCAGCATCAGGTGGAATCTGCGCCCATCAGCACCTTCAGCTCTGGGAACCACAGTGCCACTAGCCGGTGATCTATGTTCTGACACCCTGAGATGAATGTGCCTAGGACCTTATTATTAAGTAAGCAAGCTTAAAGGATATGTTTACCTTTTTGGGCAGAATTTCACTTTTCATAATAAATAGAAGCGTTTTCCAATGCCATTTCTGGCCCAGCTATCCCAATGTGCTTTTCTCTCACTTACCTTGTCTGCAGTATGTCAGTTCTCATGTCACCTAGATTAAGGTGTCCCTGATTTCTATGCGTACTACAAGGCCTTTCACCTTATCTCATTGTTGTTCGGTCTTAGAGATGTCTCCTTCTGAGAAGTTCTGTTTTTAGCCAAATATCTCACATTTTACACTCTATCTGGCCCTCTGGAGAACCCCCCTCAGTGACAGTTTATGAACAATGGTGTACTTAAGTCTAGGGTAGGAGAGGTGGTATTTCTATGGTGTACGAGTCGATGCTCACCGTGGTTCAGAAACAACCATACATGCTGGCTTGGAAGAGGGACCTTAATGCTGAGGTTGAACTGGACTCCTGGTCATCTAGAATCCAGATTTCCTAAAAGGGTGTCCTGAATGTTTCATTGATAGAAGCTAGCCTTAAAGTCATGACCAGATGGTACTTGGTCCCTACTCGCCTCGCCAGGATGTAGGCTACAAATCCCAAAGAATGTTTCCTAAATGGCAAACTGAGAGGTTCTTTGCTGCATATACTGTATGGTGGGAATGCTCTAAGCTTAGGGATTTCTGGAATAGGATGTTTTCAATGCTCCAGAAGCTGACTGGCTTTTCTATTGATCAACAGTCCAGTTTAGCATTACTTAACAAGTTCCCACCTCGGTGACCTCGTCCACTAAATCATCTGGTGTACATCTGTAGAGATACCCCCGAAGGAGCTGCTTTGTTTGCTCAGTCCGGTACTCTGTCTATCAACCCTAATAACAGTCTCAGCCTCCTCTGGCACACCTGGCAATGGTGTAAGTGCAGTGACCAATGAGAAGCAATATAGCTCTCAATCCTATATTCAAGCTGCTCTCAGGGGATTCCAAACCTGAGAATGTCCCCAAGAGCAGAGGCAAACTCAAATGGCAAATAAAGCACAATGTGACACTTTAATATGGATTGGTTACCTTTACTCAGATTGGCTCTATGAGTCCAGGCAGGAGGAGAGCAGAGGACAGAATCCCTTTGTGTCGGGCCTCTCTCTCCTGTCCCCTGACACCACAGGCCCAACTTTAAACACTCTATACAAGTCAACAGGTAATGACTTAACTTCTTAGATAAACTGTCCCACACACCCAATGCATATGCAGAGCCCTGAATATGTGTGTGCGGATCCATATGGCACTAGTAGCTTTAGTCCTTTTGAGGAAAAGATAAGATTTGATGTCTTCAGCTAGCCACTTTCATTGGTGCACTTAAACTCCTGTATAGCGGGCCCAAACAACACAACTGTCCCAGCTCATCAAGTGAAATAGGCAGGATGCTTCTCAGCAAGATGAGAGCACAATGATGTCTGTATACAGTGTCCTAGAAATGAATAACCTTATCCCTTATCCCTGTGGTACTACAAGTGTCAGCAAGATGACTACCAGCAACGATGTCTGTTTACAGTGTTCATACTCCTTCTATGGTGCAGTGTCTCTGTTCCCTGCAGGTGGGCAAAATGCCCTCTCACCAAATCCTGTGATCAAATGAACGTCCTGGAACTGCTGCAGTCACCCCACACTGGAACGCTTCACCGTCAGTGCAGGTGCACCTCGATATGCACCTGGAATCCCCCTCTCTAAGGCTGGATGTCCCGACTGGTGGTGGAGGCCTGAAGATCATGTGAGAGTTAGCATCTCTCCTACAGGTCTTATCTCCCTCACTGCCTCATCATCACTGACTTTGCCTCAGGACACAAAATGGAGTCCTCAGCTCCTTTTTGTGCAGAGCATCCAGGGCTTTGTAGTTTTTCCCTGTACACCAGTCTATGGGGCCATTTTGTGAGGGAACTGCATCTCCCAGAATCAATTGCAGCTCTTCCTGCAGTTCAGTACAGTCTCTCTGATTGGCTGCTGTAACTGTGCCTTTAATTGGCTTTCTTCCTTCCAAAATGGGCACAAGAGAGGCTACATAATGTACAGCTCTGTGTGTGTGTCAGCTCATATTACATTAGACTCAGTCAGTGAAACAGGGAGAAGGGGGGGGGGAGCCCATGCAGACAGACACTGACAGGTGCTTTCTCCCTAACTTAATCTGGAAAGCCTGTGTACATTGCTCCGGCCAGCTTAGCAGGGTCGCAGGAATTGTGGGCATCCGCTACAGTTTGTTATAATAGCTACTAATATCATGCATAAAGGGGGGGGGGGGGGGTTGTGTTTTAGGACTTTGCATGAAGCACACACAATATAATACAATATGTGCCTCCATCCCTAAATCAAGTGAATATGAAAGAAATTTGGTACTTTGAGTGAGGCAAGAGACAACCAATAAATATATGTGTACAATTGGATAAAGTACAGTTCATGAATACACATAAAAATATAGCAACACATTTCAAACAGTTCATATATATACACACTTAAAACCTACATAGCAGCACATTCCAGTTACCGATGTATGAAATACACACTTCATGTGGGGAAATAGTAAATTATAGCAGAGATTATAAAATATGTATGCAATGATGATGTATAAAACATGGTTACAACCTGTCAATGCTCAGTGCACTTTGTGGTAACAAATCCACTTCATCAGGAACGGATGCAACCAAATGTCTGCAAGATATATATAGACACCGATAAACTCTAGTTAGAACTCCAACATCGAAGGAAGGAGAAGGAAGATGGTATAACCTTTACATGGGGCTGGGATTTAGGGATATGAAAAACTGCGAATTGGAGGGGCTGCTGGAGTAGCTTGTCCTCCCAGGAGCTGAGGAAGTTATGCTGTGCACGGCAGGGCCGGTACAAGGGGTGGGCAGAAGGTGCGGATGCCCTGGGCGGGACAATTTTTTGGAGGAAGGGGGGCGCAGTAGAAGCCACACTACAGGCCGCCTGTCCTGGGGCCGATTTGTGGCTGCAGCGCTCCCCTCCCACCTCCTTCTCCTACAGTTTTTTTCACACAGCCCCAGGAGGGCTGTGTGTCAGGGAGCTGGATTTGTGTATGTGTTCGCTGGGCGCCGTAACAAGGTCCGCCCCCTAGACCGGCTCGTGTGATAGCAGATTGAATAAGTGTTCCGCCTATCACACTGGCCGGTCTAAGGGGGCGGGAGCTTGTTACGGTGTTGTATCATTATCCGTCCCCCATCACCAAGTGTCCGAGGTGTACTGCGCATGCGCAGTACACAGGATGCCCATATTCCGAAAATTGCCGAGGATGAACGGTGCCTGCGCCGTCAGTCCACTTTCAAGCCCCACCATCCAAGTGGACATAGAGTTAGAATATAAAAGTGCCGAGCGCAGCGAGGCCGTGCCCGATGCGTGGCGAGCGAAGCGAGCCCGCGAGGGGCCCTCTCAATTTGACTAACCCTATGTCTGCTTGGATGGTGGGGGCTTCTCCTCGACTCACGGCACAGGCGCCGCTCATCTTCCGACAATTTCCGAAAATCTTCTGGATCCAGACTGCGCATGCGCTGCGCATGCGCAGTAGACTTCGGACACCTAGTGACAGCCGGACACTTGGTGATAGAACAACGGCACTGCTGAACACACACTCGCCCTGGAGCAAAGTTTTAAAGCAGGCCATCAGGTCTGCATCTCTCAGCGTTGATGGTGGTGGATATGGCAGCTGGGTCCCGTGCAGGCTCTCAGCGTCAGAGCAGGTATCCAGCTCAACTGATAGCAGTTGGGGAGAGGGCATTCATGTCAGATCCACAGGGGATGATCTGATCTGGCATGCTTTACTGACTCAGTGCTGAATTTTCCACATACAGCTTGATGTATGCAGCCATGCTGTGAAAATAGTTTGCCATCCTAATCTTAGGTAAACAAGTATACAGTAATTATTAATGCAGAAACCAGGGGATGGCATGTAGAGAGGATACAATGTACACCCAGGCCGCACTGACCATTAAAGTGTAAACTGTAAGAGTCCATTCGTACCACTGGGGTGCTTTAAAGTGCATTGCGTTAAGAAAGCCCATTATTTGCCTAGGGCACCAAAAAAGGTGCATACAAATATCAATGAAAACTGTGCCACAGACAAAACAAAACAAAAAGAAAAAATAAGGGAACACATTTGAATGTCATTATGGCTTGCTGCAGTCTTCAAAATGTGTCTAACTTCCACATTTTTGAACCCTTTAGTGAGGCGTGATTATGGGCACATAGAGACTGCAATTATGGGCACAGAGAGGCTGTGATTCTGGGCACAGTGAGGCGGCATTGATGGGCACAGTGAGGCTGCGATTCTGGGTACAGAGAGGCTGCAACTATGGGCACAGAGAGGCTGCGATTCTGGGCACAGTAAGGCTGCGATTCTGGGCACAGTGAGGTGACATTGATGGCACAGTGAGGCGGCATTGATGGGCACAGTGAGGCGGCATTGATGGGCACAGTGAGGCTGCGATTATGGGCACAGTGAGGCGGCATTGATGGGCACAGTGAGGCTGCGATTATGGGCACAGTGAGGCAGCATTGATGGGCACAGCAGTAGGCTGCATTTGATGGGCACTGGTGAGGCTGCATTGATCTCTTGTATCATGTCTGCAGTCTCTGACCATCTTTAGTATGATGTCCTCAGTCTCTAACCATCTCTTGTCTTATATCATGTCTGCAGTCTCTGAGGGGAGTTTGCTTAATTAGCAATGGTATTGGTAATATGCAACAGGAAGGGGGTTAATGCATTGTCACTGATGCATTAGTATAGATCCCATCGTCTGTAGGCGCTGTAACTTTTCACATCGGGGGGGGGGGGGGGGGGTGCAGTTTTTCATCTTTGCCCTGGGCACCGAATGACCTTGTCCCGGCACTGGTGCACGGGGTGAACACCCGAACACAAGATTCCCAGGGGATTGAATTCTCTGTGTTGTAGTGTCCAATGGGGAATGAAAGAAAGGAGAAAAAGGACGGAGGTATGTCACTAGAGGTGAGACTATAAACCAGTGATGGTGAACCTAGGCACCCCAGATGTTTTGGAACTACATTTCCCATGATGCTCAACTACACTGCAGAGTGCATGAGCATCATGGGAAATGTAGTTCCAAAACATCTGGGGTGACAAGGTTCGCCATCACTGCTATAAACCATGGAACCAAATCCAAGAAAGTGAAACTATAGTGCAAAATATTATGGGGCAGTCATATATATATATATATATATATATATATATATATATATATATATATATATATATATATATATATATATATACATATGGGTAAAAAAAGGGTAAAAAACTAAAGTAAGTAAGAAAACAAACAAAGAAATTGTGCGAAAACCAAGTATGTGTCAGAAAAGTTACCTCGTGTGTATAAATAGCGAAAAGTTCCACAGGTAATGTGCAGCATAACCAATTGTGCAAGTAAAGACACTATAACAGTGAGGGTTACTTTTTCCAGCCTATCCGCAGGTCCCTCCCAGCTTCATGCTAGGCATGATAACGGAGGAGAGGCGCCCCCCACCGGGCGGCACCACTGTCCGTGGCGGCAAAACCTCCTCCTATGAATCAGCCAGTGAGTGGAAAAGATGCATAGTTACATAGTTAGCTAGGCTGAAAAAAGACACAAGTCCATCCAGTTCAACCATAAAAAAAGAAATAATAAATAAAAATAAAATATATCGTACAATCCAATAAACCCCATTCTATACCCACAGTTGATTCAGAGGAAGGCAAAAAAAAACCAAAAGAGCATGCTCCAATCTGCTACAGCAGGGGGAAAAAAATCACTTCCTGATCCCCCGAGAGACAATCGGATTTTCCCCGGATCAACTTTACCTATAAGTTTCAGTACCCAGTTATATTATGTACATTTAGGAAAGTATCCAGGCCTTTCTTAAAGCAATCTACTGAGTTAGCAGACATCATGACGCCAAGAATGACGCCATATGAGCAGCGCCCAGCCTGACACCGATGCGCAGCGAGCAACCCGCCCAATCCCCCGCCCCCCCAGCATGAAGGAGGGAGGGGGAGGGCACCAGGGGCACATTGCAGCTCCCAGGCATTAGGCAACCAGGCAGTCCCACAAGGCAGAGTGCACACAGCTGAATGCAGGGGCTGCTATATCAATAGGAAGGGAACTAAATGTAGCTATAATGTAAAACTTGATAATAGGTTGACTGGTATGTAGTTCCCTGGTATATATCTCTGCTCCTTTATGAATACTGGTACCAATCAGCTAGTACCATTCCAGTCAAAAAGCTGTCCTTACCTGTTCCAGGTTCCAGCGATGTCAGCAGAAGATGACGAGCGATCGCTCGTCTCTCGGCTGCCCCCGCCGCCATCCTCTGTCAGGGAATCAGGGAGTGAAGCGTTGCGGCTTCACTGCCCGGTTCCCTACTGCGCATGCGCGAGTCACGCTGCACGTCTTTATTGGTCCCCATTGTGTCCTGGGAACTGTGTGTTTCCCAAGACGGGAGGGGGGGGGGGGGCGGGCAGCTGCGGATAGGGGCGGGGCAGCTGAGGCTAGCTAGTCCCAGAAGTGGGTGCAGATACCTGTATTATACAGGTATCTGCACCCCCCTCCACCCTGAAAGGTGCCAATTGTGGCACCAGAGGGGGGGGGGGAATCCGATAAGCGGAAGTTCCACTTTAGGGTGGAACTCCGCTTTAAGACCCACACTAAAGACAAATCTATCTTTAACCACTTCCCGACCGCCTCATGTAGATATACGTCTACAGAATGGCAGGGGCAGGCAAAAGCACGTACGGGTACGTCCCCTTTAACTTGCCTGCCCGTGAGTCGTGCGCGCGCCACCAGCGGCTCGCTCGCGACCCGGTCGGGAGCTCCGTAACCACGGTCGCGGGACCAGCGGACCCGATCGCCGCTGGTATCCCGCGATCGGGTTACGGAGCTGAAGAACGGGGAGAGGTTTGTGTAAACAAACCTCTCCCCGCGCTTCCTACACTGCCTGTCATTGATCGGCTGTTCCCTGTCATCGGGAAAGCCAATCAATGACGTCAGACGTACAGCCACGCCCCCTACTGTAAAAAAAAACACAACACGTCACACTGACTCCTCCCCGCCCCCTAGTGGTTAACTCTTTCACTACAACTGTCATTTACATAGGAATCAGTGCTATTTAAATAGTACTGATTTCTGTATAAATGACAAATGTCCCAAAAATGTGTCAAAAATGTCCGATGTGTCCGCCATAATGTCGCAGTCACAATAAAAATCGCTGATCGCCGCCATTACTAGTAAAAAAAAAAATATTAATAAAAATGCTATAAAACTATCCCCTATTTTGTAAACGCTATAACTTTTGCGCAAACTAATCAATAATCGCTAATTGTGATTTTTTTTTACCAAAAATATGTAGAAGAATACGTATCGGCCTAAACTGAGGAAAAAAAATGTTTTTTTATATATTTTTTGGGTATAGTTATTATAGCAAAAAGTAAAAAATATTGCATTTTTTTAAAAATTGTCGCTCTATTTTTGTTTATAGCGCAAAAAATAAAAACCGCAGGGGCGATCAAATACCACCAAAAGAAAGCTCTATTTGTGGGAAAAAAAGGACGCCAATTTTGTTTGGGAGTCACGTCGCACGACTGCGCAATTGTCAGTTAAAGCGACGCAGTGCCGAATCGCAAAAAGGGGCCTGGTCCTTTGGCTGCCAATTGATCCGGGGCTGAAGTGGTTAAAAATGCTATTCATGTGGTCACCAAGAATCAGCAGAGACTTGTCTATAAATTTTAAGGGATATTGTGAATTATAGAATGAAGTGTTGGTTGTAAATCGTTCACCTTGTGTGGTGGATATACATGTTCACCATAACAATGCAGAATTAAGATCAGTTCAGTTTTAATTCAAATAATCTGCTTGCTTTTGAGAATATTCCACCTTCCATACTTGTTTTTTTTTTTTTTCATTTGGAAAGCTTGTTACATTAATCCACACTACTTCAGTACATTTCTGACACTAATTAATCCATCAGTGGCAGCTGTGGTCCACTGGGAAGACTTGAATGTAGTTACTGCAAAAGTTTCTATATTTAAATTGTGAGTGAGGTGATAGCTTTATGAAACCTATAAAAGCCCAGCTGAATTAAGGAAAAAAATAAATGCAACGAGAATTGCACTAATATCCACACATCGTCTGCGATTAACATTTTTCAATGTACAGTGTTCAGATTGAATAGAACATTTTAGGAATTGTTGATTTTTTTCAAGACATACAGTAGGTCCAAGCCATGAGCTCATCTTCCAAGAATGTCTCTTTAACTGTAACCAACTTTGTTCTAGTAGGACTTATTGAGATTGAATCATTTGGATATGTATGTGCTGTTTTGGCTCTTGCGTTATTTTCAGTCACATTGTTCATGAGCTCTATGATTGTCTATATAACATGGACAGAGAAAAGCTTGCATGAACCTATGTACATCTTTATATGCATCTTAGCTATCAATGGCATGTTAGGGAACTCATCATATTATCCCAAGCTGGCCATTGACTTGTTGTCCGGATGCTCAACCATCTCACTCACAGGATGTCTCTGTCAATCTTTCTGTATACAGATTTATGCAACTAGTGAAATGTATATTTTTACCGCAATGGCCTATGACCGATATCTGGCTGTAGGCCACCCTCTGAGATACCACACTCTGATGACCAACTTCACAACTCAAAAAATATCACTTTCCATATATGTTTATAATGGAGTGTTAGTAATTGTGAGTATACTGTTGACATTAAGACTAACTTTTTGTGGGGTAAATATCCACAATGTCTATTGTGAGATCCTGTCT
This sequence comes from Lithobates sylvaticus, assembly GCA_028564925.1. NCBI lineage: Eukaryota > Metazoa > Chordata > Amphibia > Anura > Ranidae > Lithobates > Lithobates sylvaticus. The sequence continues at coordinate 211,198,166 of CM053036.1, read as the reverse complement.
CTAATACCGCTTGCTTGTAATGATATAACAATTAACACCATCTATGGAATGATTTATACCTTGTCCTTCACAATTGTCTGCTTGCTTGTAACAATATACTGTTACATAAGAACAGTCGTCATCTGTCTGAAACTTTCTGCAGAATCCTCCCAGAAAGCTATACATACATTGTTGACTCACGTATTGGCCTTTTCCATTTATTCCATCACCCTCTTGTTCATTACTATGAGGTACAAGCTAAACAAAAGTACTGTGATAACGGCATTTGATATCTTCATACCTTTGATCGGTACCAGCATAGCTATTTCTGCCAATCCCCTGATCTACGGTATGAGGACCAAAGTTCTCAGAGAAAGAATTGTATGCAACCTGCAGAAAATGATTGGCAACGCAAAATAAAATAAAAAAAATGAAAGCTTACATTTTTTTAAGGCAGCAATCTTACCATTGTAGAGATGTGTTATTTTTCTAAATTCCTATATGCCTTTTGGGGATTCTGTAGGTAACAGAGAGCTGTAGTTTGAGTGTGCCTGTTAGTGTTTTATAAGCATTTGTGTGTACGGTGTGTAGCGCCATAACCCCTGCGGGGCGGCTATGTATTTTCTGGGCTTACCAATTACCTCCTCCTTGTAGCTCGTCGGTTGTTGTCTAGGGGTTCCCAGGGTTAGTACCCAGTAATTTCAGAAGCTGACACTCAAATGTCCTTTTGAGGATTTTTAATTGCAAAAAGTAACGTTCAAATAGAACACAGTCTCTTAGTTGGGAATAGAGGGCACGGGTGATAAAGGCGCTTCATAACTGCCGACATCAAATTAATGTCTTTTTAGGTAGCCCAGAGAGTAACCACTCGCAACTAGGCGCTTCACTGTTGGATAAACCCCTGTCTGTAGATTTAGTGATTCAAAGATTTGCAAAGTCTCTGCCACAGACTAGGTTGTAACTGAAAGATGAGTTTAGAACTTTTTCTACGGTACCTGAATCTTCCAGCCGCTTCGGCGATACCGTAAGAAATGCGGATTCACTAGTGTCCATACATCTCAGCTCCCAGGCTCTTACCGAGCAGCCAGCTTCTTGGCCCTCCTCCGAAGAGTCCTCCCCTGGTCGCTTGTACAAGTTGCTGTGCCTCTCCAATGCTGAGAGAACAGCGGGACACCTCAGAATCCTCCTTAAGTTACTGGGCCTCGAACTAGACAGTTCCGAGGCTCGGGAACGGATGAATCCCCACCCCAGACCATGAGGGCATCTGGGGCTGGTCAGGGTGACCAGGCTTACGGGGCAGCAGACACTCCTGGGTCCGGGACCCCTCATGGGGTTGGTCCGGATCGGAACCAGGAATCAAAAGAGCAAACCGAACCCCGAACACGTGACTCCAGTAGGGATGAGCCGAACACCCCCCCGTTCGGCTCGCACCAGAACCCGCGAACGGACCTAAAGTCCGTGCGAGCTTTAGAACCCTATTAGTTATAATGGATGCGAACGTTCGAAATTAAAAGTGCTCATTTTAAAGGCTAATATGCATGTTAATGTCATAAAAAGTGTTTGGGGACCTGGGTCCTGCCCCAGGGGACATGTATCAATGCAAAATTTTTTTTTAAAAACGGCCGTTTTTTTCAGGAGCAGTGATTTTAATAATGCTTAAATTGAAACAATAAAAGTGTAATATTCCTTTAAATTTCGTACCTGGGGGGTGTCTATAGTATGCCTGTAAAGGGGCGCATGTTTCCCGTGTTTAGAACTGTCTCTGCGCAAAGTGTCATTTTTGAAAGTAAAAAAGCTATTTAAAATCACTCGCGGCTAATGTTAATTCACGGCTCCCGTAACACAGAGAACAGTGATTCATTGAAACTCATTCATAAAAAAAAAGTCATTGATAAAAAAAAAAAAAAAATGAAAAAAAAAAAAGCGTAGGGGTCCCCCCAAATTCAATAACCAGGCCCTTCAGGTCTGGGATGGATATTAAGGGGGATCCCAGCCAAAAAAAAAAAAAAAAAAAATGGCGTAGGGTCCCCCTCAAAATCCATACCAGACCCTTGAGGTCTGGTATGGATTTTAAGGGGAACCCTAGCCAAAAAAAATGGCGTGGGGTCCCCCTCAAAATCCATACCAGACCCTTATCCGAGCACGCAACCTGGCAGGCCGCAGGAAAAGAGGGGGGGACGAGAGCGGCCCCCCCTCTCGCCTGAACCGTACCAGGCCACATGCCCTCAACATTGGGAGGATGCTTTGGGGGTCTAAGACCCCTAAAGCACCTTGTCCCCATGTTGATTAGGACAAGGGCCTCTTCCCCACAACCCTGGCCGGTGGTTGTGGGGGTCTGCGGGCGGGGGGCTTATCGGAATCTGGAAGCCCCCTTTAACAAGGGGACCCCCAGATCCCGGCCCCCCCCCTGTGTGAAATGGTAAGGGGGTACAAAAGTACCCCTACCATTTCACCAAAAAAGTGGCAAAAATTGTAAAAATGACAGGAGACAGTCTTTGACAATTCCTTTATTAAAATCTTCTTTCTTCTTTCTTCATCCTTCGGATTCTTCATCTTCTCCTTCCTTCATCTTCTTCCATCTTCTTCTTTCATTTTCTTCTTCCTCCGATCCGCTTCTTCTTGCGCTGGTCTTCTCGTCCTTCTCGTCCGGCATCTTCTTCCGTCGGTGTCGGCGTCGGTGTCGGTGTCTTCTTGGGCCGCTCCGCGCAATGGGAGGCTCCCGCTGTGTGAGGCTCCGCTCCATCTGACAGGTCTTTTAAAACGGAGGGCACCTGGTGACCCCGCCCCCCTCTGACGTCATGGGGAAAGCCATCATGGAATTCCCCATGACGTCCCTGTGCGTCAGAGGGGGCGGGGTCACCAGGTGCCCTCCATTATAAAAGACCTGTCAGACGGAGCGGAGCCTCACACAGCGGGAGCCTCCCATTGCGCGGAGCGGCCCAAGAAGAGACAGAGACACCGACGCCGACGCCGACGGAAGAAGATGCCGGACGAGAAGGACGAGAAGACCAGCGCAAGAAGAAGCGGATCGGAGGAAGAAGAAAATGGAAGAAGAAGATGGAAGAAGATGAAGGAAGGAGAAGATGAAGAATCCGAAGGATGAAGAAAGAAGAAAGAAGATTTTAATAAAGGAATTGTCAAAGACTGTCTCCTGTCATTTTTACCATTTTTGCCACTTTTTTGGTGAAATGGTAGGGGTACTTTTGTACCCCCTTACCATTTCACACAGGGGGGGGGCCGGGATCTGGGGGTCCCCTTGTTAAAGGGGGCTTCCAGATTCCGATAAGCCCCCCGCCCGCAGACCCCCACAACCACCGGCCAGGGTTGTGGGGAAGAGGCCCTTGTCCTAATCAACATGGGGACAAGGTGCTTTAGGGGTCTTAGACCCCCAAAGCATCCTCCCAATGTTGAGGGCATGTGGCCTGGTACGGTTCAGGCGAGAGGGGGGGGCGCTCTCGTCCCCCCTCTTTTCCTGCGGCCTGCCAGGTTGCGTGCTCGGATAAGGGTCTGGTATGGATTTTGAGGGGGACCCCACGCCATTTTTTTTGGCTAGGGTTCCCCTTAAAATCCATACCAGACCTCAAGGGTCTGGTATGGATTTTGAGGGGGACCCTACGCCATTTTTTTTTTTTTTTTTTTTTGGCTGGGATCCCCCTTAATATCCATCCCAGACCTGAAGGGCCTGGTTATTGAATTTGGGGGGACCCCTACGCTTTTTTTTTTTTTTTGTTTTTTATTAATGAATGACAGCTCTCTGTGTTACAGGAGCCATCAATTCATTAGCCGCGAGTGATTTAAATAGCTTTCTTCCTGCAAAAATGACACTTTTTTGCAGGGAAAGTTCTAAGCACAGGAAACCTGCCCTCCTTCACAGGCTACCTATAGACACCCCCCAGATGTGATACTGCAATGCTGTTCTAACAGCATGCACACACATATCCCCAGAAATAAAGCACATATTGTTGTCAGCAGTCAGCAGCACACTGACACGCTGACACTGTGAGTGAAACATAATATGCAAGGCCGCCGCCGCGGCGGCCTCTTATACCGTGGGGCGTGTATTAAAGCCCCTGAGCTATAATTGGCTACAGGCATCCTGCCTGTAGCCAATTATGGCTCTCCTCGCTGCCGGCGCTGTGATTGGCCAAGCATGCGGGGTCACAGTGCATGCTTGGCCAATCATCAGCCAGCATTGCACTGCGCGGGCCGCAATGCATTGCGGGGCCGCTCGCATCACACGAATTTGATGCGAGCGGCCCCAATAGTTCTGGGCTCGCCGAGCGAGCGAACACCCGGTGCTCGATTCGAACATGGGTTCGAATCGAACACCGGGCTCATCCTTAGACTCCAGCATCTTAAATACCCCTTCCCAGAATACACAGCGGGGCCAGACGCGCCCACTGATTGGCTCCGAGAAAGATTGGTACTTAAATCGGTGTTTCACCTAAAAAAATTTTTTTTAAAAGTCAGCAGCTAAAAAAAAAGTAGCTGCTGACTTTTAATAAGTACACTTACCCTCCCAGGGTGCCCGCGATGTCGGTCGTGGAGGCCGAGATGTCCCTCGGCGATCCGGTTCCAGCGCCGCCATCCTCAGTAAGGGAGTTAGAAAGTAACAAGGGGAACTCTGGACAGCCGCACACCAGACGAAGATGATAGCTATGAGTAAGCGCTGTATTTAGCGTGAAACGCGTCAGTTGTGTACCCCCCTTCCCTGTTTTGCTGTGTTTTTGGACTTTGATGTGATTCCTGTTTTTTAATAAATCCATTTGATTTTTCATCTTCGTCTGGTGTGCGGCTGTCCAGAGTTCCCCTTGTTACTTTCTAACTACCTTGTTATTAACCTGCACCTGGAGCTCCACACTAGGAGTAGGAGTAGAAGCATTCACCTTGAAGGATCCCTCTGGAGCTGTGGTCATCTCTCTCCCTATCCTCAGTAAGGGAAACGGACAGCGAGCGCTGCCCGTTTCCTACTGCGCATTCACGAGTCGGCGCGCGGCCTACTGCGCATGCGCGAGTCAAATTTATGAATGGGGAATGCGATGTGTTGTGGGACATAGTTCCCATAACACACCGCGCCCCATTCACTAGAAGGCGGCGCTCGGAGCAGAAGAGAGAACAGCGCAGCGGAACAAGAAGAGGCAGATTAGGACGATCTGCCTAGCAACAGCCATTTATTTCTGGTAAGTAAAAAAAAAAAAAAAAAATTATTTTTTTTATTTTACATTTTTATTAACATTTTTTTAAGTTTTTTTTTTCAGGGTGGCCCTCCACTTTAACACGTCTAACCAGACTGCGTTCTAAGCCTGTCACAGGTGCTTCGCCTCACCTTTGACCAGGCAGAACTCCAGTACAGCCCAGTCAAGCTGATTCCAAAGTAAATTACCTAAATAATTAACCCCCAGAACTGAGTTACAGTTCTGGAAAAAAATTATTTTACACTATAGCGCACACTTTAGAAAAGTGTCGGCACTCCATGTGTCAATTACTTGCTGCTTGAGGTTGCTCCAGCAGGGTGTGCTTGAGAAGTACCATTCTGAATTCTATGTGTATATATGGTATTTTTTGTTCATCTTTGTATTTTGGATGTGAAATAGGTACAGCTCTGGGTATAAAGTAATTACACTGAGCCCATGTGTTATGAATATTTAGTTTAACGGCAATCAGCAGACTTTGGGTGTTGGTGAGCGGCTGGGAAGGTATTAAATACGTCAGATACTTCCTGGCACATGGTCTCCTCTACTGGACTTCTGCCTGGTGAGGATGCTACAGTGACCATACCTCCCAACTTTGAGATTGGAGCGAGGGACAAATATTAGCAAATGTATGTAGGCATAGGGCACCCCCACCTGCCACGCCCCCTTAACCGCTTCCCGACCGCCTCCTGCACATATACGTCGGCAGAATGGCAGCGACCCGGTCGGAAGCTCCGTGACCGCGAGACCAGCGGACCCGATTGCCGCTGGTGTCCCGTGATCGGGTCACAGAGCTGAAGAATGGGGAGAGGTCTGTGTAAACAAACCTCTCCCCGCGTTTCCTACGGGAAAGCCGATCAGTGATGTCAGACGTAAAGCCACGCCCCTACTGTAAAAAAAAAAAAACACACACGTCACACTAACTCCTCCCTGCCTCCTAGTGTTTAACTCCTTCACTGCCAGTGTCATTTACATAGGAATCAGTGCATTTAAATAGCACTGATTTCTGTATAAATGACAATGGTCTCAAAAATGTGTCAAAAAATGTGTCAAAAATATGTCAAAAATGTCCGATGTGTCCGCCATAATGTCGCAGTCACAATAAAAATCGCTGATCGCTGCCATTACTAGTAAAAAAAAAAAAAATATTAATAAAAATGCTATAAAACTATACCCTATTTTGTAAACGCTATAACTTTTGCGCAAACCAATCAATAATCGCTAATTGCGATTTTTTTTTACCAAAAATATGTAGAAGAATACGTATCGGCCTAAACTGAGGAAAAAAAATGTTTTTTTATATATTTTTTGGGGATATTTATTATAGCAAAAAGTAAAAAATATTGATTTTTTTTCAAAATTGTCGCTCTATTTTTGTTTATAGCGCAAAAAATAAAAAACGCTCTATTTGTGGGAAAAAAGGACGCCAATTTAGTTTGGGAGCCACGTCGCACGACCGCGCAATTGTCAGTTAAAGCGACGCAGTGCAGCAAAAAGGGGCCTGGTCCTTTGGCTGCAAATTGGTCCGGGGCTGAAGTGGTTAAAGGAGAATTATACAAAAAAATGATTAGTTAAACCCACAAGTGCTTTATTTTTACAACTACTATTCCTTTATAAAAACACAAATGAGAAATAATCTGAATATCTCTCCCTCAGCGACCATGGCAAATATGTTTGAAAGTCACAAACATCAATGCAAACAGCAGCTACTATCAGAGGAATAATATACAGTCAAAATGTGTCATCAAAAAGTGGGAGCGGGGGGCGTGTCCAAGATGGCGACGGGAGAGGACGCTCAGTAACAGAGCTCCTGGAGCCCGGCAGCTAAATCCTCCCAATCCGGCGCACCTGGGCCATCCTACAAGGCTGAAACGACCCCCAGATACAGCACTGACACCGGGTCATGCCCGGGGTAGATCTCGGCGCTCAGCTTCAGTCACCCCCGCGAAAGACCAGGCCAGAACATGAGGCCAGGCTGCCATCTCGGCCCACATGGTGTCCTAGATGGAAGCCGCGGACTCGGCTCCTGCGACGGCGGCGGACCTAGCCACAGCCCTGCAGACGATATCGACGGGCCAAGTGGCCCTAATGGACAAAATTGACCACCTCCAGACCAACGTGGATTTCATCCATAGGGATCTCGATTCCTTTCGTGGCGGAGGTGGAGCAGCGGGTGTCGGCGGTGGAAGACACCGCGAGAGACCATACAGGGGATTTGCATACCCTGAAGGCCAGAGTTAAGGCCTTGGAGAGCCGTGCCGAGGATGCGGAAAATAGAAACCGCTGCTACAACCTGAGAGTCGTAGGCCTCCCGGAGGGATCAGAAGGTAAAGACCCTGTAGCCTTTGTTGAGCATCTCCTGAAAGACTTACTACCGAGGGCCCACTTCTCCCCCTTCTTTGCAGTTGAAAGGGCCCACCGCATGCCAGCTACACGAGGCCCGCCAGGCTCCCCTCCCCGCATGTTCATATTTAAACTCCTGCACTACAGAGACAGGGATCTGGTGCTGCGGGAGGCCAGAACACTTTAGGAGCTTAAGTTTGAGAACGCATGGCTGATGATCTTCCCTGATTACACCATGGAGACACAGCGACAGCGGAAATCATTCGATGCGGTCCTGGCTAAGCTGAGGGCCAAGGGCCTCAAGTATAGCATGTTATTTCCAGCCAGGCTGCGGGTGGAGGATGGTGAGTCCGCAAGATTTTTTACTTCTCCTGCGGAGGCCTTGTCCTGGATTGAAACGCTACGCAGGAATTAATCCAGCCCTGAGATGACCACTTTAATGTTGCCTGTATTGCCCTGCAGGAAGGAGGGGAGGATTTGCCTACAACCGACGGACATATGGAACGGAGGACTGTTGGGGTTTACCTCCAATCATTAACCTGAATGCCCCCCTCGTGTGCAGTGGAAAGTCACTTGTCCCCTGTTCGTAAGTGACTTCCTGGGGACCGGGCCGGGGGGGTCTATTTAATATTGCCACCCGAACTTCCCTGGCGGAGAGATGGAGTGACTTTACCCCTGCAGTTTACTGTGGTGGTGGAGTGGTTGGGGGCATGCTGACAGGCACTGGAGGGAGAGAATCCTGGCCCTTATTGATGAGATGACTATGATGGCTGTCCCTTGCTTGCCTCCCCCCCCCCTCCACGCCCCCCCCCCCTTCCTCTCCCTTTCCTGAATCATGCTGTCGGCTAGTGCACTTGTTCCCTTCTGAAGAGTCTGCACGCTTTTGGAATGATACTCACCCTGGAGCAATGGGGATCCAGTGCAGACAACCCTTTGTTGGCGAGTTGTCTTCAGACCAAACTGTTTCGTTTGTAACCAAGCCTATTACCCTCGGCCCAGGCCGGGTGAATTCTTTGCTACCTTAATGCCAGACTCCAATACCTGGTCCATGTACTGTATTCCAGAGGACCGGGCCCCGGTGCCTTCTTGCACATTGCATCCCCACAGGGGTCTGTTGCCCCTTAATGTTTTGGGAGTGAAGCCCCCTCTGGTTTGGGTGGGGGTGGCGGGGGATTGGGGTTTTTGTTTGTTTTTGTTTGGGTTTTTTCAAACTATGGTTTACATGAGTCAGTTTGCCGTATGTCTTAACTGCTTGATATCTCGTACAGGAAATGAAGTACAGGTGGTACCAGATGGTGGTGTGGTGGGAGCTCCTGAATCTCCGGTGATGGTCTCCGACCCTGCAGAGTGGTATGAATTTACTCAATGTCTAGTTGCAAAATAGTGTCCTGGAACACCAGGGGTCTAAATTCTAAGATTAAGCGATCAATGGTGTTCCAGTTCCTGCAAAAACACTCTCCTCATATTTGTATCCTCCCAGGAGACACATCTAGTTGGGGGTAGAACCTGCGTAGGCCTTGGGTGGGCTATGCATACCATTCAACCTACTCCAACTTAGCACGGGGTGTCAGTATCCTCGTGCGTAAATCACTGCCCTTTCAATTGCTGGCATTAGAGGTAGCAGGGGGGCGGTACGTAATTATTCATGCCAGTGTTCTGACTTTGACAGTGGTGATAGTGGGGTTATATGTCCCTCCACCAGCCTCAAAATCCCTGTTGTACCAAATTGTGACGAAAATCACACAGTATGCCACAGACAATGTTCTACTGATGGGTGACTTTAATATGGTTCCAGACCCCCAAATGGACAGAATGACCCAGACGTCAGCTTCATCTTCGGAGCTGAGGGCATGGTCTGAGACATTTGACTTTAATGATGTCTGGCGGTGGCGACACCCAACGCTGAGGGCTTACACGTGTCACTCAGCGTCATACAAAACCTTTTCTAGAATTGACCTGGTTTACTCTGGAGGGCATATTCTCTCGAGAGTGAGAGACGTGACTATTTTACCCAGAGGGATCTCAGACCATGCCCCGGTGTCCCTGACGATTGAATTATCCTGTGCCCCCTCAGATGGTCTGTGGCGCCTTTCTAGATTCTGGCTCTCTGACTTAAGGGTTGATCTCCCAGGTAAAGCTGACATAGGTGACTTCTGGAACACAAGGGATAGGAATGTCTCTCTCCCGGATTCCTGGGATGCCTTTAAAGTGTGTATGCGGGGTCACTTCCAAACTCACATTGGACAAATCCGCAAGGAAGCAAGCAGGGAACTACACAGAGCTGAGACCAGGGCGCAAATCCTGGAATCAGAATACGTCAGGGATCGCTCTCCCCAGGTATACCTGCAATACAGTGAAGCCCTGAGAGATGTTACCCTTCTCCGAGCCTCCGCGACTAAGGTTCGTCTGCTCCACCAGAGCCAGCGGATCTTTGAGCAAGGCGAACGAAGTGGCAGATTGTTGGCATGGTTGTCCCGGGAACATTCCTCCCCGGCTTCCATATCAAGGATATTATCCCCAGACGGGGAAATTCTGACAGACCCTTCCCAAATGAATGCCCGGTTTGCATCCTATTACCAAGACCTCTATAGCTCCAAAGCTCAATACACTGAGCAAGAACTCTACACATACTTAGACCAGATTGATCTGCCGTGTCTTACAGACTCGGTTAGAGATAAACTGGATAGTCCCCTGACACTGGCAGAGATCCAAGCAGCAGTCAAATCCTTGCAAAGTGGGAAGACGCCGGGCCCCGATGGGTTCCCGGCGGAGTTCTACAAGCAATATGCAGAAGAACCCCCCCCATATTTAGGGAGGTATTGGTTAAGGCACTAGAGAGGGGGAGTTTGCCCACCTCCATGTTTGAAGCGGTTATTGTAGTTCTCCCTAAGCCTGGCAAGAATCCTGACCTGTGTTCATCGTACAGACCCATATTACTCCTGAATGTGGATTTAAAAGTACTAGCTAAGGTCCTAGCGGGTCGCTTGAACACAGTGATCACGGCTCTTGTACACCCGGATCAGTCCGGGTTCATGCCGGGCAGAGGGACTGACATCAATATTCGTAGACTGTTGATGCATATGGACAGGGCTCCGGAGGATGGCCTGGGGGTGGTGATGTCCCTGGATGCTGAGAAAGCGTTTGACTCGGTTGAATGGGGGTACCTCTGGGCTGTCCTCCGGAAATTTGGTCTTGGACCGGTGTTTATTCAATGGCTGCGCATGATGTATGCCTCCCCTAGTGCGCGTATCAGAACTAACAACTCCCTTTCACAGGCTTTTCCACTGGGAAGGGGCACCCGTCAAGGGTGTCCGCTCTCGCCGGGGCTTTTTGCGCTGGCTGTGGAGTCCTTAGCTTCTAAAATACACGCTGCACACACGGTAAAGGGGATACAGGTGGGAGTGCTGGGGGAGAAAATATCCTTGTATGCAGATGACACTATCCTGTATTTGAGCGATGTCTCCTCCTCGCTCCCAATAGCCCTGCAACTGGTCAATGACTTCGGAACGTATTCTGGTGTCAAAGTCAATTGGGATAAGTCTCTGATCTACCCGCTCAGTCCCAATAGACCTAGACCCCCCTTGCAAAGCCCCTTAGTCTGGGTGGATAAATTTAAATATCTTGGGATACATATGGGCGGACCGGTGGCCAAATATATGGAACTCAATCTAAATCCCCTACTCGCTAACTTTTCAAAGAAGTGTGCTGACTGGAAAACGATTCCCTTGACCCCGGTAGGTAGAGTTAACCTCATCAAGATGGTCTTTCTGCCGAGGTTTCTCTACCTTTTTAGGAATAACCCCATAGCGATCCCAATGACCTATTTTGCCAGGATTAAATCTATCACCTCCCCCTTTGTATGGCTGGGCAGGGTGCCCAGGCTTGCACTTTCTACCCTGCAACTCTCTGTGGGTCAGGGAGGGCTTGCTCTCCCCAACTTCCAGTATTATTACTGGGCGGCCATCCTAGTGACTGCCCGATGGTGGTTTTCACAGCCAAAGGACAACCCAGCGGTGACTCTGGAGGCTGCGATCCTGGGGTCGTTCACAGCACTCATTAACCTAGTGTTTAGGGGGGTCAGAGCACATCCCAATTTGACTACCCTGATGCACACGACCATTATGGTCTGGAGTAGAGCTAGAGGGGTGCACCGGACTCCGGGTACGATTTCTCCTCACATGCCATTATGGGGTAACCCCAATCTTTCCCATTTCCGCAGTATCCCAGATCCACAAATTTGGGCCACTAGGGGAATCACGAATTTACAACACCTGATGGTGAGAGGTAGACTGTGTACGTTCCCAGAATTAAAAGCTAAGTACCATTTATCAAACTTGATGCTCTTGCGGTTCTTCCAGGTGAGACATGCCTTTCAGCACCAATTCCCCGGGGGGATCATCCTTGAGTCAGATCCGGTTGAGAGGCTGCTTGCTTCTAGGGTCTTACCGGCCCCCTTATCTACAATTTATTTTCATATGACAGCCTCCTCATCTAACCCACTACCTAGGGTGTATAATAAATGGAAGGAGGACATACCTTCTCTTGAGGAGGAAGACTGGGACTCCTGTGTCTCCTCGTATGTTTCCACCTTAATTTCTGCTAGAGACCGTTTCATTCAGCTGAAATTTCTTCACCGAGCCTATTACACACCTCAGAGATTGGCGGTTATCTACAGGGACAGGTCCCCCAATTGCACGAGATGTGGGGGGGAGGATGCCTCCTTCCTACATATGACCTGGTCATGCCCGGCGCTGCAGGGATTCTGGGAACAGGTCCTGGCTGATATTAATCAATCAGCGGAGCTTTCCCTCCCATTGCAGCCAGAAATTCTGCTCCTAAATGTGATAGGCGACCCCTCGGTTGGGAAGTACAAGAACCTGTGTGTCATTTGCTACATATTATGCTCCGAGAGAGATTCTGTTGAAATGGAGGGCCGAGCTCCCACCCACCATCACCACATGGAGAAACACCTTAAACATGGTTTTACCACTGTACAAAATAACTTATGTCAATAGGAACTGTCCACACAAATTTGATAAGATTTGGTCATCCTGGATAGACTCTTGGGGATCCCTGCCACTGGATCTATCTCCTCCTGAACCAGATGCTGATGTATGATCCAGTGGCTGGGAACTGGATGTCCAAATTGTCCACTGTCTCCCTTCCTTCCCGTCCCTCCCCCCCCCCCCTTCCCCATCCCCCCTCCCGCCACTCTCCCCTCTCTTTCCCCCTCCCCCCTCTTGTTTCTCCTCCCCTTCTTCTTGTTCCCCTCCTTCCCTCCATTACCCTCTTCTCTCCTAAAGCAGCCTTTCCCTTCATTCCCCCGGGCAGATATTCTGTCCCTCCTGTTTCCTTCCTTCTAACGCCTAACGATGTGGGATGGAGAATGTTGATTGATTATGTACCTATTGACTGGATTATCACGTGTTATTGTGTCAACTGAGAAACCTGTATGTTGTTCACTTGCTCTATCTTTTACCATGTACTGTAAACTGACCTGTATATACTTAACATGAATAAAGTTCACATTTTGTTAAAAAAAAGTGGGAACACGAACTGGGAACACAAAGAGATATACATACGATAGATAAAATGATTAAATTAACACATAACTCTGCAGTAGACACCAGGACGGCTGAGATGAACTATAAGTGCCTGGCAAGGTGGTATGCGACGCGGAAAAACTAAGTAAATACCAACCTAATAAATCTCCAGACTGCTGGAGAGGTTGTAAGGCGGTGGGAACAATGGCACACTTATGGTGGGATTGTCCCATAATTAAACAATACTGGACTACAGTCCTGACATTGACAGGAGAAATCACCGGGAGGGTAGTATTAGAAGACCCTTGGACATGTCTGTTCCACGGAACAGACGGTCCGATAAAACAATATTGAGAATCTTTGGTACCTATTCTATTAAATGTAGCAAAAAGACTTATACCATAAAAAATGGCAGGATCAAGAAAGTCCAAGAATGCAAGATTGGTTATTTGGTATTGACGACACCCATAACCTGGAGAGATTAGATCTAAGTAAGGAAGAGCTAGGGAGTAGAGATAAATGGGAGAGCTGGAGAGAGTTTAAAAAGACGTTGGAAGTATGTGGAGGTAATGATCCAATAATAGAATGGGGTAAAGATAGAAATAAATGAAAACAATAGAAAAAGTGAATGGAAATCGGTGTCTTGGGTGGGCAGGGCGGAGTGAGGGGGGATTTCGGGGGAGGAATAATTGGTGAATATACTGTACTGTTTTGTATTTTGAAAATTAAATAAAGAATATAAAAAAAAAAAATAAATGTGTCATAGAAAAAAATAAATGTTTTTTCTCTAAAACATTAGCAGCGCTCTAAAGGAAAATTCTAAATTATCATATGATTAAAATTATAATAAACTTTGGTGATTCGCACGTCACAGTCCACTGTCTGCACATGCAGAATAATCAGATATAAAACTTTCAGTGAAATGTAAAACCTGTAAAAAGTTCATTAAAGTGCAGCGGTGCCTTGTGCCAGAAGGGAACCACATACAGGTAGACTTAAATGGTGATTCCTGCGTGAAGTAAATCCCTTTCACCACACCACTTGTGCAGCCCCCTGAAGGTATTCCACTTACCAGACACAGCTGGTTCACACACTTATCAGATCCACAGAGGCACAGTCTAAAGCCCCATACACACGGTCGGATTTTCCGATGGATTCTGTCCTATCGGACAATGTTGTCGGAAATTCCGACCGTGTGTAGGCACCATCGGACAGTTTCCATCGGATTGTCCGACGGACAAAGTCCTATCTCCTGCTGGATAGATTTTTCGACAACAAAGTCCGATCACACCAAATCCGATCGTGTGTATCGAATTCTGACGGACAAAGTGCCACGCATGCTCAGATCACATTATAAGATCAAAGCTATTGGCTACTAGCCTCTACGTAGTCCCGTCGTACGCAACAAACGTCACCACGTTCAGAATGATCGGATTTTCCGACAACTTTGTCCGACAGTGTGTATGCAACACCAGTGTCGGACTAAATCCGTCGGACAAAATCCGATGGATTTGGTGGTCGGATTTTCCGACCGTGTGTATGGGGCTTTAGATTGCTCTCATCTATATTGGGCTCATAATCAGACAAAGAGACCAACATAGTGTAATCCAGTACAAGTCAATTTTATTGCTAAAAATATGTCTCACTATTTCATCAACTAAAGGCATATCAAAATGATCATTTATCATCAGTCGCACGGACTCATCTGACCTTACACCGCTCCCGCGGTGTTCCCGGGAAGGAAAGACGGGCCACGATCGACTCAGGTAGGATGCTGCACAGCTCTCCACATTAAAGAGGGAATGCACCTAAAAAAAAAAATAGTAAAAGCCAGCAGCTACAAATACTGCAGCTGCTGACTTTTAATAAATGGACACTTACCTGTTCCAGGTTCCAGCGATGTCGGCAGCCGAAGCCGAGAAATCGATTGGTTCTTGGCTTCTGCTGCCGTCATTCTCGTTGAGGTAATCAGGAAGTGAAGCGTTGCGGCTTCACTTCCCGATTCCCTACTGCGCATGCGCGAGTCACGCAGCGCAATGGGAATGCTCCGTGCTGTCTCTGGGACCCGTGTGTGTCCCAGCAGACAGTGCGGCAGGACAGGAAGAGGCATAGACTCCCGTGGGAGTCTATGCCCGGAAGTCGGTGCAAATACCTGTCTTAGGCAGGTATTGTGTTGGAGATTTTGAATATATTCAGCTTTAACAGTATCTGCACCCCCCTCCCCCTGTAAGGTGCCAAATGTGACACCTGAGGGGGGAAGGGTTCCGATGAGCGGAAGTTCCACTTTAGGGTGGAACTCCGCTTTAAGTACAATTCAAAGACAGAGAGACACGCCTCCGGTGATCACGCGCGCTCATGGCGGTGCACTCCGCTCGTCAACTGCTGTCTGCAATGTACACCTATCACTGCAATACTAAATAATAAGATTGTCTATAAAAATCGCTTAAAAGTTTTTTGAGGCATCCTATTGTTACAGTCAAGGTGTAATGCACTATAAAAGTTAGCCATATACTGTATACTATTTAGAATCAAATGTAAAATCGGCATGCAATATAAAACGTGGACATATCTGATCGGCATTGGAAAAGTAGAAATACCCAGCCAGATTATACACGCACGATCATGATCGGTCCATGTATGTTTTAATTTACAATCGGCATGCAATATAGAATGTGGGCAGATCTGATCGGCACTGGCAAAGTGGAAATATACAGCCAGAGCATACACGCACGATCAGGATCAGTCCATGTATGTATCACAATACGCATAAATGAGAATAATAGTAATAATGAAATATACATTAATATTTGAATAAAAATAAAATATACATCATATGAATAGGGATGAGCCGAACACCCCCGGGTTCGGTTCGCACCAGAACCTTCGAACCGACCGAAAGTTTGCGCGAATTTTCGAACCCTATACGTTATAATGGACGCGAACGTTCGAAATCAAAAGTGCTAATTACAACGGCCAATATGCATGTTAATGTCATAAAACAGGTTTGGGGACCCGGGTCCTGCCCCAGGGGACATATATCAATGCAAAAAGAACTTTTAAAAACTAACGTTTTTTCGGGAGCAGTCATTTTAATGATGCATAAAGTGAAAAAAAAAAAGTGAAATTTTCCTTTAAATATGGTACCTGGGGGGTGTCTAAAGTATGCCTGTGAAGTGGCATGTGTTTCCCGTGTTTAGAACTGTCCTTGCACAAAATGACATTTGTAAAGGAAAAAAAGAAGCCATTTAAAACCACTTGCGGCTTTAGGTTTGTTCTTAAGTAGAATCTGAACAGGTACATTATGAAGTGTAGCTCCATCCCAAAAAAATCTATTTTTAAGCTTTTTGGAGAACATAGGGAGGGGTTATCACCCCTGTAACATTTGCTGTCTTTGCACATCTGTTCAGAACATGTCACCTCACTTTCCGTCCCAATGACAAATGTTTTTGGAAAAGTGGGGTTTTAATTGAAACAAGGATTGGTGATAAAGTATCAGTAGAGAGGAGATACCTTTTTCCCAAATTAAATCTAACAGGATAGAATTTCCCTTCCTAGGGGTAGATTTCCTCTCACTTCCTGTTTTCTTTCCATTTGCAAGTAGGAGTCGTTTGTAAGTTGGATGTTTGAAAGTAGGGCCCTGGCGTATATACTCTGCAGAAATTTGCCCTATTAGATGTTGGTGTAGCCACAAGACTGGTGGGCACAGGAATGGGCCCTGCTATGAGTTAATAGATCAAGATTTGTAATTGCATGCACCTGTTGAACAGGGCAGAAAAATTGGGGGTGGTGGTGGTGGTGGTGGACGGTGTTGCCACAAGACTGTAAGCTCTCACAGTTACTCTTGGTGGGCGCAGGAATGGGCCCTGCTGTGAGTTATTAGATCAAGATTTGTAATTGCAAGCACCTGATGAACAGGGCAGAAAAATTGGGCCTTTGGCGGTGGTGGTGGACGGTGTTGCCACAAGACTGTAGGCCCTCATAGTTACTCTTGGTGGGCGCAGGAATGGGCCCTGCTGTGAGTTATTAGATCAAGATTTGTAATTGCAAGCACCTGATGAACAGGGCAGAAAAATTGGGCCTTTGGCGGTGGTGGTGGACGGTGTTGCCACAAGACTGTAGGCCCTCATAGTTACTCTTGGTGGGCGCAGGAATGGGCCCTGCTGTGAGTTATTAGATCAAGATTTGTAATTGCAAGCACCTGATGAACAGGGCAGAAAAATTGGGCCTTTGGCGGTGGTGGTGGACGGTGTTGCCACAAGACTGCAGGCCCTCATAGTTACTCTTGGTGGGCGCAGGAATGGGCCCTGCTGTGAACTATTAGATCAAGATTTGTAATTACCCGCCCCTGTTAAACAGGGGCTGAAAAATTGTGCCTTAGGCACTGGTGCTGGTGCCACAACACTGCAACCCCTCACAGAGACTGTACTTGGAGCACAGCAGTCACACGTGTTGCGAAGCATTTTTTAAAAAAATTGTAAGTACACGCCCCTGTTAAACAGGGGCTGAAAAATTGTGCCTTAGGCACTGGTGCTGGTGCCACAACACTGCAACCCGGCCCTCACAGATACTGTACTTGGATCACAGCAGTCACACGTGTTGCGAAGCATTTTTTTAAAAAATTGTAAGTACCCGCCCCTGTTAAACAGGGGCTGAAAAATTGTGCCTTAGGCACTGGTGCTGGTGCCACAACACTGCAACCCCTCACAGATACTGTACTTGGAGCACAGCAGTCACATGTGTTGCGAAGCATTTTTTAAAAAAATTGTAAGTACACGCCCCTGTTAAACAGGGGCTGAAAAATTGTGCCTTAGGCACTGGTGCTGGTGCCACAACACTGCAACCCGGCCCTCACAGATACTGTACTTGGAGCACAGCAGTCACACGTGTTGCGAAGCATTTTTTTAAAAAAATTGTAAGTACCCGCCCCTGTTAAACAGGGGCTGAAAAATTGTGCCTTAGGCACTGGTGCTGGTGCCACAACACTGCAACCCCTCACAGATACTGTACTTGGAGCACAGCAGTCACACGTGTTGCGAAGCATTTTTTTAAAAAATTGTAAGTACACGCCCCTGTTAAACAGGGGCTGAAAAATTGTGCCTTAGGCACTGGTGCTGGTGCCACAACACTGCAACCCCTCACAGATACTGTACTTGGAGCACAGCAGTCACATGTGTTGCGAAGCATTTTTTTAAAAAATTGTAAGTACCCGCCCCTGTTAAACAGGGGCTGAAAAATTGTGCCTTAGGCACTGGTGTGGTGGCATGGATCATTGAGGAGGAGGAAGAGGATAGTCAGTGAACATAAGAGGACAGTCACTCAGCATCAGCATAGGCAGTCTTGAAGGGATGTGACATTAAAAATTATTCGGTTATATCCGCCTCAGGTGCCTGGTAGCTGGTGGTGATCCAAGACTGATTCATTTTGATGAAGGTCAGTCGATCAACCGAGGCGGTGGACAGGCGCACCCTATGATCAGTCACAAATCCTCCAGCAGCACTGAATGTGCGTTCGGAAAGAACGCTGGAGGCAGGACAGGCCAGTAGCTCAATTGCATACTGTGCAAGCTCTGGCCAGTGATCCATCCTCAGGACCCAGTAAGCCAGAGGATTTTCGGTGGGAAAGGTGTCCAAGTCTGACCTTGCCCCAAGGTATTCCTGCACCATGTATATCAGACGCTGGCGATGGTTGCTGGAACCGATCATACCTTGGGGCTGCGGACTAAAAAATTGTCTGAACGCATCGGTCAGACGTCCACCTTCCCCACCGCTCCTTCTGCCACTGACCGAAGCCTCAGCAACTCGTCGCCCAGGACCAGGAGTTTGTAGCCTCCCAGTTTCTGGGAACGCGTTGCACAGACCTTTCTGCAAGGCCTCCCTGAGATGTCTCATCCTCTGCTCCCTCTGCGACGGCAAGATAAGGTCCGCAACCTTACCCTTGTACCGCGGATCAAGGAGAGTGGCCAGCCAGTAATGGTCCCTCTCCTTGATCCGAAGAACACGAGGATCCTTCCGCAGGCTTTGCAGGATCAGGGAGGCCATGCAGCGTAGGTTAGCTGAGGCATTCGGTCCGGAGTCTTCTGGGTCACTGAGGATGACATGATCGCCAGCCACCTCCTCCCAGCCACGTACAAGTCCACTGGTTTGTTGGGACTGTACATCATCCCTAAAAGACTGCTGCTGCTGATGCTGAGTGCCAGGCTCCACCTCCATGCTCACACAATCCTCCTCCTCCTCCTCCTCCTCCTCCTCCTCATCCTCTTCCTGTGTGATGGGTGGGACAGAAGGAACACTGTCCGGATAAAGGGGGCCTTGAGAGGCAAGGAAGTCCTCCTCTTCCTGCCTCTGTTCTGCCTCAAGTGCCCTGTCCATTATCCCACGCAGCGTATGCTCCAACAGGTGGACAAGAGGGACAGTGTCACTGATGCATGCACTGTCACTGCTCACCATCCTCGTGGCCTCCTCAAATGGTGAGAGGACAGTGCATGCATCCCTGATCATGCTCCACTGACGTGGGGAAAAAAAAAACAAGCTCCCCTGACCCTGTCCTGGTGCCGTAGTCGCAAAGGTACTCATTGATGGCCCTCTGCTGCGTGTGCAGTCGCTGCAGCATGGCCAACGTTGAGTTCCACCTGGTGGGCATGTCACATATTAGGCGGTTCTTGGGCAGGTTCAGCTCCTTTTGCAGCTCAGTCAGCCGAGCACTGGCATTATAAGATCGGCGGAAATGCACACAGACTTTCCTGGCCTGCCTCAGGACATCCTGTAAGCCTGGGAACCTGCCCAAGAACCGCTGCACCACCAGGTTGAGGACGTGAGCCATGCAGGGCACATGGGTGAGCTGCCCCTGTCGCAGGGCGGAGAGGAGGTTGGTGCCATTGTCAGAAACGACCATTCCTGGCTTAAGCTGACGTGGCGTCAACCACTTCTCGGCCTGCCCCTGCAGAGCTGCCAGAACCTCTGGCCCAGTGTGGCTCCTGTCCCCCAAACACACCAGCGCAAGCACGGCATGGCATCTTTTTGCCTGCGTACTTGCGTAGCCCCTTGTACGCCTACGGAGCACCGCTGGTTCCAAGGACAGAGCACTGGAGGAAGAAGAAGAGGAGGGGGTGGAGGAGAGAGGTGTGTCACAACCAGTAGCAGTAGTAGCGTTTTGGAGGCGTGGTGGCGGAACAACCTCCAACACTACTGCACCTTGTCCTGCATCCCTCCCAGCTGCCAATAGAGTGACCCAATGGGCCGTGAAAGAAAGGTACCGTCCCTGTCCATGCCTGTTGGACCATGAGTCAGCGGTAATATGCACCTTACCGCTGACTGCCCTGTCCAGCGAGGCATGGACATTGCCCTCCACATGCCGGTAGAGAGACGGAATCGCCTTCCGTGAGAAAAAGTGGCGTTTGGGAACCTGCCACTGAGGAACCGCACATTGAACAAACTCACGGAAGGGGGCCGAGTCTACCAACTGAAAAGGCAGCAGTTGAAGTGCTAGCAATTTAGCCAGGCTAGCATTCAACCGCTGGGCATGTGGATGGCTGGGAGTGTACTTCTTTCTACGGTCCAGAAGCTGGGGCAGGGAAATTTGCCTGCTGCAATCGGACGTCGGTGTACTGCAAGTACTTGGTTGTGACACACCTAATTCTACACCTTCAGTCCTCTCAGAGCAGCTTTCAGAGAGGACTGAAGGTGTAGTGGGGATGGAGATCCCAGCTGAGGAGGAGCAAGGAGAGGTCCGCTTAGTTCTTTGGTGTGGGTCTTTTATGTGTGCCTGCCAACGAGCTGCATGGCAGGTCGCCATATGTCTGGTCATGCTTGTGGTGCCCAAGCGGCTGATGTTTTGGCCACGCGAGATACGCTTGAGACAAATATTGCAAATAGCAGTGGTGCGATCTGCTGCACTCGTCTCAAAAAAGGCCCACACCAAAGAACTTTTCTGATAACGTGCAGAGGCAGCGCCCTGCACAGGCGGAGCTCTGCGGTGTTGTACAGTTGCTGTGCTGGCCTCTACCTGGCCTCCAGGGGGCATCCTGCCTCGTTGGACATGTGACGCCGCATCCTCCTCCTCCTCGTCCTCCTCCTCATCCTCTCTCCCTTCAGGCACCCACGTGGAGTCAGTGACCTCATCATCCCCTCCCTCTTCACCACTAGAGCAAACCTGGCAGTAAGCTGCAGCTGGTGGAACAGTACTGCCAGATTCCTCAAGCTGGGTATCATCATCCGAGCCTTCGAATCGTTGGGCATCCTCCTGGAGCATGTACCCAACACTGTGCTCAAAGAGTTCGGGGGACTCCTCAGGAGGACATGGTGGGTCTAGGGAAGGGGTGGCTTATGATGCTCTGTCAGTACCCTGAGCCTGGGTGAGAGAGGATGAGGAGGATGAGGAGGGCTTGGTCATCCATTCTACCAAGCCTTCAGCATGATGCGGCTCCACATGTCCAGCTGCCGAAAACAAAGACGCGCGTGTCCCATGGCCACGTGCTGATGACGATGCACGACCACGTCCACGTCCACGGCCACGTCCACTAGAAAAAGAGCCTGCCTGCCCTGTGTTCTTGGCTCTGCACGCTCTGCCTCCCCTTGGCGGTCTTCCAGCCATTGTAGTCGGTAGTCCTGTGGGTGGTGCTGAGAAGAATATATAGGAGCTCTGTGTGATGCCACTAACACACTAGAAGTCCTATGGGTGCTTCTGCAAAGAAAATAGAGGAGCTCTGTGTGATGCCACTAACACACTAGAAGTCCTGTGGGTGCTTCTGCAAAGAAAATAGAGGAGCTATGTGTGATGGGACTAACACACTTCAAGTCCTATGGGTGCTTCTGGGAAGAAAATATAGGTCTGTGTGATGGGACTAACACACTTCAAGTCCTATAGGTGCCTCTGGGAACAAAATATATGATCTCTGTGTGATGGGACTAACACACTTCAAGTCCTATAGGTGCTTCTGGGAAGAAAATATAGGTCTGTGTGATGGGACTAACACACTTCAAGTCCTATGGGTGCTTCTGGGAAGAAAATGTAGGTCTGTGTGATGGGACTAACACACTTCAAGTCCTATAGGTGCTTCTGGGAAGAAAATGTAGGTCTGTGTGATGGGACTAACACACTTCAAGTCCTATAGGTGCCTCTGGGAACAAAATATATGATCTCTGTGTGATGGGACTAACACACTTCAAGTCCTATAGGTGCTTCTGGGAAGAAAATATAGGTCTGTGTGATGGGACTAACACACTTCAAGTCCTATAGGTGCTTCTGGGAACAAAATATAGGATCTCTGTGTGATGGGACTAACACACTACAAGTCCTATAGGTGCTTCTGGGAAGAAAATATAGCTCTGTGTGATGGGACTAACACACTTCAAGTCCTATAGGTGCTTCTGGGAACAAAATATAGGATCTCTGTGTGATGGAACTAACACACTTCAAGTCCTATAGGTGCTTCTGGGAACAAAATATATCTCTGTGTGATGGGACTAACACACTTCAAGTCCTATAGGTGCTTCTGGGAACAAAATATAGGATCTCTGTGTGATGGGACTAACACACTTCAAGTCCTATAGGTGCTTCTGGGAAGAAAATATAGCTCTGTGTGATGGGACTAACACACTTCAAGTCCTATAGGTGCTTCTGGGAACAAAATATATGATCTCTGTGTGATGGGACTAACACACTTCAAGTCCTATAGGTGCTTCTGGGAAGAAAATATAGCTCTGTGTGATGGGACTAACACACTTCAAGTCCTATAGGTGCTTCTGGGAACAAAATATATGATCTCTGTGTGATGGGACTAACACACTACAAGTCCTATGGGTGCTTCTGGGAAGAAAATATAGCTCTGTGTGATGGGACTAACACACTTCAAGTCCTATAGGTGCTTCTGGGAACAAAATATATGATCTCTGTGTGATGGGACTAACACACTTCAAGTCCTATAGGTGCTTCTGGGAACAAAATATAGCTCTGTGTGATGGGACTAACACACTTCAAGTCCTATAGGTGCTTCTGGGAACAAAATATAGCTCTGTGTGATGGGACTAACACACTTCAAGTCCTATAGGTGCTTCTGGGAACAAAATATAGGATCTCTGTGTGATGGGACTAACACACTTCAAGTCCTATAGGTGCTTCTGGGAAGAAAATATAGCTCTGTGTGATGGGACTAACACACTTCAAGTCCTATAGGTGCTTCTGGGAACAAAATATATGATCTCTGTGTGATGGGACTAACACACTACAAGTCCTATGGGTGCTTCTGGGAAGAAATATAGCTCTGTGTGATGGGACTAACACACTTCAAGTCCTATAGGTGCTTCTGGGAACAAAATATATGATCTCTGTGTGATGGGACTAACACACTACAAGTCCTATAGGTGCTTCTGGGAAGAAAATATAGCTCTGTGTGATGGGACTAACACACTTCAAGTCCTATAGGTGCTTCTGGGAACAAAATATAGCTCCGTGTGATGGGACTAACACACTACAAGTCCTATAGGTGCTTCTGGGAACAAAATATATGATCTCTGTGTGATGGGACTAACACACTTCAAGTCCTATAGGTGCTTCTGGGAAGAAAATATAGCTCTGTGTGATGGGACTAACACACTTCAAGTCCTATAGGTGCTTCTGGGAACAAAATATATGATCTCTGTGTGATGGGACTAACACACTTCAAGTCCTATAGGTGATTCTGGGAAGAAAATATAGCTCTGTGTGATGGGACTAACACACTTCAAGTCCTATAGGTGCTTCTGGGAACAAAATATATGATCTCTGTGTGATGGGACTAACACACTACAAGTCCTATAGGTGCTTCTGGGAAGAAAATATAGCTCTGTGTGATGGGACTAACACACTACAAGTCCTATAGGTGCTTCTGGGAACAAAATATAGGAGCTCTGTTTGCTGCCAGTGCCTGCCTGCCACGAACACACTACAAGTCCTATAGGTGCTTCTGGGAACAAAATATAGGAGCTCTGTTTGCTGCCACTGCCTGCCTGCCACGAACACACTACAAGCCCCTCTTTCTAAATGAATCTTTCTAAATGAATCTTTCTAAATGAATCTATCTAACTAAATCTCTCTAACTAAATCTCTCTAACTAAATCTAGCAGAGTGACACAGAATGATCCTGCTCTCTCTAACGCCGGAACGCATGTGACCGGCGCCGACGGCGTGGCGGCCTTTTATAAGAGGGGGCGTGTACTAAAGCCCCTGAGCTGTAATTGGCTACAGGCGTCCTGCCTGTAGCCAATTATGGCTCTTCGAGTTTCCGGCGCTGTGATTGGCCAAGCATGCGGGGTCACAGTGCATGCTTGGCCAATCATCAGCCAGCAATGCACTGCGGGGCCGCTCGCATCACACGAACGTGATGCGAGCGGCCAAAATAGTTCTGGGCTCGCCGAGCGAGCGAACACCCGGTGCTCGATGCGAACATGGGTTTGCATCGAGCACCGGGCCCATCCCTAATCTGCACACTTTGACCCTTGCTCACTGTACCGTACACCTCTTACTTATCCCTCCACCCTCAACCTAGTTTAAAAGTCCCTTCAACCTTCTGACCATCTTCTCCCCCAACAGAGCTGCAGCCTCCACATGTAGAGCTTGTAACCAACCTCAATCTCCTTCCTACACCAGTTCCTCAGCCACTTGTTTGCTCCTGCTGCCTCTCTGGTGTGGCTCGTGTTACAGGCAATATTTCAGAAAACACTTAGAAGTCCTTTTCTTTACTATAGCACCTAAGGACCTGAAAAACATCACCTTAGCCCCTGAAACTCCTCCAACTCTAACAGCACGCAGGTGTAGGAGTTTGTTCTTCAAGTCCAAAACGAACACCCATTGTTCTGTCCATGGACATTTTATTGTATTATAACTCCACATACAGTTTAATGGCATCTCCCAAGCATACAGTGTAACTTAAAGGATAGCTGTTTTGCCCATATAATCCCTGGAAGTAACACTTGAAGATCCTCCACCTTTCCAACAGAATTTTTTTGCTTTATTAAATGTCCCACATGGCAGTGTCCAGCTCCCCATTCCTTTTTTGATGATAGTTTGCCTATTAGCCTTGAAAATGTCCAGAATTTAGTATAGCCTCCCTCCTCTCCCCAATCTCCGACTTGAATGGAGATCAACAATTAATTCTAGTTTTATGGATTCCTACTTAAAGAGGGAGTCCACCTGCACAAAAAATATTAAAAGTCAGCAGCCACAAATACTGCAGCTGCTGACTTTTAATAAATAGACACTTACCTGTTCCAGGTTCCAGCGATGTCGGCAGAAGATGACGAGTGATCGCTCGTCTCTCGGCTGCCCCGCCGCCATCCTCTGTCAGTGAATCAGGAAGTGAAGCGTTGCGGCTTCACTGCCCAGTTCCCTACTGCGCATGCACGTCTTTATTGGTCCCCGTTGTGTCCTGGAAACTGTGTGTTTCCCAAGACACAACGGGGGGGGGGGGACCAGTTGCGGATAGGGGCAGGTATCTGCACCCCCCTCCCCCTGAAAGGTGCCAATTGTGGCACCAGAGGGGGGGAGGAATCTGATAAGCAGAAGTTCCACTTTAGGGTGGAGTTCCGCTTTAAGACCCACACTAAAGACAAATCTATCTTCAAAAATGCTATTCATGTGGTCACCAAGAGTCAGCAGAGACTTGTCTCTAAATTTTAAGGTGATATTGTGAATTATAGAATGAAGTGTTGGTTGTAAATCATTCACCTTGTGTGGTGGATATACATGTTCACCATAACAATGCAGACTTAAAGCGGAGCGACACCCGTTTTTAAAACCTATAATAAAAAAAAAAAATACTCACCTTCCTCGATCCGAAACGGCAGTTTTTTTTTTTAACTTACCTTTAGTTGTTCTTCTTCTTTGCATCCATCGCTTCCTGGTTCTTGGTCCCTCGGATATGGGCGGGGATATTATGGCTATGACATAATATCCCCTAGCCCGCTTGTGTCATAGCTCCCAGGAGTCAGTGCGGCTGCCTGGCCCGAGATCGCGCGAGACTTCGAACCGAACGTGACGTCATCACGACGCTGCTGACGGCGCTCCTATGAACGTTGTACTGCGCATGCGCGAGATTAGAAAGAGAGGCGTGAATGAAATCCAGGAAGACAATGCCCTGGAGTATTCAAATGCCCACACGCAAGATGGGGATGAACCCGGAAATTGATATAAAGTGTTTTTAAGACATAGAATCCGAACGGCAAAAGTGAAACAGACAGGACAGGTGAGCTAATGATTTACAAATCAATTTATTAATCAATCCCCATTGAAAAAAAAAAAAGGCAGGGGCAGTAAAGCTCCGCTTTAAGATCGGTTCAGTTTTAATTCAAATAATCTACTTGCTTTTGATAATATTCCACCTTCCATCCTTGTTTTTTTTTTTTTCATTTGGAAAGCTTGTTACATTAATCCACACTACTTCAGTACATTTCTGACACTAATTAATCCATCAGTGGCAGCTGTGGTCCACTGGGAAGACTTGAATGTAGTTACTGCAAAAGTTTCTATATTTAAATTGTGAGTGAGGTGATAGCTTTATGAAACCTATAAAAGCCCAGCTGAATTAAGGAAAAAAATAAATGCGACGAGAATTGCACTAATATCCACACATCGTCTGCGATTAACATTTTTCAATGTACAGTGTTCAGATTGAATAGAACATTTTAGGAATTGTTGATTTTTTTCAAGACATACAGTAGGTCCAAGCCATGAGCTCATCTTACAAGAATGTCTCTTTAACTGTAACCAACTTTGTTCTAGTAGGACTTATTGAGATTGAATCATTTCGATATGTATGTGCTGTTTTGGCTCTTGCATTATTTTCAGTCACATTGTTCATGAGCTCTATGATTGTCTATATAACATGGACAGAGAAAAGCTTGCATGAACCTATGTACATCTTTATATGCATCTTAGCTATCAATGGCATGTTAGGGAACTCATCATATTATCCCAAGCTGGCCATTGACTTGTTGTCCGGATGCTCAACCATCTCACACACAGGATGTCTCTGTCAATCTTTCTGTATACAGATTTATGCAACTAGTGAAATGTATATTTTTACCGCAATGGCCTATGACCGATATCTGGCTGTAGGCCACCCTCTGAGATACCACACTCTGATGACCAACTTCACAACTCAAAAAATATCACTTTCTATATATGTTTATAATGGAGTGTTAGTAATTGTGAGTATACTGTTGACATTAAGACTAACTTTTTGTGGGGTAAATATCCACAATGTCTATTGTGAGATCCTGTCTCTAATACCGCTTGCTTGTAATGATATAACAATTAACACCATCTATGGAATGATTTATACCTTGTCCTTCACAATTGTCTGCTTGCTTGTAACAATATACTGTTACATAAGAACAGTCGTCATCTGTCTGAAACTTTCTGCAGAATCCTCCCAGAAAGCTATACATACATTGTTGACTCACGTATTGGCCTTTTCCATTTATTCCATCACCCTCTTGTTCATTACTATGAGGTACAAGCTAAACAAAAGTACTGTGATAACGGCATTTGATATCTTCATACCTTTGATCGGTACCAGCATAGCTATTTCTGCCAATCCCCTGATCTACGGTATGAGGACCAAAGTTCTCAGAGAAAGAATTGTATGCAACCTGCAGAAAATGATTGGCAACGCAAAATAAAAAAAAAAAATTAAAGCTTACATTTTTTTTAAGGCAGCAATCTTACCATTGTAGAGATGTGTTATTTTTCTAAATTCCTATATGCCTTTTGGGGATTCTGTAGGTAACAGAGAGCTGTAGTTTGAGTGTGCCTGTTAGTGTTTTATAAGCATTTGTGTGTACTGTGTGTAGCGCCATAACCCCTGCGGGGCGGCTATGTATTTTCTGGGCTTACCAATTATCTCCTCCTTGTAGCTCGTCGTTCGTTGTCTAGGGGTTCCCAGGGTTAGTACCCAGTAATTTCAGAAGCTGACACTCAAATGTCCTTTTGAGGATTTTTAATTGCAAAAAGTAACGTTCAAATATAACACAGTCTCTTAGTTGGGAATAGAGGGCACGGGTGATAAAGCTCAGGCGCTTCATAACTGCCGACATCAAATTAATGTCTCTTTAGGTAGCCCAGAGAGTAGCCACTCGCAACTAGGCGCTTCACTGTTGGACAAACCCCTGTCTGTAGATTTAGTGATTCAAAGATTTGCAAAGTCTCTGCCACAGACTAGGTTGTAACTGAAAGATGAGTTTAGAACTTTTTCTACGGTACCTGAATCTTCCAGCCGCTTCGGCGATACCGTAAGAAATGCGGATTCACTAATGTCCATACATCTCAGCTCCCAGGCTCTTACCGAGCAGCCCTCCTCCGAAGAGTCCTCCCCTGGTCGCTTGTAGGAGTTGCTGTGCATCTCCAATCCTGAGAGAACAGCGGGACACCTCAGAATCCTCCTTAACCACTTCCCGACCGGCCACTGCATATATACGTCAGCAGAATGGCACGGGCAGGCAGAATCACGTACCGGTACGTGATCGTGCATGTGCCTGCCCGTGGTCGCGCGCGCGCCGCTAGCGGCGCGCTCACGACCCGGTCGGGAGCTCCGTGACCCCGGCCGCGGGACCAGCGGACCCGATCGGCGCTGGTATCCCGCGATCGGGTTACGGAGCTGAAGAACGGGGAGAGGTCTATGTAAACAAACCTCTCCCCGCGCTTCCTACACTGACTGTCAGTGATCGGCGGTTCCCTGTCATCGGGAACGCCGATCAATGACGTCAGACGTACAGCCACGCCCCCCTACTGTAAAAAAAAACACAACACGTCACACTGACTCCTCCCCGCCCCCTAGTGGTTAACCCCCTAACTACAACTGTCATTTACATAGGAATCAGTGCTATTTAAATAGCACTGATTGCTGTATAAATGACAAATGTCCCAAAAATGTGTCAAAAATGTCCGATGTGTCCGCCAAAATGTCGCAGTCACAATAAAAATCGCTGATCGCCGCCATTACTAATAAAAAATAAAATATTAATAAAAATGCTATAAAACTATCCCCTATTTTGTAAACGCTATAACTTTTGCGCAAACTAATCAATAATCGCTAATTGCAATTTTTTTTACCAAAAATATGTAGAAGAATACGTATCGGCCTAAACTGAGGAAAAAAAATGTTTTTTTATATATTTTTTGGGGATATTTATTATAGCAAAAAGTAAAAAATATTGCATTTTTTTCAAAATTGTCGCTCTATTTTTGTTTATAGCGCAAAAAATAAAAACCGCAGGGGCGATTAAATACCACCAAAAGAAAGCTCTATTTGTGGGAAAAAAAGGACGCCAATTTTGTTTTGGAGCCACGTCGCACGACCGCGCAATTGTTAGTTAAAGCGACGCAGTGCCGAATTGCAAAAAGGGGCCTGGTCCTTTAGCTGCAAATTGGTCCGGGGCTGAAGTGGTTAAGTTACTGGGCCTCGAACTAGACAGTTCCGAGGCTCGGGAATGGATGAATCCCCACCCCAGACCATGAGAAAGATTGGTACTTAAATCGGTGTTTCACCTAAAAAAAAATTTTTTTTAAAAGTCAGCAGCTAAAAAAAAAGTAGCTGCTGACTTTTAATAAGTACACTTACCCTCCCAGGGTGCCCGCGATGTCGGTCGTGGAGGCCGAGATGTCCCTCGGCGATCCGGTTCCAGCGCCGCCATCCTCAGTAAGGGAGTTAGAAAGTAACAAGGGGAACTCTGGACAGCCGCACACCAGACGAAGATGATAGCTATGAGTAAGCGCTGTATTTAGCGTGAAACGCGTCAGTTGTGTACCCCCCTACCCTGTTTTGCTGTGTTTTTGGACTTTGATGTGATTCCTGTTTTTTATAAATCCATTTGATTTTTCATCTTCGTCTGGTGTGCGGCTGTCCAGAGTTCCCCTTGTTACTTTCTAACTACCTTGTTATTAACCTGCCCCTGGAGCTCCACACTAGGAGTAGGAGTAGAAGCATTCGCCTTGAAGGATCCCTCTGGAGCTGTGGTCATCTCTCTCCCTAACCTCAGTAAGGTAAACGGACAGCGAGCGCTGCCCGTTTCCTACTGCGCATTCACGAGTCGGCGCGCGGCCTACTGCGCATGCGCGAGTCAAATTTATGAATGGGGAATGCGATGTGTTGTGGGACATAGTTCCCATAACACACCGCGCCCCATTCACTAGAAGGCGGCGCTCGGAGCAGAAGAGAGAACAGCGCCGCGGGACAGGAAGAGGCAGATTAGGACGATCTGCCTAGCAACAGCCATTTATTTCTGGTAAGTAAAAAAAAAAAAAAATTATTTTTTTTTACATTTTTATTAACATTTTTTTAAGTTTTTTTTTTCAGGGTGGCCCTCCACTTTAACACGTCTAACCAGACTGCGTTCTAAGCCTGTCACAGGTGCTTCGCCTCACCTATGACCAGGCAGAACTCTAGTACAGCCCAGTCAAGCTGATTCCAAAGTAAATTACCTAAATAATTAACCCCCAGAACTGAGTTACAGTTCTGGAAAAAAATTATTTTACACTATAGCGCACACTTTAGAAAAGTGTCGGCACTCCATGTGTCAATTACTTGCTGCTTGAGGTTGCTCCAGCAGGGTGTGCTTGAGAAGTACCATTCTGAATTCTATGTGTATATATGGTATTTTTTGTTCATCTTTGTATTTTGGATGTGAAATAGGTACAGCTCTGGGTATAAAGTAATTACACTGAGCCCATGTGTTATGAATATTTAGTTTAACGGCAATCAGCAGACTTTGGGTGTTGGTGAGCGGCTGGGAAGGTATTAAATACGTCAGATACTTCCTGGCACATGGTCTCCTCTACTGGACTTCTGCCTGGTGAGGATGCTACAGTGACCATACCTCCCAACTTTGAGATTGGAGCGAGGGACAAATATTAGCAAATGTATGTAGGCATAGGGCACCCCCACCTGCCACGCCCCCTTAACCGCTTCCCGACCGCCTCCTGCACATATACGTCGGCAGAATGGCAGCGACCCGGTCGGAAGCTCCGTGACCGCGGGACCAGCGGACCCGATTGCCGCTGGTGTCCCGTGATTGGGTCACAGAGCTGAAGAACGGGGAGAGGTCTGTGTAAACAAACCTCTCCCCGCGCTTCCTACGGGAAAGCCGATCAGTGATGTCAGACGTAAAGCCACGCCCCTACTGTAAAAAAAAAAAAAACACACACGTCACACTAACTCCTCCCTGCCTCCTAGTGGTTAACTCCTTCACTGCCAGTGTAATTTACATAGGAATCAGTGCATTTAAATAGCACTGATTTCTGTATAAAAATGACAATGGTCTCAAAAATGTGTCAAAAATGTGTCAAAAATGTGTCAAAAATGTGTCAAAAATGTGTAAAAAATGTCCGATGTGTCCGTCATAATGTCGCAGTCACAATAAAAATCGCTGATCGCTGCCATTACTAGTAAAAAAAAAAAAATATTAATAAAAATGCTATAAATCTATCCCCTATTTTGTAAACGCTATAACTTTTGCGCAAACCAATCAATAATCGCTAATTGCGATTTTTTTTACCAAAAATATGTAGCAGAATACGTATCGGCCTAAACTGAGGAAAAAAAAGTTTTTTTTTATATATTTTTTGGGGATATTTATTATAGCAAAAAGTAAAAAATATTGATTTTTTTTTCAAAATTGTCGCTCTATTTTTGTTTATAGCGCAAAAAATAAAAAACGCTCTATTTGTGGGAAAAAAGGACGCCAATTTAGTTTGGGAGCCACGTCGCACGACCACGCAATTGTCAGTTAAAGCGACGCAGTGCCGCAAAAGGGGGCCTGGTCCTTTGGCTGCAAATTGGTCCGGGGCTGAAGTGGTTAAAGGAGAATTATACAAAAAAATGATTAGTTAAACCCACAAGTGCTTTATTTTTACAACTACTATTCCTTTATAAAAACACAAATGAGAAATAATCCGAATATCTCTCCCTCAGCGACCATGGCAAATATGTTTGAAAGTCACAAACATCAATGCAAACAGCAGCTACTATCAGAGGAATAATATACAGTCAAAATGTGTCATCAAAAAGTGGGAGCTGGGGGCGTGTCCAAGATGGCGACGGGAGAGGACGCTCAGTAACAGAGTTCCTGGAGTCCGGCAGCTAAATCCTCCCAATCCGGCGCACCTGGGCCATCCTACAAGGCTGAAACGACCCCCAGATACAGCACTGACACCGGGTCATGCCCGGGGTAGATCTCGGCGCTCAGCTTCAGTCACCCCCACGAAAGACCAGGCCAGAACATGAGGCCAGGCTGCCATCTCGGCCCACATGGTGTCCTAGATGGAAGCCGCGGACTCGGCTCCTGCAACGGCGGCGGACCTAGCCACAGCCCTGCAGACGATATCGACGGGCCAAGCGGCCCCAATGGACAAAATTGACCACCTCCAGACCAACGTGGATTTCATCCATAGGGATCTCGATTCCTTTCGTGGCGGAGGTGGAGCAGCGGGTGTCGGCGGTGGAAGACACCGCGAGAGACCATACAGGGGATTTGCATACCCTGAAGGCCAGAGTTAAGGCCTTGGAGATCCGTGCCGAGGATGCGGAAAATAGAAACCGCTGCTACAACCTGAGAGTCGTAGGCCTCCCGGAGGGATCAGAAGGTAAAGACCCTGTAGCCTTTGTTGAGCATCTCCTGAAAGACTTACTACTGAGGGCCCACTTCTCCCCCTTCTTTACAGTTGAAAGGGCCCACCGCATGCCAGCTACACGAGGCCCGCCAGGCTCCCCTCCCCGCACGTTCATATTTAAACTCCTGCACTACAGAGACAGGGATCTGGTGCTGCGGGAGGCCAGAACACTTTAGGAGCTTAAGTTTGAGAACGTACGGCTGATGATCTTCCCTGATTACACCATGGAGACACAGCGACAGCGGAAATCATTCGATGCGGTCCTGGCTAAGCTGAGGGCCAAGGGCCTCAAGTATAGCATGTTATTTCCAGCCAGGCTGCGGGTGGAGGATGGTGAGTCCGCAAGATTTTTTACTTCTCCTGCGGAGGCCTTGTCCTGGATTGAAACGCTACGCAGGAATTAATCCAGCCCTGAGATGACCACTTTAATGTTGCCCGTATTGCCCTGCAGGAAGGAGGGGAGGATTTGCCTACAACCGACGGACATATGGAACGGAGGACTGTTGGGGTTTACCTCCAATCATTAACCTGAATGCCCCCCTCGTGTGCAGTGGAAAGTCACTTGTCCCCTGTTCGTAAGTGACTTCCTGGGGACCGGGCCGGGGGGGTCTATTTAATATTGCCACCCGAACTTCCCTGGCGGAGAGATGGAGCGACTTTACCTCTGCAGTTTACTGTGGTGGTGGAGTGGTTGGGGGCATGCTGACAGGCACTGGAGGGAGAGAATCCTGGCCCTTATTGATGAGATGACTATGATGGCTGTCCCTTGCTTGCCTCCCCCCCCCCTCCACGCCCCCCCCCTTCCTCTCCCTTTCCTGAATCATGCTGTCGGCTAGTGCACTTGTTCCCTTCTGAAGAGTCTGCACGCTTTTGGAATGATACTCACCCTGGAGCAATGGGGATCCAGTGCAGACAACCCTTTGTTGGCGAGTTGTCTTCAGACCAAACAGTTTCGTTTGTAACCAAGCCTATTACCCTCGGCCCAGGCCGGGTGAATTCTTTGCTACCTTAATGCCAGACTCCAATACCTGGTCCATGTACTGTATTCCAGAGGACCGGGCCCCGGTGCCTTCTTGTACATTGCATCCCCACAGGGGTCTGTTGCCCCTTAATGTTTTGGGAGTGAAGCCCCCTCTGGTTTGGGTGGGAGTGGCGGGGGATTGGGGTTTTTGTTTGTTTTTGTTTGGGTTTTTTCAAACTATGGTTTACATGAGTCAGTTTGCCGTATGTCTTAACTGCTTGATATCTCGTACAGGAAATGAAGTACAGGTGGTACCAGATGGTGGTGTGGTGGGAGCTCCTGAATCTCCGGTGATGGTCTCCGACCCTGCAGAGTGGTATGAATTTACTCAATGTCTAGTTGCAAAATAGTGTCCTGGAACACCAGGGGTCTAAATTCTAAGATTAAACGATCAATGGTGTTCCAGTTCCTGCAAAAACACTCTCCTCATATTTGTATCCTCCCAGGAGACACATCTAGTTGGGGGTAGAACCTGCGTAGGCCTTGGGTGGGCTATGCATACCATTCAACCTACTCCAACTTAGCACGGGGTGTCAGTATCCTCGTGCGTAAATCACTGCCCTTTCAATTGCTGGCATTAGAGGTAGCAGGGGGGCGGTACGTAATTATTCATGCCAGTGTTCTGACTTTGACAGTGGTGATAGTGGGGTTATATGTCCCTCCACCAGCCTCAAAATCCCTGTTGTACCAAATTGTGACGAAAATCACACAGTATGCCACAGACAATGTTCTACTGATGGGTGACTTTAATATGGTTCCAGACCCCCAAATGGACAGAATGACCCAGACGTCAGCTTCATCTTCGGAGCTGAGGGCATGGTCTGAGAGATTTGACTTTAATGATGTCTGGCGGTGGCGACACCCGACGCTGAGGGCTTACACGTGTCACTCAGCGTCATACAAAACCTTTTCTAGAATTGACCTGGTTTACTCTGGAGGGCATATTCTCTCGAGAGTGAGAGACGTGACTATTTTACCCAGAGGGATCTCAGACCATGCCCCGGTGTCCCTGACGATTGAATTATCCTGTGCCCCCTCAGATGGTCTGTGGCGCCTTTCTAGATTCTGGCTCTCTGACTTAAGGATTGATCTCCCAGGTAAAGCTGACATAGGTGACTTCTGGAACACGAGGGATAGGAATGTCTCTCTCCCGGATTCCTGGGATGCCTTTAAAGTGTGTATACGGGGTCACTTCCAAACTCACATTGGACAAATCCGCAAGGAAGCAAGCAGGGAACTACACAGAGCTGAGACCAGGGCGCAAATCCTGGAATCAGAATACGTCAGGGATCGCTCTCCCCAGGTATACCTGCAATACAGTGAAGCCCTGAGAGATGTTACCCTTCTCCGAGCCTCCGCGACTAAGGTTCGTCTGCTCCACCAGAGCCAGCGGATCTTTGAGCAAGGCGAACGAAGTGGCAGATTGTTGGCATGGTTGTCCCGGGAACATTCCTCCCCGGCTTCTATATCAAGGATATTATCCCCAGACGGGGAAATTCTGACAGACCCTTCCCAAATTAATGCCCGGTTTGCATCCTATTACCAAGACCTCTATAGCTCCAAAGCTCAATACACTGAGCAAGAACTCTACACATACTTAGACCAGATTGATCTGCCGTGTCTTACAGACTCGGTTAGAGATAAACTGGATAGTCCCCTGACACTGGCAGAGATCCAAGCAGCAGTCAAATCCTTGCAAAGTGGGAAGACGCCGGGCCCCGATGGGTTCCCGGCGGAGTTCTACAAGCAATATGCAGAAGAACCCCCCCCATATTTAGGGAGGTATTGGTTAAGGCACTAGAGAGGGGGAGTTTGCCCACCTCCATGTTTGAAGCGGTTATTGTAGTTCTCCCTAAGCCTGGCAAGAATCCTGACCTGTGTTCATCGTACAGACCCATATCACTCCTGAATGTGGATTTAAAAGTACTAGCTAAGGTCCTAGCGGGTCGCTTGAACACAGTGATCACGGCTCTTGTACACCCGGATCAGTCCGGGTTCATGCCGGGCAGAGGGACTGACATCAATATTCGCAGACTGTTGATGCATATGGACAGGGCTCCGGAGGATGGCCTGGGGGTGGTGATGTCCCTGGAAGCTGAGAAAGCGTTTGACTCGGTTGAATGGGGGTACCTCTGGGCTGTCCTCCGGAAATTTGGTCTTGGACCGGTGTTTATTCAATGGCTGCGCATGATGTATGCCTCCCCTAGTGCCCGTATCAGAACTAACAACTCCCTTTCACAGGCTTTTCCATTGGGAAGGGGCACCCGTCAAGGGTGTCCGCTCTCGCCGGGGCTTTTTGCGCTGGCTGTGGAGCCCTTAGCTTCTAAAATACATGCTGCACACACGGTAAAGGGGATACAGGTGGGAGTGCTGGGGGAGAAAATATCCTTGTATGCAGACGACACTATCCTGTATTTGAGCGATGTCTCCTCCTCGCTCCCAATAGCCCTGCAACTGGTCAATGACTTCGGAACGTATTCTGGTGTCAAAGTCAATTGGGATAAGTCTCTGATCTACCCGCTCAGTCCCAATAGACCTAGACCCCCCTTGCAAAGCCCCTTAGTCTGGGTGGATAAATTTAAATATCTTGGGATACATATGGGCGTAGGGCATATGTAAATCCCCTACTCGCTAACTTTTCAAAGAAGTGTGCTGACTGGAAAACGCTTCCCTTGACCCCGGTGGGTAGAGTTAACCTCATCAAGATGGTCTTTCTGCCGAGGTTTCTCTACCTTTTTAGGAATAGCCCCATAGCGATCCCAATGACCTATTTTGCCAGGATTAAATCTATCACCTCCCCCTTTGTATGGCTGGGCAGGGTGCCCAGGCTTGCACTCTCTACCCTGCAACTCTCTGTGGGTCAGGGAGGGCTTGCTCTCCCCAACTTCCAGTATTATTACTGGGCGGCCATCCTAGTGACTGCCCGATGGTGGTTTTCACAGCCAAAGGACAACCCAGCGGTGACTCTGGAGGCTGCGATCCTGGGGTCGTTCACAGCACTCAGTAACCTAGTGTTTAGGGGGGTCAGAGCACATCCCAATTTGACTACCCTGATGCACACGACCATTATGGTCTGGATTAGAGCTAGAGGGGTGCACCGGACTCCGGGTACGATTTCTCCTCACATGCCATTATGGGGTAACCCCAATCTTTCCCATTTCCGCAGTATCCCAGATCCACAAATTTGGGCCACTAGGGGAATCACGAATTTACAACACCTGATGGTGAGAGGTAGACTGTGTACGTTCCCAGAATTAAAAGCTAAGTACCATTTATCAAACTTGATGCTCTTGCGGTTCTTCCAGGTGAGACATGCCTTTCAGCACCAATTCCCCGGGGGGATCATCCTTGAGTCAGATCCGGTTGAGAGGCTGCTTGCTTCTAGGGTCTTACCGGCCCCCTTATCTACAATTTATTTTCATATGACAGCCTCCTCATCTAACCCACTACCTAGGGTGTATAATAAATGGAAGGAGGACATACCTTCTCTTGAGGAGGAAGACTGGGACTCCTGTGTCTCCTCGTATGTTTCCACCTTAATTTCTGCTAGAGACCGTTTCATTCAGCTGAAATTTCTTCACCGAGCCTATTACACACCTCAGAGATTGGCGGTTATCTACAGGGACAGGTCCCCCAATTGCACGAGATGTGGGGGGGAGGATGCCTCCTTCCTACATATGACCTGGTCATGCCCGGCGCTGCAGGGATTCTGGGAACAGGTCCTGGCTGATATTAATCAATCAGCGGAGCTTTCCCTCCCATTGCAGCCAGAAATTCTGCTCCTAAATGTGATAGGCGACCCCTCGGTTGGGAAGTACAAGAAACTGTTTGTGTCATTTGCTACATATTATGCTCCTAGAAAGATTCTGTTGAAATGGAGGGCCGAGCTCCCACCCACCATCACCACATGGAGAAACACCTTAAACATGGTTTTACCACTGTACAAAATAACTTATGTCAATAGGAACTGTCCACACAAATTTGATAAGATTTGGTCATCCTGGATAGACTCTTGGGGATCCCTGCCACTGGATCTATCTCCTCCTGAACCAGATGCTGATGTATGATCCAGTGGCTGGGAACTGGATGTCCAAATTGTCCACTGTCTCCCTTCCTTCCCCCCCTCCCCCCCCCCTTCCCCATCCCCCCTCCCTCCACTCTCCCCTCTCTTTCCCCCTCCCCCCTCTTGTTTCTCCTCCCCTTCTTCTTGTTCCCCTCCTTCCCCCCTTTTCCCTCTTCTCTCCTAAAGCAGCCTTTCCCTTCATTCCCCCAGGCAGATATTCTGTCCCTCCTGTTTCCTTCCTTCTAACGCCTAACGATGTGGGATGGAGAATGTTGATTGATTATGTACCTATTGACTGGATTATCACGTGTTATTGTGTCAACTGAGAAACCTGTATGTTGTTCACTTGCTCTACCTTTTACCATGTACTGTAAACTGACCTGTATATACTTAACATGAATAAAGTTCACATTTTGTTAAAAAAAAAGTGGGAACACGAACTGGGAACACAAAGAGATATACATACGATAGATAAAATGATTAAATTAACACATAACTCTGCAGTAGACACCAGGACGGCTGAGATGAACTATAAGTGCCTGGCAAGGTGGTATGTGACGCAGAAAAACAAAGTAAATACCAACCTAATAAATCTCCAGACTGCTGGAGAGGTTGTAAGGTGGTGGGAACAATGGCACACTTATGGTGGGATTGTCCCATAATTAAACAATACTGGACTACAGTCCTGACATTGACAGGAGAAATCACCGGGAGGGTAGTATTAGAAGACCCTTGGACATGTCTGTTCCACGGAACAGACGGTCCGATAAAACAATATTGAGAATCTTTGGTACCTATTCTATTAAATGTAGCAAAAAGACTTATACCAAAAAAAATGGCAGGATCAAGAAAGTCCAAGAATGCAAGATTGGTTATTTGGTATTGGCGACACCCATAACCTGGAGAGATTAGATCTAAGTAAGGAAGAGCTAGGGAGTAGAGATAAATGGGAGAGCTGGAGAGAGTTTAAAAAGACGTAGAGGTATGTGGAGGTAATGATCCAATAATAGAATGGGGTAAAGATAGAAATAAATGAAAACAATAGAAAAAGTGAATGGAAATCGGTGTCTTGGGTGGGCAGGGCGGAGAGAGGGGGGATTTCGGGGGAGGAATAATTGGTGAATATACTGTACTGTTTTGTATTTTGAAAATTAAATAAAGAATATAAAAAAAAAAAAAAAAATGTGTCATAGAAAAAAATAAATGTTTTTTCTCTAAAACATTAGCAGCGCTCTAAAGGAAAATTCTAAATTATCATATGATTAAAATTATAATAAACTTTGGTGATTCGCACGTCACAGTCCACTGTCTGCACATGCAGAATAATCAGATATAAAACTTTCAGTGAAATGTAAAACCTGTAAAAAGTTCTCAGTGTAAAAAGTTCATTAAAGTGCAGCGGTGCCTTGTGCCAGAAGGGAACCACATACAGTGGTGTGAAAAAGTGTTTGCCCCCTTCCTCATTTCCTGTTCCTTTGCATGTTTGTCACACTTAAGTGTTTTTTTCGGAACATCAAACCAATTTAAACAATAGTCAAGGACAACACAAGTAAACACAAAATGCAATTTGTAAATGAAGGTGTTTATTATTAAAGGTGAAAAAAAATCCAAACCATCATGGCCCTGTGTGAAAAAGTGATTGCCCCCTAAACCTAATAACTGGTTGGGCCACCCTTAGCAGCAACAACTGCAACCAAGTGTTTGCGATAACGTGCAATGAGGCTTTTACAGCGTCCTGGAGGAATTTTGGCCCACTCATCTTTGCAGAATTGTCCTAATTCAGTTACATTAGAGGGTTTTCGAGCATGAACGGCCTTTTTAAGGTCATACCACAACATCTCAATAGGATTCAGGTCAGGACTTTGGCTAGGCCACTCCAAAGTCTTCATTTTGTTTTTCTTCAGCCATTCGGTGGTGGACTTGCTGGTGTGTTTAGGATCATTGTCCTGCTGCAGAACCCAAGTTCGTTTCAGCTTGAGTACACGAACAGATGGTCGGACATTCTCCTTCAGGATCTCTTGGTAGACAGCAGAATTCATAGTTCCTTTTATCACGGCAAGTCTTCCAGGTCCTGAAGCAGCAAAACAGCCCCAGACCATCACACTACCACCACCATATTTTACTGTTGGTATAATGTTCTTTTTCTGAAATGCAGTGTTCCTTCTACGCCAGATATACTTGGACACACACCTTCCAAAGAGTTCCACTTTTGTCTCATCGGTCCACAGAATGTTGTCCCAAAAGTCTTGGGGATCATCAAGATGTGTTGTGGAGAAATTGAGACGAGCTTTGATGTTCTTTTTGCTCAGCAGTGGTTTTCTCCTTGGAACTCTGCCATGCAGGCCATTTTTGCCCAGTCTTTTCCTGATGGTGGAGGCATGAACGCTGACCTTAACTGAGGCAAGTGAGGCCTGCAGTTCCTTGGACGTTGTTGTGGGGTCTTTTGTGACCTCTTGGATGAGTCGTCGCTGCGCTCTTGGGGTAATTTTGGGCGGCCGGCCACTCCTGGGAAGGTTCACCACTGTTCCATGTCTTCGCCATTTGTGGATAATGGCTCTCACTGTGGTTCGCTGGATTCCCAAAGCTTTGGAAATGGCTTTATAACCCTTTCCAGACTGATAGATCTCAATTACTTTCTTTCTCAATTGTTCCTGAATTTCTTTGGGTCTCGGCATGATGTGTAGCGTTTAAGGATCTTCTGGTGGACCTTACTGTGTCAAGCAGCTCCTATTTAAGTGATGCCTTGATTGTGAACAGGTGTGGCAATAATCAGGCCTGGGTGTGGCTAGAGAAATTGAACTCAGGTGTGGACAACCACAGTTATAGTATGTTTTAACAAGGGGGGCAATCACTTTTTCACACAGGGCCATGATGGCTTGGATTTTTTTTCACCTTTAATAATAAACACCTTCATTTACAAATTGCATTTTGTGTTTACTTGTGTTGTCTTTGACTATTGTTTAAATTGGTTTGATGTTCCGAAACACTTAAGTGTGACAAACATGCAAAGGAACAGGAAATGAGGAAGGGGGCAAACACTTTTTCACACCACTGTACAGGTAGACTTAAATGGTGATTCCTGCGTGAAGTAAATCCCTTTCACCACACCACTTGTGCAGCCCCCTGAAGGTATTCCACTTACCAGACACAGCTGGTTCACACACTTATCAGATCCACAGATGCACAGTCTAAAGCCCCATACACACGGTCGGATTTTCCGATGGATTCTGGACAATGTTGTCGGTAGGCACCATCGGACAGTTTCCATCGGATTGTCCGACGGACAAAGTCCTATCTCCTGCTGGATAGATTTTTCGACAACAAAGTCCGATCACACCAAATCCGATCGTGTGTATCGAATTCCGACGGACAAAGTGCCACGCATGCTCAGATCACATTATAAGACCAAAGCTATTGGCTACTAGCCTCTACGTAGTCCCGTCGTAGGCAACAAACGTCACCACGTTCAGAATGATCGGATTTTCCGACAACTTTGTCCGACAGTGTGTATGCAACACCAGTGTCGGACTAAATCCGTCGGACAAAATCCGATGGATTTGGTGGTCGGATTTTCCGACCGTGTGTATGGGGCATTAGATTGCTCTCATCTATATTGGGCTCATAATCAGATAAAGAGACCAACATAGTGTAATCCAGTACAAGTCAATTTTATTGCTAAAAATATGTCTCACGATTTCATCAACTAAAGGCATATCAAAATGATCATTTATCATCAGTCGCACGGACTCATCTGACCTTACACCGCTCCCGCGGTGTTCCCGGGAAGGAAAGACGGGCCACGATTGACTCAGGTAGGATGCTGCACAGCTCTCCACATTAAAGAGGGAATGCACCTAAAAAAAAAAATAGTAAAAGCCAGCAGCTACAAATACTGCAGCTGCTGACTTTTAATAAATGGACACTTACCTGTTCCAGGTTCCAGCGGTGTCCGCAGCCGAAGCCGAGAAATCGCTTGGTTCTTGGCTTCTGCTGCCGTCATTCTCGTTGAGGTAATCAGGAAGTGAAGCGTTGCGGCTTCACTTCCCGATTCCCTACTGCGCATGCACGAGTCACGCAGAGCAATGGGAATGCTCCGTGCTGTCTCTGGGACCCGTGTGTGTCCCAGCAGACAGCGCGGCAGGACAGGAAGAGGCATAGACTCCCGTGGGAGTCTATGCCCGGAAGTGGGTGCAAATACCTGTCTTAGGCAGGTATCTGCACCCCCCTCCCCCCTGAAAGGTGCCAAATGTGACACCGGAGGGGGGAAGGGTTCCGATGAGTGGAAGTTCCACTTTAGAGTGGAACTCCGCTTTAAGTACAATTCAAAGACAGAGAGACACGCCTCCGGTGATCACGCATACTCATGACGGTGCACTCCGCTCGTCAACTGCTGTCTGCAATGTACACCTATCACTGCAATACTAAATAATAAGATTGTCTATAAAAATCGCTTAAAAGTTTTTTTTAGCATCCTATTGTTACAGTCAAGGTGTAATGCACTATAAAAGTTAGCCATATACTGTATACTATTTAGAATCAAATGTAAAATCGGCATGCAATATAAAACGTGGACATATCTGATCGGCACTGGAAAAGTAGAAATACCCAGCCAGATTATACACGCACGATCATGATCGGTCCATGTATGTTTTAATTTACAATCGGCATGCAATGTAGAATGTGGGCAGATCTGATCGGCACTGGCAAAGTGGAAATATACAGCCAGAGTATACACGCAGGATCAGGATCAGTCCATGTATGTATCACAATACGCATAAACGAGAATAATAGTAATAATAAAATATACATTAATATTTGAATAAAAATAAAATATACATAAATGTATGAATATACAAATGACCCTAATTAACCACTACGCGCCCGCGCTATGGCCGAAAGACGGCTGCAGCGCGGACGCTCCCTGCTGGGAGGACGTCCTCC
Organism: Lithobates sylvaticus; assembly: GCA_028564925.1. Taxonomy (NCBI): domain Eukaryota; kingdom Metazoa; phylum Chordata; class Amphibia; order Anura; family Ranidae; genus Lithobates; species Lithobates sylvaticus. The sequence goes on along the minus strand of CM053036.1, from coordinate 211,155,446 downwards.
TGTTTACTTCCCTAATGCGCGCTCCTGAGAGCGCTCATCGGGGAAGTTCTGTGCTGGCCGTGTCCGTCGGACACAGCCGGTCACAAATCGCTGTAAACAGCCAATCACAGCGGCCGTTTACAGTGAGATCGGGCTGTCCAAAGAGAGATGATCTGATATGTTTGCATATGCAAACATATCAGATCATCTCTCAGCGCCGCTCTGCCTCCTCACACAGACAACGTGTGAGGAGGGAGAGATGAACGGCGCCGGTGCGCCGTAAGTAAACAAATAAAAAAAAATAAAGTGATCTGTCCCCGCTGCCATGCTGCCACCTGTCACCAGTACCACCTGTCCCCGCTGCCACCTGTCATCAGTACCACCTGTCCCCAGTACCACCTGTCCCCAGAGTGTCATCCGTGCCATCTGCCAGTGCCACCTGTCCCCAGTACCACCTGTCCCCAGTGCCATCCGTGCCATCTGCCAGTGCCACCTGTCCCCAGTGCCACCTGTCCCCAGTGCCACATCAGTGCCACGTCAGTGCCATCTGTCATCAGTGCCACGTCAGTGCCATCTGTCATCAGTGCCATATCAGTGCCACGTGTCATCAGTGCCACGTCAGTGCCATCTGTCATCAGTGCCACGTATCAGTGCCATCTGTCAAAAGTGCCACCTGTCAGTGTCACGTGCCATCTGTTATCAGTGGCACGTGTCATCAGTGCCACATATCGGTGCCATCTGTCATCAGTGCCACGTATTAGTGCCATCTCTCATCAGTGCAACGTATTAGTGCCACATGATATCAGTGCCACGTATAAGTGCCATCTGTCAGCAGTGCCACATATTAGTGCCATCTGTCAGTGTCACGTGTCATCAGTGCCCCCATATTAGTGCCATCTGTCATAAGTGTCACGTGTCATCAGTGCCCCGTATTAGTGCCATCTGTCATCAGTGCCACATCAGTGTCATCAGTGCCACCTGTCATCAGTGCCACGTCAGGGTCACGTGTCATTGTCCTGGTGCTCCAGGGCCTATAAAAGTGTACTAGGTAGTCAACAATTTAGATGTGTAATTTATGCTCCTAGAACACGTGATGGCACTCCCTGCATTTTGGGCCTCTCTAAGTGGCCAGGCTGTGTAAAAGTCCCACATATGTGGTATCGTAATACTCAGGAGGAGTAGCAGAATTTATTTTGGGGTGTCATTTGTGGTATACACATGCCATGTGAGAGAAATAACCTATTACAATGACAATTTTGTGGAAAAAAATTAAAAATAAAAAAATAATTCATTTTGCAAAGAATTGTGGGGAAAAAATGATAACATCAAAAAGCTCACCATGCCTCTTACTAAATACCCTGGAATGTCTAATTTCAAAAAAGGGGTCATTTGGGGGGTATTTGTACTTTCCTGGCTTGTTCGGGTCACAAGAAATGAGATAGGCCACCAGTACATCAGATGTGATCAACTTTGTATAATTCGCACCACAGTTTGTAGAGTCTGTAACTTTCACAAAGACCAAATAATATCCACTAATTTGGGTTATTTTTACCAAAGATATGTAGCAGTATAAATTATGGCCAAAATTTATGAAGAAAAATTAATAATTTGCTAAATTTTATCACAGAAACAAAGAAAAATGCGTTTTTTTTTTTTCAAAATTTTCGGTCTTTTTTCATTTATAGCGCAAAAAATAAAAAACCCAAAGGTGATCAAATACCACCAAAAGAAAGCTCTATTTGTGTGAAAAAAAAGGACAAAAAAATAATTTGGGTTCAGTGTTGCATGACTGAGTAATTGTCATTCAAATTGTAAGAGCACCGAAAGCTGAAAATTGGTCTGGGCAGGAAGGGTGTTTAAGTGCCCAGTAAGCAAGTGGTTAAAAACGGACCACAAATAAAATAAACATAAGGGATATGAATCATTACATGTTAAACACATTCTATATTGCAAGATATATCGCATATAGCAAAATGTATGTATATATTATTCACTTTATGACTTATTGTATCCTTTGTTGTACTTATAAGATCACCATAAATAGCTATCACCAAAGGTGGTAATCCTGCGACTATACTTTGCATAACAATGTACCGTGCCTCATCATAAAAAACACTGGTTTCCTAATAGCCATGTATTATATAGAGTTTATCAATATACACTAGCAGTAAATGTATACCATATAATTACTGTGCAAAAACCTTCATTGCTATAATGTTGCATAACCATGCGGTTTCTAATACGTTAAATTACTTATACACATGTAGCAACCACCAAAATATTTCACTATAATTATGACTTCCTATATAAAAGTGCTTAAATATAAAAAGAATGAGAAATATTGATTATTTAATCATATTATAGATTCAAATTAAATAAAAATTTTAATCATATGATAATTTAGAATTTTCCTTTAGATCGCCACTATTCCTTTATATTGGCTTTTGAAGTGTACAAATGCAGCAATTTAGTAATTGGATGAAAGATTTAGCACCGGGAAACACTTTTTGAAAGATAAATAGTGCATTATACATATACAACTATATAGATCAGACCAAAATGAGGGACAGATGAGGAGAAATGAGGGACAGAGGGACATTGCTCCAAATCAGGGACAGTCGCTTGAAATCAGGGACAGTTGGGAGGTATGCAGTGACAACTATCTTTCTCCCAGGCTTTTTGGCCTAGGGATTGAAATGCTGCAAATATTTCCCCTACTGCCTGCAAGGGATGTTCTCTTTTGGGTGTACAGATTGTAAACTGCAGCTGTCCCCATAAGAGAGGTGGTGAGTGACTGGCTGAACGGAAAGTAAATACACAAATGTATGTTATCCTATCTTGGAACATGAATATTGAGATTAGACATGTGCGTCGTCAATAAATTTGTTCCGTTCCGTTTCGATTAGCCGTTAATTCGTATTTCGTAATTCGTGTCCGAAATTAAATTTGGATTCGTACGAAATACGAATTTTCGTTAGGTTCATTAACTTTTCGTAACAATTACGAACCTTCGTTATGATGAATTTATCAATATGAGGGGCTCACACCATCCCTGTGCTGACTTCCTGGGTTTTTAACTTCATCATAACGAATAATCGTAATTAACGAACATTCTTATTTTGTCCGATTCTGAATCTCCCAATCGACTACATCCTCCCAGCTGCTGCGTGATGTTTTCGTGGCGGCTTACTGCGCATGCACGTGTGTTCCACGCTGCGCTTCAGGCCGCGCACGCGCTTATACGCCATTGGGCGGGCGGACCCACAGTTATGGCTGATTCAGGTGTTTGCGGTTACTACGCACACCTGTTTGGGATGTACATATAGGGATAGTTAATCTAGCCTGTTAGTTCATACTCCACCACAGACAGTGGTCTGTCTGGGCCTGAGGTTTATTCATCTATTCCTGGCTTATCTGGTATGTAATTGCTTTTTGTCTAGCATACTCCTACTTGATTATTTCATATTTATGGACTACTATGGGCCAGTCTTAGATAGCTCTATCAGTATGCCTGTTTGTCTACCTATTTAGACTCAATGACAGATTTGTTTGAAATGTGCCAGGCTTTACTAGGACGTGTGATGTCTTAAATAGCTATTGCCCCAATTACATCAGCCTTTTCGCTACAATTGCAGAAAACACTAGAAAACTCTTATTTAAACCTATCAGTGCATTGGCAAGGTATGGTTTATGCTCTCTTTTGACACTCCTATAACCTTTTTATTACTAATGGTATCATTATATTTTTCTATTTACATACATATATTTTCTGTGCTGCAGGCTATTATTATGGCTGGTTTTATGACTTTCTTTGCTATGACCCTCTGCTTCCAGCTACCCTATGGCTCAATATGCAATGGGTCTATGATGGGTGTACTCAGGTATGCTTATTAACATTGGTACTATGTGATCTGGTGATTGGGTCGTTTGTATTCACGTAACAAACTTCAAAAAATCCCCTTCTTTGGTCGGTGCTATGGTGGGAGTGGCTGCTATATGTTCCATTTTCTCCTCTTTTCACTTTCTACCTATCTGACCTTCACACCCATTACTTCGGATTATAGGGTGTTAGCTATCATACAGCCATATACTATGGCTTACCAATACCTACTTATTCTATACTCTCTGTTAACTGGTACATCCCTGCGTTCAGATTTTCACTACTTGATGCATGCCTTCCTCGGATGTTCACCCTTGGATATATTCCGCTAAACAATTTGAAACTTACTACCTATTTTTCTATTGTAAATGATTTGTCTGTATTAAAAATGTATACTTAATGTCTTTTCTCATTCCCCCCCCCCCCCTTTGTTTTTATAGAACAGCTATTAAGCTCTCGATGAAACATTAATTTGCGAAACACCATAAAGCATTGCAGGACCTATGTGATGGTTGTTCTCACTGGTCCGGCCCTTTTAGGGAGAAAGACATCTATAGAAATTTGTAGATATCCACTTTTGCAAAATAATGGTTTTATTGTGATATATGAATTTTTTCCTTGAATAATTTTTGTTTAATAAATATTTATGTTATTTTATCATTGGTGCCTATAAAGTCCATTTCTTTCCCATGTGCTCTTTTTAATTCAAAATTACTGTCGAGGATGTGGCACTGTTATATATTAAGACCCCCACAGTACCATTCTGTGATGGAGTCTGGTGATACTTGTTGATTTCTATGATACTTAATTGTCTAGCAAGCATAGCCCTTTGGGAAGGGACCCAGAGAGTTTAGAAAGAAATTAAGAATATTAACCACTTAAAGAGGAAGTAAACTCAGCACCTCAAATGCTCCTTTTTAATAAATCCTGTCTGCTACACCTTCCCATAACATTCTGCATTACTCTTTGCCCCTTCAGATGTTTCGTACTGTTTTCCCAGGTGGTTGTAAAATCTTGCTTCCTTGTAGCAGCCAGTGCCATGTCAGCTACTGTCTTCCGAGGCTGCAGTGTAGATTACTTCCGCCCTTCCTGTTATTCTCTGCTGTTATCTCGCACATGCTCAGTTATGTTGCAGCCAAGCCTCATTTTCACTCGAGATTGCTATAGCAACCATCTCCTGCTTATCAAGGCACAGAAAAGTGGGCAAATATTTCAGCACTTGTTAACTGTGTAAAATGCAATTGAATATATAATGCAGCTGATCTTCTTGCTCTGGGATGCTTTGTAATGTGCTGATGTTTACACCACCCTGTGATGTTGCAAGTCACATGGGGTGTTTCAGGAACTGAATGACACTGTAATCTCGTGCGATCTCTGAACAGTGCCGCAGAGAGAAGATGCACATTTATGAATGGACTGATGGCACATTAAGCCTGGCGTTAAATGTAGAATAATGAGGGGGGAATATGCGCATGCGGCAGTGATGTCATGGAAACTAACCTGACAGATTACAAGTAGAGTTGAGCGGACGCCTGGATGTTCGGGTTCGACAGGTTCGGCTGAAATTCGCAAAAAAGTTTGAGTTTGTGACCCGAAGTTGACCCCAAACCCGAACCCCATTGAAGTCAATGGGGACCCCAACTTTTGAGTACTAAAATGGCTCTAAAATTGTAATGGAAAGGGCTAGAGGGCTGCAAATGGCAGCAAAATGTTGTTAAGAGTATGGCTAGTAGAAGATTAGAACTGTCTCTGCACAAAGTGTAATTTCTGCAGGAAAAAAATCAAGTAAAAGCACTCGCGGCTATAATGAATTGTTGGCTCCCCGTAATACAGAGAACAGGCGTTTTAAAAAGTTATTGTCATAAAAAGTGTTTGGGGACCTGGGTCCTGCCCCAGGGGACATGTATCAATGCAAAAAAAAGTTTTAAAAACTGACGTTTTTTCGGGAGCAGTGATTTTAATAATGCTTAAAGTGAAACAATAAAAGTGTAATATTCCTTTAAATTTCGTACCTGGGGGGGTGTATAGTATGCCAGTAAAGGGGCGCATGTTTCCTGTGTTTAGAACTGTCCCTGCACAAAGTGTAATTTCTGCAGGAAAAAAGTAATTTAAAAGCACTCGCGCTATAATGAATTTTCGGCTTCCCGTAATACAGAGAACAGTCATTGATAAAAAAAAAAAGCGTAGTCAAATTTAAAAAAAAAAATACGTGGGGTTCCCCCCAAATATCCATACCAGACCTGAAGGGTCTGGTATGGATATTTGGGGGAACCCCACGTAATTTTTTTTTTAAATTTGACTACGCTTTTTTTTTTATCAATGACTGTTCTCTGTATTACGGGAAGCCGAAAATTCATTATAGCGCGAGTGCTTTTAAATTACTTTTTTGGAACTCCACGCCAAATTTAAAAAAAAATGGCGTGGAGTTCCCCCCAAAAATTCATACCAGACCCTTTATCCGAGCACGCAACCTGGCAGGCCGCAGGAAAAGAGGGGGACGAGAGAGCGCCCCCCCTCCTGAACCGTACCAGGCTTTGGCCAATTATGGCTCAGGGGGTTTAGTACATGCCCCACACTATTACAAGGCCGCCTGCGCGGCAGCCTTGTGTAGTGTGTTGCGGCGGCGGAGATAGATACACAGAGAGACATTGTGATTTCATTTAATTTTGAAGCTGTTGCAAATACAGTGGGTGTATTGTGCCATATGCACAGTGTACACCTGAAGCTACCCGAATTGCTGTTGGTCTGTGCATCTTATCTGTAGGCAACTGTTGCAAATACAATGGGTGTATTGTGCCATCTGCACAGTGTACACGAATATAAAAAGAATTTCGCGCAATATATAGCTAAGAATAAAGTGCAATACGGAATAATCCAATAGTATAAATATAATAGTGATATCAATACTACTGGTGAGATATGATAGTACAATACTAATAAACATCAATATCTATATAAAGTAGTAAATAAAGTGACGGGTGCATATGTGCAAAACCATTAGAGGTACCATATAAGGTGCTGTGGGATGAAGATAAAAATAAATTCAAACAGTAAATTAGATTCAAACAATCACAGTGCATTCAAGTGCTATGCAATTAAAGTGCTGTGCCATTAGATGATTAATAATGAAACGTCAAATAATGGATGAGTAATCAATGACAGATGAATAGTTATCAGATGCTAGTGGAAAAAATATTAAACAAATAAATAAATAAATATATATAGTCCCAGGTTGGATAAAATACAGTGGTGTGAAAAAGTGTTTGCCCCCTTCCTCATTTCCTGTTCCTTTGCATGTTTGTCACACTTAAGTGTTTCGGAACATCAAACCAATTTAAACAATAGTCAAGGACAACACAAGTAAACACAAAATGCAATTTGTAAATGAAGGTGTTTATTATTAAAGGTGAAAAAAAATCCAAACCATCATGGCCCTGTGTGAAAAAGTGATTGCCCCCTAAACCTAATAACTGGTAGGGCCACCCTTAGCAGCAACAACTGCAACCAAGCGTTTGCGATAACGTGCAATGAGGCTTTTACAGCGTCCTGGAGGAATTTTGTCCCACTCATCTTTGCAGAATTGTCCTAATTCAGTTACATTAGAGGGTTTTCGAGCATGAACGGCCTTTTTAAGGTCATACCACAACATCTCAATAGGATTCAGGTCTGGACTTTGGCTAGGCCACTCCAAAGTCTTCATTTTGTTTTTCTTCAGCCATTCGGTGGTGGACTTGCTGGTGTGTTTAGGATCATTGTCCTGCTGCAGAACCCAAGTTCGTTTCAGCTTGAGTACACGAACAGATGGTCGGACATTCTCCTTCAGGATCTCTTGGTAGACAGCAGAATTCATAGTTCCTTTTATCACGGCAAGTCTTCCAGGTCCTGAAGCAGCAAAACAGCCCCAGACCATCACACTACCACCACCATTTTACTGTTGGTATAATGTTTTTTTCTGAAATGCAGTGTTCCTTCTACGCCAGATATACTTGGACACACACCTTCCAAAGAGTTCCACTTTTGTCTCATCGGTCCACAGAATGTTGTCCCAAAAGTCTTGGGGATCATCAAGATGTGTTGTGGAGAAATTGAGACGAGCTTTGATGTTCTTTTTGCTCAGCAGTGGTTTTCTCCTTGGAACTCTGCCATGCAGGCCATTTTTGCCCAGTCTTTTCCTGATGGTGGAGGCATGAACGCTGACCTTAACTGAGGCAAGTGAGGCCTGCAGTTCCTTGGACGTTGTTGTGGGGTCTTTTGTGACCTCTTGGATGAGTCGTCGCTGCGCTCTTGGGGTAATTTTGGGCGACCGGCCACTCCTGGGAAGGTTCACCACTGTTCCATGTCTTCGCCATTTGTGGATAATGGCTCTCACTGTGGTTCGCTGGATTCCCAAAGCTTTGGAAATGGCTTTATAACCCTTTCCAGACTGATAGATCTCAATTACTTTCTTTCTCAATTGTTCCTGAATTCTTTGGGTCTCGGCATGATGTGTAGCTTTTAAGGATCTTCTGGTGGACCTTACTGTGTCAAGCAGCTCCTATTTAAGTGATGCCTTGATTGTGAACAGGTGTGGCAATAATCAGGCCTGGTGTGGCTAGAGAAATTGAACTCAGGTGTGGACAACCACAGTTATAGTATGTTTTAACAAGGGGGGCAATCACTTTTTCACACAGGGCCATGATGGTTTGGATTTTTTTTCACCTTTAATAATAAACACCTTCATTTACAAATTGCATTTTGTGTTTACTTGTGTTGTCCTTGACTATTGTTTAAATTGGTTTGATGTTCCGAAGCACTTAAGTGTGACAAACATGCAAAGGAACAGGAAATGAGGAAGGGGGCAAACACTTTTTCACACCACTGTATATATGAATAAAGCAGTGTCCAAGTTAGTCCATCCGGTCCTGATAATATATTTAGTCAGGTACCGTATTCGCTTTAATTAAGCAGTAATTATATGTTCCATTCATTCAGGTTATCAGCATTAGCTGCATGATATAGGTATTAAATCCTGTATGTTTTCTGCAGCGGGTACTTGGTCCTGATTTTCATAAAATTCAATCCAATCACTAGTCTCTCAAAACTCTCACCTCAAATCTGAAAGATTGTAGCTTTTCGGGCATATCCTATAGCCCCATGGATTGTGGATACAAGTTGTTCAGCATAAAACTGGTAAGAGTAAAAAACTTCTCCTTTAAGAACGTTTAAAATCTTGATTCCTGCAGTGCTCAGTGTCAAAGTAAGACAAAGGGCAAAGAAACAAGAAAGGGAAGCCTCCACTAGTGTAGTATCTTGGTTAAATATGGGCAAGTTTATTTAGGTACAGTGGGTGGACTCTTACATTAAAATCAAGGTTTAAAAGCAAAAAACGGCATAGACATATATAGAAGTAAGTAACTCCTAGGCGTTCTCAGCGCCTTCTCACGTCTCACGTCTCCTCTGCCTACGGCCACTCCCTACGCGTTACGACACGTCACGTGTCTTCATCTGGGGAACCGGATTGGCTAATTGGGCTTTGTTTATATTATGTATAACCGGAAGTTGGTATTCGGCCATCTTGGTTGTAGTCACGTGTCTACTAGGCGGCGGCCATTTTACCGGTGGTATACTTATTAGGGCGGATATGTTTTAAACAATGCGTTCCACCTCTGCGTTCCACCGTTATGGCAGCCATTATCCTGTAGATTGATGGGTTGTTAAAACAGGTATGTTTTCAACAATGCGTTCCACCTCTGCGTTCCACCATTATAGCGGCCATTATCTTGTAGATAAGTTTGTAATTAAAGTTATCTGACAGGCATATTATAGTGTGATATTATTGCGTCCCGGGACCTGATAGTGTCATGGTCATATTATACTGTCCCCACCTGGGTAGAGTATATATGTTAATGAAGGCCACATATGTTCCATATATATAATAATACACATCTATAATGTATATAGGTTACTCCTAGTGGTTGTAGTGGTGTGCTTATTAAATTGCCATAAATAATAGACCTTAAGGGAAATTATTGCTAAAAATAGGTGAATAATTTTAAAATGGATAATATCCTATATATAAGTGGTCTATTTAGTCCCAGTATGTAGATACTCATAATCCTAAAGTTAGGTTGGTAATTCAATACTGGATAATATCCTGTATATAAAGGGTCTATTTATTCCCAATACGTGGATACTGATATTGCCATGTCATCGGACATAATGTGGATGCAATGAATGCCAAAGTTATGATACAGTAAGAATATATAAATAATTAAGATTATTAATAAAATCTATGGTACATAAATGTACCAACAGAATATGTGTGATATTCTACCGGATGTACCCTAAGTACATATGTAGAATAAAATCTAGATATAATGTCTAGGATGTTAGAGTGAGAGAAAGCCTTGAGGTACCTTCAATTAAAAATATATAGTACATATAAAAAACAGTCCATCATATTTGATCAATGTGTATAGTGAAACAAAAAACAGATCGGCCTCTCTATAGGCTATATGTATAAATAAAATGTTATGATGGATCGTGCAATAAAATAGATAAAATATAAGTGCTATAGTAGGTTTGTATGGAGGTATATTGTTTCATCCACTGACTTCTTGTGTGTATTAGTGTGGGTATATGAATACTAGCTCCTTCTTTCAGAATACATGTTCCAGAGTTGTTCAGAAGTTGCTTAAAAAACAGTTCAGATCGAACTCGACATTGAGTCCTCCAGGGGTGAGAGTACGCATGGTGTGAATCCATCTCGATTCTTTTTGGCTGATTGTTCGTATTTTGTGGCTGCCTCTCCATGCTTTGTTATATTTCTCTATTCCCCAGAATTGCAGGGAAGATGGGTCTTTATTGTGTTTTAAAGCAAAGTGTTTTGACACGTTATGTTTAGGGAACCCGCGTCTGATATTTCGCACATGTTCCTCTATTCTTACTTTTAGTGCCCTTTTTGTTCTTCCCACATATTGGAGATTGCAACTGCATTGTAGTACATACACGACTCCCTCTGTATTGCAGCCTATAAAGTCTCTTATTTTATGAGTTTGTCCCGTGTTGGTGGCTGTAAAGTCCATTCTCTTCTTTTGGGGTTTTTGTGTATGTCTACAGGCATAACAGTTGCGACAAGGATAGAATCCCTTCCCTGAAAAAAATGTAAAAGTTGGTTTTGGTGGCGGTTCTACTACCGATTTTACTACTAGGTCCCTGATAGTGGGGGCTCTAGTGTAAATTATATTTGGTTTCTGTGGTAGTATAGTTTTTAGATCCTTATCCCTCTTCAGGATGTGCCAATGCCTCTCTATTAGCTTGGCTACATCTTTATGCTGTATATTGTAGTCCAGGATCAGACAGGGTGCCTCATTTTGGTAACTTTTTTTCGGTTTATTCTGAAGCATAATTGTTCTGTCCATTTTGCTTACATCCTGTATTTGTTTCTCTATCCATTGTTCGTCGTATCCTTTTGTTTTAAATCTTTCTCCTATTTGCTTTGCCTGGATTTGGTAGTCTTCTTCTTTCGTGCAATTGCGTTTTAGTCTTATTAGTTGCCCCTTTGGTATATTATATAACCATGGTTTGTGGTGGCAACTATTAAGGGAGAGGTAGCTATTGGTGTCTACATTTTTGAAGAACGTTTTAGTTACTATTTTGTTTCCATCCAGACTGATTTTCAGATCCAGAAAGTCCACCTCTTTTTCATCAATTTTCCATACCAGTTTGATATTATTTTCATTTTCGTTTAATTGCGTGAGAAATAATTCTAACGCATTTCTGTCTCCGTTCCACACGATAATTACATCATCGATGTATCTTTTATACAAAGTGAGTTCTGCTGGGGTATCCTTATATATTGTTTCTTCTTCCCATTGGGCCATGAATGCGTTTGCCACTCCTGGGGCAAATTTGGCACCCATGGCAATGCCTATGGCCTGTTTGTAATAAGTCTGGTTGTGCCAGAAGTAGTTGTACTTGAGGCAGAAATCCAGACATTTGATGAGGTATTTTCTTTGTTTACATATATAATTACTGTAATTCCTCAATAGCCATTTAGTGGCTGAACATGCATTATGGTGTTGTACTATCGTGTATAACGATGTGACATCTGCTGTCGCTAGTATGGTCCTCCCCTCCAATACTGGTGTTGTCTCTAGGAGTTGTAATATATGTTTGGTGTCTTTGAGGTAGGCTTTCGTCTGTTGTACCGCTGGTTGGATATATCGATCTATATACTGCCCCATTCGCGACGTTAGGGAGTCTATCCCATTAACGATTGGTCTTCCTGGGGGGTTTTCTTTACACTTATGTATTTTGGGCACAGTATATATTATGGGTATCCTACAAGTTTCCGGTATAAGATATTTGGATTCTTTAGTGTTAAGGATCTCTTTCTTTATTCCTAATTTCACCAGTAATTCCAATTCTTTTTTGTATTTTGCAGTCAGATTACCCAATAATTTGATATACGTTACTTCATCATTAAGTTGTACACAATAAAGACCCATCTTCCCTGCAATTCTGGGGAATAGAGAAATATAACAAAGCATGGAGAGGCAGCCACAAAATACGAACAATCAGCCAAAAAGAATCGAGATGGATTCACACCATGCGTACTCTCACCCCTGGAGGACTCAATGTCGAGTTCGATCTGAACTGTTTTTTAAGCAACTTCTGAACAACTCTGGAACATGTATTCTGAAAGAAGGAGCTAGTATTCATATACCCACACTAATACACACAAGAAGTCAGTGGATGAAACAATATACCTCCATACAAACCTACTATAGCACTTATATTTTATCTATTTTATTGCACGATCCATCATAACATTTTATTTATACATATAGCCTATAGAGAGGCCGATCTGTTTTTTGTTTCACTATACACATTGATCAAATATGATGGACTGTTTTTTATATGTACTATATATTTTTAATTGAAGGTACCTCAAGGCTTTCTCTCACTCTAACATCCTAGACATTATATCTAGATTTTATTCTACATATGTACTTAGGGTACATCCGGTAGAATATCACACATATTCTGTTGGTACATTTATGTACCATAGATTTTATTAATAATCTTAATTATTTATATATTCTTACTGTATCATAACTTTGGCATTCATTGCATCCACATTATGTCCGATGACATGGCAATATCAGTATCCACGTATTGGGAATAAATAGACCCTTTATATACAGGATATTATCCAGTATTGAATTACCAACCTAACTTTAGGATTATGAGTATCTACATACTGGGACTAAATAGACCACTTATATATAGGATATTATCCATTTTAAAATTATTCACCTATTTTTAGCAATAATTTCCCTTAAGGTCTACTATTTATGGCAATTTAATAAGCACACCACTACAACCACTAGGAGTAACCTATATACATTATAGATGTGTATTATTATATATATGGAACATATGTGGCCTTCATTAACATATATACTCTACCCAGGTGGGGACAGTATAATATGACCATGACACTATCAGGTCCCGGGACGCAATAATATCACACTATAATATGCCTGTCAGATAACTTTAATTACAAACTTATCTACAAGATAATGGCCGCTATAATGGTGGAACGCAGAGGTGGAACGCATTGTTGAAAACATACCTGTTTTAACAACCCATCAATCTACAGGATAATGGCTGCCATAACGGTGGAACGCAGAGGTGGAACGCATTGTTTAAAACATATCCGCCCTAATAAGTATACCACCGGTAAAATGGCCGCCGCCTAGTAGACACTTGACCACAACCAAGATGGCCGAATACCAACTTCCGGTTATACATAATATAAACAAAGCCCAATTAGCCAATCCGGTTCCCCAGATGAAGACACGTGACGTGTCGTAACGCGTAGGGAGTGGCCGTAGGCAGAGGAGACGTGAGACGTGAGAAGGCGCTGAGAACGCCTAGGAGTTACTTACTTCTGTATATGTCTATGCCGTTTTTTGCTTTTAAACCTTGATTTTAATGTAAGAGTCCACCCACTGTACCTAAATAAACTTGCCCATATTTAACCAAGATACTACACTAGTGGAGGCTTCCCTTTCTTGTTTCTTTGCCCTTTGTCTTACTTTGACACTGAGCACTGCAGGAATCAAGATTTTAAACGTTCTTAACCACATGCCGACCGGCGCACGACGATATACGTCGACAGAATGGCACGTACAGGCAGGAGGGCGTATATATACGTCCCTCCTTTCGCCTGTCCGTGCCATCGGGAGCGCGCCGGGAGCGGCGCGCTCCCGCGCCGGTCGGACCCCCGTGAGTCCGGCCGCGGTCCCCGCGGACTCGATCGCCGCGGGGACTCCCGCGATCGTCTCACGGAGCGGCTGAACGGGGAGATGCCGAGATAAACAGCATCTCCCTGTTCTGCCTAGCAACTAGTGACGCCGATCTCTGCTCCCTGTGATTGGAGCAGAGATCAGCATTCACTAGCTGACAGCCACGCCCCCCCACAGTAAAAAACACACCCCTAGGCCTACTTAACCCCTACACTGCCACCTTGTGGTTAACCCCTAAACTGCTAGTGTCATTTATACAGAAATCAATGCATTTAAATGCATTAATTGCTGTAAAAATGACAATGGTCCCAAAAATGTGTCAAAAATGTCCGATGTGTCCGCCATAATGTCGCAGTCACAAAAAAAATCGCAGATCTCCGCCATTAATAATAAAAAAAAAATTATTAATAAAAATGCTATAAAACTATCCCCTATCTTGTAAACGCTATAACTTCTGCGCAAACCGATCAATAATCGCTTATTGCGATTTTTTTTACCAAAAATATGTAGAAGAATACGTATCGGCCTAAACTGAGCAAAAAAAATGTTTTTTTATATATTTTTTGGGGATATTTATTATAGCAAAAAATAAAAAATAATGCATTTTTTTCAAAATTGTCGCTCTATTTTTGTTTATAGCGCAAAAAATAAAAACCGCAGGGGCGATCAAATACCACCAAAAGAAAGCTCTATTTGTGGGAAAAAAAGGACGTCAATTTTGTTTGGGAGCCACGTCGCACGACCGCGCAATTGTCAGTTAAAGCGACGCAGTGCCGAATCGCAAAAAGGGGCCTGGTCCTTTGGCTGCAAATTGGTCCGGTCTGAAAGTGGTTAAAGGAGAAGTTTTTTACTCTTACCAGTTTTATGCTGAACAACTTGTATCCACAATCCATGGGGCTATAGGATATGCCCGAAAAGCTACAATCTTTCAGATTTGAGGTGAGAGTTTTGAGAGACTAGTGATTGGATTGAATTTTATGAAAATCAGGACCAAGTACCCGCTGCAGAAAACATACAGGATTTAATACCTATATCATGCAGCTAATGCTGATAACCTGAATGAATGGAACATATAATTACTGCTTAATTAAAGCGAATACGGTACCTGACTAAATATATTATCAGGACCGGATGGACTAACTTGGACACTGCTTTATTCATATACATTTTATCCAACCTGGGACTATATATATTTATTTATTTATTTGTTTAATATTTTTTCCACTAGCATCTGATAACTATTCATCTGTCATTGATTACTCATCCATTATTTGACGTTTCATTATTAATCATCTAATGGCACAGCACTTTAATTGCATAGCACTTGAATGCACTGTGATTGTTTGAATCTAATTTACTGTTTGAATTTATTTTTATCTTCATCCCACAGCACCTTATATGGTACCTCTAATGGTTTTGCACATATGCACCCGTCACTTTATTTACTACTTTATGTAGATATTGATGTTTATTAGTATTGTACTATCATATCTCACCAGTAGTATTGATATCACTATTATATTTATACTATTGGATTATTCCGTATTGCACTTTATTCTTAGCTATATATTGCGCGAAATTCTTTTTATATTCATTACTATTTTGTGTATTTGTGAACACACCACATTTTGCAGCAGAAGCACCACTTATTTATTTACTTTGACTACTTTATATACTCCAAGTAGCGCGAGGGACACATATTCACATGCACAGTGTACACGCCTGAAGCTACCCCAATTGCTGTTGGTCTGTGCATCCTATCCGTAGGCAGCTGTTGCAAATACAGTGGGTGTATTGTGCCAACTGCACAGTGTACATGCCTAAAGCTACCCCAATTGCTGTTGTTCTGCGCATCCTATCCGTAGGTAGGGATGAGCCGAACACCCCCCCGTTCGGCTCGCACCAGAACCCGCGAACGGACCTAAAGTCCGTGCGAGCTTTAGAACCCTATTAGTTTTAATGGATGCGAACGTTCAAAATTAAAAGTGCTAATTTTAAAGGCTAATATGCATGTTAATGTCATAAAAAGTGTTTGGGGACCTGGGTCCTGCCCCAGGGGACATGTATCAATGCAAATTTTTTTTTTTAAAAACGGCAGTTTTTTCAGGAGAAGTGATTTTAATAATGCTTAAATTGAAACAATGAAAGTGTAATATTCCTTTACATTTCGTACCTGGGGGGTGTCTATAGTATGCATGTAAAGGGGCGCATTTTTCCCCTGTTTAGAACTGTCTCTGCAAAAAGTGTCATTTTTGCAAGTAAAAAAGCTATTTAAAATCACTCGCGGCTAATGTTAATTGACGGCTCCCGTAATACAGAGAACAGTCATTCATTGAAAGTCATTCATAAAAAAAAAAGTCATTGATAAAAAAGAAAAAAAAAGAAAAAAAAAAGCGTGGGGGTCCCCCCAAATTCAATAACCAGGCCCTTCAGGTCTGGGATGGATATTAAGGGGAACCCCAGCCAAAAAAAAAAAAATGGCGTAGGGTCCCCCTCAAAATCCATACCAGACCCTTGAGGTCTGGGATGGATTTTAAGGGGAACCCTAGCCCAAAAAAATGGCGTGGGGTCCCCCTCAAAATCCATACCAGACCCTTATCCGAGCACGCAACCTGGCAGGCCGCAGGAAAAGAGGGGGGAGGAGAGCGGCCCCCCCTCCCGCCTGAACCGTACCAGGCCACATGCCCTCAACATTGGGAGGATGCTTTGGGGGTCTAAGACCCCCAAAGCACCTTGTCCCCATGTTGATGAGGACAAGGGCCTCTTCCCCACAACCCTGGCCATTGGTTGTGGGGGTCTGCGGGCGGGGGGCTTATCGGAATCTGGAAGCCTCCTTTAACAAGGGGACCCCCAGATCCCAGCCCCCCCCCTGTGTGAAATGGTAAGGGGGTACCTACCATTTCACCAAAAAAGTGTCAAAAATGGTAAAAATTACAGGAGACAGTCTTTGACAATTCCTTTATTAAAATCTTCTTTCTTCTTTCTTCATCCTTCGGTTTCTTCATCTTCTCCTTCCGTCATCTTCTTCCATCTTCTTCTTCCATTTTCTTCTTCCTCCGATCCGCTTCTTCTTGCGCTGGTCTTCTCGTCCTTCTCGTCCGGCATCTTCTTCCATGGCGTCGGCATCTGTTCTTCTGTCGGGCCGCTCCTCGCAATGGGAGGCTCCCGCTGTGTGAGGCTCCGCTCCGTCTGACAGGTCTTTTATAACGGAGGGCACCTGGTGACCCCGCCCCCCTCTGACGTCATGGGGAAAGCCATAGGGAATTCCCCATGACGTCCCCGTGCGTCAGAGGGGGCGGGGTCACCAGGTGCCCTCCATTATAAAAGACCTGTCAGACGCAGCGAAGCCTCACACAGCGGGAGCCTCCCATTGCGAAGAGCGGCCCAAGAAGAGACACCGACGCCAACGCCATGGAAGAAGATGCCGGACGAGAAGGACGAGAAGACCAGAGCAAGAAGAAGCGGATAGGAGGAAGAAGAAAATGGAAGAAGAAGATGGAAGAAGATGACGGAAGGAGAAGATGAAGAAACCGAAGGATGAAGAAAGAAGAAAGAAGATTTTAATAAAGGAATTGTCAAAGACCGTCTCCTGTCATTTTTACAATTTTTGACACTTTTTTTGGTGAAATGGTAGGGGTACTTTTGTACCCCCTTACCATTTCACACAGGGGGGGGGGCGGGATCTGGTGGTCCCCTTGTTAAAGGGGGCTTCCAGATTCCGATAAGCCCCCCGCCCGCAGACCCCCACAACCAATGGCCAGGGTTGTGGGGAAGAGGCCCTTGTCCTCATCAACATGGGGACAAGGTGCTTTGGGGGTCTTAGACCCCCAAAGCATCCTCCCAATGTTGAGGGCATGTGGCCTGGTACGGTTCAGGCGGGAGGGGGGCCGCTCTCGTCCCCCCCTCTTTTCCTGCGGCCTGCCAGGTTGCGTGCTCGGATAAGGGTCTGGTATGGATTTTGAGGGGGACCCCACGCCATTTTTTTTGGCTAGGGTTCCTCTTAAAATCCATCCCAGACATCAAGGGTCTGGTATGGATTTTGAGGGGGACCCTACGCCATTTTTTTTTTGGCTGGGGTTCCCCTTAACCGCTTCCCGACCGGCCACTGCATATATACGTCAGCAGAATGGCACGGGCAGGCAGAATCACGTACCTGTACGTGATCGTGCATGTGCCTGCCCGTGGGTCGCGCACGCGCCGCTAGCGGCGCGCTCGCGACCCGGTCGGGAGCTCCGTGACCCTGGCCGCGGGACCAGCGGACCCGATCGCCGCTGGTATCCCGCGATCGGGTTACGGAGCGGAAGAACGGGGAGAGGTCTATGTAAACAAACCTCTCCCCGCGCTTCCTACACTGACTGTCAGTGATCGGCGGTTCCCTGTCATCGGGAACGCCGATCAATGACGTCAGACGTACAGCCACGCCCCCCTACTGTAAAAAAAAACACAACACGTCACACTGACTCCTCCCCGCCCCCTAGTGGTTAACCCCCTAACTACAACTGTCATTTACATAGGAATCAGTGCTATTTAAATAGCACTGATTGCTGTATAAATGACAAATGTCCCAAAAATGTGTCAAAAATGTCCGATGTGTCCGCCAAAATGTCGCAGTCATAATAAAAATCGCTGATCGCCGCCATTACTAAAAAAAAAAATATATTAATAAAAATGCTATAAAACTATCCCCTATTTTGTAAACGCTATAACTTTTGCGCAAACTAATCAATAATCGCTAATTGCGATTTTTTTTACCAAAAATATGTAGAAGAATACGTATCGGCCTAAACTGAGGAAAAAAAATGTTTTTTTATATATTTTTTGGGGATATTTATTATAGCAAAAAGTAAAAAAATATTGCATTTTTTTCAAAATTGTCGCTCTATTTTTTTTTATAGCGCAAAAAATAAAAACCGCAGGGGCGATCAAATACCACCAAAAGAAAGCTCTATTTGTGGGAAAAAAAGGACGCCAATTTTGTTTTGGAACCACGTCGCATGACCGCGCAATTGTTAGTTAAAGCGACGCAGTGCCGAATTGCAAAAAGGGGCCTGGTCCTTTGGCTGCCAATTGGTCCGGGGCTGAAGTGGTTAATATCCATCCCAGACCTGAAGGGCCTGGTTATTGAATTTGGGGGGGACCCCCACGCTTTTTTTTTTGTTTTTTATCAATGAATGACAGTTGTCTGTGTTACAGGAGCCATCAATTCATTAGCCGCGAGTGCTTTTAAATAGCTTTTTTCCTGCAAAAATGACACTTTTTGCAGGGAAAGTTCTAAGCACAGGAAACCGGCCCCCCTTTACAGGCCACCTATAGACACCCCCCAGATGTGATACTGCAATGCTGTTCTAACAGCACGCACACACAAATCCCCAGAAATAGAGCATATATTGTCAGCAGACAGCAACACACTGACACTGAAACATAATATGCGAGGCCGCGGCGGCGGCGGCGGCCTCTTATACCGTGGGGCGTGTACTGAAGCCCCTGAGCTATAATTGGCTACAGGCATCCTGCCTGTAGCCAATTATGGCTCTCCTCGCTGCCGGCGCTGTGATTGGCCAAGCATGCGGGGTCACAGTGCATGCTTGGCCAATCATCAGCCAGCATTGCACTGCGACTAGCGCAATGCATTGCGGGCCGCTCGCATCACACAAATTTGATGCGAGCGGCCCAAATAGTTCTGGGCTCGCCGAGTGGGCGAACGCCCGATGTTCGATTCGAACATGGGTTTGAATCGAACACCGGGCCCATCCCTATCCGTAGGCAGCTGTGGCAAATACAGTGGGTGTATTGTGCCATCTGCACAGTGTACACGCCTGAAGCTACCCCAATTGATGTTGTTCTGCGCATCCTATCCGCAGGCAGCTGTAGAAATTACAGTCTGCGTATTGTGCCATCTGCACAGTGTACGACTGAAGTTACCCCAATTGCTGGTGTTCTGCTGATCCTATACGCAGGCAGCTGTAGCAATTACAGTCGGCGTATTGTGCCATCTGCACAGTGTACGCCTAAAGCTACCCCAATTGCTGGTGTTCTGATAATAATAATACTACAGGCCGGTAGTTGATTCTACTAGCTGCAGTGTATCAGTATATACGTCCCAGCTTTGTGCAGCTACATCTCCCTGCAGGCCATTAGTATGTCTGGAAGGCCAACAAGGAGAGGCAGACAGTCACGAGGCAATAAAAGAGGGCAAGCCGGCTCTGTGTCTAGAGGCAACAGTGCTGGTCGTGGACACAGTGCATCCTCATCAGCACATGGCCATGGGACACACTTCTCCTTTTTTTTCGGCAACTGGACGTGTTGAGCTGCAACATGCCGAAGACTTGGTAGAGTGGATGACCAAGCCGTCCTCATTCTCCTCATCCCCTCTAACCCAGGCTCACGGTACTGGCAAAGCAGCTGCCAACGCGGCCTCTTCCCTAGGCTCAATGGTATCAGTCACTCTTTCCCTAGCCCCACCATGTCCTCCTGAGGAGTCCCCCGAACTGTTTGAGCACAGTGTTGGGTACATGCTCCATGAGGATGCCCAGCGTTTTGAAGGCTCTGATGATGATACCCAGCTAGAGGAAAGCAGTAACATGAGCCCAGAGAGAGGGGATGCCCAAAAAAGGACAGCAATCTGGCAGTCATGTTCCCCCAGCTGCAGCATACTGCCAGGTTTGCTCCAGTGATGAGGAGGGAGGGGATGATGAGGTCACTGACTCCACGTGGGTGCCTGATAGGAGAAAGGAGGAGGAGGAGAAGGAGGCACATCTCCAACGAGGCAGGATGCCCTCCAGGGGCCAGCTTAAGGGCAGCACACCGACTGCATCACACCCTACAGCTGCGCATTTACATGGCGCTACCTCTGCGCGTTATTCCAAAAGTTTTTTGGTGTGGGCCTTTTTTGAGACGAGTGCATCAGATCGCACCGCTGCTATTTGCAACATATGTCTCAAGCGTATCTCGCATGGCCAAAACATCAGCTGCTTGGGCACCACATGCTTGACCAGACATATGTCGACCTGCCATGCAGTTTGTTGGCAAGCGTACTTAAAATACTCACACCAAAGAACAAAGCATCAGCTGGGATCTCCAACCCCACTATACCGTCAGTCCTCTCTGAAACCTGCACTGAGAGGAATGAAGATGTAGAATTAGGTAGAACACAGCCAAGTACTTGCGGGCAATACTTGCGGGCAATACACCGACGTCCAATTGTATCAGGCAAATTTCCCTGCCCCAGCTGCTGCACCGTCGAAAGAAGTTCACTCCCAGCCATCCACACGGCCAGCGGTTGAATGCTAGCTTGGCTAAATTGCTATCACTTCAACTGCTGCCTTTTCAGTTGGTAGACTCTGCCCCCTTCCGTGAGTTTGTGGAATGTGCGGTTCCTCAGTGGCAGGTTCCCAAATGTCACTTTTTCTCATGGAAGGCGATTCCGTCTCTCTACCGGCTTGTGGAAGGCAATGTCTTGGCCTCGCTGGACAGGGGGTCAGCTGTAAGGTGCATATTACCGCTGACTCATGGTCCAGCAGGCATGGACAGTGACGTTACCTATCTTTCACAGCGCATTGGGTGACTCTTCTGGCAGCTGGGAAGGATGCAGGACAAGGTGCAGTAGCGTTGGAGGTTGTTCCGCCACCAGGCCTCCAAAATGCTACTACTGGTGATTCTGACACACCTCTCTCCTCCACCCCCTCCTCTTCTTCTTCCTCCATGGCCTCTTCCTGTGCTTTGCCCTCGGAACCAGCGGTGCTCCGTAGGCATTCAAGGGGCTATGCAAGTATGCAGGTAAAGAGATGCCATGCCGTGCTTGCGCTGGTTTGCTTGGGGGACAGGAGCCACACTGGGGCAGAGGTTCTGTCAGCTCTGCAGGGGCAGGCTGAGAGGTGGTTGACACCACGCTAGCTTAAGCCAGGAATGGTGGTTTGCGGCAATGACACCAACCTCCTCTCCGCCCTCCGACAGGGACAACTGACCCATGTGCCCTGTGTGGCTCACGTCCTTAACTTGGTGGTGCAGCGGTTCTTGGGCAGGTACCCAGGCTTACAGGATGTCCTGAGGCAGGCCAGGAAAGTCTGTGAGCATTTCCACCGGTCATATAATGCCAGTGCTTGGCTGGCTGACCTCCAAAAGGAATTTAACCTGCCCAAGAACCGCCTAATCTGTGACATGCCCACCAGGTGGAACTCAACATTGGTCACGCTGCAGCAGCTGAACACGCAGCAGAGGGCCATCAATGAGTACCTGTGTGACTACTGCACCAGGACAGGGTCATGGGAGCTTGTTTTTTTCCCCACGCCAGTGGGCCATGATCAGGGATGCATGCACTGTCCTGTCATCATTTGAGGAGGCCACGAGGATGGCGAGCAGTGACAGTGCATGCATCAGTGACACTGTCCCTCTTGTCCACCTGTTGGAGCACACGCTGCGTGGGATAATGGACAGGGCACTTGAGGCAGAACAGAGGAGGACTTCCTTACCTCTCAAGGCCCCCTTTATCCAGACAATGTTCCTGCTGGCCCGCCGATCACACAGGAAGAGGAGGAGGAGGATTGTGTCAGCATGGAGGTGGAGCAATACTTTGCAGCAGGGCTCATTCCTGCGCTCCAACTAGAGTTTCTGTGAGGTGTTGCAGTGTTGTGGCACTAGCACCAGTGCCTAAGGCCACATTTTTTAGGCCCTGTTTAACAGGGGCTTGTAATTACATTTTTTGATGCAATACTTTGCAGCAGGGCTCATTCCTGCGCTCCAACTAGAGTTTTTGAGGTTATTGTTGGACATTATTTTTGTATGTTTTGTTATGAAAAATAAACAGATTTTTTTTTCAAGAGTAACTTTATAAGGTTACAGTGTGAAGACACCACCAACATCCAAAGCCCAATTTTTCTGCACCTGTTACTTCTATCCAAAGTCTGCGAAAAAGAAACACCAGACTTTATCTAAAACAAAATTGTTAATCTTGGCCTGAGTGTACTATAATTTGGCTTGTTCACATAAGGCTTGCTCACTGTGGTGCAAAAATTCATTATTTCCATATAAAGCCTGCCAAAGAGACACCAGAATTTATCCAAAAAAATCTCAAATCTTGTTCCGAGTGCACTAAATGTTGGCCTCATCCTACAGGCTGGCTCCCCAAGCCGTTGTTTACAAAATAAAGAAAGCTTGCAGGGAAAATCTATTTAAATGTCATTTTTTTTCTTTATATACTGTATGTTAGTTTTGCTGCAGCAGGTTCTATACAGGGTACAGATGCCCCACTTTACAGGCAGACTAAGGGGACCCCCCAGGCACTATATTTAAAGGACTTTTTTATTTTTATTGGTTTACTTTAAGCACCATTAAAATCACTGCTCCTTTAAAAACAATCTTTAAAAAAAAAGTTTGCATTGATACAAGTTCCCCAGGCCCCCATACCCTTTTAATGGCTAATAACTTGCATATAAGCCTTCAAAATGGACAATTTTGATTTTTCAAGTTCGGGTCCCATAGACTTTAATAGGGTTCACGGTTCGGGTCCGAACCTTTGCGATGTTCGAGAGTTTTGTAGCAAACCGAACCGGGAGGTGTTCGACCCATCTATAACGGTGGTTGACTGGACTTTTATTATCCATACTTTGGTCATACAGACTATTAAATTGGAAGAAAACCCATGGATTTAACAGTTTCAAAACACAGGTGGTTATTTACTTTCAAGTGCAGTCGCTGTAGATATGAGGGGGACATGCAAGGAAAATAAAAAACAGCATTTTAGCTTGCACATGATTGGATGATAAAATCAGCAGAGATTCCCCTCATTTCAGATCTTCCTCTCGGATCTACAGCAACTGCAGTGCACTTGCAGTGCATTTGTAGTGCAAAGTGGATTTGCCTTTTGTAAATAACTCCCAAAGTTACATTCCCGGCATGCCGAGAATGCTAACTGCACATTGGCTGTGCTCTCAACCAAACTGTTAAACCATCCAATGGCTGGTGTCATAACAGATCACATGTGCAGTACCATGGCAGTTGAAGATTAAACAGAGGCAAAGATGGCAGCTTCCTTGGCTTCCAATGGGGGGGGGGGGGGGGGTATTTACTTCCACTTTAAGATACAAGTCATTGACACATTTTATATTAATTTATTTTTTCACAATATCACATTTTGTACAAGGGTTAGTTAAAATGAAGTGCTGATATGTGATTTTTTGCATTTGTACAGTAGATGGTATTGCGCTGCACTTTTCTTGGGGCCCAAAGTTTCTGCATTAAAGTGCATAGGTTTAAATTAATCTCATGGTAGGGGGGCAAATACCCAAACTGTATTCCAAGAAAGGTGACACTGTCCCTTCAAAAACTGGATAAGGAAGTTGTGGCCTATTGCCTCTCACCAACAGGCAGTCTGTGAAATGAATAACAAAGTTGTGGCCCATGACTTCACACATTTTGAGACTGTAATCAAGCTTCCTGCTCTCTGGTTTCAGGAACTGGTGGTGTTGCCAGCGACATAGGGCCCTGTAGTGACTATCTCTCACAATACCATGACACTCCATTCATCCAGCTTGCTGGGTCCCTTCAAAATCTGTACCCTCTGTGCAGATATGGCAGCCCAGTTTCTTTCTTACACTGTGGCAAACACTTAATGTATGATAGGCAGCTCTCCAGCTCAACAGCCCAGTTTCTGGTCACCTCCCACATCCCATGTGAGACTACCTGGAGCAAGGGCTTATCTTTCCCTTTTCTCCTCCTGCCTCTGCTCATCTTTCTGTCCTCTTGGGACTTGTGCAGTCCTTGGCTTAATAGAGACCTACATCCCCCATAGATCTAGGCAGCTCCCAGTAGTTTGTTTACTCTCTCATGCTGCACAACAGCCAATCTGCTGTCCTGGGTGGGGAGCACATCCAACGTGTATAATTTTAATTAATTTCGGTATATTTGGGGATACAAAGAGAGGGGTTCAAGGAATGTGGGGTTGTGGTTTTGAAGTGTTGATATATTTTATTAAACAAAGCAGCGTTGTACCTGCCACCAAAAAAAGCTCAGAAAGTATAGTATTAAACTGTGGTTAATTTTTACAAAGTTAAGGGCTTTTGCTTTATTTTTAAAGTAAACTTTCCTATAACTTTTAGATCTATTGGGGCTGCTACCTCAGTCAACTCTGTTCTATTACCACTGGGTAAAAAATGATGGTGTTGCATCTAAAACTATCTAATAAAAGCCTTTTTTTAAAGTTGTAATGAATCAGAATGGGGTGCTGCTGTTGAATTTAAAGTGGTACTAAACCCACAACAATAAAATCAGTCTATATATGCAGTAAAGCTTTCTTGTTATACTCACTGTGGAACCTAAGGGTTTAATCCTCTGCATTGTGTAAAAAGGCTGTTTAATCCTGTCTTCTCTGGTCCACCCCTTCTTCCAAAGTCCCCAATCTATCTGCTGATAGAACTTAGGCAAGGGGACAAACTGCACATGCTCCGTTTGGTGTGTATTGCTAGGGAGTTTTTTTTATTTTTATTTTCTTGGAAGAGAGCATGTGATCAGCATAGGGCCCTGCATGTCTGTCTTCCTGTAGAAGTCTTGGAGTCTGCCAATTAACACTGCAACTTCCTAAGGGTGCCCTGGCCCTAATCCTCTCTCCCAAAGTTCTGTTTAAGAGAAATAAAATCTCTTTGCATTCAAGAAGTGCCTGGCGCCCATTAACCACTTCAGCCCGGACCAATTGGCAGGCCCCTTTTTGCGATTCGGCACTGCGTCGCTTTAACTGACAATTGCGCGGTCGTGCGGGGTGGCTCCAAAACAAAATTGGCATCCTTTTTTTCCCACAAATAGAGCTTTCTTTTGGTGGTATTTGATCACCCCTGCGGTTTTTATTTTTTGCGCTATAAACAAAAATAGAGCGACAATTTTGAAAACAATGCAATATTTTTTGCTTTTTGCTATAATAAATATCCCCAAAAAATATATAAAAAAACATTTTTTTTCCTCAGTTTAGGCCGATACGTATTCTTATACATATTTTTGGTTAAAAAAAAATCGCAATTAGCGATTATTGATTGGTTTGCGTAAAAGTTATAGTGTTTACAAAATAGGGGATAGTTTTATAGCATTTTTTTTATTAATATTTTTTTTTTTTTACTAGTAATGGCGGCTATCAGCGATTTTTATTGTGACTGCGACATTAAGGCGGACACTTTGGACATTTTTGACACATTTTTGGGACCATTGTCATTTATACAGCTCTCAATGCTATTTAAATGCATTAATTCCTGTATAAATGACAGAGTTGTAGTGAAAAAGTTAACCACTAGGGGGAGGGGTTATGGGCTGTGACGTGTGTGTGCTTTTTTACATTAGGGGGCGGGGCTGATGTCTGACGTCATTGATCGGCTTTCCCAATGACCGGGAACAGCCAATCAATGACAGGCAGAGTAGGAAGCGCGGGGAGAGGTTTGTTTACACATACCTCTCCCCGTTCTTCAGCTCCATGACCCGATCGTGGGACACCAGCGGCGGTCCGCTGGTCCCGCGGCCGGGGTCACGGAGTTCCCGACCGCTGGCGGCGCGCGCACGCGACCCATGGCCAGGCAATTAAAGGGCCAGGTACAGGTACGTGATTTTGCCTGCCCGTGCCATTTTGCCGCAGTATATCTGCGTTAGGCGGTCGGGAAGCGGTTAATCTAACTTTCATTAAACCCACTATGCCTCACAATGTCAGAAGTGGATGTGGCCTGGGACCTTGCTAGGCACAGGTGATTTCAATCAATGGCTTGGTATTTTGGACAGCTATTTTATCTAAGAGAAATTCCCCAAACATGGCCTGTTGGGGATACTTGAGGACTGAGGTTGAGAACCACTGCTTTACACTGATACAATGCAAAAACTCAAAACTAAGATCAGTTCAATTTTTATTTCACAGTTCCTCTTTTCATGTATTTTTTTCATGGTTTATTTTTCATTGGGAAAGCTTGTTTAATTTATCTGCACTACTTCTTTCCATTTCTGACACTAATTAGTCCATCAGCGGCAGCTGTAACAGATGTGGTCCATTGGGAAGACTTGGATGCAGAGTCTGCAAAATGTCTTAATCAAGATTATGAGTGAGATGACAGCTTCATGAAACCTATAAAAGCCCAACTGAATTCAAGAGAAAAACAATGTGACAAGAGTCACACTAATATCCAAAGGGCCTGTATGAATTAGATTTTTCAATTTATAGTATTCAGATTGTATAGAACATTTTAGGAATTGTTGATTTTAAAGGGCATAAATCCAAGTCATGAACTCATCTTCAAAAAATGTCTCTGTGACCCACTTTGTTCTGGTGGGGCTTATTGAGATTGAATCATTTGGATATGTATGTGCTCTTTTGGCTCTTGCATTATTTTCAGTCACATTGTTTATGACTTCTATGATTGTCTATGTAACCTGGATAGAGAAAAGCTTGCATGAACCTATGTACATCTTAATATGCGTCTTGGTTATGAATGTGATGTTGGGGAATGCATCATATTATCCCAAGCTGGCCATTGACTTGTTGTCTGGATGCTCAACCATCTCACTCGCAGGATGTCTCTGTCAATCTTTCTGTATCCAGCTTTATGCAGCTAGTGAATTGTATATTTTTACGACAATGGCATATGATCGATATCTGGCTGTAGGCCACCCTCTGAGATACCACACTCTGATGACCAACATTACAACTCAAAAAATATCACTTGCCCTATGTGTTTTTAATGTGGTGCTAGTACTTGTGGATACATCGTTGACATTAAGGCTGACTTTTTGTGGGGTAAATATCAACAATGTCTTTTGTGAGAGAATTTCTCTACAACCGCTTGCTTGTAATGATATAACAGTTAACGTTATGTATGATACGATTTTGACCTCGTGCCTTGTGATTGGCTGCTTGCTTGTAATAATGTACTGTTATATAAGAACAGTTATAATCTGTCTGAAACTTTCTGCAGAATCCTCTCTGAAAGCTCTGCATACATTGATGACTCACATATTGGCCTTCTCCATTTATATGGGCACCCTCTTGTTCGTTAATTTCAGGTACAGTCTAACCACAGGTTCTGTATCAACCAAAGTTGACGTTATCATACCTTTGATCGGTACCAGCATAGCTATTTCTGCAAACCCTCTGATCTACGGGATAAGGACCAAAGCTCTCAGAGAAAAAATTGCACACAACCTGCATAAAATTGTTTGCAGACAAAAAGAATAAAATTACCATTGTAGAGGTGTGGTATTTTTTCAAATTTCTTTTCACCTTTTTTGTGAGTCTTTAGGAAACAGGGGGCTGTAGTCCTGCCTGTTAGTGTTCTCTAAACATGGACTGCACTGTCTCAATAACTTGCTGTTTGAGCTTGCTCCATTAGGGTGTGTTAGAGAAATGCCATTCTGTGTCATGGGTGTTTAGTTCCAATAAGCAGGCTGGGGGGGCCTTATTAGCTGGTGGCGAAGGTATTAAATATTTCACATCCTAGCAAATTATCATCTCTCCTGAGCTTCTGTCTGGGGATGATGCTACAGTGAGAACTATCTTTCTCACAATCCTTTTGGCCTAGGGATTGCTGAAAGGATTTTCCCTACTGGCTGCAAGGGATGTTCTCTTTTGGGCCTGGAGGAAGTAAACTGCAGATGTCCCTCAAAAGAGAGGTGGTGAGTGACTGGCTGAGTGAAAAGTGGACATTAAAGAACTAAAGAAGGGCGGGGCCATTTAGTGGTGAAATGTGAGAACTACATACCTAACACCCTGCTACATCTCCCACCCTGTTAAGGAATTCAGTCCTTGGCATTACATTACATGTAAACATAGCAGGAGAACAGCCAAAAAAAGTATAAACACAGATAACCAGTAAACAGTTCAAAAAGAGTAATCAGAGTACTGGGCTGGCATCAGTCGCCTCATAGTTCACATGGGCAGGCAAGGTTCAGTGTTCTCAAACTTTACATTCTCTTTAGGAGGCTCGCAAGTGCTGGTTCCTCTGTTCCCCCCTGTCCACAGATCCCCACTGCAACCCTTGTCCACAGCTCACCTCTCTCTGCACCCTTTTGTCCACAGTTCACCTCTCTCTACAGCCCGTGCCCATAGCCCACCTATGCAACCCGCCATCCAGAGCTCACCTCTTCTTCCCCAGTTCATATCTCATCTTTTCTTTCCCAGTTCACAGCTCACCTTTTCTTTCCCAGTTCACAGCTCACCTTTTCTCCCCCATCCACAGCTCACCTTTTTCTCCCCCATCCACAGCTCACCTTTTCTTACCCCTGTCCACAGCTCACCTCTCTCCACAACTCACATTTGTACTCCCTGTCAATATCTCACCTCTGCACCCCCCCTGTCCACAGATTACCCCAGTCTACAATTCACCTCTGCATCCCCAACCACAGCTTATCTCTGCACCTTCACATAAGCCACAGCTTATCTCTGCACCTTCACATAAGCCACAGCTTATCACTGTCTCCTTCCACATTTCACTTCTGCACCCCCATCTATAGCTCTCACCTCTGCACCCCCAACTCTCTTACCTCTTCACAATTCACCCCCAACTCTCACCTCTGCAGAACCTGGCCCCCTCCACAGCTCTCACTTTGCACAACCAGCCACCCCTTCTAGCTCTCACAACTGCAAAAATCTTCATCCCCCTTCCCAGCTCTCACAACTGCACAAATCTTCATCCCCCTTCCCAGCTCTCACATCTTCACAAATCTTCATCCCCCTTCACAGCTCCCACATCTTCACAAGCTGCCTTTGTGCACAACCACCCACCCCTACTTTATATCCACAGCTCTCCTCTCAACTCTTCATATTACAGTTGCATACCTCACAACTTTTTGAGATGGGAACAAGGGACGCCTATTAGCAAAAGTATGTAGGAAGAGGACGCATTCCCTGCCACGCCCCTCTAAAGGCAAATTATACAAAAAAAAATTGTTAATCCCACAAGTGCTTTTTTTTTTACCACTACTTTACAAATTTACAAATGTAGCAATTTAGAAATTGAATGAAAGGTTTAGCAGTGGGAAACACTTTTTGACAGATAAAAAGTGCATTTTATATACAACTATATAGATCAGACCAAAATGTGGGACAATTGAGGAGGAAAGAGGGACAGAGGGACATTGCTCCAAATCAGGAACAGTCCTTCAAAACCAGGGACAGTTGGGAGGTATGCAGTTGTTCAGCCAGCGCCACTCAATTAAAGTGGAGGGCCACCCTAAAAAAAAAAGAAAAAAAAGAGCATTAATATGCTTTAAAAAAAAAAAAAAAAACATTTAAAAAATATATATTTTTTTACCTTATCAGAAAGCCCTGTTGCTTGGCAGTCTTCCTAATCTGCCTCCTTCCTACTCCGCAGTGATCTTCGGTCTTCTGTCTTCCTCCGCATTGTCTTCTGGGTAATGGGGCACGCTGTCTTCTGGGAACTGTGTGTTCCCTAACACAGCGTATCCCATTCACAAAGCGCTGTGCGACTCGCGCATGCGCAGTAGGAAACGGGCAGTGAAGCCGTAAGGCTCCACTGCCTGTTTCCCTTAGTGAGGATGGCGGTGCTGGGACCAGAGAGCCGAGGGACATGTCAGCCTCGGCGGCCAACATCGCGGGAGCCCTGGGAGGGTAAGTGTACTTATTAAAAGTCAGCAGCTACTTTTTTTTTAGCTGCTGACTTTTAAAAACATTTTTTTACAGCTGGTTAAGTGAATGTGGACTTTTTGTATTCAATACAGTGCATGCTGCTATGCCTAGGCAGCTTTACCTCTCAGACCCATGTAGGGCATAGCTGAAGCAAGGTTTAAGAGCACTTTCCTGGGGTCTGTGCTACGTGGGTCTGATAGGCTGCAAGCGGGGACAAAATACACAGATCCCAAACCACCAAACAAATTAAAAACATTGTAGGTGGTTGTGGTGTTGGGATGAGGGAACTGGAGGACAAGGCAGCCAGAGGTGGTGGAACAGAATCAGCTGAAAAATAACCGTTTATATACTATAGCTTTTATGAATGAATAATGATTTATGATTGTATGATGGACAGATAAATAAAAGATCTGCCTCTTCCATTCAGAAATTTTCATTCATAGACGCTATAGTACAGCTTGAAGAGGTGGCTGGAAGGAATATTCAATATTCAGCACTCTTGAGGAGTGAATAAACAGGTTCCTCAGATCTATTAACCCCTGACAGCCTGACAACTAGGAGAAAGTACAGGGATATTATGTTTATGGATCCAATGCCAATGCCGATGGCCAAGATTTCATCCTGACAGTGAGGGACAAAGAACACATCCAGCCACAATACTGTGATTCAGTGGATGATATGCCTTATGCAAGCCTTCCTTTGTGAGTCCAACTTTACTTTGCTTTTATTCATTTAATAAAGGTTACTGCACCAGGAGCCTGTGTCTCTTTTCTGTGTTTGCTTTTAATCAGAAATTGGCAGGGGTGAGTTTGGAGTCTACCTTTGTGGCCATATGTGATACATATATTTTATCAATGTCTGAAGACCAAGCTCATTTTGCAGCGCATAAACTACATTGACACACACAGCAGGAATGAATTAGCAGGAACCTTCCTTTTCATCTCAACCATTACATAGTAGTTGTAAGTCTAACATGTGAGATTTAAAAGTAATCATCAAACAACAGCCTTAGTGGGGTGTAGGTCAGGAATTATGCACACCCCCACCCCCCCCCCCCCAAAACCCATAAAAAACATATCTATTTGTAACCCAATATACACACTGCAAAGAAAAATTCAGGCCTGTACTTAGGTCAAACATACGCAACAAATGCTAAATAACCCAGCTAAGCTTGCTAGCACACTTCCACCCACCCAGTAAAGGACACACCCACCAGTGCAATTGATTCTGTCTCTTCATGTAGGCTTCAAGTGCTCACACCTGTTAATTAGGAATACACACTCTTTACAAATGAAAAAATGCCTCAGCATTGATATCTGTGCTTGGTAAAGCTCAAAATTACAGATGTCCAAGGCTCTGCCCATGATCAGTGATTCCAAAAATCTCCAAATAAAACTTGTACGTTTTTGGGCACGTGGATGGTCCAAATCAGGAAATGACAACTTTGTGAGGGGTGCTTCACACAAATTTGTCGAAAAAAGCACATTCGTCATTCATCATAAGCCTACAACATTAAAATATGTGTGCAGCATCACACCAGACTTAGACATCCATATGTGGCCCAAAATACCCCAGTTCTAGACTTGGTGCAAACCCACACTTGCTTGATTTATAATGTGATTTCTTGGGGTTCCATTATGTGAAACACATCAAAAATGTAATCACTGGTGAAAACTAAACTTTAACACCACAACATATAAATCTCTAGCCAGGTAGCAGGGTTGGGATTCAAACTCAGAGCTGCTAGGCAGTAGTGCTAGCCTGTGGACCAGTGTGCTGCCACGTTTTTAGGCTGCATCTATATGGTGTTAGACAGTCCTAAGTCCCAGGGGTGCAAGAAGTGATTCAATGCAGATGTACTGTGGAAGGCCAAAGAGCCAGTGAATAACCTGTTTCTGGCATATGCCATCTGTTTTGAAGGCTGGTTATGGCTGATTACTGTCAGCATGCTGAGAGGTAAACAACTGTCATTTTGTGGGTTTTGGCTTAGTAAGAAGCTGCAATTAGTGGTGGTGGGGAAATGTTAGAGTCCTTGCCCATGGAAAACATATGACACAATTTGCAATGGTAGTGGAACCCTCCTACAAATAAATACTACATTTAGACTCAAGGTCAGGTTATGTTTAACAACATAGAGAGAAGAGACAACTTCTCTACATGAAATGGCATGTTTGGGATTCAAACCCAGAACCTCAGTGCTGCTAGGCAGAAGTGATAACCTGTGAGCCACTGTGCTGCAACACGTGGAGCCCTCCTACACATAAATACACATATACTGCATTTCTATGGACATATAGGTGGTGGAATTACATTAGTCAGGAGTTATTGTTCTTGATTTATTCTGTAATATTTGGTGGTTCTTGGTGTGTGAGTGTAGAATAGTGATGTACCCTCTGATTTTTGAGAATGACATTTTTATTTCTGATGTTGGTACACATATCACATTTTTGGGGCTCAAATTAGGATTATTTGGAAATAATAAAAAACACGCAAAATTTTGACTCATTTTAAATTTAAGCAATGGTATTGTTTGTGGTTTGTAAAGACACCTGTGTGAGTTTGGGTAAAGATTTTTGTGAGATGGACAGCAAAAAGTGACAGAGAAAAATATATTTGACTAAAACATCAAAACATTCCACATTCTAGCATTCTTAATAGGGATGAGCCGAACACCCTTCTGTTCGGTTCGCAGCAGAACATGCGAACAGGCAAAAAATTTGTTTGAACACCATTAAAGTCTATGGGACACAAACATGAAAAATCAAAAGTGCTAATTTTAAAGGCTTATATGCAAGTTATTGTCTTAAAAAGTGTTTGGGGACCTGGGTCCTGCCCC
Organism: Lithobates sylvaticus; assembly: GCA_028564925.1. Taxonomy (NCBI): domain Eukaryota; kingdom Metazoa; phylum Chordata; class Amphibia; order Anura; family Ranidae; genus Lithobates; species Lithobates sylvaticus. The sequence continues at coordinate 211,121,856 of CM053036.1, read as the reverse complement.
AGGAGACATGTATCAATGCAGAAAAAAGTTTTAAAAACTGCAGTTTTTTCAGGAGCAGTGATTTTAATAATGCTTAAAGTGAAATAATAAAAGTGTAATATTCCTTTAAATTTCGTACCTGGGGGGGTGTCTATAGTATGCCTGTAAAGTGGCGTATGTTTCCCATGTTTATGCACGGAGACATCCCTATGTCTTCCCTGTAGCGTCAGGGGGGCCACACGGTTACATAACCGAGTGACCCTGCGCTACGGGAAAGCCATAGGAGGTCCCCGTGCATCAGAGGGAGGTGTGGCCAACCAGTTACGTAACCAAGTGACCCCACCCCCTCTGGCGCTACGGGAAAGCCATAGGGATGTTCCTGTGCATTAGATGGGGTGGGGTCATCCGACAATGTCATCGTGTGGCCCCGCCCTCAGTTGTAAAAGAACTCTCACCTGAAAGGCCCGTCATAACAGCAGGTGCCTCCCATTGAGGCAGATCGGAGGCGGCTTGTGGCTTTTTTTTTTTTTTTCGGTCCGTCGGAGCGAGAGAAGAATAAGATGAATGGACTTTGTGGGACAGTTTTATTTTTTTATTTTTTTAATAAAGGACTTGTCCCAAGGCGTGTATTGTCTTTTTTTTTTTTTTACCATTTTCACAATTTTTTGGTGAAATGGTAGGGGTATATTTGTACCCCATTACCATTTCACATGGGGGGTGGGATCTGGGGGTCCCCTTGTCAAAGGGGGCTTCCATATTTCAATAAGCCCCCCACCCACATACCCCCACAACCACTGGGCAAGGATGAGGCTCTTCTCCCCATCAACATAGGGACATGGTGCTGTGGGGGGCTACCCCAAAGCACCCTCCCAATGTTGAGGGCATGTGGCCTGGTACGGTTCAGGAGGGGGGGGCGCTCTATTGTCCCCTCCTCTTTTCCTGCGGCCTGCCAGGTTGTGTGCTCAGATAAGGGTCTGGTATGGATTTTTGGAGGGACACCACGGCATTTAAAAAAAAAAATTGGAACGGGGTTCCCCTTAAAATCCATACCAGGCCTCAAAGGGTCGGGCATGGATTTTGAGGGGGACCCCCATGCCATTTTTTAAAAATTCTGGCGCGGGGTTCCCCTTAATATCCATATAATAATATCCAATATAATTTGGGGGGACCCCCACGCATTTTTTTTTATTTGAGTTCGGGGTTCCCCTGTGGGAGAATCCCATGCTGTTTTTATCAATGAACTTTTATGTGTATTACCGGGACCGACAATTCATTGTAGCCGCGAGTACTTTTAAATTATTTTTTTTCCTTTTAGAAATGTAATTTTTCTCTGGGACTGTTCTAAACACGGGAAACAGGCACCACTTCACAGGCATACTATAGACACCCCCAGGTATGAAATTTAAAGGAATATTACACTTTTATTGTTTCACTTTAAGCATTATTAAAATCACTGCTCCTAAAAAAACAGACGTTTTTTAAAACTTTTTTTTGCATTGATACATGTCCCCTGGGGCAGGACCTGGGTCCCCAAACACTTTTTGTGACAATAACTTGAATATAAAATTAGCACTTTTGATTTCTCCCATAGACTTTTAAAGGGTTTTCTGCGGCTTTCGAATTTGCCGCAAACACCCCAAATTGTTCGCTATTCGGTGAACAGGCGAACAGCCAATGTTCGAGTTAAACTTATGTTTGACTCGAACATCGGGCTCATCCCTAATTCTTAAAAACAAAATAGAATAGATGATAAAGAAGCAACATTGTTGCAAGGACAATTTCTTTGAGAGAAAGATACATTCATCTCAACATGAAAAGTATTTATTTGGGGAAATTACAATTCTACCATTATAATCAATGGCTGAAACTTGCATTGGGCTACATAACTTTTCACAACCAACACCGCTTTTTAACCCAGCGCTAAATTTGGTATTTACTATAGCTCCCTGTAAAAAAAAATGGGAGTTAAAATGAGAGTAGTTTGCATGTCTGAGCATGCTCAGTTGTGCTGTCACCTAGTTGTAAAGAGATGGGGAATTTATTTCTTCTCAGTATTTTAAAGATATTTCAGTGTAGAAATCACTTTTTCACACACTTTAAAAGCAGATTATCTTTAAACAATATACCACATATTCCAGTACCATTTAGGTGATCATATCATGCTCTAAACATACACACTTCAGATTAATTCACTCCTTGGAGTCTAAACAAGGAGATTGAGGTGAATAGTGTCATTTTAGGTTTAGCATTTATTTTCATTTATAAAAATATATAATGGATAATTGACATACCACATGGACATGCCACAAGAAACATAAAACAACATTTGGTAAATCTATATTATACATATAATTATACATTAAAGCAGTTTTTAAAGTTTGTTTTAATCACCTATAGCTGCTGATTAATTCTCTTTCTACTTCTTTTCTATGTATTTATTTTTTTATTTATTATGACTCTGTCTCTCTGACTCATCTATGTGAGTGGTGTGTATGAGGTATAATTATGGGTCATGCCATTGTGTTTAAATGCCGATATATATTATATCCTTATAATGCATTTTATATCCTTATAATGCATTTTTATCAATGCATTACCACAAGTGTGTTTTAGGATAGTTTCTCTTTGTAAGATTAATCTTGCCAAATATTCTTTATAATTCATTTTTGTGATATTGTATCAATGTTCTTTTTAATTCTACTTATTTTTTTAGTTCTACTTATTTATTTAGTTTTTTTGTATCACTCAATACCCTGCTTACTGTAACGCCCTTTTTGCAAACTATGTCATACTGGCCAAGTAGATAAGTCTCTATGCTGTCATTTATGAACCCCTGCCATTCCATTCGGGCCCATTCGCTGCCTATGCTCACATAGACTGTCCATCATAAATAGAGGATGATCGCGGGTGCCCAATAAGGCTTTGAGAAAGGAGCAGGGCGGCTTTGAAATGCATTAGCTATGCTCCTGTCCTCCGTCAGACGCTGATGTCACTCCCAGCACCTCAAGCTTGGCATTCTCCGACTCCGCAGAGAATTACAGCGGAAGCTGCGATGTCCTTTTCCAAGTGAAGCAGTTAATCCCCTGGACTGTTCACATCCCCATAAGACAGTGACCATCTCGATTCTGGCAGATCGGATAAGCGCTTCTCTTATCTCCTAAATGTGAGATTCTTACTGTTTTCAATAAACTTGCTGAGTTGTGCAACAGCTGCACCCACAGTGGCGCTGTTTGTTTTGTTTTTATTTCTGGAAATACTCCCCACAAAGCAACATATGGAATGGCAATAGAAATAGGCATTAGGCAATGGCAGATAGCAATTTTGTACAACACCACAAACAAGGACCCCCTTAAAATGTCATTGTATCTGAACCCTGAAAATAGGGAGGTCCTAACTAATGGGGCAGAACTGGAAGCTAAAAAGGTCCCTCAGTCTCTCAAAACCCCTCCCACTGGCCAGTATACTATGAAAAGTTTTTTTGTTGGAACCCTCAAGTTTAAATGGATCCCACAGTAAAGGGCATAAATACCCAAAATGTATCCCAAGCAAGGTGGCACTGTCTCCTTAAGAAGCGGATAAGGAAGCTGTGGCTTATGGCCTCTCACCATCAGGCAGTCTGAGAAATAGATAACAAAATTATGGCCCATGGCCTCTCACCACCTTGCAGTAGACTGTGACAGTGGTAATGAAGTTGTGGCCCATGGCCTCTCACCACTTTGCAGTCTGTTATTGAGCCTCCTGGCATCAGAAACAGCGACCCTGTAGTGGTCTCTCATGAAACCACTGGTGCCCCTTACATCCAGCTGTGTGCCCTCCTCTCACATATGGCAGCCTAGTCTCTCCCTGACACTGTGCCAAACACTTACAATTGGCAACTATTCAACTCAGCAGCCCAGTCTTTGGTCAACACTAGGGATGGGCCCGGTGTTCGATTCAAACCCACGTTCGAATCGAGCACCGGGCGTTCGCCCGCTCGGCGAGCCCAGAACTATTTGGGCTGTTCGCATCACATTCGTGTGATGCGAGCGGCCCGCAATGCATTGCGCCAGTGGCAGTGCATTGCTGGCTGATGATTGGCCAAGCATGCACTGTGACCCCGCATGCTTGGCCAATCACAGCGCCGGCAGCGAGGAGAGCAATAATTGGCTACAGGCAGGACGCCTGTAGCCAATTATAGCTCAGGGGCTTTAGTACATGCCCCACTGTATAAAAGGCCGCTGCGCCGTCGGCCTAGTGCACATGTGTTCCGGCTTGATTCTGAATAGGCAGACTGCTGCTGCTGATTCATTGCTGATCCATTGCTGATTTATTGCTGTTTCATTGCTGATTCATTATCATTACTACTGAAGTGAATACTGATCATTTCTGCTGATTGCACTGCTGCTGAGTGGTGACATTATCTGCTGCTGAGTCTAACTGCTTGGATTCTGGGGATTAGTCTGGTGTGTGCGTACTGTTAGTACAGCATTGCAGTAGCACCCTGTCCTATGCTGTTAGTACAGCATTGCACCATAACCTTCTGTCCTATTGTGATCTAAGGCAGGCAGGCAGGGATTTATAGCAGCTAGTGTGTGTGTCAGCACACATAAAACCACCTCAGTCACTCTATCTGCTATAAGGCCCAATTCTTGTAATCGAAGGCAGACAGGCATCTCCAGGAGCTAGCTAGCTTGTGTGTGTGTGTGCTCTGTTAGTACATAACACCTAAAACCACATCAGCCTCTGTATTTGCTCTAAGGCCCAGTTGTTGTCAGTCATATAAGGCAGTCTCTATCTGCCGTAAGGCCCATTTCTTGTCATCGAAAGCAAGAAGACAGGCATCTCCGCTAGCTAGCTTGTGTGTGTGTGCTCTGTTAGTACATCACACCTAAAACCACATCAGCCTCTGTATTTGCTCTAAGGCCCAGTTGTTGTCAGTCATATAAGGCAGTCTCTATCTGCCGTAAGGCCCATTTCTTGTCATCGAAAACAAGCAGACAGGCATCTCCGCTAGCTTGTGTGTGCTCTTTTAGTACATCACACCTAAAACCACATCAGCCTCTGTATTTGCTCTAAGGCCCAGTTGTTGTCAGTCATATAAGGCAGTCTCTATCTGCTGTAAGGCCCATTTCTTGTCATCGAAAGCAAGCAGACAGGCATCTCCAGGAGCTAGCTAGCTTGTGTGTGTGTGTGCTCTGTTAGTACATCACACCTAAAACCACATCAGCCTCTGTATTTGCTCTAAGGCCCAGTTGTTGTCAGTCATATAAGGCAGTCTCTATCTGCCGTAAGGCCCATTTCTTGTCATCGAAAGCAAGCAGACAGGCATCTCCACTAGCTTGTGTGTGTGTGTGTTCTGTTAGTACATCACACCTTAAACCACATCAGCCTCTGTATTTGCTCTAAGGCCCAGTTGTTGTCAGTCATATAAGGCAGTCTCTATCTGCCGTAAGGCCCATTTCTTGTCATCGAAAGCAAGCAGACAGGCATCTCCAGGAGCTAGCTAGCGTGTGCTCTGTTAGTACATCACACCTAAAACCACATCAGCCTCAGTATTTGTTCTAAGGCCCAGTTGTTGTCAGTCATATAAGGCAGTCTCTATCTGCCGTAAGGCCCATTTCTTGTCATCGAAAGCAAGCAGACAGGCATCTCCGCTAGCTTGTGTGTGTGTGTGTTCTGTTAGTACATCACACCTTAAACCACATCAGCCTCTGTATTTGCTCTAAGGCCCAGTTGTTGTCAGTCATATAAGGCAGTCTCTATCTGCCGTAAGGCCCATTTCTTGTCATTGAAAGCAGACAGGCATCTCCAGGAGCTAGCTAGCTTGTGTGTGTGCTCTGTTAGTACATCACACGTAAAACCACATCAGCCTCTGTATTTGCTCTAAGGCCCAGTTGTTGTCAGTCATATAAGGCAGTCTCTATCTGCCGTAAGGCCCATTTCTTGTCATCGAAAGCAAGCAGACAGGCATCTCCAGGAGCTAGCTTGTGTGTGTGCTCTGTTAGTACATCACACCTAAAACCACATCAGCCTCTGTATTTGTTCTAAGGCCCAGTTGTTGTCAGTCATATAAGGCAGTCTCTATCTGCTGTAAGGCCCATTTCTTGTCATCGAAAGCAAGCAGACAGGCATCTCCGCTAGCTTGTGTGTGTGTGTGTTCTGTTAGTACATAACACCTTAAACCACATCAGCCTCTGTATTTGCTCTAAGGCCCAGTTGTTGTCAGTCATATAAGGCAGTCTCTATCTGCCGTAAGGCCCATTTCTTGTCATCGAAAGCAGACAGGCATCTCCAGGAGCTAGCTAACTTGTGTGTGTGTGTGCTCTGTTAGTACATCACACGTAAAACCACATCAGCCTCTGTATTTGCTCTAAGGCCCAGTTGTTGTCAGTCATATAAGGCAGTCTCTATCTGCCGTAAGGCCCATTTCTTGTCATCGAAAGCAAGCAGACAGGCATCTCCAGGAGCTTGCTAGCTTGTGTGTGCTCTGTTAGTACATCACACCTAAAACCACATCAGCCTCTGTATTTGCTCTAAGGCCCAGTTGTTGTCAGTCATATAAGGCAGTCTCTATCTGCCGTAAGGCCCATTTCTTGTCATCGAAAGCAGACAGGCATCTCCAGGAGCTAGCTAGCGTGTGTGCTCTGTTAGTACATCACACCTAAAACCACATCAGCCCCTGTATTTGCTCTAAGGCCCAGTTGTTGTCAGTCATATAAGGCAGTCTCTATCTGCCGTAAGGCCCATTTCTTGTCATCGAAAGCAAGCAGACAGGCATCTCCGCTAGCTAGCTTGTGTGTGTGTTCTGTTAGTACATCACACCTTAAACCACATCAGCCCCTGTATTTGCTCTAAGGCCCAGTTGTTGTCAGTCATATAAGGCAGTCTCTATCTGCCGTAATGCCCATTTCTTGTCATCGAAAGCAGACAGGCATCTCCAGGAGCTAGCTAGCTTGTGTGTGTGCTCTGTTAGTACATCACACCTAAAACCACATCAGCCTCTGTATTTGCTCTAAGGCCCAGTTGTTGTCAGTCATATAAGGCGGTCTCTATCTGCCGTAAGGCCCATTTCTTGTCATCGAAAGCAAGCAGACAGGTATCTCCAGGAGCTAGCTAGCTTGTGTGTGCGTGCTCTTTTAGTACATCACACCTAAAACCACATTAGCCTCTGTAATTTGCTCTAAGGCCCAGTTGTTGTCAGTCATATAAGGCAGTCTCTATCTGCCGTAAGGCCCATTTCTTGTCATCGAAAGCAGACAGGCATCTCCAGGAGCTAGCTTGTGTGTGTGCTCTGTTAGTACATCACACCTAAAACCACATCAGCCTCTGTATTTGCTCTAAGGCCCAGTTGTTGTCAGTCATATAAGGCAGTCTCTATCTGCCGTAAGGCCCATTTCTTGTCATCGAAAGCAAGCAGACAGGCATCTCCAGGAGCTAGCTAGCTTGTGTGTGTGCTCTGTTAGTACATCACACCTAAAACCACATCAGCCCCTGTATTTGCTCTAAGGCCCAGTTGTTGTCAGTCATATAAGGCAGTCTCTATCTGCCGTAAGGCCCATTTCTTGTCATCGAAAGCAAGCAGACAGGCATCTCCAGGAGCTAGCTTGTGTGTGTGCTCTATTAGTACATCACACATAAAACCACATCAGCCTCTGTATTTGCTCTAAGCCCCAGTTGTTGTCAGTCATATAAGGCAGTCTCTATCTGCTGTAAGGCCCATTTCTTGTCATTGAAAGCAAGCAGACAGGCATCTCCGCTAGCTTGTGTGTGTGTGATCTGTTAGTACATCATGCCTAAAACCACATCAGCCTCTGTATTTGCTCTAAGGCCCAGTTGTTGTCAGTCATCTAAGGCAGTCTCTATCTGCCGTAAGGCCCATTTCTTGTCATCGAAAGCAAGCAGACAGGCATCTCCAGGAGCTAGCTAGCTTGTGTGTGTGTGTGCTCTGTTAGTACATCACACCTAAAACCACATCAGCCTCAGTATTTGTTCTAAGGCCCAGTTGTTGTCAATCATATAAGGCAGTCTCTATCTGCCGTAAGGCCCATTTCTTGTCATCGAAAGCAGACAGGCATCTCCAGGAGCTTGCTAGCTTGTGTGTGTGTGCTCTGTTAGTACATCACACCTAAAACCACATCAGCCTCTGTATTTGCTCTAAGGCCCAGTTGTTGTCAGTCATATAAGGCAGTCTCCATCTGCCGTAAGGCCCATTTCTTGTCATCGAAAGCAAGCAGAGAGGCACCTCCAGGAGCTAGCTAGCTTGTGTGTGTGTGTGCTCTGTTAGTACATCACACCTAAAACCACATCAGCCTCTGTATTTGCTCTAAGGACCAGTTGTTGTCAGTCATATAAGGCAGCCTCTATCTGCCGTAAGGCCCATTTCTTGTCATCAAAGGCAGACAGGCATCTCCAGGAGCTAGCTAGCTTGTGTGTGTGTGTGCTCTGTTAGTACATCACACATAAAACCACATCAGCCTCTGTATTTGCTCTAAGGCCCAGTTGTTGTCAGTCATATATGGCAGCCTCTATCTGCCATAAGGCCCTGTTGCTGTCATCTAAGGCAGCCATCTGCAGGAGTTAGTGTGTGTGCTGTGTGACTCCAGCACAATATACACTACCCACTACAATGCCTGCAAGACCGCCAAGGAGAGGCAGACAATCCCGAGGCAAGAACACAGGGCAAGCAGGCTCTGTTTCTAGAGACAACAGTGCTGGTCGTGGATGTGGACGTGGTCACGCATCGTCATCAGCATGTGGCCATGGGACACGCTTGTCCTTGTTTTCGGCAGCTGGACATGTTGAGCCGCATCATGCCGAAGGCTTGGTAGAATGGATGACCAAGCCCTCCTCATCCTCCTCATCCTCTTTCACCCAGGCTCAGGATACTGGCAGAGCAGCTGCCAATGCGTACTCAATGGCATCATCAGGCACCCCTTCCCTAGACCCACCATGCCCTCCTGAGGAGTCCCCCGAACTGTTTGAGCACAGTGTTGGGTACATGCTCCAGGAGGATGCCCAACGTTTTGAAGGCTCGGATGATGATACCCAGCTAGAGGAAGGCAGTAGCGTGCGCGCAGAGAGAGGGGATGCTCAAGGACAGCAATCTGGCAGTCATGTTCCACCAGCTGCAGCTTACTGCCAGGTTTGCTCCAGTGGTGATAAGGGAGGGGATGATGAGGTCACTGACTCCACGTGGGTGCCTGAAGGGAGAGAGGAGGAGGAGGAGGAGAAGGCGGCGGCACATGTCCAACGAGGCAGGATGCCCTCCGGAGGCCAGGTAGAGGCCAGCACACCAACTGAATCACACCGCAGAGCTCCGCCTGTGCAGGGCGCTGCCTCTGCACGTTATCACAACAGTTCTTTGGTGTGGGCCTTTTTTGAGACGAGTGCATCAGATCGCACCACTGCTATTTGCAACATATGTCTGAAGCGTATCTCGCGTGGCCAAAACATCAGCTGCTTGGGCACCACAAGCATGACCAGACATATGTCGACCTGCCATGCAGCTCGTTGGCAAGCGCACATTAAAGACCCACACCAAAGAACAAAGCGGACCTCTCCTTGCTCCTCATCAGCTGGGATCTCCAACCCCACTATATTTTCAGTCCTCTCTGAAAGCTGCTCTGAGAGGAATGAAGGTGTAGAATTAGGTGTGTCACAGCCAAGTACTTGCAGTACACCGACGTCCGATTCTACCAGGCAAATTTCCCTGCCCCAGCTGCTGGACCGTCGAAAGAAGTTTACTCCCAGCCATCCACATGCCCAGCGGTTGAATGCTAGCTTGGCCAAATTGCTAGCACTTCAACTGCTGCCTTTTCAGTTGGTAGACTCGGCCCCCTTCCGTGAGTTTGTTCAATGTGCGGTTCCTCAGTGGCAGGTTCCCAAACGCCACTTTTTCTCACGGAAGGCGATTCCGGCTCTCTACCGTCATGTGGAAGGCAATGTCCATGCCTCGCTTGACAGGGCAGTCAGTGGTAAGGTGCATATTACCGCTGACTCATGGTCCAGCAGGCATGGACAGGGGCGTTATCTGTCTTTCACGGCCCATTGGGTCACTCTATTGGCAGCTGGGATGGATGCAGGACAAGGTGCAGTAGTGTTGGAGGTTGTTCCGCCACCATGCCTCCAAAATGCTACTACTGGTTGTGACACACCTCTCTCCTCCACCCCCTCCTCTTCTTCTTCCTCCATGGCCTCTTCGAGTGCTCTGTCCTTGGAACCAGCGGTGCTCCGTAGGCGTACAAGGGGCTACGCGAGTACGCAGGCAAAAAGATGCCATGCCGTGCTTGCGCTGGTGTGTTTGGGGGACAGGAGCCACACTGGGGCAGAGGTTCTGGCAGCTCTGCAGGGGCAGGCCGAGAGATGGTTGACGCCACGCCAGCTTAAGCCAGGAATGGTGGTTTCTGACAATGGCACCAACCTCCTCTCCGCCCTGCGACAGGGGCAGCTCACCCATGTGCCCTGTATGGCTCACGTCCTCAACCTGGTGGTGCAGCGGTTCTTGGGCAGGTACCCAGGCTTACAGGATGTCCTGAGGCAGGCCAGGAAAGTCTGTGTGCATTTCCGCCGATCGTATAATGCCAGTGCTCGGCTGGCTGAGCTGCAAAAGGAGTTGAACCTGCCCAAGAACCGCCTTATATGTGACATGCCCACCAGGTGGAACTCAACGTTGGCCATGCTGCAGCGACTGCACACGCAGCAGAGGGCCATCAATGAGTACCTTTGTGACTACGGCACCAGGACAGGGTCAGAGGAGCTTGGATTTTTTTTCTCCACGCCAGTGGAGCATGATCAGGGATGCATGCACTGTCCTGTCACCATTTGAGGAGGCCACAAGGATGGTGAGCAGTGACAGTGCATGCATCAGTGACACTGTACCTCTTCTCCACCTGTTGGAGCATATGCTGCGTGGGATAATGGACAGGGCACTTGAGGCAGAACAGAGGCAGAAAGAGGAGGACTTCCTTGCCTCTCAAGGCCCCCTTTATCCAGACAGTGTTCCTTCTGTCCCACCCATCACACAGGAAGAGGAGGAGGAGGAGGAGGATTGTGTGAGCATGGAGGTGGAGCCTGGCACTCAGCATCAGCAGCAGCAGCAGCAGCAGCAGCAGCAGCAGCAGCAGCAGCAGTCTTTTAGGGATGATGTACAGTCCCAACAAACCAGTGGACTTGTACGTGGCTGGGAGGAGGTGGCTGGCGATCATGTCGCCCTCAGTGACCCAGAAGACTCCGGACCGAATGCCTCAGCTAACCTACGTTGCATGGCCTCCCTGATCCTGCAAAGCCTGCGGAAGGATTCTCGTATTCTTCGGATCAAGGAGAGGGACCATTACTGGCTGGCCACTCTCCTTGATACACGGTAAGGTTGCGGACCTTATCTTGCCGTCGCAGAGGGAGCAGAGGATGAGACATCTCAGGGAGGCCTTGCAGAAAGGTCTGTGCAACGCGTTCCCAGAAACTGGGAGGTTACAAACTCCTGGTCCTGGACGACGAGTTGCTGAGGCTTCATAAAGATAAATCAGTCTTGGATCACCACCAGCTACCAGGCAACTGAAGCGGATATAACTGAATAATTTATAATGTCACATCCCTTCAAGACTGCCTATGCTGATGCTGAGTGACTGTCCTGTTATTTTCACTGACTATCCTCTTCCTCCTCCTCAATGATCCATTCCTTGATAGCTTGGAAGAACATTTTTGTTTTCTGGGTGCCACCACACCAGTGCCTAAGGCACAATTTTTCAGCCCCTGTTTAACAGGGGCGTGTAATTACAATTTTTTATGCAATGCTTTGCAACAGGTCTCATTGCTGTGCTCAGAGTACAGTATCTGTGAGGGGTTGCAGTGTTGTGGCACCAGCACCAGTGCCTAAGGCACAATTTTTCAGCCCCTGTTTAACAGGGGCGTGTAATTACAATTTTTTAAGCAATGCTTTGCAACAGGTCTGACTGCAGTGCTCCAAGTACAGTATCTGTGAGGGGTTGCAGTGTTTTGGCACCAGCACCAGTGCCTAAGGCACAATTTTTCAGCCCCTGTATAACAGGGGCGTGTAATTACAATTTTTTATGCAATGCTTTGCAACAGGTCTCATTGCTGTGCTCAGAGTACAGTATCTGTGAGGGGTTGCAGTGTTGTGGCACCAGCACCAGTGCCTAAGGCACAATTTTTCAGCCCCTGTTTAACAGGGGCGTGTAATTACAATTTTTTATGCAATGCTTTGCAACAGGTCTCATTGCTGTGCTCAGAGTACAGTATCTGTGAGGGGTTGCAGTGTTGTGGCACCAGTACCAGTGCCTAAGGCACAATTTTTCAGCCCCTGTATAACAGGGGCGTGTAATTACAATTTTTTATGCAATGCTTTGCAACAGGTCTCATTGCTGTGCTCAGAGTACAGTATCTGTGATGGGTTGCAGTGTTGTGGCACCAACACCAGTGCCTAAGGCACAATTTTTCAGCCCCTGTTTAACAGTGGCGTGTAATTACAAATCTTGATCTAATAGTTCACAGCAGGGCCCATTCCTGCGCCCACGAAGAGTAACTGTGAGGGCTTACAGTCTTGTGGCAACACCGTCCACCACCACCACCACCACCAAAGGCCCAATTTTTCTGCCCTGTTCAACAGGTGCATGCAATTACAAATCTTGATCTAATAATTCACAGCAGGGCCCATTCCTGCGCCCACCAAGAGTAACTGTGAGGGCTTACAGTCTTGTGGCAACACCGTCCACCACCACCAAAGGCCCAATTTTTCTGCCCTGTTCAACAGGTGCATGCAATTACAAATCTTGATCTAATAATTCACAGCAGGGCCAATTCCTGTGCCCACCAAGAGTAACTGTGAGGGCTTACAGTGTTGTGGCTACACCAACATCTAATGGGGAAAATTTCTGCAGACTATATACGGCAGGCCCCTACTTTCAAACATCCAACTTACAAACGACTCCTACTTGCAAACGGAAGGAGAAAACAGGAAGTGAGATGAAATCTACCCCTAGGAAGGGAAATTCTATCCTGCTACATTTAATTTGGGAAAAAGGTATCTCCTCTCTACTGATGCTTTATCACCAATCCTTGTTTCAATTAAAATCCCACTTTTCCAAAAACATCTGTCATTGGGACAGAAAGTGAGGTGAAATGTTCTGAACAGATGTGCAAAGACAGAAAATAATACAAGGGTGATAACCCCTCCCTATGTTCTCCAAAAAGCTTAAAAATAATTTTTTTTTTTTGGATGGAGCTACACTTAAAAATGTACCTGTTCAGATTCTATTTAAGAACAAACCTACAGTCTCTGTCTTGTTTGCACCGCCTGTATATTGCTGTTCAGAGTATATAGGGTTGTAGGTATAGGGTTTTATTTTGGGTGCGGGGTTCCCCTTAATATCCATACAAGACCCAAAGGGGCTGGGGTGGGGGGGGGGTGATGGGGTAGCCATGTCATTTTTCTCAAGGATTTTCAGCCATATTGCCAGGACAAGACATGACATTAAAGCCGCAAGTGGTTTTAAATGGCTTCTTTTTTTCCTTTACAAATGTAATTTTGCGCAGGGACAGTTCTAAACACGGGAAACACATGCCACTTCACAGGCATACTTTAGACACCCCCCAGGTACCATATTTAAAGGAATATTTCACTTTTTTTTTTTTCACTGTGCATCATTAAAATGACTGCTCCCGAAAAAACTTTAGTTTTTAAAAGTTCTTTTTGCATTGATATATGTCCCCTGGGGCAGGACCCGGGTCCCCAAACCTGTTTTATGACATTAACATGCATATTGGCCGTTATAATTAGCACTTTTGATTTTGAACGTTCGCGTCCATTGTAACGAATAGGGTTCGAAAAATTCGCACAAACTTTCGGTCCGCTCGAAGGTTCTGGTGCGAACCGAACCTGGGGGTGTTCGGCTCATCCCTAGTCAACACTCATATCCAGTGTGTGACTGCTCTGAGCTACGGACTTCTCATTTCTTTTTCTCCTCCTGCAGATCTTTTGGTCCTCTTGGGACTTGTAGTCCTATCTAGTCCTTGGCTTCATAGAGATCTATTACTTGGGGACTACATCCCCTATAGTTCCAGGTGACTTCCAGCAGTCTTTTTTCTCTCTCAGGCTGAACAGCAGACAATCATCATGTGTCCTCTGCGGTCTCGAGCGATGGACAGAGCTTCATTTTGGCTCACTGTGTCTGCATCACAGCACCAGCAAAATAGTTGCGGTCATGGGTTAGGCTCAGAGACCAGTAGCTATAACAGTAGAAAGGCAAACACCGACCAGCAAAAGTACAGAAGCAGGTCATCTTGGCAGATGGCGCAGGCTCACCCGAGGTGCAAGGTCTAAGCAATAACCATTATTTACCACAGTTCCTGATAGGGGAGATGGGTTTTGCTGCATGTTAGTATCAGGTCACAATTCTCAGGATCACCCCTTCAGTAGCAGATATAGTAGGTAGGGACCAAGCAGAAGCATAGTCAGTAAACAAGCCAAAGGTCATTAATAAGGTTTTGCAGGTAGGGATCAAGTAAAAATAAACCACAAATCAAGGCATAGACACCCCAACTTAAAGCGGCCACCATCTATCATGCATCTGGTTGGTGAGCCTGATGTGAAGAGGAAGGGCTCTCCTTCAGCTCCAGCTCAGCAGCTGCTGATAGTGAAACCGTAGCTGTGAGAGCATTGCGAGGTATGAGTGCCTGTAATCAGTCCAGTAGTCTGCACTGGTAGTAGCTGACACTTCACTGGAAGGATGCCAGAAAACACATCACATCAGGGCAGATTGGGGTATATTACCCTCCTATAAGAGGAATTTGTTCACCAGATGCACTTGCTATAGGGGAATTGGGTTTGGGTCAGACACCCTGGACTTTAAGATGCTTGTCTTGAGTGGTTATGCATTTAATGGGGTGGAGGTTGAAGGGTGTTGGTATTAATAACAATTATTACATTTTTATAATGTTTTGATTCTGTACCTAATAAAGGTTTGAGTTTTCAACAAAAAGCGTTTTTTTTTTAACTTAACTGTGTACATGCCATGAGTGTCCATAGATGGTGGCCGCTTTAGGCCGGGGTACCTATGCCTTGATTTGTGGTTTAGTTAGCTTGCTTTGATGACCACCAGGCCATGTATGGACTTTGTGAGTCGGCATATAGTTGTTAATTCACTCCCTGTGGTAACCACATTATTTCTTGGGATCAAGTGGTAGCATAGTCTAGGAAAAAGTCAAAGGTTGATAACGAATGGGTGCAGTTTTAGAATGAATGGAAGCATAGTCAAGAAACAGTCAGTAGCAAGTGGTAGTGGATATAAGGACAGCTTCAGGTACGCAAAGGAGCATGATATCAGCTGGAGAGAGCACGATAATCAGGCAAACAGAAAGTGCAAAAGCATGGCTTAAATAGGAAGTTCATGGGAGGAGCAAAGAGGTCAGGGAAACAGGACAAGGTTTTCTAAGGACTCAGGCAGGGAGCTGTCCAGCATCCCTGGTGGCACAGCAAGAGGAGCAACTGCCAGACACAGTGTTGGTCGTGGGTTCAGATCCTGTTTCTGGCAAAAATGTTGTCTCTTTCTGTAGCTCACTGTAAGCAAAAAAAAAGTATCAAAGCGAAAACTATCTAATAAATATGTGTGTTATGATTCATTTTTCAGATGAAAATTTCCTTTTCGGAGACTCAGATGCATAGTAAGCTCTGAATGGACATAGTAATGTTTCACAATGAATGAAAAAAGTTATGATGAAATTAACTAATGAATTATTTTCATTCGGATGACATCACATGATATGATAGTAGTTTGGGCCCATGGGGAAATTAATTAAATTTTTCTAATTTATTCGATAATTCGGATAATGAATGAATCTGAATTTTGTGGCATTCATTAATTTGGATGCACATGGCGCCAGTTGATATTGTCCAATCAGCTCATGCCATTTCTCTTGGGTTGGACTAGCATCCGAAAATATTGAATCCTTTTGATTCAATAATATATCGGATATATAGCAGTCTTCAGAATAAGCTGCAACATTTTTCTAATTCAACCAACGAATATATACAAAATGAATGCCAAAGATACGGAACAAATTCTGAAGACGAATCTGTTCAACTTAACGAATATGACAAAACATAATTCTTTAATCAATGAATGCATGCAAAATGAAAATTTACAGCTTGCACATGTCTACTATCTAATAAAAGCTTTTTCTTTCAGGTTGTAATGTTTCACAATGAGGTGCTGCTGCTGTGTTTAAAGGGGTTGTAAAGGAAAACATATTTTTTTAAAAATAACAAACATGTTATACTTACCTCCACTGTGCAGCTCGTTTTGCAGTGTGGCCCCGAACCTGGTCTTCTGGGGTCCCTCGGCGGCTGTCTCGGCTCCCCCCCGCAAGTGCTTCTCACCTAAAAGCGAGCTCCCTCGCATGGTGAGAAGCACTTGCGGGTGCGCTCCGGTGATACAGCCGGCCCCGCCAATGGCTGCGCTGCTTTCAATCCATCCACTCTAGCCAATCAACGGCCAGGGTGAGCGGCGAAGAGGACGTCATGGGGCGAGCGCAGGATTTTCGAGGGGTCAGGTAAGAGAAACGGGGGGTCTGGGGGGGCCGGTATAGTCAGATGTTTTTTCACCTTAATGCATAGAATGCATTAAGGTGAAATTTTTTTTTACCTTTACAACCCCTTTAAGTCAAGCTAAAAGTAAATTAAAAAAACCAATTATACACTGAAGACATGTGATGCCAGAATCCCACGGCATCACCGTGGCTGTCTATGGAAATTGTACTGTGTTGTAACACCGGCTAAAAGGCATCTTCTAAGCATATATTTTAAAAGATTGATGTTTATCCCATGTCATTGTGGAAGCAACACTTAAAGATTCAAACATTTTTGCTGTACAATATTTGTTTTCTTTGTTAAATGTCCTACATGGCAATACCCATCATCCCATGCCTTTTTTAACAATAGCTTCCCTATTAACCTTGAAAATGGCCAGAATTCAGTATCAATATTGGTCCTCCATAGACTTAAATAAGGTTTCTTGCTTAATTCTGGTTTTATGGATCGCTACTTTAGACCCAAACCAAAGACAAATCACTCTGGAAATACGATCAGGTCCATAAATATTGGGACATCAACACAATTCTAATCTTTTTGGCTCTTTACACCACCACAATAGATTTGAAATGAAACAAACACGATGTGCTTTAACTGCAGACTTTCAGCTTTAACCACCTGATTACTTTGCACTTAAACCCCCCTCGTGACCAGACCAATTTTCAGCTTTTGGCGCTGACGCACTTGGAATGACAATTGCGCGGTCATACGACACTGTACCCAAATGAAATTGTTATCATTTTTTTCCCACAAATAGAGCTTTCTTTTGGTGGTATTTGATCACCTCTGCGTTTTTTTATTTTTTGCGCAATAAACAAAAGAAGAGCGACAAATTTAAAAAAAAAAAAACAATATTTTTTACTATTTGCTATAATAAATATCCCCAAAAAATATATAAAAAAACTTTTTTTTCCTCAGTTTAGGCCGAAACGTATTCTACATATTTTTGGTAAAAAAAAAAATCGCAATTAGCGATTATTGATTAGTTTGCGCAAAAGTTATAGCATTTACAAAATAGGGGATAGTTTTATAGCATTTTTATTAATATTTTTTTTTTTTACTAGTAATGGCGGCGATCAGCGATTTTTTATTGTGACTGCGACATTATGGCGGACATGGCGGACACATCGGACATTTTTGACACATTTTTGGCACCGTTGTCATTTATACAGCAATCAATGCTATTTAAATGCATTGATTGCTGTATAAATGACACTGGCAGTGAAGGGGTTAACCTCTAGGGGGCGGGGAGGGGTTAATTATGTTCCCTGTTAGTGTTTCTTACTGTGGGGGGAGGGGACTCACAAGGGGAGGAGACCGATCGGTGTGTCTCTGTACAGAGAACACACCATCGGCTCCTCTCCTCTGACAGGACCGTTGATCTGTGTGTTTACACACACAGATCCACGGTCCCGCTGTGTTACCGGGCAATCGCGGGTGCCCAGCGGACATCGCGGCCGCTGGGCACGCGCATCGGGTGCCCAGTGACACGGCGAGAGCACGCGCGCGCCCCCGGCGGCGCGCGCGCGCGCTCCCTGGAGTGCATGGAAGGGGAGGACGTCATATGACGTGCTCCCGGCACAACAGATCCGCGCTGTAGCCGTCATTTGGCTATAGCGCGGATCTCAGCTGGTTAATTTGAGGGTATTTACATCCAAAACAGGTGAACAGTGTAGGAATTACAACAGTTTGTACCTGTGCCTCCCACTTTTTAAGGGACCAAAAGTAATGAGACAATTGGCTGCTTCGCTGTTCCATGACCAGGTGTGTGTTATTCCCTCATTATCCCATTTACAAGGAGAAGATAAAAGGTCCATAGTTAATTTCAAGTGTGCTATTTGCATTTTGAATCTGTTGCTGTCAACTCTCAATATGAGATCCAAAGAGCTGTCACTATCAGTGAAGCAAGCCATCATTAGGCTGAAAAATCAAAACAAACCCATCAGAGAGATAGCAGAAACATTAGGTGTGGCCAAATCAACTGTTTGGAACATCCTTAACCACTTCAGCCCCGAAGGATTTTACCCCCTTCCTTACCAGAGCACTTTCTGCGATTCGACACTGCGTCGCTTTAACTAACAATTGCGCAGTCGTGCGACTTTGCACCCAAACAAAATTAAAGAAATAGAGCTTTCTTTTGGTGGTATTTGATCACTTCTGCGGTTTTTATTTTTTGCGCTATAAACAAAAGAAGAGCGACAATTTTGAAAAAAAACACAATATTTTTTACTTTTTGCTATAATAAATATCCCTTTTTAAAAAAAAAAAAAAAAAAAATGTATTCTTCTACATATTTTTGGTAAAAAAAATCGCAATAAGCGTATATTGATTGGTTTGCGCAAAAGTTATAGTGTCTACAAAATAGGGGATATATTTATTGGATTTTTTTTTTTTTACTAGTAATGGCGGCGATCTGCTATTTTTTTCGTGACTGTGACATTGCGGCGGACACTTCGGACACTTTTGACACATTTTTGGGACCATTCACATTTACACAGCGATCGTTGCTATAAAATTGCACTGATTACTGTGTAAATGTGACTGGCAGGGAAGGGGTTAACACTAGGGGGCGCTGCAGGGGTTAATATGTTCCCTATGGGAGTGATTCTAACTGTGGGGGGAGGGGACTTACAAGGGGAGGAGACCGATCGGTGTTCCTCTGTACTGGGAACACACCATCGGTCTCCTCTCCACTGACAAGACATGGATCTGTGTGTTTACACACACAGGTCCACGGTCCTGCTGTGTTCCCGGGCAATTGCGGGTGCCCGGCGGACATTGAGGCCACTGGGCACGTGCACCGGGTCCCGAGCGACGCCGCATGCGCGCACCCCAGGTGGTCGGGAATGGGAGGACGTCATATGACGCCCACCCAGGATGGGAGATCCCCCTTGTGGGTGTCATATGACTATGGGTGGGTATTGAAGCGGTTAAAAAGAAAGAACGCACCGGTGAGCTCAGTAACACCAAAAAACCCGGAAGACCACAGAAAACAACTGTGGTGGATGACTGAAAAATTCTTACCCTGGTGCAGAAAACACCCTTCACAACTGTTGGCCGGATCAAGTTTGTCAAAGTCAACAATCAAGAGAAGACTTCACTAGAGTGAATACAGAGGGTTCCCCACAAGATATAAACCATTGGTGAGCCTCAAAAACAGGAAGGCCAGATTAGAGTTTGCCAAACAACATCTAAAAAAGGCTTCACAGTTCTGGAACAACATCCTATGGACAGATGAGACCAAGATCAACTTGTACCAGAGTGATGGGAATAGAGGAGTATGCAGAAGGAAAGGAACTGCTCATAATCCAAAGCATACCACCTCATCAGTGAAGCATGGTGGTGGTAGTGTCATGGCGTGGGCATGTATGGCTGCCAATGGAACTGGTTCTCTTGTATTTATTGATGATGTGACTGCTGACAAAAGCAGCGGGATGAATTCTGAAGTGTTTCAGGCAATATTATCTGCTCAAATTTAGGCAAAATGCACCAGAACTCATTGGACAGGGCTTCACAGTACAGATGGACAATTACACGAAGCATACTTCGAAAGCAACCAAAAAGTTTTTTAAGGGAAAAAGGTGGAATGTTATGCAATGGCCAAGTCAATCACCTGACCTGAATCCGATTGAGCATGCATTTCACTCGCTGAAGACAAAACTGAAGGGAAAATGCCCCAAGAACAAGCAGGAACTGAAGACAGTTGCAGTAGAGGCCTGGCAGAGCATCACCAGGGATGAAACCCAGCGTCTGGTGATGTCTATGCGTTCCAGACTTCAGGCTGTAATTGACTGCAAAGGTTTTGCAACCAAGTATTAAAAAGTTAAAGTTTGATGGATGATTGTTAATCTGTCCCATTACTTTTGGTCCCTTAAAAAGTGGGAGGCACATATACAAACTGTTGTAATTCATACACCGTTCACCTGATTTGGATGTAAATACCCTCAAATTAAAGTCTTAAAGCACATTTTGTTTGTTTCATTTCAAATCCATTGTGGTGGTGTATAGAGCCAAAAAGATTAGAATTGTGTCGATGTCCCAATATTTATGGACCTGACTCTATGCTATTCATGCAATCACCAGGAGTCAACAAAAACTTGATGGCATTGAATAATAATAATATTAATAATAATGACAATAATAACAAACATTCTGCCCATCTTAGGGGAGTCATGGGTGGAGCAGAGCAGCTTGGCTTTCTTCTTGCCCAGCAAGGTCTTTAATTGCGAAGGATATTTTGGGTTCCAGGGTGAAGTGGTGGATGTAAACCGTTCAGCTTTTTCTGGGTTCACTACATGGTTGACATGATTAAAGACCATCTACCATTCATCTGTTAAAAGTGTACTGATGTATCGCACCTTAGTTTGGTATCCCTATTGTTTAGTGAGGGATAAGACCGCTCTTTAAAAAATAATCCACACTGGGCAGAGAAGTGTGGGCTATAAACTTCTCTCTCTAGATGAAACTTATGAGTCTCGCTTTCTATGTAGAGTAAGGATGGGCCCGGTGCTCGATGCGAACCCACGTTCGCATCGAGCACCGGGCGTTCGCTCGCTCGGCGAGCCCAGAACTATTTTGGCCGCTCGCATCACGTTCGTGTGATGCGAGCGGCCCCGCAATGCATTGCGGCCGGCGCGGCCGACGCAGTGCATTGCTGGCTGATGATTGGCCAAGCATGCACTGTGACCCCGCATGCTTGGCCAATCACAGCCCCGGAAACTCGAAGAGCCATAATTGGCTACAGGCAGGACGCCTGTAGCCAATTACAGCTCAGGGGCTGTAGTACACGCCCCCCCCCCCCTATAAAACGCCGCCACGCCGTCTGCGCCGGTCACATGCTGTTCCGGCGCAGATTGAGCAGGCTGTTTCTGTGACACTCTGCTGCATTTAGATAGATAGAGAGAGAGATTCACTTGCAGAGATTGAGTTAGATAGATTCAGTTACAAAGATTGATTGACAAAGAGGGGCTTGTAGTGTGCTCGTGGCAGGCAGGCAGAGCTCCTATATTTTGTTACCAGAAGCACCTATAGGACTTGTAGTGTGTTCGTGGCAGGCAGGCAGAGCTCCTATATTTTGTTACCAGAAGCACCTATAGGACTTGTAGTGTGTTAGTGGCAGGCAGGCAGAGCTCCTATATTTTGTTACCAGAAGCACCTATAGGACTTGTAGTGTGTTAGTGACAGGCAGGCAGAGCTCCTATATTTTGTTACCAGAAGCACCTATAGGACTTGTAGTGTGTTAGTGGCAGGCAGGCAGAGCTCCTATATTTTGTTACCAGAAGCACCTATAGGACTTGTAGTGTGTTAGTGGCAGGCAGGCAGAGCTCCTATATTTTGTTACCAGAAGCACCTATAGGACTTGTAGTGTGTTAGTGACAGGCAGGCAGAGCTCCTATATTTTGTTACCAGAAGCACCTATAGGACTTGTAGTGTGTTCGTGGCAGGCAGGCAGAGCTCCTATATTTTGTTCCCAGAGGCACCTATAGGACTTGAAGTGTGTTAGTCCCATTACACACACAGAGCTATATTTTGTTCCCAGAAGCACCTATAGGACTTGAAGTGTGTTAGTCCCATTACACACACAGAGCTATATTTTCTTCCCAGAAGCACCTATAGGACTTGAAGTGTGTTAGTCCCATTACACACACAGAGCTATATTTTCTTCCCAGAAGCACCTATAGGACTTGAAGTGTGTTAGTCCCATTACACACACAGAGCTATATTTTCTTCCCAGAAGCACCTATAGGACTTGAAGTGTGTTAGTCCCATTACACACACAGAGCTATATTTTGTTCCCAGAAGCACCTATAGGACTTGAAGTGTGTTAGTCCCATCACACACACAGAGCTATATTTTGTTCCCAGAAGCACCTATAGGACTTGAAGTGTGTTAGTCCCATTACACACACAGAGCTATATTTTGTTCCCAGAAGCACCTATAGGACTTGAAGTGTGTTAGTCCCATTACACACACAGAGCTATATTTTGTTCCCAGAAGCACCTATAGGACTTGAAGTGTGTTAGTCCCATCACACACACAGAGCTATATTTTGTTCCCAGAAGCACCTATAGGACTTGAAGTGTGTTAGTCCCATTACACACACAGAGCTATATTTTGTTCCAGAAGCACCTATAGGACTTGAAGTGTGTTAGTCCCATCACACACACAGAGCTATATTTTCTTCCCAGAAGCACCTATAGGACTTGAAGTGTGTTAGTCCCATTACACACAAAGAGCTATACTTTGTTCCCAGAAGCACCTATAGGACTTGAAGTGTGTTAGTCCCATTACACACACAGAGCTATATTTTGTTCCCAGAAGCACCTATAGGACTTGAAGTGTGTTAGTCCCATTACACACACAGAGCTATATTTTCTTCCCAGAAGCACCTATAGGACTTGAAGTGTGTTAGTCCCATTACACACACAGAGCTATATTTTCTTCCCAGAAGCACCTATAGGACTTGAAGTGTGTTAGTCCCATTACACACACAGAGCTATATTTTCTTCCCAGAAGCACCTATAGGACTTGAAGTGTGTTAGTCCCATTACACACACAGAGCTATATTTTCTTCCCAGAAGCACCTATAGGACTTGTAGTGTGTTAGTGGCATCACACAGAGCTCCTCTATTTTCTTTGCAGAAGCACCCATAGGACTTCTAGTGTGTTAGTGGCATCACACAGAGCTCCTATATTGTATTCTCAGCAGCACCCACAGGACTTCTAGTGTGTTAGTGGCATCACACAGAGCTCCTCTATTTTCTTTGCAGAAGCACCCATAGGACTTCTAGTGTGTTAGTGGCATCACACAGAGCTCCTATATTTTTCTTCTCAGCAGCACCCACAGGACTTCTAGTGTGTTAGTGGCATCACACAGAGCTCCTATTTTTTCTTTGCATAAGCACCCACTGGACTTCTAGTGTGTTAGTGGCATCACACAGAGCTCCTCTATTTTCTTTGCAGAAGCACCCACAGGACTTCTAGTGTGTTAGTGGCATCACACAGAGCTCCTCTATTTTCTTTGCAGAAGCACCCACAGGACTTCTAGTGTGTTAGTGGCATCACACAGAGCTCCTCTATTTTCTTTGCAGAAGCACCCATAGGACTTCTAGTGTGTTAGTGGCATCACACAGAGCTCCTATATATTCTTCTCAGCAGCACCCACAGGACTTCTAGTGTGTTAGTGGCATCACACAGAGCTCCTCTATTTTCTTTGCAGAAGCACCCACAGGACTTCTAGTGTGTTAGTGGCATCACACAGAGCTCCTCTATTTTCTTTGCAGAAGCACCCACAGGACTTCTAGTGTGTTAGTGGCATCACACAGAGCTCCTCTATTTTTCTTTGCAGAAGCACCCATAGGACTTCTAGTGTGTTAGTGGCATCACACAGAGCTCCTATATATTCTTCTCAGCAGCACCCACAGGACTTCTAGTGTGTTAGTGGCATCACACAGAGCTCCTATATTTTCTTTGCAGAAGCACCTATAGGACTTCTAGTGTGTTAGTGGCATCACACAGAGCTCCTCTATTTTCTTTGCAGAAGCACCCACAGGACTTCTAGTGTGTTAGTGGCATCACACAGAGCTCCTCTATTTTCTTTGCAGAAGCACCCATAGGACTTCTAGTGTGTTAGTGGCATCACACAGAGCTCCTATATATTCTTCTCAGCAGCACCCACAGGACTTCTAGTGTGTTAGTGGCATCACACAGAGCTCCTATATTTTCTTTGCAGAAGCACCTATAGGACTTCTAGTGTGTTAGTGGCATCACACAGAGCTCCTCTATTTTCTTTGCAGAAGCACCCACAGGACTTCTAGTGTGTTAGTGGCATCACACAGAGCTCCTCTATTTTCTTTGCAGAAGCACCCATAGGACTTCTAGTGTGTTAGTGGCATCACACAGAGCTCCTATATATTCTTCTCAGCAGCACCCACAGGACTTCTAGTGTGTTAGTGGCATCACACAGAGCTCCTATATTTTCTTTGCAGAAGCACCTATAGGACTTCTAGTGTGTTAGTGGCATCACACAGAGCTCCTCTATTTTCTTTGCAGAAGCACCCACAGGACTTCTAGTGTGTTAGTGGCATCACACAGAGCTCCTCTATTTTCTTTGCAGAAGCACCCATAGGACTTCTAGTGTGTTAGTGGCATCACACAGAGCTCCTATATATTCTTCTCAGCAGCACCCACAGGACTTCTAGTGTGTTAGTGGCATCACACAGAGCTCCTATATTTTCTTTGCAGAAGCACCTATAGGACTTCTAGTGTTCTAGTGTGTTAGTGGCATCACACAGAGCTCCTATATTTTCTTTGCAGAAGCACCCATAGGACTTCTAGTGTGTTAGTGGCATCACACAGAGCTCCTATATTTTCTTCTCAGCAGCACCCACAGGACTTCTAGTGTGTTAGTGGCATCACACAGAGCTCCTATTTTTTCTTTGCAGAAGCACCCATAGGACTTCTAGTGTGTTAGTGGCATCACACAGAGCTCCTATATTTTCTTCTCAGCAGCACCCACAGGACTTCTAGTGTGTTAGTGGCATCACACAGAGCTCCTATATTTTCTTTGCAGAAGCACCTATAGGACTTCTAGTGTGTTAGTGGCATCACACAGAGCTCCTATATTTTCTTCTCAGCAGCACCCACAGGACTACCGACTACAATGGCTGGAAGACCGCCAAGGGGAGGCAGAGCGTGCAGAGCCAAGAACACAGGGCAGGCAGGCTCTGTTTCTAGTGGACGTGGCCGTGGACGTGGACGTGGTCGTGCATCGTCATCAGCACGTGGCCATGGGACACGCGCGTCTTTGTTTTCGGCAGCTGGACATGTGGAGCCGCATCATGCTGAAGGCTTGGTAGAATGGATGACCAAGCCCTCCTCATCCTCCTCATCCTCTCTCACCCAGGCTCAGGGTACTGACAGAGCATCATCAGCCACCCCTTCCCTAGACCCACCATGTCCTCCTGAGGAGTCCCCCGAACTCTTTGAGCACAGTGTTGGGTACATGCTCCAGGAGGATGCCCAACGATTCGAAGGCTCGGATGACGATACCCAGCTTGAGGAATCTGGCAGTACAGTTCCACCAGCTGCAGCTTACTGCCAGGTTTGCTCTAGTGGTGAAGAGGGAGGGGATGATGAGGTCACTGACTCCACGTGGGTGCCTCAAGGGAGAGAGGATGAGGAGGAGGACGAGGAGGAGGAGGATGCGGCGTCACATGTCCAACGAGGCAGGATGCCCCCTGGAGGCCAGGTAGAGGCCAGCACAGCAACTGTACAACACCGCAGAGCTCCGCCTGTGCAGGGCGCTGCCTCTGCACGTTATCAGAAAAGTTCTTTGGTGTGGGCCTTTTTTGAGACGAGTGCAGCAGATCGCACCACTGCTATTTGCAATATTTGTCTCAAGCGTATCTCGCGTGGCCAAAACATCAGCCGCTTGGGCACGACAAGCATGACCAGACATATGGCGACCTGCCATGCAGCTCGTTGGCAGGCACACATAAAAGACCCACACCAAAGAACTAAGCGGACCTCTCCTTGCTCCTCCTCAGCTGGTATCTCCATCCCCACTACACCTTCAGTCCTCTCTGAAAGCTGCTCTGAGAGGACTGAAGGTGTAGAATTCGGTGTGTCACAACCAAGTACTTGCAGTACACCGACGTCCGAATGCAGCAGGCAAATTTCCCTGCCCCAGCTGCTGGACCGTAGAAAGAAGTACACTCCCAGCCATCCACATGCCCAGCGGTTGAATGCTAGCCTTGCTAAATTGCTAGCACTTCAACTGCTGCCTTTTCAGTTGGTAGACTCGGCCCCCTTCCGTGAGTTTGTTCAATGTGCGGTTCCTCAGTGGCAGGTTCCCAAACGCCACTTTTTCTCGCGGAAGGCGATTCCGTCTCTCTACCGGCATGTGGAGGGCAATGTCCATGCCTCGCTGGACAGGGCGGTCAGCGGTAAGGTGCATATTACCGCTGACTCATGGTCCAGCAGGCATGGACAGGGACGGTACCTTTCTTTCACGGCCCATTGGGTCACTCTATTGGCAGCTGGGAGGGATGCAGGACAAGGTGCAGTAGTGTTGGAGGTTGTTCCGCCACCACGCCTCCAAAACGCGACTACTGCTACTGGTTGTGACACACCTCTCTCCTCCACCCCCTCCTCTTCTTCTTCCTCCAGTGCTCTGTCCTTGGAACCAGCGGTGCTCCGTAGGCGTACAAGGGGCTACGCAAGTACGCAGGCAAAAAGATGCCATGCCGTGCTTGCGCTGGTGTGTTTGGGGGACAGGAGCCACACTGGGCCAGAGGTTCTGGCAGCTCTGCAGGGGCAGGCCGAGAGGTGGTTGACGCCACGTCAGCTTAAGCCAGGAATGGTCGTTTCTGACAATGGCACCAACCTCCTCTCCGCCCTGCGACAGGGGCAGCTCACCCATGTGCCCTGCATGGCTCACGTCCTCAACCTGGTGGTGCAGCGGTTCTTGGGCAGGTTCCCAGGCTTACAGGATGTCCTGAGGCAGGCCAGGAAAGTCTGTGTGCATTTCCGCCGATCTTATAATGCCAGTGCTCGGCTGACTGAGCTGCAAAAGGAGCTGAACCTGCCCAAGAACCGCCTAATATCTGACATGCCCACCAGGTGGAACTCAACGTTGGCCATGCTGCAGCGACTGCACACGCAGCAGAGGGCCATCAATGAGTACCTTTGCGACTACGGCACCAGGACAGGGTCAGGGGAGCTTGGTTTTTTTTTCCCCACGTCAGTGGAGCATGATCAGGGATGCATGCACTGTCCTCTCACCATTTGAGGAGGCCACGAGGATGGTGAGCAGTGACAGTGCATGCATCAGTGACACTGTCCCTCTTGTCCACCTGTTGGAGCATACGCTGCGTGGGATAATGGACAGGGCACTTGAGGCAGAACAGAGGCAGGAAGAGGAGGACTTCCTTGCCTCTCAAGGCCCCTTTATCCGGACAGTGTTCCTTCTGTCCCACCCATCACACAGGAAGAGGATGAGGAGGAGGAGGAGGAGGAGGAGGAGGAGGATTGTGTGAGCATGGAGGTGGAGCCTGGCACTCAGCATCAGCAGCAGCAGTCTTTTAGGGATGATGTACAGTCCCAACAAGCCAGTGGACTTGTACGTGGCTGGGAGGAGGTGGCTGGCGATCATGTCATCCTCAGTGACCCAGAAGACTCCGGACCGAATGCCTCAGCTAACCTACGCTGCATGGCCTCCCTGATCCTGCAAAGCCTGCGGAAGGATCCTCGTGTTCTTCGGATCAAGGAGAGGGACCATTACTGGCTGGCCACTCTCCTTGATCCGCGGTACAAGGGTAAGGTTGCGGACCTTATCTTGCCGTCGCAGAGGGAGCAGAGGATGAGACATCTCAGGGAGGCCTTGCAGAAAGGTCTGTGCAACGCGTTCCCAGAAACTGGGAGGCTACAAACTCCTGGTCCTGGGCGACGAGTTGCTGAGGCTTCGGTCAGTGGCAGAAGGAGCGGTGGGGAAGGTGGACGTCTGACCGATGCGTTCAGACAATTTTTTAGTCCGCAGCCCCAAGGTATGATCGGTTCCAGCAACCATCGCCAGCGTCTGATATACATGGTGCAGGAATACCTTGGGGCAAGGTCAGACTTGGACACCTTTCCCACCGAAAATCCTCTGGCTTACTGGGTCCTGAGGATGGATCACTGGCCAGAGCTTGCACAGTATGCAATTGAGCTACTGGCCTGTCCTGCCTCCAGCGTTCTTTCCGAACGCACATTCAGTGCTGCTGGAGGATTTGTGACTGATCATAGGGTGCGCCTGTCCACCGCCTCGGTTGATCGACTGACATTCATCAAAATGAATCAGTCTTGGATCACCACCAGCTACCAGGCACCTGAGGCGGATATAACCGAATAATTTTTAATGTCACATCCCTTCAAGACTGCCTATGCTGATGCTGAGTGACTGTCCTCTTATGTTCACATACTATCCTCTTCCTCCTCCTCAATGATCCATGCCACAGCACCAGTGCCTAAGGCACAATTTTTCAGCCCCTGTTTAACAGGGGCGTGTACTTACAATTTTTTTAAAAAATGCTTCGCAACACGTGTGACTGCTGTGCTCCAAGTACAGTCTCTGTGAGGGCCGTGTTGCAGTGTTGTGGCACCAGCACCAGTGCCTAAGGCACAATTTTTCAGCCCCTGTTTAACAGGGGCGTGTACTTACAATTTTTTTAAAAAAATGCTTCGCAACACGTGTGACTGCTGTGCTCCAAGTACAGTCTCTGTGAGGGCCGTGTTGCAGTGTTGTGGCACCAGCACCAGTGCCTAAGGCACAATTTTTCAGCCCCTGTTTAACAGGGGCGTGTACTTACAATTTTTTAAAAAAATGCTTCGCAACACGTGTGACTGCTGTGCTCCAAGTACAGTCTCTGTGAGGGCCGGGTTGCAGTGTTGTGGCACCAGCACCAGTGCCTAAGGCACAATTTTTCAGCCCCTGTTTAACAGGGGCGTGTACTTACAATTTTTTAAAAAAATGCTTCGCAACACGTGTGACTGCTGTGCTCCAAGTACAGTCTCTGTGAGGGCCGTGTTGCAGTGTTGTGGCACCAGCACCAGTGCCTAAGGCACAATTTTTCAGCCCCTGTTTAACAGGGGCGTGTACTTACAATTTTTTAAAAAATGCTTCGCAACACGTGTGACTGCTGTGCTCCAAGTACAGTCTCTGTGAGGGCCGGGTTGCAGTGTTGTGGCACCAGCACCAGTGCCTAAGGCACAATTTTTCAGCCCCTGTTTAACAGGGGCGTGTACTTACAATTTTTTAAAAAAAATGCTTCGCAACACGTGTGACTGCTGTGCTCCAAGTACAGTATCTGTGAGGGCCGGGTTGCAGTGTTGTGGCACCAGCACCAGTGCCTAAGGCACAATTTTTCAGCCCCTGTTTAACAGGGGCGTGTACTTACAATTTTTTAAAAAAATGCTTCGCAACACGTGTGACTGCTGTGCTCCAAGTACAGTCTCTGTGAGGGGTTGCAGTGTTGTGGCACCAACACCAGTGCCTAAGGCACAATTTTTCAGCCCCTGTTTAACAGGGGCGGGTAATTACAAATCTTGATCTAATAGTTCACAGCAGGGCCCATTCCTGCGCCCACCAAGAGTAACTATGAGGGCCTGCAGTCTTGTGGCAACACCGTCCACCACCACCGCCAAAGGCCCAATTTTTTCTGCCCTGTTCATCAGGTGCTTGCAATGACAAATCTTGATCTAATAACTCACAGCAGGGGCCCATTCCTGCGCCCACCAAGAGTAACTATGAGGGCCTACAGTCTTGTGGCAACACCGTCCACCACCACCGCCAAAGGCCCAATTTTTCTGCCTGTTCATCAGGTGCTTGCAATTACAAATCTTGATCTAATAACTCACAGCAGGGCCCATTCCTGCGCCCACCAAGAGTAACTGTGAGAGCTTACAGTCTTGTGGCAAAACCGTCCACCACCACCACCACCACCACCCCCAATTTTTCTGCCCTGTTCAACAGGTGCATGCAATTACAAATCTTGATCTATTAACTCACAGCAGGGCCCATTCCTGTGCCCACCAGTCTTGTGGCTACACCAACATCTAATAGGGCAAATTTCTGCAGAGTATATACGCCAGGCCCCTACTTTCAAACATCCAACTTACAAACGACTCCTACTTGCAAATGGAAAGAGAAAACAGGAAGTGAGAGGAAATCTACCCCTAGGAAGGGAAATTCTATCCTGTTAGATTTAATTTGGGAAAAAGGTATCTCCTCTCTACTGATACTTTATCACCAATCCTTGTTTCAATTAAAACCCCACTTTTCCAAAAACATTTGTCATTGGGACGGAAAGTGAGGTGACATGTTCTGAACAGATGTGCAAAGACAGCAAATGTTACAGGGGTGATAACCCCTCCCTATGTTCTCCAAAAAGCTTAAAAATAGATTTTTTTGGGATGGAGCTACACTTCATAATGTACCTGTTCAGATTCTACTTAAGATCAAACCTAAAGCCGCAAGTGGTTTTAAATGGCTTCTTTTTTTTCCTTTACAAATGTCATTTTGTGCAATGACAGTTCTAAACACGGGAAACACATGCCACTTCACAGGCATACTTTGGACACCCCCCAGGTACCATATTTAAAGGAAAATGTCACTTTTTTTTTTTCACTTTATGCATCATTAAAATGACTGCTCCCGAAAAAACGTTAGTTTTTAAAAGTTCTTTTTGCATTGATATATGTCCCCTGGGCAGGACCCGGGTCCCCAAACCTGTTTTATGACATTAACATGCATATTGGCCGTTGTAATTAGCACTTTTGATTTCGAACGTTCGCGTCCATTATAACGTATAGGGTTCGAAAATTCGCGCGAACTTTCGGTCCGTTCGAAGGTTCTGGTTCGAACCGAACCCGGGGGTGTTCGGCTCATCCCTAATGTAGAGCAGAGAAAATAGTGAGTTTGGCTTCACCCTGGTCTCTATTTATTTGAATTATTCCTGTCTGGTAGACGGTTTAAAAACATAAAAGTGCAGACAAACAGATTTAAAGATAGTTTTTTCCAAAGGCTATAAAAGCATTAAAAATGGAAATTATATTGAATTATTGAGCCGGATGGTCCTGGATTACTGCTATTATAACAGGTGTTCTTATTTTTAAAAAGGGAATGTTTTGGTATTCTGGGTATTGATTTGATTTATGTTCTGTGCATGAGTGTGTGATGTATTGTTTTCATGTTTTTATGGTTTGTTAATGGGAGGAGTAGGATAGAAATTTAATTGTGAAATTATTTATGCAATGACAATAAATCTTATCATATCACTTCGGATGTGCATGCTTACATCATCAATAACGTCAAACCAAGAGAAGAGTAGAGATGTATTTTACACCATTAATATGAAAAACTCAAAACTAAGGTTAGAACAAGTGTTAATTCAAAGTTTCTCTTTTTGTATTTTATTTTTTTTATTTTTTTTCTTGGTTTATTTTTCATTGCGAAAGCTTGTTTGATTTATCTGCACTACTTCATTACATTTCTGACACTAATTAGTCCATCAGCGGCAGATGTAACAGCTGTGGTCCACTGGGAAGACTTGGATGCAGTGACTGCAAACATTTCTAAATCTAGACTGTGAGTGAGGTGACAGCTTTATGAAACCTATAAAAGCCAAACTGAATTCAAGAGAAAATCAATGTTACGAGAGTCGCACCAATATCCACAGGGCCTCTTTGAATTACATTTTTCAATGGAGAGTATTCAGATTGAATAGAACATTTGAATTGTTGATTTTGAAAGACATAAATCCAAGTCATGAGTTTGTCTCCAAAAAATGTCTCTGCAACCAATTTTGTTCTGGTGGGTCTTATTGAGATTGAATCATTTGGATATGTATGTGCTGTTTTGGCTCTTGCATTATTTTCAGTCACATTGTTTATGAGTTCTATGATTGTGTATGTAACCTGGACAGAGCACAGCTTGCATGGACCTATGTACATCTTAATATGTGTCTTGGTGATGAATGTGATGTTGGGGAACGCATCATATTTTCCCAAGCTGGCCATCGACTTGTTGTCTGGATGTTCATCCATCTCACTCACAGGATGTCTCTGTCAATCTTTCTGTCTCCAGCTTTATGCAGCTAATGAAATATTTACTTTTACGGTAATGGCATATGATCGATATCTGGCTGTAGGCCACCCTCTGAGATACCACACTCTGATGACCAATGTTACAACTCAAATAATATTACTTGCCCTATATGTTTTCATTGTGGTGATAGTACTTGTGGGTACATTGTTGACATTGAGGCTAACTTTTTGTAGGGAAAATATCAACAACGTCTTTTGTGAGAACATGTCTCTACAACCGCTTGCTTGTAATGATACAACAGTTAATGTTATGTATGACACAAGTTTGACCTTGTTATTGGTGATTCCCTGCTTGCTTGTAATAATGTACTGTTACACAAGAACAGTTTTCATCTGTCTGAAACTTTCTGCAGAATCCTCTCTGAAAGCTCTGCATACATTGATGACTCATATATTGGCCTTCTCAATTTATTTTGTCAACCTCATGTTCGTTAATTTCAGGTACAGTCTAACCACAGGATCTATATCAACCAAAGTTGATGTTATCATACCTTTGATCGGTACTAGCATAGCTACTTCTATAAACCCTCTGATCTACGGGATAAGGACCAAAGCTCTCAGAGAAAAAATTGTAGGCAATCTGCATAAAATTGTTGGAAAACCAAAAGAATAAAATATTTTTTTTACTTTTTTCAGCAGAAGCCTTACCATTGCAGAGTTGTGTTATTTTTCTAAATTTCTTTTCACATTGTTTGGGATTTTGTAGTCTGTAGTCCAGCCTGTCAGAGTGTGACGATTAGTGTTCTCTGTGTATGGACTGTACTGTCTCATTCACTTACTGCTTGAGCTTGCTCCATGCAGGTATGTTAAAGAAGTGCCATCCTGTGTCATGGGTGTTTAGTTGGTGCCAATCAGCAGGCTTGGGGGGGGCTTATTCCTTGACTGGGAAGGTATTACACATTTCAGATACTCTAGTAAATGGTCTTCTCCACTGAGCTTCTGACTGGTGAGGATGCTCCTGTGAGAACTATCTTTCTCCCAATCCTTTTGATGGAGTGCTGCAAGGATTTCTCCATGGGAGAGAAGTGACATGGCATCAAATAATGGTTGTTGTCAAGGCTCAGGACAATATTTCACACAAGTTGCAAGGTTTATGAATGTGTAAAACACAGAGAACATGGCTCAGGTGTGCATAGCAGCCAGGGTAGAGGGCTTAGGAGTGTGTATTGTGCAGTGTTGAGGTGTGTGCATCCCATAGGGCACAGAAAAAAATCAGCAAAATGGATGGTACTCGCATTAAATGCAAAGGGGTTGATTTACTAAAACTGAAGCAAAATCTGGTGCAGCTGTGCATGGTAGCCAATCAGATTGTTCAATTAAGCTTTCACAAAAAAAATGAAAGCTGATTTTGAAAGCTGGTTTCTCTGCAGAGCTGCATCAGATTTTGCACTCTCCCGTTTTAGTATATCAACCCCATAGTGTCCCTTGTGCTGTTAGCTGCTGTTTTAGTTAAAAACTGACATCATCTGCCCCCTGTAACGGGTCCCCTTACAGCATCAGCTGTTGTTGGGGGAAGCTGAGTGCTTAGGATTTAAACTAAAAGCACAAGCGATACTTTGCATTGAATGTAAGTATTGTGTGCTCCACAAATGAAAGTACCATAGACACATATAAAACTCAGTACAATACATATACTTTTCTGCACGCAGAATATAGACAGAGAGCTAACATTTGGCCAAAAGCTACCTAAATGAAAAAAAGTTAATGAAATAAGCCAAAGACTACTCAGCAAGTGGAAACTGTTGAGACAGTTGACACATGCTGTAAGCATCTTTTGAGGGTCTGCATTGGTGAGCACATCAGGAGTATAAAACACAAGGATAATGGTAGCCCCCTGGTACAACAGTTTGCCAGTGAACATGGCGGTATACCTAGAGGATTAAGGGGATTTAAGGGGATTTATACCCTAAATCTATCATCCCAAAGAGGGGACATTAACACTGTGCTTGTCCAAAAAGTGAAAATATGGATTAATAAACTGAGTACGTTGGCCCCACGAGGATTGAATTCTGAATTAAACTTACAGGTATTCCTGGGCCCCTGAACCATCTCTGCATCTTTTGTCATCTAACCTTTTCCTTTTTTTTTTTTTGTCACATTAGAGGTGCCCCCAACTTGAACCATTTTGTGCTTAGCAATAGGCTGTGTGGAATTACAGTAGACTATCATTGATTTACTGGTATGAGCGGATGGGCCATTAGAGTTATGCATTCACTGCATTTAACTTTTACCCATTATGCGATGTTTGCATATCAGAGAGAGAGAGATCTCTGTTGGTTATTATCATCTAATTTTTTTTTAGTGGAGAAAGTACTTAAATGTGGTGTACAAGCCCCCATGTCCTCATGAAGCCCACCTTTATTGGTGGGCAAAATTTGTAGACGCTCTGATGCTGCTGGTTACCACCCCTCCACACATGCAAGTCACGGCATTGTATCGTTAGTGGGGATTGATGCACTGCCTATTGCTCCTGTGCAATGGGTAACATTAGCAACGTAGCTGGCTCTATACAACTTTTTTGTAAGCTGCCGTTGATGAAGAAGTGATGAAATTCACTGTATGGAGCTTAATGAGTGGATGGATGGCCAGCCTGATTTAAGAATTGTGCTTAATGCAATATGTGCTGTCTCTGTGACTGATGGCTGATGACTTTGCTTGCATGGACTATCTGACATGGCTCTGCCCCTCTATCACTTCCGCTACTTTTGCTTTTGACTCAACTGCTGTGACTAACTGTTAATTTGGAAGTCAAATGGGCCTATTATGATTTAAAGCTCTAGGCCATGGAGTTCTGAATTACAGTCCATAGAGATACTTGCCTGGATGGACATAAGAATAATTAAAGTGGATGTAAACCCACTCTCATCCTTTCTAAACTACTGCAATATTGGTTATCTATAAAGATATACATGCCTCCTGCATGTATACTTATCTGTCAACGGTCTCCCCGCCCACCTCTACACTCCCCTTATCAACATGCATTTTCTCCTGTGTATTTCTTACACTGAACTTCTGCTATTAAGACTAACATCCAGTCAAAACCCATAAAAGTCCCCACATGACTTCAGCATATATCAAATCATGCTGAGGTGCGGAACAGCCAATCCTTGCAGAGCTGCAAAGGAGTGGGGGTGGGAATTAAAAAATAATGCATGTCTTAGGCTAGCGCACGAGATATGTAAATCACCTGTCAATCAATGCAAGGGGGAAGAACGGACAAAGTTTTCACAGTTTTATTTCACTGAAAAAAGATATGAGGATTGCTCAGAGCTGGATTAAATCTTTGTGGCAAGAATGGGCACAGCTGATCTGAAATCCCTAATGCCGCGTACACACGGTCGGAATTTCCGATGGAAACAGTCCGATGGGAGCTTTTCATCGGATTTTCCGACCGTGTGTATGCCCATCAGTTTTTTTCTGTCGGAATTTCCGACGGACTTTGGATTGAGAACCTGTTCTTAATTTTTCGATTGTGTGTATGCAATTCCGACACGCAAAATTCCGACACATGCTCGGAAACAATTTGACGCATGCTCAGAAGCATTAAACTTCCCTTTTATAGTGCAGTCAAACGTTTTTTTAAGACGTGGTGTTATTGACCGTCGGAATTTGGTGTGACCGTGTGTAGGCAAGACAGTTTGAGCAAAATTCCGTCGGAATTCCGACGGGAAAACCATCAGAGCTTTTTCCGACGAGAATTCCGACCGTGTGTACGCGGCAATACTCTATATTGTGCCAGACAAATATTTTTTTTTACATTTCGGGTTTACATCCATTTTAATAACTATTGCCCTATTTTGTCCATAAATACTTATGCACTATTGAGATGATCCATGACTTTTTCACACATAAACATACACTAGTATTGTTGTTGTGATAGCTGGCTTCTAAAGTCCCTTTAGTCAATGCATCTCCAGCCATTCCTATGGATCCCCTGATAGACTACACCTGTTGATAGGGAATTCTTGCGACCTCGCAGTAATGAGTGGACTTTTGAGCTAATTATAGATTTGGGGATCTTTAGGAGGAAAGCCCACAGCTCCACTTGGCTAGGGTTTTTATCGGGTATGTCCAGCCAGAATGGAACTTGTCCCACCTGACTGTTTATGTACAGTGACCGGATGGGAAGCGGCTAAATACCACCAAAATAAAACTTTATTTGTCTCAAAATCATATAAAATTAACCCCCTCAATACAATATTGAGGTGGTTCATTTTATATGATTTTGAGACAAATAAAGTTTCATTTTGGTGGTATTTAGCTGCTTCCCATCCGGTCACTGTACATAAACAGTCAGGTGGGACAAGTGCCATTCTGTCTGGACATAGCTAAGTGGAGCTCTGGGCACTTACACCCCCTTCCTACCCAGGCCATTTTTCAGCTTTCAGCACTGTCACATTTTCAATGACAATTACACGGTAATGAAACACTGTAACTATGTGAATTTTTTTATAATTTTCTTCACACAAATAGAACTTTCTTTTGGTGGTATTTAATCACTGCTGGGTTTTTTATTTTTTACAAAAAAAAGAAAGACAGAAAATGTGGAAAAAATAAGTTTTTCTTCGTTTCTGTCAGTAAATCTTGTAAATAAGTAATTTTTCTCTTTCACTGATGTGCGCTGATGAGGCGGCACTGATGGGCACTGATGAGGTGGCATTTATGGGCACTGATGAGGCGGCACTTATGAGGAATCACTAGTATGCCGCACTTATGGGCACTGATAGGTGGCACTGATATCTGGCACTGATGAGCACTGATAGGTGGCACTGATGGGCACTGATAGGTGGCACTGGTGGGCACTAATAGGTGGCACTGATGGGCACTGATAGGCGGTACTGGTGGACACTGATAGGCAGCACGGATGGGGGCACTGATGGGCATTGGTGGGCATTGATGGGCAGCACTGATAGTTAGGCGGCACTGATAGCTAGGACTGACTGGCATCACTAATGGGCACTGATTGGCAGAGACGGTGCTACCACTAGGCGGATTAGGCAGCTGCCTAGGGCGCACTGCCACCTAGGGGCGCTGCTGACCCTCCTCTTCCTCCTCCATGTCGCTCCCCAGGCTCCAAGCAGGGCCGTTGATAGAGGGGCCCCGGACAGCAAGGCACTCGGCGGGCGGGTGTTAATAATTGCAGAGCGGTGTGCAGCTTCCCCTCTCCCTTCCACGGCTTTCACATGCTGGAGGGAGAGGGACAGACCAGTATGTCAGGCAGCCAAGAGCGCTGCTCTTCTGAGTGGGAGGGCATGACTGCTAAATTGCTCCTCCTCCCACCACCCCCTTAGCCAATCAGATTGCCCAGCCCGCCACATTTGATCAGAAGATGCTAGTGACTAGAGCAGGACAGGATGCAGAGGATCCGACATACCTGAGAATGAAGAAGGTCTGATCATGTCACTCACTCACTGGTAATGCAGAAGTCTAATAATTGCTGTGTTCTCCTGACCTGTGTGTAGATTAGACAATCCCTCGGTCTTCTCACACTGCTTTTTATCTGTGTTTGTATTTACACAGCACAGTAACTGATGATTAGACTTCTGCACAACACTTCAAACTTAAACTGTTTCTATAGCTATTTGTGCCTGAGTTGGTGTCAGCCAACTCAGGCACTCCAGCAATGCACTGCGACTGGCGCAGTGCATTGTGGGCCGTTCCTATCACACAAATTTGATGCGAACAGCCCACAAAGTTCTGGCTTCCACGAACAGACGAACGGCCGATGTTCGATTCGAACATGAGTTCGAATCGAACACCGAGCTCATCCCTAGTGTTCACATGAAAGGTTTTGGCATTGTTGGGCAAGGCAGTCAGCAGCAAGGTCCACCTTACTGCTGACACGTGGTCCAGCAAGCATGGTCATGGACGATATATTTTGTTAACAACAAACTGGGTAACTCTGCTTGCAACTAGAAAGGATGCAGGATAGGGCTCATGGCTGGAGCTTGTTTTTCCGAAATGTCTCCATACAGCTGGTGGTCATGATGCAAGATTTGTCGGCTCCACCCCCTGTTCCTCCTGCTCCTTGCCTTCCTCTGCTGAATTGTCCTATGAACCACCAGTACCCCCTAAGCGAGTTATTCAACAAGTCAGGCTAAATGATGCCATGCAGTGCTTCAGCTGATCTGTCTAGAGCACAGGAGCCACACGGGAGCAGAAATTCTTTCAGCTCTGCAGGGGCAGGGCCAGAGGTGGTTTACGGCATGGAAGCTTGAGCCAGGAATGATAGTGTGCGATAATGGCACTAACCTTCTGTCTGACCTTCAACAGTGAAAGTTGACACATGTGCCACACCTGGCACATCCACCTCAATTTGGTGGTGCAGTGTTTCTTAAACAGGTACCCAGGTTTGCAAGATCTTCTAAGGCAGGCCAGAAGAGTCTGTAGCAATTTTAGGTGGTCCTACACAGCCGGTGTTCAGTTGGCTGAAATTCAGTGGGAATTCCAACTGCCCATAAACTGCCTGAATTGTGATATGCCCACAAAGTAGAACTTAACTTTGACAATGCTGCAGTGGCTGCAAATGCAGCAGAGGGCCATAAACGAATACCTGTGTGAGTATGGTACAAGGACAGGCTCAGGGGAGCTTGGCTATTTTTCTCCATGCCAATAGCTGCTGAGAAAGGATAAATGCACTGTACTGTCACCATTTGAGGAGACAGCAAAGATGGTGAGCTGTGACAATGCATGCATCAGTGACACTATCCCTCTTGTGTTCCTGATGGAGCATACAATACATGGCATTATGGACAGGGCACTCGATGCAGAGCACTGAGAGGAAGTGGAGGACTTACTTTATGCAGACACCATTCTTGCGTCACCACAGAACACACAAGAGGGAGGAGGAGGAGGATTCTGGCAGTTTTGGAGGCTTTGAAGCAGAGGAAGACATACGTCAAACCTTAAGAGATGATTTTTAGTCCCCAGAAACCTTGGGAGTAGTACATGGCTGGGAGGAGGCATTTCCAGATAGTGTAACCTGCAAGGACTCTGCTTTTCATGCCTCCACAAACTTGCGGTTCATGGACTCCCTTATTCTTCAAAGCCTGTCAAAGGACCCCGAGAATTACGGGGAACATGGAGAAAGATCATTATTGGTTGGCAACCTTCCTTGACCACCGTTACAAGGAGAAATTCTCAGAATTCATCCTTTTCTCGCAGAGGGAGCACAGGTTAAAATTTCTTCAGGGCATCTTATAGAGGAGATTATGTAACACCTTTTCCAGGAGCGGTGGAGAAGGGGGCCACCTAAGTGATGCATTTAATAACATTTCTAGCCCTCAGCACCCAGGGCTGTCAGCTTCAACAGCCCATTGGCAGTGTCTGCCTCATATGGTGGAAGATTATCTAGGGGTGAAAACAGACATGGAGAGCTTTCCAGTAGACGATCCACTGGGTTACTGTGTCATGAGAATAGACCATTGGCCAGAACTTGCCCAATATGCAGTTAAGCTGCTGGGCAGCCCTGCATCCAGGATCCGAATGGGCATTTAGTGCTGGCAGAGGTTTTGTGACAGATAAAAGAGCGTGTCTGTCCACAGGCTCCGTTGACCTGCTGACATTTGTCAAAATGAATCAGTCCTGGATTAGCAGCAGCTGTCAACCCCATGATACCGATGTTGATGATGACTATAAATATTTTTGGGATCTGGAATCTCTGCAAAAGTGTCTAGGCTGCCTAGCTTTTTGGGTCTTGATTTTATCTTTAAATAATTTTTTAGTATAGGTTTCATTAGCACAATTAACACCCAAGGACCAATTCTTCCACACCTGTTTGATAGGTGCATATAATTTTCTGCTCTCTCCGGTTATGGGTTCTTGGAGCATTCCACGGGGAAATTTTTTCTTCCTTTCACTGGTCTGTAGATCAGCGCCAGAATGAATTTGGCACTAAACCCGATAACCATTCCTTAATGGCCTTACTGGTAAGCCAGTAATGATGAAAATGAAGTGGTGTATGGAATACAAGGGATACCTGGCCTCTGTGGATGGCTACATGAACATGCAACTCGCCAATACAGAAGAGTAGTTGAGGAGAAAGGAGATTAGAGAACAAAGCAATTTCCAAATTAGTTATGTAAATTTATTTTGAAACTCTTTTGAGGCTATTGTTGGACATTATTTTTCTTAACAATACATGCAAAAACAAACAGATTTTTTTTTTCAAGAGTACCTCTTTACGGTTACGGTGTGAAGGCACCACCAACACCCAAAGCTCAATTTTGCCACACCAGCCTTTATCTAAAAAGTTGTTAATCTTGGCCTGAGTGTACTATAATTTGGCTTCTTCAGATGAGGCTTGCTCACTGTGGTGCAAAAATTTGGTATTTCCATCCCAAGTCTGCCAAAGAGACACCAGAAATTATCCACAATCTCTAATCTTGCTCCGAGTGCACTAAATTGTGACCTCATCATATAGACTGGCTCCCCAAGCCATCGTTTACAAAAAAAGGAAGCTTGCAGGGAAAATCAATTTAAATGTTTTTTTTTTCATTATATATGTTAGTTTTGCTGCAGCAGGTGCTATACAAAGGTACAGATGCACCACTTTACAGCCCCGTACACACGATCTGACTACCCGGCGGGTTTGTCCATTAGACTAGAGTCCGCCGGACAATCTGACCATTGGCCTCCGGCAGACTTCTTCTCCCCAAAAGTCCGGCGGACTTAGAAAGAAGTTTTGACTCAAACACCGTCTGTGTGCTAGTCCGCGGGACTTTTGAAATGAACAGACTTGCCGACACACGGAGTAAAGTCCGTTCATTTATAATGTGACTCCAGGTAGAAGGGACTAGCAAAGGAAGTCAATGTCGCCTCGATCGGCGAGATTGACACCACGCTAGCCCCGTCACCTGGTATGGATTTAAAGGGGAATCCCTACGCCCTACGACATGAGCCGGTGGCCCTGCCCCTTGTCCCTATATAACCGGCCGCACAACACATCTCACCCATTAGAAGCGAAGACAGCGTTGTGTCAACATCGGATGAAGAAAGAAGAAGAAGAAGGCAGCAGCCACAGTGACAGCGACGGCAACAGAAGACTGGGCCAACGCTAGTAAAAGAGCTGCAAGAAGAAAGCGGAGTCCCGGCAAGAAGAACCGAAAAGCGGGACAAGACCCCCGAAGTCGGAACAAGACCCCCCAGACGGCGGCGGCGGCGGAGAAAGCCGGGCTTCTCCGCTAGTAAAAGAGCTAGCAGAAGATAGCGGAGGAGTCCGGCAAGAAGACCCCCCAAGACGGAATAAGACCCCCGGAGCTGTGTAATAAAGTATTTTAAAAACTTGTGTTGTGTTTTTTATTTACACTTTTTTCACCAGGTGAATGGGTAGGGGTACATTGTACCCCATACTCATTCACATAGGGTGGGGGACCGGAATCTGGGGGCCCCCTTATTAAAGGGGGCTCCCGGATTCCGATAAGCCTCCCGCCTGCAGACCCCGACAACCAACGGCCAGGGTTGTCGGGAAGAGGCCCTTGTCCTCATCAACATGGGGACAAGGTGCTTTGTGGTGGAGGGGGGCCGCAGGGCCCCCTTCCCCAAAGCACCCCCATGTTGAGGGCACGCGGCCTGGTGCGGCTCAGGAGGGGGGGGGGGGCGCTTGCTCATCCCATCCCCTTTCCTGACCGGCCGGGCTGCGTGCTCAGATAAGGGTCTGATATGGATTTGGGGGGACCCCCACGCCGTTTTTTTTCGGCGTAGGGATTCCTCTTTATATCCATACCAGGTGATGGGGCTAGCTAGGTGTCAATCTCGCCGATCGAGGCGGTGGCATTGATTTTTTTCGCTAGTCCCGTCTACCTGGAGTCACGTTCCAAATGAACGGACTTTACCTCCGCCAAAACACTCCGCCGGAAAAGTCCGGGCGTGTGTGGGCAAGTCCGCACATTCGGAAAGTCCGGTGGACCTCCGCTGGAAAGTCCGGCGGATAGTCAGGCCGAAAAGTCTGATCGTGTGTACGTGGCATAAGGGGGTCCCCAGGCACTATATTTAAAGGAATTTTTCATTTTTATTGTTTCACTTAAAGCATCTATAAAATCACTGTTCTTTGAAAAGAAATCTTTTTAAAAAAATGTTTTGCATTAATACACATAACCCAGGGAAGTACCCCAAACCCTTTTTATGGCCAATAACTTGCATATAAGCCTTCAAAATGTGCACTTTTTGATTCTTCAAGTTCAAGTCCCATAGACTTTAATAGAGTTTGCAGTTCGGGTCAGAACTTTTGTAATGTTTTGTAATGTTTGAGAGTTTTTGCACGAATCGAGGTGTTCGGCCCATCTCTATGTCTCACCTAGCTCTCCTGATTCACTCGCTTGTAGATACAGCTCCCAGCTCTATTCATCCAGAATTACAGGCCTCCGAGTCCTCAGACAACCGTCCAAAGCACCAATGTGCATTACAGGCCTCCCCACGAGAGTTCCACTCCCAACAACGACCATCCAGAGCAGAGAGCACTGTGAGTGTGTACATTACAATAACAGGCCTGGGACCTCTCCTCAGACCACTATCCATCCAGGGCACTGTGTGTGCATTATAGGCCTCTTCTGACCACCGGCATCCAGAATAGGGATGGGCCCGGTGCTCGATGCGAACCCATGTTCGCATCGAGCACCGGGCGTTCGCTCGATCGGCGAGCCCAGAACTATTTGGGCCGTTCGCATCACATTCGTGTGATGCGAGCGGCCCCGCAATGCATTGCGGCCGGCGCGGCCGGCGCAGTGCATTGCTGGCTGATGATTGGCCAAGCATGCACTGTGACCCCGCATGCTTGGCCAATCACAGCGCCGGAAACTCGGAGAGCCATAATTGGCTACAGGCAGGACGCCTGTAGCCAATTACAGCTCAGGGGCTTTAGTACACGCCCCCTCTTATAAAAGGCCGCCACGCCGTCGGCGCCGGTCACATGCGTTCCGGCGTTAGAGAGAGCAGGCTCATTCTGTGTCACTCTGCTAGATAGATTTAGAAAGATTTATTTAGAAAGATTCATTTAGAAAGATTCAGTTAGAAAGATTCATTTAGAAAGATTCATTTAGAAAGATTCATTTAGAAAGAGGGGCTTGTAGTGTGTTCGTGGCAGGCACTGGCAGCAAACAGAGCTCCTATATTTTGTTCCCAGAAGCACCTATAGGACTTGTAGTGTGTTTGTGGCAGGCAGGCACTGGCAGCAAACAGAGCTCCTATATTTTGTTCCCAGAAGCACCTATAGGACTTGTAGTGTGTTCGTGGCAGGCAGGCACTGGCAGCAAACAGAGCTCCTATATTTTGTTCCCAGAAGCACCTATAGGACTTGTAGTGTGTTCGTGGCAGGCAGGCACTGGCAGCAAACAGAGCTCCTATATTTTGTTCCCAGAAGCACCTATAGGACTTGAAGTGTGTTAGTCCCATCACACAGAGATCCTATATTTTGTTCCCAGAAGCACCTATAGGACTTGAAGTGTGTTAGTCCCATCACACAGACCTATATTTTCTTCCCAGAAGCACCCATAGGACTTGTAGTGTGTTAGTCCCATCACACAGAGATCCTATATTTTGTTCCCAGAAGCACCTATAGGACTTGAAGTGTGTTAGTCCCATCACACAGAGCTATATTTTCTTCCCAGAAGCACCCATAGGACTTGTAGTGTGTTAGTCCCATCACACAGAGATCCTATATTTTGTTCCCAGAAGCACCTATAGGACTTGAAGTGTGTTAGTCCCATCCCACAGATCTATATTTTCTTCCCAGAAGCACCTATAGGACTTGAAGTGTGTTAGTCCCATCACACAGAGATCCTATATTTTGTTCCCAGAAGCACCTATAGGACTTGAAGTGTGTTAGTCCCATCACACAGACCTATATTTTCTTCCCAGAAGCACCCATAGGACTTGTAGTGTGTTAGTCCCATCACACAGAGATCCTATATTTTGTTCCCAGAAGCACCTATAGGACTTTAAGTGTGTTAGTCCCATCACACAGAGATCCTATATTTTGTTCCCAGAAGCACCTATAGGACTTGAAGTGTGTTAGTCCCATCACACAGAGCTATATTTTCTTCCAGAAGCACCTATAGGACTTGAAGTGTGTTAGTCCCATCACACAGATATCCTATATTTTGTTCCCAGAAGCACCCATAGGACTTGAAGTGTGTTAGTCCCATCACACAGAGATCCTATATTTTGTTCCCAGAAGCACCTATAGGACTTGAAGTGTGTTAGTCCCATCACACAGAGATTCTATATTTTGTTCCCAGAAGCACCTATAGGACTTTAAGTGTGTTAGTCCCATCACACAGAGATCCTATATTTTGTTCCCAGAAGCACCTATAGGACTTGAAGTGTGTTAGTCCCATCACACAGACCTATATTTTCTTCCCAGAAGCACCCATAGGACTTGTAGTGTGTTAGTCCCATCACACAGAGATCCTATATTTTGTTCCCAGAAGCACCTATAGGACTTGAAGTGTGTTAGTCCCATCACACAGACCTATATTTTCTTCC
This sequence comes from Lithobates sylvaticus, assembly GCA_028564925.1. Taxonomy (NCBI): domain Eukaryota; kingdom Metazoa; phylum Chordata; class Amphibia; order Anura; family Ranidae; genus Lithobates; species Lithobates sylvaticus. Next base: position 211,077,176 of record CM053036.1, on the reverse strand, counting down.
CAGAAGCACCCATAGGACTTGTAGTGTGTTAGTCCCATCACACAGAGATCCTATATTTTGTTCCCAGAAGCACCTATAGGACTTGAAGTGTGTTAGTCCCATCACACAGACCTATATTTTCTTCCCAGAAGCACCCATAGGACTTGAAGTGTGTTAGTCCCATCACACAGAGATTCTATATTTTGTTCCCAGAAGCACCTATAGGACTTTAAGTGTGTTAGTCCCATCACACAGAGATCCTATATTTTGTTCCCAGAAGCACCTATAGGACTTGAAGTGTGTTAGTCCCATCACACAGAGCTATATTTTCTTCCCAGAAGCACCTATAGGACTTGAAGTGTGTTAGTCCCATCACACAGAGATCCTATATTTTGTTCCCAGAAGCACCCATATGACTTGAAGTGTGTTAGTCCCATCACACAGAGATCCTATATTTTGTTCCCAGAAGCACCTATAGGACTTGAAGTGTGTTAGTCCCATCACACAGAGATTCTATATTTTGTTCCCAGAAGCACCTATAGGACTTTAAGTGTGTTAGTCCCATCACACAGAGATCCTATATTTTCTTCCCAGAAGCACCTATAGGACTTGAAGTGTGTTAGTCCCATCACACAGAGATCCTATATTTTCTTCCCAGAAGCACCTATAGGACTTGAAGTGTGTTAGTCCCATCACACAGAGATCCTCTATTTTCTTTGCAGAAGCACCCATAGGACTTCTAGTGTGTTAGTGGCATCACACAGAGCTCCTATATTTTCTTCTCAGCAGCACCCACAGGACTTCTAGTGTGTTAGTGGCATCACACAGAGCTCCTATATTTTCTTTGCAGAAGCACCCATAGGACTTCTAGTGTGTTAGTGGCATCACACAGAGCTCCTATATATTCTTCTCAGCAGCACCCACAGGACTACCGACTACAATGGCTGGAAGACCGCCAAGGGGAGGCAGAGCGTGCAGAGCCAAGAACACAGGGCAGGCAGGCTCTGTTTCTAGTGGACGTGGCCGTGGCCGTGGACGTGGTCGTGCATCGTCATCAGCACGTGGCCATGGGACACGCGCGTCTTTGTTTTCGGCAGCTGGACATGTGGAGCCGCATCATGCTGAAGGCTTGGTAGAATGGATGACCAAGCCCTCCTCATCCTCCTCATCCTCTCTCACCCAGGCTCAGGGTACTGGCAGAGCAGCTGCCAACGCGTACTCAATGGCATCATCAGCCACCCCTTCCCTAGACCCACCATGTCCTCCTGAGGAGTCCCCCGAACTCTTTGAGCACAGTGTTGGGTACATGCTCCAGGAGGATGCCCAACGATTCGAAGGCTCGGATGATGATACCCAGCTTGAGGAATCTGGCAGTACTGTTCCACCAGCTGCAGCTTACTGCCAGGTTTGCTCTAGTGGTGAAGAGGGAGGGGATGATGAGGTCACTGACTCCACGTGGGTGCCTGAAGGGAGAGAGGATGAGGAGGAGGACGAGGAGGAGGAGGATGCGGCGTCACATGTCCAACGAGGCAGGATGCCCCCTGGAGGCCAGGTAGAGGCCAGCACAGCAACTGTACAACACCGCAGAGCTCCGCCTGTGCAGGGCGCTGCCTCTGCACGTTATCAGAAAAGTTCTTTGGTGTGGGCCTTTTTTGAGACGAGTGCATCAGATCGCACCACTGCTATTTGCAATATTTGTCTCAAGCGTATCTCGCGTGGCCAAAACATCAGCCGCTTGGGCACCACAAGCATGAGCAGACATATGTCGACCTGCCATGCAGCTCGTTGGCAGGCACACATAAAAGACCCACACCAAAGAACTAAGCGGACCTCTCCTTGCTCCTCATCAGCTGGGATCTCCATCCCCAGTACACCTTCAGTCCTCTCTGAAAGCTGCTGTGAGAGGACTGAAGGTGTAGAATTAGGTGTGTCACAACCAAGTACTTGCAGTACACCGACGTCCGATTCTACCAGGCAAATTTCCCTGCCCCAGCTGCTGGACCGTCGAAAGAAGTACACTCCCAGCCATCCACATGCCCAGCGGTTGAATGCTAGCTTGGCTAAATTGCTAGCACTTCAACTGCTGCCTTTTCAGTTGGTAGACTCGGCCCCCTTCCGTGAGTTTGTTCAATGTGCGGTTCCTCAGTGGCAGGTTCCCAAACGCCACTTTTTCTCACGGAAGGCGATTCCGTCTCTCTACCGGCATGTGGAAGGCAATGTCCATGCCTCGCTGGACAGGGCGGTCAGCGGTAAGGTGCATATTACCGCTGACTCATGGTCCAGCAGGCATGGACAGGGACGTTACCTTTCTTTCACGGCCCATTGGGTCACTCTATTGGCAGCTGGGAGGGATGCAGGACAAGGTGCAGTAGTGTTGGAGGTTGTTCCGCCACCACGCCTCCAAAACGCTACTACTGCTACTGGTTGTGACACACCTCTCTCCTCCACCCCCTCCTCTTCTTCTTCCTCCAGTGCTCTGTCCTCGGAACCAGCGGTGCTCCGTAGGCGTACAAGGGGCTACGCAAGTACGCAGGCAAAAAGATACCATGCCGTGCTTGCGCTGGTGTGTTTGGGGGACAGGAGCCACACTGGGCCAGAGGTTCTGGCAGCTCTGCAGGGGCAGGCCGAGAGGTGGTTGACGCCACGTCAGCTTAAGCCAGGAATGGTCGTTTCTGACAATGGCACCAACCTCCTCTCTGCCCTGCGACAGGGGCAGCTCACCCATGTGCCCTGTATGGCTCACGTCCTCAACCTGGTGGTGCAGCGGTTCTTGGGCAGGTTCCCAGGCTTACAGGATGTCCTGAGGCAGGCCAGGAAAGTCTTTGTGCATTTCCGCCGATCTTATAATGCCAGTGCTCGGCTGACTGAGCTGCAAAAGGAGCTGAACCTACCCAAGAACCGCCTAATATGTGACATGCCCACCAGGTGGAACTCAACGTTGGCCATGCTGCAGCGACTGCACACGCAGCAGAGGGCCATCAATGAGTACCTTTGCGACTACGGCACCAGGACAGGGTCAGGGGAGCTTGGTTTTTTTCCCCACGTCAGTGGAGCATGATCAGGGATGCATGCACTGTCCTCTCACCATTTGAGGAGGCCACGAGGATGGTGAGCAGTGACAGTGCATGCATCAGTGACACTGTCCCTCTTGTCCACCTGTTGGAGCATACGCTGCGTGGGATAATGGACAGGGCACTTGAGGCAGAACAGAGGCAGGAAGAGGAGGACTTCCTTGCCTCTCAAGGCCCCCTTTATCCGGACAGTGTTCCTTCTGTCCCACCCATCACACAGGAAGAGGATGAGGATGAGGAGGAGGAGGAGGAGGAGGAGGATTGTGTGAGCATGGAGGTGGAGCCTGGCACTCAGCATCAGCAGCAGCAGTCTTTTAGGGATGATGTACAGTCCCAACAAACCAGTGGACTTGTACGTGGCTGGGAGGAGGTGGCTGGCGATCATGTCGTCCTCAGTGACCCAGAAGACTCCGGACCGAATGCCTCAGCTAACCTACGCTGCATGGCCTCCCTGATCCTGCAAAGCCTTCGGAAGGATCCTCGTGTTCTTCGGATCAAGGAGAGGGACCATTACTGGCTGGCCACTCTCCTTGATCCACGGTACAAGGGTAAGGTTGCGGACCTTATCTTGCCGTCGCAGAGGGAGCAGAGGATGAGACATCTCAGGGAGGCCTTGCAGAAAGGTCTGTGCAACGCGTTCCCAGAAACTGGGAGGTTACAAACTCCTGGTCCTGGGCGTCCTGCTGAGGCTTTGGTCAGTAGCAGAAGGAGCGGTGGGGAAGGTGGACGTCTGACCGATGCGTTCAGACAATTTTTTAGTCCGCAGCCCCAAGGTATGATCGGTTCCAGCAACCATCGCCAGCGTCTGATATACATGGTGCAGGAATACCTTGGGGCAAGGTCAGACTTGGACACCTTTCCCACCGAAAATCCTCTGGCTTACTGGGTCCTGAGGATGGATCACTGGCCAGAGCTTGCACAGTATGCAATTGAGCTACTGGCCTGTCCTGCCTCCAGCGTTCTTTCCGAATGCACATTCAGTGCTGCTGGAGGATTTGTCACCGATCATAGGGTGCGCCTGTCCACCGCCTCGGTTGATCGACTGACCTTCATCAAAATGAATCAATTTTTCTGCCCTGTTCAACAGGTGCATGCAATTACAAATCTTGATCTAATAACTCACAGCAGGGCCCATTCCTGCGCCCACCAAGAGTAACTGTGAGAGCTTACAGTCTTGTGGCAACACCGTCCACCACCACCACCACCACCACCACCGCCAAAGGCCCAATTTTTCTGCCCTGTTCAACAGGTGCATGCAATTACAAATCTTGATCTAATAACTCACAGCAGGGCCCATTCCTGCGCCCACCAAGAGTAATTGTGAGAGCTTACAGTCTTGTGGCAACACCGTCCACCACCACCACCACCACCGCCGCCAATTTTTCTGCCCGGTTCAACAGGTGCATGCAAGTACAAATCTTGATCTATTAACTCACAGCAGGGCCCATTCCTGTGCCCACCAGTCTTGTGGCTACACCAACATCTAATAGGGCAAATTTCTGCAGAGTATATACGCCAGGCCCCTACTTTCAAACATCCAACTTACAAACGACTCCTACTTGCAAATGGAAAGAGAAAACAGGAAGTGAGAGGAAATCTACCCCTAGGAAGGGAAATTCTATCCTGTTAGATTTAATTTGGGAAAAAGGTATCTCCTCTCTACTGATACTTTATCACCAATCCTTGTTTCAATTAAAACCCCACTTTTCCAAAAAAACATTTGTCATTGGGACGGAAAGTGAGGTGACATGTTCTGAACACATGTGCAAAGACAGCAAATGTTACAGGGGTGATAACCCCTCCCTATGTTCTCCAAGCTTAAAAATAGATTTTTTTGGGATGGAGCTACACTTCATAATGTACCTGTTCAGATTCTACTTAAGAACAAACCTACAGTCCGTGTCTTGTTTGCACCACCTATATACTGCTGTTAAGAGTATATAGGGTTGTAGGTATAGGGTTTTATTTTGGGTGCGGGGTCCCCCTTAATATCCATACAAGACCCAAAGGGGGGGGGGGGTGATGGGGTAGCCATGCCATTTTTCTCAAGGATTTTCAGCCATATGGCGGCCAGGACAAGACATGACATTAAAGCCGCAAGTGGTTTTAAATGGCTACTTTTTTTCCTTTACAAATGTCATTTTGTGCAAGGACAGTTCTAAACACGGGAAACACATGCCACTTCACAGGCATACTTTAGACACCCCCCAGGTACCATATTTAAAGGAAAATTTCACTTTTTTTTTTCACTTTATGCATCATTAAAATGACTGCTCCCGAAAAAACGTTAGTTTTTAACCACTTTCAGACCGGACCAATTTGCAGCCAAAGGACCAGGCCCCTTTTTGCGATTCGGCACTGCGTCGCTTTAACTGACAATTGCGCGGTCGTGCGACGTGGCTCCCAAACAAAATTGACGTCCTTTTTTTCCCACAAATAGAGCTTTCTTTTGGTGGTATTTGATCGCCCCTGCGGTTTTTATTTTTTGCGCTATAAACAAAAATAGAGCGACAATTTTGAAAAAAATGCATTATTTTTTATTTTTTGCTATAATAAATATCCCCAAAAAATATTATATAAAAAAACATTTTTTTTTTTCCTCAGTTTAGGCCGATACGTATTCTTCTACATATTTTTGGTAAAAAAAATCGCAATAAGCGATTATTGATCGGTTTGCGCAGAAGTTATAGCGTTTACAAGATAGGGGATAGTTTTATAGCATTTTTATTAATAATTTTTTTTTATTATTAATGGCGGAGATCTGCGATTTTTTTTGTGACTGCGACATTATGGCGGACACATCGGACATTTTTGACACATTTTTGGGACCATTGTCATTTTTACAGCAATTAATGCATTTAAATGCATTGATTTCTGTATAAATGACACTAGCAGTTTAGGGGTTAACCACAAGGTGGCAGTGTAGGGGTTAAGTAGGCCTAGGGGTGTGTTTTTTACTGTGGGGGGGCGTGGCTGTCAGCTAGTGAATGCTGATCTCTGCTCCAATCACAGGGAGCAGAGATCGGCGTCACTAGTTGCTAGGCAGAACAGGGAGATGCTGTTTATCTCGGCATCTCCCCGTTCAGCCGCTCCGTGAGACGATCGCGGGAGTCCCCGCGGCGATCGAGTCCGCGGGGACCGCGGCCGGACTCACGGGGGTCCCGACCGGCGCGGGAGCGCGCCGCTCCCGGCGCGCTCCCGATGGCACGGACAGGCGAAAGGAGGGACGTATATATACGCCCTCCTGCCTGTACGTGCCATTCTGTCGACGTATATCGTCGTGCGCCGGTCGGCATGTGGTTAAAAGTTCTTTTTGCATTGATATATGTCCCCTGGGGCAGGACCGGGTCCCCAAACCTGTTTTATGACATTAACATGCATATTGGCCGTTGTAATTAGCACTTTTGATTTCGAACGTTCGCGTCCATTATAACGTATAGGGTTCGAAAATTTGCGCGAACTTTCGGTCGGTTCGAAGGTTCTGGTGCGAACCGAACCCGGGGGTGTTCGGCTCATCCCTAATCCAGAATACTGTCCATTAAAGGCCATCCCTCAGACCTGAGACCACCATTTAGCACTGTGAAGCATCACAGGCCTCTCAGAGTCAGACCACCATCCCAGAGCACTGTGCATTACAGGCATCCCCTCAAACCACTGTCTACCCAGAGCACTGTGTGTGCATTACAGGCCTCCTCTGACCACCAGAATCCAGAGCACTGTGCATTACAGGCCTCCCCTCAGACCACCGTCTGTCCAGAGCACTGTGTGTGCATTACAGGCCTCCTCTGACCACTGGCATTCAGAGCACTGTGCATTACAGGCCATCTCTCAGACCTGAGACCACCATCCAGCACTGTGAAGTATTACAGGCCTCTCAGAGTCAGATCACCATTCCAGAGAACTGTGTGCATTACAGGCATCCCCTCAGACCACTATTTACAGCACTGTGAAGCATTACAAACCTTGCATACCACCACCCAGAGCACTGTGCAGCATTACAGTCCTTTCATACCACCATCCACAGCACTGTGCAGCATTACAGGCCTCCTCATACCACCATCCAGAGCACTGTGCAGCATTTCAGTTCTCCTCAGACCACCGTCCAGAGCACTGTGTAACATTGCAGCACCGTTCAGAGCACTGTGCAGCATTACTGGCCTCCTCAAACCACCATTCAGAGCTCTGTGTAGCATTACAGTCACCGTCCAGATCACTGTGCAGTATTACAGGCCTTCTCAGCTCAGACCACCATGCAGAGCACTGTGCAGCATTACAGGCCTCCTTATACCACCATCCAGAGCACTGTGCAGCATTACAGGCCTCCTCAGACCACCGTCCAGAGCACTGTGTGAATGAATGAATGACTTGTATAGCCCAACCTATGCGAACTGAATCGCCTCAGGGCGCTTTTTGCCACTGGTGTCCATCTGTGGTATAGTGCGGTCCTTGCCCTGTGGGGTCCTGACACGCTTACAAACACATACACATACAACATACACATATGTGTAGCATTGCAGTCACCGTCCAGATCGCTGTGTAGCATTACAGGCTTCTTCAGGCCACTGTCCAGAGCACTGTGCAGTATTACAGGCCTCCTCAGCTCAAACTACTGTCCAGAGTACTGTGCAGCATTACAGGCCTCCTCAGACTACCGTCCAAAGCACTGTGTAGCATAGCAGCCACTGTCCAGAGAACTGTGAAACATTACAGGCCTCCTTAGACTGTTCAGAGCACTGTGTAGCATTACAGCCACAGTCTAGAGTACTGTGCAGTATTACAGGCCTCCTCAGCTCAGACCCCCATCCAGAACACAGTGCAGTAGGAATGGGCAAACGTTTCGGCTGAACTTTCGTTGTTCGGACGTTTGTCGTCGACCGTTTGTTTGCCTCCTCAAACCAGCCACAATGCAATGCAGCGCTGAACAGTGCCTTGCAAGCCCTGATTGGCTGAAGCAGGGAAAGCTTCAACCAATCAGGGCACAGAGCACTGTCAGAGTCATAACTGGAACCTGTCATCATGACTTTATCCAATCATGGCTCATTCACGCCCCACAGTATAAACGTATTTTTTCAATGGCAGCCATTATCAGTGTAATTTCAGCGTGGAGCGAGATAGAACAGGGCTCTGTTCAGTGCTATTAGTTAGTTAGTGTGCTATACTGTGCTATTTTGCTTCAAATGTCAGTGTAGAATATTAGTTTAGTGTCAGTCTAGGGATAGTGTGAGTGTAGTGAGGAGGACCATCATTCAGCTTTGCATAGTGTGCAGCTAGAGTAGGGACAGCTCAGAAAGTTTCACTGTAGGTTAATGCCAGTTTAACGCCATATAGTTTTATGTGCGTTACTGCCAGTTTAACTCCATATAGTTCTGTGTACATTACTGCCAGTTTAATGCCATATAGTTTTATGTGCATTACTGCCAGTTTAACACCATATAGTTCTGTGTGCGTTACTGCCAGTTTAACGCCATATAGTTTTGTGCGTTACTGCAAGTTTAACACCATTAACTTCTGTGTGCGTTACTGCAAGTTTAATGCCATTTACTTCTGTGTGCCTTACTGCAAGTTTATTGCCATTTACTTCTGTGTGTGTTTAATGTCATATAGTTCTGTGCATCATTGTACGTTTGGTGCATTATATTGCAGTATATTATACTGTATCCGTGGAATGTGTCTGTGTAGTGTGAGTACTCAAATTAAAGTGACCAAACACCACTTTACATTGATTAAAGTGCATCTACGTACAGATGTCCACTTCTTCTTTACATTTGCTTATAAGCACCGCCCCGTCCCTCCTAATAATGTCTGGGAGGACAACAAGGAGAGGCAAACGTTCCCTTGGTACTTTAAGGGGGCCAGCAACAAATGTGCCCCCAAGGCAAAGGTGAATGTGGTGGTCAGTCCTCAGGCAGGGCATCATTTCCTCTGTTTAGTGAATTTATCTAGTCACAGCATACAGAGGAGGTGGTAGACAAATTGGCATTCATGTTCCCCCAGCTGCAGCGTATTGCCTAGTTGCCTTGGAGATGATGATGATGATGATGATGAGAACACTGATGCGACTTGGGTGCCAGATAGAGCAGAGGAGGAAACTGAAGGTGAGGGGTCACAACCCCAAGGAGGCCAACATCAAGAAAGAGTAAAGAGCAGCCACCCTTTTGAATCACATTCTGCAGCTGTTATCTCCCAGCCCACACCCCAAAGCTCAGCTGTCTGGGCCTTTTTCAGCACATCTGCAGCAGATCGCACTGTTGCTATCTGCAAACTGTGTCTCAGGCACATCAAACGTGGCAAAAACACCAGCCATTTGGGTACCACATGCTTAACAAGGCATTTAACATCCAACTACTCAGCACCTTGGCAAGAGCACCTAAAGCCACACAAAAGGGGCACAAATCTGTCCCTCCTCCTTACCCACTTCAGTCTGCCCCTGCTATACCGTGGTAATTACCTCTCAGCAGCCTCCACTGATAGGGATGATGGTATAGCACAGGGTGTCTCAGGTCTTAGCAGCACATCTGCCAGCAGCACTCCACCAGCTGTAGACTGTAGCCAGCAAATTTCTCTGCCCCATCTGCTGCAGCATAAAAAAAATACAGTCCCTGCCACCCACATGCCCAGCGTCTAAATGTAAGCTTGTCAAAGCTGTTGGCTCTCCAACTTCTGCCTTTCAGCTTGGTGGATTCTGCCCTCTTCCATGAATTGGCACAATGTGCTGTACCACAACGGCAGGTTCCCAGTCGCTACTACTTTTTAATTTTTTTTTTTCAAATTTACATTTTATTAACGCCTACGACGGGCCTACACATACAGAAAAAAAATACAGAAGCAATACAGATTAAACATAACATTCTAAATCATGCCTTAATATCAGAGCATATGTATAAACATTATATCTCCTATTTGTTTGGGTTTCTACAGAAAATTTCCGGGGAGTTTCCCATCTAGCATTGCTTCTTATGTATTTTCCTATTTTCTCCCCTTTCTGTTAATCTTAAAGGAACCTACTTAAATATTACGTTTAACAGTACCCGCCGCTCTTTTCTCTTTTTCAGAACAACTCAGATAACCACTAACTAAACAAACACAGAACAAGCAAGCAAACAAACAAACAAACAAAGAAAAAAAAAAAAAATTTATATAAAGTAAAATTAAAAGGGAAGTCCGTCGTTGACTCTGGGCAGTCAGGGTGTTCTCCATATCTATATATAATTAGCTTCTATTCCCTAAAAGAGTCAGGCCTTCTACTGATATCGCAAATTGTTTCCATAATTTCCAGGTTGTCTGGTATTCTTCTTCTTGTTGTTTTGACTCTAACCCTAATTCTTCCATTTTATTTATCTCTTCCACTTTATGTAGCCAATCTGCCGCCGTTGGAGGAGTCTGTTTTTTCCAATAGAGTGGCACACAGGCCTTCGCGGCATTCACCAAATGTCTCACTATCGAATTTTGATAATTTTTAACTGGAATATTAGATAAATGTAATAGGAAGAAAGCAGGGTCTCTAGTTATCCTATAATCTGTGAATTTTTGCGTTACTTTTTGGACTATAGTCCAGAAAAGAGATAGTTTAGGACATGACCAAAATATGTGCAATAAAGTTCCTCTCTCATCCAGACATCTCCAACATAAGTCAGTGGAATCAGGATAATATTTATGTAGAAGCTGTGGTGTGAGGTACCATCTTGTCAGAATTTTATAATTAGATTCCTGCATCTTTGTAGAAACTGATGATTTTAAAGAAAGTCTTAATATGTGTTGTATTTCATCCATTGTAAATTTCCGTTCAAGGTCTTGTTCCCACTTGTCTATAAACGACAAGTGTGGCATTGCCACTGGGCAGTTCAGTAATGAATACATCCTAGAGAGTGTCCGTGTTATGGCCCCCTCCTCGGAGCAATATTCCTCTAACTTTGTCAGGGGTCGGGTGTAGCACCTGGGTTCTAATAGTGTATCAGCTACTTTTTAATTTAAGGCCATTCCATCTCTCTACCATCACGTGGAAGGTAATGTTCTGACATCGTTGGGCAAGGCAGTCAGCCGTAAAATTCACCTTACTGCTGACACGTGGTCCAGCAAGCATGGGCAGGGATAAGATATTTTGTTCACACACACTGGGTAACGCTGCTTGCAACTCGAAAAGATGCAGGACAGGGCTCGGTGCTACAGCTTGTTGTGCCCCCACGTCTCCATACAGCTGGTGGTGATGATGCCAAACCTGTGAGCTCTATCCCCTACTCCTTCTGCTCCGCCACCTCCATGCCCTCCTCTGCTGAATCGACCTATTCTCAGAGTCAGGCTAAAAGGTGCCATGCAGTGCTCAGTTGGGGTGTTTAGGGGACAGGAACCACACCGGAGCAGAGATTCTTGCAACTCTGCTGGAACAGGCCCAGAGGTGGTTCACACCATGCCAGCTGGAGCCAGGAATGGTGGTGTGCAATAATGGCTCAAACCTCCTGTCCGCCCTTAGACAGGGAAAGTTGACACATGTGCCATGCCTGGCACATGTGCTCAATTTGGTGGTGCAGTATTTCCTAAATAGGTTCCCCGGGTTGCAAGATGTGCTAAAGCTGGCCAGAAGTGTCTGTAGCCATTTCAGGCGGTCAAACACAGTCATTGCTCGGTTGGCTGAAATTCAGTGGGAAATCCACCTGCCCGTAAACCGCCTGATTTGTGACATGCCAACCAGGTGGAACTCGACTTTGTCAATGCTGCAGTGGCTATACATGCAGCAGAGGGCCGTCAATGAGTACCTGTGCGAATACGGCATGACAACAGGCTCAGGCCGCCTCAGCTTTTTTTTCCCACGCCAATGGCTGATCATTAAGGATGCATGCACTGTATTGTCACCATTTGAGGAGGCCACAAGGATGGTGATTAGTGACAGTGCATGCATCAGTGACACAATCCCTGTGTTCCTTTTGGAGCAGATTCTGTGTGGCATTATGGACAGGACACTGGAGGCAGAACAGCAGAAGGAAGAGGAAGACTTCCTTTCCTCTCAAGGCCCACTTTATCCAGACATCATCATTCCTATGTCACAGAATACACAGGAGAAGAGAGGGGAGGAGGATGAGGTTGAGGATTATGGTACTTTCATAGGTGTCGAAGAAGAGAAAGACATGCGTCAATCTGTAAGCGATGGCTTTCCAACCCCAGGAACCTTGGGAGTAGTACGTGGCTGGGAGGAGGAAGTTCCAGATGCTGTCATCCTGAGTGACCCAGAGGAGTCTGCTTCTCAAGCCTCTGCAAATTTGAGAAACCTCATGCTTCAAAGCCTGTGAAATGACCCAAGAATATGTGGCATAAAGGAGAAGGATGATTACTGGTTGGCAACCCTCCTGGACCACCGTTATAAGGGGAATATCTCAGAACTCACCCCGTGCCCACAGAGAGTGCAGAAGATAAAATCTCTTGAGGACACGTTAAAGAGGATTTTATTGAACGTTTTTCCTGACTCCAGTAGGTTACAGTGTCATGGAAAACTTAGTTTTGAGTCTTCTGTTGGTCAAGAGAGAAACTTTGGAGAAGGCGTCCACCTAAGTGAGCCATTTCGGAATTTTTTTAGTCCTTGTCGCCAAGGGCTGTCAGCTTCCACATCCCATCAGCAGCGTCTGCATCACATGGTGGACGATTACCTCGGGGCCAAAACAGAGATGGAGAGCTTTCCAGCTGACGATCCATTGACTTACTGGGATCATGAGAATAGACCACTGGCCAGAACTTGCCCAGCATGCTATAGAGTTGTTGGGCTGCCCTGTATCCAGCATGCTTTCAGAACGGGCATTCAGTTCTGCAGGAGGTTTTGTTACTGATCATTAGGGATGGGCCGAACACCCCCTGTTCGGTTCACAGCAGAACATGCGAACAGGCAAAAAATTTGTTCAAACACGCAAACACCATTAAAGTCTATGGGACACGAACATGAATTATATGCAAGTTATTGTCATAAAAAGTATTTGGGGCCCGGGTCCTGCCCCAGGGGACATGTATCAATGCAAAAAAAAGTTTTAAAAACAGACGTTTTTTCGGGAGCAGGAATTTTAATAATGCTTAAAGTGAAACAATAAAAGTGAAATATTCCTTTAAATTTTGTACCTGGGTGGTGTCTATAGTATGCCTATAAAGTGGCGCATGTTTCTCATGTTTAGAACAATCCAAGAGCAAAATTACATTTATAAAAGGAAAACAGTAATTTAAAAGTACTCGCGGCTGTCAGGTCTCTGCAATACACATAAAAGTCATTGAAAAAAAAATGGCATGGGATTCTCCCACAATCCATTACCAGGCCCTTTGGGTCTGGTATGAATATTAAGGGGAACCCCACACCAAAATTAAAAAAAAAAAATCCATACCAGACCCTTATCCGAGCATGCAACCTGGTAGGCCGCAGGAAAATAGTGGGGGGACGAGAGAGCACCCCCCCTCCTGAACCGTACCAGGCCACATGCCCTCAACATGGGGAGGATGTCCCCATGTTGATGGGGACAAGGACCTCATCCCCACAACCCTTGCCCGGTGGTTGTGGGGGATCCTGGCCCCCTCGTGTGAATTGGTAATGGGGTACAAATTTACCCCTACCATTTCACAAAAAAAGTGTCAAAAATTTTAAAGACAATAGCCTGTTTTTGACAATTCCTTTATTAATGTCTTCTTCTTTTCCCGTTTCTTCTTCCATCTTCTTCTGGTCTTCCTTTGGTTTTCTTCTTCTTCCTCCATCTTGTTCTTCCCCCGCTTCTTCCTCTATCTTCCTCTGCTTCTTCCTCCGCTCTTCTCCTCTGGCCTCTTCCTCCGGCTTCTTCTTCCCCGCTTCGTCCTCTGGACGATTCTCTTAACCCCCACTCCCCCAAATCACACCTCCAAGTTTAAATCTTGGTTAGCTTGACCCCCTTCCCCCTTTTCTAGTCACTGTGTCCCCCTCCCCTTGCAAGTCTCCATCTATATTACATTTACTACAGCCCTTCAATCAGCACGGCACATGCAGAATGATGTCTCTACTCCCTGGCTCCTTCTCCTATTTGTGTACATGAAAACATCAGAGCTGAGGAGGAGGAGTCCAAGTCAGTCAACTCTGCTGTGAGTTAGTGTGACAGGCAACCGTTGGGGAGAGATGCTGGTTGCCATACAGAGATGTAGTCATGACTGTGGGACCTCAGTTACCCTGTAACAGAAGTGGAGCAGGTGTAACTGGTGCCCATACTAGCACATCCCTGCTGGGCAAGTTACTGGAGTATTCTGGCACTGGGCTCCACTCTAGGATTCAGTCTTGATTCGCTGAGCTGCTGGGATTAAATCCAAATCTTGAGACGGTCCCGATGAATCCAGGACAGTTGGGATCATATGTATTTTTATGATCATGGTTTTAGATCATTTATCAAGTTTTTTCACTACACTGCACATTTTGGGGCAGTGCATTGCACTTTTTGGGGACCAAAGTTCCTGCATTGAAGCGCTCAGGTTTAAATAAATCCCATGGAAAGGAGGTGAATACCCAAATTGTATTTTAAGCAAGGTGACACTGTCCCTTTCAGAATTGTAAGGAAATTGTGGCCTGTGACTTCTCACTAGGGATGAGCCCAGTGTTCGATTCAAACCCATGTTCGAATCGAACATCGGGGGTTCGTCCGTTCGTCGAGTCCAGAACTCTGCGGGCCGTTCACATCAAATCCGTGTGATACGAAAGGCCCACAATGTACTGCGCCAGTCGCAGTGCATTGCTGGCTGATGATTGGCCAAGCATGCACTGTGACCCCGCATGCTTGGCCAATCATAGCGCCAGCAGCGAGGAGAGCAATAATTGGCCACAGGCAGGATGTGCTGTTCTCTATAAATACAGACATCTGCAGGAGTTAGTGTGTGCTGTGTGAGTCCAGCACAGCACAGTATAAACCTGCACCTGTATCTACCCTTTAGTGCAGTTCTCCATTGATACAGCCATCTGCAGGAGTTAGTGTGTGCTGTGTGAGTCCAGCACAGCACAGTATAAACCTGCACCTGTATCTACCCTTTAGTGCAGTCCTCCATTGATACAGCCATCTGCAGGAGTTAGTGTGTGTTGTGTGAGTCCAGCACAGCACAGTATAAACCTGTACCCGTATCTTATTTTTTTCCTTTACAAATGTCATTTTTTTGCAGGGACAGTTCTAAACACGGGAAACACATGCCACTTCACAGGCATACTTTAGACACCCCCCAGGTACGATATTTAAAGGAATATTTCACTTTTTTTTCACTTTATGCATCATTAAAATGACTGCTCCAGAGAAAATGTCCATTTTTAAAACTTCTTTTTGCATTGATACATGTCCCCTGGGGCAGGACCCGGGTCCCCCAACCTGTTTTATGACATGCATATTGGGCGTTATAATTAGCACTTTAGATTTAGAACGTTCGCGTCCATTGTAACTAATAGGGTTCTAACGTTCGCGCGAACTTTCGGTCCGTTCGCAGGTTCTGGTGCGAACCGAACCCGGGGGTGTTCGGCTCATCCCTAGTGGCGACAGCTTCCCCTCTACCTCCGACCACTACAGGGTCTCCGGCCAGCAGAAGCGTCACTTTTGGTTGGACTGCAAGCCACAGTCCAAATTCTATGCTGCTCTCTTACTTCTGGATAGGCTCTCAGACAGCCTAGCAGCCAGATGTCCCCGGGATATGCCTCAGGCTCTGGCCTAGCAGCCTGGGGTAGCACAACAAATGTCCACCCAGACAGCCGTCCAGGTGGCACAGAACCCCAATCACCTGACTCCACCCAAATATATAGGCTCTCCCAGCAGGCCAAGGGATCCAAGTAAATCTTTGCCCATTGGCTGAGATACCCCATATACTCCTAGTCTGTCCTTGCAATGGCTTTTCTTATCTAATGTCATCAGGTACCCAGCCACCTAGCGACAGAAGAGAGAGGTGCATCAATTCCAGAATTAGGCCGAAGTCAGTTGACCCCCTAGAAATGGTCCAGCAGGCATGGACAGGGACGTTACCTATCTTTCACGGCCCATTGGGTCACTCTTTTGGCAGCTGGGAAGGATGCAGGACAAGGTGCAGTAGTGTTGGAGGTTGTTCCGCCACCATGCCTCCAAAATGCTACTAGGAATGGTGGTTTGTGACAATGGCACCAACCTCCTCTCCGCCCTGCAACAGGGACAACTGACCCATGTGCCCTGTGTGGCTCACGTCCTTAACCTAGTGGTGCAGCAGTTCTTTGGCAGGTACCCAGGCTCACAGGATGTTCTGAGGCAGGCCAGGAAAGTCTGTGTGCATTTCCGTTGATCATATAATGCCAGTGCTCGGCTGGCTGAGCTGCAAAAGGAGTTGAACCTGCCCAAAAACCGCCTTATATGTGACATGCTCACCAGCGACTGCACACGCAGCAGAGGGCCATCAATAAGTACCTGTGCGACTACGGCACCAGTACAGGGTCAGGGGAGCTCAGATTTTTTTCACCACGCCAGTGGGGCATGATCAGGGATGCATGTACTATCCTGTCACCATTTGAGGAGGCCACAAGGATGGTGAGCAGTGACAGTGCATGCATTAGTGACACTGTACCTCTTGTACACCTGTTGGAGCATACGCTGCGTAGAATAATGGACAGGGAACTTGAGGCAGAACAGAGGCAGGAAGAGGAGGACTTCCTTGCCTCTCAAGGCCCCCTTTATCCAGACAGTGTTCCTTCTGTCCCACCCATCACACAGGAAGAAGATGAGGAGAAGGAGGAGGAGGATTGGGTCAGCATGGAGGTGGAGCCTGGCACTCAGCAGCAGCAGTCTTTTAGGGTTGATTTACAGTCCCAAGAAACCGGTGGACTTGTACATGGCTGGGAGGAGGTGGCTGTGAATCATGTCATCCTTAGTGACCCAGAGGACTCCGGACTGAATGCCTCAGCTAACCTACGCTGCATGGCCTCCCTGATCCTGCAAAGCCTGCGGAAGGATCCTCGTATTCTTCGGATCAAGGAGAGGGACCATTACTGGCTGGCCACTCTCCTTGATCCACGGTACAAGGGTAAGGTTGCAGACCTTATCTTGCCATTGCAGAGGGAGAAGAGGATGAGACATCTCCGGGAGGCCTTGCAGAAAGGTCTGTGCAATGCGTTTCCAGAGACTGGGAGGTTACAAACTCCTGGTCCTGGACAACGAGTTTCTGAGGCTTCGGTCAGTAGCAGAAGGAGCGGTGGAGAAGGTGGCCGTCTGACCGATGCGTTCAGACAATTTTTTAGTCCGCAGCCCCAAGGAATGATCGATTCCAGCAACCATCGAAAGCGTCTGATATACATGGTGCAGGAATACCTAGGGGCAAGGTCAGACTTGGACACCTTTCCCACCAAAAATCCTCTGGCTTACTGGGTCTTGAGGATGAATCACTGGCCAGAGCTTGCACGGTATGCAATTGAGCTACTGGCCTGTCCTGCATCCAGCGTTCTTTCAGAACGCACATTCAGTGCTGCTGGAGGCTTTGTCACCGATCACAGGGTGCGCCTGTCCAACGACTCGGTTGATCGACTGACCTTCATAAAGATGAATCAGTCTTGGATCACCACCAGCTACCAAGCACCTGCAGCTGATGTAATGGAATAATTTATTTTGAAATGTCACATCCCTTCAAGACTGCATCCCTTCAAGACTGCCTATGCTGATGCTGAGTGAATGTCCTGTTATGTTGACTGACTATCCTCTTCCTCCTCAATGATCCTGATGATGGCTTTTGTTTCTGGGTGCCGCCCCCAGTGGCTAAGGCCCAATTTTTCAGCCCCATGTGTAACAGGGGCATGTAATTACAATTTTTTATGCAATGCTTTGCAGCAGGGCTCATTCCTGCACTCCAACTAGAGTATCTGGGAGAGGTTCGCAGTGTCGTGGCACCAGCACCAGTGCCTAAGGCCCAATTTTTCAGCCCCTGTTTAACAGGGGCGTGTAATTACAATTCTTGATCTAATAATTCACAGCAGGGCCCATTCCTGCGCCCACCAAGAGTAACTGTGAAGGATTACATTGTTGTGGCAACACCACCACCACCACCACCACCAAAGGCCCAATTTTTCTGCCCCTGTTCAACAGGGGCATGCAATTACAATTCTTGATCTAATAATTCACAGCAGGGCCCATTCATGCGCCCACCAAGCGTAACTGTGAGGGCTTACAGTGTTGTAGCACCAGCACCACCACCAAAGGCCCAATTTTTCCTACCACTGTTCAACAATGGCATGTAATTACAATTCCTGATATAATAGTTCACAGCAGGGCATTCCAGTGCCCACCAAGAGTAACTGTGAGGGCTTACAGTGTTGTGGCAACACCAACATCTAAGAGGCAAATTTCTGCAGAGTATATACGGCAGGCCCCTACTTTCAAACATACAACTTACAAACGACTCCTACTTGCAAAGGGAAGGAGACAACAGGAAGTGAGAGGAAATCTACCCCTAGGAAGGGAAATTCTCTCCTGTAAGAGTTAATATGGGAAAAAGGTGTCTCCTCTCTACTGATGTTTTATCACCAATCCTTGTTTCAATAAAAACTTTCCAAAAACATTTGTCATTGGGACGGAAAGTGAGGTGAAATGTTCTGAACAGGTGCACAGACAGCAAAACAAATATTACAGGGGTGATAACCTTTCCCTATATTCTCCAAAAAGCTTAGAAATATTTTTTTTTGCTGGAGCTACACTTAAAAATATACCTGTCCCAAATTACAAACAGATTCTTCTTAAGAACAAACCTACAGTCCCTGTCTTGTTTGCACCGCCTGTATACTGCTGTTCAGAGTATATAGGGTTTTAGGTATAGGGTTTTATTTTGGGTGCGGGGCTCCCCTTAATATCCATACAAGACCCAAAGGGGCTGGTAATGGTCTGGGGTTGGGGGGGGGGGGGGGTGATGGGGTAGCCATGCCATTTTTCTCAAAGATTTTTATCCATATTCCCAGGACTAGATATTACATTAAAGCCACAAGCAGTTTTAAATTGCTTTTTTTCCTTTACAAATGTAATTTTGTGCAGGGATAGTTCTAAACACGGAAAACAGATGCCACTTCACAGGCATACTTTAGACACCCCCCAGGTACGATATTTAAAGGAATATTTAATTTTCTTTTCACTTTCTGCATCATTAAAATGACTGCTCCAGAAAAAAACGGGGGGTGTTCGGCTCATCCCTAGCATTAACGTGGTGCTTCCCATAGTGCACTGTGTCCGGCGCCCGAACACAGTGCACTTAAAGGAATTTTTATTTTATTTTATTTTTTAAAGGGCCATTTTAAAAGAGGAACCCTGCCTAAACATCAGGGTGCTACATGTGTGTGGACAGTTAAAGCATTAGAATGACAGCTTGTTGTGTGCAGAATCATTCAGGAACACAGTGGACCTGGGGCTACACTAATTTCTACCAAACACATATCTAAAGTCTATAATTTGAATACTTTGGGAATAATTGGGGATATGACAAGAGAGTGTTCAAGAATTCTGAGGTTGTGGTTTTGAAGCACTGATATTTTATCATAAAGTTTCATGTGTTCCTTCTTAAGAACCATACAGAAGACAGATCTCTGTGGAAAAATGCTTTTTATGTTGTCAACAGTAGTCAGCAATTACTTGGCCCTAAATTGTGAAGGATATTCTGGATTATAGGATGAAGTGTTGGTTGTAAACTGTTCCCCTTATGTGGTAGATGTAAACTGTTCACCATAACTATGCAGACTTAAGATCAGTACAATTTTTAATTCAAATTTTGTCTTTGCTTTTGATAATATTCCACCTTCCATACTTGTTTTCTCTTGGAAAAATCTGCACTACTTCATTACATTTCTGACACTAATTAGTCCATAAGCGGCAAGTGTAACAACTATGGTCTACTGGGAGGACTTGGATGCAGTGATTGCAAATGCTTACATAATGAGTGAGCTGACAGCTTTATGAAACCTATAAAAACCCAACTGAATTCAAGAGAAAAGCAATGCAACGAGAGTCACACTAATATCCACAGGGCTTCTGTGAATTCAAAATTTCACTTTACAGAGTTCAGATTGAATAGAACATTTTAAGAATTTTTGATTCTGCAAGACATAAATCCACGTTATGAATTTATCTCAAAAGAATGTCTCAGCAACTATTACCAACTTTGTTCTGGTGGGGCTTATTGAGATTGAATCATTTCGATATGTATGTGCTCCTTTGGCTCTTGCATTATTTTTAATCACATTGTTTATGAGTTCTATGATTGTCTATATAACATGGACAGAGAAAAGCTTGCATGAACCTATGTACATCTTTATATGCGTCTTGATTATCAATGGCATGGTGGGGAACTTATCATATTTTCCCAAGCTGGCCATTGACTTGTTGTCTAGATGCTCAACCATCTCATTTACAGGATGTTTCTTTCAATCTTCCTGTCTCCAGTTATATGGAACTAGTGAAATGTATTTTTTTACGGCAATGGCATATGACCGATATCTGGCTGTAGGCCACCCTCTGAGATACCACAATCTGATGACCAACTTTACACCTCTAAAAATATCACTTGCCATATATACTTTCATACTGGTGACAATAACTGTCAGTTTATTATTAACATTGAGACTAACCTTTTGTGAGGTAAATATCAACAATATCTATTGTGAGATTACAGCAATACAACAGCTTGCTTGTAACGATATAACAGTTAACATTATCTATGGAATAACTTTGACCTTGTCCGCATCAAGTGCCTGCTTGCTTGTAATAATGTACTCTTACATAAGAACAATTGTCATCTGTCTGAAACTTTCTACGGAATCCTCTCAGAAAGCTATAAATACATTGCTGACTCACATATTGGCCTTCTCCATTTATATTGTCACCGTCTTGTTCATTAATTTAAGGTCCAGGATAAATTGGGGTTCTGTATCAACAAATTTTCAGGGTATCATACCTTTGATTGGTACCAGCATAGCTATTTCTGCAAACCCTCTGATCTACGGGATAAAGACCAAAGCTCTCAGAAAAAAAATAGTATGCAACCTGCAGAAAATGGTTGGCAAAACAAAATAAAAAAAAGTTTATATTGGTAAGGAGTCTTACCATTGTAGAGATATTTTTTTTGTCTAAATACCTTTTTACCTTTTTGGGATTCTGTAGGTAACAGAGAGCTGTAGTCCAGCCTGTTGGAGTGTGCCTGTTAGCATTCTCTATGCATTGTGTGTACTGTCTCAGTCACTTTCTGCTTAAGCTTGCTCCAGCAGGGTGTACATTTTGAAGTGTCATTTTGTGTTATGGATATTTAGTTTAGTGTCAATCAGCAGGCCTGGGGGTCATGGTGAGGTGCCTGGGAGGGTTAATAAATGTTTTGGATAGTTCCTTGCACATGATCTTCTCTCCTAGGCTTCTGCCTGGTGAGGATGCTACAGTGACAATTTGTATTCTCCTGAGCTTTTAGACCTAGGGGCTTCAAGAAGTGCCCTATTGGCTGCAAGGGATGTTCTCTTTTAGGAGAAGAAGAAGAAAACTGCAGCTGTCCCCCATAAGAGGTCTGGTTGAGTGGAAAGTAATACATGAAGCGAAATAAAGCATCAACTGTGCTTATCCCATTACTGTCAGTAGTTTGATTGCAGTAGAAGACTGATCAATTTGCCTAGAAGCCTTTTGTCTAGCCTGCCTAAAGTTTGCTCACTGCTTTCAGTTTAAGGAGACAGTGACATGTGCACCACAGTACAGACGGGCCCCAATGTTAGCCAGCTTAAATTTGCTAATTAGGCTCCAGGTACTTTACAGTCATTCATAGGGGTACCCCTCTACCCCTCTTAGAAACGCGTACCCCTACCCACGCATAGGGGTGTATGCAGAGAGTGCACTCTTGGACCGTTTTTAAATATCGTATTTATAGGCGTATAACACGCACTAAAATCAGGGGACAATCGTGGGTGCATGTTATACACGTTCCCCCGCCGATTGTGAACCTCTCTGCCGGTTTTGGCTGCTTTAGGACGTTCTCGGTGGCTTTCGGCCGCTCTCGCTGGCTCTCACAGTTCCGCGTGAGCCACTGAAAGCCGCCCAGAGCGACCGATTGTGGCTGAAAGTGTCCGAAAGCCGCCAAGAAGGCCGAGCGCTGCCGAAAGCGGATGAAAGCTGCCGAGAATGGCCGAGAGCTGTTAAGCGCCGCCGAGATACACAGGACATCGGCTCTGTATCTCGGCGGTGCCATTTTTAAACGGCAAGTCTGCAAATGACACTGGGGCAAAGGCTGCAATGACAAGGTTGCAGATGGACACTGACAAGGCTGCAGATGGACACTGATAAGGCTGCATTGATGGGCATTTAAATGTAAGATTTTTTCCCTTAAACTTCCCTCCTAAAAGTTTTTTTTCCTTAAAATTCCCTCCTAAACTTGGGGTGCGTGTTATACTCCGGCGCGTGTTATACACCGATAAATATGGTAGACATTGCTAAAGCCCCATACACACGCGCGGATTATCCGAGGACCAGGTCCGTCAGACCATGTCCGTCATACTTTGTCTGATGTTGGTTTTGCGTACACACGGTCGGACAAAGTTGTAGGAAAATCCGATCATTCTGAACGTGGTGACGTTTGTTGCCTACGACGGGACTACGTAGAGGCTAGTAGCCAATAGCTTGGGTCTTGTAATGTGATCTGAGCATGCGTAGCACTTTGTCCGTTTAATATGATTTAGCTTTATTGCAGTTTCATTTGATTGCCATAGTTGAGGCTAGTATTCCCATCAGTTACTGTAGTCTAACGCATTCTAACATTCTCTGACCTGTTTACTGGTCTGTGCATTGTGTTTATCTTACCTTACCATATTACACTTATTTTCTACCATCAAGCAGTCTGTGGCCTATTTTTTGTATGATAACATAGTATACTAATACTTAAGTTATACAGGTGGGTGCAGCCTTCAACATATATAACCAGGCCAGCATCAGGTGCAACCTAACTGCGCAGTAGGCAGCGCCGTCTAAAGCCACTATCTTGCAACATCCTGTACGCTTTCAGTGTCTACAGATGGTGGTATTTGGCAGCAACTGGAGGGAGTATTCCAGGGGGAGATTGTACCCTGGCTGGCTAATGTGCAGGGAAGATGGTACACAGGTCTGGTCAAGGCAAGGAGTTCTGGGTACATCATTGCATGCTTTAGTTTTGGCATGTTAGTATTCTTATTGAGTCAATATGGCAATTTATGCCCTTTGAAATGTGAGAGTCATTCATGATCAAGGGTATTTTTGCAGATGCAAAATCACAGCCTATGATATAAGGGGACCCTGGGGATTTTGAAAAGTTTTGGCATATTAGGGAATCTTTTATTAATATGCCTATTAACAGGGTTTTAAAGTAATTTTTGCTATTGTTTGTCTAGTCACATATCTCTGCATACTTATTTATATATATTTTTGCAGATTTTGTATAGAACTTGAAGTTCACTTTTCCTTCTGTGTTGACCCCACCTGTGGGTATGGGTCAATTTCTCTGATATAGGTCTCACCGTTGGCTGGAACAAAATTGTTCCATGTTGGTTTATTATGTATATAGACTCATTGCTACTTATGGTTTGTTTATTTTGTTTGTATTGTAGATACCATTATTTTATATAAGTACTAATTATTCAAATATCAGCCTAATCTGACCCGCATGTGTGATATTCCTTCGCACTTGCCTTTCATGGGTGGGTCGCAACCAAAGTCTTGCTTCCTCCTTTTTGGGCTTTCTGGTGGAAGCCCTATTCCATCTTCTTTATCTCTCTTTAGAGGATTTTCAGGAAACCATAAGGGCAATGAAAGGTGTTTGCACATGAATAGATTGTAATGTAACGATACAGTATATGTATGGACAACCTTTGTTAATTACGTGTTTTGTATTTAAATATGTTAGTTTTGTCCCATTTATAGCTGCTAATGAACTGGATGATATTCAGGAAACACATCAAGCTTGTTAACAAGAATATTTGAAAAAGTTGTTTTCAATAAAAAGCTTTGAATATGTATTCTGTGTGTAAAAAAGTCAATGGGTCAGCCGGGAGGTATATCTCTTATATATGGGCTACTACTGCACACTCCTCCCAAATTGCTTTATATTTTAGAATGGAAGAGGGATCTCTTGAAGAATAAGGATCTTGACCTTCATTCATTTACTGGCATTATCAATGTTGCCTTAACAGAAGCTAATTTGAAGGTTCTTACCCGTTGGTATTTAGTCCTGACACGACTGGCGAGAATGTATCCCTCCGTCTCTCCATTATGTTTTGAAGGGTTTAATCTGTCGGGATCCATGTACCATATCTGGCGGGAGTGTTCTAGGATTCATAGTTTTTGGAATGCTATCTTTGCTCTGTTGCGTAGAGTCACAGGTGTGTCGGTTCCACAGACTCCCCAAATTGCCCTTCTTAATGTTCCAGTGGAGCGTATACCAAATCGTATACAACGTTTGATCTTTTTCATTTTGTTGGGCACCAAAATGACTATAGCCAAATCATGGCCTTCTGTGTCTCTTGCACAAGCAATGAAAAAAATACAAGGATCATGCTACATGAAAACCTTGCAAGTGTCCTCCAAGATCCTGTTAAGAAGTTTGAAAAGACCTGGGAACCAGCAAATTTCAGCAAATTTCTCTTGAAACGTAATGTACACTTTTCACTTTTGGGCCTGGTTGGGGGGGGGGGGGGGGGGCTTGGAGGGGGCACGTTTTTCTTTCTCTTTTTTTTTTCTTTTTTAGACTTGGGCTTCTGCTTTTTTTCTCCTTTTCTTCTCTCTTAGCTAGCCATCATATACTGACTGACTGCATTTTGTGATGTGTACTCTGTAGTCTGTACCCATGGCTCAGGTTATTGATGTTACATCAAATGTAATCTGTTGGTTTGGATCCTATCTCCGGGAGAGCTATCACCCTCGGTTCCACAGACCCCCCAAATCACCCTTCTTAATGTTCCAGTGGAGTGTATACCTAATCGTATACAACACTTGATCTTTTTCATTATGTTGGGCACCAAAATGATTATAGCCAAATCATGGAAGCGTATCTCTTGCACAAGCAAAGAAAAAAAATACACGGATCATGCTACACGAAAACCTTGCAAGTGTCCTCCAAGATCCTGTGAAGAAGTATGAAAAGATCGGGAACCAGCAAATTTCAGCAAATTTCTCTTGAAATGTAATGTACATTTTCATTCTTATAAAAGACAATAAATATTACTGAAATGAAAAAAAAAGTCAATGGGAACAGGACTTTGCTTTTTTAATGTCACTACCAAGGTTTTATGAATTGTGGATTTTTTTATCATTTTAAAAAATTGTTGATAACAAACTTTTGCTATTAACCACTTCATACCCGCCCATAGTAATATGACGTCCTGGGCTACTTGGCTGTCTAGGGGGCGCGCGTGCGCCCCATCACTCGGGAGCCGATGCCCGGCCCCCGCGATTGCCGGTAACAAAGCCGGGATGTGGAACTGTGTGTGTGTATCTGTCAGGGGAGAGGAGACCGATGGTGTGTTCCCAGTACAGAGGAACACTGATCGGTCTCCTCCCCTTGTGACACCCCTCCCCCTAAAGTTAGAATCACTCCCTTGGAAACACATTTAACCCCTTGATCGCCTCCTAGTGTTAACCCCTTCCAGTGGCATATATACCGTAATCAGTGCATTTTTATAGCACTGAGCGCTGTATAAATGTCACTGGTCCCAAAATAGTGTCAAAAGTGTCCGATGTGTCCGCTGCAATGTCACAGTCATGATAAAAATCGCAGATCGCCGCCATTACTAGTAAAAAAAAAAATGCCATAAATCTATCCCCTACTTTGTAGACGCTATAACTTTTGCGCAAACCAATCAATATACACTTATTGCAATTTGTTTACCAAAAATATGTAGAAGAATACATATCGGCCTAAACTGAGGAAAAAAATTATTATTTTTTTTTAATTGGGATATTTATTATATCAAAAAGTAAAAAATATTGTGTTTTTTCAAACTTGTCACTCTTCTTTTGTTTATAGCGCAAAAAAAAAAACTTCAGAGGGGATCAAATACCACCAAAAGAAAGCTACATTTGTGGGTAGAAAAAATTATAAAAATGTAATTTGGGTACAGTGTTGCATGGCCACGCAATTGTCATTAAAAATGCGACAGCGCTGAAAACTGAAAATTGGCCTGGGCAGGAAGGGCGTGAAAATGCCCTGTATTGAAGTGGCTAAATTTTATCTTTGGTTCAAGTTGTGCCTTCAAAATCCAGACAGATCAAATTCTTTGTTTTTCTATTGATATTGCCCAGATTATGTTCCTACACTTCTGGGGCTGTGTAGGTTGTTTTCAAGTGTATGGATCTGAACAGCGGAACCATGGGCGGTGAATTATTGAAAACAAATACAGACAAATACAGTGGGGAAAGAAGAAGTGGGGAGGCTGTTAGAAAGGAATTATTTATTTATTTTTAGTTACAAAGATGGAGAAACCTTTAAAAGGGTTGTAAAGGCTCATGTTTTCTCACCTTAATGCATTCTATGCATTAAGGTGAAAATCCTTCTTTGCTATAGCTGCCCCCAGAGCCCCCCAATTTTCTTTCCTGAAAACATCCGTTCCAGCGACGTGCACAAGCCCAGGGGCTACAGCCGCTGTCTCTGTCCTAATTGGATAGGTTAATAGCAGCAGGAGCAATTGGCTCCCACTGCTGTCAATAAAATCCAGTGACACTGCACCGGTGCCCCCATAGAAAGCGGTTCTCCGTGGGGGCACCCAATGAAGAGGAGGAGCCAGGAGCACCAACGGGGCACCCCAGAAGAGGAGGATCAGGGCTGCTCTATGCAAAACTCTTGCACAGAGCAGATAAGTATAACATCTGTTATTTTTATAAAAAATTTACCTTTACACTCACTTTAAATATCCCTGATATGAGAAGTTGCACACGCTACAGAGCAGACAGAACACTGCATATTAACTCTTACATTACTAAACAGTAAATTTAAAATACAATACAAAAATACAATTTTAGAAACTTGCCTACTACAACCTTGGGATGTCTACTTTCCAAAAAAAATCGTTATTTTGGGGGATTTTTGTACTGCTCCGGCATTTTTATTTTACCAGAAAGTAAGGGAAATATTTTTCCTGACAGACTCCATGGCAGCCAACGTGTGGGTTTAGTCCCGCCTCCACTACCCTATAGGACGTTACTCCCATAAATCTTTGCTCCCTGCCAGAGGCCGTGTTCTTTTTTTGTCCTCCTCCGAAGGACCTATACTATGTCTTTCTACCTGAAGATTATCGTTCCCCCCTGTGATACGGACTGGCCGAGCGACTGGGAGTCGCACATTTCCAATAAGCTCTGGCTACTAGCGGAGTATGGAAAGGGGCATATGGAAGAGGCGCTGAAGAGGTGTGTTCCTGGTCACTGACAAGGCAGAACCGCGTTTTGGTCGTTAATCCTGGCTACTAGCAGGTGACTGTTTCCCCCTACAAAGTCCGGCATGTAAGTCTTTCTTACCTTCGGCCAAACGATCGTTCACAGGAGGGGTGAGTTCTGCATGGCAGCCTTTTTCTGTTGTTGTGGCAGTGTTGTTTTGTGCTTTTCCTGTGTCCCCATACACCGCTGGTGCGGTGTGTCTGGTCATCATGGCGGCTGGTTCCTTGTGCGTTCCAGCCGCCGAGTCCCTTCCTCGTTCGCCGCGCGGTCGTTCTGCGCATGCGCAGAGCCAGCGCGAGAACGAGGCTTGGTTCGCGCATGCGCGTAGCGGTATTCGCGCATGCGCACTAGCATCGTGGCCGTCGCGCTGATGACGTCACGATAGGCGGCAAATTTA
The DNA here is from genome assembly GCA_028564925.1 of Lithobates sylvaticus. Classification (NCBI taxonomy): domain Eukaryota; kingdom Metazoa; phylum Chordata; class Amphibia; order Anura; family Ranidae; genus Lithobates; species Lithobates sylvaticus. Next base: position 211,049,358 of record CM053036.1, on the reverse strand, counting down.
AAAGGGGAAAGACAGATTTCAGGCTCTGGAATGCCTGTAAGTCTGCAGAAGCACTCCAGAGAGCCCGTTTTTGCTACAAAAGGTAGGGAATCCTCGGTGGCCTGCTCTGCTGTCTTTGTGTTAATGTTTTTTTGTAGTTTTTGATTTGGGTCAATTCTGTTTGCAGCATAATGGACCTTCCCGGACCACTTGTGCCGTCACCGCCTGCTAGTGGCCAGCCCTCTCGCAGCAGGTATTTTGGGGGGGGCATTCCCTGGGGTGCCTGCTGGGGGAGGGGGGAGGGTGGAACATCATCATAGGTGATGTTCCGCTGACACGGTGGATCTGTCTTTTTCTTTCAGCCCTTCCAGGTCTACTCAACACCGGAGTTCGCATAAAGGAAGCGGTTCATCAAAATCCCGCCGGCACTCCTCTTCCAGATCTAGACACCATGGTTCTTCTGCGAGATCCAGTCATCGTAGCCGGGAACCATCCCGCTCTTCCACGACTCGCCCCAGCCATTCTGAAGGGTCATGCTGGGGGTGTAGGGCTCAAGTCCCTAGGGACAAGTCCCTTTGTGATGCCTGTTACGTAAAGGCGACTGGAGAAAGGACTGACTCTGGCCAACGGTTAAAGTCTATGGTGGAGAAGATGGTCAAGGACAGCTTAAAGGAGCTGGAAGCCCCTCATGTATCTCCTGTAGAGTCGCCCAAATCTCCTGTGAGGGATACCCAGGTTCAAGATACTTGGGAAGCCTCGTTACCAAGCCATCCATCCGCGGATCTCTCCGATAGCGAATCTGAGGAAGATGTGGCTGGTTCCGGTTTTGATTTTGCTCTGCTCCCTCCTTTGGTCAAAGCCATCAAGGAAACCTTGAATTGGGAAGAGCCGGTGACGGCTCCAGCGAAGCAGAGAAAATTTTTCAAACAATTAAAGAAGGAGCGGATCAGTTTTCCTTTTCTGTCGGAACTAGGAGAGGTTATTACGGAAGAATGGGGAAAGGTAGAGAAGAAGAACTCTCTCCTGCCAAAAATTCAGAAGCTGTACCCATTCAGAGAAGAAGAGGTAAAACAGCTGGAATCACCCCCCCTAGTGGATGCGGCAGTAATGCGGTTGGTCAGACATGTGACCCTTCCCTTAGAGGACACGGTCTCCTTCAAGGACGCTCTAGACAGGAGAATTGATTCTGACCTGAAGCGGGTCTACCTTATGGCTGGCACGGCCTGTAAACCGGCCCTGGCTCTGGCGGCCTTGTCTAGAGCAATGGAGGTCTGGTCCGACAGTGTCGACGAGACACTCAGGGGTGTCTCAGAAGAGCTAGCCAGGAGTTCTCCTATACAGGAGCTGAGACTGGCCTCGGCTTTCTTGGGGGAGGCCTCAATTGACATTATTCGTCTCTTGTCTCGAGTTATGCTGTCCTCTGTGACTGCCAAGCGTGCCCTGTGGCTCCGCCCTTGGCTGGCCGACCCGGCATCTAAGCAGGTTTGGTGCCGGATTCCCTTTGACGGTTCGTCTTTGTTTGGGAATAGGTTGGATAGTGCTATAACTCGGGCCACGGGCGGTAAGTCTGGGTTCCTTCCCCAAGACAGGCGCCAACAAAATCCCAGAGGTTCGTTTCCAAGGAAGCAAGGTCAAGACCGTGCCAGGGAGGCACGCAGTTACAGGCCCGGGAAGGAATTCTCCAGATCTTGGAGGTCCAGGCAATCATCTTTCAAAAAGGCTACAAAAAGCAGTTTGTCGGGTGACAAACAACCGACCAAGTCCTTTTGAGAGCGAGCCCGTCCAGACGGACCGGGTGGGAGCTCGCCTGCTCCTTTTTCGGCACGTCTGGGCGGCCTCAATCCAGGATCTCTGGACCGTCAGGACGGTTTCCTCAGGACACACTTGGACGTTCAGCAGGGTCCCCAAGTGCAGGTGTGTCCCCACATCCATTCCAACATCAGAAGGAAAAAGGATGATACTTTCAACCTACGTAAAATCTTTATTGGAACAAGGCGCAGCTATTCCCGTGCCAGTCGAGCAACGTGGTATGGGAATATATTCCCCTCTTTTCTTAGTCCAGAAGAAGAGCGGGGCGTGGAGACCCGTAATAGACCTGACATATCTGAACCGCTTCATAAAGAAGGAGAGGTTCAAGATGGAGACCCTGGCCACAATCCAACAGTCAGTACAGCCAGGGGATTGGATGGTCTCCATAGACCTAAAAGACGCCTACTTCCACGTGCCCGTCGCAACAGACTTTCAACAGTTCCTGCGGTTCTCCATAGACCGGGTTCATTTACAATTCACTTGCCTTCCCTTCGGTCTGTCCACTTCTCCACGTACCTTCTCGAAGGTCCTACTAGCAATCGTAGCTCTACTAAGGATCAGAAAAATCCGGATCCATCACTACCTGGACGATCTACTCTTGTTGGCTCAGGACAAAAGTTGTCTGGTAGATCACAGAGATCAGACCATCTCAACGCTCAAGGAGTTCGGATGGCTCCTGAATATGGAAAAAAGCCAGCTGGAACCTTCACAGTATCTCGTGTTCCTGGGAGCATTCTTCAACACGGTGAGAGGTACCATCTCTCTGCCCGAGGAAAAGGTCAGAATAGTGCGAGACAGGATCCACCTGGCTCTCGCGTCTCCCCATCTCAGCACCCGGTATTGCCTGAAGGTCATAGGCACCATGGTGTCTACAATTCCGATGGTGAAGTGGGCACAGTGGAGAATGCGTCCTTTTCAGAAGGGGTTTCTTCTCCAGTGGTCGGGAGACAAAGGCCAGACGATTCGTGTCACTCAAATCATGAGGAGTTCCCTCTTCTGGTGGCTTCAGCGAGAGAACCTACTGAATTGCCATTCCCTTCTTCCGATCAGGTGGATAACAGTAACATCAGATGCCAGCAACAGAGGTTGGGGGGCCCATTGTCTGATGGAGGTGGCTCAGGGCACTTGGGACTTTCCCTCTCGAGGGATAGTCTCGAACGTCCTGGAGTTGCGTGCAGCCTTTCTAGCTCTGGTGGCCTTCCCTCATCTGATATCGGGAGAGTCGGTTGTTCTCAGATTGGACAACACAACAGCTGTTGCCTACATAAGGAAACAAGGGGGCACCAGGAGTCGTTCCCTACTGGCAGAAGTGGAACCTATCATGCGTTGGGCACAGAGGAATCTAGCCAACTTGACGGCAACCTATGTTCCCGGGGTTCTCAACGTCCAAGCGGACTTTCTCTCAAGGGTGCAGCTGGACAACAACGAGTGGGCTCTGCACGAGGAGGTGTTCAGTTGGGTGGTATCCCTAGGGATCTCTCCAGAAGTGGATCTCTTTGCCTCCCAGTACAACAGGAAGATGGCGAGATACTACTCGCGGTTCAGGGATCCACAAGCCTACGGGGTGGATGCACTAACGGAGCGCTGGTGGTTCCGCACAGCCTATGCCTTCCCTCCAACTCCGATCATCTTTCAATTCCTGAGGAGACTCAGATGGGAGGAAGTGGAGATGGTGGCTATAATCCCACACTGGCCCAACAGACCGTGGTTTCCTCTCCTGTCTCTGCTCAGCTTCCGAGACCCAGTTCCTCTTCCGACCCGTCGGGACCTGCTCTCCCAGGGCACGATCCTCCACCCGTGTCCAGGTCACCTACAGTTGAAGGCCTGGTTCTTGAGAGGGGAAGGTTGGAGGCACTAGGGTGTCCCAAGGAGGCTATTCCCACCCTCCTGAGTGCAAGGAGGCGTAGCACCAACAAAGTATATGAGCGGATCTGGGCAAGATTTTCGTCCCATATGTCTTCCAGAGCCAATTCATGTGGTTCCCCGGCAGTTCAGGACATCCTAAGTTTTCTGCAGTCAGGTCTGGACCTACCTTTGTCAGTCAGTTCCCTTCGTGTTCAGGTGTCAGCTATTTCCGCCTTCACGGGAGTGTCATGGGCCAAACATGCCCTTATCCAACAATTTTTCAAAGGGGCAATGAGATTGAGACCCCAAAGGAAGCCAAGATTCCCTAAGTGGGATCTGCCTCTTGTTTTGGACTTTTTTTTTCTCATCTGGACAAGCCGCTTTCGGTCAGAGAGCTTACGTTAAAAACCGCTTTTTTAGTGGCCGTCACCTCGGCGAAGAGGGTGTCTGAAATCCAGGTTCTAGGAGCCAAAGAACCTTTCCTAACCTTCTTTCCAGACAGAGTGGTTCTGGTTCCGATGTTAGGGTCAAACCCCAAAGTCACCTCAGTTTTTCACCAGAATCAAGAAATTTCTCTACCCACCTTCAGGTCCACTGGAGTCTCAGATGTTCACCCTCTGGATGTTGGGGGTTCCCTGAAACAATACTTGGAAGTTACAGCCTCATTCCGCCAGTCGGACTATCTCTTCGTCCTGTTCTATGGAAAACACAAGGGCTCCCGAGCATCAGTCAGATCTATTGCTGCTTGGATAGTTCAAGCGATCCAGTGGGCGTATAAGGAGAAGGGGTTGGCTCCTCCTCAGGCGGTGACAGCACACTCAACCAGAAGTCTCTCAACTTCGTGGGCAGCCTCGCGCCATGTAGCTCCTGATGTGATATGCAGAGCGGCGTCTTGGTCGTCAATCCATACTTTTATGTCACACTACTGTGTTGAGCCAGCGGCTCTGTCTTCAGTTGATTTTGGTGCTAAAGTTTTGTCAATTGACGGTGTCAAATAAATCTTTGTTTGTTCAGCATTTTGCCCACCCGGGTGTGTATGGCGAGTTATTTCCCACACGTTGGCTGCCATGGAGTCTGTCAGGAAAACGGAAAATTCCTATCAAAATACTTACCGTAATTTTCCTTTCCTGATGGACTCCATGGCAGCCGGAGTTCCCTCCCAAATGGCTGGAGTAGGATAGTTACCGAACACGGCCTCTGGCAGGGAGCAAAGATTTATGGGAGTAACGTCCTATAGGGTAGTGGAGGCGGGACTAAACCCACACGTTGGCTGCCATGGAGTCCATCAGGAAAGGAAAATTACGGTAAGTATTTTGATAGGAATTTTCCGTTTTTTTTTCAAAATGTTTGGCCTTTTTCCCCTTTGAAGTAGAATAATAACGTATCGGACCAGGCAGAACTTCAGCAATGCAGATTTATTAACAGCTGGTAACATACAGGTTTATGTTCAAAGCATTACAAGATACAGGTCTAATTGATACAGTTTCTTACAATGCAAGCATATTAGATATAGGTATTCTTATCCTCTAACCAAATTGAAACAATTGTGAATTGTTCTCACCTTGAACCAGAATGGGTCTTTTCTGCCAATTTTTGGGAACCTGTCACCTGATAGGGACCAGTCCACACTCTGGAACAAGTTAAGAAGTTTTCTCTATTTGACTCGTACGAGGAGAAGGACAGATATCTGCCTACTGGTTTTGAACGTCTGCCACCCGTGCAATAGGGCTGCATAGACAAACAGTCAGCCTGATAGACGCCTATCTAGACTGTCTGTCTAACAATTGTAGAGCTTGTATTTATATACCCTTTTATAAGCCTTATCTTTACCTTCTCTCCTAAATATGATTGGTCGCTAATATCTACGTCAATGTAACTAACTATAAATCTGACACCTGTTCTACAACCAGATAAACTTAATTATTCCCAGAATTCCAATATGTTCATTAAAGTGATTTATAACTGGTTTTGTTCAATTAAAAACACCTGTGTAGAGACAATCTGGCACCCAGCTGTGTTAAATCAAACCCTCCTCATCTTGATAAGATTTAACTAACTTCAAGGATTACAGATTTACGACTTTTGAAGAATGAACTTTCAATAACCCCACCTGATGTGTTATATGTCTCACTATATAATTCTATGTGCATGTATAGATATATTAGTTTCACAACTGTATCATCCACATAATATATATATATATATATATTATGTACACATATATACATATATACATTCCATAGAAGCCAATTACTTTATTCAATATTGTCTAATTATTAATATATACATATATCAGTATTTCTTTATTCAATGTATTTTAACAGTTTTAATGAGGGCACAAGCAGACCTTTGTTTGACCCTGTCAAACTTAATTTAATGTACTGTACATACTTTCCCATATTCCACATAATTATTTTAACCACCTGTTTAAGATGTTCTTATCTATCTGATTTATCTGCTGTCAATTGTTTTCTTTTCTAATTAGCGCTTACCGTATATACTCGAGTATAAGCCGACCGGAATATAAGCCGAGGCACCTAATTTTACCACAAAAAACTGGGAAAACTTATTGACTCGAGTATAAGCCTAGGGTGAGAAATGCGCAGCTACTGTAAGTGGAAAAGAGGGTCAACAATGCCCATTTGCAGCCTCACTGTGTCCATTTGCATGTCTCACTGTGCCCATTTGCAGCCATAGGTCCCCTGAACTTCAAACTTGGCAGTTAAGGGTTCCTAGATGCCCCCTAGCTGCAGCCAAAATTTGGGATCTCTGGACCCAGAGGGTCCTGAAATGACATTGCTGCAGATGGACACAGTTGACCGTATTTGGGGCCCTGTATGTCGGGGCCACTTGGAGCTAGGAACCACAAATTTGGATATGTTGTAAAGTGGGTTCCACTGGGTTTGCACACTAAATTTGGGGGTTTCTAGCACCAAGTGGCCCCGATATACGAGGCCCCAAATTTGGGTCGGAAAATGTCAAGCACTTTTCTGCAGCAAAAAATTACATTTTCCAACCCGACTTTGCGGCCTCGTATCTCGGGGCCACTTGGTGCTAGGCACACCAATTTTGAGGTTCCTAGCGCCCAGTGGCCCCGAGATACGGGGCCCGCAAAGTCGGGTCGGAAAAAATGAAATTTTTTGCTGCAGAAAAGTGCTTGACTCGAGTATAAGCCGATGGGGGGCGCTTTCAGCACAAAAAAATGTGCTGAAAAACTCAGCTTATACTCGAGTATATACGGTACTTAAAAAATTAACTATCCTAATGAACTTTCACCCACTAAACTATCTTATAAAAAGTATGAGAAAGAAGCAGAGAGGTCATCTAAAGTTCAACATTAAAAATGAAGTCTTTCTAAACCTATGGAAAACATAGTATACATTATTAAAGATTATTGCATTAATTATTGAATAATAATATTGATAAAACCACTACTATATAATAATAATAATAATATGAATATAAATAATAAATATGAATAACATAAAATATATATTGGTTAATATGAAATTCTGCTATGCCTTTTTATAGTAAAAAATAAAAAACCCAGAGATTATTAACCACTTCAATACCGGACAAATTTACCCCCTTCCTGTCCATGACAATTTTTAGATTTCAGCGCTGTCACACTTTGAATGACAATTACTCTGTCATGCAGCACCCAAACTGATATATATACAGTATCTCACAAAAGTGAGTACACCTCTCACATTTTACATCTTTTCACTTGACAATACTGAAGAAATTACACAAGTAAATTTGCTGTCCTCTCAAAATAACTCAACACACAGTCACTAATGTCTAAACCGCTGGCAACAAAAGTGAGCACACCCCTCAGTGAAAATGTCCACATTGGGCCAAAAGTGTCAATATTTTGTGTGACCGCAATTATTTTCCAGCACTGCCTTAACCCTCTTGGGCATGGAGTTCACCAGAGCTTCACAGGTTACCACTGGAGTCCTCTTCCACTCCTCAATGAATGTTAGAGAACTTGCACTCCTCCACCTTCCATTTGAGGATGCCCCACAGATGCTCAATAGGGTTTAGGTCTAGAGACATGCTTGGCCAGTCCATCACCTTTACCCTCAGCTTCTTTAGTGGTCGACTTGGAGGTGTGTTTGGGGTTATTATCATGTTGAAATACTGCCCCGTGGCCCGAAGGGAGGCGATCATGCTCTGCTTCAGTATGTCACAGTACATGTTGGCATTCATGGTTCCCTCAATGAACTGTAGCTCTTCAGTGCCGGCAGCACTCATGCAGCCCCAGACCATGACACTCCCACCACCATGCTTGACTGTAGGCAAGACACACTTGTCTTTGTACTCCTCACCTGGTTGCCGCCACACATGCTTGACACCATCTGAACCAAATATGTTTATCTTGTTCTCATCAGACCACAGGACATGGTTCCAGTAATCCATCTCCTTAGTCTACTTGATTGTGGGATTTCTTGTGCATCATCTTTAGAAGAGGCTTCCTTCTGGGATGACAGCCATGCAGACCAATTTTATGCAGTGTGTGGCGTATGGTCTGAGCACTGACAGGCTGACCCCCCCACCCCTTCAACCTCTGCAGCAATGCTGGCAGCACTCATACATCTATTTCCCAAAGACACCCTCTGGATATGACGCTGAGCACGTGCACTCAACTTCTTTGGTCGACCATGGCGAGGCCTGTTCTCAGTGTAACCTGTCCTGTTAAACCGCTGTATGGTCTTGGCCACGTGCTGCAGCTAAGCAGCTAAGTTTTAGGGTCTTGGCAATCTTCTTTTAGCCTAGGCCATCTTTATGTAGAGCAACAATCCTTTTTTTCAGATCCTCAGAGATTTTTTGCCATGAGGCACCATGTTGAACTTCCAGTGACCAGTATGAGAGAGTGAGAGCGATAACACCAAATTTAACACACCTGCTCCCCTTTCACACCTTGTAACACTAACGAGTCACATGACAGCGGGGAGGGAAAATGGATAATTGGGCCCAATTTGGAAATTTTTATTTAAGGGTGTACTAACTTTTGTTGTCAGCGGTTTAGACATTAAGGCCCCTTTCACACTGGGGCGGGAGCCGCGGTGATGGTAAAGCAGCGCTATATTTAGCGCTGCTTTACCGTCGTTTTAGCCGTGGTTTTCGGCCGCTCGCGGTGCGGTTTTACCCCCCGCGAGCGGCGAAAAAGGGTTAAAGACCCCCCGCAGAGTGCCGCCGTAGCGGCGGTATTACCGCGGTGTCCCATTGAAATCAATGGGAAGGAGCGGTATAGGAGCGGTGAATACACCGCTCCTATACCGCTCCAAAGATGCTGCTAGCAGGACTTTTTTGACCATCCTGCTAGCGCACCGCTCCAGTGTGAAAGCCCGCCGGCTTTCACACTGGAGTGAATGGGGCCCGATTTTTTAAGGCGGTATACAGTCGCTATTTTTAGCGCTGTACCGCATGAAAAACGCCCCAGTGTGAAAGGGGCCTTATGGCTGTGTGTTGAGTTATTTTGAGGGGACAGCAAATTTACACTGTTATACAAGCTGTACACTCACTACTTTACATTGTAGCAAAGTGTTATTTCTTCAGCGTTGTCACATGAAAATATATAATAAAATATATACAAAAATGAGAGGGGTGTATTCACTTTTGTGAGATACTGTATGTGTGTGTATATATATATATATATATATATATATATATATATATATATATATATATATATTTTTTTTTTTTAGACAGATGGAGTTCTTGTGATTGTATTTAATCACCACTGTGTGTGTGTTTTTTTTTGTTATATAAACAAAAAAAACTGAACATTTTGGAAAAAAAAAACAAGTTTTCTTAGTTTATTTTTCGTTTTGTTTCTTTACGTTTCCGTTGATTCGTAACGATTCGTAATTTAACAGCAATTTTTTTTCCTTTGCTAATTAAGGGGAGTGGTTAACTGTTTTCAGGTGTATATAAGTGTCTATACAAACTCCCACTGGAGCTGGCTCCCTGCTAATGCTGGCTTGCTTCTGCAATTCGTGAACATAAGTGCAATTTTGAACTAAAGTGGAGAGTTAATAACCAGGAGTTGAAAACAGGAATTAAGACAGGAGTCTTCTAACCTGTAAGCAACGTCTTAAACTTCCTATAAGTAATTATATTGTAACTGGGAAATGAGTGCTAGCAGGGTTGGAGGTTTTGCTCAGTGCACAGTGTGCCACATGTATGCAAAATTGGTTCAACAGCTCCAGTATGGATACCGCTGTGACAGATGTGAGCAGGTTGCCCTTCTGGAAGCTCATTAGAGATCTGGAGGAGAAATTTGCAACACTGGGCAGAAAGGACAACCTTGAAAGGGGTCCCCTGCTCGCTGAGCAGGTGGTCAGTAGGGTTGATGTGGAGGGTGGAGGGGCAAGTCAGGATTATCAGATAGGAAGATGGGTTAATGTAGTTAGAGGGAGTGAGAGGGGCCCACAGAAAAGGAAGGCAAGTCCTGTATTTGTGCATCAAAACAAATTTGCCAAGTTGGGTGAAGTTGTGGAGGTGGCAAACACAGAGGATGCAGCCCTAGATGTCACTGCTACCCCTAACAGCCAGCAGAGCAGCCCATCTAGTAGAGGTGATGAGGGGAGTGCAGGTAGGCCTAGACAGTTGGTGGTAATAGGGGATTCTATAAATCAGAAGGACTGAGAATAATTTGTCACCAGGATTGCCTCAACCAAATGTTTTGCTGTCTCCCTGGTGTTAGGGTTCGGCATGTGGTGGACTGGGTTGATAAATTACGGGGAGGGGCTGGGCATGACCCAGCTGTCTTGGTTCACGTTGGAACCAATGACAGAATACATGGAAGGTGGAGGCTCCTTATGAATCAATTTTATGAACTAGGCTGCAAGTTGAAGGGAAGGACCTCCAAGGTGATATTCTCAGAAATATTGCCTGTGCCATGCGCAACTCAGGAAAGGCAGGGGGAGATTAGAGAGCTGAATGCATGGCTAAAGACCTGGTGTAGGGAGGAGGGATTTGGGTTTCTAGAGCACGGGGCTGACTTTTCATTAGGGTGCAACCCAGGGGCATTGCTAGGTCTACAAAAGATCTGGGGCTATAGTCCATAGCAGCGTAGTAAAGAAAGTCATACACTTGGGCAGCCATACACATGTATATATTATACGTGTGTGTGTGTGTGTATATATGTCCCCAGAGAGCTTCCCCCTTAAAGCAGGGTCCCCAAGGAGCCTCCCCCTTAAATCAGGGTCCCCAGAGAGCCTGCCCTCTACCTCTGGGACCCCTGCAGAGACTCGAGGGACTTATCGGCCTTGGGGGGGCCGACATCACGGGTGCCCTGGACAGATAAGTGCCCTTATTAAAACTCAGTAGCTCCAGTGTTTGTAGGTGCTGACTTTAAAAAAAAAAAAAATTCCTGCTTCCTACACCTCTTTAATTTCAAGAGAGCAAAATTTCCAAGGATGAGGGCTGCTCTCCAGGACTTGGACTGGGAGAGAATATTGGCATCAATGGGCACAGAACAGAAATGGGAATTCTTCAAAGTGATTTTTCAAAGTGATACTGCAAAGTATATTCCCATGGGCAAGGCTAAAAATAAAACCTATGTGGCTCACGGCCAAAGTTAAAAAAGCTGTAAACAATAAGAAAAGAGATTTTAAAAAATATAAAAATTAAGGAACACTAGTGTTGTTTAAATGTTACAAAGAATATAACAGAATATGTAAAAAGGGAATCAAGGACGCAAAATCTCAAAACGAACGACAGATTGCAAAAGATAGTAGGTCAAACCCCCAAAAATTCTTCAAATATATTAATAGTAAAAAGGTCAGGTCTGAGCATGTAGGCCCTTTACAAAATAATCTAGAGTGTGTGACTGGGGACAAAGTGACGGCTAATTTATTAAATACTTTCTCTGTTTATACAAAGGAGCATGGGGGAGTTCATGTCCATAATGTCCATAATGTCCATAATGGGGGTGGTAGTGGAATTAGAGCCATTCATCCTATTAAAATGTATAATTTTGCATTGTGTGCCCCTAAAAGATGAATGGCTTGCTTCTTTTATGAAATATTCTGTTACAAATACACATTTTTATTCAATAAAATATACCTCCTTGTACGTTCCTTCTGCTCCTTGCTGTGCTCCAGATGCAGGTGCATGGCTCCTCATTGGTCAGGTGACAGTTCCCATCATGCTAAGTGCATCAAGTGAAAGAGAGGAGACTGTGCTCTATCGTGTCCCTCTGTGCACCCAAAGGTGGGGTGTGTGTAGGCACATACATGTTTGTAGTTTAATGCGGTAATAAACACCCCCGGATGACACCACTGCTCCTATTAACCGCTTCCCGACCGCCGCCTGTAGATATACGTCGGCAGAATGGCACGGCTAGGCAAAAGCACGTATATATACGTGCCCTTTAATTGCCTAGCCGTGGGGTCGGTCACGCCCGCGCTGCGCTCGCGACCCGGTCGGGAGCTCTGTGACCACGGCCGCGGGACCAGCGGACCCGATCGCCGCTGGTGTCCCGCGATCAAGTCACAGAGCTGAAGAACGGGGAGAGGTCTGTGTAAACAAACCTATCCCCGCGCTTCCTACACTGCCTGTCATTAATCGGCTGTTCCCTGTCATCGGGAAAGCCGATCAATGACATCAGACGTACAGCCATGCCCCCCTACTGTAAAAAAAAAACACAACACGTCACACTTAGCCCCACCCCGCCCCCTAGTGGTTAACTCCTTCACTGCCAGTGTCATTTACATAGGAATCAGTGCATTTAAATAGCACTGATTTCTATATAAATGACAATGGTCCCAAAAATGTGTCAAAAAGGTCTGATGTGTCCGCCATAATGTCGCAGTCACAATAAAAATCGCTGATCACCGCCATTACTAGTAAAAAAAAAAAATATTAATAAAAATGCTATAAAACAATCTCCTATTTTGTAAACGCTATAACTTTTGCGCGAACAAATCAATAATCGCTAATTGCGTTTTTTTTTTTACAAAAATATGTAGAAGAATACGTATCGGCCTGAACTGAGGAAAAAAATAAATTTTTAAATATTTTTGGGGGATATTTATTATAGCAAAAAGTAAAAAATATTGTGTTTTTTTTCAAACTTGCCACTCTTTTTTTGTTTATAACACAAAAAATAAAAACCGCAGGGGCAATCAAATACCACCAAAAGAAAGCTCTATGGGAAAGAAAGGATGTCAATTTTGTTTGGGAGCCACAACGCACTACTGCGCAATTGTCAGTTAAAGCGACGCAGTGCCGAATCGCAAAAAGTGGTCTGGTCTTAAGCCAGCAAAATGGTCCAGTCTGAAAGTGGTTAAAGTGTTACTAAACCCCAGACCCTGCATTCACTATATCTGATCTCCCACAGTACACAGAACATGGGAATGAAAATATTTTAGAAAATATAAACTGCTAAATACCTTTTCTCATTAGCAGAATATAGCAGTCTTGTGACTTCTATCAGTGCCCCACCGAGCACTGGTTAAAGCTTGTAGGAAGAGTTTTCATTCTCCTTTGACTGTACTATGAGGCTGCAGAACCCCTGACCCTCTGTCTGTACAGTGCTGATTGGCCCTGTGCCACTCTAATACACACCAAACTGAGCATGTGCAGAGTGTCCCCAAGGCTCTGTACTATCAGGAGATCAGGAGATGGATTGGGGACTGTGGAAAAAGGGGAGGGTCAGAGAAGACAGGATCAAACAGCCTTTTTTACACAATGTGGAGGATTAACCCCTTAGGTTCCACAATGAGTTTAACAAGCATGCTTTACCACCTATACAGATTTTTAGTAACACTTTAAGCTATTTTTTGTTCTCCTGGGATGTAGTTTTCTGCAGAATCTCCCATCCTATGAGGCCTCTAAAGATGCTGGCTTGCTGAAAGAAAAGTAATGGGCCTCGAGAAATAACCTGTAGCTGTCTGCCATAAGAAAGGTGATAAGGGACTGGAGAATGAAGCAATCTTTGGTGACAGCTTTGGAAAGTCCACCTGCAGAGGGATCTGGAGGAAACTGCGTACAGCTTCATCAACCCATTAGACATGTGCGACTAGTTTCGTACGAATTCGTAATTCGTACGAATTTTTTGAAATTCGTACGAATTTACGAATCCGTAGTATGAATTTTTTTCTAATACGAATTCCGTACGGAATACGAAATTCCGTTTATGAATTTCGGCGCCGAATTTATTCGAATCCGACTACCAAATATCGAATTTCAACTAATATGAAAGAAATTATTATAGCGGATATAACGAATGATTCGAATGAATTCAAATGAATTCGAATGGATTCGAATGATTTCAATGACAAAGTGTCATTTTTGCAGGAAAAATTCAGTTTACGAATTTCAGCTCCAAATTATTCGAATCCAACTACCAATATCGAATTTCAACTAATTCGAAAGAAATTATTATAGCGGATATAACGAATGAATTCGAATGAATTCGAATGATTCGAATGACAAAGTGTAATTTTTGCAGGAAAAAAAGCTATTTAAAATCACTTGCGGCTATTGCCGGCAAATGAATTGTCGGCTCCGTAACACAGAGAACAGTCATTCATTGATATAAAAAAAAAGTGTAGGGGTCCCCCCAAATTCAATAACCAGGCCCTTCAGGTCTGGTATGGATATTAAGGGGAACCCCAGCCAAAAAATAAAAATAAAATGGCGTGGGGTCCCCCCTAAATATCCATACCAGACCCTTCAGGTCTGGGATGGATTTTAAGGGGAACCTCGGCCAAAAAAAAAATGGCGTGGGGTCCCCTCAAAATCCATACCAGACCCCTATCCGATCACGCAACCAGGCAGGCCGCAGGAAAAGAGGGGGGCGAGAGCGGCCCCCTCCCTCCTGAACCGTACCAGGCCACATGCCCTCAACATTGGGAGGGTGCTTTGGGGTCCCCCCCAAAGCACCTTGTCCCATGTTGATGGGGACAAGGGCCTCATCCCCACAACCCTGGCCGGTGGTTGTGGGGGTCTGCGGGCGGGGGGCTTATCAGAATCTGGAAGCCCCCTTTAACAAGGGGACCCCCAGATCCCCCCCCCCTGTGTGAAATGGTAAGGGGGTACAAAAGTATCCCTACTATTTCACCAAAAAAGTGTCAAAAATGACAGGAGACGGTCTTTGACAATTCCTTTATTAAAATCTTCTTTCTTCTGGTCTTCCTTTCTTCATCCTTTGGTTTCTTCAGCTTCTCCTTCCGGCATCTTCTTCCATCTTCTTCTTCCATGGGAGGCTCCCGCTGTGTGAGGCTTCGCTCCGGCTGACAGGTCTTTTATAACGGAGGGCATCTGGTAACCCCGCCCCCTCTGACGCACGGGGACGTCATGGGGACTTCCCTATGGCTTTCCCCATGACGTCAGAGAGGGGCAGGGTCACCAGGTGCCCTCCGTTATAAAAAACCTGTCAGCCGGAGAGAAGCCTTACACAGCGGGAGCCTCCCATTGTGAGGAGCAGCGCGAGAACAGACGCCGACGCCATGGAAGAAGATGCCGGACGAGAGGAAGAAGAAGCGGATCGGAGGAAGAAGAAGATGGAAGAAGAAGATGGAAGAAGATGCCGGAAGGAGAATGTGAAGAAACCGAAGGATGAAGAAAGGAAGAAGGAAGACCAGAAGAAAGAAGAAAGAAGATTTTAATAAAGGAATTGTCAAAGACAATTTTTGGTGAAATGGTAGGGGTACTTTTGTACCCCCTTACTATTTCACACAGGGGGGGGCTGGGATCTGGGGATCGCCTTGTTAAAGGGGGCTTCCAGATTCCGATAAGCCCCACGCCCGCAGACCCCCACAACCAATGGCCAGGGTTGTGGGGATGAGGCCCTTGTCCTCATCAACATGGGCACAAGGTGCTTTGGGGGTCTCAGACCCCCCAAAGCACCCTCCCAATGTTGAGGGCATGTGGCCTGGTACGGTTCAGGCGGGAGGGGGGGCGCTCTCGTCCCCCCCTCTTTTCCTGCGGCCTGCCAGGTTGCGTGCTCGGATAAGGGTCTGGTATGGATTTTGAGGGGGACCCCACGCCATTTTTTTTTTTGGCTGGGGTTCCCCTTAATATCCATAGCAGACCTGAAGGGCCTGGTTATTGAATTTGGGGGGACCCCCACGCTTTTTTTTTTTCAATGACTTCAATGAATGACTGTTCTCTGTGTTACGGATCCGACCATTCATTTGCCGGCAATAGCCGCTAGTGATTTTAAATAGCTTTTTTTGCTGCAAAAATGACACTGTGCAGGAACAGTTCTCTATATTAGATCTCAAATTCATTCGAATCATTCAAAGCATTCGTTATATCCGCTATTATAATTTCTTTCATATTAGTTGAAATTAGATATTTGGTAGTTGTTGGATTCTAATTGTTCTCTGTGTTACAGGAACCGTCAATTAGCGCATGTTTCCCGTGCTTAGAACTGTCTCTGTACAATGTGTCATTTTTGCAGGAAAAAAAGCTATTTAAAATCACTCGCGGCTAATTGCCGATTCCCGTAACACAGAGAACAATTCGAATCCAACAACTACCAAATATCTAATTTCAACTAATATGAAAGAAATTATAATAGTGGATATAACGAATGCTTCGAATGATTCGAATGAATTCGAGATTCAGTATATCTAATATAGAGAACTGTTCCTGCACAGTGTAATTTTTGCAGGAAAAAAAGCTATTTAAAATCACTCGCGGCTATTGCCGACAAATGAATTGTCGGATCCGTAACACAGAGAACAGTCATTCATTGAAGTCATTGACAAAAAAAAAGCGTAGGGGTCCCCCCAACTTCAATAACCAGGCCCTTCAGGTCTGCTATGGATATTAAGGGGAACCCCAGACAAAATTTTTTTTTAAAAATGGCGTGGGGTCCCCCTAAATATCCATACTAGACCCTTGAGGTCTGGGATGGATTTTAAGGGGAACCCCAGCCAAAAAAAATGGCGTGGGGTCCCCCTCAAAATCCATACCAGACCCTTATCCGAGCACGCAACCTGGCAGGCCGCAGGAAAAGAGGGGGGGACTAGAGCGCCCCCCCTCCCTCCTGAACCATACCAGGCCTCATGCCCTCAACATTGGGAGGGTGCTTTGGGGTCCCCCCAAAGCACCTTGTCCCCATGTTGATGGGGACAAGGGCCTCATCCCCACAACCCTGGCCGGTGGTTGTGGGGGTCTGCGGGCGGGGGGCTTATCGGAATCTGGAAGCCCCCTTTAACAAGGGGACCCCCAGATCCCCCGCCCCCCCTGTGTGAAATGGTAAGGGGGTACAAAAGTACCCCTACCATTTCACCAAAAATAGGGTGACAAAAATGGTAAAAATGACAGGAGACGGTCTTTGACAATTCCTTTATTAAAATCTTCTTTCTTCTGCTCTTCTTCCTTCTTCCTTTCTTCAATCTTTCGGTTTCTTCCTCTTCTCCTTCCGGCATCTTCTTCCATAATCTTCTTCCTCCGATCCGCTTCTTCTTGCGCCGGTCTTCTCGTCCTTCTCGTCCGGCATCTTCTTCCATGGCGTCGGCGTCGGTCCTCGCAATGGGAGGCTCCCGCTGTGTGAGACTTTGCTGCGTCTGACAGGTCTTTTATAATGGAGGGCACCTGGTGACCCCGCCCCCCCTCTGACGTCATGGGGAAAGCCATAGGGAATTCTCCATAACGTCCCCGTGCGTCAGAGGGGGGCGGTGTCACCAGGTGCCCTCCGTTATAAAAGACCTGTCAGCCGGAGCGAAGCCTTACACAGCGGGAGCCTCCCATTGCGAGGAGCGGCCCGAGAACAGACACCGACGCCATGGAAGAAGATGCCGCACGAGAAGGACGAGAAGACCGGAGAAAGAAGAAGCAGATCGGAGGAAGAAGAATATGGAAGAAGATGCCGGAAGGAGAAGATGAAGAAACCAAAGGATGAAGAAAGGAAGAAGGAAGACCAGAAGAAAGAAGATTTTAACAAAGGAATTGTCAAAGACCGTCTCCTGTCTTTTTTACCATTTTTGACACTTTTTTGGTGAAATGATGTACCCCCTTACCATTTTACACAGGGGGGGGGCCGGGATCTGGGGGTCCCCTTGTTAAAGGGGGCTTCCAGATTCCGATAACCCCCCCGCCCGCAGACCCCCACAACCAATGGCCAGGGTTGTGGGGAAGAGGCCCTTGTCCTCATCAACACGGGGACAAGGTGCTTTGGGGGTCTCAGACCCCCAAAGCATCCTCCCAATGTTGAGGGCATGTGGCCTGGTACGGTTCAGGCGGGAGGGGGGGCCGCTCTCGCCCCCCCCTCTTTTCCTGCGGCCTGCCAGGTTGCGTGCTCGGATAAGGGTCTGGTATAGATTTTGAGGGGGACCCCACGCCATTTTTTTTGGCCGGGGCTCCCCTTAAAATCCATCCCAGACCTGAAGGGTCTGGTATGGATATTTAGGGGGGACCCCACGCCATTTTTTTTTTTTTTGGCTGGAGTTCCCCTTAATATCCATAGCAAACCTGAAGGGCCTGGTTATTGAATTTTGGGGGACCCCTACGCTTTTTCTTTTTTTTTTTATTAATGAATGACTGTTCTCTGTGTTACGGAGCCGACATTTCATTAGCCGCGAGTGATTTTAAATAGCTTTTTTTCCTGCAAAAATTATACTTTGTGCAGGAACAGTTCTCTATATTAGATATACTGAATCTCAAATTCATTCGAATCATTCGAAGCATTCGTTATATCCGCTATTATAATTTCTTTCATATTAGTTGAAATTCAATATTTGTAGTTGGATTTATTAACGATTCGTAACGATTCGTAACGATTCGTAACTTGAAATTAAAATTCGATATTTGTAGTTGGATTCGAATTGTTCTCTGTGTTACGAGAACCGACAATTCATTAGCCGCGTTAACGATTCGTAACGATTCGTAACTTTACTAACGATTCGTAACGATTCGGAAAAAAATTACGATTCGTACGAAATTCGTATTTCGTACACAAATTACGAATTACGAATTTTTTTATATACGAAACGGAACGAAACGAAAAATTTTTTTGACAGTTCCCATGTCTACCACCCATTGGGTCTCTTTATCCAGAATTTCCTCATCTAGGTGAGCCGTAATGTAGGGATACAGATTTTCGTATTCCTCAGCCACTTTCTTAATGATAATTCGCTGCTCCTTGGACAGCCTGGGCAGGGTATTGTGATCTCTATATCCAGATAGGACCCACGTGTCTGGAGCATGCCGAACCGAGTATACCGCAAACAGTATTGGGTTTGCAATTAAATCTGCTTAGTGGGGATCAATTTAGGGACCCAGTGCTCCCAGAGACCCTCCTCAAAGGATTGAGTAATGCACACAGTTGGGGCAGTGTTAGCAGACAGTTCAATCTTAACACTCGTGTTAGACCAAATCAATCTCTTTGCATTCAGTAAGTATCTGGTGCTCTATGTTGCTCTCTTGCTTCTGGATAGGCCCTCAGACTGCCTACCAGCCAGATGTCCCCAGGATAGGCCCCAGGCTCTGGCCTAGCAGCCCGGGGTAGCACAACACACGTCCACCCAGACAGCCATCCAGGTGGCTTAGAACCCCGATCACCTGACTCCACCCAACTATATATAGGCTCTCCCAGCAGGCCAAGGGATCCAAGAAAATCCTTGCCCATTGGCTGAGATACCCCATATACTCCTAATCTGTCCTTGCAATGCCCTTGTCTTATCTAATGTCGCCAGATACCCGGCCACCTAGCGACAGAAGAGAGAGGTGCAGCAATTACAGAATTAGGGCAAAGTCAGTTGACCCCCTAGCCATTGGCCAAGGCAAATATCACATGGCAAAAAAATTTAAAAGCAACCCTGCTTAAACATCAGGGTGCTACATGTGTGTGGACAGTTAAAGCATTAGAATGACAGCTTGTTCTGTGCAGAATCATTCAGGAACACAGTGGACCTGGGGCTACACTAATTTCTACCAAACACATATCTAATCTCTATAATTCAAATACTTTGGGAATAATTGGGGATATGAGAAGAAAGTGTTCAAGAATTATGAGGTTGTGGTTTTGAAGCACTGATATTTTATCATAAAGTTTTGTGTGTTCCTACTTAAGAACCACACAGAAGACAAATCTCTCTGGAAAAATGCTTTTTATGTTGTCAAAAGTAGTCAGCAAAGACTTGGCCCTAAATTGTGAAGGATATTCAGGATGAAGTGTTGGCTGTAAACTGTTCCCATTATGTGGTAGATGTAAACTGTTCACCATAACTATGCAATTTTTAATTCAGATTTTGTCTTTGTTTTTGATAATATTCCACATTCCATACTTGTTTTCTCTTGGAAAAATCTGCACTACTTCATTACATTTCTGACACTAATTAGTCCATAAGGGGCAAGTGTAACAACTATGGTCCACTGGGAGGACTTGGATGCAGTAATTGCAAAAGCTTAAATAATGAGTGAGCTGTCAGCTTTATGAAACCTATAAAAACCCAACTGAATTCAGGGGAAAAGCAATGCGACGAGAGTCACACTAATATCCACAGGGCTTCTGTGAATTCAAATTTTCACTTTACAGAGTTCAGATTGAATAGAACATTTTAAGAATTTTTGATTCTGCAAGACATAAATCCACGTTATGAGTTCATCTCTACAGAATGTCTCGGTAACTATTACCAACTTTGTTCTGGTGGGGCTTATTGAGATTGAATCATTTCGATATGTATGTGCTCCTTTGGCTCTTGTATTATTTTCAATCACATTGTTTATGACTTCTATGATTGTCTATACAACATGGACAGAGAAAAGCTTGCATGAACCTATGTACATCTTTATATGCATCTTGGTTATCAATGGCATGGTGGGGAACTTATCATATTATCCCAAGCTGGCCATTGACTTGTTGTCTAGATGCTCAACCATCTCATTTACAGGATGTTTCTTTCAATCTTTCTATATGCAGTTATATGGAAATTGTGAAATGTATTTTTTTACGGCAATGGCATATGACCGATATCTGGCTGTAGGCCACCCTCTGAGATACCACATTCTGATGACCAACTTTACACCTCTAAAAATATCACTTGCCATATATAGTTGCTTAATGGTGACAATAACTGTGAGTTTATTATTAACATTGAGACTAACTTTTTGTGAGGTAAATATCAACAATATCTATTGTGAGATTGCAGCAATACAACAGCTTGCTTGTAACGATGTAACAGTTAACATTATCTATGGAATAACTTTGACCTTGTCCACCATAATTGCCTGCTTGCTTGTAATAATGTACTCTTACATAAGAACAATTGTCATCTGTCTGAAAGTTTCGGCGGAATCCTCTCAGAAAGCTATAAATACATTGCTGACTCACATATTGGCCTTCTCCTTTTATGTTGTCACCTTCTTGTTCATTACTTTAAGGTCCAGGATAAATTGGGGTTCTGTATCAACTCATTTTCATGTTATCATACCTTTGATTGGTACCAGCATAGCTATTTCTGCAAACCCTCTGATCTACGGCATAAGGACCAAAGCTCTTAGAAAAAAAATTGTATGCAACCTGCAGAAATTGGCTGGCAAAACAAAATAAAAAAAAGTTCATACTGGTAAGTAGTCTTACAATTGTAGAGATATCTTATTTGTCTAAATACCTTTTTACCTTTTTGGGATTCTGTAGGTAACAGAGAGCAAGCAGTCCAGCCTGTTGGAGTGTGCCTGTTAGTGTTCTCTATGCATTGTGTGTACTGTCTCAGTCACTTTCTGCTTGAGCTTGCTCCAGCAGGGTGTACATTTTGAAGTGTCATTTTGTGTTATGGATTTTTAGTTTAGTGTCAATCAGCAGACCTGGGCGTCCTGGTGAGGTGCCTGGGAAGGTTAATAAATATTTCAGATAGTTCCTTGCACATGATCTTCTCTCCTAGGCTTTTGCCTGGTGAGGATGCTACAGGGACAATTTGTATTCTCCTGTGCTTTTAGACCTAGGGGCTACAAGCTTTACCCTATTGGCTGCAAGGGATGTTCTCTTTTAGGCGAAGAAGAAGTAAACTGCAGCTGTCCCCCATAAGAAGTCTGGTTAAGTGGAAAGTAATACATGAAGCGAAATAAAGCATCAACTGTGCTTATCCCATTACTGTCAGCAGTTTGATTGCAGTAGGAGACTGCTCTATTTGTCTAGAAGCCCTTTGTCTAGTCTCCCTAAAGTTTGCTCACTGCTTGCAGTTTAAAGAGACAGTGACATGTGCACCACAGTACAGACGGGCCCCAATGTTAGCCATCTTAAATTTGCTAATTAGGCTCCAGGTACTTTACAGTCATTCCCAGGGGTACCCCTCTTAGGAACTCTGGGACACTTTTTAAATAGATATTGCTAAGACTTACAGTGAGACTTGTCTTTTTACTATTTATGCTTTTTGTAGTTTATCCTGCTCGTATTAGCGCTGGGTATACCAGTTTAATATAGTTTAGCTTTATTGCATTTTAATTTAATTGCCATAGTTGAGGCTAGTATTCCCATCAGTTACTTCAGTAAATAGACCACAGACTGCTTGATGGTAGAAAATAAGTGTAATATGGCAAGGTAAGATAAACACAATGCACAAACCAGTAAACAGGTCAGAGAATGTTAGAATGCTTTGGACTTCAGTCTTACACATTCTAACATTCTCTGACCTGTTTACTGGTTTGCGCATTGTGTTTATCTTACCTTGCCATATTACACTTATTTTCTACCATCAAACAGTCTGTGGCCTATTGTTTGTATGATAACATAGTATACTAATACTTAAGTTATATAGGTGGGTGCAGCCTTCAACGTATATTACAAGGTGTTTCAGAGGTGACAGAGTAGTTTACAGAGTCATGGCAGAACAGAGAACCCATCATACTAAGCAGCTCCTGTAGGTTGTAAGCATACAAAGTTCCTGGATAAGTCAGGGATCAGGAAAAGGATAATCAGAAATCAGGTATATGGCTAACAGGCAAAACACTGAAGCACTGATGAAAGTCAATGGAGAGGTTTTATACCCTTTTAACAGCCAGCATCAGGTGCAACCTAACTGCACAGTGGGCAGCGACGTCTAAAGCCACCATCTTGCAACATCCTGTACGCTTTCAGTGTCCACAGATGGTGGTATTTGGCAGCGATTGGAGGGAGTATTCCAGGGGGAGATGTTCCCCTGGCTGGCTAACGTGCAGGGAAGATGCTACACAGGTCTGGTCAAGGCAGTTTATGGACAGAGTTCTGGGTACACCATTGCATGCTTTAGTTTTGGCATGTTAGCCCTGTACACGCGGTCGGAAATTCAGACGAAAAATGTCCGATCGGACCACGTTGTCTGACTTTTTCCGTCGGAAAAAATTTGGGATCTGCTCTCAAACTTTCCGACAACAAAATATGATCAGACTTTTTCCGATCGTGTGTAGAGAATTCCGACGGGCAAAGTGCCACGCATGCTCAGATCAAATTACGAGACCAAAGCTATTGGCTACTAGCCTCTACGTAGTTCCATCGTACGCAACGAACGGCACCATGTTTAGAATGATCAGATTTTCCAACAACTTTGTCCGACCGTGTGTATGCAACACCAGTGTCGGACAAAATCTGTTGGAAAAAATCCGATGGATTTTGTGGTCGGAATTTCCGACCGTGTGTACAGGGGGCTTAGTCTTCTTATTGAGCCAATATGGCAATTTATGCCCTTTGAAATGTGAGAGTCGTTCATGATCAACAGTATTTTTGCAGATGAAAAATCATAGCCTATGATATAAGGGGACCCTGGGGATTTTGAGAAGTTTTGGCATATTAGGGAATCTTTTATTAATATGCCTATTAACAGGGTTTTAAAGTAATTTTTGTTATTGTTTGTCTACTCACATATCTCTGCATACTTATATGTTTTTGCAGATTTTGTATAGAACTTCAAGTTTACTTTTCCTTCTATGTTGACCCCACCTGTGGGTATAAGTCAATTTCTCTGATTGAGGTATCACCGTTGGCCGGAACGAAATCGTTTCATGTATGTCATTATGTATATAGACTCGTTGCTACTTATGGTTTGTTTATTTTGTTTGTATTGTAGATACCATTATTTTACATAAGTGCCAATTATTCAAATATCAGCCTAATCTGACCCGCCTGTGTGATATTCCCTTTCACTTGCCTTTCATGGGTGGGTGGAAACCCAAGTCTTGCTTCTTCCTGTTTGGGCTTTCTGGTGGAAGCCCTATTCCATCTTCTTTATCTCTCTTTAGAGGATTTTCAGGAAACCATAAGGGCAATGAAAGGTGTTTGCACATGAATGGATTGTAATGTAATGATACAGTATATGTATGGACAACCTTTGTTAATTACCTTTAAGTTTTGTATTTAGATATGTTAGTCTTGTCCCATTTATAGTTCCCAATGAACTGGATGATATTCAGGAAACACGCCAAGCTTGTTAACAAGAATATTTGATCCTAAAAAGCTGTTTTCAATAAAAAAAGCTTTGAATATGTATTCTGTGTGTAAAAAAGTCAATGGGTCAGCTGGGAGGTATATCTCTTATATATGGGCTACTACTGCACACTCCTCCCAAATTTCTTTATATGTTAGAATCGGAGGGGAATCGCTTGAAGAATAAGGATCTTGACCAATGGCATTAATGTTTTTTACGTTCATATACTGGTATTATCAATGTTGCCTTAAAAGAAGCTAATTTGAAGGTTCTTACCCATTGGTATTTATTCCTGACACGACTGGCGAGAATGTATCCTTTCTGTCTCTCCATTATGTTTTGGAGGGTTTAAAATGTCGGGATCCATGTACCATATCTGGTGGGAGTGTTCTAGGATTCATAGTTTTTGGAATGCTATCTTTGCTCTGTTGCGTAGAGTCACAGGTGTGTCGGTTCCACAGACGCCCAAAATTGCTCTTCTTAATGTTCCAGTGGAGCGTATACCTAATCGTATACAACGCTTGATCTTTTTCATTTTGTTGGGCACCAAAATGACTATAGCCAAATCATGGAAGCGGCCTTCTTTGTCTCTTGCACAAGCAAAGAAATAAAATACAAGGATCATGCTACACGAAAACCTTGCAAGTGTCCTCCAAGATCCTGTTAAGAAGTTTGAAAAGACCCGGAAACCAGCAAATTTCAGCAAATTTCTCTTGAAACGTAATGTACACTTTTGGGCCTGGTTGGGGGGATACGTTTTTTCTCTCTCTCTCTCTTTTTTTTATACTTGGTTCGTTTCTTATGCTTCTGCTTTTTTTCTCCTTCTCTTCTCTCTTAGCTAGTCATCATATACTGACTGACTGCATTTCGTGATGTGTACTCTGTAGTCTGTACCCAAAGTTTTTGGCTCAGGTTATTGATGTTACATCAAATGTAATCTGTTGATTTGGATCATATCTCCGGGAGAGCTATCTGCCTCCCCTGTATGGTTTATGTATTTTGATGTATTTTGATGTATTATTACTGTTGGTTGTATACTTCCTTCTTATAAAAGACAAAAAATATAATAAAAAAAAAAGTCAATGGGAACAGGACTTTGCTTTTTTAATATCACTGCCATGGTTTATGAATTGTGGATTTTCTTATCATTTTAAAAAAAGTGTTGATAATAAACTTTTGCTATTAAATTTTATCTTTGGTTCAAATTGTGGCTTCAAAATCCAGACAGATCAAATTCTTTGTTTTTCTATTGATATTGCACAGATTATGTTCCTACACACCTTCTGGGGCTGTGTAGGTTGTTTTCAAGTGTATAGATCTGTACAGCCGCAATCAGCGGCAGCAGCAGTGGCAATCATGGGCAAAACAAATGCAGACAAGTGCAGTGGGGAAAGAAGAAGTGGGGAGGCTGTTAGAAAGGAATTATTTTTATTTTTTCTGCTGAACGTGAGCTCGTCAGGACGGGGCACCTTAAAAAAAAAATTATTTTTTTCTTATTTATTTTATCTTTTATTTTATTTTTTACACTGCTTTTAAAAAAAAAAATATTGTCACTTTTATTCCTATTACAAGGAATGTAAACATCCCTTTTAATAGAAAAAAAGCATGATAGGACTTCTTAAACATGAAATCTGGGGTCAAAAAGACCTCATATCTCATATTTACACTAAAATGCAATAAAAAATAAAATAAAAACATCATTTTAAAAAAATGGCCCTTTAACATCTGTGGGCGGAAGAGCACCGGTGCCCCCATAGAAAGCGGCTCTCCACGGGGGCACCCAATGAAGAGGAGGATTGGGGCTGCTCTATGCAAAACTCTTGCACAGAGCAGGTAAGTATAACATCTGTTATTTTTATAAAAGAAGAACCTTTACAATCACTTTAAATATCCCTGCTAGAAGTTGCACACGCTATAGAGCAGACAGAACACCGCACATTAACTCTTACATTAATAAACAGTAAATTTAAAATACAATACACAAATACAATTTTAGGAACTTGCCTACTACAAACCTTGGGATATCTACTTTCTAAAAAATCTTTTAATTTGGGGGGTTTTTGTACTACTCCGGCATTTTTATTTTACCAGAAGGTAAGGGAAACAGTTTGGCCTTTTTTCCCTTTTTATAGTAAAAAAAAAACAAAAAAAACAATGGTTATTAACCACTTCAATACCGGACACCTTTACCCCCTTCCTGCCCAGTCCAATTTTTAGATTTCAGCGCTGTCACACTTTGAATGACAATTACTTAGTCATGCAGCACCCAAACGGATATATATATATATATTAGACATGTGCACAACAAAAAAATTTGTTTATTTTCGTTTGGTTTTTTTCGTTTCCGAAAAAAATTTGTTTTTTTTCATTTTGTTTTTTTCGTTTACGTTGATTCGTAACTATTCGTACATTCGTAAGTCGTCGGTGTTCGGATTCGTAACGATTCGTACATTCGTAAGTCGTCGGTGTTCGTATTCGTAACGATTCGTACATTCGTAAGAGTTATTTTTTCGTTGATTTGTTTTTTCGTTAGTTTTCGGACGCATTCGTATTTATTTGTACATTCGTAACATTCGTAGATTCGTAATCGGAGCATAATTCATAATTTTATGTAATGTGTATGCTATTATTACATTTTAATAATTTATGAATCGAAAAAAAAAGTTACGAATGTACGAATGTTTTTGTTCAATAGAGACACGGAAAATCTCAAATCGAAAAAAAAAAAAAAGTTAAAAAAAAAAAAGTTACGAATCGAAAAAAAAGTTACGAATCGAAAAAAAAAAGTTACCAATGTACGATTTTTTTTGTTCAATAGAGACACGGAAAATTACAAATCGAAAAAAAAAATAAAAAAAAGTTACGAAATCGAAAAAAAAAGTTACGAATCGAAAAAAAAGTTACGAATGTACAAATTTTTTTGTTCAATAAAGACACGGAAAATTACAAATCGAAAAAAAAAAATAAAAAAGTTACGAATCGAAAAAAAAAAGTTACGAACCGAAAAAAAAGTTACGAATGTACGAATTTTTTTGTTCAATAAAGACACGGAAAATTACAAATCGAAAAAAAAAAAAAAAAAGTTACGAATCGAAAAAAAAAGTTACGAATCGAAAAAAAAAAAAAGTTACGAATGTACGAATTTTTTTGTTCAATCCATTCGAAGCACGTTTAGCAGCACCATTGTAAGGGACACGGAAAATTACCAATTCAACAAAAAAAAAAGTTACGAATGTATGAATTTTTTCGTTCGTTTTTCGGATTTTCTTCATGTACTATTCATTGTTTCTAATTATTTTTTTTCGGATTTTCGTTGTTTTTCGGATTCGTTCGATTCGAATGATTCGTTAATTGGATTCGTACGATTCGAACGATTCGTTACGATTCGTTATTCAGATTCGTACGATTCGAATGATTCGTTCATTCGTACGAAAACGAACGAACGAAAATAACGAAGAAAAACGAAAAACGAAAAACGAAAAAAAAACCGAAACGAATTGCACATGTCTAATATATATATATATATATATATATATATATATATATATACACTATATATATATATATATATATATATATATATATATATATATATACATACACATACAGTATCTCACAAAAGTGAGTACACCCCTCACATTTTATATCTTTTCATGTGACAACACTGAAGAAATGACACTTGTCTACAATGTAATGTAGTGAGTGTACAGCTTGTATAACAGTGTAAATTTGCTGTCCCCTCAAAATAACTCAACACACAGCCATTAATGTTTAAACTGCTGGCAATAAAAGTGAGTACACCCCTAAGTAAAAATGGCCAAATTGGGCCCAAAGTGTCAATATTTTGTGTGGCCACCATTATTTTCCAGCACTGCCTTAACCCTCTTGGGCATAAAGTTCACCAGAGCTTCACATGGTGCCACTGGAGTCCTCTTCCCCTCCTCCATGATGACATCACAGAGCTGGTGGATGTTAGAGACCTTGCGCTCCTCCACCTTCTGCTTGAGGATGTCCCACAGATGCTTAATAGGGTTTAGGTCTGGAGACATTCTTGGCCAGTCCACCACCTTTACCCTCAGCTTCTTTAGCAAGGCACTGGTCATCTTGGAGGTGTGTTTGGGGTCGTTATCATGTTGGAATACTGCCCTGCGGCCCATTCTCTGAAGGGAGGGGCTCATGCTCTGCTTCAGTATGTCACAGTACATGTTGGCATTCATGGTTCCCTCAATGATCTGTAGCTTCCCAGTGCTGGCAGAACTCATGCAGCCCCAGACCATGACACTCCCACCACCATGCTTGACTGTAGGAAAGACACACTTGTCTTTGTACTCCTCACCTGGTTGCCGCCACACATGCTTGATACCATCTGAACCAAATAAGTTTATCTTGGTCTCATCAGACCACAGGACATGGTTCCAGTAATCCATGTCCTTAGTTTGCTTGTCTTTACAAACTGTTTGCAGGCTTTCTTGTGCATCATCTTTAGAAGAGGCTTCCTTCTGGGATGACAGCCATGTAGACCAATTTGATGCAGTGTGCAGTGTATGGTCTGAGCACTGACAAGCTGACCCCCCACCCCTTCAAGTTCAAGGTTATCTGCTGCTGTTTCTAATTAAAAAGTGTATATATGCATGCATTCTAGAAGCAGATCGGTTACTTCTTATGCCCCATACACACGGTCGTAAATTCCGACCACAAAATCCGTCTGATTTTGTCCGACACTGGTGTTGCATACACACGGTCGGACAAAGTTGTTGGAAAATCGATCATTCTGAACATGGTGACGTTTGTTGCGTACGACGGGACTACGTAGAGGCTAGTAGCCAATAGCTTTGGTCTTGTAATGTGATCTGAGCATGCGTGGCACTTTGTCCGTCGGAATTCGCTACACACGATCGGAAAAAGTCCGATAGGACTTTGTTGTCGGAAAATTTGAGAGCAGGATCTCAAACTTTTTCCGACGGAAATTTCCGACGGAAAAAGTCTGATGGAGCCCACACACGGTCGGAATTTCCGACAACATGGTCCGATAGGACATTTTCTGTCGGAAAATCCGACCGTGTGTATGGGGCATTACACTTCTGATTTATTCCTGGGCGGTGTCAATATTTTATACAGAAAGATACGTCATTGCTATGTCAGTCTAATAGGTACATCTCATTCGTTGAAATACAAGAGAAACTTGATGCTTGAAAGTTGATTGAAGCTGGTTATGTCGTCACGTACACATTCTTCTAATGTGTGGGATGCAGGGTATAGCAGCCATCTTTAATTCCAAACAGAGTCAATCTGTATACTACATAATAAGTAAGGAGTTGCATAGAAACATGTATACACATAAGCAAATAGACATTTTCTGATTATCAGTATGTACATTACATTCCTTCACAATACATTTATTTCCCAAAGACAACCTCTGGATATGACGCTGAGCACATGCACTCAACTTCTTTGGTCGACCATGGCGATGCCTGTTCCGAGTGGAACCTGTCCTGGTAAACCACTGTACAGTCTTGGCCACCGTGCTGCAGCTCAGTTTCAGGGTCTTGGCAATCTTCTTATAGCCTAGGCCATCTTTATGTAGAGCAACAATTCTTTTTTTCAGATCCTCGGGGGGGTTCTTTGCCATGAGGTGCCATGTTGAACTTCCAGTGACCAGTATGAGAGAGTGAGGCTGGGTTCACACTATACTACACGACAGTAGTACGACTTTCATCCTACTTCGCTCTGCGACATCAGTCTTATATTGGTCCTACATTAGTCCTACATTGGTCCTACATTCATGCGACTTTCATGAACAGGATACTACTTTGATCCGACTTTTCAGATAGTACGACTTGTCCTTTGACCAATCAAAACTAACACACAATGGGAGGGGCTACAGCAGGGGGCATGAAATAACACAATGTCGGATGCCAAAGTCGGATGGTTAGGACAAGGATCCGACTTTGATCCTACTTCAATGATAGTCAATGGGCTGAAGTAGGATCAAAGTCAGACCAAAGTAGTACAGGGAGCATTTTCAAAGTCGGCCCGACTTGTGTCGGACCAGTTAAGACGGCTCCCATAGGGAAACATTGATTTTCACACGTCATGCGACATGAGCTCCCAATGTCGGAGAGCGATAACACCAAATTTAACACACCTGCTCCCCATTCACACCTGAGACCTTGTAACACTGACAAGTCACATGACACCGGGGAAGGAAAATGGCTAATTGGGCCCAATTTGGACATTTTCACTTTGGGGTGTTCTCACTTTTGTTGCCAGTGGTTAGACATTATTGGCTGTGTGTTGAGTTTTTTTGAGGGGACAGCAAAGTTACATTGTTATACAAGCTTACTTGCATACTCACACAACTTGCAGGTCTCCAGAAACATCTGGACACAGGATTGAAGGGCTGCATTCCACCCAAGACACTTTGAAGTCTTCAAGCTCCAGGCCCCAACCTGGGATTACAAAACCCAGAGAAAGCTGAAAACACAGTCTTCTCTGCTCACAATAAACATGCTGGATCCCCCTGCACACTACATTACCATGTGTCATTCCTGTGTAAAATTGCAGAAAGAGGGTACCGGCGCCAACTCCTATATTTGAAATTTGTTTATGAAGGCTGCAATCTAAAAAGTAAGAGGACTATTTGTTCAGTTACTGATTACAATTATGATGGTTGAGAGAGTTGCGCCAATCAAAAGTTTATTTATATATATATCCTTTAAACACTATGTTTAGAGGGCTAATTTTATACCACTACTGTCACCTACAGATCCCTTTGAGGGTGCGGCGAATCCTATGGTGTCTGAGATAAGATGAAAAATATATGTTTTGAAAAATATTATTGGATAGTGATAAAAAAATTTCTTTATAAAATGTTGTTGAAAAATAAAGACAGAAATTATATATAGTGACAAATATTATTGTGCCTCTAAATTACTGTGCAGTGCTAGACACTCCTATATAGGAGGGTGAAATACATGATACAATCATGTAAGCAATTTTCTACAAGTAAAGCTTATATGATAGACTCCCTATTCTGTGAAGAAACAAATAGATGAATAAACCTCACAGTACCGCAAACCCAATCCTGCAAAAGAGAAGCTGTAAAAAAATGTTTCAGAAGAAATATGCTGTTTATATCTATAGTCCTGTGAGGAAGAAATAAAACTTTGTTGTATACCCCAACCACAGTTTCTGTAGGGGAAAAAACACAATACCACGATACCACAATTCTGTGAAAGGAAAACAGAGAAACCCCCCCCCCCCTTCAGTCCAAATCCTGCAAAGGAAGTTTCAGAAATGGGTGTGTTTTCAAATTTTATGTGCCACAAAAAACATATACACTATGTGAACTATATGGAAAAGTCCATGTGTTGCCACCACTGACGTTCCGATTAATACAAGACGGGTAAGTGCCCCTCGGATACACCACTAGTAATTGGTACTTTCAAAATTGATATTCTTCACCCTGTGAATCCACCACCACAAAAAATGGCCACTCACCAGATTTAGGTGAGTTGTGAACATTTGGTTTAATTAGCCGGATAACCACTCCTTTTCTTTGTTTGCTCTTCAATCAAAGGATCCAGATAGGTTTATTACAGGGGGCATCCTCCATTCTCAAGGGAAATAACAAAAAAATGCTCCAATAGCGTAATATGTCCAAACCATTTATTTAACAAATAAAATTAAAAGACAAGAGAACTATTCCACTCACATTTGCCTGTGCCCTCAAAGCCGGCACTGAGCCTCTCCAGCCATGTATAGGGGGACCTCAAGTCACAAAGAACTGCTTGTGCTGTATCGCTTATCCCTCGTGTATCAGCTAACCAGTTTGGCGTTTGTAGATGTTTACCCAGCAGCCTCCCTAAGAGCCGTTAGGCACTTTTGGGTGTTGCAAGCACAGTTGCCTGCATGGATTAATCCACCAGGTAAACAAAGCCTCAAGTTAGAATTTACCAAGTCTTATGCTAAACAATGGGCTCGCCCGGGAGCATTTTTTGTTATTTCCCCTGAGAATGGAGGATGCCCCCTGTAATAAACCTATCTGGATCCTTTGATTGAAGAGCAAACAAAGAAAAGGAGTGGTTATCCGGCTAATTAAACCAAATGTTCACAACTCACCTAAATCTGGTGAGTGGCCATTTTTTGTGGTGGTGGATTCACAGGGTGAAGAATATCAATTTTGAAAGTACCAATTACTAGTGGTGTATCCGAGGGGCACTTACCCGTCTTGTATTAATCGGAACGTCGGTGGTGGCAACACATGGACTTTTCCATATAGTTCACATAGTGTATATGTTTTTTGTGGCACATAAAATTTGAAAACACACCCATTTCTGAAACTTCCTTTGCAGGATTTGGACTGAAGGGGGGGTTTTCTTTGTTTTCCTTTCACAGAATTGTGGTATCGTGGTATTGTGTTTTTTCCCCTACAGAAACTGTGGTTGGGGTATACAAAAAAGTTTTATTTCTTCCTCACAGGACTATAGACATAAACAGCATATTTCTTCTGAAACATTTTTTTACAGCTTCTCTTTTGCAGGATTGGGTTTGCGGTACTGTGAGGTTTATTCATCTATTTGTTTCTTCACAGAATAGGGAGTCTATCATATAAGCTTTACTTGTAGAAAATTGCTTACAGGATTGTATCATGTATTTCACCCTCCTAAATAGGAGTGTCTAGCACTGCACAGTAATTTAGAGGCACAATAGTATTTGTCACTATATATAATTTCTGTCTTTATTTTTCAGCAACATTTTTTTTTTAACAAGAAAAGACAACAACATTTTTTAAAGAAATTTTTTTATCACTATCCAATAATATTTTTCAAAAACATATTTTTCATCTTATCTCAGACACCATAGGATTCGCCAGACCCTCAAAGGGATCTATAGTTGACAGTAGTGGTATAAAATAAGCCCTCTAAACATGTGTCATTCCTACCTCCATTTCTATAGTGGCAGGGCCTCGTGCTATCACATTATCTACAAGTGTACCTCATTTGCAACAATAAAAGGTTTATTTACAGAGCACTATGTTTTTTTCCTTTCTTTGTATCTTTAAGAATGAGCGATCATCGTGGATCTTAAAGTAGAACTATAGGCAAAACTATATTTGTTTAAATTTTGTATAGAGTAAGGGAGGGTTATAACCCCTGTCAGATTTGTTTGTGTCCCATTGCAGAGATTTCCCTTCACTTCCTGTCCCAAAACCAAATAGAAAGTGAGAGGAAACCCCTGAAAATTAAGGAAATTCTTTGGGGACCCCCCAGCAACCAGAACTAGCGTGCCCATTGGAAGATTTCCCCATCTATTACTTTTCTGGGGACAACCCAAAATGTGGGTAATTTCTTTCAATTCCAATGATAATGGTAAACAAGATAAATAGAGAGGGTGAATATCCTTAATGGGAGCACAGACAGCTATAAAAACTGTCAGGTGTTCTACTCCATCTTCACTCCATCCAAAACTAAAAAAAAAAAAAAAAAAGTTTTGCCTTTAGTTATTCTTTAAGCAGTGTTATTACTTTTCTCTACTTTACCCATTCAGCAAAAATCCCCACTCCCCCAATCCAAAGATATATATAAATCCAGCACTAATCTGCATGCTCACCCCCTCCCCAGCACAAATCCTCCCACCCCTTCTCCCCC
Organism: Lithobates sylvaticus; assembly: GCA_028564925.1. NCBI lineage: Eukaryota > Metazoa > Chordata > Amphibia > Anura > Ranidae > Lithobates > Lithobates sylvaticus. Next base: position 211,015,712 of record CM053036.1, on the reverse strand, counting down.
TCCAAGAGCAAATTATCCCCCCAAATCCCCCCCCCCCCGCCAACACAAATGTTATTCCTGATTCCTCAGCACAATTCCTCCTCCAAACCCCCAAATCTCCAGTCCCAGCACCATCCCCTTTACTTCTCCATCCCAACACTTATCCCTACCCCCTCAATTCCTCCTTCCAACACAAATCCTCTTCCCCCAACACCTTACCCCCCAATATCCCTCTCAGAAAAAAATCCTCTTCCACCCCCCAAATCCTCCCTCCCAGCACACAGCACAACTCCCCTCTCCAAATCCCCCCAGCACAAATCCTCTTTCCCCCAATTCCCCAAACCAGCACCAAAAATCCCCTAAATTTCTTCTCCCATCAAAAATCCCTCATTGAAGGACTCATCCCCCCCAAATCCCCCTTCTAGCACAAATCCTCCTCCTCCCGGCATGAATGCTTTCCCAACATGTAGCATAAATCCTCTCCCCCAAATTCCCCAAACCAGCTCAAATCTCCCCCCCAATCCCCCCTCCAGCATAACTTGTACAAGAAGGGGGAGTTTCAAATTCCCTCCTTCTAGCACAAATCCTCTCCCCTCCCAAAGCACCCCCTAGCATATATTCTCTTAACCCCCCACTCCCCCAAATCACCCCTCCAAGTTTAAATCTTGGTTAACTTGACCCCCTACCCCCTTTGCCAGTCACTGTGTCCCCCTCCCCTGCAAGTCTCCATCTATATTACATTTACTACAGCCCTCCGATCAGCGCGGCACATGCAGAACGATGTCCCTACTCCCTGGCTCCTCCTCCTATTTGTGTACCTGAAAACATCAGAGCTGAGGAGGAGGAGACCACTTCAGTCAACTCTGCTGTAAATTAGTGTGACAGGCAACCACTGGAGAGAGATGCTGGTTGCCATACAGAGATATAGTCATATAATCACAAAAGGGGAAATGGTGCTGCTAGAAAATTGCATACGTGTCACCTAATCAAGACAAATAATAAATTGATATGTAACAGTGGGAGATCTATATGGGACAGTGAAACATATATGTGAAGATAAGTCCCTGTATAGTGTAATGAATCATATGCAAAAGCAAATGCAAAGCCAAAAGAGATAGAAAATCGTATTCACACCCAAAAAATGTACGTAAACACCATAAAATTGATGACTCGTCAAATAAATCAAAAAAGAAAATGTGTATAAAACAGATAAATAATGAGAGTGAAAATGCAATCGAAAAATGGAATGAGCTGTATGCCAAAAATACTTTTCTAACTTTCTGCAACCACAGCCAATAAAAAACACAAATATATGTGTAAAGGTAAGTAAATATACACTGAGTCCATCAGTGAAATTATATAAAAGAAAATCTCTTAATATTAAAAATCCATATACCCAGTGAAGTGATTATTTTCAAGTGATGCGACTTTATCTCGACTTCTGTGCAACAAACAAGGTGACTCCTCGTGCTCCCCCTTAGGTATATGCAAAACAAATGAGGGCAAAAAAACGCGCAAACCCTAACATACACACACAGTCATACCAGATTGAGTAAATAAAATAAAATCTAAACCGGCTGCAGAATAGTGGGATAAACACACAATGTAGTATAAGAAAAGAAAACTGCGCCAGATGAAAACGACTAATCTAAACAGCAAAATAAGAGGAAAACCAATTCACATTGGCAATGTATGTATCCAATTATTTAGTACTTGAGGTACTATTGACAAAAGATATATGATTTGCATTCAAATTAACATAGACATAAGCAAAAAAATATATATTCTTAGGTCAGATAAAACATGCACATCAAGATGTTCACAAAGAAATGTCCAAGCAGTGGAACTAAAAGCTGTTAGTAGATAATTCTCAGGGTGCTTGTAGCAGATAATCCTCAAAGCAATGAGTAAATCCCTATATGCATAGCAATTTCCACCACACCACTGTGCTCCAACGGAGTGCCACCACCAGTAAGTAGGCTCCTTACCAGATGAACTCCAAGGAGGGGGCACGTTACCATATATGGATGGACAGATTCAGCACTCAGCGGTGCGTCCAGGGATTAACATGCAAAGGATAAAGGACAGACCATCGCGTGATCCTGTATAAAACTAGGTTGACTTTATTAGAATAAAATATTACTCACAATTTTGTTAAGAAAGGTAAGCAGATAAAATCCAGGGATTTTTTTAATGAAAAGCGCCGGCCGGCGTCAATATAGAGCCCTTCCTCCTTCTTAAACGAACGTGGTGACGTCATTGCGTGTCCTCCCATCCGACTTTCTGTGTCTCTCTGAAAGCTGTACCCTCTGTGCAGATATGACCGCCCAGTTTCTTTCTTACACTTTGAACTTGAAACACTAACCATGTTGATGTTATTTAGTGGTTGATAATGAACACAATTTTTTTTCTTCATTTTGAAAAAGCGCAACATCTGTTTTGTATTATTTTGGTGTTTTTCACATTGGGCTTGCAGCTCACTAAACTTATTTTATTCTGTGCGCAAGTTTTTTTTTATCATACTACTGATGTTAGGCTGACTGATCTGTAGTTCCCAGGTATATATCTCGGCCCCTTCTAGTATATAGGTACCAATCAGCTGGTATCATTTCAGTCAGCAAGCAGTTTGACTATAACACATTTGCACACTCTGACCTTTGCTCACTGCACAGCACACCTCTCATTGATCCCTCGGCTCCAACTTAGTTTAAAAGTTCCTTCAACCTTCTGCCCAACTTCTCGCCCAACAGGGCTTAAGCCTCCCCATTTTGAGCCAGTAACCGATCGCAAAGTTGGCCCAGTTCTCTCTGAACCCAAAACCCTCCTTTCCACACCAGTTTACCTCTCTATGCTTCTGATTCCTCTCTGGTGTGGCTTGTGGTTCAGGCAATATTTCTAAGAACACTAACACTAACACAAAGTCCTGGGTCCCTTGAGGCCTAATGGTGACCTCCAGAATTAGGGACAGTTGACATCCTTCTGTGTAGAGTGGGATACAAGGCATGGTGGGTGTACTGCAAAATGAAATGGTGGGCGCCAGACACTTTTTGAATGCAAACAGATTTATTGTCTCTTGAACAGAACTGTGGGAGAGAGGGTAAGGGCCAGGACACCCTTAAGTAGATGTAATGATAATTGGCAGACTCCAAGACTTCTAAAAGGTAGACAGCTGTACAGGGAAGGCCTCCGGCCGGACACCGCTTCTGTATAGGTAGGATCGCTGTCTCCTATGGCAACAATCTTGTAGCAGTTACTAACGGTAGTAGTATTCAACTATTGGCAACTTAAACAGTTCTCCGCTTATTTCTCAGTCACTCACTGTGGGCTTTCACTCAACGAACTCCCATTCTTTCACTAGACTTCATATCCAATGGCCACTGGATCCCCTGAGCTCTTCCACTTCAAGTACTCAGTATCTTCCTTAAGCGTCACCCCCGTTTCCCTGTTAGATCCCTGGCTTAGCACTCACACATACTCTTCAAGCGTCACCCCAGCTGAACCCTCTGTAGATATGGCAGCCCAGTTTCTTTATTACACTGTAGCAAAGGGATGGGCATGATAGGCAGCTCTCCAACTCAACAGCCCAGATGCTGGTCACCTCTCACATTCCATGTGAGACTACCTGGAGCACGGGTTTCTCTTTCTTTTTTCTCCTGCTGCCTTTCCTCCTCTTTCTGTCCTATTGGGATCTGTGCAGTCCCAAGGACCATCCAGTCCCTGACTTGATAGAGAACTACAGTACATCTCCCATAGTTCTAGGCAGCTCCCAGTTGTCTGTTTTCTCTCCCAGGCTGAACAGCAGCCAATCACATTGTCCTCTGCTGTCCTGAACAGTGAGCAGGGATTCCTTTTGTCTTACTGTGGCTGCATCAAAGCCCCAGCCCCAGCCACAACACAATGTCCTGCAACCAGCTCTTTGTCTCTCTAGGGAGAGGAAGAGCAACTTGTGTGTAGCCAATTCCCAGGCCCCTTTTGGTATAATGAGAACCTCCAGAGTTATGGACAGCTGACATCCTTCTATGTAGAGTGGGTTACAAGGCATGGTGGGTGTAATGCAAGATAGATCAATGGGCGCCAGACACTTCTTGAATGCAAAGAGATTTATTTTCTCTTGAACAGAACTGTGGGAGAGAGGGTTAGGGCCAGGACACCCTTAAGTAGTTGCAATGTCAATTGGCAGACTCCAAGACTTCTATTGGCAGACAGCAATGCAGGGAAAAGGATCCAGCAAGACACCACATCTGTATAAAGAGGATCGCTGTCTCCTATGGCAACAATCTTGTAAGAGTTTTTAACGCAAGTTGTAAGGAATTCCTTTACTTCCACTGCAGTCTCTCCTTGTAGATCTTCACTCAACTGAGCTCCCAGTCTCTCTCACTAGACTTGCTGATCCACTGCCACTGGATCCCCTGAGCTCTTCCAATCTTCTCACTTAGTATCTTCCTCAAGCGTCACCCCCGTGTCCCTGCTGGGTCCCTAGCTTGGCACTCACAGATACTCCTCAAGCGTCACCCCGATGGCCTGCTCGGTCCCTGTCTTGGCACACAAGACTGCTCTGCAAGCATCATCAGGTACCCGGCCACCTAGCGACAGAAGAGAGAGGTTCATCAATTCCAGAACTAGGGCAAAGTCAGTTGACCCTCTAGCAATTGGCCAAGACAACTATCACTTGGCAAATAAATTTAGGAGCAACCCTGCCTAAACATCAGGGTGCTACATCCTCCCCCTGCCTACAAAACTACATATCGGAGTATGCAGAAAAATTATTTGAGCTCTCAAGCCTGAGAGCGAATATCCTGGCAAAAACTGGGATGGGTGGGGAAACAAGGAAAGAATAATAATAACAACAATACACGTGGCATACCACATGGAATAAGAAAAAGAAAAACATACCACGCTAGAAAAGAAACAATTTAACCAAAGCTGCAACAAAAAACATCAAATATCCCTATGGTACGAGTTAAATAATAAAAAAAGATTGCTGTGCTACCTAATGAACCAATTCAGTGTGACAGAATAATGTGTAAATAAATATTGAGAATACCTTAACAACGATGAATCAAAGAAGTGTCCATAATATATAAAGTGGTAAGACAATGAAAAATGAAAATAAAAAAAGTCTGATCAACAGTGTAAAAAATGTTCAATCAAATACAAAAGCAGGTGTCAGTATCCGCCAGCTTTCCCTATAACAAATTTTGAAAGAGGAAAGATCAGTGAGTGGAGGTCCTTACCAGAGCGAATGGACTCCCTTACGAGCGGAGTCGCAAGCCCTCTGTGGGGGGACAGGTGAATCCTTGGTGTCACAAACTCCACCGGCAGCTTCCAAAGATGGACGAGGAGACACAGCAGCAGAGGGCGGTCCAGGGATGAGCCAAGAGACGGATTCGCTAATCCCTGCTGGGTCCGTCGTCTTCTTGAAGATAGACAGGGGATCACTCCGGCGAGGGCGGTAACCGAAAACCACCCGGATAAGCCAATCTGAAAAAGATACACTCGGACCGGAAAGCTAAGAGTGTAAAAAAGGAAAAAACAAGCTCCAATCGTAAAGTAACCTTTGAACAAAGATTTTAATGCTTAAAAAACAGGTGGTATTAACCACAATAGACCATACTACAACAAATTGCACAAATACCGTTTAAAAAAGCTGTCAATGTTTAAAAAAACATAAGCAAACACCCGTGCATAAGGGTTACATATAGCGTGATGGTGTCAGCATATAACCGCCCGACATGTTTCGTAATACCTTATGTCTTCTTAGGGCACAGGTGATATGCTGATCCATCACTTAAATATCCTATGGTTTAAACCAAGCCTCAATTTTATCTGAGCGCCATATTGTGACTCACGGAGTCAACACAGCCCAAGAGTGGACCAGACCTTGGTGTGATAGTGATACCACTTCCTTAACAATTATCTAAAACGAATTAAACAAGTCAGCGCGAGGAGGAAAAAAGCCGATTACCGGCTCTGTTAGTATCACATGATCAGCTGTCATTGGCTGACAGCTGATCACATGGTAAGGGGTCGGGATCGACCCCTTACTCGGATCTGTGATCCAGCGAGTCTCACAGACTCGCTGATCACAGAGCGTGCCGCGCGCGCCCTTCAGGGGGCGCGCAGGCAGCTCGTGGCTGGGACGACGTCTATTGGCACAATAGATCCGCGCTGTAGCCGTCATTTGGCTATAGCGCGGGTCTATAGTGGTTAACTTCCTTTTTGCGATTAATTTTTTTCCGTTTTTATGTTTTTTTTTTTTTAATGTTGTTTTTATTTCAGGAGAGATTCAATTCATCCTGATTAATATCCAATTTTTAGCTAGATGCAATTCTTACACATCCTTTCATATTTGTGTATGAAGGAACCTCTGTACTTGTTTATTAGTTTTAGATTATTGTTAGGGAAGTGGTATCAATATCACACCGAGGTCTGGTTCACTCTTGGGCTGTGTTGATTCTGTGAGTCACAATATGGCGCTCAGATGAAATTGAGGCTTGGTTTGAGCCATAGGATATTTAAGTGATGGATCAGCATATCACCTGTGCCCTAGGAAGACGTAAGGTATTACGAAACATGTCAGGCGGTTATATGCTGACACCATTACGCTATATTTAACCCTTTTGCACGGGTGTTTGCTTATGTTTTTTAAACATTGCCGGCTTTTTTAAACTGTATTTGTGCAATTTTTTGTACTATGGTTTATTGTGGTCAATACCACCTGTTTTTAAGCATTAAAAGCTTTGTTCAAATGTTACTTTACGATTGGAGCTCGTTTTTTCCTTTTTTACACTCGTGGCTTTCCGGTCCGAGTGTATCTTTTTCAGATTGGCTGATCCACTGGCCGGGTTGTTTTTGGTTACTGCCTGTCTATCTTCAGGAAGATGCCAGACCCAGTGGGGATTGGCGAATCCATCTCTTGGCTCATCTCTGCACCGCCCTCTGCTGCTGTATCTCCTCGTCCATCTTCGGAAGCTGCCGGTGGAGTTTGTGACACCAAGGATTCACCTGTCCCCGCAGAGGGCTTTATCTGCTCGCGCTTGCGACTCCGTTCGTAAAGGGAGTCCATTCGCTCTGGTAAGGACCCCCACTCACTGACCTTTCCTCTTTCAAAATTGGTTATAGGGAAAGCTGGCGGATACTGACACCTGCTTTTGTATTCGATTGGACATTTTTTTCACTGTTGATCAGACTTTTATTTTCATTTTTCATTGTCTTACCACTTTATATACAGGTCCTTCTCAAAAAATTTGCATATTGTGATAAAGTTCATTCTTTTCTAATTTTTTGAGATAGGAATTTTGGGTTTTCATGAGCTGTATGCCAAAATCATCAATATTAAAACAAGAAAAGGCTTGAACTACTTCAGTTGTTTGGAATGAATCTAAAATATATGAAAGTCTAATGTTTATCAGTACATACAGAAAATTGCAAGGGCCACAGGTCCCCTTGCAATGGTAGCCTCAGTCTGTCTGCATGACAGCTGAGCACTGAGAAAGATCTCCTCATCATTTGAAGAAATAAACATCACAGGTCACTTTTCAGAGGGAACCACACCGGAAATTCCACAGTACTGGCCAGCACGATTCAAGTGGGCACTCCCTGATGTGCCGGCAGCACTAATTTGGACAGCCTGATCACCTGACTCCACCCAAATATATATAGGCTCTCCCAGCAGGCCAAGGGATCCAAGAAAATCCTTGCCCATTGGCTGAGATACCCCATATACTCTTAATCTGTCCTTGCAGTGCCCTTGTCGTATCTAATGTCGTCATGTACCCAGCCACCTAGTGGACAGAAGAGATATGAGAAGAGAGTGTTCAAGAATTCTGAGGTTGTGGTTTTGAAGCACTGATTTTGTATCATAAATTTTCATGTGTTCCTACTTAAGAACCACACAGAAGACAAATCTCTCTGGAAAAATGCTTTTTATGTTGTCAAAAGTAGTCAGCAAAGACTTGGCCCTAAATTGAGAAGGATATTCTGGATTATAGGATGAAGTTGTAAACTGTTCCCCTTATGTGGTAGATGTAAACTGTTCACCATAACTATGCAGACTTAAGATCAGTACAATTTGTAATTCAAATTTTGTCTTTGCTTTTGATAATATCCCACCTTCCGTACTTGTTTTCTCTTGGAAAAATCTTGTTAAATTAATCCGCACTAGTTCATTACATTTCTGACACTAACTAGTCCATAAGCGGCAAGTGTAACAACTATGGTCCACTGGGAGGACTTGGATGCAGTAATTGCAAAAGCTTAAATAATGAGTGAGCTGTCAGCTTTATGAAACCTATAAAAACCCAACTGAATTCAAGAGAAAAGCAATGCGACGAGAGTCACACTAATATCCACAGGGCTTCTGTGAATTCAAATTTTCACTTTACAGAGTTCAGATTGAATAGAACATTTTAAGAATTTTTGATTCTGCAAGACATAAATCCACGTTATGAATTTATCTCTACAGAATGTCTCAGTAACTATTACCAACTTTGTTCTGGTGGGGCTTATTGAGATTGAATCATTTCGATATGTATGTGCTCCTTTGGCTCTTGCATTATTTTCAATCATACTGTTTATGAGTTCTATGATTGTCTACATAACATGGACAGAGAAAAGCTTGCATGAACCTATGTACATCTTTATATGCGCCTTGGTTACCAATGACATGTTGGGGGCCTCATCATATTTTCCCAAGCTGGCCATTGACTTGTTGTCTAGATGCTCAACCATCTCATTTACAGGATGTTTCTTTCAATCTTTCTGTCTCCAGTTATCTGGAACTAGTGAATTGTATTTTTTTACGGCAATGGCATATGACCGATATCTGGCTGTAGGCCAACCTCTGAGATACCACAATCTGATGACCAACTTTACACCTCTAATAATATCACTTGCCATATATATTTTCATACTGGTGACAATAACTGTGAGCATATTATTAACATTGAGACTAACTTTTTGTGAGGTAAATATCAACAATATCTATTGTGAGATTTCAGCAATACAGCAGCTTGTTTGTAACGATATAACAGTTAACATTATCTATGGAATAACTATGACCTTGTCCACCATGATTGCCTGCTTGCTTGTAATAATGTACTCTTACATAAGAACAATTGTCATCTGTCTGAAACTTTCTACGGAATCCTCTCAGAAAGCTATAAATACATTGTTGACTTACATATTAGCCTTCTCCGTTTATGCTGTCACTATATTGTTCCTTAATTTAAGGTCCAGGATAAATTGGGGTTCTGTACAAACAAATTTTCATGTTATCATATCTTTGATTGGTACCAGCATAGCTTTGTCTGCAAACCCTCTGATCTACGGGATAAGGACCAAAGCTCTTAGAAAAAAAATTGTATGCAACCTGCATAAAATGGCTGGCAAAACAAAATATTAAAAAAAAATATATATATAAAATATATTTTATTTGTCTAAATACCTTTTTACCTTTTTGGGATTCTGTAGGTAACAGAGAGCTGTAGTCCAGCCTGTTGGAGTGTGCCTGTTAGTGTTCTATATGCATTGTGTGTACCGTCTCAGTCACTTTCTGCTTGAGCTTGCTCCAGCAGGGTTTACATTTTGTGTCTTTTTGTGTAATGGATGTTTAGTTTAGTGTCAATCAGCAGGCCTAGGGGTTCAGGTGAGGTGCCTGGGAGGGTTAATAAATGTTTTGGATAGTTTCTTGCACATGATCTTCTCTCCTAGGCTTCTGTCTGGTGAGAATGCTACAGTGATAATTTTTATTCTCCTGAGCATTTAGACCTAGGGGTTTCAAGCATTGCCATATTGGCTGCAAGGGATGTTCTCTTTTAGAAGAAGAAGAAATAAACTGCAGCTGCCCCCCATAAGAGGTCTGGTTAAGTGGAAAGTAATACATGAAGCGAAATAAAGCATCAACTGTGTTTATCCCATTACTTTCAGCAGTTTGATTGCAGTAGGAGACTGCGCTATTTTCCTACAAGCTTTTTGTCTAGCCTCCCTAAAGTTTGCTCGCTGCTTGCAGTTTAAAGAGACAGTGACATGTGCACCACAGTACAGAAGGGCCCTAATGTTAGCCAGCTTAAATTTGCTAAATAGGCTCCAGGTACTTTACAGTCATTCCCAGGGGTACCCCTCTTAGGAACGCGTACACCTACCCACTCATAGGGGTGTATGCAGAGAGTGCACTCTGGGACACTTTTTAAATATATATTGCTAAGACTTCCAGTGAGACTTATGCTCTTTGTAGTTTATCCTGTTTGTATTAGTGCTGGGTATACCAGTTTAATATGGTTTAGCTTTATTGCAGTTTAATTTGATTGCCATAGTTGAGGCTAGTATTCCCATCAGTTACTGAAGTCTAATGCATTCTAACATTCTCTGACCGGTTTACTGGTTTGTGCATTGTGTTTATCTTACCTTGCCATATTACACTTATTTTCTACCATCAAGCAGTCTGTGGCCTATTTTTTGTATGATAACATAGTATACTAATACTTAAGTTATACAGGTGGGTGCAGCCTTCAACATATATAACAATGTGTTTCAGAGGTGACAGAGTAGTTTACAGAGTCATGGCAGAACAGAGAACCCATCATACTAAGCAGCTCCTGTGGGTTGTAAGCCCTTCATAGGTCCTGGATAAGTCAGGGATCAGGAAAAGGATAATAAGAAATCAGGTATATGGCTAACAGGCAAAAAACTGAAGCACTGATGAAAGTCAATGGAGAGGTTTTATACCCTTTCAACAGCCAGCATCAGGTGCAACCTAACTGCGCAGTGAGCAGCGACGTCTAAAGCCGCCATATTGCAACATCCTGTACGCTTTCAGTGTCTACAGATGGTGGTATTTGGCAGCAATTGGAGGGAGTATTCCAGGGGGAGATGTTCCCCTCGCTGGCTAATGTGCAGGGAAGATGGTACACAGGTCTGGTCAAGGCAAGGAGTTCTGGGTACATCATTGCATGCTTTAGTTTTGGTATGTCAGTCTTCTTATTGAGTCAATATGGCAATTTATGCCCTTTCAAATGTGAGAGTCGTTCATGATCAACAGTATTTTTTGCAGATAAAAAATCATAGCCTATGATATAAGGGGACCCTGGGGATTTTGAGAAGTTTTAGCATATTAGGGAATCTTTTATTAATATGCCTATTAACAGGGTTTTAAAGTAATTTTTGCTATTGTTTGTCTATTCACATATCTCTGCATACTGTTTTTGAAGATTTTGTATAGAACTTCAAGTTCCCTTTTCTTTCTGTGTTGACCCCACCTGTGGGTATGAGTCAATTGCTCTGATATAGGTCTCACCGTTGGCCGGAACGAAATTGTTCCATGTAGGTCATTATGTATATAGACTCGTTGCTACTTATGGTTTGTTTATTTTGTTTGTATTGTAGGTACCATTATTTTACATAAGTACCAATTATTCAAATATCAGCCTAATCTGACCAGCCTGTGTGATATTCCCTCGCACTTGCCTTTCATGGGTGGGTCGCAACCCAAGTCTTGCTTCCTCCTTTTTGGGCTTTCTGGTGGAAGCCCTATTCCATCTTCTTTATCTCTCTTTAGAGGATTTTCAGGTAACTATAAGGGCAATGAAAGGTGTTTGCACATGAATGGATTGTAATGTAATGATACAGTATATGTATGGACAACCTTTGTTAATTACCTTTATGTTTTGTATTTAGATATGTTAGTCTTGTCCCATTTATAGCTCCCAATGAACTGGATGATATTCAGGAAACACTTCAAGCTTGTTAACAAGAATATTTGATTCTAAAAAGCTGTTTTCATAAAAAAAAGCTTTGAATATGTATTTTGTGGGGAAAAAAGTCAATGGGTCAGTGGGAGGTATATCTCTTATATATGGGCTACTACTGCACACTCCTCCTAAATTTCTTTATATGTTAGAATGGGAGGGGAATCGCTTGAAGAATAAGGATCTTGACCAATGGCATTAATGTTTTTTACGTTCATATACTGGTATTATCAATGTTGCCTTAAAATAAGCTAATTTGAAGGTTCTTACCCATTGGTATTTAGTCCTGACACGACTGGCGAGAATGTATCCTTTCGGTCTCTCCATTATGTTTTGAAGGGTTTAATCTGTCGGAATCCATGTACCATATCTGGTGGGAGTGTTCTAGGATTCATAGTTTTTGGAATGCTATCTTTGCTCTGTTGCGTAGAGTCACAGGTGTGTCGGTTCCACAGACTCCCCACATTGCCCTTCTTAATGTTCCAGTGGAGTGTATACCTAATCGTATACAACGCTTAATCTTTTTCATTTTGTTGGGCGCCAAAATGACTATAGCCAAATCATGGAAGCGGCCTTCTGTGTCTCTTGCACAAGCAAAGAAATAAAATACAAGGATCATGCTACAAGAAAACCTTGCAAGTGTCCTCCAAGATCCTGTTAAGAAGTTTGAAAAGACCTGGAAACCAGCAAATTTCAGCAAATTTCTCTTGAAACGTAATGTACACTTTTGGGCCTGGTTGGGGGGGGGGGGGTAAGTTTTTCTCTCTCTCTCTTTTTTTATGCTTGGTTCGTTTCTTATGCGGCATACACACGCTCGGATTTTCCGGCGGGATTTTTTAAGTCTGAAATTAAAACTTAGTCCGCCGGACTTTTGGGAGGAAAATCCCGCGGGAAAGTCCGCTCGTATGTACGCGGCCTTAGGCTTCTGCTTTTTTTCTCCTTTTCTTCTCTCTTAGCTAGTCATCATATACTGACTGACTGCATTTTGTGATGTGTACTCTGTAGTCTGTACCCATGGCTCAGGTTATTGATGTTACATCAAATGTAATCTGTTGGTTTGGATCATATCTCCGGGAGAGCTATCTCCCTCCCCTGTTTGGTTTATGTATTTTGATGTATTATTACTGTTGGTTGTATACTTCCTTCTTATAAAATACAAAAAATATAATAAAAAATAAAAAAAGTCAATGGGAACAGGACTTTTAATATCACTACCATGGTTTATGAATTGTGGATTTTCTTATAATTTTAAAAAAATGTTGATAATAAACTTTTGCTATTAAATTTTATCTTTGGTTCAAGTTGTGCCTTCAAAATCCAGACAGATCAAATTCTTTGTTTTTCTATTGATATTGCACAGATTATGTTCCTACACATCTTCTGGGGCTGTGTAGGTTGTTTTCAAGTGTATGGATCTGTACAGCGGCAATCATGGGCGGTGAATTATTGAAAACAAATACAGACAAGTGCAGTGGGGAAAGAAGAAGTGGGGAGGCTGTTAGAAAGGAATTATTTAATTTTTTTTTAGTTACAAAGATGGAGAAACCTTTAACCACTTAAGGACCAAGCCTCTTTCTGAGATTTGTTGTTTACAAATTAAAAGCATTTTTTTCTCCTAGAAAATTACTTAGAACCCCCAAACATTATACATTTTTTTTCTAACACCCTAGAGAATAAAATGGCGGTCGTTGTAATACTTTCTGTCACACCGTATTTGCGCAGCGGTCTTACAAGCACACTTTTTTGGGATAAAATAAACGTTCTTGAATTAAAAAATAAGACAACAGTAAAGTTAGCCCAATTTTTTATATATTGTGAAAGATAATGTAGTGAAAACAAGGAGAGATTCCTTGTTCAGAACGGAATGCATCTGCGAATCAGATGCGTGCCCATAGAAGATAATGGGCCTGAATTCGCACATGAGCCAGACCGCACTGCCTAGAAAACGCACACGTTTTTTGTGCAATGCGGAGTGCGAATGCACCGCAGATATGTGAACCAGCCTCATTAAAATGAATGTATTTTGAAATGTCCTGCGAATTGGATGCGGTGTAAGCCGCATCTAATTCGCATAGGTGTGAACGGGGGCTTAATTTGAAAAAAGCATGATAGGACCTCTTAAATATGAGATCTGGGGTCAAAAAGACCTCAGATCTCATATTTACACTAAAATGCAATAAAAAAATATAAAAAATCATTTTAAAAAAAATGCCCTTTAACAGCTGTGATGTTATGTGAAGTGATGTTTTGACGTCGCTTCCGCCCTGCATTGTTATGGAGATGGGTGGGGGCCATCTTGCCCTCACTCGTCTCCATACCTAACAGGAGACAGGACGCGATTGCCTCCGCCCCTGCCGATGGCTCCGGTAAGCAGCGGAGGGAACCGGAGCGCCACGGGGGGCCTCTCCCACAGCCGGTAAAAGTAATCTCTCGGCGAATCAGCTGCAGAGACCACTTTTATCTTGTAGCAGACTGCCTGCTGAAGAAGAGGATACCAGCTAGCTGCTGCCATAACAGCGCTGAAGAAGAGGATACCGGGGTTATGGTAGCTAGCTGCTGCCATAACAGCGATATCCTCCTTCAAACAGCCGACCTAAAACTGCGGCGGGCGGTCCGTAAGTGGTTAAAGGGGTTATAAAGGCTCATGGTTTTTCACCTTAATGCATTCTATGCATTAAGGTGAAAGACCTTCTTTGCTACAGCTGCCCCCAGAGCCCCCCATTTTTCTTATCTGAACCCATCTGTTCCAGCGATGTGCACGAGCCCAGCGGCTCAAGCCTCATTGGATAGTTTAATAGCAGCAGGAGCAATTGGCTCCCACTGCTGTCAATAAAATACAGTGACACGTGAGCGGGGGGGGGGGTACAGAGTCCTGCTCTCTGTGTCAATAGATGCCGCAGCGGGACTTGGGGGCATGCCTGCACCGGTGCCCCCATAGAAAGCGGCTCTCCACGGAGGCACCCAATGAAGAGGAGGATTGGGGCTGCTCTATGCAAAACTGTTGCACAGAGCAGGTAAGTATAACATCTGTTATTTTTATAAAAAATGAACCTTTACAATCACTTTAAATATCCCTGCTATGAGAAGTTGCACATGCTACAGAGCAGACAGAACACCGCACATTAACTCTTACATTACTAAACAGTAAATTTACAATACAATACACAAATACAATTTTAGGAACTTGCCTACTACAACCTTGGGATGTCTACTCTCCAAAAAATTTTTTATTTTGGGGGGTTTTTGTACTACTCCGGCATTTTTATTTTACCAGAAAGTAAGGGAAACAGTTTGGCCTTTTTTCCCTTTTTATAGTAAAAAATAAAAAAAAACAATGGTTATTAACCACTTCAATACCGGACACTTTTACCCCCTTCCTGCCCAGGCCAATTTTTAGATTTCAGCGCTGTCACACTTTCAATGACAATTACTCAATCATGCAGCACCCAAACGGATATATATATATATATATATATATATATATATATATATATATATATATATATACAGTATCTCACAAAAGTGAGTACACCCCTCACATTTTATATCTTTTCATTCGACAACACTGAAGAAATGACACTTTGCTACAATGTAATGTAGTGAGTGTACAGCTTGTATAACAGTGTAAATTTGCTGTCCCTCAAAATAACTTAACACACAGCCATTAATGTTTAAACTGCTGGCAATAAAAGTGAGTACACCCCTAAGTAAAAATGTCCAAATTGGGCCCAAAGTGTCAATATTTTGTGTGGCCACCATTATTTTCCAGCACTGCCTTAACCCTCTTGGGCATGGAGTTCACCAGAGCTTCACAGGTTGCCACTGAAGTCCTCTTCCACTCCTCCATGATGACATCACAGAGCTGGTGGATGTTAGAGACCTTGCGCTCCTCCACCTTCCGTTTGAGGATGCCCCACAGATGCTTAATAGGGTTTAGGTCTTGAGACATGCTTGGCCAGTCCACCACCTTTACCCTCAGCTTCTTTAGCAAGGCACTGGTCATCTTGGAGGTGCGTTTGGCGTCGTTATCATGTTGGTATACTGCCCTGCGGCCCATTCTCTGAAGGGAGAGGATCATGCTCTGCTTCATAATGTCACAGTACATGTTGGCATTCATGGTTCCCTGAACTGTAGCTTCCCAGTGCCGGCAGCACTCATGCAGCCCCAGACCATGACACTCCCACCACCATGCTTGACTGTAGGAAAGACAATCTTGTCATTGTACTCCTCACCTGGTTGCCGCCACACACGCTTGATACCATCTGAACCAAATAAGTTTATCTTGGTCTCATCAGACCACAGGACATGGTTCCAGTAATCCATGTCCTTAGTCTGCTTGTCTTCACAAACTGTTTGCAGGCTTTCTTGTGCATCATCTTTAGAAGAGGCTTCCTTCTGGGATGACAGCCATGTAGATCAATTTGATGCAGTGTGCGGCGTATGGTCTGAGCACTGACAGGCTGACCCCCCCCACCCCTACATCCTCTGCAGCAATGCTGGCAGGACTCATTCTGAAATGAATAAGAACTACAATCTAGTTCAAGGTTATCTGCTGCTGTTTCTAATTAAAAAGTGTATACATGGGGCGTGGCTTAGCAGTGGCCGAGTGAGGAGGTTTTTCTTGAGAGCTCCTGATCTCCCCGGCCCATCTAACACTACAGACGGCTTCAAACACTGATGAATGAGGCATGAACCCTACCAAAAGGTACAAAACCAGATCCTCCATAAGCGGGACCCCAACACAGACCCCACAGAGGAGCATACAGCGGTATTTCACCGACCCACACGGAACCTCGCAGGGCGCCATTAATACAGCGCCACGTGCAAGCAACAGACCAGAAGGATCCCAAACAGACAATCAGGCGACTACCACACAGCTCACAGAATCAGAGCCCTTACGGAGCACACCCGAACCCGATCCTGCCAACATAGAAATGGCCAGTCAAGTAGGGATGTTACCGGACGACCTAAGAGCCATCCTGCAGGCCTTGCCTACGAAGGCGGATTTTGAGGCCCTACCATCTAAAACAGACATTGAGGCACTAATACTCCGGGTGGAAGAAGCACACAGCCGAGACATGCAAGAGGTCAGAGAAGAACTGCAGGTGATCTCGGAGCGCATGGAAACGGGGGATGCTGCACTACAGGCCCTGACACAGCGAGTATCGGAACTGGAGCAAGCCAGAACAGCCCAGGAGAACACGGCCGTGGACCTCCAGTTGCACATGGAGGACTTGGAGGACCGTAGCCGCCGGAACAACCTGCGGCTGCGGGGCCTCCCTGAAGCCACTGGAGCGGAAGATCTGGCGGCGACGGTAGTAGCAATATTCCAGGAAATCCTGGGGGAGTCGCCAGCACCTGCAGTGGAGCTCGATCGGGTCCACAGGACCCTGGGACCGAAACCATCAGATCCAGAGAGACCCCGAGACGTGCTCTGCAGAGTACACAAATATGCCCTCAAAGAACTTATCCTAAGGAAGGCGTGGGACCACGGTGTAATTAACTTTGATGGAGCAACAGTGAAGATACTACCTGATCTCTCAAGAGCCACATTGCAGAGAAGAGCGATACTGAGACCTGCCCTAGACCTGGCCAGACGAAGAGGCTACACTTATCGGTGGGGATACCCGCTAGCTGTTACCTTTAGGAACGGAACTACAGCCTACACTCTACGCTCCTCAGCTGACCTACCCGCCTTCTTCGCCTTCCTGGAAGTGGACCCGGTGCCGATCCCCGACTGGCTCACCCTCCTTCCCCGCAATCCGGGCCGCTCGGGTCCCCTGAGCCAACGGAGCCATCTATCACAGAGGCATCACCACTACAGAAGAAGATCCCGAGCGCCGTCCACGGAGAGGTCACGTGAGTCTTAAGAGCCCTGCTTACCGGTACCCAATAGCCCAAATATGACCTTAGCTTCCTGCTGGCCTCGGTGCTGGTCCCCCCCTGTCCCCCTAACACCCGTAGCATGTTCCGGAAACGGCGCCGGCAGCCCGCACCTTCGTGGAGCCTCGCACTAGACTCATGTTCCCGTCCCTACCCTACCACATGACCACTCAGACACCCCCGGTGCTGGGGAGTGGGGGCTCCCCCTCTTTCGTCCCCATCCAGAGAATGATGCCACCCCCCTCCCCCAAGATGTGTCCGGAGCCTTGTACATAAACTGAGATTGGATTGCCTGAGAGGCAACACAACCCCACGAAGCGTTCCCGAGTCTTTGCACAGAAAGAGACACAGACACTGTGAAGCAGGTTAATGCCAACAGGTACAGATCTCAGGACCTGATATTGATGCAGGAAGAATAAACCTATAGGCATCTCAGAGTAACTAACATCAACCTGCAGACAGACACAAGGAGAATCGCAGCTGGACATTGAGACGATGCAGGAAACGGCACGGGCGGGCTTGTCAGAGGGGGGGGGAGGGTGTCTATAACCCATGTTCTTTAAAAAGGGGGGAGTCAGGATGGTACAGGACTATAGGCTCCCCAGTGTAACACTAATCTACAGGCTCCCTTTAAGTAAATTTCAGAGGGCTCCCGGGCCCCCTGGGAGAGGTAGCACAGAAATGGGGGGGTGGTGGGGGGAGGGGGGGGACCGGGATAGCTACAGAGGACAGTGTCCCTTCGTGAGAGGAGGTATGGAGGAGAGGTCACAGTAACCTGGCAAATCTGGGAGGCTATTAGGGTCTGGACCAACACGCAGAAATGAGGAATGTTCAACATGTTTGTACTCTATTCTCAGGTTGTAAAGATTATAATAATTGTACAATTAAGTGCCTATTTCTAAGTTTGTTGATAGTACCTAGGTTAAGAAGCTGTCTTTCAACTGTTTTATAGAAATGCATTGTATAGATGATGGAGGGGAGAGTTGGGAGCTCCCCACTGGTTATTGCTTTCCTTAAATCCCACGTAGGACTGCGCTCGATTACCAGCCTTTTGTTGGTGAGCGTCCCAGCACTACTGTGCTGCAAGTTAGGAAAAGAGAAACTTACTTCTCTCTCTTGTGCTTACTAAACCTTTTCTTTCCCCCTCTTATCCTCTTCTCCAACCCGACCTACTTCTCCTCCCTCAACCCTTCTCCCCTAATCACCCGGGAACCATGGAGGTAGTAAATCTACTATCATTAAACACAAAGGGCCTTAATGTGCCCGAGAAACGACGGATGCTGATGCAGGATCTGCGCCGTCTTAGAATTGATGTAGCACTGATCCAGGAGACTCATTTTAAAGGTGGGAATTTGCCCATCCTGAAAAATAATTTATATCCAAGAGCTTACCATTCTACAAACGAGGCTGCAAAGTCCAAAGGGGTATCTATACTTATCTCCCGCAGTGTCCCATGGCAGTGTACAGACATAATGACAGACCCAGGAGGCAGATTCCTGTTCCTTAGAGGTACGATTGGAGGGGTAGAGATAACTATAGCAAATTTATATGCCCCTAACTGCCACCAAGATCAATATATTACTAGGACCCTAGAGCTCCTGCAGGATTTTACCAGAGGACAATTGATCATAGGAGGGGATCTCAATACTCCACTGATACCAACAGAAGACACCTCCTCAGGCCATTCCTCAACTACTCCCAACGTTAGAAAACGCATCGCACGAGCCATACATAAAGCACAACTGATAGATGCATGGAGATTATTACATCCGACTGAAAGGGACTATACATTCTATTCCATGCCCCATAAGCAATACTCCAGGATTGATTACTTTTTAATACCCCATGCTCTTTTACACGCTGTTAGAGACACATCTATAGGATCCATCACCTGGTCAGACCATGCCCCGGTCCTTTTAACATACTCCTTGACAGACAACCTTACCACCAAAAACAGGACATGGAGACTTAACGAGAGTCTACTACAGGACGAGACGATAATTAAGGACGTGGTAAAAGAATTGGAGGCCTACTTTAGCAACAATGACATCCCTGACAGCAACCCGGGCTACGTGTGGGAGGCGCACAAGGCGGTTATCCGTGGCGTACTCATAAAGCACGGGGCTCGGATTAAAAGACAGCGTACTGAACAACTTACTTTACTGCTTAATGACCTACATATGGCCGAAGCCAGACACAAACACGCCCAAAGCCCAGCAGGAGAAACAGAGATTAGACTCCTACGCGCTAAAATTATTGACCTCATGCAATTCCGTGCAAAGGCAGCATTACAGACTTGCCGCAGGCTATCATACGAGTCCGGAGACAAGTGTGGTAGACTGCTAGCTAGATCACTGAGGGAACAAACCCTGGCAAATTATGTGCCACATATCTCAACGCCCCGTAATCGGAAAGTCACATTGCCACGGGAGATAGCAGGTGAGTTCAAAGAATTTTATACAAGCCTATACAACTTACAGACGCAGACCCCGACACTACCCCAAATTGAGAATTATCTGACTGCCTCAGACATGCCCAAAATACCCTCAGAATTAAGCCAAGAACTGGAAGAGCCCATTACTATAGAAGAACTGAACACAGCCGTGGGAGCAGCAAAATTAGGAAAGGCCCCTGGCCCGGATGGGTACACGGTCCAATATTATAAATTACTACTACCAGCCTTAGGGAATTTCATGTTAAAATTTTTCAACTCATTAGGTTCTGGCACATCCTTTCCGCGAGAAGCTCTCATGGCACACATATCGGTGATTCACAAAGAAGGGAAAGATCCCTCTCAGTGTGGCAGTTACAGACCGATCTCACTGCTCAATGCAGACTTAAAGATTTTTACAAAAATACTGGCCTCCAGGATTCAGAGTATCCTTCCCCCCTTAGTCCACTTAGACCAAGTGGGATTTGTGCAAAATAGGGAGGCGAGAGATAATACAATAAAGGTACTTAATCTCCTGCATATGGCCAATAGAAACAAGACCCCTTGCTTGTTCCTAAGTACGGACGCGGAGAAAGCCTTTGACAGGGTGAACTGGAGATTCATGTCTTCAGTCTTACGATACATAGGACTAGGAGACTAAATGCTGACCTGGATCGACTCAATATATACAAATCCCTCGGCTCGGGTACGAGTCAACGGGGTCCTCTCGGAACCCTTTGCGATCAAGAATGGCACTCGCCAGGGATGCCCATTGTCTCCGCTCCTCTTCACCCTGTCACTGGAACCTCTCCTGCGAACTATACGCGCCAACCCCAATATTACAGGAATCTCCTTAAAAGAAATGCACCAAAAGATTGCGGCATACGCGGACGACATGTTGTTTGTGCTTACTAAACCCGAGGTCTCCCTTCCAAACCTACTAAAAGAATTTAAATCTTATAGTGAAATATCAAATTTGAAAATAAATTTCAGCAAGTCAGAGGCAATGAGCGTAGGAATTACTCCCCAGCTCCTCGAGACCCTAAAAGTTGACTTTAAATTTAAGTGGACAACCACAGCTTTGAAATACCTAGGCACATACATCCCTCCTAAAATCGCTCAAGTGTTTGCCCTGAACTTCCCACAATTGCTAACAACAGTTCGCTCCCTACTTGGCAAGTGGCATACGGGACTACACTCCTGGTTCGGGAGATGCAACATAATTAAAATGTGCATTCTACCCAAATTCATATACCTATTACAGGCCCTCCCGATCCAAATTCCCGCCCATCACTTTGACCAAATTAGGGCCTTATTGTTTAACTTCATATGGGCGAACAAAAGACCTAGACTTGATAAACGCCAACTGACCTTACCAAAACAATACGGTGGATTAGCAGTACCAGACCTCCGCAAGTATTACCAAGCTACACATCTAACCAGACTGATTGACTGGAACCGCCACCAGAATACAAAACTATGGACTAGACTGGAACAGGCCCAATGCGACATACCCCTAGACAAAGCACCTTGGTGCCAAAATGCACTCACAAAAGAGGTGAAAAATCACCCCCTGATAGGGACAACCACACGTATCTGCGCCTCCTTATTCACAAACCTCCGCCTAACATCTGTAGACTCCCCGATACGCCCCATCCTGGGTACCCCAGAGTTCACCCCGGGCCTTACAGACCCCGACTTCTGCACCATTAGAGCAGCAGGATACACACAAGCGTCCCACTTCCTGAGAGGAAACAAGTGGATTACCTCTACCGAACTTATGAATCCTGGAGGCCCGTTTAGATTAAATTTTCTAAAGGCCTCCCAGCTGACCCACTTTTTAAAATCTCTACCCCCTCCGGGTAAATTTAACCAAACCTTGACCACATATGAGGCCCTCTGTTCAGATGAGGGAACCCTATCACACGCCCTATCTATGACATATCAATTACTGATCATACCACCAGAAGGGCACCAACTGAGATGTCTAGAAGCCTGGGAAAAGGACATACAACACAAATTTACGACACGCCAAAAACAGAATATGCTTTATTTTACCTACAAATCTTCCATATGTACGCGAATGCAGGAGACAAATGATAAATTAGTCACTAGATGGTATAACACCCCCGCAAAGCTGCAGAAGTTTTTCCCCTCAACATCGGATCGATGTTGGAGATGCCTGAGAGATACAGGGACAATTCTGCACATCTTCTGGAGCTGTCCACTACTGGAGCGGTTCTGGAGGACGGTGCAGGAGACGATGCAGAAATTTACAGAGTACCCCATTCAGCCTGACCCGGCGTTTTTCCTGCTCCACGCCTCTGAAATACCACAAAAAAAATACAAGAAGTCCCTAACCCGCCATCTCCTAGACGCTGCCAAAGCATGTATCCCACTGCGCTGGAAGTCCACGCAACCCCCGACAATTAGCATGTGGATTAAAAAAGTGGAAGACGGGGCGTGGCTTGGAGTGCGAGGTGGATGGACGCACACTAACTGAGCTCCGGGAGTCTGGGAGGCCCGAGACCCGCTAATACCGTCAGGGCATTAAATATGTCCACACAGCTGAAGAGGGGGACCCACGGACATACTCTCCGCTCGTTTGTGACCCCAAAAAGGAAAAATCCAGCGGTGAATCTGAGCAAATTCAGATTCAGCAGCGGAGGGAGGTCTGCCAAAATGGCGCCGGCCCGCAGACAGAGCGTGGAGGAAGATATGGAGGACGACGAGATCTCTCTGCCGGCATCCGAGGACTCAACAACAGGTAACATTGCCAAAGACAAGCCCCTTACTTATGCTGACATGACAGATATCACCACAGACATCAAAAGGTCCTTTGCCTCAGCAATCACTGACATAAAGACTGAGCTGTTAAAACTCTCAGAGCAAATGGCGGTCACAGAGAGAGCAGGGAAGAGGAGAGACAGAGCCTTGGTACGGCTGGACGATGTTGCCATCTCCCATACACAGCACCTAATTGAGATGAACAGGCATTTAGAAGATTTGGACAACAGGGGCAGACGCCACAATATACGTGTCAGAGGGGTCCCTGAGTCTGTACCGAATGACCAAATAAAACCTGCACTGACCACCATTTTCAATGAGCTGCTGAACAGGCCTGAGCACACCCCAATTGATTTTGATAGAGCGCACAGAGCCCTCCGGCCTAGAGCACCTGATGACAACCCACCCAGGGACATTGTTTGCTGCCTCCCCAACTTCTGCTTAAAAGAAGAAGTGCTGCAAAAAGCAAGAGCAAACGAACAAATTCTGTTCAATGAAGCCACAATACAGCTATTCCAGGACCTTTCCCCTATCACCCTGAAAAACAGGAGAGCCCTGAAGCCACTGCTAGCAATACTGAAGGATAGGAACATTAACTACAGGTGGAAATTCCCTTTTGCCTTGCAAGCCTCTTTCATGGGGAAACAGCACATACTTAGAATCCCTGAAGAGCTTCACAAATTCTGTGACAACCTCCAAATCCCGCCAGTAGACCTACCTGACTGGTACGCAGAATTCCTGCTACCTCCAGAGATCAATAACCCTCAACATAATCCTGGGTTCTCACCCATGCAATCTCCCTCCCAGCAAGTAAAGCCCAGAAGGAACAACGGCAGACATGCATATGACTCCCCTGCATCCTCCAAAAGCGCCAAAAACCAGAGGGTTAAATAGAGGGGTTGCACATGATACCCACGCAACCACTCTCTGATCCCAGTTCGCAAATATTTGCCACATCGCAGCACCTTTTTTGACATGGCTGAAACACCAGAGATCCAGTTTAGTCCTCACCTGGGACCCTTCCTCCAGTTCGTTTATGTTCCTTCCAGCTAGAACCCTATAAACCAGAACTAACTGACAGACACAAGGCTTTATCTGGAACGAAGCATCGACCAAGAACCACCAACAGAGGGCGCAAGAAGACCATAACCTATCTCTACACGACAAGAACAGCAGACCTATTACTTAATGCCTGCCCTTTCTCTTCCCTTTTCCCTTTCCTATCTATCTTTTTACCCCGTTGCAACAGGCTCTCCTCAACTTCTCTGGAAGGCCCAACAATGGCATGGAAAGAACGACAACTACCAACGGATGAACTGAATCGAACCAATGCCGGCGAGCAGACACCACACTCACCCCATGCCCATCACAACTACCTTTGCACTCCAGCAACCCATCAACAGAGACACGCATGGCACATTGGCTGCAGCGAAAGACTCTCTGCCTACCTACCTCCAAGAAAGGTTTTTTCTTACCCATTTCTTTTTAATTTTTTTGTTTTTTTTTTTTTTTTTTTTTTTATTTTATTTTTACTTTTATTTATTTATATAAATTTTTTTTTTTTTTTTTTTTGCACACACCATTGGGATACCAAATATACTGTTGAGTCTTAAGGGAGTGACTGGGTTGCCCTAAATTAATATGCGGCAGCGACAGCCACACCCAATGAACCTATTGACATTGGAGAAGGGTCGACGTGCTCGGGCCGTGGATAGTGGGGGCGCCCAATAATTCCCCGATCACGCCAGAAATTGAACACATTAATGATCACATCTGAGCCTAACTGTTGTAGATCACAACCAGCTGAGTTCACACTTAGAATTATAATCAAACAAGTGTTTAAACCCCAATACCAGAGGTGTTAAATATCCCTCCATCCCTTCCTATGTCGGGCCCCCCCACTGTCCATGATGCGGGCGCGAATGAGCACTGATGTTAAAGGTTATACACGAACGTACATATCCCTTTGTGAGACTAGGAGGGGGCAGAACTACCAATACCTTCCAACCCCCATACCCCCCTTTCGCTATCCCCATCATCCCCCCCACTCTTTATATGGCATACTTCTACTACGCCAGACTTGTCTACCCACCCCCCTATGAAGCTTCAGGACTCGGACTTAGGACAAAATCTGAACGTTGAGATTAAACTCTACGTAAATAAGTTGGTGGTTCAGGGTGACATACCACCCCTCTACAATGTTTGCACCCCAGGTGACAGTTGATCTTTCACAGCCATGATGTTACTATTGATACTAATGCACTTTTTGTTTCTTGTGTTTTCGCTATAACCCAAAATCTGTGGCACCCCGTTGACAATCATTTAATGTTAGAAACAACTCACATGCTTAACCCCCTCCACTTCGCTGTACCCATACAATACAAACGGTATGACAATATAAACTAAGATTAAGCTCTCATAACTCCCGGGCCTCCCGGCGTCACCAGAGACAGACGTTACTCTCAGGTGACACGTTCTTACCCGTTGGTAAGAAATACCTCACTGGTGACAAACATCCACTACCACTCCTCCCACCACCCCCCAAGAGTACAACTTAGTACCTGATTTTCCAGGTACTATCCGGCTCCCCGCCTTTTAGACGGGATTTGAGCATCCACTCAACAATACCCCTTCCCTCTCCCCCGACCCATTGTATAGCACCCCACTTATCCCTCCTAACATACCCCACCCCCCACCTAACACGCACATAACATAACTACAATACTTCATCCAACACCCAACCCCTAATTACTGGAACGCGCTACGTAAGAAACCTCTCATAGAGCGAGCCTTATTCAACGGCTCTCTAAATACTAACTGACCCAACACCCGGGACAACCAGACACACTTCACCATGGCATATTCCAACCTAGGGAAGTCGCCGACCCTCATCTCGCACAACATAAACGGTCTAAACATACCCGAAAAAAGATCCAAACTGCTCAAAGAACTCAGAAAAATCCGCCCAATGGTAGTTTACCTACAAGAGACGCACTTCAAAAATGGACATATACCCAAATTCACAGACCACATATACACAGAAATGTATCATGCCACCAACCCTCTGGCCAAAACAAAGGGTGTCTCTATACTTATTAACAAAGAAGCCCCTTTCAAACTCCAACAAAAACTCATTGACCCAGAAGGCCGCTACCTATTCCTGAAAGGAGACTGGGCCGGAAGACCCATCACACTCGCCAATGTCTATTTCCCCAATAAGACACATGTTCCCTTCTGCAGAAAATTGGTAGAAGAGCTGAAATGGTTTGCAGAAGGCTGCATCATTTTGGGTGGAGACTTCAACATCCCACTTTCACCCCTCAAAGACACATCCACAGGACACACGACCGTAACCTACAGGGTACTCAGACGCATCAAATTACTGATCAGCTCCCTCTCTCTAGTAGATACCTGGAGATCTATCCACACCACAGGTAGAGACTACACCTTCTTTTCTCACCCCCACAAAAGGTATTCACGAATTGACCTTATCTTCGTCACACAACGGGACCTTAGTAATGTGAAATCAGCAGAAATAGGCATAACAGCGATCTCAGACCACGCACCCACAGCACTATCCATACAGCTCGACCCCCCCAAAAGGTCATTTTTCAACTGGAGATTAAACGCCTCTCTTCTGACGGACCAGACGATTAAAGACGAAGTCCACGACGCAATTAATGAATACTTTAGAAACAACTTAGACTCAGACACTGACCCCCTGACTAATTGGGAGGCACATAAGAGTGTAATAAGAGGCAACTTGATGAAATGGGGAGCACGGAAAAAAAAAGACAGAGAGAGAGAGATAAACGATCTGACTATGCAAATCATTAACTTAGAATCCCAGCACAAAAAATCACTATCCACCTTGGTTGAAGAAGAACTCACAAGGTGCAGAAACACCCTAAAACAAATACTCGACCTAAAAACTAGGAAAGCGCTCTTCTTTAAGAAAGGCATATATTATGAACAGGGAGACAAAAGTGGGAAACTATTAGCCAAAGCCCTCAAGGACGCACAAAGGACGAACACAGTGCACGCCATAAAAGACGCACACGGCGTACCCAAACACAAGCCCACAGAGATCGCAGACCTTTTCCACCAATTCTATACAAAACTTTACAACTTACCAAACCAACATAAACCTAGCCACCTGAAACACACAAAACAAGAAATAATAGACCAATTTCTAAGAGACAGTAAGCTACCCCACCTGTCCCCGGAAGACATACAACAACTAGAGGAACCCATATCCACCATTGAAATACTTAGTGCAATTAAAGAACTGAAATCAGGCAAGAGTCCAGGACCCGACGGATTCACCTCCCAATATTATAAAATTTATATGCACCAGCTAGTCAAACCCCTACTAAACACATTCAATTACCTAGCTCGAAACAGACATTCCCAAGATCCATTCCTCATGGCACACATAACAGTGATTCCCAAACCAGACAAAGACCACACAGACTGTGCAAACTACCGACCTATATCCCTTCTTAACACCGACTTAAAACTCCTAGCCAAAATACTAGCCAACAGATTAAAACCCCTATTAGCAAATATCATTGGCCCCGAACAAGTAGGATTCATGCCTGGCAGAGAGGCAAGGGATAATATCACCAAAGCACTTAATCTGATACATTTCTCCAAATACTCTAAAACAAGCAAACTCCTACTCTCCACCGATGCCGAAAAGGCTTTTGATAGAGTTTCCTGGGACTACATGATGAGTACTTGCACCCATATTGGACTTGACAACCACATGATATCATGGATAACGGCCCTCTATCAAAACCCCCAGGCTAGAATCAAAGTCAATAACACACTCTCAGACCCGATAAAAATAAGAAACGGTACGAGACAAGGGTGCCCCCTGTCCCCCCTTCTCTTCATTATCTCATTAGAACCATTAATCAGAACTATTAATGCCAATAGGGACATAAGAGGATTTAGGATAGGAGATAGGGAATATAAAACCGCCGCATACGCGGATGACCTCTTGTTTTTCCTCACTGAACCACACATCTCTATTCCCAACCTTGAAAAAATATTCGAAACTTTTGGCTATATCTCCAATTTCAAAATCAACAATGCGAAATCAGAAGCCCTGAACATAAACCTCCCATCTGACCAATTAAAACTATTAAAAGACAACCACAACTATACATGGGTGACACACAAACTTAAATACCTGGGGATAAACCTGACTGACAATATAGACTCCCTATACCACCATAACTACGAACCATTACTGAAGACACTGATCAGGGACCTCCAAAAATGGCACGCAAAGACATTCTCTTGGTTTGGCAGAGCCTCAATACTTAAAATGACGATACTACCCAGACTCCTTTACTTTTTTAATGCCCTCCCCATCAAGATCCCTGAAGCCTTCTTTACTACACTGACTAGAGCGCAGAGGCGTTTCCTATGGGCGGATAAAAAACCAAGAATACAAATGAGACTCTTAACACTCCCTAAGAACAGAGGCGGCATTGGTCTCCCGAACTTTAGAAAATACCATCAAGCTTCCCACATCACACGCATAATAGACTGGCACTGTCATAACGCAAACAAAGACTGGATCCAACTAGAACAGTACCTCACCCCATACAACCTGACTTTCTACCCCTGGACAAGATTCTCTAAAACGGACAAAAGCCTAGAACACCCACTGGTGTCCACCACGCTAAATGTCTGGCATAAAATAGCTGGTAAACACCGATTAGCAACAATACCAGGACCACTTACACCAATCACAAACAATCCAGACTTTATCCCAGGCCTACACCTCAAACACATACGAACATGGACGACAACCCAATGTCTGATAGATTCTAGAATGAAAACACTAGAGACATTACAAGCGGAATGGGAGGGTCCATTTCCTGGTATATGGTTCTATTTGCAACTAAAAGACTACCTGCTCAACAGTAAACATAGAGCAACATACTGCCTTCCACTACTCCCACTTGAAGACGTATGCTTCAAAAGATCCCCTATTAAAAACACCACCTCCCTAGCCTATTCCTGGTTAAACCAGACAGAGATCGAAGATAATGATAAACACAAAAGGAAGTGGGAAAAGGATCTAAACACTACATTCACTAATGCTCAATGGGAGAAGGCATGTATTTTGACTCACAAATGCTCTCTGAGTACCAAATACCAAGAAATATCATACAAAATACTCACCCAGTGGTACATTACGCCTCATAAGATCAGGAAGTGGACCCCCTCGAGTTCGGACTCTTGCTGGAGATGCAACAGTAACGTGGGCACCTTCCTCCACATCTGGTGGACATGCCCCCTTATACAACCTTTTTGGAACACAGTGATATCATGGATTAAATCCATAACAGAAACTAACTTAGAACTCACCCCAGCAGCATGCCTGATAAACATAAACAACTTCACCATAAGTAGATACAAAAAGTCTCTGACAAGACATCTCCTACTGGCAGCCAAAACACTTATACCCATCCACTGGAAGACTACACACACACCCACCATTACAGACTGGATAGACAGAGTAAATTATATTCACAAGATGGAAGAACTAGCCACGATGAAACAGGAGAACGATTCTCGTTTTAATGCCACGTGGCAACCATGGTTAATATTCAAATACTCACCTGAATATTCAACCCTTACCACGCTAGATAACCCAGACAATCCGTCACCAACCAGAACCATGACCCCTTGTAACTCAGACTGAACTACAGACTCCTAGCATGATACTACCAGGAACAATAATGACAACCTTACACACTTCTGAACCCCAAGATAATAGAACCTTATCCTCAGACTAATACCGAAGGATCCCTCTCTATGAGAACTATTACCATACTACTTATCCCACCCCTTTCCTTGATATCGAGATTCCTCACCCAACCCACCCCCCCATCACCCCCCCCCCTCCTCCAAAAACGCTACCCCCCTAAAATTGTCAAAACCCAACCTATTCCCTATACTGTACTATGTATATTACCATATGTTTAAATATGCTGTAAACATGAATCTATTCAATGTTATACGCTTATGTATCACTACATGTTATGTACTTTTGTTATGTACTTTGTTTCAATAAACCTTTTGATTGAGAAAAAAAAAAGTGGAAGACATCAAAAAAATGGAGGATCTTATCCTCACAGCAAGAAATCAAAACGAACAATTCACTAAGGTATGGCTAGGTTGGAATATGTTCATTTTCTCCAACGAGGGACAGTCACTTCTAGAGAATGGTACCCTGAACTAGAACAGCCCCTACTATAGCGAATATCGATAGGCAGCAGAAGAGAGCCCAGACACCCTCAGAGATAAAGACACAGTAAATGGAGCTCGCTGCCTCCTGGTTCCCTACCTAACCCCTTCCCCCCCCCCCCTCCCTCCCTCATTCCCGCACCCACATGTCCACTCCCCCTCTACACCCCTCTTTACTCAACCTTATCTCTTCTCCTCTGATTTCCTTTTCCTCTTCTTCTTCTCTTACTCTACCGAAAACTGGACTGGAACCATAGAACCATCCAAAGGTATAGATGATCACATGTGGGAAAACTAATTAAAGTAAGACAATAAGGGAGGACCTCATATAATAAAGGTAGATAGGCTGAAGAAACCGAGGCTAACGGAGCGATCCCAGAGGCTTCTGGTAAATCCCCCTCCCTACGGGTATTTAGTCGACCCACATGCGCACAGGAATCTACAACGGCAATAACCGCACTGATATGCATTTATTTTTTTATTTTTTTTTTATTATTATGCTATTATTTTTGGATGTTGTATTTTATGTTTCCGTGTCCTTTGAATAAATAAAAAATTTGAAAAAAAAAAAAAAGTGTATACATGCATGCATTCTAGAAGCAGAACTCTCTGACACAGCGTTCAGATCGGTTACTTCTTAAGCCCCATACACACGGTCGGACTTTTTCATCAATTTGGTCCGATCGGACAAGGTTGTTGAAAAATCAGACCGTGTGTATGCACCATCGGACAGTGTTCGTCGGTTTGTCCGTCGGACAAAGTCTTATCTCCTGCTGGAAAGATTTCCCGTCAACCCGGTCCGATCACACCAAATCCGATCGTGTGTACGGTTGTCCGACCGGACAAAGTGCTACGCATGCTCAGATCACATTACAAGACCAAAGCTATTGGCTACTAGCCTCTACGTAGTCCCGTCGTAGGCAACAAACGTCACCACGTTCAGAATGATCGGATTTTCCGACAACTTTGTCCGATCGTGTGTACGCAAAACCAACATCAGACAAAGTATGACGGACATGGTCCGACGGACCTGGTCCACGGATTGTCCGCGCGTGTGTATGGGGCTTTACACTGATTTATTCCTGGGCGGTGTCAATATTTTATACAGAAAGATACGTCATTGCTATGTCAGTCTAATAGGTACAAAAGGTACATCTCATTGGTTGAAATACAAGAGAAACGGAGAATCTTGATGCTTGAAAGTTTATTGAAGCCAGTTATGTCGTCACGTACACATTCTTCTAATGTGTGGGATGCAGGGTATAGATGCCATCTTTAGTTTCAAACAGAGTCAATCTGTATACTACATAATAAGTAAGGAGTTGCATAGAAACATGTATACACATAAGCAAATAGACATTTTCTGATTATCAGTATGTACATTACATTCCTTCACAATGCGTCTATTTCCCAAAGACAACCTCTGGATATGACGAGCGGAGTCGCAGGTGAATCCTTGGTGTCACAAACTCCACCAGCAGCTTCCAATGATGGCCGAGGAGACACAGCAGCAGAGGGCAGTGCATGGATGAGCCAAGAGACGGATTCGCCAATCCCTGCTGGGTCCGGCGTCTTCCTGAAGATAGACAGGGGATCACTCCGGCGAGGGGCGGTAACCGAAAACCACTTGGAAAAGCCAATCTGAAAAAGATACACTTGAACCGGAAAGCCACGAGTGTAAAAAAGGAAAAAACAAGCTCCAATCGTAAAGTAACCTTTGAATAAAGCTTTTAATGCTTAAAAACAGGTGGTATTAACCACAATAGACCATCGTACAACAAATTGCATAAATACCGTTTAAAAAAAGCCGGCAATGTTTAAAAAACATAAGCAAACACCCGTTCATAAGGGTTACATATAGCGTGATGGTGTCAGCATATAACCGCCCGACATGTTTCGTAATACCTTACGTCTTCTTAGGGCACAGGTGATATGCTGATCCATTACTTAAATATCCTATGGTTTAAACCAAGCCTCAATTTTATCTGAGCGCCATATTGTGACTCACAGAGTCAACACATCCCAAGAGTGAACCAGACCTTGGTGTGATATTGATACCACTTCCCTAACAATAATCTAAAACGAATTAAACAAGTACAGCGGTTCCCTCATACACAAATATGAAAGGATGTGTAAGAATCGCATCTAGCTAAAAATTGGATATTAATCAGGATGAATTGAATCTCTCCTGAAATAAAAACAAAATAAAAAAATAAAAAAACATAAAAAACTGAAAAAACTAAATCGGATAAAGGAAGTAAAAAAAACGATATATAAGTAACCCTACATCTCCACACCGAGATCAGGTTCACTCAAATTAACATTAACAAAAGTGGACAATTCACTAGAAAATAAAAATATTGATAATTTGTACATACCGAATTCAACAGTTCATAACATTATAGCAATTAATAATTGTGAATAAATTATCCCACATATTCATGATTTTGTCCAGAAATCAATCATTATCAATAAAAGCGTTAATCTCGACATCCACATTTAGGCCAAGTGGTCTAAGACATTTCATTTTATAAATCCAACTCAGTTCGAGTTTTGAAATAGTCCTCCTCTTCGGTCCACCTCTCCAGGGTAACTTAAGCTTATCTATCCCTATTAAAGAAGTACCCTAATGCCGTGTACACACAGTCGGAATTCTCGTTGGAAAAAGCTCTGATGGTTTTCCCGTCGGAATTCAGACGGAATTCCGACGGTCAATAACACTACACCTTAAAAAACTTTTGACTGCACTATAAAAGGGAAGTTTAATGCTTCTGAGCATGCGTCGGAATTGCCTACACGCGATCGTAAAATCCGATAGAAAGGTTTTCCGTCAGAAAAATTAAGAACAGGTTCTCAATCCAAAGTCCGTCGGAAATTCCGACAGAAAAAGACCGATGGGCATACACACGGTCGGAAAATCCGATGAAAAGCTCCCATCGGACTGTTTCCATCGGAAATTTCGACCGTGTGTACGCGGCATTAGGGTTTTGATGGTGTGTTTTTAGATAGTGTTTAGAGACAGGATGACCTTTAAAGCCTCTCCTAATGTTCCCCAGGTGTTCATTTAATCTGACTTTAAGTGTACGTACCGTGCGACCCACATAATGAAGCCCACATGGACAGGTCAGAAGATGAACGACACCAGCAGTCGAACATGTTATGAATAATTTAATAGAGAAAATCTGATTAGTATTTGAAGAAAAAAATTGAGTGGTTTTCCTTTCTTTAATGGCATTAATGTAAATAACAGCTATTTATTGCATTTATAAAAAACAATTAAATTTAGAAAAAGACGTTTATTAATCAGTGAATCGTACACGTTCGTTCCCACACTATGTTTAATCGAGGGTACCCCCTAAAGACAACCTGTGGCTTCTCTGGAAGGGAGGAACCTAATACTTGGTCATTCTTAATTATATGCCAATGTTTGCGTATGAGTTTTTTAATAGAAAAATGTTGCTGAGAGTACCGAGTGATAAACGGGCATGAAAAATTAGTAGTAATGATGGCGTCCTGTCCTCCTACACTGGACCTTTCTTTAAGTCATGAATCTCTCCAAGGATTCCCAGCTACCATTCCATAGGAGGAGGACCTCATCAATATACCTGGCCCAAAGAACCAACTCTGGTTTCATATCAGCATAGATGACATCCTCCTCCCATTTACCCATAAAAAGGTTGGCCAGGCTGGGGGCAAACTTTGCCCCCATGGCCACATCCTTTTTTTGGAGATAATATTTGTTAGCATGCCAAAAGAAATTATGTGTAGTGGCTTACTCCAAAAGATCCATGATGAACTCTTTTTGTCTATTCGATAAAGTGGACTCTTTATCCAAAAAATATTTAACTGATGCCAGCCCTCATTCATGTGGGATTATAGTATATAGGGATGTTACGTTCGCTGTAACCATCCAAAAACCCTCCCTATAATGACACTCTTTAAGGAGATTAATCGTATGCCTGGTGTCTTTAATATAAGCTGGTAATAATTTCACAAGTGGTTGAAGGAACCCATCAATATACTTACCTGCCCGTGATGTTACGGAATCAATCCCACTAATGATAGGTCGGCCCGGTGGGTGGGCCGAATCCTTGTGGATTTTGGGCAAGTAGTATATGATGGGAATCCTAGAGGATACTGGTACCAGAAATTATTTTTTCCTTTTTATTAACGATCCCTGAGTTGAAACCATAACTAACTATTTGTTCCAGCTCTTTTTTGAATTTAAACCGTGGGTCACCGGGGAGTGGCATATATGTCTCACTATCACCAACAATCTTATTAAGTTAGGTAAGGTAATCAGATTTATCAAGAATCATGATACTCCCCCCTTTATCAGCGAGCCTGATCACCAAATCCTTCTGGTTACAAAGTTGATCCAATCCCAATTGGAGCTCTTTATTCATTTTAGCCCGTTTCACTTTAAGAAGTTCAAGGTATCTTAAAAGTACATCCCTGAACACCCTAAGGCCCCTTTCACACTGGGGCGGGAGCCGCGGTGACGGTAAAGCAGCGCTATATTTAGCGCTGCTTTACCGTCGTTTTAACCGCGGTATTCGGCCGCTTGCGGTGCGGTTTTACCCCCCGCGAGCGGCTGAAAAAGGGTGAAAGACCCCCCGCCGAGCGCCGCCGTAGCGGCGCTTTGTGAACACACTGCTCCTATACCGCTCCAAAGATTCTGCTAGCAGGACTTTTTTTGCCGTCCTGCTAGCGCACCGCTCCAGTGTGAAACCCAGCCGGCTTTCACACTGGAGTTAAAGGGGCCGGATTTTTTCAGGCGGTATACAGGCGCTATTTTTAGCGCTGTACCGCCTGAAAAACGCCCCAGTGTGAAAGGGGCCTAACTGATAGTGATAAACCTCAAGGAGGGTTAAATAAAGAGGCGTTGTTAAGGCCCGAATGTATAATGTCCATTGTGTTTGTAATCTTAGTGCCCACGGGGTTCAACAACATATATCTTTTAATATGTTGTTTTATTGTATATTTATGTATATCCATATATGTTTCAAACTTGTTTAATTCTTTGGGAGGTGCAAATTTTAGTCCTTTATCCAATATGGAAGATTCAGCCTCAGTAAGATTGACCTTACTCAGATTGAAAATTCCCTGTCCCTTTATTCCCTTTTCCTTTTTGCCTTTTGACCTCTACTTTCTCTCTGCGTTCTATGGGTCTTTCTATGTTTTGATCCACCCTGGGAAAACCCCATTGCTGTGATTGGTGATGTTCTTCCCATTGGGGATATTGTGGAGGGCTCCAATCTGGTTCCCTTCTCTGTGGGTAAGGTGGTTGGTACCAGTTCCCCCACTTCTATTCAGTGTACGATATTCATTACAATGATCTGTTCTGTTATCATACTGACGATCTGAATCAAGTGGTTGAAATCTGTTTTGAGTAGGGACATTATAATCAAAATATTGCTCCACTACATATGGTTTTCTAGGTGGGCCATAAAAACGATAGTCATTCATATATGCTCCTTTAGGAGAAGGAGCATATGTATAACTCTCTCCATGTTGAATATAGTTAGAGGGTTTTCTATTTTTAGGTTTCCTACTAGGCGATTTTTTAGGGAAACTTTTAGGGGGGTGTCCTGGTGTTTTTGGCCTCCATTGGGGTGGTTTATAATATCTTTCGGGTGATCGGTAAGACATCCGCCTCAAGCTGGTAGAATATTGTTGTTGATTAAGTGGAGGTCTATATTGATTGTTATCTGAAACCTCTGGTTGATTAACAATAACTCAACCAGAAGGGGGAGGGGGACTTCAGAGTATACCATCGGTTCAGCTTCATTGGTTAGTATTTTACTGCCAATCAAAAACTAAACCACTCTTGTAGTAACCTACATCCCCTATTGTACTTCTTCCTTTTTTTATTCTTTTGTTCTACTTCTTCTTTTTCAAGCAATTTTTCATGATACTCCCCCCTTTATCAGCGGGCCTGATCACCAAATCTTTCTGGTTACAAAGTTGATCCAAATCCCAATCAGATTTTCTCTATTAAATCATTCATAACATGTTCGACCGCTGGTGTCCTTTATCTTCTGACCTGTCCATGTGGGCCCCATTATGTGGGTTGCACGGTACATCCACTTCAAGTCAGATTAGACGAACACCTGGGGAACATTAGTAGAGGCTTTAAAGGTCATCCAGTCTCTAAACACTATCTAGAGACACACCATCAAAACCCTAATGCTGCGTACACACGAAGGGACTATCCCGCGGGATTATCCGCTGGACTCAAGTCCACCGGACAATCCCCTCGTGTGTGGGCGCCGGTGGACTTTTTGTCGCCAAAAGTCCGGCGGACTAGGTTTTAAGTTTTGTTTTAAAATTGTCCGCGGGACTTGGCAGTCCCGCGGACAATCTAGCAGTCCGGCGGACAATCCCGCCGTTAGTAGGCTAGTCCGCCAGACTTTTGAAATGAACGGACTTGCCGCTCATCAGAAAGTCCGTTCATTTAGCACGTGACTTTAGGTAGACGGAGCTAGTGAAGGCAGTGAATGCCGCCGCGCTAGCCCCGTCACCTGGCATGGATTTAAAGGGACTCCCCACGCTGAAAAAATGGTGTGGGGGTCCCCCCCAAATCCATCTCAGACCCTTATCCGAGCACGCAGCCCGGCAGGCCAGGAAAGGGGTGGGGACGAGCGAGCGCCCCCCCCTCCTGAGCCGTACCAAGGCCGCGTGCCCTCAACATGGGGGGTGCCCTGGGGAAAGGGGGGCCGTGCGGCCCCCCCACCCCAAAGCACCTTGTCCCCATGTTGATGAGGACAAGGGCCTCTTCCCGACAACCCTGGCCGTTGGTTGTCGGGGTCTGTGGGCGGGGGCTTATCGGAATCTGGGAGCCCCCTTTTATAAGGGGGCCCTCAGATCCCGGCCCCCCACCCTATGTGAATGAGTATGGGGTACGATGTTCCCCTACCCATTCACCTAAGGTGTAAAATGTAAAGTAAAAAACCACACAATTTTGAAAAAATATTTTATTGCACTGCTCCGGGGGTCTTCTTCCGTCTTGGGGGTCTTCTCGCCGGACTCCTCCACTCTCTTCTGCTCTTTTACCTAGCTCTTGGTGACCCCTTGGTGACCCCGCCCCCCTGTGATGTCACAGTCCCAGCATCCTCCGGGACTGTGACATCACAAGGGGGCGGGGTCGCCATGTGACATGAGCATGTGATCCTGTCCCCTTGTCCCTATATAAGTCCCAGCACAGCGCGGCTCTGGCATTCCGGCCAGAGAGAGCGACGGGTCAACATCGGAAGAAGAAGAAGAAGGGGAAAAACGACGACCGCGGCAAGAACAGAAGAGACCCCGGAAGACCCCCGAAGGCGGATCGAGACCCCCAGACGACGGCGTCGACGACGAAGAAGGTAGCCGGCCTCCTCCGCTCGTGAAAGAGCTAGGTAAAAGAGCAGAAGAGAGCGGAGGAGTCCGGCGAGAAGACCCCCAAGACGGAAGAAGACCCCCGGAGCAGTGCAATAAAATATTTTTTTCAAAATTTGTGGTTTTTTACTTTACATTTTACACCTTAGGTGAATGGGTAGGGGTACATCGTACCCCATACTCATTCACATAGGGTGGGGGGCCGGGATCTGAGGGCCCCCTTATAAAAGGGGGCTCCCAGATTCCGATAAGCCCCAGCCCGCAGACCCCGACAACCAACGGCCAGGGTTGTCGGGAAGAGGCCCTTGTCCTCATCAACATGGGGACAAGGTGCTTTGGGGTGGGGGGCCGCACGGCCCCCCTTTCCCCAGGGCACCCACCATGTTGAGGGCACGCGGCCTGGTACGGCTCAGGAGGGGGGGCAATCGCTCGTCCCCACCCCTTTCCTGGCCTGCTGGGCTGCGTGCTCGGATAAGGGTCTGAGATGGATTTGGGGGGGACCCCCACGCCGTTTTTTCGGCGTGGGGAGTCCCTTTAAATCCATGCCAGGTGACGGGGCTAGCGCGGCGGCATTCACTGCCTTCGCTAGCTCCGTCTACCTGCAGTTACGTTCTAAATGAACGGACTGCTCCGTGTGTGGGCAAGTCCGTTCATTTTCAAAAGTCCCGCGGACTTTGTCCAGCGGATTGTCTGCCGGAGAAGTCCGGGCGTGTGTGTTCAAGTCACACGCTCGGAAGTTCGGCCGTGTGTGGGGAAGTCCCGCCGGACTAGCTCCAGCGGACAATCCGCCAGACTAGGTCTGGCGGACAAAGTCCGAACGTGTGTACATAAGGGTACTTCTTTAATAGGGGTAGATAAGCTTAAGTTACCCTGGAGAGGTGGACCGAAGAGGAGGACTATTTCCAAACTCGAAATGAGTTGGATTTATAAAATTAAATGTCTTAGACCCCTTGGCCTAAATGTGGATGTCGAGATTAATGCTTTTATTTATAATGCTTGATCTCTGGACAAAATCATGAATATGTGGAATAATTTATTCACTATAATTATTAATTGCTATAACGTTATGAACTGTTGAATTCGGTATGTACAAATTATCAATATTTTTATTTTCTAGTGAATTGTCCACTTTTGTTAATGTTAATTTGAGTGAACCTGATCTCGGTGTGGAGATGTAGGGTTACTTATATATGGTTTTTTTTAACTTCCTTTTTTGCGATTTATTTTTTTCCGTTTTTATGTTTTTTTTTTTTTAATGTTGTTTTTATTTCAGGAGAGATTCAATTCATCCTGATTAATATCCAATTTTTAGCTAGATGCGATTCTTACACATCCTTTCATATTTGTGTATGAAGGAACCTCTGTACTTGTTTATTAGTTTTAGATTATTGTTAGGGAAGTGGTAGCAATATCACACCGAGGTCTGGTTCACTCTTGGGCTGTGTTGACTCTGTGAGTCACAATATAGCGCTCAGATAAAATTGAGGCTTGGTTCGAGCCATAGGATATTTAAGTGATGGATCAGCATATCACCTGTGCCCTAGGAAGACGTAAGGTATTACGAAACATGTCAGGTGGTTATATGCTGACACCATTACGCTATATTTAACCCTTATGCACGGGTGTTTGCTTATGTTTTTTAAACATTGCCGGCTTTTTTAAACTGTATTCGTGCAATTTTTTGTACTATGGTTTAATACCACCTGTTTTTAAGCATTAAAAGCTTAGTTCAAACGTTACTTAACGATTGGAGCTCGTTTTTTCCTTTTTTTACACTCGTGACTTTCTGGTCCGAGTGTATCTTTTTCAGATTGGCTGATCCACTGGCCGGGTTGTTTTTGGTTACCGCCTGTCTATCTTCAGGAAGATGCCAGACCCAGTGGGGATTGGCGAATCTGCCTCTTGGATCATCCCTGCACCGCCCTCTGCTGCTGTATCTCCTCATCCATCTTCGGAAGCTGCCGGTGGAGTTTGTGACACCAAGGATTTACCTGTCCCCGCAGAGGGCTTTATCTGCTCGCGCTTGCGACTCCGTTCGTAAAGGGAGTCCATTGGCTCTGGTAA
The DNA here is from genome assembly GCA_028564925.1 of Lithobates sylvaticus. Lineage (NCBI taxonomy): Eukaryota > Metazoa > Chordata > Amphibia > Anura > Ranidae > Lithobates > Lithobates sylvaticus. The sequence continues at coordinate 210,976,178 of CM053036.1, read as the reverse complement.
GGAGCCTCACTGACCTTTCCTCTTTCAAAATTGGTTATAGGGAAAGCTGGCGGATACTGACACCTGCTTTTGTATTCGATTGGGCATTTTTTTCACTGTTGATCAGACTTTTATTTTCATTTTTCATTGTCTTACCACTTTATATATTATGGACACTTCTTTGATTCATCGTTTTTGAGGTATTCTCAATATTTATTTACACATTATTCTGTCACACTGAATTGGTTCATTTAGTAGCGCAATTTTTTATTGTACCACATGGAATGACCATGTGTTATACACATGAGCGAATGGCAGTTTACACAAGGCAAATAAGTATCAGACATTATATACAATTAACGTGTGGCGTACCATCCAAGCAGTTAAGGGAAAATACAAACAATAGCCTTATCCTAACTATCTATCTAATATATACAGTAATAAAGGGCATGAATAGTTATCATTATTATCCATTTCGGGTCACTGTCTCTCCTTGTCCAGGAACACCTGAAAGAGAAAATGAACAGCAATGTATCCTATCCCTATGATAACACAATGCACTATGTACATAAGTGAACTTTAAGAAGTTGCTGATTGTCCTCAGCCGAGAACAGTGTAAATACACCCTATAATATGTCTAAACTAAACGCATATAAATGAAAGTGGGTCCCATCCTCGTCCGAAGATGTCACCCCCTTCCATAACTAGTCTACACAAACTTTCCTTAGCATATTCTATCAAGTACTCATAACATGAATAAAGGTTCACTCAGGTCAGCACCGCTCATGCCACATGATGACCAGCATAAGAACAATCCTGGTACATTGATTAGTCCATCATTCAAATGTAAGGTGAGAATTTGCCCCTTTGCCACAGCTCACTCTGCCTAACTAGATAAGCACCCAAATGTCCTTGAAGTTTCACAGTCCATCAAAGTTGTTTCATGTGGGGTACAACAATACTTCCCAGCATTTTCCCTTCTTCCTAAGGGTAACTCCGGGGACAGAAGGCACAGCTGCATTCAGACAACAAGCAGCCAGACCATGGTGCAAGGCACACAGGTCCCCTTGCAATGGTAGCCTCAGTCTGTCTGCATGAGCACTAGCAATAATATTTCTGTATAAAGTTTTAGTGGCTTCTCGGCATAGCGTCCTATCTCCACAAGGTGCACATTTGTAATCCAATGGTGTTAGGGAAACACAGCTCGATATTTTCATCAGTAATATCCGGAATCAGGTAATTTCAAGGCCTCTCCTTTTGCATTTACAGTGGTAATAAAGTGTTTAATGTCCTTCTCGCCTGGCCTTCGGATAATTACACTATCTAAGTGAATTATACGACCGTAACCCCAGGTGTGCAACACTGAAAACTATCTCACAGTCCACCTGCAGAGGGATCCGGAGGAAACTGCGTACAGCTTCATCCACCCATTGGGACCCTTTATCCAGAATTTCCTCATCTAGGTGAGCCGTTATGTAGGAATACAGATATTCGTATTCCTCAGCCACTTTCTTAATGATAATTCGCTGCACCTTGGACAGCCTGGGCAGGGTCTTGGGATCTCTATATGCAGATAGGACCCGCATGTCTGGAGCATGCCGAACAGGGTATCCTGCAAACAGTATCGGGTTTGCAATTAAACTTTGTTGCTTCTATCTGCTTGGTGGGGATCATTTTAGGGACCCAATGCTCCCAGTGACCCTCCTGAAAGGATGGAGTAACGCACACAGTTGGGGCAGTGTTAGCAGACAGTTCAATCTTAACATTCGTGTTAGGCCAAATCAGTCTCTTTGCATTCAAGAAGTGTCTGGTGCCCTATGCTGCCCTCTTGCTTCTGGATAGGCCCTCAGACAGCCTACCAGCCATACATAGGCGGCTCTCTAATTAGGCAAATTAGGCGGTCGTCTAAGGCCTCGCACTCACAGGGGCCTCGCGGCCTCCTAATTTGCCTGTGCTCAATCACTGATTCTCTCTCTCCCCCCTCTCTATCTCACCCTATTTTCTGCGTGCTTTTTTTTCCTATTATGGGTGTGAGTGGGGCCTCATGTGTAAGTTTTGCCTAAGGCCTCACAAAGCCTAGAGCCACCTCTGCAGCCATATGTCCCCGGGATAGGCCCCAGGCTCTGGCCTAGCAGCCCGGGGAAGCACAACACACGTCCACCCAGACAGCCATCCAGGTGGCTTAGAACCCTGATCACCTGACTCCACCCAAATATATATAGGCTCTCCCAGCAGGCCAAGGGATCCAAGAAAATCCTTGCCCATTGGCTGAGATACCCCATATACTCTTAATCTGTCCTTGCAGTGCCCTTGTCGTATCTAATGTCGTCATGTACCCAGCCACCTAGTGGACAGAAGAGAGAGGTGCCGCAATTAAAGAATTAGGGCAAAGTCAGTTGACCCCCTAGCCATTGGCCAAGGCAACTATCACTTTTAAAGCATTAGAATGACAGCTTGTTCTGTGCAGAATCAATTCGGGAACACAGTGGGCCTGGGGCTACACTAATTTCTACCAAACACATATCTAAATTCTATAATTTGAATACTCTGGGAATAATTGGGCATATGAGAAGAGAGTGTTCAAGAATTCTGAGGTTGTGGTTTTGAAGCACTGATTTTGTATCATAAATTTTCATGTGTTCCTACTTAAGAACCACACAGAACACAAATCTCTCTGGAAAAATGCTTTTTATGTTGTCAAAAGTAGTCAGCAAAGACTTGGCCCTAAATTGAGAAGGATATTCTGGATTATAGGATGAAGTTGTAAACTGTTCCCCTTATGTGGTAGATGTAAACTGTTCACCATAACTATGCAGACTTAAGATCAGTACAATTTTTAATTCAAATTTTGTCTTTGCTTTTGATAATATCCCACCTTCCGTACTTGTTTTCTCTTGGAAAAATCTTGTTAAATTAATCCGCACTAGTTCATTACATTTCTGACACTAACTAGTCCATAAGCGGCAAGTGTAACAACTATGGTCCACTGGGAGGACTTGGATGCAGTAATTGCAAAAGCTTAAATAATGAGTGAGCTGACAGCTTTATGAAACCTATAAAAACCTAACTGAATTCAAGAGAAAAGCAATGCGACGAGAGTCACACTAATATCCACAGGGCTTCTGTGAATTCAAATTTTCACTTCACAGAGTTTAGATTGAATAGAACATTTTAAGAATTTTTGATTCTGCAAGACATAAATCCACGTTATGAATTTATCTCTACAGAATGTCTCAGTAACTATTACCAACTTTGTTCTGGTGGGGCTTATTGAGATTGAATCATTTCGATATGTATGTGCTCCTTTGGCTCTTGCATTATTTTCAATCATACTGTTTATGAGTTCTATGATTGTCTATATAACATGGACAGAGAAAAGCTTGCATGAACCTATGTACATCTTTATATGCGCCTTGGTTACCAATGACATGTTGGGGGCCTCATCATATTTTCCCAAGCTGGCCATTGACTTGTTGTCTAGATGCTCAACCATCTCATTTACAGGATGTTTCTTTCAATCTTTCTGTCTCCAGTTATCTGGAACTAGTGAATTGTATTTTTTTACGGCAATGGCATATGACCGATATCTGGCTGTAGGCCAACCTCTGAGATACCACAATCTGATGACCAACTTTACACCTCTAATAATATCACTTGCCATATATATTTTCATACTGGTGACAATAACTGTGAGCATATTATTAACATTGAGACTAACTTTTTGTGAGGTAAATATCAACAATATCTATTGTGAGATTTCAGCAATACAACAGCTTGTTTGTAACGATATAACAGTTAACATTATCTATGGAATAACTATGACCTTGTCCACCATGATTGCCTGCTTGCTTGTAATAATGTACTCTTACATAAGAACAATTGTCATCTGTCTGAAACTTTCTACGGAATCCTCTCAGAAAGCTATAAATACATTGTTGACTTACATATTAGCCTTCTCCGTTTATGCTGTCACTATATTGTTCCTTAATTTAAGGTCCAGGATAAATTGGGGTTCTGTACAAACAAATTTTCATGTTATCATAGCTTTGATTGGTACCAGCATAGCTTTGTCTGCAAACCCTCTGATCTACGGGATAAGGACCAAAGCTCTTAGAAAAAAAATTGTATGCAACCTGCATAAAATGGCTGGCAAAACAAAATATTAAAAAAAAAAAATATATATATAAAATATATTTTATTTGTCTAAATACCTTTTTACCTTTTTGGGATTCTGTAGGTAACAGAGAGCTGTAGTCCAGCCTGTTGGAGTGTGCCTGTTAGTGTTCTCTATGCATTGTGTGTACCGTCTCAGTCACTTTCTGCTTGAGCTTGCTCCAGCAGGGTTTACATTTTGTGTCTTTTTGTGTAATGGATGTTTAGTTTAGTGTCAATCAGCAGGCCTAGGGGTTCAGGTGAGGTGCCTGGGAGGGTTAATAAATGTTTTGGATAGTTACTTGCACATGAACTTCTCTCCTAGGCTTCTGTCTGGTGAGGATGCTACAGTGATAATTTTTATTCTCCTGAGCCTTTAGACTTAGGGGCTTCAAGCATTGCCATATTGGCTGCAAGGGATGTTCTCTTTTAGAAGAAGAAGAAATAAACTGCAGCTGCCCCCCATAAGAGGTCTGGTTGAGTGGAAAGTAATACATGAAGCGAAATAAAGCATCAACTGTGTTTATCCCATTACTGTCAGCAGTTTGATTGCAGTAGGAGACTGCGCTATTTGCCTACAAGCCTTTTGTCTAGCCTCCCTAAAGTTTGCTCACTGCTTGCAGTTTAAAGAGACAGTGACATGTGCACCACAGTACAGAAGGGCCCTAATGTTAGCCAGCTTAAATTTGCTAAATAGGCTCCAGGTACTTTACAGTCATTCCCAGGGGTACCCCTCTTAGGAACGCGTACACCTACCCACTCATAGGGGTGTATGCAGAGAGTGCACTCTGGGACACTTTTTAAATATGTATTGCTAAGACTTCCAGTGAGACTTATGCTCTTTGTAGTTTATCCTGTTTGTATTAGTGCTGGGTATACCAGTTTAATATGGTTTAGCTTTATTGCAGTTTAATTTGGCACAACTATCAGCCCATCCCCACATGCCAAGGTACTAGGAGTAGTCCTGGACTCTGAACTCTCCTTTAAGCCCCATGTCCAATCACTGTCCAAATCTTGCCGCCTCAACCGCCGAAACATCTCCAAAATACGCTCCTTTCTAACCAATGACGCAACAAAGCTCTTGATTTACTCACTGGTCATCTCCCGCCTCGATTACTGCAACTCCCTCCTCATTGGCCTACCTCTGCATACTCTAACCCCCCTTCAGTCCATCATGAATGCTGCTGCCAGACTCATCCACCTTACCAACCGCTCTGTCTCTGCTACTCCTCTCTGTCAATCCCTCCACTGGCTTCTGCTCACCCAACAAATTAAATTTAAAATACTAACCACCACCTACAAAGCAATCCACAAGTCTGCCCCCAGCTACATCACTGACCTAGTCTCAAAATACCAACCTAATCGTTCTCTTTGTTCTTATTGCCATAGTTGAGGCTAGTATTCCCATCAGTTACTGAAGTCTAATGCATTCTAACATTCTCTGACCTGTTTACTGGTTTGTGCATTGTGTTTATCTTACCTTGCCATATTACACTTATTTTCTACCATCAAGCAGTCTGTGGCCTATTTTTTGTATGATAACATAGTATACTAATACTTAAGTTATACAGGTGGGTGCAGCCTTCAACATATATAACAAGGTGTTTCAGAGGTGACAGAGTAGTTTACAGAGTCATGGCAGAACAGAGAACCCATCATACTAAGCAGCTCCTGTGGGTTGTAAGCCCTTCATAGGTCCTGGATAAGTCAGGGATCAGGAAAAGGATAATCAGAAATCAGGTATATGGCTAACAGGCAAAACACTGAAGCACTGATGAAAGTCAATGGAGAGGTTTTATACCCTTTCAACAGCCAGCATCAGGTGCAACCTAACTGCGCAGTGAGCAGCGACGTCTAAAGCCGCCATATTGCAACATCCTGTACGCTTTCAGTGTCTACAGATGGTGGTATTTGGCAGCAATTGGAGGGAGTATTCCAGGGGGAGATGTTCCCCTGGCTGGCTAATGTGCAGGGAAGATGGTACACAAGTCTGGTCAAGGCAGTTTATGGACAGAGTTCTGGGTACATCATTGCATGCTTTAGTTTTGGCATGTTAGTCTTCTTATTGAGTCAATATGGCAATTTATGCCCTTTGAAATGTGAGAGTCGTTCATGATCAACAGTATTTTTGCAGATAAAAAATCATAGCCTATGATATAAGGGGACCCTGGGGATTTTGAGAAGTTTTGTCATATTAGGGAATCTTTTATTAATATGCCTATTAACAGGGTTTTAAAGTCATTTTTGCTATTGTTTGTCTATTCACATATCTCTGCATACTGTTTTTGCAGATTTTGTATAGAACTTCAAGTTCACTTTTCCTTTTATGTTGACCCCACCTGTGGGTATGAGTCAATTTCTCTGATATAGGTCTCACCGTTGGCTGGAACAAAATTATTCCATGTAGGTCATTATGTATATACTGTAGACTCGTTGCTACTTATGGTTTGTTTATTTTGTTTGTATTGTAGGTACCATTATTTTACATAAGTACCAATTATTCAAATATCAGCCTAATCTGACCAGCCTGTGTGATATTCCCTCGCACTTGCCTTTCATGGGTGGGTCGCAACCCAAGTCTTGCTTCCTCCTTTTTGGGCTTTCTGGTGGAAGCCCTATTCCATCTTCTTTATCTCTCTTTAGCGGATTTTCAGGTAACCATAAGGGCAATGAAAGGTGTTTGCACATGAATGGATTGTAATGTAATGATACAGTATATGTATGGACAACCTTTGTTAATTACCTTTATGTTTTGTATTTAGATATGTTAGTCTTGTCCCAATTATAGCTCCCAATGAACTGGATGATATTCAGGAAACACATCAAGCTTGTTAACAAGAATATTTGATCCTAAAAAGCTGTTTTCAATAAAAAAAGCTTTGAATATGTATTCTGTGGGGAAAAAAGTCAATGGGTCAGCGGGGAGGTATATCTCTTATATATGGGCTACTACTGTACACTCCTCCCAAATTTCTTTATATGTTATAATTGGAGAGGGATCTCTTGAAGAATAAGGATCTTGACCCATGGCATTAACGTTTTTTACGTTCATATACTGGTATTATCAATGTTGCCTTAACAAAAGCTAATTTGAAGGTTCTTACCCATTGGTATTTAGTCCTGACACGACTGGCGAGAATGTATCCTTTCTGTCTCTCCATTATGTTTTGGAGGGTTTAATCTGTCGGGATCCATGTTCCATATCTGGCGGGAGTGTTCTAGGATTCATAGTTTTTGGAATGCTATCTTTGCTCTGTTGCGTAGAGTCACAGGTGTGTCGGTTCCACAGACTCCCCAATTACGGGCCTCCTGCCGAAATCTCGCGAGATTTCGGTGGATGTGGCCGAAATCTCGCGAGATTTCGGCGAGCGCGAGGCATGCTGCATGTTAGGCATATAATTAATCGAATAGAAACATTTTGGATGGAAAGATCTGTTACTTACCTTTTCTCCAGCGCCGCTCTCTCCTCTGAGTCACCGCTCTTGTTTCATCCTTGGTTTATGTCGGTTGCCATCACAACGGGGCGGGACTTCCTACGACGCTGCCCGTTGTGATGGCAACCTGAACTGTTGTCTGCGCTACACTTTGCCGTTACTGCGCACGTGCGAGATCGGCGCAATAACGGCAGTGCATGCTGGCCCATCTGAAGAACAGCAATCAGGAAGAAGGTGCCTGTGTGGTTTCACATGCCCACAGGCAAGATGGCACCCAGCAGCAACATTTTTCATAAGTTTTTTATGTGACGAAAACCGACAGCAGTTCGCTTGGAAAACGGAACACGTGAGTGATTAATTTACATCTCCTAATCCTTCTCATTGTACAAAAAAAATAAAAAAAACATTACAGACAGTGCCACCCCGCTTTAATGTTCAAGTGGAGCGTATACCTAATCCTATACAACGCTTAATATTATAGCTTAAAATGACTATAGCCAAATCATGGAAGCGGCCTTCTGTGTCTCTTGTTTAAGCAAAGAAAAAAAATACAAGGATCATGCTACACGAAAACCTTACAAGTGTCCTCCAAGATCCTGTTAAGAAGTTTGAAAAAAACCTGGGAACCAGCAAATTTCAGCAAATTTCTCTTGAAACGTAATGTACACTTTTTGGGCCTGTTTTTCTTTTTTTTATACTTGTTTCATTTCATATCTTAGGCTTTTGCTTTTTTTCGCCTTTTCTTTCTCTCTCAGCTAGTCATCATATACTGACTGACTCCCTTTTGTGATGTGTACTCTGTACCCAAAGTTTTTGGCTCAGGTTATTGATGTTACATCAAATGTAATCTGTTAGTTTGGATCATATCTCCGGGAGTGCTATCTCCCTCCCCTGTTTGGTTTATGTATTTTTGATGTATTATTACTGTTCTGAGGTTGTATACTTCATTCTTATAAAAGACAATAAATATAATTGAAATAAAAAAAAAAAGTCAATGGGAACAGGACTTTGCTTTTTTAATGTCACTACCATGGTTTTATGAATTGTGGATTTTCTTATCATTTTAAAAAATTGTTGATAATAAACTTTTGCTATTAAATTTTATCTTTGGTTCAAGTTGTGCTTTCAAAATCCAGACAGATCAAATTCTTTGTTTTTCTATTGATATTGCACAGATTATGTTCCTACACATCTTCTTGGGCTGTATATGTTGTTTTCAAGTGTATGGATCTGTACAGCGGAATCATGGGCGGTGAATTATTGAAAACAAATACAGACAAGTGCAGTGGGGAAAGAAGTGGGGAGGCTGTTAGAAAGGAATTATTTTTATTTTTTTTAGTTACAAAGACGGAGAAACCTTTAAAGGGGTTGTAAAGGCTCATGATTTCCCACCCTAATGCGAAAACCTTCTTTGCTACAGCTGCCCCCAGAGCCCCCCATTTTTCTTACCTAAACTCGTCCGTTCCAGCGATGTGCACGAGCCCAGCGGCTCCATACGCTGCCTCTGTCCTCATTAGATAGATTAATAGCAGTAGGAGCAATTGGCCTGCACCGGTGCCCCCATAGAAAGCGGCTCTCCACGGGGGCACCCGTTGAAGAGGAGGAGCGCCAACGGGGCACACCAGAAGTAGAGGATTGGGGCTGCTCTATGCAAAACTCTTGCACAGAGCAGGTAAGTATAACGTCTGTTATTTTTATAAAAAATGAACCTTTACACTTACTTTAACCACTTGACATCCGCGCTATGGCCGAATGACGGCCACAGCGCGGATCTCAATTCCCGGGAGGCCGTCATATGACGTCCTCCCCTGTGCATGCTCCCTGCATGCGCCCTGTAGGGCACGTGCTGGGCACACGCTGGGCACGCTGTGATCACCAAGTCACTGAGACTCGGGTGATCAGCGATCCGAGTAAGGGGCGGGTCGTGATCAGCTGTCAGCCAATGACAGCTGATCACATGATAAAAACAAAAGCTCGGTGATCGTTTTTTTTTCTCCTCACGCTGACAGCGGAAGTCACGGGCTTATCTTAAAGGGACATCGGTCCCACCTTGCAATGCCCACAAGTGCCACCTTGCAATGCCCATAAGTGCCACCTGTCAATGCCCACAAGTGCCACCTGTCAATGCCCACAGTGCCACCTAAAAGTGCTGCCTATCAGTGTAACCCATCAGTGCCTATCACTGCCACCCATCAGTGCCCATCACTGCCACCTATCAGTGCCCGTCACTGCCGCCTCATCAGCGTACATTAATGACGGACAAAAATTACCCATTTTATATTTTTCTAACAAAATTTAAAAAAAAAACATTTTTTTTTAATTCAGTCTTTTTAAAAAAAAAATTACAAAAAAATAAAAATCGTAGAGGTGATAAAATACCACCAAAAGAAAGCTCTATTTGGGGGGAAAAAATGATAAAAATGTAATTTGGGTACAGTCTTGTATGACCGCGCAATTGTCATTCAAAGTGCGACAGCGCTGAAAGCTGAAACTTGGTCTGGAAAGGAGGAGGGTTTAAGTGCCCAGTAAGCAAGTGGTTAAATATCCCTGATAGGAGAAGTTGCACACGCTATAGAGCAGACAGAACACCGCACATTAACCCTTACATTAATAAACAGTAAATTTAAAATACAATACACAAATACAATTTTAGGAACTTGCCTACTACAACCTTGGGATATCTACTCTCCAAAAAAAGTTATTTTGGGGTTTTTTTTGTACTACTCCGGCATTTTTATTTTACCAGAAAATAAGGGAAACACGTTTTTTTTTTTTCCGAAATGTTTGCCCTTTTTTTCCTTTTTTATAGTAAAAAATAAAAAACCCAATGGTTATTAACCACTTCAATACCGGACACGTTTACCCCCTTAAGGGAGTTTTTTAAGAAATGGTGTCCCTGGGATAGCAGCAGGTGAATTACAATGACAAAGACCCAGTTTGAGCCTTGGTTCATACTGACAGCGGGAGGAAATCGTGCGAGTTCAGCTGAACTCATGATTTCATTCCCACGTGTCAGTCCCGACTGTGGGGGGAATTTCAGAGACATCTGTGCAGGTTTCTGCACAGATGTCAATGGAAATCGCACCCCAAAGTCGCCAAAAGTAGTACAGAAACTACTTTTGGAAATTGCAGCGCTGCACCGATAAGGACGGTGCAATTGTCGCCGACAAGTCAAATCGCACCAATGTGAACCAGGGCTGACACATACAAACACTGCCTATCCACCAGCTGAATTCATTACCTGCAATTCTCCACCACTGTTATAAAGATTACACCTAAACACCTTTATCATTTACTTGTAGGTGTGCTGAAGAGATTTTTTTGGTGCACAATTATATCTTATAATTTCTATGGGTATAAGTAAGATATTGCACTTTTCCCCAAACCACCACCCCCAAAACTAATTCAAAAGAAGAAAGAAAAGAGAAAAAAAAAAAACACCAAGCTCAATAATGTACTTTTATGTTGTCAGCAGAAACAAAATGATGTACATTTAGCAAAATGGTTAGCAATTGGGGTTTAAGGGCTCTGCTCATTAGGAGCTTACAATCTAAAATGTGTCTAAACCTAAAGCCCCATACACACGGTCGGACAATCCGCGGACCAGGTCGGTCGGATCCTGTCCGTCATACTTTGTCTGATGTTGGTTTTGCGTACACGCGGTCGGACAAAGTTGTCGGAAAATCCGATCATTCTGAACGTGGTGACGTTTGTTGCCTACGACGGGACTACGTAGAGGCTAGTAGCCAACAGCTTTGGTCTTGTAATGTGATCTGAGCATGCGTAGCACTTTGTCCGGTCGGACAACCGTACACACGATCGGATTTGGTGTGATCGGACCGTGTTGTCGGCAAATCTTTCCAGCAGGAGATAAGACTTTGTCCGTCGGACAATCCGACGTACACTGTCCGATGGTGCATACACACGGTCTGATTTTTCAACAACATTGTCCGATCGGACAGAATCCATGAAAAAGTCCGACCGTGTGTATGGGGCTTTAGAGTGGACACAGCTTTACTTTCAGTGTATAACCGACAATACATCACATTTTTATCTGCAAGATTATAGAAACATACTTAACAGTCATTATTCTTAGAAAGCATTCCAACAGAATATTTAAAAAGCCACATATTCAAAATATAACACCCACCACCAGCCCACGATCCACACACATACATAGGTGGGTATGTTCTGCTGGAAGCTGCATTTCTGTGTACACGATTAACCACTTTCAGACCGGACCATTTTGCTGGCTTAAGACCAGACCACTTTTTGCGATTCGGCACTGCGTCGCTTTAACTGACAATTGCGCGGTCGTGCGACGTGGCTCCCAAACAAAATTTATGTCCTTTTTTTTCCCACAAATAGAGCTTTCTTTTGGTGGTATTTGATCACCCCTGCGTTTTTTATTTTTTGCGCTATAAGCAAAAAAGAGCGTCAATTTTGAAAAAAAACACATTATTTTTTACTTTTTGCTATAATAAATATCCCCCAAAAATATATAAAAAAACGTTTTTTTTCCTCAGTTTAGGCCGATACGTATTGATCTTCATATTTTTGGTTAAAAAAATTGCAATAAGCAATTATTGATTGGTTTGCGCAAAAGTTATAGCGTTTACAAAATAGGGGATAGTTTTATAGCATTTTTATTAATAATTTTTTTTTTACTAGTAATGGTGGCGATCAGCGATTTTTATTGTGACTGCGACATTATGGCAGACACATCGGACATTTTTGACACATTTTGGGGACCATTGTCATTTATACAGCAATCAGTGCTATACAAATGCACTGATTCCTGTGTAAATGACACTAGCAGTGAAGGGGTTAACCAGGGGGTGGCAGTGTAGGGGTTAAGTGTTCCTAGGGGAGTGTTACTAACTGTGGGGGGGGTGGATGTGTGTTAGTGAACACTGATCTCTGCTCCAATCACAGGGAGCAGAGAGCAGTGTCACTTGTTGCTAGGCAGAACGGGGAGATGCTGTTTACTTCTGCATCTCCCCATTCAGCCTTCCCGTGAGACGACCAGACTCACGCGATGGCACGGCGGCATTCTTAAAGGGACGTACCTGTACACCATTATGCCTGTCCGTGCCATTCTGCTGACGTACATCGTCGTGCATCGGTTAAGCAATGAGATCAAAGAGTAGAAGGTCAGCAGAACCAGCCCGGGTGAGGACAGTGCTGGATCCCTGAACAGGTAAGCATCCTTTTATACAAAATGTCAGCAGCTACAGTATTTGTAGCACTGACCTGTAATATTTTGGGGAGGGGGGACTGAAGAACCTCTTTAACACAACAAGTGAGTAATAAACTAAGCATTATATTTACATTTACAAGGAACAAAATAACACGTGCTCACATAACAAGGGGACAGAGGAACTTCCTACCATTTAAATAAAATTAAACAGCCATTCTGGTCATAATCCACAGGCTGTGGGACTTCTCAGTGAGGTTTGTCAGAAGGTAAGTCAGAGTTGCCTTCCACCAAAGCTGTAGTGGAAAGGACTGGCATCTTCTGGGACCTTCGGCTTTCTGCAGCAGCTGATTTCCTGTTTCTGCCCCCCCCCCCCCCTCCTGCCAGCTTTCAGCTTCTGCAGAGAGAGACACACGTGGCAATGTTCCTGTAATTGCCTCCCCCTTCCCGAATCGAACGAATCCGAAAAACAACGAAAATCCGAAAAAATTAATTATAAACAACGAATGTACTAATGAAGAAAATCCGAAAAACGAAAACGAACGAAAAAATTTGTACATTCGTAACTTTTTTTTTTGTTGAATTGGTAATTTTCCGTGTCCCTTACAATGGTGCTGCTTAACGTGCTTCGAATGGATTGAACAAAAAAATTCGTACATTCGTAACTTTTTTTTCGATTCGTAACTTTTTTTTTCGATTCGTAACTTTTTTTTTCCGATTCGTAAATGTATTTATTTTTTTTTCGATTCGTAATTTTCCGTGTCTCTATTGAACAAAAAAATTCGTACATTCGTAACTTTTTTTTTCGATTCGTAACTTTTTTTTGATTCGTAAATTATTAAAATGTAATAATAGCATACACATTACATAAAATTATGAATTATGCTCCGATTACGAATCTACGAATGTTACGAATGTACGAATAAATACGAATGCGTCCGAAAATTAAACTAACGAAAAAACGAATCAACGAAAAAATAACTCTTACAAATGTACGAATCGTTACGAATACGAACACCGACGACTTACGAATGTACGAATCGTTACGAATCCGAACACCGACGACTTACGAATGTACGAATCGTTACGAATCAACGGAAATGAAAAAAAAAAAACGAAACGGAAAAAAATGTTTTTTTTTCGGAAACGAAGACGCAAATAAACTAATTTTTTTGTTGTGCACATGTCTACTGTCTTGCCCACATCTAAATTCCCTCTGCTGTGTGCCCCTCTGAGTGCCCAGCCCCTCCCCCCCCTTGCAGCGCTGTTGGCTTTTCTCTCCTGCCGGCTGCTGTGGGTACACAGAGGTATGTTTATCATGGACATGGGTGGGAGGGGGCCAGTAAATATGTAATTTACCGGCCCCTTCCTTTAGTGAATGTACACAGTGAGTGATCAGTACCATTCACTCCTGTGGCCATTGATAACTCAGGCATGGCAAACTGTGTTTACTATGCTTCAGTTTATGAATGAACATGAGCCTCTCTTCAATCATCTTCAGTGCAGTTGAGGCTGCAGAGAAAGAAATTGAGGAATCTGTGTCCTCAAATCCTTTCTCTGTCTCAAAGGTGAAATGTCAGGAGTCTGTTTAGACCCCTAATATTTCACCGAAGCCGGGTGTGGCTGAAGCTGTCTATTACTCTATGAGGATGCGGCAGCTGTATGAACACAGCCACTGGTCCTAATTTGATAAATGTGCAGGTGTGGGTGAGTGGCCCCAAACACACACTGTCAGTGTTCGGGGTCATACACCTACATCCACACGCCTGCCAAATTATGACCTGTGTCTGCGTTCATACAGCCGCTGGGCCTGCATAGCGTAACATAGGCGGCCTGCACACAGCTCCAGGTCCTCAAAAAATAAACCAAGACACCGATTCCCACTGTACATGCCACAGCACCTATAAGAATGAGCCCAAAGACCTCATTTATACACAGAACTTTATTTATTAACTCAATAAAAATTTATCTTTTAGATTTAGCAGGAATTTTGTAAGTTATGTTATGGTAAATTACAAAATTGGTGCAGTGCTAATGAAGTTGAAAATATATATTGTATATACTCGAGTATAAGCCGACCCGAATATAAGCCGAGGCACCTAATTTTACCACAAAAAAATAGGAAAACTTATTGATTCGAGTAGAAGCCTAGGGTGAGAAATGCGCAGCTACTGTAAGTGGAAAAGAGGGTCAACAATGCCCATTTGCAGCCTCACTGTGCCCATTTGCATGCCTCACTGTGCCCATTTGCAGCCATAGGTCCCCCGAACTTCAAACTTGGTAGTTAAGGGTTCCTAAATGCCCCCTAGCTGCAGCTAATTTGGAGTCTCTGGACCCAAAGAGCCCCGAAATGACATTACTGCAGATGGACACAGTTGACCGAATTTGGGGCCCTGTATCTAGATGGGGTTCCTAGCACCAAGTGGCCCCAAAGTCGGTTCTAAAAATGTCACACACTTCTCTGCAGCAGAGAATAACATTTTCTGAACCGACTTTGGGGCACCCTATCTCAGGGCCACTTGGTGCTAGGTAACCCATCTGTAGTGCTAGTTCCACTGGGTTTGCACACTAAATCTGGGGTTCCTAGCACCAAGTGGCCCCGAGATATGGGGCCCCAAAGTCGGGTCGGAAAATTTCATTCTCTGCTGCAGAAAAGTGCTTGACTCGAGTATAAGGAGGGGAGCCTTTTCAGCACAAAAAAAACTCTTTTGGACTCACTGGCTTCCGTAGTCTTCCCAACTCTCAAGGCTGGCCAGCCTTTCCCAGTCCCTGGGCAAAGAATTCCCCTTACATGGGCTACAGTCTCTCACAGGGATGACCACTCTACAGACACAGGACCTGTAAGGGGGATTCTTTGCCCAGGGACTGGGAAAGGCTGGCCAGCCTTGAGAGTTGGGAAGACTACGGAAGCCAGTGAGTCCAGGGGGCTGGAAAGAATCGATAAGTCTGTTGGGAGCAAGCAGAGGAACTGCTGACAAGAGAGAGCCAGGTGGCTTGGAAGAAACATAATACTGAATAGTCCTTCTGAGCTGACCTGAAAAAGAAGACTCTCTATAAGATTTGTTCCATCCTTTGGAAATCGGGATCCTGCCACCACCCTCCATACACAGTGGCGTACCTAGGGTATGGCAGCCATGGCAAGAGCCATGGGCGCCATGGGGGGGGGGGGGGCGACAAAAAAGCCGGCCCGCACAAAAAATAGTCCGACTCCCACCCTTCCTCTTGCGGCCGCCTCCCACACTAATCTAGTCCCCGGCGCCATGACAGGCCTGCTGGAGCGCGGCGCCGGCACAGCACACGACATTAGGGAGTGAGGAGGGAAGCGAATGGCGCCCGGGCGCCCCCCATGACGGCCGATGAGTTGGTTCTGGCCAGAGTGAGCGCCCGGGTCACCTAGGTAGCCATAGAGTAGCTAGGGGAGGCGGAGCCTTAGGCTCCGCCTACCCTCCTCTGCGCAGCGGCTTCAGTTCCTCTTTTCGGGGGTCTCCCGGGTCTGTGTGACGTGCTGACGGTGCTGTGACCTGGTCGGTGAGGACTCTGAAGAACATGGAGGCTGGAGACCAGGAGAACAGCGAGACACCAGAGGGAAGAAAAACAATTGGACCCCCCCCAAGCAGCAGCAGCAGGTACTAGTACAGCAGCACAGTCTTGATCATCATCATGTGCACATTATGTGTACCAGTAACCAGCGCTAAATGCAAAGCAAGTAAGAAAAGCTAGTGCTCAATTTGGATTAAATAAATATGCTTAGCTATAGATATCATAAAGTGTAATAAAGTGATTTGTGCAAGTAGTACCTGCTGTTGCACAAATCACTTTTATTACACTTTATTTATAATATCTATTGCTATGCATATTTATTTAATCCATATTGAGCACTATCTTTGATTGGCTACTTGCTTCTGCTTGGGCCTGGTACACACACAATCCCACATGATGATGACTTAGACCTCTTTAACACTGAGCCGCATCAGCGGTAAAGCGGCACTATTTTTAGCGCCGCTTTACCGTTATTTTATCAACGCTATTAACGCCAAAAAGGGGTTAAATCCACCCACAAAATGCCACTGCAGCGGCGCTTTGCCGGTGGTATGGCAAAGCGGCCCCATTGTTTTTAATGGGCAGGAGCGGTGGAGAAGCGTGTATTCACCGCTCCTCCACCGCTGCAAAGTAGCTGCTGGCAGGACTTTTTGTGACGCCCTGCCAGCACAGCGCCCAAGTGTGAAAGCACTTGGGCTTTCTCACTGGGTTTGCAGCTGAGGCTTTTTTCAGGCGCTATGCTGGCGCTATTTTTAGCGCTGTAGCGCCTGAAAAACGCCTCCAGTGTGAAAGAGGTCTTAAAGTCATCATGTGCAATTCTGCGTGTGTGCCAAGCAGATAGGGCCGACGCTACCACTAGGCAACCTAGGGAACCCAGCTGTACAGTGTCAGAGACGCTGGCGCAGCATTTTTGGGTGCTGATGTTACCATATTTATGGGTGCTGATGTTACCGTATTTATGGGGGCTGATGTTACCGTATTTATGGGGGCTGATGTTACCGCATTTATGGGTGCTGATGTTACCGCATTTATGGGTGCTGATGTTACCGCATTTATGGGTGCTGATGTTACCGTATTTATGGGTGCTGATGTTATCGTATTTATGGGGGCTGATGTTACCGCATTTATGGGGGCTGATGTTACCGCATTTATGGGTGCTGATGTTACCGTATTTATGGGGGCTGATGTTACCGTATTTATGGGGGCTGATGTAACTGTATTTATGCGGGCTGATGCTACTGTATTTATGGGGGCTGATGTTACCGTATTTATGGGGGCTGATGTTACCGCATTTATGGGTGCTGATGTTACTGTATTTATGGGTGCTGATGTTACTGCATTTATGGGTGCTGATGTTACCGCATTTATGGGTGCTGATGTTACTGTATTTATGGGTGCTGATGTTACCGCATTTATGGGTGCTGATGTTACCGCAGTTATGGGTGCTGATGTTACCGCATTTATGGGTGCTGATGTTATTGCATTTATGGGTGCTGATGTTACTGTATTTATGGGTGCTGATGTTACCGCATTTTTGGGTGCTGATGTTATTGCATTTATGGGTGCTGATGTTACTGTATTTATGGGTGCTGATGTTACCATAGTTATGGGGGCTGATGTTACCGTATTTATGGGGGCTGATGCTACTGTATTTATGGGGGCTGATGTTACTGTATTTATGGGGGCTGATGTTACTGTATTTATGGGTGCTGGTAAGGCCACACTTATAGGTGCTGATGTTGCCGTATTTATGGGTGCTGATGTTACCGTATTTATGGGGGCTGATGTTACCGTATTTATGGTGGCTGATGTTATTGCATTTTTGGGTGCTGGTAAGGCAGCACTTATGGGTGCTGATGTTACCGCATTTATGGGGGCTGATGTTACTGTATTTATGGGTGCTGATGTTACTGTATTTATGGGTGCTGGTAAGGCCGCATTTATGGGTGCTGATGTTATTGCATTTATGGGTGCTGATGTTACTGCATTTATGGGTGCTGATGTTACTGCATTTTTGGGTGCTGGTGAGGCCGCATTTATGGGTGGAGTCGGGTGGAGCCAGGGGGGGTAAGACAAAATGAGGTTTCACCTAGGGTGTCAAAAATCCTCTGTCCTTGTCGCACTGCGTCCCTCTGTCCTCATCACACTGCGTCCCTCTCTGTCTGTCCCCAGTGTCCTCTCTGTCTGTTTTTTTTTTTTCTTAAGGTTATCTGAAAGATGGGTTTCAAATGTTTTGACAGGGGCGCAGTTTCAGTTCTTGCCATAGGCGCCATTTTCACTAGATACGCCTCTGTCCATACAGGAGACACACAGCAGCGAACGCTATACTGACTGGGATATCGGTGACACATAGCAGCACCAAGGCTGCTCTTCTAAGCCTAGCTTGACCCCCCTGAATAAGGGCGGTCGCTGGCTTTCTGGTAAGCCTCCCCTTTGTCTCTTTTTTCTATGGTGACGGGCAGCACAAGAGCTTGAAAGCATCTGTTGAAGCATTTCTGTGGATGTTCCTCACATAAGGTTAGCCTTCACTTAAGATTCCTTTGGACTCTTTTCTTATGAACTTTTTTTGAACAAATGTGATCATTTATGTACATAGGGTTGTTTCGTTGTTTCACTTTACGTTTGGGCTTTATATTTATTTATGACTCATTTGAGTTTTCTGTATGTTGTTCATACCGCTCTTAAATATTTGGTAAATAATTAATGCACTGTATTTTCAGTCTCAAATTATGGATGCGTGGAGGGTGCAACATCCTAAGACACAGGATTACACTTTCTTCTCCCCTGTGCATGGGACATACTCGAGACTGGACTACATAATGGTGGACCATAGGTTACTTGACCAAGTGAGGGAAACTAAGATAGAAATATCCACGCTATCTGACCATTCCCCGGTATCAATGAGGATGAGGATATCAGGGATCCAAAGACAACCGTATACATGGCGACTAAATGAAACCCTCTTACAAGATTAGAAAGCAGCAGAAGCAGTTCATAGAGAAATAGAACTATATTTTTTAGCTAATGATATGGGTGAAACTTCAGGTGCCACCCTTTGGGAAGCACACAAAGCTTACATTAGAGGTGCCCTCATCTCCATTGGTGCAGGGGAAAAAAATAGAGAATAAAGAAAATGAACATCTTAATAGAAGAGATTCATAGATTAGAACAAGGACATAAAAAACACAAGGGACAACAACAGGAGTTATTCCCCCAATTAGTTAATAAGAGAGACGAACTTAAGGACATCATGGAACAAGAGTCAAGAAGGACATTCAATAGAATTGCAAAAGATAGACACCAATGGGGTAATAAAGTGAGCAAACGTCTAGGATGTATGCTGAAAAAGAAAAAAGAAATCAACTACATTGAAAAAATTCAAAATAAGAATGGGGAAATGGTATATACAACAAATGAGATAGCGAATGTGTTCAGGAAATATTATGCCGCGTACACACCAGCGGAGGTCCGCCGGACTTTCCAGCGGAGGTCCGCCGGACTTTCCGAACGTGCGTACTTGCCCACACACGCACAGACTTTTCTGGCGGACTTTTCCGGCGGACAAACTTGCCGACACACGGAGTAAAGTCTGTTCATTTTGAACGTGACTCCAGGTAGACGGGACTAGCGAAGGAAGCCAATGTCTCTTTCGGCAAGATTTCCACCTTGCTAGCCCCGTCGCCTGGTATGGATTTAAAGGGAAATCCCTACGCCGAAAAAACGGCGTGGGGTTCCCCCCCAGATCCATAGCAGACCCTTATCCGGGCACGTAGCTCGGCCGATCAGGAAAGGGGGTGGGGACGAGCGAGCGTCCCCCTCCTGAGCCATACCAGACCGCATGCCCGCAACATGGGGGCCCTGCGGCCCCCCCACCCCAAAGTACCTTGTCACCATGTCTTCCGTCTTCGGGGGTTTTCTCGCCGGACTCCTCCGCTATCTTATGCTCTTTTACTAGTGGAAGTCGCCATCCGGGGGTCTTCTACCCATCAGTTCCACCTATGAGTGCCCATCAGTGCCGCCTATGATTGCCCATCAGTGCCGCCTATAAGTGCCCATCAGTGCCACATACCAGTGTCACCTATCAGTGCCCATCAGTGCCACCTATCAGTGCCCATCAGTGGCGCCTATCAGTGCCACCTCATCAGTACCACCTCATTGGTGCCACCTCATTGGTGCCGATCGGTGCCACCTTATCAGTGCCCGTCAGTGCAGCCATATCAGTGCCTGTCATTGAAGAAGAAAACGTACTTATAAACAAAGAAAAGCTATTTTTTTTTCAAAATATTCAGTCTTTTTTTATTTGTTGCGCAAAAAATAAAAATTGCAGAGGTGATCAAATACCACCAAAAGAAAGTTCTATTTGTAGAAACAAAATGATAAAAAATGTGTTTGGGTACAGTGTTGTATGACCGCGCAATTGTCATTCAAATTGCGACAGCACTGAAAGCTGAAAATTGGCTTGGGCAGGAAGGTGTCTAAGTCCCTGGTATTGAAGTGGTTAAAGTATAACTAAAGGCAAAACTTTTTTTTTTAGTTTTGGATGGAGTGGAGATGGAGTAGATCACCTGACAATTTTTATAGCTGTCTGTGCCCCCATTAAGGATATTCACCCTCGATGTACCCCTACCCATTCACCTGGTGAAAAAAGTGTAAATAAAAACACAACACAAGTTTTTAAAATACTTTATTACACAGCTCCAGGGATCTTCTTCCATCTTGGGGGGGTCTTCTCGCCGGACTCCTCCGCTATCTTCTGCTAGCTCTTTTACTAGTGGAGGAGCCTGGCTTTCTCCTTCGTCGCCGTCCGGGGGTCTTGTTCCAACTTCGGGGGTCTTGTTTAGCTGCAAGGTTTAGCTGCAAGGTGTCAATCTCGCCGATCGAGGCGGCGACATTGACTTCCTTCGCTAGTCCCGTCTACCTGGAGTCACGTTATAAATGAACGGACTTTACTCCGTGTAATAGTCCGGGCATGTGTGGGCAAGTCAGCACGTTCGGAAAGTCCGGCGGACTAAGTCCGTGGGATAGTCTGGCCGAAAAGTCCAATCGTGTGTACATGACATTATGGTGTCTGTCGAATGTTCTAAGAAGATTCGATGGAGCAGCTAAATTGTACGACGCCGCAATCGTACATTTCCGGTCGAATGTTCCGCCTACAAGCTATAGTAGAATTCTAATGTATGACATTAGTAATAATTATATTTGTTAATTATTATTACTAGTCAACCAACATTAGAATTCTTCTATAGCCTATGGGCGGAGCATTTGAACATAAATGTCCAGGCACGGTGACTGCTTCGTCAAATCTTCAAGTCGAATCTTTTCTCTCTATGTCGAATAATCTTGGACTAATAGAGTTAGGTTAGGCACATTCAAAGTTTTTTTTGCTATTGTCTCTATAATGTCAAATCTTTTCTCTCTATGTCAAATCAAAATGTAGAATAATCTTGAACTAATAGAGCTAAGGTTCGATGGACACAGATCACTATTGTCAGCGTCATTTCGAATCTCCTATTTATATCGAACTGTTGTCACAACGAAATTGAAAATAAAGCATTTATTTATGTTGGATCTGTCGGTTTTCGGATTCTTCACGTTCGTTATCGCTTGTTAAAACAATAACGAAAATACCCGAAATTCGGACGAAAATGCATTCGGACGAAAACGAATGCACATGTCTATCGTATATAATGGATTCTAAAATTTGTCCCAAGAACCCCAAAGGTTCCGGTGCAGTAGCCAAGACTTCCAAGCAGGCATATCCCACCCCAGCTTAGCCAACAAAATGAGCGGAGCTTGGTGTTGTAAATTAAGAAGATGGTAAATAATTGGCACATGTCCTTTCACATGCTTTTTTTTTCCTTTTGAGCTTAGGCTCTATGTCACAGGGATCTCCAAACTATAGCCCTCCGGCTGTTGCGGAACTACACGCCCCATGAGGCATTGTGAAAACCCTGACATTCACAGACATGACTAGGCATTAAGGTTGCATTGATACCGATAATAGTATCGGTTCGGTGCTGATACTGAGCATTTGCAGGAGTACTTGTACTCCTGCAAATGCTCCAATGCTTCACCCAATACCTGGGCAGTGAGGGGTGATCGGTGCAGCTAAGGGGGGGAGTTACAATCACCGATCTCCCTGTATAGATTTCAATAAAGCAGCTCACAGCCACTTCTCCCCCTGCAGCTTTAAGCTGCTTTATTGAAATCTATACAGGGAGAACGGTGCTTGTAACTCCCCCCACCACCGCACCGATCACCCCTGACTGTCCCCTGCATCCTCTGGTCCTCCATCATGTCCTCCCTGCTCCTTTGGTCCCCTGTCATGTCCTACCTGCTACTCCGGTCCTTCCTCCGCCATATCCTCCTTGCTCCTCCAGTCCCCACCATGTCCTCTGTGCTCCTCCAGTCCCCCCCATGTCCTCCATGCTCCTCCGGTCCCCGCTATATTCTCTGTGCTCCTCCGGTCCCCACCATGTCCTCTGTGCTCCTCCGGTCCCCGCCATGTCCTCTGTGCTCCTCCAGTCCCCCCCATGTCCTCCATGCTCCTCCGGTCCCCCGCCATATTCTCTGTGCTCCTCCGGTTCCCGCCCATAACCTTTGTGCTCCTCTGGTCCCCCGCCATGTCCTCCAGTGGTCCTCCGGTCCCTCGCCATGTCCTCCGTGCTCCTCCAGTCCCCCTCCGTGCTCCCCTGGTTCCCACCTGTCCCGGATCTGTCAGGATGGAGAGCGGAGGAAGGAGGGAAATCTGTCATTTACCGGCTCCTTCCTTTTCTGAATGCACAGAGTCATTGATCACTGACTGTCCACTCACATAACTGAGCATCGTAATCTGTATTTATGATGTCTCAACTTATGAATGAAGAGGAGCCGCTGTCTCATGACCATTCATTTTCAGTGCAGCTGAGGCTGCAGAGAAAGGGACTTGGGAATCTGTGTCCTCAGTTCCTTTCTCTGTCTCAAAGGGGAGATGTCAGGGGTCTGTTTAGATCCCTGACATCTCACCAAATATTTAAAAGGTAAAATTGTAAAAATAAAAAAATTTAATAAAAAAAAATAAACACTGACACCGTCCATCCCCGCCCCCCCCCCCCCAAAAAAAAGCATTGTAAAAAGAAATTACAAAAATATATAAATTGAAAAAATAATAAAAAAACGAAATTGTAAAAAATAATATTGAAAAAAAAAATTATATAAAAAAAAGTATTGGTAATCAGTATCTGTGAGTACTTGAAAAAAAGTGTTATCGGTGCAACCCTACTAGGCACGATGGGAATTATACGTCCTGAACAACTGGAGGGGCATAGTTTGGAGACCCTTGCTCTAGGAGGATGGTGTGTTAAAGTGCTACTAAACCCAGGACTCTGCATTCGCTATATCTGGTGTCCTGCCGAGCACTGATTAAAGCTTGTAGGAGGAGTTTTCATTCTCCTACGAGGCTTCAGGACCCCTGACCCTCTATCTGGACAGTGCTGATTGGCCCTGTGCCAATCACATGCAGCTTCTCCAAAAAAAAAAAGTGCTTTAATACACACCAAACTGAGCATGTGCGGAGTGTCCCCAAGGCTCTATACTATCAGGAGATCAGGAGATGGATTTGGGACTGTGGAAAAATGGGAGGATCAGAGAAGGCAGGATCAAACAGCCTTTTTTACACAATGCAGCGGATTAACCCCTTAGGTTCCACAATGAGTATAACAAGCATGCTTTACCGCTTATACAGATTTTTAGTAACACTTTAAGCTATTTTTCGTTCTCCTGGGATGTAGTTTTCTGCAGAATCTCCCCTCCTAGGAGGCCCCTAAAGATGCTGGCTTGCTTAAAAAAAAGTAATGGGCCTTGAGAAATGACCTGTAGCTGCCACAAGAAAGGTGATAAGGGACTGGAGGATGAAGAGGATTTCACAAGAAATATGTCTACTGCCTTAGAAATCCATAATAAAGATAGCATTAGAATGTTTACCTCTAGGAAGTTGAAGTGTTAAGAGGTAAACAATCAGCATAGTTCATGGGGGCACAGAGAAAAAATAAAGGCCTTTCTAAAAAAGGATTAACACTTAAAGTGATGACTATGGTATTTTGCTCTTGAGGTATCCTGATTAATTCCTCACCCTCCTTCCCATTTTCTACTACTTGTAGGTAATCTGGATAAAAGTTTATTTAACAAAGTGAATGGAATTTTTTTTTTTAACAACCTGCAGAAGAACCACCCTGAGACAAATGATCATTGGGCCTCATCTACATGTGAGTGCAAGGTGGACATTTACATAACGGTCTATTATCCAGAGGAAAGTCAGTCCTTTTTGTGCTGAAAGAGGTCAGCATAACTCTTCCATTGCCAAATAAATGCAAATATGTGTAGCGCCATAACCCCTGCGGGGCGGCTATGTATTTTCTGGGCTTACCGATTACCCCCTCCTTGTAGCTCGTCGTTCGTTGTCTAGGGGTTCCCAGGGTTAGTATCCAGTAATTGCAAAGGCCGACACTCAAAAGTCCTTTTGAGGATTTTTATTTGCAAAAAGAAACGTTCAAATATAACACAGTCTCTCTGTTGGGAATAGAGGGCATGGGTGATAAAGCTCAGACACTTCAGAACTGCTGACATCAAGTAAATGTCTCTTTAGATAGCCCGGAGAGTAGCCACTCGCAACCGGGCACTTCACTGTTGGATAAACCCTTGTCTGTAGATCTAGCAGCCAACAAGTGATTCAAAGATTAAAGCACAGTCTCTGCCACAGACTAGGTTGTGAAACTTCAAGTGAACAATGTATAAGTCTCTGCCACAGACCGTGTTGTAACCGAAGGATGGGTTTAGGAACTTTTCCTATGGTACCTGAATCTTCCAGCCGTTTCAGCGATACCGTAGGAAATGCGGATTCACTAGTGTCCATACAATCTCAGCTCCCAGGCTCTTACCGAGCAGCCAGCTTCTTGGCCCTCCTCTGAAGAGTCCTCCCCTGGTCGCTTGTACGAGTTGCTGTGCCTCTCCAATCCTGAGAGGACCCCGGTACACTTCAGAATCCTTCTTCAGTTACTGAGCCTCTAACTAGCCAGTTCCGAGGCTCGGGAACGGGCGGGTCCCCACTCCAGACCATGAGGGCCTCTGGGGCTGGTCAGGGTGACCAGGCTTATGGGGGCAGCAGACACTCTGTCAGGAACAGTGTCATTGCTTGGATCGCCTGCTGGTGTCACTGTTCCTTTCGGCATCAACGGGTTCAGTTCTGGTGGCCACCAGCGGGGGTCTCCCAGCAGATGGACATGCTAGTTATCAAGCTGCACCTGATGTGGAACTGCTGGGAGTATATAAGCCCGTCCTTCACTGAGGCTCAGCGCTTCAGAATTCCTTCCTGCAAGCCTTGTCCCTGCCTGTTCTGATCCTTTGCCTGAAACCTGTTCCTGATCCGCTTCCTGCCCTGCCCTGTCCTGGACGCTGTTTCCTTACCTGGTTCCTGAGACCTGTCCCCTGATTCCTGCCT
The DNA here is from genome assembly GCA_028564925.1 of Lithobates sylvaticus. Lineage (NCBI taxonomy): Eukaryota > Metazoa > Chordata > Amphibia > Anura > Ranidae > Lithobates > Lithobates sylvaticus. The sequence continues at coordinate 210,950,401 of CM053036.1, read as the reverse complement.
TGGCTTCCCCTTGCTTCTGCTTCCTCCACCTGGCCTCCTGTTCCCCTTGTTCTCTTCTCCTTGCCTTGTATATATGTGTTCCATTTCCTTGTGTGTATTTATAGTTAGTTAGTTAGATTAGGGTTTTGGGGTTTGCTGTGTATTATTTGCGTTCTTGCTTGTTTGTGGTTTGCTGTGTTGGTTTTCATGTGTGTCTTTATCCTTTAATAAATATATATTTTTTCACTTACCTTGGAGCCTGATTCCTTTAGTGCAGCCCATTGATCTGTTCACTTGTGCCGGATGCCTGTGTTAGGCATCTCTTACATGACACACTCCTGGGTCCGGGACCCCTCGCGGGGTTGGTCTGGACCGGGAACCAGGAATCCAAGAGCAAGCCGAACCACACAGACCATGAACACGTGACTTTAGCATCTTAAATACCCCTTCCCGAAATACACAGTGGAGCCAGGCGTGCCCACTGATTGGCTCTGAGAAAGATTGGTACCTAACATGTCCAACCAGGCTGCGTTCTCAGCCTGTCACAGGTGCTCACTTCACCTATGACCAGGCAGAACTCCAGTACAGCCCAGCCAAACTAATGCCAAAGTAAAAACCCTAGAACAATTAACCCCCAGAACTCAGTTTCAGTTCTGGAAAAACTAAATTTAGAGAATAGCGCACACTTAGAAAAAAGTGTCGGCGCTACACACTCCCCTTAGTTGTTTAGGCAATGTCCTCCTCGTCTTAGCTAAAAAAAGAAAACTCCTAAAATTTAGCAAAAATACCTTTGTGTACAGTATGTAAAATGTTGTTGTGAAAATTGTCAAACATTTAACTGCGTTTTTTTCCCTCCTTTCCCTATCCCAGCACCCACTTAAAAACTCAGGTACCGCATGTTTTTTTGTAAAATATGTTAGGATTTTTTCCTTGTTTTAGCCTAGACGATGAGGACATTGTCTAAACAACCAGGGGGAGTGTGTAGGTGGAAATTTATTTTTTTCCCTCAGAACAGTAATGGGGTTCTTAGGGTTAAATGTACAGGTCTGCTTTGGCATCAGTTTGGCTGGGCTGTGCTAGGGTTCTGCCTGGTCATAGGTGCAGTGAAGCACCCATGACAGGCTGGGAACCAGGCCTGGTTGGACGTCTTATGTACCAATCTTTCCCAGAGCCAATCAGTGGGCACGTCTGGCCCTGCTGCATAGTCTGGGAAGGGGTACTTAAGGTGCTGAAGTCACGTGTTCGGGGTTCGGCCGCAGTCTTGCTTCCTGGTTCTGGACCGGGGTAGCCCCGCCAGGGGTCCCGGGCCTAGGAGCGTTTGCTGTCCCGCAAACATGGTCAGTCTGACTAGCCCCATAGACCCGCATGGTCTGGGGTGGGGATCTGTCTGTTCCCGTTTCTAGGAGACGGTTAGCCCTAAGGCCCAGTAACTGAAGCAGGATTCAAGGTGTCCCGGTGTGCTCTCAGTATTGGAGGGACACGGCAACTTGTACAAGTGACCGGGAGAGGACTCTTCGGAGGAGGGCCAACAAGCTGGCATCTCAGTAAGAGCCTGGGAGCTGAGTTGTATGGACACTAAAGAATCCACACTTCCACAGTACTGCCAAGGAGACAGAGAAAGTTCCAGGTACTGTGAGAAAGGTTCCTATTCACCTTCGGTTGCAAGTTTATTCTGTGTCAGAGACTTTTTGCAAGTTTCCAGATCACATTGTTGGCTGTCAAACCTCTGGCTAGAGGTTTATCTGGCATTGAAGTACCCAGCTGCGAGTGGCTACTCTCTGGGTTGATTAAAGACATTCCGTGGATGTCAGCAGTTCAAGGTGCCTGAGTTTCATCACCCATACCCTCTATTCCTATCTGAGACTGTGTAATGTTGGATGTTACCACTGCAAAAACCTTCAAAAGGACTTTTTATGTGTCAGCATCCAAAGTTGTTGGGTACTAACCCTAGGAACCCCTGGACATTCTCCGACAAGCGACGAGGAGGTAACTGGTAAGCCCAAAAGTCAAGGCCGCCCCTCAAGTAGTTATGGCCGTTACATTTATTTATAAAAAAATGTGAAAACCATTTTCCTTCCACTTCACAATTATATGCCACTTTGTGTTGGTCTATCACATAAAATCCCAACGGTTGTAGCATGGCAAAATGTGGAAAATGTCAAGGGGTATGAATACTTTTTTCAAGGCACTGCAGCAGCCTGTTCAAAAAGGGTTTCTATCTGTGGTGCAAATTTGTATGCTATTTCCATTGTCGGTGTCCAAAAAAGACATTATTTTCAGATGTTAAATGCCTGCTCAAGCGCTGAGAAATTGTGACCTGTAGAACAGACTTATTTACTGCTTTGCAAACCTGGATCATCTGCTGATGGCACTGTGGTTCCCTGGGCGGAGCATTGTAGTTCCAGTGTCCACCAGTGGGCGTCTCCCAGCAGCCAGTAGTAGGAATGGGTGAACGGTTCGGCCCGAGCATGAGTTTGGGCCGAACATTTGCCTGTTCGGTTGTTCGCTGAACACCCAAATTTGCAGGGTGTTTGTTGGGTGTTCAGTTCACCCCAACGAACACCCTGCAATGCACTGAGCGCTGCACTGTGCATTCTGTGCCCTGATTGGGCAAAGCTTCGTGTCCAAAGCCATGTTTTTAAGCAAGTGTAAACTAGCCCTTAACCGGTTCCCGACTGTTAGAAAATAATTGACTTGCTTATATGCATAATCATATATTCTAGATATGGATAAAGTGAAATAATTATAACTGACATATCAACATGGATGTCGCACCACTTTCTTAAATTAAATCTCTCTAAAACTGAGCTATTAATATTCCCCCCGCCCGTGCCCCCCTCCATGACTTTTCCATCAAAATCAACAATGCAACCATCAGTCCCTCCCCTCACGCCAGGGTACTCGGTGTAATCCTAGACTCGGACTTGTCATTTCAGCCTCAAGTCCAATCACTGTCAAAAGTTTGTAGACTTCACCTCCGTAACATCTCTAAAATTCGCCCCTTTTTAACAAATGACACCACCAAGCTCCTCATTCACTCCCTTGTTATCTCTCGCCTTGACTATTGCAACTCCCTCCTCATTGGCCTGCCTCTCCATAGGCTCTACCCTCTTCAGTCTATCATGAATGCTGCTGCAAGACTTATCCACCTTACCAACCGTTCAGTGTCTGCCAACCCTCTCCTCCAATCCCTACACTGGCTCCCAATCGCCCAGCGAATTAAATTCAAAATACTAACCACAACTTACAAAGCCATCCACAGCTCTGCCCCGAGCTACATCACCAATCTTGTCTCCAAACATATCCCAAACCGTCCTCTCCGCTCTTCTCAAGATCTCCTCCTGTCAAGCTCTCTCGTCTCCTCCTCCCATGCTCGTCTCCAGGATTTCTCCAGAGCCTCTCCCATTCTCTGGAACTCGCTACCTCAACCTATCCGGCTATCCCCTACTCTAGCTACCTTCAGGCGATCCCTGAAAACTCATCTCTTCAGGGAAGCCTATCATGTCTCCAACTAATCTTTTACCACTTCCATCAGCTCATTCCCCACAGTTACAACCTTTTGTATCACCTCCCCCACCCTATTAGATTGTAAGCTCTTCTGAGCAGGGCCCCCTTAATCCTCTTGTATTTTATTGTATTATAACTGTATTGTCTCCCTTTTTAATATTGTAAAGCGCTGCGTAAACTGTTGGCGCTATATAAATCCTGTAATAAATAAATAAATAAATAATTCCCACATATGGTTGTAATGTGGAGTGAATTGAACATACACCATCCCCCATTGTAAGAGATAAGGTTACATGCTCATTTAAAGACACAGAGCTTCAATATGTTATCTTAAAGACAAAAGTTATTTCTTTATATTACAATATTTCTTGAATAAGTACATTACAAGTACATTTTAAACGTATATAATCTATCTACTAATATTTTTATATCTTACATTTAGAAGATAGGAAAATTGTATTGTATAAAGTTAAAATGTTTAAAACAAGGCAGTTTTGCCAGCAATGGAATGTTTTGATTAGAGGTGGTTTTGTATTTCAAACATCCTGTTGGACTGAGTGACCCCCACCTTTTTAGAAGGTGGGAGGGGAATTGTGCATTCAAAGTTCCCGGTCTTTCTGTAGTACCATATAGCTCAGATGAACCTTAAGCCAGCCTTTTTAGGAAGGTGGGGCTGTTTCATGGGCTGATTTTAGGAAAAGGCTTGTACTACAGTTTTTGGAAGGAGAGAGGCTCCGGCTGCTGACACGAGAAGGGAGACTGATACATTTTACACACACACGCACACACACAAAGATACATTCATACAATTTTTATTTCAAGAATAAGAAGCTTATCGATGCTACCTTTATATTCTTCATTCTGTTTTTGTAATATTTCGCTATTTTTATTATTAAATACATTTTGGACATTTTTACGGATTTTCTTGAAATTTCCCTCATCGACATGAATTATGAAATATAGTTATTAATACAGTAATAACTCATATTTTTACATTTTGGCGAGCCTGCCTGCTTCAATTTATCCGAATATTGAACTTTTTTGTATAATTTCTACTTTCGCTTGCCGAGAGGGAATTGAAGCACAAACATTGACTATTGAGTCAAGCTTCAGAAGAAATCGAAAAAGCATATTTTCGGCATCATTGAATTGAACTTGGAAGAAAAAGAAACATCAAAATCGGTGAGACGTTTGCACGTGCAAGAATATCTGTTTCTTGATGAAGTAATTTCCCGCCAAGAGAGGGAACGCGTGTTACATGAATGAAGTTTATCCTACTTTGGTAAGTATGAATCTTATTCATGAATTGTCTGATGAGAGTGAATTAGAATTTAAAAATTTGTCAAAGTTTGTTAAAGATGATGAATTATGGTGTTACATGTTCAATGAATGTTTACAAGCTAATATCAAAATACAAAAGTCAAAATTTACTTTTAAGAAATTCAGCAAACAGGTTAGGAATTTGATTAAGTTGATTAAAGTTTATGATACAATGATATCAGGAGTTCCTGAAAAAACACAAGGTAAAACAGAGACTCAGGTATGTTTGTCTGAGCAGATAGATGATTTGCAGAGCGCAATTCAAATAAAGGATATTCATTTGTCTGAGTTACAGAATAATGTAAAGTTTAAAACAGAGTCAAGCAAGAATGCAGACTCTATGAAGAAGTCTTTTGTACAAGATATGCGGTTTATCAAGATTGATGACCAAGAACAGAAAGGTTTGTTTGAACCCAAATTATCTTTTGTACCAGTTAAGCGGTTTATCAAGATTGATGACCAAGAACAGAAAGGTTTGTTTGAACCCAAATTACCTTTGGTACCAGTTAAGCGGTCTATAAAATATGACCAGGAACATGAAGTTTTGCTTAAAACAAAAATATTAGATAAAGCTGCAGCATGCAGACAAATTTTAGACAAACAAAAGAAAAATGGTGATTTAAAAGTTGCCACGTGTGAGGCCACACCCAGAGATGATGAGAAACACGTCACAGACAGAACTAATTTTTCAGAGCAGACAGGAAATGTTATTTCAATACATGATACACAAAGGAAGCTTAAAGAAGAAAATACAGAACATATTTCTGATTCATTTATTCTTTCTTCTTTAAACAATAGTTTGATTGATTTGCCTTATGCCTCAGACGCCAAACAGATCAGTACATTGACTGTTAATGACAGTTCAATCAATATGACAAACAATGATGAAAATGAGAAGGATGGATTACTTCCATCACCATCAGGAATTAGGGAGACCCCTCCAATTTTAATATATGTGACTTCACTTTTAGTAGATGAAAGTGGAAGGCCATGGGTACATGGTTTATTAAATGGTAAAAATACTAAATGGTTAATAGATTTAGGATCTGAACTCAGTTTAACTAGACACAAATTATCTGTGAATATTGATTCTCCGAAATGTAATTTAATTGGTTTCAATGGAAAAGAAAAAACAGTTGCAGCTAAAGTTTCTGATGTGAATTTTGAGATTCCAGGAATTTTGAAAACAAATATAGACATATGGTGTTGCCAAAATACAGAGAATATTTTAGGCATGGATGTGATTAGTAAATTAGATTGGATTATTGATTTAAGTAATTCTACTATATGGAAAGATTCATCTAGGCCCAAACCTATGTTAAAAGATTCTTCAATGTACAGTAATGTTGGAAGTATTTGTACAGCAGTCGCTGACATGTCTTCAGATTTTAATTGGCCACACACAGGAACCAATCTTGAATTGGAACAATCGGTTAGAGCACATAAAAGTCTTTGGAGTCAGACCAAAATGGATACAGGTTTGTTTAAAGATATTGAGATAGAAATTGAGGGAAGAGACCCGAAGCCCCAAATTCCAAATAAGTTGCCACAGGAATCCATAATTCCAGTTTTTGACATCATACAATCCTTTTTACAGCAAGGAATAGTAAAGAAGGCACAATCAGTGGTAAATAATTGTATTTGGCCTATGAAGAATGCTGATGATTCGTATTCGATATCAGTTGATGTAAAATCACTGAATAAATGCATTACTAACAACAAACCCATTGTTCCTAATTTAAATTTAATGTCACAAATGGATGCCAAGGCCAAAGTATTTTCAGTACTGGAAATAGCCAATAGCCATTTTTCAGTACCATTGACAAACAGCTGTCATTATAAGCTTGCTTTTAACTTTGATAAAATAACTTATGCTTTTACTAGAATAATTCCAGAATTAGATATCAGTGATGGCTTAGTGCATGAGTGCTTGGAGAAAGTTTTATCAAAATTTTCTAGACCAAAATGTATTTTCCAGCATGTGGACAAAATTTTGCTGTCTACACAAAATCCAGAGGAACATGTCAATCTGTTGACGGAGTTATTTACTTTGTTACAAACAGCAGGGTTGAAATTGAACACAGAGTCAGTTCAGTTAATGAAAAATGAAGTTAATTTTCTTCATATGCAAATTAGTCAGGGACAGAGACAGTTATCACAGGAAAAAGTTAGAAACATTTCTGCTATTCCAATTCCAACATCTTACAAGGCATTATATCAATTTTTGAGTGAAGTAAATTATTGCAAAGAGTTTTTACAGGAATATGATGATAAAATTAAACCATTAATGGATTTCTTGAAACAAAAAGATGTTGTGTTTGATCAATGGAATCAAATCCAGACAAATGCCTTTGAAATGTTGAAAAAAGATTTGCAGAATGCTGTCTCATTGCATACAATCGAAGTTGGAATATCTACACCTGTTCTAATGTCTACTAAGGTATCTGAGAATTCCATATCAGTGATTTTGTCTCAGGTAAAAGATGGTGAACCGGAAAGAGTAGGTCTTTTCTCCAGAGGTTTGACAAATATGGAAAAGACTTTTGACACAAATATGAAGCAATTATTAAGTGTTTATTTTGCAGTCAAAATAACAGAAAAGATTGTAAGATCTAGTAGGATCATATTACAGACACCTTATCTGTCATTACAAAGTCTTTTAAAGAGAATTCATTCAGGTGAATTATATGACAAATATTGTCCATTTTTTAAAACTTTACAATCTAAACCCATACAGGTAGATGTGGTAACAGAATATTCTCAGTTAAATGTATTCAGAAAGCCTGTAAATGGTATTGTTAGAACAAGTGTTGAGAGATGTTTTGAGCCAGGATTTGTTAAAGCTATTAAGAATTTTCCAACAGGTATGTGTTACCCAAAGAATGGTTATACTATTCAGCAAAAATTCTACCGAAAATGCTGAATTGAAAAATGCAATGAAAAAAGTACAGTACAGCACGCATTACTCTGAAATATTAAAAGAGGCAAAGTGACTCAATATATAGTTTCGCTTTGGTTTTCTATGGATGATTTAAAACCTTATCTTTGGTTTATGAAAACATGGTTTTATATCATGACACAAAAAGAGAAATTGCGTCCTGTTATAGTTTAAATACACAGAATAATAAATTAAGGAGTATAGATCAGTTTAAGGAAAATAGAGCAAAGTAAGTATGTTATTATTAAAACATATTTTGGTATGTAATAAGAATAAGTAAATGAAGGTATATTTTGCATTTATTTAAATTCTCAATAATGATACTGCATTCTTTTTTAGGATTTGACTTGTAAGTCACCAAAAGAAAGAAATTTAATATTTTTAGACCTTCCAGATGAAAACAAAATCTTGAAATTTAAGAATATCGGTTCTGGGAGAAGAATTGACAGAAGAGATTCATTCGTTATAATTATTGTTGTCTTTCTATGTTCAATAAAGTTTTTTAAACTTTACAGAGTGCAGGAAGAAGAAGAAGAAAAATTCTCAAGCGAACCTCATAGGAAATTTTAAAAACAATGGACTTTTTGATTTTTTTTGACTACTGATGATATCATTTTATACATCAGATATTGCAGTTTTCATATATAATTTTTATGTAACAAGATATGGTTACCATATCAAGATGGGATATTTTTTACACATCGATTTTTCTAAACACATGTAGTGTATTTTCAGTGTTGAAAGGGTTAAACTTGCTTACAATAGAGTCATTCTAGTTAGAGTGAACATCTGGTGTTAATTAAGCCAGAGTACATTTTTCTTAGGAGTGAGTCATTTAGACAAGTTAGGAGAAACTATCACATTGTAATATGTAATTATTTAGTTTTAAAATCATCTCATATATATGAATTAATTGAAGTTAAGAAACATATCTTATGTTTAATTTTGACAAGGTTATTTGAAAGGTTTTATGGATTATAGATTTATGCTAAACATAATTTGGAGGAAAGAAAAATATGAAACATACATTTTTGAAGTGATATTCATATTTCAAAGTATTGTACAACAATGTTACATTTATGAATTATGGAATTAAGGGGATTGATTTATTTGGTAAAAGAAAAAGGAAATAATAAGGGTAAAGATATTTTTATGGTATATGAAGCAAAAGTTTTATGAATTCAATTTTCCTTATATAGAATCAAATTTGAAAATGTATATTCAAGTCAATTATCTTAAGATTTAATTGAATGTATGGATACAGATGTGATGTGAATGAGGTATGAATGAATTAGATATGAAAAATAGATATGGATTAAAATGAACAGATTGATTAATCATTCATTTTGAGAGGGAATTGTTAGAAAATAATTGACTTGCTTATATGCATAATCATATATTCTAGATATGGATAAAGTGAAATAATTCCCACATATGGTTGTAATGTGGAGTGAATTGAACATACACCATCCCCCATTGTAAGAGATAAGGTTACATGCTCATTTAAAGACACAGAGCTTCAATATGTTATCTTAAAGACAAAAGTTATTTCTTTATATTACAATATTTCTTGAATAAGTACATTACAAGTACATTTTAAACGTATATAATCTATCTACTAATATTTTTATATCTTACATTTAGAAAATAGGAAAATTGTATTGTATAAAGTTAAAATGTTTAAAACAAGGCAGTTTTGCCAGCAATGGAATGTTTTGATTAGAGGTGGTTTTGTATTTCAAACATCCTGTTGGACTGAGTGACCCCCACCTTTTTAGAAGGTGGGAGGGGAATTGTGCATTCAAAGTTCCCGGTCTTTCTGTAGTACCATATAGCTCAGATGAACCTTAAGCCAGCCTTTTTAGGAAGGTGGGGCTGTTTCATGGGCTGATTTTAGGAAAAGGCTTGTACTACAGTTTTTGGAAGGAGAGAGGCTCCGGCTGCTGACACGAGAAGGGAGACTGATACATTTTACACACACACGCACACACACAAAGATACATTCATACAATTTTTATTTCAAGAATAAGAAGCTTATCGATGCTACCTTTATATTCTTCATTCTGTTTTTGTAATATTTCGCTATTTTTATTATTAAATACATTTTGGACATTTTTACGAATTTTCTTGAAATTTCCCTCATCGACATGAATTATGAAATATAGTTATTAATACAGTAATAACTCATATTTTTACACCGACCGGCGCATGACGATGTACGTCGGCAGAATGGCAAGGACAGGCATAACGGCGTATATATATATAAGACCCTTTTTAAATGCTGCCGTGCCATTGGGAGCGCGCCGGGAGCGGCGCGCTCCCACTCCGGCCGGGACCCCCGTGAGGCCGGTCGCGGGTCCCGCGGACTTGATCGCCGCGGGGACGCCCGCGATCGTCTCACGGGAAGGCTGAACGGGGAGATGCGGAAATAAACAGCATCTCCCCGTTCTGCCTAGCAACTAGTGACGCTGATCTCTGCTCCCTGTGATTGGAGCAGAGATCAGCATTCACTAGCTGACAGCCACTCCCCCCACAGTAAGAAACACACCCCTAGGCATACTTAACCCCTACACTGTCACCTAGTGGTTAACCCCTTCACTGCCAGTGTCATTTATACAGGAATCAATGCATTTAAATAGCATTGATTGCTGTATAAATAACAATGGTCCCAAAAATGTGTCAAAAATGTCCGATGTGTCTGCCATAATGTCGCAGTCACAATAAAAATCGCTGATAGCTGCCATTACTAATAAAAAAAAATATTAATAAAAATGCTATAAAACTATCCCCTATCTTGTAAACGCTATAACTTCTGCGCAAACCAATCAATAATCGCTTATTGTGATTTTTTTTACCAAAAATATGTAGAAGAATACGTATCGGCCTAAACTGAGGAAAAAATACATTTTATATATTTTTGGGGGATATTTATTATAGCAAAAAATAAAAAAGAATGCGTTTTTTGTTTATAGCGCAAAAAAGAAAAACCGCAGGGGCGATCAAATACCACCAAAAGAAAGCTCTATTTGTGGGAAAAAAAGGATGTCAATTTTGTTTGGGAGCCACATCGCACGACCGCGCAATTGTCAGTTAAAGCGACGCAGTGCCGAATCACAAAAAGGGGCCTGGTCCTTTGGCTGCAAATTGGTCCGGTCTGAAAGTGGTTAAAGATTCTCCCTCTGCTGTACAGTATTTTTTGCTTTGGTAAATGTTCCACATGGCAGTTTCCAGCTCCTCATGATTTTTTTGACAATATCTTGTAATTTTTTTCTTAGGCCCCTTTCACACCGGGGCGTTTTTCATGCGGTGCAGCGCTAAAAATAGCCTTTAACTCCAGTGTGAAAGCCGGCGGGCTTTCACACTGGAGCGGTGCGCTAGCAGGATGACAAAAAAAGTCCTGCTAGCAGCATCTTTGGAGCGGGATAGGAGCGGTGTGTTCACCGCTCCTATACCGCTCCTTCCCATTGATTAGAATGGGACACCGCGGTGAAACCGCGGCAATACCGCCGCAAAGCGCCGCTACGGCGGCGCTCTGCGGGGGGTCTTTAACCCTTTTTCGGGGGCAAAACCGCACCGCGAGCGGCCGAAAACCGCGGTTAAAACGACGGTAAAGCAGCGCTAAATATAGCGCTGCTTTACCGTCACCGCGGCTCCCCGCCCCAGTGTGAAAGGGGCCTTATAGGGAAAGCTTGTTAGATTACTACAACCTGCCTCCTTACATTTATGACACTAATTAGGCCATCAGTGGCAGCTGTAACAATTGTGGTCCACTGGAAATACTTGGATGCATTGACTACAATAAATCTAAATTGTGAGTGAGGTTAACAGCTTCATGAAATCTATAAAAGCCCAACTGAATTAAAGAGTTGTAAAGGACTTTTCAAAAGAGAAAATCACTGCGACAAGAGTCACACTAATATCCACATGGCCTCTGTGAATTGCATTTTTCGGTTTACAGATTCATATTTTAGTGAACATTTTAGGAATCATTGATTTTGTAAGACATAAATCCAAGTCATGAGCTTGTCACCCAGGCATGTCTCTGTACTGATTACAAACTTTGTTCTGGTGGGGCAAGAAATTGTGAATGGGAATATGACAACCCGGCCCAGGAAATTTCCACTAGGTTACATAAGGGAGGGCCTTCAACGCAAATTGCTTTGGACAAAGTGGGGCTCACACTCCCAGACTTGGGGGTCGTTATTGTGTAGCTTTTTTCTTTCTTGCAGCTCCAGATGGCAATTTATTCCCTCCGTACTGTCCAGTCACTGTAAAAAAATGTGATTATTGTATCTCAAACAATCACTTTTATTTTAAGATAAACCCTGTCATACTGTATATACTGTCTGAACACTGAGCAATATTTGTGGCTATTGTCTCAGATAATACACTCATATTTTCTATTGCAAGATAAAATCTGCCTTTTCTGTTTAGATTTTCTGCCTCTTCTGTGCTCATGTATGGTCCTAACCAGTGCTGGGACAAGGCCATTTGGTGCCCAGGGCAAAGATGGCAAACTGTGCACCCCCCCCCCCCCCCGTTTTTAAGAAAGAATCAATGTTGTTTTTAAAATGAGAATATACTTAAAACAATACAAATCCAATTAGGTTTAATGCGATAGAAACAGCGTTCACTCACACTCAATTTGTAAAATGCAGCATGAGGGGGTTAATGTATTGCCACTGGTTTCTGATACATTAGCGACCAGTGCCAGTTAATTAACCCCTGTGTGCTGCATTAGTGGCACCAGTGTAACACTGACACTGGTGCCATTTATGCAGCACAAAGGGGTTCATTTACTGGAACTGGTCTGATGGGCATATTTTATTTTAAGAGCAACACTAATGGGCATATTTTGTTGTGCACTCTGCTCCCTAACATAAAATATGCCCATCAGCGTGATCCTTAACATAAAATAAGCTTGCATGCTGATGGGCACATTTTATGTTAAGGGGCACTCCGATGGGCACAACAAAATATGCCCATCTGCGTGCCCCTTTACATAAAATGTGCCCATCAGTGTTGCTCTTAAAATAAAATATGGCCATCAGAGTGCCCCTTAACATAAAATATGCCCATCAGAGTGCCCTTTACATAAAATGTGCCCATCAGCATGCTACTTATTTTATGTTAAGGGTCAGGCTGATGATGGGCATATTTTATGTTAAGGGGCACTCTGATGGGCATAACAAAATGTGCCCATTAGTTTTGCTCTTAAAATAAAATATGCCCATCAGAGCAAATAAGTAGCATGCTGATAGGCACATTTTATGTTAAGGGACACTCTGATGGGCACATTTTATGTTAAGGGACACTCTGATGGGCACATTTTATGTTAAGGGACACTCTGGTGGACACAAGTAATTATGGCCATCAGAGTGCCCCTTAACAAAATATGGCCATCAGAGTGCCCCTTAACAAAATATTGCCATCAGAGTGCCCCTTAACAAAATATTGCCATCAGAGTGCCCCTTAACAAAATATTGCCATCAGAGTGCCCCTTAACAAAATATGACCATCAGAGGGCCCCTTAACAAAATATGGCCATCAGTGTGCAGCTTAGGAAACATGTGCCCCACATACCTTGAGCTCAGGAGTAGTCGGCACAAGCTGCATTTGGGCGGAAAGCTGCAAGATATATCTTGCAAGTGAGTCAGGACAGGAGCTGCGTGTAGCAGGGGGATGGGGCGGAGCGCGCACGTGATGTCACACCCGGCCAGGCACTATTGTGCAGAAAACCGGGAGCCGCGAGTAGCAGGGGGCGGGGCTGGGCGGAGCATGCATGTGATGTCTCACCCGGCCAGGCGCTCTTGTGACAGAAGATTGGGCGTGAGAGCCGCGGTCAGGAGGCGGGGCGCACACACGCAGCGCCACTGGTTGCTGGGAAACCCGCAGTCCCAGCAAGCCAGTGACTGCTACTACACTGGCGGTCCAGGCAAGAGCGCCGCTCGATCCGTGCACGGGCTGCCATTTAATGTATGCTGTGCCTGTTTTACAAGGACTTCACTGCGCTCCCACCCCCAATAATTTGTACCGCCCAGGGCACCCGACCCTTCTGCCCCCCCTTGCACCGGCTCTGGTCCTAACATTAGCCAATTTCCACCAAACCTAAAGTCTATATTTTGTTTATTTTGGGAATAATTTGGGAAGAGGATGGGAGAGGTTTGCAGATTGTGGGGTTGTGCTTTTGAAGTTTTTTGTGCACTCTGTATTGATATATTATTAAAATCTTATAGAAATACAGTATGGTATGTGCAAAAAAAAAGCTCAGAAAGTTTTGGACTAAACTACTGTTGTGCCACTGGTGAATTTGTAAAAGTTGAGGGCTTTAGCTTTATTCTTTTAAAGTAAACTTTCTTATAACTTTTAGATCACTTGGGGCTGCTACTTTCATCAGTCAATTCAGACCTATTACCACTGGATAAAAAATCTGGTGTCAAAGCCAAAACTATTTATAAAAGTATGAGTTTGAGCTTAATTTGAGTTTTACAGATTTCACGTGGGATTTGTGAAGTGAACCCAGACAGATTTGCTGATCCCTACTAAAGAAAAATCATTCCAGAAAAAGACTATTCATGTGGTCGCCAGGAGTGAACACTGGGACTTAATAATAATGATCACCATGAACATTCTGCTGGTGCTAGGGGAGTCACAGGAGGTGCATAGCAGTCAAGCTTTCGACAGATTTGAAGGATATTGTGGGTTCCAGTGTATAATGCTGGATGTTAACCTTCCAACCTGTCCTTGGTTTACTACACGATTGTGCAAGAGTCATCAATACCATCAAACCAATACAAGAAAAGAGATGTGTGTAGCACCCACCACTTTAGGTGGGTGCTATTAGGTTAAAGACAGGTTAAAATTGCCAGTGCCTTACTGTTCTTTCGTACAGGCCTGGAGGTTTGGTTTGGGTTAGGGTGGAGTTATAGGTTAGAGGGGGGGTGTGACCACCTGTTCATCACCCTGGAAAACCCTCCCTTACTTCTCCAGAGGAGTATCTGGAAAGGAGGCGGGTCAGGGCCTGAAGGGCAGGCAGTGTGTATGGCCCTTGTCCAATCGTTAATTTGTTTGGGCAGGGGCGGGATCCATACATATACACTGGGGTCACATGTTCCCTGGGGAGTTGGAGATGGGGCAAGCGTTGATCCAGAAAGGCAGAAAAAATGTGACGTTAAGGCTCAGGGCTGGAAGGCCTGGAGGTGCAGAGACTCCTGAGCTGGAAAGCCACGGAACTTCGCCAGAAGGCATGGAGGTTCAGAGACTCCAGATCTGGAAGGTTTCACCCACTAAGAAGCAAGAAGTAGCTGCAAACCAACCTAAGTGAACTGGGGTCTCCTGGACCTTTCCTGAGCTGGCCTGGGAAGAAATGGCAGGATGTGAGGAGGCAGGTGAGGCCTGGGATTTCCAGCGTTTCAGAGTACCACATGCTTTTCAGAGGGGCATGCATCAGCTCACTAAGGGAAAGGGTCTACTACTCATGCATTTATACAAGTAAATGCGCAAATAGTCAAAATGTATTGTTAGAAAAAGCTCTTGGCATAGGAGATTACTGGCTGTTATGGCATATCCTGCGATAAAGTCCACAGTAATGTATTAGGAAGGATGTACTTTGTTGTACTGTTTTGGACAAAAGGGGGAGGGAGGGGAGGGGGAAGGATGGATGGGGACTCCTTGAGAGGTAAGGAGGTGGCAAGAAGCTGGAGGATAATAATAATAATAAAGTCCACAACACAGGGCTGCCTCCGGTGAGGAACTGAAACCAGGTTCCAAGTAACTAGAAGGAAAAAGCAAAGAGAGGGGCGTCTCTGGGTGCAGTAGTTTTGAGCAACATAATTTATTAAGAACATGTATTTTTAACAACTCACATTTTGCAGAGTTATTTCAGGCATGTAGTAAAAAGTCCAACAGGTGTCCTCAGGTCAGTCTCCTCTGTGCAAAAGGTGCAGTCCTCCTGGGTTAGGTGTCTCCATAAACAGCTATGATGGGGAAGCCGGCAGCGGTGGGGGAGGTTACTCAAAGCGAGGCTTGGTCCGCAGAAGGTTGTGGGCACATCGGGATGACATCAACCATTATGAGAAGCCCTCCACCCCCAAAAAAAGAGGATTTGTAGTAAAAGACTTCAAAGAGGAAGGTAATTAATACACCATTATGATCAGTCATGGCATTTCTCCCTTCCCTAATTCTAGTAATCTGTATGCAGTCTGTACTCACATAGCACTGAAAGGTATTAATTACCTTCCTCTTTGAAGTCTTTTACTATAAATCCTCTTTTTTTGGGGGTGGAGGGCTTCTCATAATGGTGTATTAATTACCTTCCTCTTTGAAGTCTTTTACTACAAATCCTCTTTTTTTGGGGGTGGAGGGCTTCTCATAATGGTTGACGTCATCCCGATGTGCCCACAACCTTCTGCGGACCAAGCCTCGCTTTGAGGAAACTCCCCCACCTCTGCCGGCTTCCCCATCATAGCGGTTTATGGAGACACCTAACCCAGGAGGACTGCACCTTTTGCACAGAGGAGACTGACCTGAGGACACCTGTTGGACTTTTTACTACATGCCTGAAATAACTCTGCAAAATGTGAGTTGTTAAAAATACATGTTCTTAATAAATTATGTCGCTCAAAACTACTGCACCCAGAGGCGCCCCTCTATTTGCTTTTTTCTACTACTCATGCAGCTTAGTCCAGAGGCAACTTGTTAAATTAATATGCATGACTTCATTCGATTCCTGACACTAATTAGTCTGTCAGCGGCAGCTGTAGCAGGTTTGGTCCACTGGGAAGACTTGGGTGCAGTGACTGCGATAGTTTTGTGAGTGAGGAGGCAGCTTTATGAAATCTATAAAAGCCCAACTGAATTCAAGAGAAAAGCAATGCGGCAAGAGCCACACTAATATCCACAAGACCTCTATGAATTACATTTTTCAATTTACATTATTCAGATTGAACAAAACATTTTAGGAATTGTTGATGTTGAAAGATATAAATCCAAGCCATGAGTTCATCTCCCAACAATGTCTCAGTAATGTTTACAAACTTTGTTCTGGTGGGGCTTATTGAGATTGGATCATTTCGATATGTATGTGCTCTTTTAGCTCTTACGTTATTTTTAGTCACATTGTTTGTTGGTTCTATGATTGTCTATGTAACCTGGACAGAAAAAAACTTGCAGGAGCCGATGTACATCTTTATATGCATCTTGGTTGTGAATGTGATGTTTGGGAACGTATCATATTTTCCCAAGCTGGCCATTGATTTGTTGTCTGGATGCTCAACCATCTCACTCACAGAATGTCTCTGTCAATCTTTCTGTATCCAGCTTTATGCATGGGTTGAAATGTTTACATTTACGGTAATGGCATATGACCGATATCTGGCTGTAGGCCACCCTCTGAGATACCACACTCTTATGACCAACATTGCAACTCAAAAAATATCACTTGCCATATATGTTTTCAATGTGATAAGAGTGACTGTGGGTGTACTGTTGACATCAAGGCTAACTTTTTGCGAGGTAAATATCAACAATGTCTTTTGTGAGATCATGTCTCTACAACCGCTCGCTTGTAACGATATAACAATTAACGTCCTCTTTGGAAAGACTTTAACCTTGTCATCAGTGATTGGCTGCTTGCTTGTAATAACGTACTGCTACATAAGAACAGTTGTCATCTGTCTGAAACTTTCTGCAGAATCTTCTCAGAAAGCTCTGCATACTTTAATGACTCATGTTTTGGCCTTCTCCATTTATGCTGTCACCTTCTTGTTTGTTAATTTGAGGTACAGGCTAAACTTGGGTTCTGTATCGATGCAAGTTGATATTATCATACCCTTGATTGGTACCAGCATAGCTATTACGGTAAATCCTCTGATCTACGGGATAAGAACCAAAGCTCTCAGAGAAAAGATATTATGCAGCTTGCAGAAAATTGTTGGAAAACCAAAATAATAAAATAAGTTTATTTTTTTTTGCAGTCCTGCTATTTCAGAGATATGTTATTTTCCTAAATTGCGTTTTGCCTTTTTGTGATAATGTAGGAAAGAGCCATGTAGTCCAAATGTAGTCCAACCTGTTGGAACGTGCCCATTTGTGCTCTCTAAGCATGGACTGTACTACTTAGTCACTGGTTGAGCTTGCTCCAGCAAGGTGTTCTACAGAAGTGCCATTCTGTGTCATGAGTGTTTATAGACTTAGCCAATCAGCAGGCTTGGAGGGCCTGGCAACCTGTCTTGGAAGGTATTAATTAAGGTATTTCCTACCACATGATCTTCTCTCCTGGACTTCTGGTGATGATGCTACAGTGACAGCTACCTTTCTCCCAGTCCTTTGGCAGGAAGCCTTAATATTGCTGGACACAGGAGATGTTCTATTCTGGGTCTAGTGCAGGGGTCTCTAAAATTTCTAAACAAAGGTCCAGTTTACTGTCCTTCAGACCTGGGTGGGGCTTAACTGTGACCAGTGGAAGTAGAAAATGTCCTGGCATCCAGTGGGAGTAAAGCATTCCCCTACCTTTGGTGTCAGTTGGAGGACTAGTGCCCCATTGTTGGTGTCAGTTGGGGGCATAGTGTCCCATTGTTGGTGTCAGTGGAAGAAATTCTGCCCCATCGTTGGTGTCAGTGGGAGGAATAGGGGCCCATTGTTGGTATCGGCAAAATAAATTAAGCCCTATCATTGGTGTCAATGATAAAAATTATGCTCCATCGCTGGTGTCAGTGGAAAGAATTGTGTCTATTTGATGGTGTCAGTGGGAGGAATAGGGCTGGATAAAAGCAAGAAAAGGGCCAAATCTGGCTCCCGACCCACAGTTTGGAGACTACTGGTCTGGAGAAAGCAAACTGCAGCTGTCCAATACAAGTGAGGTGGTATGTGACTGGTTGAGTGGAAGGTAAACAGAGGAACCTTTCCATGCTATATTATTAGCTTGTTTAAATAAGATAGTTGTCACAAATACCAAGTCATTGGCACTTATTTAGAGCAAATGTGCAAGGTTAACGAAATCCTGAAAACATTATTTGTTGGGGGTATTCAAGGACTAAGGTTGGGAATCACTGCTCTAGAGGAATAAACATATCCACGTTTGACGTGACTGACACTCATATTACACTCAAATTACTTGAACCCGGAAACAAGAATCACTCCCTGAGATGAGCTTGCCTGGAGCCTGTAGGCCTCCAATGTAATTTACTCCCTGCACCGTGTAGTGACGTCATCTTCCTCTTGAGTGTCTCTCTGAGATACCTGCAAGCACTGGGAGCCACAAGCGCTGCCGTAGCCTACTCTTGAAGCAACATCGCACTCAGTACAGAGAGGAAGAACCTTCTTTACTTCATCAATCTTGTGAGTGTCTCTTCTTTTATCTGTATTAAAGTTACCTATTGCTACCCTTAGATGGTGTTGCTCTTCATCCCTGCTTCTAGTCCTCTGCTGCTAGTCACATGTTCAAAATAAAAATAACAGCCTTTGGGTTACAGAGTAAAAACAAATACATAATATCAATAAACTGTTTTAAATTGTCATACAAATTTACACTATATTACCAAAAGTTTTATTCCGAAGGGTTCAATATTGAGTTGGCCCACCCTTTGCAGCTATAACAGCTTCAACTCTTCTGGGAAAGCTGTCCACAAGGTTTAGGAGTGTGTCTATGGGAATGTTTGACCATTCTTCCATAAGTGCTTTTGTGAGATCAGGCACTGATGGATGACAAGGCCTGGCATGCAGTCTCCGCTCTAATTCATGCCAAAGGTGTTCTATCGGGTTGAGGTCAAGTTCCTCTATCCAAAACTCGCTCATCTATGTCTTTATGGCCTTGCTTTGTGCACTGGTCCAAATCATTTGGTGGAGGGGGGATTATGGTGTTGGGTTGTTTTTTAGGGGTTGGGCTTGGCCCCTTAGTTCCAGTGAAGGGAACTCTTAAGGTGTCAGCATACCAAAATATTTTGGACAATTTCATGCTCCCAACTTCGGGGGAACAGTTTGCAGATGGCCCCTTCCTGTTCCAACATGACTGTGCACCAGTGCACAAAGCAAGGTCCATAAGACTTGGATGAGCGAGTTTGGGGTGGAGGAACTTGACTGGCGTTCACAGAGTCCTGATCTCAACCTGATAGAACACCTTTGGGATGAATTAGAGCGGAGACTGCGAACTAGGCCTTTTTGTCCAAATCAGTGCCTAACCTCACAAATGTACTTCTTTAAGAATGGTCATATATTCCCATAGACACACTCCTAAACCTTGTGGACAGCCTTCCCAGAAGAGTTGAAGCTGTTAAAATTGCGCACACTCGTGGAATGGCACTAAACTTTGGTACCTAAAAAATCTCCATTGGTGACGCTTTAAATGTTTTTACAGATTACCAGTTTAGAGTTACAGAGGAGGTCTAGTGCTAGAACTGTTGCTCTCGCTCTAATGCACGCAGGGCTCACGTCCTGGGGGAACGCATGGGAACGGAGTTCCTGTACTTTTTCCAAAACAGGAACTCAGTTCCCGTTAGCAGCTGCCGACACAGCTCGTAATAGTAAGTGACACACACCAGGGGTGGACTGACAATTCAGGCATTGCCAGTAGGGGGCCCCATGACAGCTTCCGCTTCGATCTACCTGTCAATCACAGCTAGCTGACAGGAAGATCAGGTCCCTGCTGTTAGTAATTGTGTTTAGTCAGACCTCTCGTGATGTGCTCCTCCCTGCCGGCCCCTCCTGATTTTCTGTCTCCTCATCCTCCCCCCCCCCCCCCAGTCTCCTGCATACTTGCTCTGTGTGTCCCGCTGAATCCCCCCCTCCGCTTTCCTCAGTGCCATATGATGAGAGAACCCAGAGGAGGAGCACAGCTATTGTGCTCACAGGACATGCAGGGAAAGAGGTGAGCTGAGGGAGGAACATCAGTTTGGGGTGGTAAGCTGACCCCAATACCTGGAAAAGTTTAATGCCAGGAGGGAATTTTATGTGGAAATATGTGAAGGTTGGAATAGCAGCGAGTGTGTGTTGGAGCCCTGCAGAGTTTGCAGCGCTCTAAGCTAACATACATCTCCTAAGCAGGAACACATCACTATGTCCCCAAGCATTCTGTCCAGATAATGTGCAGTTAATTTATGACCTTTCCATTTAACCCTGTGTTATCCAAACTCTGGTCAATGAAAAGTGTAAACTCACCACATAAACACTCTATATACAAAATAAAATTCCCCAATAAAGATCAGAACATGATGTTCACATTTGCATGGAAGCACAATTGAATGAATGCTGATTATTCAGATAATTACTGTATTTATGTTTGAGGACTGTTTTTTTTTTTTTTTATGTACTAACAGTTTCATACACACAATACGAAAATTGGATGAAAAATACCACGTTTGAAGCGTTCATGCATATGAGCATATCATTTTTTTTTTTTGGTGGGGGAGTGGATCTTGGGTGGGAGTTCCCACACTTTTTTCCCCAGGACTTGACCCCTGAATGCACGTGTGTCGTTTGAACTGTGTTTACATATGCAGGCGCGACTTACGCGTGCATTCCCTTCTGTGCGCGGTGAAGGGGGTGCTTTCAATTATTTCGATTTTTTATTATTATTGTTTATTTTACTTTAATGTTTTTATTTTTTAATTTTATCTTTTTTTTTTATTACTTTTATTCCTATTACTAGGCTGGAAAGCATCATATAAAAAAAAATGAATGATCTGATGCTTTCCAGCTGAGATCTCGGCTTTGTTTACATCCGTGGCCCGGACGTGACGTCATAACGTAGCGCCTGGGCCTCCGACGGTCATAGAGATGACTGGCTGACCATCTGGTCACCGGAAATCTCTATTGTCTTCATCCGGCGGCGGATTCTTTCTCCGGGTCCCCGATTGCACGGGCAAGCCCGGTGAAACACCGGAGGGGTGAACGAGGGGTCAAGCGGCTGAATTTCCACTATGATCTTTCTTACGGTGCACAGAATCGCCGGCTGAAAAATTAAATTTCTGAATGATGCCTGCAGCTGCAGGCATCATTCAGATTTCACCACTGAAAGTCAAAGATGTCATATGACATCCTTGGGCGGGAAGTGGTTAAACAGCTGTCCCTGGCTAATATGCAAGCGCAGACTCACCACGAGGGAGCTAATCAGCACTTAGCAACCCAGCTGGAGGTACAACAAACCCACCACAAAGAGACGCTGGCTCTGCAGCAAGAAAGTACTCACCTGTTGGTGGCCCAGCTGGGAGCCCAGCAGGCGACCCAGCAAGGGGTTATGCAGGCTCAGGTGACTGCCTTACATGAAGCAGTGCAGCAGCTTTCTCAGGGGCGTGAGCAAACGGCCGTTGCCCCTGACAACCAGGTGACCTTGAGGATGAGCCATTTTCTGTGGAAAGGAGTTTGATGATGTAGAGGCATTTCTTGCCAAATATGAGAGGATGGCAGAGAGAGAAGGGTGGCCCCAGGACCAGTGGGCCGGCCTCATTGCTCCTTTCCTCACCAGAAATCCTCAAAAGACCTACTTTGACCTGCCACCTGATGACGCTAAAGATTTTCAAATGCTAAAGGCAGAAATTTTGGATCCTCTGTGGGTGACCATGGTCGTTCCGGTCCAACGAGTGCACCAATGAAAGTATCATCCAGATCGGCCACCCAGGTCTCAAATGCATGACCTGGTGCAACTGGGAAGAAAAATGTCTGCAACCCGAGATGTTGTCTGGTCCCCAAATTGTGGAGCGGGTCGTACTGGACCGATACCTGAGGCTACTGCCAAATGACCTTCAACGGTGGGTCAGCCGTGTAGACCGCAAGAAAGTGAACCTCCTTGTCGAGATGGTGGAAAGATATACCATGGTGGAGGATCTACTCGGCCCTACCAAGCTCCAAGGGCCCAGTCTGCCACGGCCTATTCGATCAACTGCAGCCCTTTGAAAGGATGTCCCATGGAGCCCTGGAACAAACATCCCAGGAGGGCCAAGAGTCACTCTCCATACCTCCTCGGCGGTCTGTTCCTCTTCGGAAAAGGGAGGATGTACAATGTTGGCGGTGTCATTCCTGGGGCCATACCCAGGCACACTGCCCACTGCAAGAGGAGCCCATGGAATGCAGGGTTCTCCGGAGGGGGTCTTTTTATGCCCATAAAGCATGCACAACACATCTTGACCTTGGTGAGGGAAAATTTGAGTGTGAAGTTCGAGTGAACCACCTCCCTGCCAGGGCTTTGTTGGACTCTGCAATTATAGTGACCCTGGTTCATCCCAGAGTAATCGGGAGGATCGGTCCGGTAAGCAAAGCTTTACAGGTTGTGTGCATTCATGGGGACACTAGAGAGTACCCTCTCATCTCGGTGTCCATCTCCACAGCATGTGGCACTGGTGCTCAAGAGGTTAGGGTGGTGAAGAACTTGGTGGCACTGGTGCTCAAGAGGTTGGGGTGGTGAAGAACTTGGTAAATGATATTATAATAGGACGAGACTGTCCATTATTTGCAAAACTGTGGGAACAAGGAGAACTAAATGACCGGTCCAGAGACTGGGGAGAAACTAGTTCCTCTGTTCCTGCTGTTGAGGGGAATAACCCTGAACTACTGAATGTTTATAATGTCGATCTAGATGATGAAAGTGCTAATGATTTGGTTAATGGTGATGAAAGTAATACTGATACTGTTAAGGATGCCAAAATATGTGGTTTACAGACTTACCTGAACACTGGGTGGGGGGGACCTTCTCCACTTCAGGTAATGCTGGGGAAAGAGGATGAGGAAGTGGCCTCTACCCCTGCCCTGCCAGATCTGGGTGTTTCCCGGGGGGGCATTTGGTACTGCTTAAATGCAGGACCCTGGGAAGAGGTTGTAGTGGTAAATGGGGTTCCCCAAGAGCCAATTGCAAATAAGTGATGGCCACACTTCGCAGTATGTAATGAATTGTTTTATCGCATTAACAAAGTGAGAGAAAATGTGGTAGAACAATTGTTATAGACGAAAGGTTCTGGACTTGGCCCATTAAGATGTTTCAAGGGGACACCTGGGAGTTGAGAAGATGGAGGCACAGATCACCGGTTTTACTGGCAATCTCTGAAAGCAGAGGTAAAGAAATACTGTACCTCTTGTCCCACCTGTCAGTTCCGGAGCTGGGGGGGGGGGGGGGGGGTGATTCCCCTTAGTCTGCCTGTAAAGTAGTACATTTTTCCCATGTTTAGAAAAGCACTGCAGCAAAATTACATTTCTATAGGAAAAAATGTCATTTAAAATTGTTCACGGCTGTAGTGTATTGCCAGATCCCGGCAATATTCATAAAAAAATCATTTAAAAAAACAGAACGGGTTCCTCCCCCACGCCCCCCAGTATAGATATTAAGGTGAACTCCACACCAATTTTTTTTTTAAATGGCGTGGGGGTTTCCCCCCAAAATCCATACCAGACCCAAGGGGGGAACCCATGCCGTTTTTTTCTTAATTCTGTCATAGGGCTCCCCTTAACCAGTTCAATACACTATATTATATATTGTACACTGCACTATATACACTCCACTGTATTATATATACTACACTGAGGGCACTATATACTCTCAACTGCAGTATATATACTATACGGACTGCACTATATACTCTGAACTGCAATATATATATACTATACGGACTGCACTTAATACTCTGAACTGCAGTATATATACTATACGGACTGCACTATATACTCTGCTGCAAAAATTGGGCCTTAGGTGTTGGTGGTGGCAGAACACAGTAACCCCTCACTGTTACTCTTGTTGGGGTGCAGGAGTGGTCCCTGCTGTTAAATATTATTTCAGAGACTGCTTGCCATCATTTAGTGGCCTGTGAGCGTCTGCCTCTCCTTGGAGGCCTTCCGGACATGATGGGTGTTTTTTTTTTTTTTTTTAACACTGCACTACACTGTATTATATACAGTACTGTGTACACTGCCTGAAGTGTATTTGAAACTGTACACACTGTATTAAATACTGTGTACACCAACTGCACTGTATTAGAAACTGTACACCGCCAAATGCACTGTATATATAGGCTACGCTGAATGCAGAGTATGTGTATATATATATATATATATATATATATATATATATATTTGTAGTCAGAGTCTTCACTTGGAAATACGATAATCCTAACTTTTAAGACCTGAGGTGTGCCTTGGCCTGGCTGGTCAGTATGCCTAAAAGAGGGCATACCCTGAATGAATATGTATGAAATGTAAATGAAATGATGAAAGTATGGGGGAATGGGTGGGTGGGAACATAGAAATGAGCCGACGAAGGAAATGAGCCGACAAAGGATCTGATGGAGGAGGAGGGATATAAAGCCCTCAGACTCCTCCTACAAATTCAGGCTAGCGTGCGGCCAGCCTTCCAACTTGTAGTCAGAGTCTTCACTTTGAAATGCGATAATCCTAACTACCACGACATGAGGTGTGCCTTGCCCTGGCTGGTCAGTATGCCTAAAAGAGGGCAAAAAGAGACACGAAGTAGGTGTTATGTGAAAACTACAAAGAAGGGCCAGCAACAACCATCAGTCCAGAAAATGCGAATGCCCGGATGACTACAGAAAAGGGGTTTAACGTATGTGGCTGCTAAAACGGAGGATCTCCAGCGCCCCATGAGCCTGATGACAAAGAAGAGACCCCCTGTGCGGGACCTGCGAAAGTTGCCTCCGGTCCAGACGAATATCCAGAAAAGGGGTTTAGGATTCGAGCCTGGTTTGGCAAGTAACCTGGACATGAGAACAA
This sequence comes from Lithobates sylvaticus, assembly GCA_028564925.1. Lineage (NCBI taxonomy): Eukaryota > Metazoa > Chordata > Amphibia > Anura > Ranidae > Lithobates > Lithobates sylvaticus. Next base: position 210,924,954 of record CM053036.1, on the reverse strand, counting down.
ACTGTTTGTAGAGAGGATGCATGGGGAGAGGGAGAAAGACCCAAGGAATATAGCAGAGAAGGACAAATACTTTAATCCGACACCGTTACTGTGGTAAAGTAATATAACCACAAACCCCTGGCTTATCCATCTATTCTAATGAAGGGGATGTTGTAAGCGTGGTAAGAGAGAACTGCTTAGAGCACTAACTGGGAACTGCGCCAAGGGTAAGAGACAGGAAGTCTGAAACACCACCAAAACCTGCCCGGTAACTGGTAGCTGAGCCAAAGAGAACATCCCTGACTTCCCTGAATACCCTTGATGGCTTAGAGGGTGAGCTGCAAAAAGTAGACAGACTGACAGGAGTTTGTAGGTCCTGAAATGCTGGTCACCTGATAGATACTTAATAGTGTTGGCAGATGAGGCCAAATTGCCAAGGCAATATGCAGCGAAGGCCGGAGACATGCACCTATGAAACCTTCCCACCCCTGGTAGAAGCCCTCGGAATATTCTGGATAAAGAGCCATTGGCCAGATCGATCACCTGTGAAATTGATCACCTGTAAAGCACAGCTAACACTGTCCCTGTCTACCCTGCTCTCTATGAACGTCGCACAACACTACACAAGGCCGCCGCACAGGCGGCCTTATATAGTGTGGGGCGTGTACTAAACCCCCCTGAGCTATAATTGGCCACAGGCATCCTGTCCTTGGCCAATTATGGCTCTCCTCGCTGCCGGCGCTGTGATTGGCCAAGCATGCGGGGTCACAGTGCATGCTTGGCCAATCATCAGCCAGCAATGCACTGCGACTGGCACAGTGCATTGTGGGCCATTCGTATCACACAAATTTGATGCGAATGGCCCACAAAGCTCTGGTTTCGACGAACGGACGAACGGACGATGTTCTATTCGAACATGGGTTTGAATCGAACACCGGGCTCATCCCTACCTGTGACCAAGCTTGCCCCCTGTTCTACATGCCACTGTGAAGAAATTCCAACATTACATGCAGGCGTACTGAGAAGAGCAGGAGCCGCAGCTGACACCTCTGCTCAAGCCGAGCGGACTATGATCCCCTCCATCCTGACTAACAATTGTCGCATGGATGTAAGAGCGCATTAAGTACCACATGAATCTGGGTTGAAGAATCATGCATGGAAAAATGTACTGCGCTGGTGGATGGAAGAAGTTGGGACGAAGTTGGGAATAACCACCTAAAAGTACTGCCCCCCAGCTGAGGCAGGGAAAGGGGTACACCAGCGATAAAACTCATCTATGAGTTTGGTATGGTCCCACCCCTTAATGATGGGGTGATACCATGCACTGAACCCCTATGTGGCGGTGGAGGGATGAATGTGAATTGCCCGCTTCCGAAACGCACTACATGCCCTGATCTAAGGAAACACAAACTAGAGAAATAAGAACAGACAACCAACACACAAAACAACAACACCCCTACGTACCTAACAAATATGAGGATGTAGGTGCAGAAATGACAAGACCCACAGCGCGTGAATGTGAACCTAATGAAGACACAACCATAGTGTATGTAGTGAGCGAGCCCCGAGCAACCTGCAGCGCCAAGACAGGTAATTAAAAACGTACACTCAGGGCTGATGTACCCACAGACCATGGTGGGTAGTAGTAAAGGTGTAATGGTGAATGTGCACGTATGACGTATGGTATATGGGCGAGAAGATTGTGGGACAACAATCAATTAAAAACAAAACCTCAGTCCGTATGGGTCCGTAGACGTGACAGACCCTGGATGTGAGCCCTAGCTAACAGAAATGCTACAACAGGAATGCTACGAATGAAATGCTATGACAGAAAAAAAGAGACAGGTAGCAAAACAAACCCTCAGGGCTAGTGTACCCACAGACCGTGGTGGGTAGACGTACAAGTGTAATGAAATGAGCGTGCATCGTATGACGTATGGTATATGGGTGAGAAGATTGTGGGACGACAATCAATTGAAACAAAACCTCAGCCCGTATGGATCCGTAGACGTGGTAGATCCTAGATGTGAGCCCTAGCTAACAGAAAAGCTACGACCGGAAAAAAGCTACGAATGAAATGCTACGAATGAAAAAAGCTATGACAGGAAACTTACGACAGAAACGCTATGAATGAAAGCTACAACAGGAAAAATGCTACAACAGGAAAAATGCTGCGATAAGAAAATGCTACGACAGGAAAATGCTACGACAGGAAAATGCTGTGACAGGAAAAAACTACGATAGGAAAATCTGCAACAGGAAAGTGCTACAACTGGAAAATGCTACGAATGAAATAGTAACATTGTACAGAAACCCAATAGGAGAAAACTAATGCAGAGATATAGAGAATCACTGAAAGGGGACTAAAAGAGTAGAGCTCTGAATGTGGAGAACACATGTAGAGAGCACCAACTGTTGGGGGAAATGTGTACGCCAAGCACCATCAACAGCCTGGAGCATATGTGTACACTATATTGTCAAAAGTATTGGGACACCTGCCTTTACATGAACTTTAATGGCATCCCAGTCTTAGTCTGTAGGGTTCAATATTTGGTTGGGCCACCCTATGCAGCTATAACACCTTCAACTCTTCTGGGAAGGCTGTCCACAAGGTTTAGGAGTGTGTCTATGGGAATGTTGGACCATTCTTCCAGAAGCACATTTCTGAGGTCAGGCACTGATGTGGATGAGAAGGCCTGGCTTGCAGTCTCTGCTCTAATTCATCCCAAAGGTGTTCTTCTCAGATTGAGGTCAGGCCAGTCAAGTTTCTCCACCCCAAACTCACTCATCCATGTCTTTATGGACCTTGCTTTGTGCACTGGTGTGCAGTCATGTTGGAACAGGAAGGAGCCATCCCCAAATTGTTCCCACAAAGTTGGGATCATTTTATTGTCCAAAATGTCTTAGCCTTAAGAGTTCCCTTCACTAGAACCAAGGGGCCAAGCCTAACTCTTGAAAAACAAAGCCTCAATCATCCACAAAACATGCCTCATCAGTTATATTTTTTAATTCAAACATTCTCTAGATTTTTGATAATATTTCACATTTCATACTTGTTTTCTCATTGGGAAAGCTTGTTAAATGAATCCACACTACTTCATTGCATACATGACACTAATTAGATAATCTAGGCAGCTATAACAGATGTGGTCCACTGGGATTTGGATGCAGTGACTGCAAAGTTTCTAAATTTAAATTGTGAGATGACAGCTTTACGAATTCTATAAAAGCCCAACTGAATTCAAGAGAAAAACACTGTGACAAGAGTCACACTAATATCCACATGGCCTCTGTGAATTACATTTTTTTTAATTTACGGTATTCAGACTAAATCAAATATTTTAGGAATTGTTAATGTTGCAAGACATAAATCCAAGCCATGAGTTCATCTCCCAAGAATGTCTCGGTAATGGTTAGCAATTTTGTTCTAGTGGGGCTTATTGAGATTGAATCATTTCGATATGTATGGGCATTTTTGGCTCTTGCATTATTTTCAGTCACATTGTTTATGACTTCTATGATTGTCTATGTAACCTGGACAGAGAAAAGCTTGCATGAACCTATGTACACCTTTATATGCATCTTGGTTATAAATGTGATGTTGGGGAACTCATCATATTTTCCCAAGTTGGCCATTGACTTGTTCTCTGGATGCTCAACCATCTCCCTTGCAGGATGTCTCTGTCAATCTTTCTGTATCCAGCTTTATGCGTGTGCTGAAATATATACTTTTACGGTAATGGCATATGATCGATATTTGGCTGTAGGCCACCCTCTGAGATACCACACTCTGATGACCAACATTACAACTCAAAAAATATCACTTGTCATATATGTTTTCAATGGAGGGTTAATAACCATAAGTATACTGTTGACATCAAGGCTAACTTTTTGTGGGGTAAATATCAATAATGTCTATTGTGAGATCATGTCTCTACAACCGCTTGCTTGTAGCGATATAACAGTTAACACTATCTTTGGAACAACTCTTACCTTGTTCATGGTGATTCCCTGCGTGCTTGTAATAATGTATTGTTACATTAGAACAGTGATCATCTGTCTGAAGCTTTCGGCAGAATCCTCTCAGAAAGCTATACATACATTAATGACTCATGCATTGGCCTTCTCTATTTATTTTGTCACCCTCTTGTTCCTTACTTTGAGGTACAGGCTAAACAGAGGTCTTGTGTCAACAGCATTTGATGTTATCATACCTTTGCTTGGTACCGGCATCGCCACTTCTGCAAACCCTCTGATCTATGGGATACGGACCAAAGCTCTCAGAGAAAAAATTGTATGCATCCTCCATAAAATGGTTGGCAAAACAAAATAAAAAAATACATTTTATTTATAAATCAGACTGATGTTACCAGTGGAGAGGGTCTGAGACCTCATGGTAATGTCACTATTGAGTCTGAGAAACACCCTAGTTCAGAGTTTGAGCAGGAGAAGCAAGAGAAGGGCTGTGAGCCAAGGTTTGGAGTGTTCCTGAGGAGGGTTTGTATGTCTGGAATTTCACCTTGTCTGATCCCTCAATGTCTACCTCTACTTTACCTGAGGGTGAATCTGCCACTTCTACCCCAGCTTATGCTATGCCATTGGGTAAGAAGGAAAAACATACGAGACCTAATTGGAGAGACAATGTTGTGCACCGAGACCTTGCAACTCACAGCCCCATACCGCTGCCCATGCTCTGTCACAAAATATGTCATTCAATGCCTTTCTGAAACGTTCACATGATTCTTATTTGAGTTGGACAATCCTCTAAAGATTCAGAAGTATTTAAAATTTCTGTGGCAAATGAGCAAGCGTGTTTCTAGAGACTATGGATTTAAGTTTCCATATGTCCCTGAAGTGATCTTCGACAGACTGAGAGTCAGTGTTGCCATCAGGGCTTTGAGAAAGAAGTATACGAATATCTTGGTGATCCTAAGCCATTCCAATATGCAAAGTTGTCACTGGTGTTTGCTGACAAATATCATAGTTCCGATATTTGGAACAGCATGCTATGGAGGAAGTTAGTAACTGATTCAAGGTACACTGTTTGATGTCTAGCCGGCTGTTGGCTGTATATGTTCCCTCAGCACTATTTTACTTTCTGGAGAAATGTTGTCATTCTTTGCTGTTTCAAGGAAAGTATATCTGGAGTGGCATTTATTTTTACTATGGGCCCACAGTTACTTCTGTTACCATGAATTTGTTGCTATGTTACCTTTTTTGCACATTTATAACATCTTTGAAAAGTGCCTTACCCTCTGATTAGTGGTATATCTTCCAAGGCATCTGGTTCCTTCTTTGTGGGTTCATCTTGTGTATGTTATATGTGTCCCCGCATCCACTTGAGTGCCTGTTTCTGTGCTGCTGTCAGGGCTGGGCTCAGCCCTTCCTTCTCAAAGCTGGCCGCTCAACTGTCAGCTAATTGTCAGCTCCTTTCTCTCCACAGTGACTCACTTGTTGATGATATCCTGCTCGTCAGACCTGCCTACTTAAGCCGTCCAGCCCAGATGATCTCTGCCTTCGCCTTGGTCACATCTCTAGAGACGCTCTCCTGTGTTCCTGTTAAAAACTTGCTTGGCTGACATTCCTTCTGGCTCCAGATCCTGCTTTCTGTTCTACTATCTGACTATCCATTCCAGTTCCTGAACTCTGGCTATGTTTTGACTACATTTACTCTGTTTACCCTTTTAATATTATTATTAAACAAGTGTGATTTAACTGTACTTCTGTCTCAGTCTGATTCATGGTTTCTGACAGCTGCCTTGTGTTGCTTCCGCACTCCTGTCCTAACGACTAGGTTTTTTATATTGTACCAAAGCTCCCGAAGAAGCATTCAATCGCGAAACATGTTGCACTATATCAAGCTACTCTGAACTGTATCAAGCTATCTTGGGTTTTGGCATCTCCCGAGGTTCAACTGGTACAACTATGTCTGATTGGGGTTCTAACTGGCCCATGACAAGTAACTGTCTGTAGCTTGGTGATTGTTATGTAAATTGTGTATTGTTCTTTTTTTTTTTTTATTAATAATTTTGTATATGGTCTTTGTTACTGAATAAAATATTTATTTTTAAACACATTCTTAAATGTTGGTGTCTAAAATGTATATAAAAAAAATGTATATATTCCCCCACTATCTATTATACATACTAAATATTATAGTTGTATTTTGATCTGGTGGATACTGTAATATCTATAAGGACCTTTTAGTCATCAAAAGACCAGAATATCTAAATGTGGAGTATAGTTTGACCATCCTTGATCAAGATGTGAGCATGTTGCATGTTCTGGACCCCAGATACTACTAGAGAGTTTGCATAAGAGGACCTTTTCTGATACCTGGAGTTTGCCACTTGAACATTGCAGTCCTGTGTACCTCTGAACTGGAGGAACAATGCAAAAACTTGATAAGTTGCTGTGGGAAATGTGTTTTCAAGTAGAGCCCTTAGTCACCTTGATTTTTTGAATGCTAGAAAAGAAACTTCAGAGATTCATGGGCTGGTAGTGGTAGGCCCCAATGTCATTTATTGTTAGGATGTGTTCTTAATGTTTTCTTTTACAGTGGGCAGACAGCCTACAATCATGTAGTGTTGGGCGAACAGTTAGAGAAGAGCAAAAGTTCGGCCCCAACAATAACCTGTCCGGCAAACATCCCACTGAGTGCCCCACAATGCACTGCACGCTTTACAGTGCATTCTAGGGCCTTATTCGGTTAGAAATATGTCAGTACAGAGTGGTACTGTGGACATAACTCAATTAAATGTGCCTCGTTCTCAATACCATAGCATTTGTGGATATGGGAAGAAGCTGGACTTTAATGGCACAACAAACTCAGATAGAGATAAAACATTTGATTATTTTATTAAAAGTACAACATTTTAAAAAATATAGGACATTGGTATTAACACACAATGTTTTAATAAACAACAATATACATTGCTGGTATCACCATCAGCCCTTGTGATTGGCTAAGAAGCGCCAGAATGACCACAGCATAAAAAAAAGCATGAAATGGGTTCCTAATACTGCAATACCCAATGGTGGCTGCTTAGAGGTGTGGTGCTATCCATCGATTGTTAAAGTTACTGCCCACGTTTCAGATTCATATGAGAAAATGTGTGTGTGACAGACTCACCCAGGACAGAGGCTTTTGGAGGGGACCGGATGCTAGCCTCTTGCCTACCGATTATGGGCCCTGGCATTTGGTGAAACGGTGCGCTTTGTGAGCTGTATGCCTGGGGACCCTTGAGGTGGTGTTATTTTGAATTTGAGTCCTTGTCCCCCAGGACACACAGACTCTGGGAACCCTTTGTATGCCAAATTGGAAAGTGACTGGGAGGGTATGTCTTGGATTGCTTAAAATGGGACAGTAATATTTATCCACAATATCTCCCAGGATATATGTAAAGACTATTCTTGGTTTGTTGATTCTGAACTCAACATGTTAGTTGAGAGAGCTGATCACATTGGCCTCTAAAACTGGGTAGGAGCCGGACAGTCTACTCCTACTATAGTTTGTTGCCTACTAAGCTGAGAAGGGGGAGATCACTGTTTGTATTGTTAATTGTAATTAGCTTGTGCTATTGTGAGAAGGTGTCCTGTGTTTATACTACTGTGTGAAGCTCGGTGACCACAAGTCTGACCTGTAGTGAAATCCTGATTAATCATAACAATGCTCAGGAGGGCACGGAGTCACATCGGCTGCTTTAAGGGATTAGTTAATTAGCTTATGTTAATTCTGTTTCTGGTTACATATGTATTGTTGGAGTAATATGAGCAGGAGGGGGGAACCTCCTCTTCTACTGTATATAAGACTTGTAATTTTGGTTCTAATAAAGAGTCCATGTCAGCAGCTAAACAAGTATCGTCTTGTTTTGTGCTTGTGAGCGGTTGGATTATCTGATATCTATATTCAGACTGGGAGGAAGTGGTATATGACGAAAGCACTCTAGCGGAGTGTGGGACGTTTCGTCACAGTGTGGATGTGTGACTGAGTATAACAGTCAAAATAGGAATCCTGGGGTCACCGTTTACCAGACAGTAAACATTCAGTCACAGTGTGCTGTTCTGTGTGTCTTCTCAGCCTGGAATTACCCACTAGATACAGGGCTGTAGAGGTATGTATTCCCCGGAAGAAGCTCATGCTGATTTGGCAAAACATGTCGGCTGTCACGACACCATGTGAGTTTGTACTCACTCATTACAATTGATCATGTGATCTATTTTGACACTTATCTATTTGTGGCAAAACTTTGTGGTCTTATAGTTATGATTAAGCACTATTGAGAGTGTGAAATTCATCAGCTATTCATCTTGTACACTGCTGCTGTAATGAACTTTTGCTACTTTTCACAATAAAGGTGTTCGAATTGGAGTGCGGCTGTCCAGAGTTTCTTCATTATCACATGCTGAGCCTGCACCTGCAGCTTCCACCTTGAGCAGGGTGTTACCTCAACACACCTACCTGGAGCGGTAACCATCTCTTCCAGTCGTCAACTCTGTTGCAATCCTGCACGTCTGCACATGCTCAATGGACTCCCTGAGAACTGTGGCATCCATCTTGAGAAAGGCACGCTGAGTTGCTGCAATAGAGATCAGACCGGATGAGTGGACATCGCTCCAGACCCAGAGCAAGATTGGAGTTACTATCCCTGCCCCCGACTGACTCTCAGTGCACTGCCTGGATGAGTGAGCAGGTCATCTGCTGTCATCACGGACGCATGCCTAAATTGACAAAGGCTGGATGAGCGGACCTGCCGTTCCATGATCTGCTTTACTAGTGCCACACTTTACATTCACAGTGAACTCTTGATGGTCACACACAGTTTACTAACTTTGGTGTTCCACTAAGGACTGCTATCAGTGATATTGAGACTATGTTAATTATACCTGACCTCACTGAATACGTACCTCTACAGCCCTGTATCTAGTGGGACATTCTAGGCTGAGAAGACACACAGAACAGCACACTGTGACTGAATGTTTGTTGTCTGGTAAACGGTGACCCCAGGTTCCCTTTTTTGACTGTTATACTCATGTAGTCACACATCCACACATTTGCTCATATGAATCTGAAACCTGGGCAGTAACAATTGACCAGACATCTTGTCGATCCTTATTTCATCAAACAAAATCAGTGTATCATTTTATGGACTATGAGTGTGATATGTGTTTATGAGCGGTTCTGACTGTTGCAGCTGAATTTTGAATAAACAACGTTGTCTTTTTTTTAACTCTGAGGTGCCGGTGGTGGGAATTTTTTCCCCAGTTTTTTGTATTACCATTTGTAATTTTGTATTAAAGTTCCCATATCTTTTAGGTGAGGTTATTCCCCACCTTGTTCCTTTTGTGTTTAACTCTTTGACTACCTGGATCACACTTTGATTGGTGAGTCAGCAATTTTAAGGGATGCTGTGCTTGCTCATACATTGAGCTTTTCAGTGTTTACACCCTAGCGAGTTATTGGCAATCTCTTTGTTTTTTTGCAGGTGGTGATATCCAGTACATAGTCCTGCTCGACATATTTTGCGACAAACGCGCTTCTTTAGGAGCTTAAGGGTTAAAATTGGGTTGAGTAAAAAAATATAATCAATACCACATGAAACCAAAATAGACAAAAAAATACACAAGCTTGCCATAACAATGGCTGAACTCACAAAGGTATATAATATATTTTAAAAGCGTGCGTAGAGAGGAGGTGGTCGGGCAGGAGGGACAGCCACCCTCAGAGATGGATATGGGGACACACCTACGGACAACTGCACAGGTTGGTGTGACATGGTATTCTAGGAGATAAAGCTGGTAGACACAGTGTCTAAACACTGGTAATCTACGTACATATATACTAGTAGTGTCTCAACACCGGGAAAAGAGGTAAGTATCCACTTCTTACAGAGCTATGGGTAAATCTTTCTAAAATGGTAATGGGGAATAATGAATCAACTGTGTAGAAGGGAGACCTACTCAGCTTTAGGGATGAGCCCGATGTTCGACTCGAACATCGGGTGTTCGCCTGTTCGCTGAATAGCGAACAGTTCGGGGTGTTTCCCTTAATATCCATACCAGACTTGAAGGGCCTGGCATGAAATTTGGGGGGACCCCCACGCAATTTTTTTTTTTCAATTTTGGTTCAGGGTTCCCCTTAATATTCACACCAGACCCAAAGGGTCTGGTAATGGACTGTGGGGGAATCCCATGCCGTTTTTTTTCAATGACTTTTATGTGTATTGCCGGGACCGACAATTCATTATAGCCGCGAGTACTTTTAAAAGACTTTTTTTTTCCTTTAGAAAAGTAATTTTTGCTCTCGGACTGTTCTAAACACGGGAAACATGCGTCCCATTTACAGGCATACTATAGACACCCCCCAGGTACGAAATTTAAAGGAATATTTCACTTTTATTGTTTCACTTTAAACATTATTAACCGCTTCAATACAGGGCTTTTAAACACCCTTCCTTACCAGAGCACTTTTTTGCGATTCGGCACTGCGTCGCTTTAACTAACAATTGCGCGGTCGTGCGACATTACACCCAAACAAAATTGACGTTCTTTTTTTCCCACAAATAGAGCTTTCTTTTGGTGGTATTTGATCGCCCCTGCGGTTTTTATTTTTTGCGCTATAAACAAAAGAAGAGCGACAATTTTGAAAAAAAACACAATATTTTTTACTTTTTGCTATAATAAATATCCCATTTTTTTAAAAAAAAACAATTTTTTTCCTCAGTTTAGGCCGATACGTATTCTTCTACATATTTTTGGTAAAAAAAATCGCAATAAGCGTATATTGATCGGTTTGCGCAAAAGTTATAGCGTCTACAAAATAGGGGATAGATTTATTGAATTTTTTTATTTTATTTTTTTACTAGTAATGGCGGCGATTTGCGATTTTTTTTTCGTGACTGTGACATTGCGGCGGACACTTCGGACACTTTTGACACATTTTTGGAACCATTCACATTTACACAGCGATCGTTGCTATAAAATTGCAATGATTACTGTGTAAATGTGACTGTCAGGGAAGGGGTTAACACTAGAGGGCGCTGGAGGGGTTAATGTGTGTCCCTAATAGGAGTGATTCTAACTGTAGGGGGAGGGGACTTAAGGGGAGGAGACCGATCATGTGATCCTCTGTACTGGGATCACATGATGGGTCTCCTCCCCGCTGACAGGACGGGGAGGTGTGTTTTTACACACACAGCTCCACGGTCCCGCCCGGTCCCGTTGTTTTAACGGGCAATCGCGGGTGCCCGGCGGACATCGCGGCCGCCGGGCACTCGCACCGGGTCCCGAGCGATGCCGCGGGCGCGCGCGCGCGCCGCCGGCGTCGCGCGCGCGCCCCCCAGGCGGCCGGGAATCCGAGGACGTCATATGACGCCCACCCAGGATGGTAGATCCACCTTGTGGGCGTCATATGACTATGGCCGGGTATTGAACTGGTTAAAATCACTACTCCCGAATGCCCTTTATTGAGAGGAGGACTTGTTACCTGACATTATGGGTTTTGATGCCCATGGCTTCTTATATCATTATCATTATTCATACAGAATTGGGTATAGAGGCTTAGGTTTAGAGCCGGAAGCCTGAGATGAATGAAATAGATGTTTCTTAAAGGTAGAAGGAGGAGATGGCTTTTGTACCACTGATTTAGCCTTTTTCATGAGCAGTATTGGAGTATTCTTACCCACAGTCACTTTCTGGATTTAATCATCTAATTTAAGAGCCCCCCCTTAAAGGGTAAGTGCTTAGCCTGCTACTTGCAAGGTAGCTCCATTGACCAACACTTCAACAAAAGGATTATGTACAGGTCAAAAAATAATAAGCCCAAACGAGATAGTTGTTGATTAGAGTTTTTCAAGGCTTCCACCAAGAAGCTAAGTGCATGAGGAAAATCTTCTGGGAATTTGCTTAATTCGGCTCAGAACCCTTATCCTTTAGTATCCATTGAGCCCACACCTTGAAGACCTGAAACACACCCACATCTGCAACCATAGGCTGCAAGGCCATCCCAACCAAAGAAAACTAAGCCTTAAATAAGGTTTCCAGGTGATTATCCATAACATCTTTCAACACCGGCACCTCATCAACAGGGACCATCAGGGTTATGTTGAGATAGCAAACTGCAGGATCCACAGCTGCCACTTTTTGGCAAATGTCTCTTTCACATGGGGTGTACTATACAATACAGTTATGTGAGGGCTTTGTTTACCCTCCAAGAGGATGCACTGGTGTTACATGCATCCCAAGGCAGGAATTCCTATTAATGTCAATTGGGACATAGTGGCTGTATGGACATGGCCGCTGTGTCCCAATATGACTAGCGTATGTGTGTGGGTGCGTGTCCCAGAATGCAGACAGTATGAGTTTGGAGACATGCACCCACACGGTTTTCATCTGCTGTTGTGTTCCAATTGACATCAATGGGACTTCCTACACAGGGATACACAGAACACCTATGCGTCATCTTGTAGGTGAACATGGCCCTGAAAGGGCATACAGTATAGTACATCCCATGCAAACAAGGCCAAACTCGCTTTCCATAATGCATTGTTGAGCAAATCGCTTGGCCTCTCAGGGTGAGACCAATCTGCACACAACATTTCCTGTAGGTGAGGATAAACAGGGACTTGTGGCAGCCGACAATGATGCCAGGATCCCAAACTGGTGGCCTTTTCAGCAGGAAGTTCCAGGAGCTGCAACTTCAAGTTGGTCTAAACTACCTCTGCCAGGAAACCAGTAAATGGCCATTGAGTCAGTGACAATTCCAGGCCTTTGGGTTCCTCAGGGGCAACCTCCTGAAAACCTGTTTTCACTTCCCCTTCCCCAACTAGCAGATCCTCAGCCGTTTCTTCCTCCATTAGGAGGGAGGAGGGAATGGAAAGCATTTATGTTTGCAACCTAAGTGGTGCAAACCAGAAAGGACACCAGAAAGCTGATGTTGGAGACTGGCAATAGCCAATGTAAATTCTTCTGTGGACACAATGGGGCCTAAGGAAGGAGCACTAGATAGGTTTGAAACCCCAGATAAGTGGCAACCACCTGGAACTAGCTGACCCCCAGGGGAGATATTCAAAGGGAAGCTATGGCTAGCCCCCCCATAAGAATTTGGGAACTGTACCCCCCCCCCCGTTTCACCACCTAACTAGATGCATTGAGACATGGCCTACTGACAAAGAGTTGGCTCTGATAGTAACATTATAGTCCACAGGCAGCTGAGAGGGGCAAGTGCTAACACCACCCATCAAAATGTACCACCACCCCAATGATAGCTTTATAGCCTGGGGAGAACATAAAAGGATTGCTGATTGACTTAATTTAGCAAATGCTCCACCAGGCATTGGTAGCACCACTGAGTCCATTGTGCCTCAGGGACTGTTCCTCCTGAGCCAGTGCATGGAGAAGTTTCTAAGATGAACTGCATAGGAGCACATGCACCTTGTCTAAAGTAGTCAAGGAGGATGGAAGAATGCGCTCCACCTAATCAGATGGTGGCAACACCCTTACCTGCCCCTACTGAATTATGCTCTAGTGGTGTAGTGCTTGAGGCAGTTTTAAAATAGTGCTTCAGCACAGAAAAAAAAGGAGCCAAAGAAGGAATAAGGACAGACAAAAGGGGCATAGTTCAACTATTACCACACTGGGGATGATCACTCTGGATTCGTATAACATCCCACCAGCACACCAGGCAATATAGAATCAAGGTACTCTTACCAAATGTACTATGTAAATGCACATGGACCCAATTAGGGATAAAAGTGAGACACTGATCCGACCAATCCGAGACTCAATCTGGGGCTGTATGCTGATCAGGAAAGATCCAGGATATCCTTGGGTTGAAGATGCAGCTTTAAGCAGGATGTATTTATACAAGTGTAATGCCCAAAATAAAGAAAGGGATGTGATCTAAGTGTACACTGTTATCTTCATTTATTTAAAAGCAAAAATTTTAACATCAAAATAAAACATGCTCTCATAAGAGCAATGCACTATATGTGTATTCTGAGGGTAACAAGTCTCTGAAGCTCCAAGGCAAAAAGAGATACACTAAAGCGCGATGAAAGTATACAAAAAAAGTTCAAAACAACCAAAGGCTATTAGCATTGGTAGAGAGCACGGTGTACGACCGCTGTATGCAATGATGGGACGCGGGTGACGCGATAGCTCCTCGGGCTTATATGCAAGTTATTGCCATAAAAAGTGTTTGGGGACCCGAGTCCTGCCCCAGGGGACACATATTAATGCATAAAAAAAAGTTTTTTAATAATGCTTAAAGTGAAACAATAAAAATGAAATATTACTTTATATATCGTGCCTGGGGGGTGTATATAGTATGCCTGTAAAGTGGCGCAGTTTTCTCGTGTTTAGAACAGTACCACAGCAAAAATTAATTTCTAAAGGAAAAAAAGTAATTTAAAACTAATCGCGGCTGTAATGAATTGTCGGGTCTTGGCAATATAGATAAAACTCATTGAGAAAAATGTCATGCGTCCCCCCCAGTCCATTACCAAACCCGTTGGGCCTGGTATGAATATTAAGGGGAACCCTGAACCGAAGTTTAAAAAAAAAATTGTGTAGGGGTCCTCTCAAAATTCATACCAGGCCCTTCAGGTCTGGTATGGATATTAAGGGGAACTCTGCACCAAATGTAAAAAAAAATGGCGTAGGGATCCCCCCAAAATCCATACCAGACCCTTCAGATAACTTGCATATAAGCCTTTAAAATTAGCACTTTTGGTTTTTCATGTTAGTGTCCTATAGACTTTAATGGTGTTCCGTGGCTTTTCGAATTTGCCGCAAGCACTGCATGATGTTTGCTGTTCGGCAAACAGGCGAATACTCAATGTTCGAGTTGAACTTATGTTCAAGTCGAACATCTGGCTCATCCCTATACATAAGTGATTAAGGCAAGTCCCAATAAATCCATTTTTTATTAAAGATGTGCATTATCATAGAGGGTATGATGAATTATTTCAGAAAGTTTAATCATTTCCATCCTAGATAAGACCTGTGGCCATAGAAGGATGTTTGACCTCCAATTATATGCAATCATCAATTGGATTGAAGTAAATAGTGAGTGCAGCAGTCTGTTGCATGATGTAGGAATATTTGGTATAGTAGCATATAGAAGGCATATTTGAGGTATAAGATTAATTGTTTTACCTGATGTATTTTTAATTCTGCAGCTTACCATTTTGGTTTTAGAAATTTGCAGCTCCAGAAGATGTGTGTAAAAGTTCCTTGTTCTTTTCAATCTTATTTTATTGAGAGTGAGAAAAAAGATAGTGTGTTATCAGGTTACAAAATATAATATACATGTAACTTACATACAGCACTGAGGTAAACCTTAACGGAATATGCACGGTCAGAGGCATCTTATCGTACGCATTCCTATTGTAACAGTGGTGCATCGCTATATAATTTCATGCCACAAAGAAGAGTGACTAACAACATCTGTGCGGGTATCAACCCACAGTTTTATTCCAGCTGAGCACTGATCTATGGTGTAATGAGGTCCATCCTGATCGGGATGGTATGCTGTAGGGATCCCTCGTTGACTTAGGGTATACATCTAGTTCACAGATCTATACTGGGCATATGACCTCAGTTCGTATGGGTTCAGTATGGGAGGGAGTGCAGATAGGGATAGAGAAGAAGGGTAAGATCAAGCAAGAGATAAGGGAGGTTAAAGATCACTCCAGCATGGCTACTCGGTAGGTGAGGTTGTGTCATCAGCAGCCCATAAAGTGAAGTCTTCGGAGTAACGAAACATTGACCATGAGGTCCAAGTGATGGAGAACTGTTCCTCCTTCCCGTTTTCCTGCGCCAACAGGCGCTCTAGATCTCTTATCTGATCCACTTCAACAGCCCAATCTCCCATGGAAGGTGTAGCCACTGTTCTCCAATGACGGGGGATCACCGTCCTGGCTGCGGCCAGAAAGTGACGCAATATGTCTTTTTTGATTAACTTGAGGGGTCCTGGGATCATAGATAGGAGGGCTGTCTCCGGTGTGTGCTTAATTGAGGTCGCCATCAGCCTGCAGTACAAGTCAAAGACCCTCTGCCAGAGCTTCCTAATGGGAGGAGGGTAAGACCACCAAATGTGGAGCATTGTCCCTCTGGAGGACAGGCATCGCCAGCAAGTATCTGGCAAAGAGGGGTTGAATCGTTGTATAGTCGTTGGGCATCTGTACCATCTTGTCAACAGATTAAACCCTTTTTCTTGAGACTTAGTTGCTAGGGAAATCTTATGCGTCAGGATGAAGCACTTTTGCCAATCTGCAGGTGAGATAACGGAAAATTGTATACTTACCTTTCCGTAATTTTCCTTTCCTGTCGCATCTTCATGGCAGCATACACTCTGGGTTGTGGCTCCGCCTCTACGACCTGATAGGACCACATAGCTATAAGATGACGATACGGCCCCCGCCCCAGTATTCTCTGTATATATGAGTCACCTCAAAAAAAAGGGTGGGTCGTTGTATGCTGCCATGAAGATGCGACAGGAAAGGAAAATTACGGAAAGGTAAGTATACAATTTTCCGTTTTCCTGTCGCATCATGGCAGCATACACTCTGGGGAGTAACTCGCAGACAGGGTGGGTAGTGCATCAATAAGCAAAATTTTATTCGCAAGGAATGGCAGAGTTGGCTTGAATAACAGATTTTCCGAAGTTTACAGTTGACAAACGGGCAGAATCAACTTTGTAATGGTCAATAAAGGTGTTCCTGGAGGACCAGGTGGCCGCTTTGCAGATAGTTTCCGCTGACACCCTACAATAGGCTGCCCATGAGGTTGCCACTGCCCTGGTGGAATGCGCCTTCAGCCCCTTGTGGAATCTGTGTGGAGCCTAGCGAGTAGACCTTCTTAATGGTCTTTACTAGCCATGAGGCGATGGTGCGGGCCGATGCTGGCTGACCCTTCCTGAACCCATGAGGGATTATTAGGCGATTCTCTGACTTTCTGATGGGTTCTGAGGCTGCAAGATATTTGAGGATGTTGCCTCTGACATCCAGGGGGTGTGGATCACCCTGGTCGGTAGTGAGTGCTGGCAGATTGATCTCCTGGTTAAAGTGGAATGATGAAGAGACTTTAGGGATGAAGCGGTCTGAGGGTCTTAGGACTACCCTGTCCGGGAAAACGACCAGATAGGGGTCCCTGGCCAGTAAAGCTTGCATTTCTGAGACCCTCTTTGCTGAGGCTATGGCAATCAGGAATGTCACCTTCAGCGTTAGGTCCCAGAGGGAGATGTTTTCTAACGGGAAGAAGGGTTCCCTGGATAGGGCCTCCAAGACGACCGACGGGTCCCAGGTCGGGAAGGAAGGTCTTCTGGGAGGTCTCAGTTTAAGACAGGCCTTCTGAAATTGGATAATGAGGGGGTCTAGCGCCCACCTGGTTCCGGTCAGGGCGGACAGAGCTGACACCTGCACCTTCAGGGTACTGGAGCCGAAGCCTCTGTCCAGGCCTGCCTGCAGGAATTCCAGGATCTGCGGGGTTGATATAGAGGACAGGTTCCACCCCTGCTGATGGGCGAAGGAAGAGAATCTATCCCAGACTCGCCGGTAGGTGGAGTTTGTGGTAGGCTTCCTGGCCTGGAGGAGTGTATCCACCACCCTAGCGGAGCAGCCCTGCTCTAGATATCTAGACCTCTCAGTCTCCAAGCCGTCAGGTGCAGTTTCTCCGGACTCGGATGGAGCAGCTGGCCCTGGGAGAGCAAGTCGGCTGACTGCGGGAGAGGGAGAGGGTCTGCTGTGTTTAGCTGAAGGAGGGTGGTAAACCACGGCCTCCTGGGCCAAAAGGGGATCACGGCCACTACCAGCGCCAATGACCTCTTGAGCCTCAGCAGGAACCTCGCTATCAGAGGGGTCGGAGGGAAGATGTACCCGAGGCGAAAGTCCCAGGGGTGCTGGAGACAGTCTGTCCCTTCGGCAGAGGGGAAGGGGACTCATGACAGGAACCTCTGGCATTTCGTGTTCTCCGGAGTCGCTGCCAGATCTATGTCCGGAGGACCCCAGGTTCTGGAGATAAGGTCGAAGGCCTGCGGACTCAGGGACCACTCGTTGTTTGAGAGGAACCTCCTGCTGAGGGAATCGGCCAGGAGGTTCTCGACACCGGGGATGTAAGCTGCTCTTAGGTCCCGGAGATTCTGCTGTGCCCACTCCATGACGGGGAGAACCTCCCGCATCATGGACGAGCTCCTGGTACCCCCCTGCCTGTCGATGTAGGCGACAGCAACCTTGTTGTCCATCCTCAGGAGAACATATTTGCCCCTTAGGAGAGAACCGAGGGCCAGGAGGGCTTGGAAGGCCGCCCTCATTTCCAGAATGTTGGACACAGCGGCTCGTGCCTTGAATGGCCAGCGGCCCTGGACTGCATGGTGTAGTTAGTGGGCCCCCCACCCCTCCAAACTGGCATCCGTGGTAATTATCTCCTGAGGGGGGGTGACAATGTGCCTGCACCTGTCCAGGTTGCTCGGTCGGGTCCACCATCCCAGGGACTGCCTGGCCTCCTGCGAGATGTGGATGGGTTGAGACATGGACGAGCCGTTCCATTGACTCAGGAACGAAAGCTGTAGGGGCCTTGAGTTCCACTGAGCCCACTGAACCATTGGGATGGTAGCTGATAGAGAGCCTAGGAGGCTGAGGCACCCCCTGGCTGGGAGGGATGCAGCATGGATCGCTCTCCTTACTTTCTGGGTCAGCAGAGGGACTTTCTCTGGAGGTAGTTCTATTGAGTTTAACCGGGTGTCTAGTACAGCCCCCAGGAAAACCATCCTTTGAGAGGGCTGAGCGTTGCTCTTCCCCCAATTTATGAGCCAACCCAGCCCTTGGAGCGTGGAAACTAGGATCTCCCGGTGCTGGGTAAGGGATTCTAGGCTGTCTGAGAGGAGGAGGATATCGTCTAGGTAATGATGCACCCTGAGGCCTCTCTCTCTCAGGGAAGCTATTACCGGGAGAAGGACCTTGGTGAAGGTTCTGGGAGCCGTGGAGATCCCGAACGGGAGGCATCGGAACTGGAAGTGCCTCTGGTCTATGGAAAAACGGAGGAACCTTTGGAATAGGATATGGATAGGGACGTGAAGGTAAGCGTCCTGTAGGTCCGCGGACAGCATCCAATCTTCTCGATTTATGGCCTGGAGGATAGATTGGAGGCTTTCCATTTTGAATGGCTCCACCCGGATGGAGAGGTTGAGCCTCTTCAGGTCCAATACAGGGCGCAGGTCTCCTGACTTTTTCCTGACCAGGAATAGAGGGGAGTAGAACCCCCGACCCCTTTGGGAAAGGGGTACTTCTACTATTGCCTCCTTGAGGAGCAACTCCTGGACGTAGTCCATCAGTAGCACCCTTTTCTCCCGGGATGACGGGGGTTTGGTTGGGCAAAAGTGATCCCCCGGGGGCCGCCCTTTGAAGGACCACCTGTGCCCGAAACGGACGGTGGCCACCGTCCAGAGATCCTTGATGGCATCCATCCAAGCCGGCAGAAACTTTAGGAGCCTGGCCCCCATTACCACCGGCTGGACGGACGCACCTTCAAAAGGACTTCTGGTCCGCGGACGCAGAAGTCTTGGGCTTCTGAAACTTAGAGAAGGTCGCCTGGGGGTTCCTCCAGTTTCTCCTATATTCTTTGCCTGGCCTATAGGCCTTGGCGTCCCTATATTTATCCGGCAGGTTGCGCCTAAAGGGAGGAGGCCTCTGCTGCCTTGGTTTCCTGTCGGAGGGGATGAGCCCTGATTTGCCGCCGGTCACCTTCGATATGGCCGAATCTAACTTGGCCCCAAAAAGGTTTTCACCGTCGAAGGGGATGCGGCACCAGTTTGACTTTGAGGCGGGATCTGCTGCCCAAGGTTTCAGCTGGCCATAACCGAGGCCAGCATGGCCCTGGATGAGGAACTTATGGCGTCTACCGAGGCTTCCGCCACAAAATCCCCTGCGAGGCTCAGCTCCTGTAGGGCCCTAACGATCTTGTCTTGGTCAGCGCCCTCTGTCACAAGTTTCTCCGTGGAGGCTGACCAACTGGATATGGCCTTGCCCACGGCGGCCAATGCCACAGCTGGCCTACATGCGCCTCCTGCAGCTAGGTAGGCCCTCTTAAGATCGGTGTCTATCTTCCTATCCAAGACGTCCCGGAAGGTTACCGCGTCTTCAATAGGAAGTGTCACGTGGCGGGCTAGGTGCATAAGGGAAGCGTCCACCACCGGCGGGGTGACCAGGGGTTTTGCCTTTGGTTCCTTGAGCGGGTACAGTTTGGTGAGCCTGTTATTTAGGCTCGACTTTCTGTCCGGCTTCAGCCACTCTTCCCTAATCATGTCGTCCAGTTCCTCAATAAAGGGGAAGGCTTCCGGATCCCTTTTGAGATTGGGAAAATATTTTTTCCGTTTTTGAGGGGCTTCCTGGGGTTCCTCCCAGTTGATCGCCTCTTTGACCGACTTCACAAAGGGCTCGATGAGAGAAAAATCGAAGCCGGCTGAGGCCTCTAGCTCCTCTTCCTCTGACTGGGAGTCCAGCTCTCTGGACGTACTCGGGGGAGTGGGAGAGGCGGTTCTGATGGACATATCCGTGTCCGGGGCGGTCTGCGTGGCTGAGGCCGCAGGTTCCCTAGGCTCCTGGACTTTTTCCCTGGTGGCCTCCTCGAAGCACCTGCGACAGGCAAGCTTGTCCGGGAGAGCAACGGCCCCGCATATCCAGCAGGCATTGGCGGCTGGCCGGGGGGGGGGGGGAGCTGGTGAGCGACGTCTGCATGGAGACCTTCTGCGGTGGGAGTGGTTGTGGGAGCAGGATCTGCTGCGACTCCTCCTGTGGCTTCTCCTATGGCCTGAGCGACTCCTTCTCCTGCTGCGACTCGAGTGGCTCCGTCTGTGCCCCGAACGGCTTCTTCCGCGAGAGGTCTCCCTGCGTCTGGATTTTGATGATCTTGCGGACCTGGCAGGGCTAACCGTTTAGGCAGCGTTAGTTGGTCCTGCACTCTTTTTCGATCTTCTCTACTTACCCATTGCCGTCCCTCTTACCTATCACGTTGAAGGTGATCTGCTGGGGCAGTGGTCTCCATAGGGATAGAGAAAAGGCAGCCTAGCAACAATACAAAAATAGGCACAGTAAGAGGAAGGAAGGCAGAGGGAGCAGAGAGAAAGAGAAACGGAGAAAAGGAGAGCAGTATGCAGAGTGCACAGGGAAGGAGAGAGGGAGGAAGCAAAAGGCTAACTTACCTATTGAGGATGTGCTGGGATGTTCCTGGGATGATCTGTAGCTTGTTCTTGCTCCAAAACACTCAGGGGAATGGAAAAGGGAATCTGCACTTTTGAATTTGGCGACGGAAGAGCCGTGCCGCTCGCGCAAGCGCAGTAGAGTCGTACGGCCGCCGGCGCCATCTTGGAACCTGGAAAAGAGAACACAGGATGCTCATAGTTCGCAGTGCGCATGCGCGGAAGCGCCAGAACGCTCGGCGCTGCTAGGTAATAACGCACAGTGGGCAGTGGGACTACAGGGCCCAGGAGGACATACAGTAAGCGGCAATATAAGCGGCAGTACATAATAAGAAGCGCCTCAGCAGCAAGGGAACAGCAGAGATGGAGAAAAAAAAAAGACAGAGGACCACTGCAAGGTAAACAAAGCCTGTTTAAGGCTTATAACTGTAGTAAAGATGGCCACATACCTTTAAGCCTATTTAAGGCTTATCTTCTTATGGCAGTATTGGCAGTGCTTTAAAGACCTGTTTAAGGCTTATCACAGCAGGCAGGTGCAGCAGTACCCCTGAGATCACCAGAGTGGGGTGCCTTCCATTTAGCTTCGTTTAGAGGCTGTACCGGCAAGGACTTCCAAACCAGGAGAGGCTAGAACCTGGCTGGGGCGAAGCGGTAAGAGGGTGATTATCCGTGCGGTCCCAACAGGTGAGGAAAAATTAGAGAATACTGGGGCGGGGGCCGTATCGTCATCTTATAGCTATGTGGTCCTATCAGGTCGTGGAGGCGGAGCCACAACCCAAAGTGTATGCTGCCATGATGCGACAGGAAAAAGTGTTGTAAGTCTACTTCCCATTTCTGCGTATAAGGTGGAAGGTCGGGGGTAGATAAGTTCAATAGTAGGGAGTAAAGTAGGGATACCACGTGCGTCGGCGGATTAGGTTGTAACAGCAGTTCGTCGAAGTTAGATGGGTCAGATAGGATATCCGATATGGAAGAAAAGGAACGCATGTAGGACACAACTTGGCTTCTCTGCTGCCACATTGTTGGGTGCCTCAAAGCTGTCTGGGGAGGTGTGTTCGTTCTTAGAGATGGGTCCGCGCGAAGGCGTCTGTGGTTCTCCTTGTACCAGGGTCCGAATCTCCTCTCACTTACAGCTGGAGGGAAAGCCGGGGTCCCAAAGAAAGGAGTAATAGGGCCCTGTGATTTAAATATTTTACCAGCTGAGACTAAATGGTCCCATACCTGAAGTTTATGGCGGGTGAGAGCAGCGGAGAGAGCGGCGTCTTTAAGCTGGGCCATATGTGTCTACGGTAAAGCGCAAAGGTCGAACTCATTTAGAAGACTCTCCAGTTGAACCCAGAGTTTGGACGAGGAGTGATGAAACCAATCTACGATACGTGTGAGTACCGCCGCCTTGTGGTATACGGAGGCGTCTGGATCATATCGTATCCTGGGACGGTCCACCTTCCAAATAAATTTGGAGAAAACCTGATGGAGTTTCTTAAAAAATGAGGTGGGAATATAGATAGGGATGGTTTGAAAGAGGTATAAGAATCGAGGAAGAAAATCCATTTTCAAAGCATTCACCCTACTCAACCAAGAAAGCCATTTGGAAGCGTAAATAGTCAGGAGCAGAGGGGTAAAGTTACTGGCGAAGAGTTGAGAAGTGTCTGTCGGGATGTGGATTCCTAGGTAGCGAATGGAGGTGGAGCTTGTCTTGAAAGGGAAGGAAGATGAGAGTTGTTGGAGGGCCTCATTTGGGAGTGATATATTGAGGATTTCCGATTTACTATGGTTAACTTTGAAATTACTTACATCTCCATATCTCCGGAACTCCTGTATGATTGAGGGCAGGGATACTTGCGGATGAGTCACAAACATTAGCAAGTCATCCGCAAAGAGAGCAATTTTGGTATGGACAGGACCTATGTTAATACCATGGATAGCTGGGTTGTTCCTGAGGGCGATGGCCAGGTGTTCCTTGACAAGGACATAGAGGAGGGGGGATAAGGGGCATCCCTGACGTGTTCCATTATGGATAGTAAACTTTGGAGATAGGGATCCGTTCAGTCTGAGTCTAGCGGAGAGAGAGGTATAGAGGGTCATTATTCTGGAAATCAAATTGTGGCCCAATCCTATCTGTTGTAAGGATAGGCGGAGGAATTGCCAGACAACGTGGTCGAAGGCCTTCGTCGCATCGTCTGTGAGGAGGCACAATGGGATATTATGGGTGCGGGCGTAATCTGTGATGAGAAGTGTTTTCAAGGTGTTGTCTCATGCCTCTCGTCCACTCACAAAGCCAACCTGGTACAAGTGTATTAGGCGGGGAAACAATGGCTGCATTCTATTTGCCAACACCTTAGCAAACACCTTCAGATCTACTCCTATCAATGATATAGGCCGGTAGTTCGCACATAGAGTCGGGTCTTTGTCCAGCTTTGGAATGAGGGAAATATGTGCTTCTAGTGTTTGCGTAGGGAATGCTGATCCCTCAGAGAGGGAGTTAAAAACTTTTGGTGAGAAGGGGGGCAAATAGTTTGTAAAATTTTGGAGTAAAGCCGTCAGGGCTTGGGCTTTTACCCGATGGGGTAGCTGCGATGGCACAGGCAACTTCGTCCTCCGAGATTGATGCTTCAAGGTCCTCTATCGTTTTGTCATCTAAAGTGGGTAATTCAGTCTGTGAAATATATGAGGTCTGGGCTTCCACCGTAGTAGAGAGAGAGTCGGTGGATCTTGCTGCAGGTATGTTATACAGGGATTGTTAAAAATCCCTGAATATCTGGCCCATTTTAGAAGGCAAGGAAACAGTTCCCCCAGATTTGTCCTGTATGTGGGGTATAAAGGTGGTGGATTGTTTAGTGTGTAGCGTACGAGCCAACGATCTACCACATTTGTCCCTAAATTGGTATTGATGAAAGGCAAGTTTGTTCGTAAACGTACGGGCTGACGCTTCGTATAATTCCCTGAGCTGTGTGTGGGCAGAAGAAACCTCTGTTAGTGTTTCTTCCGTTGGAGAGCGCTTATGGGTAGTCTCCAGTGTCCTAAGTGTATGAACTGCGGTATCTATTGCGGCCGAGCGTTCCCTCTTCAGACGAGCTCCCATTTGGATAAAGCGGCCCACAAAACCGCCTTTAATGCCTCCCATTTAATGGGTGGTGAAGTGTCGTCAGAAGCGTGATTTGCAAGAAAATTTGAAATGGTCTCCGAAATCCGCGCGTCACACCCTGGATCTGTTAGTAGCGAGTCGTTTAGCCGCCATGTCCACTCTCTCACTGGGATGGAGGGGATCGAGAATTTTAGGTATATGGGAGAGTGGTCGGACCAAACCATAGGGTCAATTTCACATTCTGGGGACCAATCTAGACAGCCATGGTCGATCAGAAAATAATCAAGGCGACTGTATGATTGCTGAACATATGAGAAGTGGGTGTAGTTTCGGGATTTAGGGTACTGTATCCTCCAAACATCAATAAGATGCATATTGTAGATGGCACGTTTTAGAGCCCGCAACTTAGTAAAAGATATAGAAGAACGGGAGGTCGAGGAGTCCAGAAGTGGATCTAGAGGAGCGTTAAAATCTCCTCCGAGTATGAGCTTGCCCTCCATGAAACCCGCCAAGGTCTTTAAGTACTGCAGGGCTGATGGAATTTGGTGAGTATTAGGCAGGTATATGTTGGCTATTGTAAATTTTGTGCCCCATATGGAAATTTTCACAAAAACATATCTTCCCTGGGGGTCCGCCATATGATCGAGTAGTTCAATAGTGAGTGACTTATGAAAAGCAATGGATACTCCCTTGGATTTTTGTGTCGGGTTGGTGCTGTTAATCCATCTATTGAAATATCTCTTGGAGCAGGAAGGGGTGGAGTCAGAGTGGAAATGGGTCTCCTGTAGCAAAAGCAAATTAACCTGACGTTTGTGCATCTGGTAAAGGATTTGCCCGCATTTCGAGGCAATGTTGAGACCGTTCGCATTATATGAACAGAATTTTAATTGAGGGTGAGAAGTCACCGTGTGAGCCATGCTGTAGTGTGCGAAAGAGCTATAAAAAAATAAATGGATGAAAAAAAAAATATATAGGGGGTTAGGGGGAAGGGCGGTAGGGAAGAGTATAGAACAGAGGAGTGGAATGGGGAGAGGGGGGGGGAGGGGGAGAGGAAAGTGCAAGGAAAGGAGGAAGTAGATTCTAGATGGAAAGACACCTAAAAAGAAGCGTCTACGAGTGCTAAAGTGTTTGCAAAGGCGAAACACTGCATGAAATGTCACGCTCTAGGCACAAACTTTGCCAGTCCTACTGTGGGAGAAAGGTCAAGATGGGTTGTGAGTCGTGATCCCGACAGCATAGCAGTCCTGGGTATCGTGTATTTGGCACACCTAATATTTGACCCGTGTACGAGGCATATTGCAGCCACTTCCGAGAGAAGTCGACCTAGAAAGACAGTGTAGGCTCCCACCATTACAGAAAAGGGGTATGGGGGTGGTCTCTGCTATCTATGTGGGGACAGCTGGCTCTTATGCCGCGTACACACGAAGGGACAGCGGATTGTCCGCTGGACTAGGTCCGGCGGACAATCCGCCGGACTTTCCAGCTGGGCTTCGGCGGACTTGAAAGAGAACGGACTTGACCACACACGATCACGCTAAAAGTCCGGCGGTTCACGCGATGACGTACAGCACGTACGACTGGACTAGAAAAAGAAAAATACTAGAAAAATACTTGCTACTGAGCATGCGTCCTTTTTGGTCCGCCGGACCATACTACAGACGACCGTATTGTCCGCCGGACTGTCAAGTCCAGCGGATAATTTTAAAACAAAACTTAAAACCTAGTCCGCCGGACTTTTGGGAAAAAGGCCCACACACGAGGGGATTGTCCGGCGGACTCGAGTCCAGCGGACAATCCCGCGGGATAGTCCCTTCGTGTGTACGCGGCATTAGTCTCACCACACCGAGCCCGTGTTTTAGGTATTGCAAGTATACTTTTACTCAACTATTTACATAGTATATATAACCTCAGTCACAGGAACAACAAATAACAACATTCAACTTATCATGAGTTTTAAGTCCGATTGTGTAACCTAGGAGGACATACAATAGATAATTATATTGGCTCCAACTGACAGAGAAAAAATAGAAGGATAGCGGAGGATCAACCCGGGGAGGCACCCAAGCCCACCACAGATGTAGTGCATACCACACCTGCAGCGCAGAGTTATCAGGACGGGAGGCCATGCCTCCTCCCTGAGTCGATCCACCCACCCCAGTAAACCTCCACAGTCATATACCACATGGGGGGTGGGAGGGGGGACAACCTGAAACTAAGTGGAACATCATATGTGAAAACAATTAGCGCATTTTGGCGTGGCCTGACTCCCGTCACAGCGTGAAACAAATGTGTTCTCTCCCGAACCCCAGCCAGACAATTGCATTGGCAAAGGGCAGGAAGAGAACTGATAGGTCCGTCCCCTTGTAGTTAAACAGTACCTGACCAAGTATGTTGGAGGGCACGGATCGCAGGAGAAATGTCACAGGCGGGGATCAGGGGGTAGGGCAAACCTGCCAGGAATGCGTCAAAGCCGGTAGGATCCCCCGGTGAAATAGATGGTGTGGAGGAAGGGGATAAGGCAGTGGACTGGAGAGGTAGGTTGTCTTATTCCAGAGCCGGAGGATACCGATCTAGACCTAGGAGGTCTACGTCTTTGTGGGAATGGGCGAAGACCCATCTGTCTTGATCGGTCGTCTGGGGGATCCAGCCAGTTCAGGACCTCAACCGGTTCTTGTTCAAGGAAGAATTAAGACAGCTGGTCTGGGTCTGATAGCACGAACCTGCTGGCGCCTCGAGTCACCTTGAGGCTGAAGGGGTGGCCCCAGGTATAGGAAGCCCCAGCTTGCCGTATGAGGTCAAGTAGAGGGCGCACCACACGGCGCATATACAGCGTATTGCGAGACAGATCTGGAAACAGGTGGATAGAGGCCCCGAATAAGTCCACCGGGCCCAGGCTCCAAGCCTTCCGCATTATTTCCTCCTTTAGGGTGTAAAAGTGGACCCGGCAAAAGGCATTCAAAGAACATTCTCGGGCCGACCATCCTGGGCCCCCCCCCATGGCCCCCCCACTCTGTGAACACGGTCCAGCTCGATTGGTGAGGACTCTCTTCCCAAAACTTTATTGAGGAAGTTTATGACAGTGGGTTTCAGGTCTGCTCCTGACGTTGCTTCAGGTATGCCTTGCAATCTGATGTTGTTCCTGCGACTGCGGTTTTCGCTGTCCTCTATGCGGAGTTGCTGGTGGCGCAAGCGACGGAGGTGTGTCGCAGATGCGGATTCAAGTGCTGTTAAACGTGCCTCATGGTCGTCTTGAGTATTAGTCAGGGCTGACACTGCTACCTCATTAGCTGTGACTTTTTGTTTCAGGGCAATTAGTTCCACCTTTGGTCTGCCACGTCCTCACCTTGTTCAGGTTAAGAACCATGAGGAGTATGAAGTACAGTCCATTGTTGACACCTGTAGGTTCCATGGGCACATACAGTACTTGGTGCATTGGAAAGGGTACGGTCCGGAGGAACGCTCTTGGGACCCATCCTCGGACGTACATGCCCCTGTCCTCCTCCGTGATTTCCATAGACATTTTCCCATCAAGCCTGGTGGTCCTTCGAGAGGGAGGGGTCATTGAAGGAGGGGGTACTGTCAGGGCTGGGCCCAGCCCTACCTTCTCTGAGCTGGTCGCTCAGCAGTCAGCTAATTGCCAGCTCCTATCTCTCCACAGTGACCTGTTGATGATCCTGCTCTTCGGTCCTGCCTACTTAAGCCATCCAGTCTAGATGATCTCTGCTTTCGCCTTCTGGATCCTGCTTGCTGTTCTACTATGCTGTTCTCTGGCTCCCTGACGTTTTGGCTTGTCTGACTATCCCTTCCGGTTCCTGAACTCTGGCTATGTTTTGACGACGTTTACTCTGTTTACCTTTTTTATTATTATCAAACAAGTGTGATTTAACTGTACTTCTGTCTCAGTCTGATTCATGGTTTTTGACAGGCTGCTGCACACAGAAGGTTTTTTATCTTAATGCATAGAATGAATTAAGATAAAAAAAAAAAAAAAACCTTCTGCCTTTAGAACCACTTTAAACAGAAGACAAATCATTTTGAAAAAACACTATTCATGGGGTCACCTGGAGCTGACAAAGACTTGATGGCACTTAATAATTATAATCATCATCATTATTAACATTCTGCCAGTCCTAGGGAGAGTCATTTGAGGAACAGAACAGTCCAGTTTTCCCTTTGCCCAGAAAGGTTTGAAATGTTGAAGAATTTTGTGGGTTCTAGGCTGAAGTTTTGGGTGTAAACCTTTAACCTTGTTCTCAGTTGCCGACATGATTGTGCATGATTGAGTGTTTTAAACCATAACTATACAAAACTAAAATCAGTTCATTTTTTTTAATCCAAGTTTTCTATTCACTTTTGATAATACTTCACATTTCATGTTGTATTTCTCCTTGGGAAATCTTGTTAGATTAATACAAACTACTTCATGCTATTTCTGACACTAATTAGTCCATCAGCGGCAGCTGTAACAGATGTGGTCCACTGGGAAGACCTGGACGCAGTGACTGTAAAAGTTTCTAAATCTAGATTGTGAGTGAGGTGATAGCTTTATAAAACCTATAAAAGCCCAACTGAATTCAGGAGGAAAGCAATGCGACAAATGTCGCACTAATATCCACAGGGCCTCTGTGAATTACGTTTTTACATTTATACTATTCAGACTGAATAGAACATTTTAGGAATTGTTGATTTTGCAAGACATTAATCCAAGTCATGAGCTTGTCTCCGAAAAATGTCTCTGTGACCAACTTTGTTCTGATGGGGCTTGTTGAGATTGAATCATTTGGATATGTATGTGCTGTTTTGGCTCTTGCATTATTTTCATTCACATTGTTTATGACTTCTATGATTGTCTATGTAACCTGGACAGAGAAAAGCTTGCATGAGCCTATGTACATCTTAATATGCGTCCTGGTTATTAATGTGATGTTTGGGAACGCATCATATTTTCCTAAGCTGGCCATTGACTTATTCTCTGGATGCTCAACCATCTCATACACAGGATGTCTCTGTCAATCTTTCTGTCTCCAGCTTTATTCATGGGTTGAAATGTATACTTTTACGGTAATGGCCTATGATCGATATTTGGCTGTAGGCCACCCCCTGAGATACCACACTCTGATGACCAACGGCACAACTAAGAAAATCACACTTGCCATATATGTTTTCAATGCGGTGATAATAATTGTGAGCATATTGCTGACATTAAGGCTAACTTTTTGTGGGGTAAATATCAACAATGTCTTTTGCGAGATTGTGTCTATACAACCGCTTGCTTGTAACGATATAACAATTAACTTCCTCTATGGAACGACCTTGGCCCTGTTTAATTCCATTAGCTGCTTGCTTGTAATAATGTACTGTTACATAAGAACGGTCATTATTTGTCTGAAACTTTCTGCAGAATCCTCTCAGAAAGCTATACATACATTGATGACTCACATATTGGCCTTCACCATTTATATTGTCTTGGTCTTGTTCATTGTTTTCAGGTACAGTCTAAGCACAGGTTCTGTATTAACAAAAGTAGATATTATCATACCTTTGATCGGTACCGGCATAGCTACTTCTGTAAATCCTCTGATCTATGGGTTTAGGACCAAAGCTCTCCGAGAAAAAATTGCATGCAACCTGTATAAAATGGTTGGCAAACAAAAATAATAATCTTAATATTGTAGAGATGTTATTTTTCTAAACTTTTTCGTATTCTATAGGAAACAGAGGGCTGTAGTCCAACCTGTTGGAGTGTGCCTGTTAGTTCTCTTAGCATGGATTGTACTGTCTCAGTCACTTGCTGCTTGAGCTCGCTCCAGCAGGGTGAGAAGTGCCATTCTGTGTTATGAGCGTTTTGTTTAGTATCCTGATTTTTCTTTTCTGTGAAGCATGAACCAAGAAGACATAATGATTTTGTCACTTCTGGTTTCAGAGCTGTCATTCTCTGGCTGTTACACCCAGGGAAGTATATAACCAAGCACGGCCTTTGGAGGGCAGGGAAGACATTAGGAATCCAATAGACATAGGCGTGCGCAGCCTATTGCATTAGGGTGTGCACATCAAACCAAAGCTCAAACACACATGCGTCTGTGTGTGTATATATATATATATATATATATATATATATATACACTCACTTACTTTTTTGCTGACAAGCCAGGCATGGTTCATATTGATTTTAATATATATATATATATATATAACATTTTTTTATATATATATATATATATATATATATATATATACCGTATTTATCGGCGTATAACACGCATCCCAAGTTTAGGAGGGCATTTTAAGGAAAAAAAAGTTTTAGGAGGGAAGTTTAGGGAAGAAAAAAAAAACTTACATTTAAGCGTCATTTGCAGCTTGCCCAGCGTCATTTGCAGCCTTGCCCAGCGTCATTTGCAGCTTGCCCAGCGTCATTTGCAGCCTTGCCCAGCGTCATTTGCAGCTTGCCCAGCGTCATTTGCAGCCTTGCCCAGCATCATTTGCAGCCTTGCCCAGTGTCATTGTAGCTTGCCCAGTGTCATTGTAGCTTGCCCAGTGTCATTGTAGCTTGCCCAGCGTCATTGCAGCCTTGCCCAGTGTCATTGTAGCTTGCCCAGCGTCATTGCAGCCTTGCCCAGTGTCATTATAGCTTGCCAGCGTCATTTTCAGTCTTGTCCGGGTTTAAATTTCCCCCCCGCCGAGACGCTCTGTCGCGTGCGTCGCCAAAAAAGACCAAAGAGCGGCCGAAAAAGACCGAAGCGCCCCCGGAAAAAGCCGAGCCGACTGTTCGGCTCCGCTCGCGGTCCCGCCTCCCTGTTGTTTCCGGAGCGAGCGCAGGGAGGCGGGACTACGAGCAGAGCCGAACAGTCTGCTCGGTCTTTTCCGGCGCGGCTTCGGTTTTTTTCGGCTGCGATTCGGTCTTTTTCGGCAGCGCTCGCTATTTTTCGGTGGCGCTTGCCATTTTTGTCATTTTTTTGGGGGTCTATCGGCGTATAACACGCACCCACGACTTTCCCCCGATTTTAAGGGGGAAAAAGTGTGTGTTATACGCCGATAAATACGGTACATTACATATAAAAATCAAATCAATATGAACCCTGCCTGGCTTGTCAGCAAAAAAGTAAGTGTGTGTGTGTGTGTGTATATATATATATATATATATATATATATATATATATATATAAAACGCACCACTTACTTTTTTTTAAAGTCAGGCAGGGAGGGTTTTGGTCCATTGTGTGTCTTGCTACCAGTGCCCCTGTGTCCTGTTGAAAAAGGTCCCTGGCGGATAAGGCCCCCCTGTACTGCGCAAGCGCACCCGTCACACAATGTGCGCACGCCTATGCCAATAGACCTCTGATGTCTCCATAAGGAGTATGGGTCACCTGCCCAAAGGTATCAATAAAGTTAAATGAAAAAAATTTAAAAAGTTTAAAACTAAAATAAATTAATATAAATAAATTAAAATCTAAATGCACCCCCCTATCCCGGTGGTGTATATGTGAAAATGGGTCAGGCATGCTTACGTAAACGAAACACTGTTCCTCAAGTGCTAAAAATGTGGATCAAAAATAGTAGGGGACAATCCAAGGAGATTAAATTAATCCAGAGCCAGTGCAGCTGACTGATTACATACGGGAAATGTAGCATGGAAAACCACAAACTAGTGGCTTTTGCCAAACGCATGTGCGCGAAATGCGTAGTCACAGCAGCAGACGAGCTTGCGTACCACGCTGGTTGACAGGCATCCACCTTCCTTCATTTCCTGTTGTCGCCGCAGAGTGATGTCATCCAGGCGCGCTGATTCCTCGGCTCGGCTCCACGGCAACAGAGACCAACCTTGGATCAGGCTTCCATACCTCATAGCATGGACATTGGTCCCCCTCCATGTTCTTTGGGCTGGTCTTCTGGATGGCATTAACCCCTCAACGCCAATAGCAACCAGTGTGGTATCTTTAGCTTTTTTTATCCTTTTTATCACTTTTATTTATCACCTTTTCAAATTGAGGAAATCTTCTTATTTATGGTATGATTGACTTTCGATGGTTTTCTTGCTTTGATTATTCAGACTATTGAGCGCTGTCCACTGGTTTGTTTTTCACGTAAACAGTTATTGCACCACACACGTGAGGTATCACTGTGAACATCAGATTGAGAGCAATAATTCTAGGACAATAATTAATGATTAACTTTAAACTTATGACCTGTAAAGATTTTTTAAAGCATCATCTGTGGACATTTTTATGTACCGTAGATTGTTGCCATCTCACTGGTATGCACAATTTTAAATCTTGCAATGCTTGGTATCTATTCACACGATGCAACACCATCTTTTTTATTTTAACAAAATATTGGGTATTATTTTGTGTTTTTCCCTACACTAAAATTAATGTAGGTGTATTTTTTTTCCTAAAAATGTTTAATAAACTATTATGTGACATGAAATACTGCCACAGCCACCTTTTTTATTCTCCAGGGCCTCTGCTTTCAGAACATATATAATGTTTAGAGGTTTTTTAAGTTAATTTCTAGCAAACAAATGCTGATTTAACATGTGTGTGAAAAATAAAATAAAATTACCCCAGACAGAACGTGGTTAATAAATGCAGAGGCGGCTCTCTAATTAGGCAAATTAGGCGGTCGCCTTAGGCCTCGCACTCCCAAGGGCCTCGTGGTCACCCAATTTGCCTGACGTGTGTGGGAGTTGGAGGGAATGTCCACTTGAATTATTTTTCCTGTTTTGGGCGTGAGTGTGTCTTAGATTTGCCTAAGGCCTCACAAAGCCTAGAGCTGCCTCTGAATAAATGGTAGCTACAATAAAGGACATTCTTTCCTCTGAGGGAACAGAGG
Source organism: Lithobates sylvaticus (assembly GCA_028564925.1). Classification (NCBI taxonomy): domain Eukaryota; kingdom Metazoa; phylum Chordata; class Amphibia; order Anura; family Ranidae; genus Lithobates; species Lithobates sylvaticus. Next base: position 210,891,868 of record CM053036.1, on the reverse strand, counting down.
TGTAACTGACAGAATGATCATACAGTATATAGAACATACTGTGCAGGTATGCTACAAAATGATTCTAACATTCCAATGACAAAGTGCAGAAACCTCCTGTGCTCTGTGTGCTGGGAACATCTTTCTGTCAACCTACACCGACCTTCACGTTGCTCCCATCACACTGCGGTTGCTTTTACTTCTCACTGGAACATAAACTAGATCATTTTCATCGACCTCAGTCACAGTTATGTATCAGAGATTAATCTTTACTACCTGCCAGGGCCTCACGATTCTGGCCAAAACGAGAATCACGATTTTTTAGCCTAGAATAAAGATCACGATTCTCGTGGCGTAAAATCTTTCACATTATACAAAAAAAAAATTGGGCTAACTTTACCGGTTCGTTTTTTTTTTTTAATTCATTAACCTCCCTGGCGGTATGATTATGTCTGGAATTTTGTACCAAAAGCGGTACAATTATTTTGCATGGAAATTTGGCGCTTTATATTGTAGGCCTGCAATTCTTATGAATAACTCACTTAAATCTGTCCAAACCAGAGTCTAGTAGACATCCCGGGTATGATAAAGTTTGAAACACAAAATCATAAATTATATAAAAAAAAAAATAACTATAAAAATTAATCAATAATGTAATCAAATCAAAAAACACTGAAATTTGCTCAGTTGCAGAATTGTCGCTGTCATTAAATTTATTGTTTGATGATAAATTGTGATTCTAATTTATTATCGCTGTTTTCTAGCTGGTCTAAAACCACTTTTGACATAAAGGGACACTTTTTTGGTTGCTATGGACAATCTCCAGTTTCCAGGCAGAATTTTTTTTATTTATTATATAAAACGACATGCAGGGCACTGGAGTGACCACTAGGGACAAAGGGGATGTGTATTTTTTTTGTATACAGTACTGTAATCTGTAAAATTACAGTACTGTATGTGTATTGTGTGTTTTAACTTTTTTGAATTTGGCGCCGATCTCCGCTCCCGTGCGTCGCAACGTCGCAGGGAACGAAGATCAGCGGCACTCGGGCACTGTGTGAATCGAGCGGAGGAGCTCGCAGACACAGCGGGGAGACATCGCAGGATCCAGGGGACAAGGTTGGCTCGGAGTTACCTCTTATGGTACTGAAGTTCCACCCCGAGACAGACTCGGGATTACCGCCAGGGAGGTTAAAGTAATTTTTTTTTTTTAGTTGCATTTGAAAGACCGCTGCGCAAATACAGTGTGACATAAAATATTGCAACAACCAGCATTTTATTCTCTAGGGTGTCTACTCAAAAAAAAAAAAAATATATATATATATATATATATATATATATATATATATATATATAAAATAAAAAAAAATTTTGCTAGAAAATTACTTAGAACCCCCAAACATATATATATATATATATATATATATATATATATATATATATATATATATATATATATATATATATATATGTATATACAGTGGTGTGAAAAAGTGTTTGCCCCTTCCTCATTTCCCGTTCCTTTGCATGTTTGTCACACTTAAGTGTTTCGGAACATCAAACCAATTTAAACAATAGTCAAGGACAACACAAGTAACCACAAAATGCAATTTGTAAATGAAGGTGTTTATTATTAAAGGTGAAAAAAAATCCAAACCATCATGGCCCTGTGTGAAAAAGTGATTGCCCCCTAAACCTAATAACTGGTTGGGCCACCCTTAGCAGCAACAACTGCAACCAAGCGTTTGCGATAACGTGCAATGAGGCTTTTACAGCGTCCTGGAGGAATTTTGGCCCACTCATCTTTGCAGAATTGTCCTAATTCAGTTACATTAGAGGGTTTTCGAGCATGAACGGCCTTTTTAAGGTCATACCACAACATCTCAATAGGATTCAGGTCAGGACTTTGGCTAGGCCACTCCAAAGTCTTCATTTTGTTTTTCTTCAGCCATTCGGTGGTGGACTTGCTGGTGTGTTTAGGATCATTGTCCTGCTGCAGAACCCAAGTTCGTTTCAGCTTGAGTACACGAACAGATGGTCGGACATTCTCCTTCAGGATCTCTTGGTAGACAGCAGAATTCATAGTTCCTTTTATCACGGCAAGTCTTCCAGGTCCTGAAGCAGCAAAACAGCCCCAGACCATCACACTACCACCACCATATTTTACTGTTGGTATAATGTTCTTTTTCTGAAATGCAGTGTTCCTTCTACGCCAGATATACTTGGACACACACCTTCCAAAGAGTTCCACTTTTGTCTCATCGGTCCACATAATGTTGTCCCAAAAGTCTTGGGGATCATCAAGATGTGTTGTGGAGAAATTGAGACGAGCTTTGATGTTCTTTTTGCTCAGCAGTGGTTTTCTCCTTGGAACTCTGCCATGCAGGGCATTTTTGCCCAGTCTTTTCCTGATGGTGGAGGCATGAACGCTGACCTTAACTGAGGCAAGTGAGGCCTGCAGTTCCTTGGACGTTGTTGTGGGGTCTTTTGTGACCTCTTGGATGAGTCGTCGCTGCGCTCTTGGGGTAATTTTGGGCGGCCGGCCACTCCTGGGAAGGTTCACCACTGTTCCATGTCTTCGCCATTTGTGGATAATGGCTCTCACTGTGGTTCGCTGGATTCCCAAAGCTTTGGAAATGGCTTTATAACCCTTTCCAGACTGATAGATCTCAATTACTTTCTTTCTCAATTGTTCCTGAATTTCTTTGGGTCTCGGCATGATGTGTAGCTTTTAAGGATCTTCTGGTGGACCTTACTGTGTCAAGCAGCTCCTATTTAAGTGATGCCTTGATTGTGAACAGGTGTGGCAATAATCAGGCCTGGGTGTGGCTAGAGAAATTGAACTCAGGTGTGGACAACCACAGTTATAGTATGTTTTAACAAGGGGGGCAATCACTTTTTCACACAGGGCCATGATGGTTTGGATTTTTTTTCACCTTTAATAATAAACACCTTCATTTACAAATTGCATTTTGTGTTTACTTGTGTTGTCCTTGACTATTGTTTAAATTGGTTTGATGTTCCGAAACACTTAAGTGTGACAAACATGCAAAGGAACAGGAAATGAGGAAGGGGGCAAACACTTTTTCACACCACTGTATATGTTTGGGGGTTCTAAGTAATTTTCTAGCAAAAAAAAAAAAATATTTTAACTTGCATAGTTACATAGTAGGTGAGGTTGAAAAAAGACACAAGTCCATCAAGTCCAACCTATGTGTGTGATTATATGTCACTATTACATTGTATATCCCTGTATGTTGTGGTCGTTCAGGAGCTTATCTAATAGTTTCTTGAAACTATCAATGCCCCCGCTGAGACCACCGCCTTGAAACCAACAAATGTCAGAAAAAGGTTTAGTGTTTAATGCGGAGTTCCACCCGTTTTTTTTTCGTTTATTAAAAGTCAGCAGCTACAAAAAGCATAGCTGCTAACTTTTAATAAACAGACACTCACCTGCCCCACGGTCCAGCGATGCGGCCGCCCGGAGCCTCGCTCCTCTCCCCCTCCTCTCCTCGGCGCCGTCATAGCAACTGTGGGCACCCTGCCGTGACAGCTTACGGCTTTCACGGCCGGGCACGCACTGCGCATGCGCGAGTCGTGCTGTGCTCTGCTATTGGCCAGCCGATCTTCTGGGACCTGTGTTGTGTCCCAGAAGATTGCTGGCAGAGAGGGGCCGCCTAGGGCCAGAGGAGGAGTCGCCTAGGCGGCCGAGAACAGGAAGGAGGAATGGGGGACAGGAAGTCACACTAAAAAGAGGGTACACACTCCCCCCCAAAAAATATTACATGTCAGGGGGCAAGGAGTGCTTAAAGAGGGAGTCCGGCGAAATTTTTTTTTTAAAAGTCCGCAGCTACAAATACTGCAGCTGCTGACTTTTAAAATATGGACACTTACCTGTCCAGTGCGCCCGCGATGTCGGCACCAGAAGCCTGATCTGTCGATCGGCTCTCGGGTGCTGCCGCTGCCATCTTCGGTATGGGAATCAGGAAGTGAAGCCGCGAGTCGCGCTGTGCAATAAGGACAGTCCCTGCTGTCTCTGGGTTCCGTGTGTTTCCCAGCAGACAGTGGGGGCCCCGCAGGAAGTGGCATAATAGCTGTAGAATCTGCGGCTATCTATGCCCGGAAGTGCATAGTGTATTATACAGGTATCTGCACCCCCTGAAAGGTGCCAATTGTGGCACCGGAGGGGGGGAGGGTTCCGATGAGTGGAAGTTCCACTTTAGGGTGGAGCTCCGCTTTAAAGCAGAAGTTCCACTTTTGGGCGGAACTCCGCTTTAAATCAGTAGTAAACCCGCAGATTTTTTTTTTTTTTTTTAAACCTGTAAGGCAAAAGGCATAATGAGCTAGTATGCAGCACTTACCTATTCAGGGCTCCTGCGATGTTGGCACCCCAGACAATTTTTCAATCAGCTCTCGGGTGCTGCCGCCGCCATTCGTTGAATTAGAAATCCACAAACGTGCTTTCTGAATGGCCCAGCGGCAGCGGAAGAAGAAGGGGGCAGAGCTTCTGGGTGATCTCGCCGCAGGTACCTGCCAAAAAAGGTACCTGCTCCCCCCCTCCCCCCTCGTTGCCATATTTTGCACCTTTGGGGGGAGGGGGGAGCGGGTACCTGTTTTTGGGTGGAGCTCCGCTTTAATGGGGATAATATTGACAAAATGATCCACAAGGGCTCAAAATTGAGCTCAGGAGATGAAGCAGAGGTGGCCAGTGTTGGAGGCTCTATATGTAGTGCTACCCCCAAAAGAGATTTCAAGCCCCCCACACAGCACCCACAGACAGGCAACAGGAATTTTCCGCACTCTACTAATGGCTCGAAAAAACAGTTTAGGGTTTTTTTTTGTGTTTATTTGAGAATGATGAGCTTGGAGCTATAGTATGAGCTTGATGAGCTATAGTATACCCAGAACTTGAAAAACTGTAAACTCCAACAGCAAATGAGGACTTGCTAATGTCTCTTGCTACCCAAATCCAAACTATAGAACGGAGCTGCAACAGTGGGAGTGATAATGCAGAAATAACAAAGTTCCAAACAAAAGTACACTGAAGAGACAGTACCTGCACGGCACCTGGCTGCACTAGGACCAAAGTAGGGATATAATGGGGAGCTTCTGACTGACTTGCACTTAAGCTTCCCCCTGGTCCCAGACATGTGAGGTATTGCATTCCATTGTCCTCTCTGTAGCTTTGGGTGTGATGCTGGTTTGCATTCACTCAGTCCCCTTTAAGTGATCACTTAAATCCAGAAAGCTGATGCACTGGCCCCTCTGCTAGGCAGGCTGTTCCTGGCTTGGCTTGGTGTCTGCAGCTAAGCCTAGCTGAGACTGGGCTGAGTGAAGACTTAAAGCTTTCCACTTCTCTCTCCCTCTTATGTCCCGTACACACGATCGGATTTTCCGACAACAAATGTTGGATGTGAGCTTGTTGGCTGAAAGTCTGACCGTGTGTATGCTCTATCGAACATTTGTTATCGGACTTTCCATCAACAAATGTTGGCTAGCAGGTTCTCAAATTTTCTGCCAACAAAACTTTCTTGTCGGAATTTCCGATCGTGTTTACACAAGTCCGACGCACAAAAGTTCATGCATGCTCGGAATCAAGCAGAAGGACCCACACTGGCTACCTTTTTCTCGGCTTGTCGTAAGTCTTGTACGTTACTGCGTTCCCAGGTTCGTAATTGTTGGCCAACATTTGTGTGACCGTGTGTATGTAAGACAAGTTGGAGCCAACAACCTTCGAACAAAATTCCACGGTTTTGTTGTCAGAAAGTCTGATCGGGGCATTACTCTTTTTTATGCCCCAGGGACAGAGTCCCCAGCACAGGGGACTCCTCCAGATGACTGGACCCCAGGCTCTGCTCCCAGGCTCCTGAGTATTTTTAGAATGTTTGCCACCTTCTGGGACTCGCCTCCCTAGGGATTTGGTGGAAACATGTAAATAGGGGGTAGCCCCTACTGGGCACTCTACTGGGAAGCAGGATCCCTGGCTTAGGGACTAGGGTTGAGCGAATCCGAACTGTAAAGTTCGGGTCCGTACCGGACTTTTGGGTGTTCGGGTCACAATTGACTGTATGTTCTGGTTCGGGTACGGTGTTCGGCGATGTAATGGTGCTTTTTAAAATGTCTTTTAAAAGCACTCGCGGCTATATGAATTGTCGGCTCCCGTCCCTCTTAATACAGAGAACAGTCATTGAAGTCATTTATTTTTAAAAAGTTAGTCATAAAAAGTGTTTGGGGACCCGGGTCCTGCCCCAGGGGACATGTATCAATGCAAAAAAAACTTTTAAAAACGGCCGTTTTTTCGGGAGCAGTGATTTTAATAATGCTTAAAGTGAAACAATAAAAGTGTAATATTCCTGTAAATTTCGTACCTGGGGGGTGTCTATAGTATGCATGTGAAGGAGCGCATGTTTCCAGTGCTTAGAACTGTCTCTGCAAAAAGAGTAATTTTTGCCGGAAAAAAAGCTATTTAAAATCACTCGCGGCTATATGAATTGTCGGCTCCCGTAACACAGAGAACAGTCATTCATTGAAAGCCATTCATAAAAAAAAAAGTCATTGATAAAAAATAAAAAAAACAACAAAAAAAAAGCGTGGGGGTCCCTCCAAATTCAATAACCAGGCCCTTCAGGTCTGGGATGGATATTAAGGGGGACCCCAGCCAAAAAAAAAATGGCGTAGGGTCCCCCTCAAAATCCATACCAGACCCTTGAGGTCTGGGATGGATTTTAAGGGGAAACCCAGCCAAAAAAAATGGCGTGGAGTCCCCCTCAAAATCCATACCAGACCCTTATCCGAGCACGCAACCTGGCTGGCCGCAGGAAAAGAGGGGGGGACGAGAGCGGCCCCCCCTCCTGCCTGAACCGTACCAGGCCACATGCCCTCAACATTGGGAGGGTGCTTTGGGGGTCTGAGACCCCCAAAGCACCTTGTCCCCATGTTGATGAGGACAAGGGCCTCGTCCCCACAACCGTGCCCGGTGGTTGTGGGGGTCTGCGGGCAGGGGGCTTATCAGAATCTGGAAGCCCCCTTTAACAAGGGGACCCCCAGATCCCGGCCATCCCCCCTGTGTGAAATGGTAAGGGGGTACAAAAGTACCCCTACCATTTCACAAAAAAAGTGTCAAAAATGGTAAAAATGACAGGAGATGGTCTTTGACAATTCCTTTATTAAAATCTTCTTTCTTCTGGTCTTCCTTTCTTCATCCTTCGGTTTCTTCATCTTCTCCTTCCGGCATCTTGTTCTTCCATCTTCTTCTTCCTCCGATCCGCTTCTTCTTGGCCTTCTCGTCCAGCATCGGTGTCTCTTCTGGGCCGATCCGCGCAATGGGAGGCTCCCGCTGTGTGAGGCTTCTCTCCGGTATCTTCTTCCACGGCGTCGGTCTCTGAGGCTTCTCTCTGGTATCTTCTTCCAGGGCGTCGGTCTCTTCTTGGGCCACTCCTCGCAATGGGAGGCTCCCGGTGTGTGAGGCTTCGCTTCGGCTGACAGGTCTTTTATAACGGAGGGCGGGGCCACCTGGTAACCCCGCCCCCCTCTGACGCATGGGGACGTCATGGGGACTTCCCTATGGCTTTCCCCTCTGACGTCACAGGGATTCCAGATTCCGATAAGCCCCCCGCCCGCAGACCCCCACAACCACCGGGCACGGTTGTGGGGACGAGGCCCTTGTCCTCATCAACATGTGGACAAGGTGCTTTGGGGGTCTCAGACCCCCAAAGCACCCTCCCAATGTTGAGGGCATGTGGCCTGGTACGGTTCAGGCGGGAGGGGGGGCGCTCTCGTCCCCCCCTCTTTTCCTGTGGCCTGCCAGGTTGGATAAGGGTCGGATAAGGGTCTGGTATGGATTTTGAGGGGGACCCCACGCCATTTTTTTGGCTGGGTTTCCCCTTAAAATCCATCCCAGACCTCAAGGGTCTGGTATGGATTTTGAGGGGGACCCTACGCCATTTTTTCATTTTTTTTTGGCTGGGGTCCCCCTTAATATCCATCCCAGACCTGAAGGGCCTGGTTATTGATTTTGGAGGGACCCCCACACTTTTTTTTTGTTGTTTTTTTTATTTTTTATCAATGACTTTTTTTTTATTAATGGCTTTCAATGAATGACTGTTCTCTGTGTTACGGGAGCCGACAATTCATTAGCCGCGAGTGATTTTAAATAGCGTTTTTTCCGGCAAAAATTACACTTTTTGCAGAGACAGTTCTAAGCACTGGAAACATGCGCCCCTTCACAGGCATACTATAGACACCCCCCAGGTACGAAATTTAAAGGAATATTACACTTTTATTGTTTCACTTTAAGCATTATTAAAATCACTGCTCCCGAAAAAACGGCTGTTTTTAAAAGTTTTTTTTGCATTGATACATGTCCCCTGGGGCAGGACCCGGGTCCCCAAACACTTTTTATGACTAACTTTTTTAAAATAAATGACTTCAATGACTGTTCTCTGTATTAAGGGGGACGGGAGCCGACACTTTATTATAGCCATTCGGGTCCCTATTGACTTCAATGGGGTTCGGTGTTCGGGGTCAAGTTCGGTCCCGAACCCGAACTTTTTTCTGAAGTTCGGCCGAACCTGCCGAACCCGAACATCCAGGTGTCCGCTCAACTCTATTAGGGACTGCTACAGAACAGAATCTTCCTAGGGACAGGGCGTGGAACCATGTGTATAAAGGGCCCTCCGAACTTTAAGGCTGGACATCCAGTAAATAAAAATAATGTGTTGTGAAGAGCAAGAGGGCATACAGTGTTCAACGCTATTTCCACAAAATGACTCTGTAGTCAGTAGTTGTACAGGTGTCACTGGCAAATTATGTTCTGTGTATAGGGCCCTAGGAAGCAGAAAACTATGATGTTGGCAGCATAAAGTTTCCCATGTTGCTTTAACATCCTAATGCCACAGTCGGAAATTCCGACCACAAAATCCGTCAGATTTTTTCCGATGGACTTTGGCCGAAACTTGTCTTGCATACACACAGTCGCACAAAGTTGTCGGAAAATCCGATCGTTCCAAACGAGGTGACTTACAACACGTACAATGGGACTACGTAGAGGCCAGTAGCCAATAGCTTTCGTCTCCAAATTTCTTCTGAGCAAGTGTGGCACTTTGTGCGTCGGAATTCTCTACACACGATCGGAAAAAGTCCGATTGGGTTTTGTTGTCGGAAAATTTTAGATCCAGCACTCAAACATTTTCCGTCGGAAATTCCTACGGAAAAAGTCTGATAGAGCCCACACACGATCGGACTTTCCAACAACATAATCCGATCGGACTGTTTCCGTCTGAATTTCCGACCGTGTGTACGGGGCATTACATGATCCACCACCTGCCAGTGTGTGTTCGTGTTTTTTGTTTTTTAATTGCAACATTTTTTAAATAATTATGTGTGTTTTTTGTGTGGAATAGATAAGGAGTTCTAATGTATCCCACAGACATACCCTTGGGAGGGATTTGATATCTGGTTTGCCACCAACCTTGCAAGGTACCCCTTCAATGTTGAAAGGTATGTTACAGGAAAGGGATTCCCCTTACACTGCCTTCCCTTTGTTGGCTACAGAGGCTGCATGCCTGGATGAGGGTCTGGGTGAAATATTAAGGGTAACCCCCACACTGTTTTTCTCAAAAAATATTTACTGTCACTTTATTGTTAAACATGATCAGATTCTGGACATCATTGACTATAAAAGGTGATGATATCGTCCAGGGATCCACTGGATTCCCCAGAGTCTTGCTTTGACTTGCCTTTTGAGGGACAAGGGTTTCATCCCCACCATTCATGTCCCAAGAAGGAGGTGAAGGTAATGAAGGAATCTGGAAGCCCCCTTTACTGTATAATAAGTAGTACCCTATACCCATTCTTACAAAGATGTAAAAGAAAAGAAAACACATAATTTCAAAATTCTTTAATCAAATAAAATACAAACACACACGTACTGGCTTTTAAAATAAAGTTTATTAACCACTTCAGCCCCGTACCAATTGGCAGCCAAAGGACCAGGCCCCTTTTTGCGATTCGGCACTGCGTCGCTTTAACTGACAATTGCACGGTTGTGCGACATGGCTCCCAAACAAGATTGGCGTCCTTTTTTTCCCACGAATAGAGCTTTCTTTTGGTGGTATTTGATTGCCCCTGCGGTTTTTATTTTTTGCGCTATAAACAAATGTAGAGCGACAAATTTGAAAAAAATGCAATATTTTTTGCTTTTTGCTATAATAAATATCCCCAAAAAATATATAAAAAAATTTTTTTTTCCTCAGTTTAGGCCGATACGTATTCTTCTACATATTTTTGGTAAAAAAAATCGCAATTAGCGATTATTGATTGGTTTGCGCAAAAGTTATAGCGTTTACAAAATAGGGGATAGTTGTATAGCATTTTTATTAATATTTTTTTTTTTTACTGGTAATTTTTATTGTGACTGCGACATTATGGCGGACACATCGGACATTTTTGACACATTTTTGGGACCATTGTCATTTATACAGCAATCAATGCTATTTAAATGCATTGATTCCTGTATAAATGACACTGGCAGTGAAAGAGTTAACCACTAGGGGGAGGGGAGGGGTTATGGGCTGTGACGTGTGTGTGACGTTTTTTTAACATTAGGGGGCGGGTCTGACGTCATTGATCGGCTTTCCCGATGACAGGGAACAGCCGATCAATGACAGGCAGAGTAGGAAGCGCGGGGAGAGGTTTGTTTACACAGACCTCTCCCCGTTCTTCAGCTCTGTGACCCGATCGCGGGACACCAGTGGCGAGCGGGTCCGCTGGTCCCGCGGCCACGGTCACGGAGCTCCCGACCGGGTCGCGAGCGCGCCGTTGGCGGCGCGATCCATGGCTAGGCTCTTAAAGGGCCACGTACCTGTACGTGGTTCTGCCTAGCCGTGCCATTCTGCCGACATACATCAGCGTGAGGCGGTCGGGAAGCGGTTAACCTCTTCAATACCGGGTACTTTCACTACTTCCTGCCCAGGCCACTTTCCAGCTTTCAGCGCTGTAGCACTTTGAATGACAATTGCGCAATCATGTAACACTGCACCCATATGAAATTGTTATAATTTTTTTCACACAAATAGAGCTTTCTTTTGGTGGTATTTAATCACCACTGGGTTTTTATCTTATTTTTTTTGCTAAATAAATGAAAAAAGACTGACATTTTTTGAAAAAAAAAATCTTTGTTACTGTTATAAAATTTTTCAAAATAAATAATCTTTCTTCATATGTTTAGGCCAAAATGTATTTTGCTACATTTCTTTGGTGAAAATAACCCAAATCAATGTATATTATTTAGTCTGTTTCTGAAAATGTATCAATCCTGGTAATGACAATGACCTATCTCATTTCTTGAGGCCCGAAGATGCAAATACCCCCACAAATGAACCCTTTTTTAAAAAGACAGTCCAAAATATTTAGTAAGAGGCATGGAGAGTTTTTTTGAAGTTGTCATTTTTTGTCACAATTTCATAGAAATTAAAAAAAGTTGTTTTTTTAATTTATTTTGTTACATACTGTCACCAGTGCAGTACCGTGTTATCATAAAACTGGGGTGGTGGTGATCAGGTTCACTGACTGATGACAGTATGTAGAAAAATAAATAAAAGAAAGATCTTTGGAGGTGTGTTTGGGGTCGTTATCATGTTGGAATACTCCCCTGCGGCTCTGGAGTATGTCACAGTACATGTTGACATTCATGGTTCCCTCAATGATCTGTAGCTCCCCAGTGTCGGCAGCCCCAGACCATGACACTCCCACCACCATGCTTGACTGTAGACAAGACACACTTGTCTTTGTACTCCTCACCTGGTTGCCCCCACACAGGCTTGTCACCATCTGACACCAAATAAGTTTATCTTGGTCTCATCAGACCACAGGACATGGTTCCCGTAATCCATGTCCTTAGTCTGCAAACTGTTTGCGGGCTTTCTTGTGCATCATCTTTAGAATAGGCTTCCTTCTGGGACGACAGCCATGCAGACCAATTTGATGCAGTGTGCGGCGTATGGTCTGAGCATTGACAGGCTGACCGCCCACCCCTTCAACCTCTGCAGCAATGCTGGCAGCACTCATATGTCTATTTCCCAAAGACAACTTCTGGATATGACGCTGAGCACATGCTCTCAACTTCTTTGGTTGACCATGGCGAGGCCTGTCCTGAGTGGAACCTGTCCTGTTATACCGCTGTGTGGTCTTGGCCACCAATGCTGCAGCTCAGTTTCAGGGTATTTGCAATCTTCTTATAGTCTAGGCCATCTTTATGTAGAGCAACAATTCTTTTTTTCAGACCCTCAGAGAGTTCTTTGCCATGAGGTGCCATGTTTAACTTCCAGTGACCAGTATGAGAGAGTGAGAGCGATAACACCAAATTTAACACACCTGCCCCCCATTCACATTGTGACCTTGTAACATCAACGAGTGACATGACACCGGGAAAGGAAAATGGCTAATTGGGCCCAATTTGGACATTTTCACTTAGGGGTGTACTCACTTTTGTTGCCAGTGGTTTAGACATTAATGGCTGTGTGTTGAGTTATTTTGAGGGGAGCAGCAAATGTACACTGTTATATAAGCTGTACACTCACTACTTTACATTGTAGACAAGTGTCATTTCTTCAGTGTTGTCACATGAAAAGATATAATAAAATATTTACAAAAATATGAGGGGTGTACTTTCTTTTGTGAGACACTGTAATTCTCTGTTTAAGTTAGCAGCAAAGGAGAGGAGAGAGCACTTGACAATAGTTGGGAAATCCGAAAGAGGCAATGTCAGTCATAGGCATACATGTCCCAGCCAATCTCAGCGTTCCCTCCTCTCCCCTGCAGCCACTACCGGCTGACACAGGGGAGCCAGATAACAAGACCGGAATGGAGATGGCTGAAAATTAGAAAATTTTATAAATCTTTCTTACTCAGGTTTGTCAGCATAGGTGTTAGGAGGGGGAAGGGGACTTTTTTGGTACAAATTACCGTATTTATCGGCGTATAACACGCACCCCAAGTTTAGGAGGGCATTTTAAGGAAAAAAAGTTTAGGAGGGAAGTTTAGGGGAAAAAAAAACTTACATTTAAGCGTCATTTGCAGCTTGCCCAGTGTCATTGCAGCTTGCCCAGTGTCATTGTAGCTTGCCCAGTGTCATTGTAGCTTGCCCAGTGTCATTGTAGCTTGCCCAGCATCATTGCAGCCTTGCCCAGCGTCATTGCAGCCTTGCCCAGCGTCATTTGCAGCCTTGCCCAGTGTCATTGTAGCTTGCCCAGTGTCATTGTAGCTTGCCCAGTGTCATTGTAGCTTGCCCAGTGTCATTGCAGCTTGCCCAGTGTCATTGCAGCTTGCCCAGTGTCATTGTAGCTTGCCCAGTGTCATTGTAGCTTGCCCAGCGTCATTGCAGCCTTGCCCAGCGTCATTGCAGCCTTGCCCAGCGTCATTTGCAGCCTTGCCCAGTGTCATTGTAGCTTGCCCAGTGTCATTGTAGCTTGCCCAGCATCATTGCAGCCTTGCCCAGCGTCATTGCAGCCTTGCCCAGCGTCATTTGCAGCCTTGCCCAGTGTCATTGCAGCTTTCCCAGTGTCATTGTAGCTTGCCCAGTGTCATTGTAGCTTGCCAGCGTCATTTTCAGTCTTGTCCGGGTTTAAATTTACCGCCACCGAGACGCTCTGTCGCGTGCGCCACCGAAAAAGACCGAAGCGCCCCCGGAAAAGACCGAACTGCTCGGCTCCGCTCGCGGTCCCGCCTCCCTGCTGTTTCCGGAGCGAGCGCATGGAGGCGGGACTACGAGCGGAGCCGAACAGTCGGCTCGGTCTTTTCCGGCACCGCTTCGTTTTTTTTCGGCCGCGATTCGGTCTTTTTCGGCAGCGCTCACTATTTTTCGGCGGCGCTTGCCATTTTTGTCACTTTTTTTGGGGGGTATCGGCGTATAACATGCACCCACGACTTTCCCCCGATTTTAAGGGGGGAAAAGTGCGTGTTATACGCCGATAAATACGGTATGTTTAGGATGGAATTATGTTTTAATTTATGTTAAATAAAATGTATGGCTGGAAACAACAGATCACTTCATTGACCAAATTGTGTAGATGAAGTCACCCTGGATTCCCGGTGGTAAATTTGAATTACTGCAGCCAGGAGTATGTCAGTTTTTGGTAGAGTGTGGAGCAGGGGCGGACTGACAACTCATGGGGCCCCCGGGCAATAGGAGATTATGGGGCCCCCAGGCAATCAGAGATTATGGGGCCACACAGTATACACACGCACAGTATACAATCACACAGTATACACAGACATGTTTCTATTGGCTGAGAAGGTACTGGAGAGGTGGGGCAGCTATAATCTCAGGATTTTTAGACCAAAAGGATGTCGGTAAGGGACATTTCAGAGACATATGTAAAAAAAAACACAGATTTTTACATACTGTCCCTGGTCTTACTGAGGCTGGCAACCCTGATGGGGCCCCCTAGTGGCCCAGGGCCCTCGGGCAGTGCCCGAGTGGCCGAATGGTCAGTCCGCCCCTGGTGCGGAGTGTACAGACCACCAAAATTCTGAAACCATCAACTTCAGTGGTGTTGGATTCAGATTGGTTAATTTTGCTGATATTTGGTCTTTTTTGGCTGAACAGATGTGTTCAAGCAACATTATACAGTATACCAGTATGGGAAATTAATAATAAAATTGTGTTTGATTTAATATAAAGTAATTGATCAAAATTAAAATACCTAATGTTAGAAACTGCATGTATAAAGTATATACAACTAAGTCATTTATCAGTCTTATCAGTTTACAGAAATAAAATAAAAAAAATGTCAGGTTCTATTCCCCACGGCAAGATATTTTAGTCTTCAATTAATGATCAATTAATGATCAATTAATGCTAATAGAGACACCTGCCCCCTTCTCATGGGGCGAGTGTTACACTGTACTTTTCATGGTTCGCTTAACCTGACTGGCATATCTGGAAATTAAAAAAAATACATAAAGACTCATTTAGGCGCACGCTGGGGAGTCATTACGAGGAGTTCAAAGATTATAACTAATTATGATGACGAGCAGAAAATGGTATGGAACTCTATAGAGAGCCATCCCTCATTGGGGAAATCATACAAGTTACTATACAATTTATCAACTTTGGTGTATAAGTTTAAATCTGCCATCACAGTGTTTTACAAAAATTTAGACTACATTGATTCTACATAAAATATAATAATATAATATTAAGTCATCAAAAATGTCCCTTAAAATACCATCAATATAGTTTAACCATTTAACAAATTAGAAGAACTTAAATAAAAAGATGTTTAAATTTAGGCTTAAATATACTATCAAAGAAATATATATTTTTTTATTATATTCTGATTATACAGGTAGTGGTAATTACACTTTTTGCAGTACAAATTACTGCAAAAAATGTTTGAATAATTTACAAGTGACTATACAACTGTGCCAATACAGTATCTCACAAAAGTGAGTACACCCCTCACATTTTTGTAAATATTTTTATTCTATCTTTTCATGTGACAACACTGAAGAAATGACACTTTGCTACAATGTAATGTAGTGAGTGTACAGCTTGTATAACAGTGTAAATTTGCTGTCGCCCTCAAAATAACTCAACACACAGCTATTAATGTCTAAACCGCTGGCAACAAAAGTGAGTACACCCCTAAGTGAAAATGTCCAAATTGGGCCCAAAGTGTCAATATTTTGTGTGGCCACCATTATTTTCCAGCACTGCCTTAACCCTCTTGGGCATGGAGTTCACCAGAGCTTCACAGGTTGCCCCTGGAGTTCTCTTCCCCTCCTCCATGATGACATAACGAAGCTGGTGGATGTTAGAGACCTTGTGCTCCTCCACCTTCTGTTTGAGGATGTCCCACAGATGCTCAGAAGGGTTTAGGTCTGGAGACATGCTTGGCCAGTCCATCACCTTTACCCTCAGCTTCTTTAGCAAGGCAGTGCTCGTCTTAGAGTTGTTTTTGGGGTCATTATCATGTTGGAATACTGCCCTGCAGCCCAGTCTCCAAAGGGAGGGGATCATGCTCTGCTTCAGTATGTCACAGTACATGTTGGCATTCATGGTTCCCTCAATGAACTGTAGCTTCCAGTTTTGGCAGCACTTATGAAGCCCCAGACCATGACACTCCCACCACCATGCTTAACAGTAGGCAAGACACACGTCTTTGTACTTCTCACTAGACATGTGCAGACTGAAATATTTTGTTTCGGAATTTAGTTTTCGTCCAAAAAATAAATTTATTTAGTTACTCCCAAAATAGTTTTTTATTTATTTTATTTCGTTAAAAAATGCATTTGTCCGAAAATCCGAAATAATTAAGATCAAATCTGTCATTGGTCTCTGTCGAATGTTCTAAGAAGATTTGACGGAGCAGCTAAACTGTACGACACCGCAATCGTACATTTCCGGTCGAATGTTCCGCTTACAAGCTATAATAGAATTCTAATGTTGTATGACACTAGTAATAATTATATTTATTAATTATTATTACTAGTCAACCAACATTAGAATTCTTCTATAGCCTATGTGCAGAGCATTTGACCATGTATGCCCGCTCGCTGCGACTGCTTCGTTGAATCTTCATGTCGAATCTTTTCTCTCTATGTCGAATAATCTTGGACTAATAGAGTTAGGTTCGGCACATTCAACCTTTTTTGCTATTGTCTCTATAATGTCAAATTTTTTCTCTCTATGTAGTATAATCTTGTACTAATAGAGCGAAGGTTAGGCATATTCGACCACAGGTTCGAAGGACACAGATCACTATTGTCAGCGTCATGTCGATTCTCCTATCTATATCGAACTGTTGCAACAAAAAACGAAAATACAGCATTTGTTTATGTCGGATCTTTTGGTTTTCGGATTCTGCACGTTCGTTATCGTTTGTTAAAACGATAACGAAAATACCCGAAAATTCCGACGAAAATGCATTTGGACTAAAACGAATGCACATGTCTACTTCTCACCTGGTTTTCGCCATACACACTTGATACCATCTGAACCAAATAAGTTTATCTTGGTCTCATCAGACCACAGGACATACAGTAATCCATGTCCTTAGTCTGCTTGTCTTCAGCAAACTGTTTGCAGGCTTTCTTGTGCATCATCTTTAGAAGAGGCTTCCTTCTGGGATGACAGCCATGCAGACCAATTTGTTGCAGTGTGCGGCTTATGGTCTGAGCACTGACAGGCTGACCCCCCACCCCTTCAACCTCTGTAGCAATGCTGGCAGCACTTATACGTCTATTTTCCAAAGACAACCTCTGTATAAGACGCTGAGCACGTGCACTCAACTTCTTTGGTGGACCATGGCGAGACCTGTTCTGAGTGGAACCTGTCCTGTTATACCGCTGTATGGTCTTGGGCTCTTGGCCACTGTGCTGCAGTTCAGTTTCAGGGTCTTGGCAAACTTCTTATAGTCTAGGCCATCTTTATGTAGAGCAACAATTATTTTTTTCAGATCCTCAGAGTTCTTTGCCATGAGGTGCCATGTTGAAATTCCAGTGACCAGTATGAGAGAGTGAGAGCGATAAAACCAAATCTAACACACTTGCTCCTCATTCACACCTGAGACCTTGTAACACTAATGAGTCACATGACACCGGGGAGGGAAAATGGCTAATTGGGCCCAATTTGGACATATTCACTTAGGGGTGTACTCACTTTTGTTGCCAGCAGTTTAGACATTAATGGTTGTGTGTTGAGTTATTTTGAGGGGACAGCAAATTTACACTGTTATACAAGCTGTACACTCACTACTTTACATTGTAGCAAAGTGTCATTTCTTCAGTGTTGTCACATGAAAAGATAGAAGAAAATATTTACAAAAATGTGAGGGGTGTACTCACTTTTGTGAGATACTGTACATGAAATACATTAACTGCCATATAAAAGCTCAATTTCTCAAGAATTTCGCCTATAAATTTAACATGTTCTTGTTGGTGGTTTAAATCATCACCTGTTGAAGTCCTTTAGGACGAAACGTGTCGGTTTACTGCCAGTAAGCTCTGTACATTGCGCTTGTTTTTGGATTTCTTTGTGATCACATTGATTTTATCTGTACACAACATCAGGATGTTAGTACTTTTATTTTAAATAAACCCATTGATCTTCGATCTACACTATGTGGAGGCCTTTTTTCTTTTTTGACCAACTTGCCATGTGAACATTCTTATGTGGATACAGGGGGACTTTCCTTCATCAGCTGAACCTCAAGGTTGTTGCCTAAAATTCAACCTAATGTGACTATTAGCAATTGATTTTACACTCATGTTATTTTAGCATTTATGCACTTTATTATAAGTGTCAAACCAATTTTTATTGGTCATTTATGTGTTTATAATGTGGTGATGTTACATATATTTACCTTTGTCTTATATACACACTGTGGTTATCTACAGTAGTAATTGATTTTGCACACATTTGGAAAGTACAAATAAAAGGCTAGACAGGTAGGCTGCCCTTGGGCTGTGTCCGCCTGATGTTTGTAGCAGCGCTGTGTACTACTTTCTCAACTTAATGTGAAAATATTAAGCGGAGTGCACCTCTGATAAAATTTATACAGATTACTAAACAAACAGTGAATAATAAATAGTAATAAATATCAAATGTGCACGTGAATAAATAAATAAAAATTAATTAATTAATAAAACAATAAAAAGTTGATTAATTAAAAATTGTATGGATCAATGAATATAATTCACACTGCGTGTCTCTAGAACTCAGGATGTTAGAAAGTCCACGTGTTCAAAGAAGATCATTCAATCCAGTAATGATAGCAATATAGCGATAATAATTGTGACAGTTCTATAATCGTGTAACAATATAAAATTCTGTGACGATATTCCGTGAGTCATCCAAGCCTTCCACCATAGATTTCACCGTGTGGGAAGATTATCCCCTTTTGGGGGTACACTCACCAGAGATATACTTTATATACGCCTGTAATTATAAGTTATGTGGACCTTCTCTTCCGACATCAGCCAAAAAATCCCACAGCGCGTGAAACCAACCAGAAGCAGCCTTTTCCTCCAGCCTCGGTCACATCATCATCAGCGCGGTCATTTTTTTAAAAAAAATTGCGGACAGTGCCAGCAGATTTTGCACACATGTTGTATTTAGCACTTATTCATCTTATTGGTACATAACCAATCCTATCACAGCACTTATGTGCATACATTGTTTTGGTGTCATATACTGTATATTTAATGTTTGTTTTGTACACACATGTCACTTAGTGCTGCACTTTTTACTGTATTCTCTACACAATTCTGTCACATTGTAGTGTCAGCAGCTATCCCTTTTTTCTTTTTATGATAGCGCAGTAATTCCATTTCATTTCTACAATATCACATGCACAAGGGAAGCCATGATTGGTTCCCCTTGTTAGCACTTACTCCCAGAGCCCATGACTCTGCAAGCATGTAAGCAGCAGCACAATCCCCACATCACATACACATATATATATATATATATATATATATATATATATATATATATATTATATATATATATATATATATATATATATATATATATGTGTGTGTGTATGTATGTATATCAGTGTGTGTGTGTATATATATATATATATATATATATATATACTGTATGTAGCACTTACCCCAAAGGAGTGGCTGAATTTTTCTGGGCTTACCGATTACCTCCACCAGCTCGTAACTCGTTGTCCTCGTCTAGGGGTTCCCAGGGTTGATGACCCAATAACTGTAGAGACCGATACCTGAATTCCTTTTTAGGATTTTTATTTTGCTTAAAACAGTTGAACAAACTCAGTCTCTAAGTTGGGAATAGAGGGTGTAAGGGTAAAGTTTAGCTCAGGTGCTTGGAACTGCTGACTTCAATAAAAGTCTCTCTCTGTACATAATCCAGGGAATAGCCACTCGCAACTGGATTCTTTAACTGCTGGATAAATCCTTGAGCTTGGATCTAGCAGCCAATAAGTAATTCTAGCTTTGCAAAGTCTCTCACACAGACTTGGCTGAAAAACTTAGTTGTAACCGGAAGGTCAAGGTAGGAACTTTTCTTACTGTACCAGAATCATTCAGCCGGTCCGGCGATACCGTAAGAAATTGTGAATTCAATCAATGTCCATGGCAGCTCAGCTTCCAGGCTCTTGCCGAGCAGCCAGCCTCATGCGTGGCTCTCTTACTGAAGAGTCCTCCCCTGGTTGCATGTAGAGTTGCTGGGCCTCTCCAAACTCGAGACGGCACCGGAACACCTTAGAATCCTCCTTCCAGTCACTGCGCCTCAAACTAGCCAGTTACGAGGCTCGGAAATGGATGGATGCGCACCCCAGACCATGAGGGCCTCTGGGGGATGGTCAGGAGGACCAGGACCACGGAGTCAGCAACAACTTCTGGACCGGAACCCCGAACCACGTGAGTTCAGCACCTTAAGTACCCTCTCTCGGTATACACAGCGAGACAACGCGCCCACTGATTGGCACCGAGAAAATATTGGTACCCAATGCGTCCAACCAAGAAAGTAGAGCAATGTATAATCAAATGAAATAGGGAGGGCCCATAGCACAGAACCTGCATCCAAGGGTCCGACCTAGGAGAGTATGAGGTTACTATACCTGTCTGCAGCCTGCTTACAAAGTTCTGGCCATCCTGGAGGAACATTGGGGATTAACTAGAGTCCCTCAAGTGATCCGCTGTTATATGTGTAGGGACTTACCAATGATTGATTGCTTGATGAACTGAAGGTGCCTGAGGTCCGCCCCCACCTTCCCCTGACTGGCAGGGATAGTGCCGCAATGGCGGCATTCCACGTGTGACTCCCCCGGCGTTCCAGAAGAGGTATTTTCCCGGCACCGCCGTCACTTCCGCCGCAATTGCGTGTCGTTGTGATGTCATGCGCATGCGCAAAATGTCGCGTGCGCAGGTGTCGTCACGGCGTCCGGGTGTAAAACAGGATGCCGCTGCCAGGAAATGCTACACCCCAGGTGGTCCCGCCACCTAGTGGGTGTATTGGGAAGCACAGGGCCCTATGCCTCCCCACCCTGCCAGGAAGACAAGCTGTAGCGGAAGCTCCACACTCAGATGAACCCGCGGGCCGGAAAATCGAGGAAACAGACCAGGGGGAAGAAAAAAAAGGAAAAATTATGCATAAAAAGCATATACATGGTGCTGTATGGCAGGCTCAACTAAACATTGATACCTAATATCATAGACTTTCTCTCTGTTATTATAAATCTTTCGCTTCAACCCTTGCCCTGTAACTGACCCGATTCTTCAATTCTCCCCAGGATGGCAACCTTGTTGACAGAGCCTTGAATTTAGCTTACTTGACAGTTATCCCCAAACCAGGGAAAGATACCAGCGATGTTAGCAATTACCAACCGATTTCTTTGCTCAATAACGATTTCAAAATCTTAATGAATATCTTTTCGAACAGGTTTTTTGTCTTTATAGCCAAATATGTACATAAGGACCAAGCGGGCTTTATCCCAGAGAGACAGGGCCCTGATCAGATATATAGAGCGAATTATGTAATTTCTCTACTTTGTTCACGGTGGGATGGAGGAGCTCTGCAAAAAGGCTTTCTGCTATCTATTTATTTACTGAAGGCATTTGACACAGTTGCCTGGCCATACCTTTTTGAAGTTCTGGAGAGATGGGGCTTCGGTCCACACTTCTTGGGAACACTATGTGCACTCTACTCTAAACTTAGCGTGCAGGTGCGCCTGCAAGGATGCTACTCAGGCCCCTTTAACATATCGAAAGGCACATGTCAAGGCTTTCTTCTTTCACCACAAATTTTTGCTATTGCCATTGAGACATTCAGGGAGTGTTTTGTGGCCCTATCGAACATAAATGCGCACTGTTTGCTGACGACCTTCTCCTGCTTGTTTCCTCCCTTCTTGTCTCAGTCCCTAACATCTTTAAATTACTAAAGGATTTTGGCTCAGCCTCCGGACTCCAGGTCAATATGTCTAAGTTCAGAGCCCTGAATAAATAAATCGTCCCTTTAAGTGTGTACGGGCACCGGACACAGCTGTCTTTGGGAGGTCTTTGCAATCACGTGATTGCGGCTGAGGCGCTTCATTGGATTTTTTTGGATTGTCTTCAGGGCGCAGAGCGATGCAACTCCCACTCTAGAATTATTTTGCCAGTGGGGTTTGTGATTGGTGTGGTCCGTAGGTCGTGAGCTGTGCTTTTTGCATAGCAGCGGCGTCACTTCAGGTTTCCCACTGGCACTGGATGGAACGCGAGGCCTGAGCGGTGCCTCCTCTCTGTTTCTCGGCCGGACCAGTAAGCACTGGCGTGAATCACTAACTGGGAAGATGTGTGACCCCCCCCCACCCTGTTATGTGAGGCGGGAAGCGGATCACTTATGAGGATCACACTGATGAGGTAGCTGGCAGTGCGGAGCCCAGCACTCAGCACGGTGTAGCCAGAGCCTGGAGGTGAGTGCAGGGATCAAAGTGCTGCCCATCCAGCCGGGGGATGGAGGCTTCCCTGGGGGTGGATGGGGGGAGCATTACATGGGGGGCAAGAATAAGAATAATGTGGAGCAACCCTTCTCACTGCATGGCCAATGACAGATCCATTCATTCAGTGTCTGGGAGAACTTGGAGCACCCACTGATGTGCCTCTAGGCTGCTTGGGTGTAATGGGCTAATACTGGCACCATTGTACTCTTCAGATATGGGAAAAAAAAGAAGTAGCAGCCAACACTTATTTAACAAACTAGATTTCCCAAAAAGGTTCAACACAAGGCTGACTCTCCCATAAAGATAATCGCAAGCTGTTCAGATGTTGTCAGGAAAGGGTTCGCCCTTTGGTGGTGCTGTTGGTCTCTTGGATCACAGTACCAGTGTCCACCAGTGGGTGTCTTCCAACACTCTGGATCTGTAGTGGAGGGATTCGCCTGTTGGTGGCACTGTTGGATCCTTTGGCTGTAATACCGGTGTCCACCAGCAGGTGTTTCCCGCACTGTGGAGCAGACAGCGCCTCCTGCGTTCAGGTGTCACTTGAGGCTAATTACAGCCATTCATATAAATACCCTGCTGATGATTGCTCTCATCGCCCTGGTATCTTGCTTGTGCCCTGATCCGTACCTGCGACCTGTGAACCTGATTCTGTAACCTGTGTACCTGATCCTGTTACCCTGTGCATCTGATCCCGATCCTGTCCCTCCTTTTACCTTGCATCCCTGCCCTGTAGCCTGATTCCTTTGCACCTTCCCCCATCTGCTGATTCCCTGTGTATGACCCCGGCCTGCCTTACGTTTATGATTCTGGAACTGCCCTTGTTTTCTGCTGATCTTCTGTGAATGACCCTGGCCTGGTATTGTATACTGTATATAGTATATTGTATATAGTTATTGTTGTTTGGGGGTCACTGTTTGGTTGGTTGTTCACTGTTTATATTGGAGGGGTTTATATATCGTTATCACTTATTAATTAATTAATTATTAATTATTCACTTACATGCGTTTTGGTTCTCTCTGTGCAATCCACACAGTCTGGTCATACCAATTCATGACAGATGTGCATAGGAACCAACATGCTTCTTTAATGACACAGCCCGGCATGCATTGTGATCCTGCACTTTAAATGGTTATATTTTATCTGCTATAGTAATCACTGGCTGATTGTGGATTATACAGAGAACCACTGTGACCGGATTTCAGATTACCATCCAACCATTGAGAGCACATTTCAATAGGTTACTAGGGGTTATTGTACCGTTACTCTTTCGTCTTTGGCTTGCAAGGTCAGGGAAAACTCTCACAATAAAATAGGTATTGGACACATTTTGGTACTACATGTTGGGCCAACCCTTCAAGCTTTCAAGCTGATGTCAGATCATGCCCCCACCTCCCCTTTGGATGGCACAAAATACGGGTAGGAAGGAACTCAAGAACCACCATTGTGCCCTATGGTATATCACATTTACAGTGGTGCATAAAGGAGAAGGCAGGCGAGGAGAGGAGAGTGCACAAAAATGCAGATGACCTCTCTGAGGTCTATTGCCATTTTGGCAGGAGTGTCCAGACCCCTGGCCAGGCATGGAGGAGGGGTAATATGAAGGAAATGAGCCCGGAACAGGGCTAATAGATGGTTCATTTTGGTAAACAGATATTTCCCCCTTCAGCTCTGACCATGGAAAATGTCTAAGCTTACCATCAGTGTGAGAATAATAGTCAGAGAGAAGGAAGAGTCTCTATTGCTTCTAATGCCCCGTACACACGGTCAAATTTTCCGACGGAAAATGTCCTATCCGACCATGTTGTCGGAATTTCCAACGGAAAAAGTTTGAGATCCTGCTCTCAAATTTTCCGACAACAAAGTCCTATCGGACTTTTTTCCGATCGTGTGTAGTGAATTCCGACGGACAAAGTGCCACGCATGCTCAGATCACATTACAAGACCAAAGCTATTGGCTACTAGCCTCTACATAGTCCCGTCGTACGCAACGAACGTCACCACGTTCAGAATGATCGGATTTTCCGTCAACTTTGTCTGACTGTGTGTATGCAACACCAGTGTCGGACAAAATCCGACGGAATTTCCAACCGTGTGTACGGGGCATTAGAATCAGGGGGACAGTGAAAAAAGCAGGAGACTACTTTAATAGCACCAGCTTATGTTGGGCTTTACTGCTGTTTAACCCTGATATAGGAGATCTTTTGGAGCCTCAAAATGCACCGGCAGTATACACTGGGTGCAACAATAAATACATTTACTCCAGACAAAAATTTGTGCTGTCTTCCTTGTTATTAAGTTAGGTTTCACATATACTTTAACTTAAGGAAAATCCTTTTTTTTATTATTGACTTCATTTGTTACTATTGCTACTATTATATTAGTTTGATTTTAATTTACCGTTTGGCATGCATTTGATATAAAACACTTGTGTGTCCCTTAAGGCAAATATAAATAGAAAAAATATACGTGTGAGTTGTTTTATAGTCAACTTAAACTGATGTTGAAATTCTTAGGAGGTTGAATCCCTTTGGATTACTTCTTAGAGAATGCTTATAAAAACATCAGGAAGTCTATGCAGCACTGCACATATCCTACAATCACAGATATTCTAAAGATCTAAACCAACAGCATGAAGGTTTCATTTTAATAACATGGTATGTTATCATTTATAAAGTAAATGGTTCGTTAATCTTGATTTTGTTTGGAACCTACAGTACATAAGCTTTAAGATGGAAAATGTAACTGAACTTAGCCCATCTTTTGTGTTTCTAGGACTCTTAGAAATGGAGAGATTCAGATTTCTATATGCAATTGTAGCTTTTATCTTCTATTTTATTACTATGTTTCTAGGTTGTCTGATTGTGTATGTAATATGGATAGAAGCTACTCTGCATGAGCCCATGTATATCTTCATATGTACCTTGATCATTAATGGTGTATTTGGAAATACAGTCGTTTTCCCCCAATTTATAATTGGCTTGTTGACTGGATCCTCAACCATATCCTTTTATGAATGTCTAGTACAAGTATTCTGTGTGCAAAGTTTTTCTACTGTGGAAATTTTCACTTTTACTGCCATGGCCTATGACCGATACCTGGCTGTAGGCTACCCACTGAGATATGCCACCCTAATGACGAATGGAAAAGCTCTGCAATACATAGCAATTATTTGGATTTCAGCATTTATACTTGTAGGTATTCTGGTGACCATGACAGCCAACCTTAAATTATGTGGGGTCAATATTAATAATATTTTCTGTGAGAACATGTCCCTTGTCAGGTTAGCTTGTGGGAACTCAGCCATGGTTCTAAATATTTTTGGACTTGTGGAAACACTTCTCTTTGTTTTTGGATCAATTTTCATCATCATATATTGCTACACGAGAACATTGTTGATCTGCCTAAAGGTCTCCAAAGCATCTTGCCTTAAAGCCATTCATACATTGTCCACACACATAATCACTTGTTCCACTTTCTTGGTGGCTGTCTTCTTTGTTATTTTAAGATACCGCTTGAATGGCGGGACAATTTCTATCTCTGTTCATGTTTTGCTTTCTATCACTGGACTTCTCACGTCAGCTATTGTGAACCCCATTGTCTATGGTATAAGGACTGAAGCTCTAAAATTAAAAATATTACAAAATGTACAAATACTGATATTCTGGAAAAGTGTTTCTTAACATTGCAATGTCATACATTTAGAGCTAAATTTAAGTAGTAAAATTATACTAGAACTAAAGGCATTTTTTTTTTTTTCTTTTTGAACGCAGTATTGGAGAGTTAACTTATAACCCCTTTTACTTTTTGCCAACTGCGACCCATTGAGAATATTTTCCTTCACTTCCTGTCCCATAGCCAAAACAGGAAGTGAAGGAATCCCTGGTCGTCACCAGAACTAGTGTCTTCATTGGAAGATTTCCCCTCTATTCCTGTTCTGGTGATAAACTAAAATTCGTGATTTATATCGACAGGGATTAACATATAAAGTGTATCTCAATTCAAAACTTTTTGTTTCTTTTGAGAGAAGGGAATGCTTTGAACCATTGTCAGTCTTTTTTTGTTACTTTCTCTGTCCCATTGGGATGATTTCTTGTCAGGATGTTAAGGGTGAGAAAATATCTTTTCAAGGGGAAACTCATTCCTAAGCTCACCTTACATGTTACAGTCTAACTGCACAATCTCCTTTAGATCTACCAACAACTATAGATGGCAAGGATCTGCCTAATTGGATTAAAATTGGGTAGATTAGGCAGGTCCCCACAATATATTCTCTGCTTGTGTCCAGGACTCCCCCCCCCACCCCTTTCCTGAGCCCGATCTCGATACAGCACTGTGCACAAGAGCTCTCTCCCTCCTCACAAGGAAGGCTGATGGAAGTGAGATACGTTGAATCTTGCTGCTGTTAATCAAATCCTATGACGAAGAAGTTATATTGGGCTTGATTTATAAAGGCATTAATGTTCCAATCTATATTCATACTATAGAAGGAATAACATTTTAATTAATGGATCCAGAATGTCTCAAGTCGTGAGACTCCTCTTAGACTAGATTCACCCCTCCAATAGGGGATGAATTTGTCTATGATCTGAAACTTAGTGCCTAGAGGGTTTTTATTGTGGTGGTGAAGATTGTGTCTAGGTAGACTGTGATTAATGCAACCCTTTTTAATGCTCGCAATGTGTTCATTCTCTCTTGTAAAGAAGGTCCGTATAGTTCGTCCCACGTATTGCTTCTTACAAGGGCAAATTATTAAATATACAATGTAACGGGTAGCGCATGTGGTGAAATGCTTCATTTGGTATTCTTGGGACATCTTGGTTGACACAAAAGCTTCTGATTTTCTTTGCCCGCAAGTATTATGCAAACAAACATTACACTTGCGGTACCAACAATAGCCCTTCAGGTTATGGAAAAAGGAGGGTTTGGCAGGGGGATCAATCACATTGGGTGCAATTTGTCCACCGAGGGGCAGAACTCCCCTATAAATGACAACCGCACGTTCGGGGATTGCTGGGCCCAGCACTTGATCATGGACTTGAGAATCATGGCCTGGTGGTTGAAGTCGGATAGGTCCGTGCAATTACATCTAATACGCAGAAGTTGGCTGCGTGGTACCGACTTCAGCCATGATTCATGATGGCAACTATCGACTGGAATGTAACCATTCCGGTCGGTAGGTTTAAAAAAGTTTTAGTTATCAATTGGTGGTTGACAATTGAGATTTCCAAGTCAAGAAAATGTATGTTAGAAAAACTGGCTTCATAGGATAATTTGATACCTCTATCATTACAATTCAAAGTGGACACGAACTCGCTTAGAGAGTCCCTGTCCCCTTTCCACAGGAGGAGGATATTGTCTATGTACCAAGCCCAAAGGACCAATTCTGGTCTATCAAGGCCATAGACAACATCCTTCTCCCAACGTGCCATAAAAAGGTTGGCTAGACTGGGGGCAAATTTAGCCCCCATAGCAACACCCTTCTGCTGCAAATAGAAGTTGTTGAACCAAAAATAGTTATGTTTTGTTGCAAAACAAAGTAACTCCATGATAAACCTCTGTTGGGTTCTAGGAATGTTGTTTCTCCTGGATAAATAGAACTCCACAGATGAAAGGCCCAGATTGTGTGGTATACACGTATACAAGGCTGTAACATCTGCAGTTACTAACAGCAGGTCATCACTATAATTCACTTGTTCTAAAAGTCCAATAGTGTCCTTAGTGTCTTTAAGATATGAAGGGATGGATTTCACCATAGGTTGTAAATAGAAGTCAATATAGCACCCTATACGGGAGGTCACGGAGTCAATTCCACTTATTATAGGGCATCCCGGAGGATGTGTGGCATCTTTATGGACTTTAGGGAGGTAATATATTATGGGTATACGTGGGGCTGGCGGAGTGGTAATCCCCAAGTGAAAGCTCAGAGGAGGAGTGGGAAACTGGAGGATCTCTAGTCCTGGAGGCCCAGTCTGAGAGCGGGGTAGGCCAGAGTCAGCAGTGGGGTCTGGAAAGGCAGCAGGAACCCTGACCAGTAGCAGGCAGCTTTTCTTACACAGGCCTTCTACCACCCAGACCAGAGCACCCACCTATCGTCAGTGGGTTGAGGGCCCAAGACGCCTGTGTTCTGTCGGGGAAAGGAAACCCTAGAGAATTGCCAAGGTTTTCCCAATTCAAGTGAGATGTGCAGAGGAGGGTAGCCCTGGAATGGGGCCTGGACTTTCCTTATGTCCCTCCCCAGATCATGGATGTTGTGGAGAACTTCTGGGAAGA
Source organism: Lithobates sylvaticus (assembly GCA_028564925.1). NCBI lineage: Eukaryota > Metazoa > Chordata > Amphibia > Anura > Ranidae > Lithobates > Lithobates sylvaticus. The sequence continues at coordinate 210,863,165 of CM053036.1, read as the reverse complement.
GTGGGAGAATGACGTGATCTGGGACTTTTTGCATGTCCCTAAGCCATTGCGGGTGGCAGAGAGTGAGGTCTGGGCTTGTTTTAAAGACATTTAGGGTGAATGGTGGCTAGGGAGATCAATTTATAAAGACTGAGTACTTGTTGCCAGGGCAGGTTGGCCCACACAGAGTTTTTTCGGTTTCCAGGCAAGAAGAAGGAGGGAACCAGAAGAGGTTGCCCGATCCTCGCTTTTATGCCTGAGAGGACTGTGAGGAACCACAGTGCATGTAAAAGTGATCCACGTGGACTGCTGGGAAGTAGCAGAATGTGTCCTTTCTACTGACTTGCCGGAACAAACCAGCCTGCCACCCTGTGTGCCTGATGAAAGAACTTTTCCCATTGCAAGGATATCTGGGTGAGGTTTGTTCTCCACATTTACACTTTTAAGGAGTCTGTTTATCCAGGGAGGGGCCCTCCCATCAGAAACTCCAGAAAATAACTATCCACCCTGTATATATGTGTTTTTTTTATTCCCTATTGTTTCTGTTAGCAGGTTATAACCCCTCCTGACAGAACAAGACAGAAAAAATGTGTACTGTATGCTGTATTGAATTTGTTCCTTGATATTTCTGTTGGCAGGATGCTAACCCCCTCCCAACAGAAATTGTGTACAGATAGATCTGAAGTGTAGGATGTTGTTATTTTGTCTTCTCTTAGGATCTTCTGGGATGAGGTGGCTATCCATCCCCTCTGGCTGGAGACAAGAATTTCCTGTGAGCAGAGTATCTTTCTCTCGGGAGATATGCTCTGGCTCAAATGTATATGAATGGTAGTTACAGGGACCTGTAGCTAGGTGTGTGTATTATATTCTCTGTACAAATGTAAATATTTACCAGAAATGTATATATATATTTTGTAAGTAATTTATTTGTACAGTTCCCCATCCATGTTATTTCCATTCCCCCCTTCTATTTTATCTTATGGGATGCCCTTGCTCCTGGGCCCAGGAGCATTTTTTTGTAAATTTTCCAGCCGAGGGACCAGTTGGATTTTGATGGGGGGTAAATGTAGCACACTCTACTTAGGTAGATGCTAGAGGTAAGTTTTTGGTGAGTGCAGGTAAATTCAGGCAGACCTAGCTGAAAACTAGGCCTGTTTTTTGATCTGTGTGGGCTGGGAGTGTCTCAGAGTAGCAGCTGTGACTCACAGGCAGCATCACTCCACTGTCACCTCCCTTTTCCTTATAGAGGATTCTAAAAGAGAGGAAGGGAAGAGAGGTGGAGCTGTCTGGGGTTTCTCAGGGATCCCTGATCAATCTCCAACTAGGATTGCCAGGGGGTAGGCCTCCTTGAAATACCTGGAGTCAGCCCAGCTGGGGAGGAGTTGTCGGGTAGAAGAACTGAGGATGGGGTACTAGGCTGTCGGGGACTTTGAGGGAGCTCCCCAGTCTGGGGGGTGATCTCAGGCCTGGGACTCGGGTGCAGGACGAATCCCTTCAAGAACTCATGAAGGATCTGAACAGGAGGCACAGAGAGAAGTCAGAGAGAGGGCAGCAGAAACTAGTACTTCCAGGCAAGTCTTCAGGAGGGAACCCCCGGTTACAGCCAGGAGGGCTGGTGAGTGACATGTGCTATCAGGAGGACTGGAGAGGCATGCCAGAGAGGACTGAGAGGAAACAGCCAGAGCTGGGTGTGGAACAAGTGTCACGGGCAGTGAAGTCAGGTAGCTGCAGCCAGGAGGGCTGGCAGGGCCTAAAGAGGGCTTACTTTATCCGTAGTCCACCTAGGACAGCTAGCACTAAAGACTTCCTATTTGTATTTTTGCTACATTACCGGGGCCCGCGGTCCCTGCCTACAAAGGGCAGTTGCAAAGTCATGGCTGAGCCAGTGTCAGGCCTAAATATGTGCTAGGTGTGCCTAAGAAGAAAGAGATGTGCTGGAGAGAGAGAAACAGTCTGCAAGTAAGAGATGTGCTGGAGGAGACTGGAGTAACTGAGTGTATATAATTGTCCCAATTGATTGTTCTACTGGGCATCCCATGAACTCCCTTACCCATCCAAGTTCTATTCCCTCAATAAAAACAACAAAACAAACATCTGCACTGTTTACTGTCTCCAAAGTGATTGGTAGTGAATGCCGGGATGGGCAGGGTGACAGGTAGGCCACAACTTTCAGCAGGTCCTATGGGGGTACTGCTAAATACTGAAAAGCTTGTTCATGCTTATGTTCGCTGGATGATGGTATGTCAAATATTTTTACACAGGTTAGTCAGCATGGGTATCAGGAGAGGTGAGGGGACATTTTAGTTATAGTTAGGTTTAGGTTGGAATTCTACTTTAAATTCAATTTAAAGAGGAGGTCCAGCCTTCCCACAAAAAAATGAAAAGTCAGCAGCTACAAATATTGCAGCTGCTGACTTTTAATATATATACACTTACCTGTCCAGAAAGCCCAGCGATGTCGGCACCGCAGCAAATCTCCAAATCTGCTGTCGGGTGCAGCTGCCGCCATTCCTGGGAACGGAAACCTGGCTGTGAAGCCTTTCAGCTTCACAGCCGGCTCTCTACTGAGCATGCTCAAACAGGTACCTGTTCCCCCTAAAAGGTGCCAAATGTGGCACTGGAGGGGGGGAGATGGATAAGCAGAAGTTCCACTTTTGAGTGGAACTCCGCTTTAAATTAAATTTATCACCGTAAATAATAGGTCACCTCATTGACCAAATTTGGTCAATGAAGTCACCCAAGATTCCCAGCAGTAAGTTTGAATTACTGTACTGTGCTTAAATTAAAAGTTTGTATATATACAGTATTGTGTGTGTCTGAAATTTTATGAAGTATATTTATACATTTATATATAATTTTGTATATATGGGAAATGGGAATTCTTCAAAAAGACTGTCTGGGACCTCACTGCAAAGTATATTCCCATGGGCAATACGTTTAAAAGGCTTAAAATAAAAATGTGGCTCACGATCAAAGTTAAAAAAGCTATGAACAATAAGAAAAGAGCTTTTAAAAAATATAAAAGTGAAGGAACACTAGTGTTGTTTAAATGTTACAAAGAATTTAACAGAATATGTAAAAAGGAAATCAAGGATGCAAATGTTCAAAACGAACGACAGATTGCAAAAGATAGTAGGACAAACCCCAAAAAATTCTTCAAGTATATTAATAGTAAAAAGGTCAGGTCTGAGCATGTAGGCCCTTTACAAAATAATCTAGAGTGTGTGACTGGGGACAAAGAGAAGGCTAATTTATTAAATTAAAATAAAAGTAAAAAGAGGTGACCCTCGCGCTTCTTGGAACTAGAAAAAAGGTGACACGTGTGACCAAATAAAATCCCCGAAGGGTGTGTAAAAAGTACCTAAATAATAGATGAAGATGACAATAAATAAATAAATAGATAAATGTCCGTTGATCACACAGACGTCTTGTGTATCACAACTGAATCAAAGTGAATGGCTATGGCAACTCTGGACTTCTTGGTGAAAGACAGAAAGGGGGTGCAGACAGATGAAATCCCAAATTGATACTCCTAGCCTCTCACCTTAGGGCGGTTGTTTCAAGGCGCTGAAAAGATTAGGGCTTTTATCCAGACTCCTTTCCTCCACTCCGTCCAGGGAATGTGGTTAGGTAATTGGGTTCTACAACAGATGGCTTTCCTCCAATGCCTCCACTAAATTCCTGTGTCTCCTCACTGGCCTCTCACAAACATGCAGGAACCATTCCAAACACCGCTATCCAGCGGAGTGAGCCTCTCATAAAATGGGGGTAAAGCACAAGAGAAGAGGGGTGGGGGGGAGCCCAATAGTGAAGTACGTTTGGATAAAAAAACTCTTTATTAAAACACAAATTGCATCCTTACATTTATGTAGATAAGATTCAGCATATACAGGTGACTAACGCCAGTTACACATCACTTCCGGTATCCTCCGGTCTCCTCCAATCAGATCAATCCCTACCGGTTACGTCACGCCCTCGTGACTTCATCAGGGGTTTCCATGAAGAGGGGGAGGTAAACCTTCCTCTCTGGGGCCCCTGTTGGTGATGAGGTGTCCCTCTCTGGGGCCCCTGTTGGTGATGAGGTGCCCCTCTCTGAGGTGCCCCTCTCTTACGTCACGCCCTCGTGACTTCATCAGGGGTTTCCCCTGATGAAGTCACGAGGGCGTGACGTAACCGGTAGGGATTGATCTGATTGAAGGAGACCGGAGGATACCGGAAGTGATGTGTAACTGGCGTTAGTCGCCTGTATATGCTGAATCTTATCTACATAAATGTAAGGATGCAATTTGTGTTTTAATAAAGAGTTTTTTATCCAAACGTACTTCACTATTGGGCTCCCCCCCACCCCTCTTCACTTGTGCTTTACCCCCATTTTATGAGAGGCTCACTCCGCTGGATAGCGGTGTTTGGAATGGTTCCTGCATGTTTGTGAGAGGCCAGTGAGGAGACACAGGAATTTAGTGGAGGCATTGGAGGAAAGCCATCTGTTGTAGAACCCAATTACCTAACCACATTCCCTGAACGGAGTGGAGGAGAGGAGTCTGGATAAAAGCCCTAATCTTTTCAGCGCCTTGAAACAACCGCCCTAAGGTGAGAGGCTAGGGAGTATCAATTTGGGATTTCATCTGTCTGCACCCCCTTTCTGTCTTTCACCAAGAAGTCCAGAGTTGCCATAGCCATTCACTTTGATTCAGTTGTGATACACAAGATGTCTGTGGGATCAACGGACATTTATCTATTTATTTATTTATTGTCATCTTCATCCATCTCACTGCATGGACATTATTATCAGTCTTGATTGATATCATCATCATCATCACATGCAATATTCTGTCCACTGGACACTGATACCTGTTATTAATTACCACCATCTATATATCCACAGGACATTATTTATTGGATGCACTATTAATTGTATGCACTTTATGCACTTTATACACTTGGTGTTATCTATTGAGTGGTTTATTTTTAGTTTCAATAGTTTTTTATTTAAGAACAAACATAAACATAAACAATAGAAATGCGCGCAGCGCCATTCGTTGTTGATGACAACAAATATATACTATAGGCGACTAGTCAAGAAGTAATACAGAGATAATTCAAATCAAAAGAAAGTATACATAACGGTATACCTAACAGTGCTGCATTGAAGAGTCGTATTATAAACATATATCTTTCAGATAAATTCACATCATCTTTTCGGCGAAGACATTATTTTTGAGTCATAATGTTTTATATTGCTCTCATCCTAATAACTCTTCCTGTTTGTAAGTGTTGTCTAGTAATTTGCATCCGGTGTGCCCTCACCGGCGGACGCCCCAAAGGGAACTAACTGCGCCCACCGGAGAGGTCCACCAGGTCTGTTTTAACAGGATCTGTTTTCCTTGTACCATTCTACCCATGGTTCCCATATCTTGCAACTCGATAAGTACTGTCCCTGTGAGGCTGCGAACATTAGTTCGTAATTAATGTGGAGGTCAGTGATTTTTATTATTTCTGACAGTGAGGGTACCTCCGCAGTTCTCCACCTTCTCACAATCGCTAGTTTAGTGCTGACTAGGATATGGAAGACAGTTTTCCTATGTGAACTGGGGAATCTTTCCATGTCTATTGACAGTAGTGCTAGTGCAGGGTTGTTTCTGGTGTGTAATTTAGTGATGTTACTTATTTGAGTGGTTTATTTTTAGACACCATTTTCACCATTATTATATAGATTTTCATCTTTTCTTATGTATATATACCATTGTGCATCATTATCATATTTATACTTATTGATTTTTATTTATATATGATTATGCAATTTTAATTAGAATTATCAGTACCACAGTTTAGCGCAAAATCACTTATTTCTTATTTCTAATTTATTAAATACTTTCTTCAGCTCTGTGTATACAAAGGAGCATGGGGGAGCTCATGTCCATATCGGGGGTGGTAGTGACACAGCCCCGAATGATCCACAATGGCTCAAAAGTGATATGGTACAGAAATATTTAGACAGAATAAAGGTGGATAAAGCACCTGGACCATATGGCATCCACCCACGGATCCTAAAAGAATTGAGCTCTGCAATTTCAAAGCCATTGTATTTAATTTTTAGGGACTCATTAATGACGGGAATAATACCACTGGATTGGCGCAGGGCGAATGTGGTGCTTATATTTAAAAAGGGAACAAAGTCTTTACCGTGTAACTATAGACATGTTAGTTTAACTTCTATAGTTGGGAAGATACTGGAGAGATTAACAAAAGACCACATAGACGAGTTATTGCTGGAAAAAAACATTTTAAGCAACAGACAGCATGGGTTCATGAAAGACAGAAGTTGTCAGACAAACCTGATTTCTTTTTATGAGGTGGTAAGTAAAACCTTGGACAGAGGCGTGGCTGTGGACGTGGTATACTTGGATTTTGCAAAAGCGTTCGATACAGTTCCCTACACACGGCTCATGTGTAAGGTAAGGTCTACAGGTTTGGAAATACTGGTTTGTAAATGGATAGAAAACTGGCTAAAAGACAGAATTCAGAGTCGTGGTTAATGATTCTTACTCTGAATGGTCTAAGGTTATCAGTGGTGTACCCCAAGGTTCAGTACTGGGACCCTTACTTTTTAATACCTTTATAAATGATATTGGGTCTGGGATCAAAAGTAACATTTCTGTCTTTGCAGATGACACCAAGCTATGCAGTGGAATAACGTCCTTACAGGAGGTCTCCAATTTACAAGCCGACCTCAATGCTCTGTCTAATTGGGCGACTATGTGGCAGATGAGGTTTAATGTTGATAAATGTAAAGTTATGCACTTGGGGGCTAAGAATATGCATCATACATGCTAGGGGGAGTACAACTGGGGGAATCCGTAGTGGAGAAGGATCTGGGGGTTTTGGTAGATTATAAGCTCAATAATAACATGCAATGCCAAACTGCGGTTTCCAAAGCAAGGAAAGTTCTTTCTTGTAGTAAGAAAGGTACGGACTCCAGAGAGAGAGAGATATCATGTTGCCCCCCTGTTCAAATCATTAGTAAGACCTCATCTGGAATATGCAGTTCAGTTTTGGGCACCAGTTCTCAAAAAGGATATCGGGGAACTGGAGAAAGTGCAGAGAAGGGCAACCAAACTGATAAGAGGCATGGAGGAGCTCAGCTATGAGGAAAGATTAGAGGAACTGAATTTATTCACTCTTGAGAAGAGGAGAATAAGGGGGGATATGATCAACATGTATAAATATATAAGGGGTCCATATAGTGAACTTGGTGTTGAGTTATTCACTTTACGGTCAACACAGAGGACAAGGGGGCACTCCTTACGTCTAGAGGAAAAGAGATTTCATCTCCAAATACGGAAAGGTTTCTTCACAGTAAGAGCTGTGAAAATATGGAATAGACTCCCTGCAGAGGTGGTTCTGGCTAACTCAGTAGATTGCTTTAAGAAAGGCCTGGATACTTTCCTAAATGTACATAATATAACTGGGTACTGACATTTATAGGTAAAGTTGATCCAGGGAAAATCCGATTGCCTCTAGGGGGATCAGAAAGTGATTTTTTTCCCCTGCTGTAGCAGATTGGAGCACTTTTTTTTGTTTTTTTTTTTTGCCATCCTCTGGATCAACTGTGGGTATAGAATGGGGTTTATTGGATTGTACAATATATTTTATTTTTATTTACTATTTCTTTTTTTTTATGGTTGAACTGGATGGACTTGTGTCTTTTTTCGGCCTAGCTAACTATGTAACTATGTAACTATATACACAGTACATCATTAACCTCTTGCCGACCAGCCGCAGTTATACTGCGGCAGGTTGGCTCGGCTGCGCAAATCACCGTAGCTGTACATCGGTTCATGCACGAGGTTCTGTGGGCGTGTGCACGCGCCCATTGGCCAGAGGGGGGAGCCAATAAGCGGGTCCGGCAGACTCGATGTCCACCAGCCACCTGCGATCGTTCCCCTGCAGTGACAGAATGAGATCTGTTGTCCCAGGCAGCCCATCCCTATACACAGTTAGAAACACACTGAGGGAACCCCTTGATCGCCCCTGATGTTAACCCCTTCCCTGCCAGTGTCATTAGTACAATAAGAAGGGAAAGGAAAGAACACGCCAAACCGGCATAGTGTAGCACAATTTATTAAGTAAAATACCATATAAAACAAATGAAACGCACAAGCGGATGAGGGGGAGAGAGAGGATGACAGTCTACAGTGGATTGTAATGAGCTGGGAGCTGTGGGGTAGTCCTTGGTGGAGAAGAAAGCCACCTGTGGTAAGGAGCAACATGAGCCTGGAGTCCGTGAGCCTGGAGTCCGTGCAGGGAAGCGGTTAATAAATTGTGCTACACTATGCAGGTTTGCTGCTTTCTTCCCTTCCTATTTTTCAGATTGTGGAATTCCAGCCCACATATGAAAGCAGCCATGCCAACACCACAGTGTCAGCCATTTTCTACCAATTGACATTTTTTTCCCTATACCTCCGGGAATAAGAATCTTTAAATATTTATTTTTTAACCTGGTATATGACATTTTATCACTATAGGCTGGGCACAGTGTCAGAGCTTTAGTGTTTTTTGGTCATATCATTAGTACAATGTCAGTTGATATTTTTAGCACTGACCACTGTAATAATGTCACTGGTTTCCAAAAAGGTGTCAAAAATGTCAGGTGTCTGATCTATCCACCACAATGTCGCAGTCCTGCTAAAAATCGCTGATCACTGCCATTACTAGTAAAAAAAGAAATAAATAATACAAATGCCATAGATCTTTCCCCTATTTTGTAGACGCTATAGCTTTTGTGCAAACCAATCAATATATGCTTATTGTATTTTTTTTTTGTACCAAAGATATGTAGCAGAATACATATTGGTCTAAATTTATGAAGAAATTAGATTTTTCTTAAAAAAATTGTATTGGGTAAGTTTTATAGCAAAAAGTAAAAAATATTGTTATTTTTTCAAACTTGTCGGTCTATTTTTGTTTATAGTAAAAAAAAATAAAAACAGCAGAGGCGATCAAATACCACCAAAAGAAATCTCTATTTGTGGGAAAAAAAGGACGTACATTTTATTTGGGTACAGCGCAATTGTCAAGTAACGCAGTGACATTTCGCAAAAAAATGGCCTTGTCAGGAAGTGGGTAAATCCTTCCAGGGCTGAAGTGGTTAATACACACTATATATATATATATATATATATATATATATATATATATATATATATATATATATATATATGTGTGTGTAGCGCTGGTATCTTTGTCTACTGATGTGTATTAGCATTCACAATGAAAGTCTATGGACGTTTCTATGGTTTAGTGTTTGGCGCCATCTAGCGGCCAAACACTGATAGTGGACTTAAATGATTTTTGCTTTCACAAAGCACTGAACTATTGACAGAAAGTGACATTTTAGGCCTCTTCGGATTCATGGCCTGCCTGTGAGGTACCTGTCGAACCCGGGGACAGGCCCTGTTTTCCTTATTTCAGCAGCAATGAGATTTACTGTATCGTGTATGTAAAATGAATGATGAAGTGGTTGAGCAGTTGGTGGTCCCTAAGCCCTACAGACGGCTGGTGTTTAGAACTTGCCCATGGGCACTTGCTAGGAGGCATTTGGAAAAAAACAACTGAAAGGGTGTTGCGCAGGTTTTACTGGCCCGGGATACAGAAAGATGTTAAGAATTATTGTCAATCCGTCCTGTGTGTCAGATGTCAGCCCCATCCCACTTCCGAAGTCCTTTAGTGCCCTTGCCTATTATTGAAGTGCCCTTTGAGAGGATTGCCATGGACCTTGTGGGCCCACTTCCCAAGTCTGCCCGGGGTCATCAGCATATCTCGTAATCATGGATTATGCTACCCGTTACCCTGAAGCAGTTCCCTTACGTGACGCAGCTGCGAACCTCAGTGTATCATCCTCAAACGGATGGCTTAGTGGAACGCTTCACAAAGCACTGAACTATTGACAGAAAGTGACATTTTAGGCCTCTTCGGATTCATGGCCTGCCTGTGAGGATCTTTGAGGAGGCCTCCCAGAAGAAGCGGCCTACAGCCATTTCGGAGCGCAACTCCGATCTATTGTGTGAGTGTAAAAGGTAAAAAGTGCAGCGCTTATATAAACAAATGTCCCTGTTTCACATAAAGCGGTACAGGAAGGTGTAGACCTGCAAGTAGCAATGTGTGACAGGTATATTTATAATGAAAAACACCCTTAATTTGTGTGTGTCAATGGGATTTGTCAACTTATAACAGTGAACTGCCCCAAAAAGGGTTGTGTTCTTATAAGGTGCAAATCGAGGTGAAAGTGATAAAACAGACAACCAGGTACAGTATAAGTGTATAGCATATAATCCACGCTCAAAAATCTGTGTTACATTCCTATAGGAAAAACACAAATCTCAGGTGTAAATCACCTGTGCGATTTCAGAAAAATCGCATATGCAAAAAATGTGATAAACAATACAAACAAATATAAATTATATATAAGTGCGGTCCAAAAATAGAGCCTGTTAGCCTATATTGATGGACTGACCCAAAGAGGCCGTGTTCCTATTAGTTGCAAAAAGGTGAATGTGTTAACACCAACCCGCTCAATACAGTAGTTATATAGAAATATACATGCAACCACATATTCCCAAGAATATCTGATGGACTCCTGTAGGAAATGCAGTTTTCATACGTAGTTCAGCCAGGGTATGCGATTTATAAAAGTCGCATAGGTGGAAGACAAACATACAAACTTAAAATGCAAAAAAAGCAGATGGAAGAAAAAGCAGTTTTGTGAACAGGACTCTATACACTGTAAAAATTCCTCTTTATAGGGCCAATTCAACCGTGTAGTGTACAATAGTCTATGGTTTGTCCCTGCAGAGCAGGAGTGACCCTGAACTTGGTGGGACTATATTGGACGGTTATTAAATGCCCTGGTCCAAAGTGTATTATACAGACATTAAAGGGGTTAGTATGAGAGATGAAGGAAATCCATCTCTAAAATTCAGTCCCCAAGATCACAGATGTTGTAAAATGGCTGCACTGATGCAGTCACCCAGAAGGTATAAGATGATTTTTAGATATTTCTGACTTCAGGCCGTCTCAGTCTTCTCTAGAGTAGGGATGGGCCGGTGTTCGATTCGAACCCATGTTCGAATCGAACATCGGGCGTTCGCCCGCTCGGCGAGCCCAGAACTATTTGGGCCGCTCGCATCAAATTCGTGTGATGCGAGCGGCCCGCAATGCACTGCGCCAGTTGCAGTGCATTGCTGGCTGATAATTGGCCAAGCATGCACTGTGACCCGCATGCTTGGCCAATCAAAGAGCCAGCGGCGAGGAGAGCAATAATTATAGCTCAGGGGGTTTAGTACACGCCCCACAGTATAAAAGGCCACCGCGCCGGCGGCCTCACATATTGTGTTGTGTTCCAGCGTCAGTGTCAGTGTTATGTGCTGCTGACTGCTGACATTATGTGCTATGATTCTGGGGATTTGTGTGTGCGTGCTGTTAGTACAGCATTTCAGTATCACATCTGGGGGGTGTCTATAGTATGCCTGTGAAGGGGCGCATGTTTGCTGTGCTTAGAACTGTCCCTGCACAAAGTGTCATTTTTGCAGGGAAAAAAAGCTATTTAAAATCACTCGCGGCTAATTTATTGACGGCTCCCGTAACACAGAGAACAGTCATTTATTGAAAGCCATTCATAAAAAAAAAGTAATTGATAAAAAAATAAAAAAGCGTGGGGGTCCCCCCAAATTCAATAACCAGGCCCTTCAGGTCTGCTATGGATATTAAGGGGGACCCCAGCCAAAAAAAAAAAAAGACCCTTATCCGAGCACGCAACCTGGCAGGCCGCAGGAAAAGAGGGGGGGGGGCGAGAGCGGCCCCCCTCCCTCCTGAACCTTACCAGGCCACATGCCCTCAACATTGGGAGGATGCTTTGGGGGTCTGAGACCTTTTATAATGGAGGGCACCTGGTGACTCCGCCCCCTCTGACGCACGGGGACGTCATGGGGAATTCCCTATGGCTTTCCCCATGACGTCAGAGGGGGGCGGGGTCACCAGGTGCCCTCCGTTATAAAAGACCTGTCAGACGGAGCGAAGCCTCACACAGCGGGAGCCTCCCATTGCGAGGAGCGGCCCGACAGAAGAACAGACGGCGACGCCATGGAAGAAGATGCCGGACGAGAAGGACGAGAAGACCAGCGCAAGATGAAGCGGATCAGAGGAAGAAGAAGATGGAAGTAGATGCCGGAAGGAGAAGATGAAGAAACCGAAGGATGAAGAAAGGAAGACCAGAAGAAAGAAGAAAGAAGATTTTAATAAAGGAATTGTCAAAGACCGTCTCCTGTCATTTTTACCATTTTTGACACTTTTTTGGTGAAATGGTAGGGGTAATTTTGTACCCCCTTACCATTTCACACAGGGGGGGCTGGGATCTGGGGGCCCCCTTGTTAAAGGGGGCTTCCAGATTCCGATAAGCCCCCCGCCCGCAGACCCCCACAACCAATGGCCAGGGTTGTGGGGAAGAGGCCCTTGTCCTCATCAACATGGGGACAAGATGCTTTGGGGGTCTCAGACACGTTGATGCGCCAATATTCAGAATGTGATAGGCTGGAGTGGATGGAAATAGAGGCCTGGCTATAGAAACCAGGAAACTCATTATGCCTATAGACCTTTTTGGAACGCACGCCGGGAATACCGGAAGTGGGGATTTGCGCGCCAACAGATGGTAGTATCAGTGTTATCTTCATTTGTAACAGTATATATATATATAGAGCAAGTAGTGGCTGGCAGGCAGGCATGTACCCCAGTTGAAGCCTACGTAGGCGAAACGCGTAGGGTTAAATGCTTGCCTGAGCCACTAAAGAATTTCTTGCGCCTATTTGAAAAAGCTTTTTTAACAATTTTATATATTTTCTATTGTGATTGAAAAATCTTTAAAATAAAAACCCCGTTTTTTGGAGTTACACTATGAGGAGTTGCCTCCTTTTTTTCTATATCTCCTTCTGAGCCATCCATGGTGGAGATCGTAACCAGGACTCCTACATCTCCTTTCCCTGTGACTGGACAACCTGCCTGGGGTGAGTAACAGGGTACGTGTTACCCAAGAACAATCATCCAGAAGATACGGCTGGCTGCATCATCATCCCTATACATCCGGTGGATCCGGTATATGCTCTTTTGACTCACCACCGAGAGGTCTGTGAGTCCATCAGATCCGGTGAGGGTATTTTGGTCATTACCTGCATATATGTATAAGGAAGGAGTGCTCTAGAGAAGACTGAGCCGGTCTGAAGTCAGAAATATCTAAAAATCATCTTATACCTTCTGGGTGACTGCATCAGCGCAGCCATTTTTCAACATCTGTGATCTTGGGGACTGAATTTTAGAGATGGATTTCCTTCATCTCTCATACTAATCCCTTTAATGTCTGTATAATACACTTTGGACCAGTGCATTTATTAACCGTCCAATATAGTCCCACCAAGTTCAGGGTCACCCCTGCTCTGCAGGGACAAACCATAGACTATTGTACACTACACGGTTGAATTGGCCCTATAAAGAGGAATTTTTACAGTGTATAGAGTCCTGTTCACAAAACTGCTTTTTCTTCCATCTGCTTTTTTTGCATTTTAAGTTTGTATGTTTGTCTTCCACCTATGCGACTTTTATAAATCGCATACCCCGGCTGAACTAAATATGAAAACTGCATTCCCTACAGGAGTCCATCAGATATTCTTGGGAATCGGTGGTTGCATGTATATTTCTATATAACTACTGTATTGAGCGGGTTGGTGTTAACACATTCACCTTTTTGCAACTCATAGGAACACGGCCTCTTTGGGTCAGTCCATCAATATAGGCTAACAGGCTCTATTTTTGGACCGCACTTATATATAATTTATATATGTTTGTATTGTTTATCACATTTTTTGCTTATGCGATTTTTCTGAAATCGCACAGGTGATTTACACCTGAGATTTGTGTTTTTCCTATAGGAATGTAACACAGATTTTTGAGCGTGGATTATATGCTATACACTTGTACTGTACCTGGTTGTCTGTTTTATCACTTTCACCTTGATTTGCACCTTATAAGAACACAACCCTTTTTGGGCCAGTTCACTGTTATAAATTGACAAATCCCATTGATACACACAAATTAAGAGTGTTTTTCATTATAATTATACCTGTCACACATTGCTGCTTGCAGGTCTACACCTTCCTGTACCGCTTTATGTGAAACAGGGACATTTGTTTATATAAGCGCTGCACTTTTTACCTTTTATGCTTTTTACAATTGTGTCTGATTGTTGTGTCAGCAGCTAGATATCACCTAGGTTTGGCGCATTATTTTTCTTCACTTTTTCAGCTATTGTGTGAGTGACCTGACGGTGCCAGAGATACAGTAACTGGATTGGAGAGACCCAGCGACACCCGAGGACCGGGTTCACCCAGTGGAACAGAACGGAGTGACGGAGCCGACTGACAGAGAAGCTAGCTGCAAACACCGGACCAAAGTTACCATATCAAGCTTTTGATCCAGTTGGTGAGCGGGTTGTGGCCCACAGTTTACTAAACTTTTGCACCTAGTCAGACTTATATACAGGCCTCGCTGGGATCCATAGTCCTACGGAGGAGGAGTAAAGCTACTGACACTAGACAGGCATACTATCACATCTCAAGCATTGTATTATAGTTATGGAAGCAACACCAGGATCATCTTTAATTCAACTTTAATTACTTTGTCCCTTGGATTACAAATTATAAGGAATTCTCATAGCTAGAGAAGATAAGAAGAATAAAGAATGAGTACTCTAAACGTGAGATCTCACACATAGCTATAAAAGTAGGGGGAGCTCCCTTATAATTATATTGTTTATAATTGTTATATCAAAATTCACTGTTCTGTCATTCTATGTCGGGATGACAGCACAATTATTGTAACCACCTGTTTGCCAATACTTATAGTAAAATATACTTTGGTTAAGTACCCCGTTGTGTGGAGTATTGTTTTCTCCCAGCAGGTGGAGCCAGTGGATCCTGAAGTGACAATACAGGTATATTGTGTTATATTATATTGTACTGTATTGTATTGCACCACAGCTGTGTCAAGGGGACTGAGTCAAGTTAGTGGGGTTTATTAGCAAACTGCAGGCCCAAATCAAATCAGCAGCTCCTTCGGGGGTCAGTGCTACACGTGGGAGCTCGTTCGGGATCCTGTCACTCTGCAAGCAAGCCCGTCCCCTTGGTGCCACTATGGACCCTATCAAAGTGGTCCAATGGTGCGAAGCAGAAGGCACACGCTCAGAAGCGAGCATGGCCATTGAACTCCCAGGAGAAGACTGGGGATAAAAACAAGTTAAAGAAATTGTGCAAGCATTGTCCCCAGACAGAAAGGCTATGTGGTCGCAGTGAGACCAGACTATGGGACCGATTGCACTTACGCACTACTAGAGTGGAGGCAGGGTGTCCCCGAAAACTTTCAAGGTGCCCGTGTAAAATTGTCAGAAAGGACAACGTTCCACCTGACATATCCCAACAGGTCAAAAGAGGACTGTCCCAGTTGAAAGCAGATAGAACCCCTTAACAAGAAAGTAGGGACCGCTGCTAAATCACAGTCAGAGCAACGGTTGGCTGACCTGAAACGGCAATACAGTGACATACAGGAGAGGTTTCAGGAGACCTCCAGCATGATAGCCAAGCACATTAACCACTTCAGCCCCGGACCATTTGGCAGCCAAAGGACCAGAGGTCTTTTTTCAATTTCGCACTGCACTACTTTAACTGGTAATTGCGCGGTCATGCAATTTTGTAACCAAACGAAATTTGCGTCCTTTTCTTCCCACAAATAGAGCTTTCTTTTGATGGTATTTGATTGCCTCTGTGATTTTTATTTTTTGCGATATAAACGGAAAAAGAGCGAAAATTTTGAAAAAAAAAGAGATTTTCTACTTTTTGTTATAAAAAAAATCTAATAAACTCAATTTTAGTCAAACATTTGGGCCAAAATGTATTCAGCCACATGTCTTTAGTAAAAAAAATGCCAATAAGCGTATATTTATTGGTTTGCGCAAAAGTTATAGCGTCTACAAACTAGAGTACATTTTCTGGAATTTACACCGCTTTTAATTTATGACTGCCTATTTCATTTCTTGAGGTGCTAAAATGGCAGAGAAGTACAAAACCCCCCAAATGACCCCATTTTGGAAAGTAGACACCCCAAGCTATTTGCTGAGAGGCATGTTGAGCCCATTGAATATTTTTTTTTTTAGTCCCAAGTGATTGAATAAAGACAAAAATAAAAAAGATTTTTTTTTTTTTTTCAAAAAGTTGTCACTAAATGATATATTGCTCACACATGCCATAGTTATATGTGGAATTGCACCCCAAAATACATTTTGCTGCTTCTCCTGAGTATGGGGATACCACATGTGTGGGACTTTTTGGGAGCCTAGCCGCGTACGGGGCCCCGAAACCCAAGCACCGCCTTCAGGATTTCTAAGGGTGCAAATTTTTGATTTCACTCCTCACTACCTATCACCGTTTCGAAGGCCATAAAATGCCAAAATAGCACAAAACCCCCCCAAATGACCCCATTTTGGAAAGTAGACACCCCAAGCTATTTGTTGAGAGGCATGGTGAGTATTTTACAGCTCTCATTTGTTTTTGAAAATGAAGAAAGTAAAGAAAAAAAATTTTTTTTTTCTTTTTTTCAATTTTCAAAACTTTGTGACAAAAAGCGAGATCTGCAAAATACTCACCATACCTCTCAGCAAATAGCTTGGGGTGTCTACTTTCCAAAATGGGGTCATTTTGGGGGGTTTTATGCCATCTGGGCATTCCATGGCCTCCGAAACTGTGATTGGCAGTGAGAAGTGAAATAAAAAAATTACACCCTTAGAAAGCCTGAAGGCGGTGATTGGTTTTTGGGGTTCCGTACGCAGCTAGGCTCCCAAAAAGTCCCACACATGTGGTATCCCCGTACTCAGGAGAAGCAACAGAATGTATTTTGGGGTGTATTTCCACATATGCCCATGACATGTTTGAGCAATATATCATTTAGTGACAACTTTTTGTAAAAAAAATATATATATTTTTTTTTTTCATTATTCAATCTCTTGGGACAAAAAAAAAAAATATTTAATGGGCTCAACATTGCTCTCATCAAATAGCTTGGGGTGTCTACTTTCCAAAATGGGGTCATTTGGGGGGGGTTTGAACTGTCCTGGCATTTTATGCACAACATTTAGAAGCCTATGTCACACGTCACCCACTCTTCTAACCACTTGTAGACAAAGCCCTTTCTAACACTTTTTGTTTACATGAAAACATATTTTTTTTTTGCAAGAAAATTACGTTGAACCCCCAAACACTATATATAATGTTAAAGCAAAGGCCCTACAGATTAAAATGGTGGGTGTTGCATTTTTTTTTTCCACACAGTATTTGCGCAGCGATTTTTCAAACGCATTTTTTGTGGAAAAAATACACTTTTTTTTATTTTAATGCACTAAAACACACTATATTGCTCAAATTTTTGATGAAATAAAAAATATGATCTTAGGCCGAGTACATGGATACCAAACATGACATGCTTTAAAATTGCGCACAAACACGCAGTGGCGACAAACTACATACATTTTTAAAAGCCTTTAAAAGCCTTTACATGATACCACATTAGATTCACGGAGGAGGTCTACTGCTAAAATTACTGCCCTCGATCTGACCTTCGCGGTGATACCTCACATGCATGGTGCAATTGCTGTTTACATATGACGCCAGACCAACGCTTGTGTACGCCTTTGCGCAAGAGAAGGGGGGGCAGGGGTGCTTTTTTTTTTTTTTTTGTTTTTTTTTTTATTTATTTAGCTTTTTTATTTTATTTTTAAACTGTTCCTTCCATTTTTTTTTCTTTGTTATGATTTTTATTGTTATCTCAGGGAATGTAAATATCCCCTATGATAGCAATAGGCAGTGACAGGTACTCTTTTTTTGAAAAAATTGGGGTCTATTAGACCCTAGATCTTTCCTCTGCCCTCAAAGCATCTGACCACACCAAGATTGGTGTGATAAAATGCTTTCCCAATTTCCCAATGGCGCGGTTTATATCCGGGAGGGGGGACATTCCCTCCCACTGCTTGTAAAAGCAGTCTAGAGGCTAATTACCCGCTAGAATTGCTTTTACATGAAAGCCGATCACTGGCTGAAAAGAATGATACCAAGATGATACCTAAACCTGCAGGCATCATTCTGGTATAACCATTCAAAGTCCAGCAACATACTGGACATATATTGTAATCTTTTTTTTTTCATGCAGCCTCTTGGCTGAACGAAAAAAAGAGATTGATTGGTGGGTATGCCCACCATTAGAATACCTCCCTTCATCCACCCACTTCTAATGATGGGCATACATGCACCATTTATATATGCCGATGCATGGGGGCATCCTCCCGCAAAAGTTATGCCGTGTACACACGGTCGGAATTTCGACCGTATGTACGTGGCATTAGGAGCCAATCGCTCCTCCCCCCCCCCCTGCTGCCCCCATGCTTCGGCATATATGCTCTTTTTTTTAACTGTGGTGGTGAAATCACCTCCTACAGCGTTGGAGTCGCGGCTTTATGTATCGTGGGAGCAAACGCTGTTGCTGTCAAGATAAATAAATCCGCGTTGCAACTGAATGGCGTACCTGAAAACAAAAAAATGCTTAACACTAAAACACAGTAAACAAAATTACATACCTGAAAAGCAAGCATGATAAAACATGATAAAACATAATAAAACATTGCAGAATAGAATGGAGTAAAAAAAGAGCAACAATAGAGAGAGAATAGAGTGAGAGAGAGAACAATAAAACGACAACTATTTTTATTTTTTTTATTTTTTTGAGATTCACAGGTAAAAAAGCTCCTGACTGAAGCGACTGAATCAAAACGCTACCACAAAAAAAATGTTAGCGATCGCAGGGATCAGGCCTGACTCTGCGAACGCTGCAGTTATGTGTGCTTAGTGTTTTGTAAGTGACAGTGATCGATCGATACTGCACTTGGGTGGGCTGGGCTGGGCGGAGGGGGAAAACGCAGGTGCTAGCAGGTATCTGGGCTGATCCCGCTAACAATGCGTTTTTTTTTGGAACCCTAAACTGCTGGGACGCTAGTATAGATCTGATCAGATCAGATATTGATCTGTTCAGATACTGTACCACTAAGGGAGGTGTATGCTTTGCGCGTGGGTGTTTGCGGTACTGGCACTAACCTGGGGCGACGCAGACCTTATTTGACCCTAAAACCTAATTGATATCACCCGCCGGGCGATCAGGGGGTTAAACCGTTATTGGGTAATAAATGGCGGGTGCCCTGACAGTATAAAAAATAAAGCTAACTAACCAGCGTCACCCGTAACAGTAATACAAAAAAAAACTGGTTACCTAGCGACACTAATGCAGCGATCAGAAAAACGATCGCTTAGTGACACTGGCAAAAGGGGTGAAAGGGTTAACTAGGGGCAATCAGGGGGTTAAAACCTTTATTAGGTAATATATGGGGGTACCTGACGCTATATAAAAACCTGACGGGGAACCTAAATAACGAAATAACTAACTGGCTAACCAGCGTCACCAGTGACAGTTATACAGTGATCACTGGTGAAAGGGTTAACTCTAGGGGCAATCAGGGGGTTAAAACCTTTATTTAGGTTGTAATATGGGGGTACCTGACCTATAAACCTATTTATGAACCTATATAAACATGGCGGTTACCTAAAAAAAAAAAATGGTTACCTAGCGACACTAATGCAGCGATCAGAAAAACGATCGCTTAGTGACACTGGCAAAAGGGGGTGAAAGGGTTAACTAGGGGCAATCAGGGGGTTAAAACCTTTATTAGGTAATATATGGGGGTACCTGACGCTATATAAAAACCTGACGGGGAACCTAAATAACGAAATAACTAACTGGCTAACCAGCGTCACCAGTGACAGTTATACAGTGATCACTGGTGAAAGGGTTAACTCTAGGGGCAATCAAGGGGTTAAAACCTTTATTTAGGTTGTAATATGGGGGGTACCTGACCTATAAACCTATTTATGAACCTATATAAACATGGCGGTTACCTAAAAAAAAAAAATGGTTACCTAGCGACAGCAGTGACACTAATACAGCGATCAGAAAAACGATCGCTTAGTGACACTGGCAAAAGGGGGTGAAAGGGTTACCTGGGGGGCAATCAAGGGGTTAAACCTTTATTAGGGGGGGGTAGGGGGCTACCTTGGACCTAAAACTAACTGCACTGACAGTTATTACAGTCACACTGACACTAAATGCAGTGATCAGTAAAAAAAATGATCACTGCAATTAGTGACACTGTGACTGGGGGGGGGGGAGGGGGTGATCTGGGGGGTGATCTGGGGGTGACAGGGGGGTGTTTTGTGTGCCTATGTGTACTGGTGTCAGTGTACTGTTGGTGCACTAACCTTTAGACGTTCACAGCTCGGCGTTCCGGTCACATAGACCGGCGCACCGAGCGTGACATCACTTCCTCTGCCTGTGTTTTGATTGACACAGACAGAGGAAGCATCTGATTCGCCAGGAGCGATCGCGAGGGGGTGGCCAGAAACCACTGGCCGTCCCCTCATCCCGGATCGCTCCTGAAGCGATCCCGACCGTCCCCGCCGGCCGGGGGGGTCCGAGCGGACCCCCCACCCGCCGGAAGAATGGCACGTACAGGTACGTGGTTCTGCCTGTACGTGCCATTCTGCCGACGTATATATACAGGGGGCGGTCGGCAAGTGGTTAATGGATTACGTGTCACATGCGGAGATCAGAAAGACAGCCAGATAACGCCCAAACCTGGGTCGGTAATGAAGAAGCGCACTCATGGCCGCCTGCAGGAAGTGACCATCCGGAAAGACTTCAGTATTGTATTGCACCGCAGCTGTGTCAAGGGGACTGAGTCAAGTTAGTGGGGTTTATTAGCAGAGTGCAGGCCCAAATCAAATCAGCACCTCCTTGGGGGGTCAGTGCTACATATGTATATATATACAGTATCTCACAAAAGTGAGTACACCCCTCACATTTTTGTAAAAGTTTATTCTATCTTTACATGTGACAACACTGAAGAAATTACACTTTGCTACAATGTAAAGTAGTGAGTGTGAGTGTACAACTTGTATAACAGTGTAAATTTGCTGTCCCCTCAAAATAACTCAACACACACCCATTAATGTCCAAACCATTGGCAACAAAAGTGAGTACACCCCTAAGTGAAAATGTCCAAATTGGGCCCAATTAGCCATTTTCCCTCCCCATTGTCATGTGACTCGTTAGTGTTACAAGGTCTAAGGTGTGAATGGGGAGTAGGTGTGTTAAATTTAATTGTATCACTCTCTCACTCTCTCATACTGGTCACTGGAAGTTCAACATGACACCTCATGGCAAAGAACTCTCTGACAATCTGGAAAAAAGAAGTGTTGCTCTACATTAAGATGGCCTAGGCTATAAGAAGATTGCCAAGACCCTGAAACTGAGCTGCAGCACGGTGGCCAAAACCACACAGCGGTTTAACAGGACAGGTTCCACTTAGAACAGGCCTCGCCATGGTCGACCAAAGAAGTTGAGTGCATGTGCTCAACGTCATATCCAGAGGTTGTTTTTGGAAAATAGACGTATGAGTGCCGCCAACATTTCTGCAGAGGTTGAAGGGGTGGGGGGTCAGCCTGTCAGTGGTCAGACCATACGCCAAACACTGCATCAAATTGGTCTGCATGGCTGTCATCCCAGAAGGAAGCCTCTTCTAAAGATGATGCACAAGAAAGTCCATAAACAGTTTGCTGAAGACAAGATGACTGAGAATGTGGATTACTGGACTGGATAAACTTATTTGGTTCAGATGGTGTCAAGCGTGTGTGGGGGCAACCAGGTGAGGAGTACAAAGACAAGTGTGTCTTACCTACAGTCAAGCATTGTAGTGGGAGCGTCATGGTCTGGGGCTGCATGAGTGCTGCCGCCACTGGGGAGCTACAGTTTATTGAGGGAACCATGAATTCCAACATGTACTGTGACATACTGAAGTAGAGCATGATTCTCTCCCTTTGGAGACTGGGCCGCAGGGCAGTATTTCAACATGATAACGACCCCAAACACACCTCCAAGATGACCACTGCATTTCAAAAGAAGGTGATAACCTAGACAAGCATGTCTCCAGACCTAAACCCTATGGAGTAGCTGTGGGGCATCCTCAGATGGAAGGTGGAGGAGCACAAGGTCTCTAACATCCACCAGCTCTTCCACTCCTCCATGTCATCATGGAGGAGTGGACAAGGACTCCAGTGGCAACCTGTGAAGCTCTGGTGAACTCCATGCCCAATAGGGTTAAGGCAGTGCTGGAAAATAATGGTGGACATAAAAAATATTGATACTTTGGGCCCAATTTGGACATTTTCACTTAGGGGTGTACTCACTTTTGTTGCCAGCGGTTTAGACATTAATGGCTGTGTGTTGAGTTATTTTGAGGGGACAGCAAATTTACACTGTTATACAAGATGTACACTCACTACTTTACTGAAATTTCTTCAGTGTTGTCACATGAAAAGATATAATAAAATATTTACAAAAATGTGAGGGGTGTACTCACTTTTGTGAGATACTGTATATCTTAACTAAATCACTGTGTTATTCTTCAGGTTCAATTTCCCACTGGAAGATATTTTACAGCCTTCAATTAATGAGACACAATTAGTAAGTCAATTTGGAAGCTGACATCTAGCTATAGAGACACCTGCCCCCTTCTCATGGGGCGAGTGTTACACTGTACTTTTCATGCTTCACTTAACCTGACTGGCATATCTGGAAATGAATAAATACATAAAGACTCATTTAGAAGTACATTAGGGAATCATTACCGCTACTTCAAAGATGAGAACTAATTATGATGAGCAGAAAATGTCATGCAGCTCTACAGAGAGTCTTCCCTCACCAGGGAAATCATACAGGTTACTATATAATTATCAACGTTTGTATATTAGTTTAAATCTGACATTATTTTGTATTACAAAAATACAGAATATGTCAATACTACATAAATTATAATATTAAATGATCAAACATTTCCTTAAAAATACAGTCATTATGTTTTTTTTAACCATTCAATAATTTAAAGGGATTGTATGAAAATATAAAGTGGTTTTTCATTAAACATTTAGGCCTAAATAAACAATTAGAGCAATATAGGCATTCTTTTTATTTAGATTCTGATTATATAGGTAATAGCAATCACACAACTGCAGTACAAATTGCAGCAAAAAATGTTTGAATAATCCCAATTACATTCTAATGTATAGTCTACATGTAAAAGTCATTTGTATTATTACTTATTTCTCCTCTATTTTTTTTGATCACATGAGATTTTTTTAATGTGTACAAAACATTACTTACATAATTTGGGCTTAATTCTACATGGCACCACCCGACCCATGATGATCACTTGGAGACCTGTGCCAATGAAGCTATCAATGAAGCTTTGTTAAAGGGTATCTGTCGTCAGAAAGTTTTTTTGTAGTTTTGGATGCAGGATGGATAGGATGGAACATGTTACAGTTGTCCCCAGAACAAGAGGAGATGGGAAATCTTCCAATGAGGATGCCTATTCCAGTGATAACTGCCTAATCCCCTGTACACACGGTCAGAAATTCTGACGGAAAATGTCCGATCGGACCATGTTGTCGGAAAATCCGCCCGTGTGTGGGCTCCATCTGACTTTTTCCGTCGGAATTTCCGACGGAAAAAATTTAAGATCCTGCTCTCAAATTTTCCGACAACAAAATCTGATCGGACTTTTTCCGATCGTGTGTAGAGAGAAAGTGCCACTCATGCTCAGATCAAACTATCAGACCAAATCTATTGGCTACTAGCCTCTACGTAGTTCCGTGGTACGCAACGAACGTCACCACGTTCAGAATGATCGGACAACTTTGTCCGACCGTGTGTATGCAACACCAGTGTCGGACAAAATCCGTCAGAAAAAATCAGATGTGTGTACGGGCATAAGGCAATGGCGCCCAATACAAGGCCTACTGGCCCTCTATGTGTGACCCACCATGTCCTGGGCTTCTCTTCAACTTGTTGGACACCACTCAACTAACACCAGAGTGGGGATGTTACTTTTTACTGCCACACTACAGTGACCACCAGAGAAGGGTTACATTTACCTACCTCATTGCACTGATAACCGGGGGGGGGGCAATAAATGTCACTGCTACTTCACTAGGGGTTATTGTGGTCACTAACACCAATGATTAGGGTTATTGCGGTCACTTCCACCAATGATGGGGGTTGTTATTATTGCCTGCCTTTGGACTTGACCTCTAATTATAACTCTGGCTCATTTAAAGACTCTGCTTCTTCTGATCATCCATGTACGACTCCTGCTTGCCATCTAACTAGGAGGGGTGGGCTTCCTTCAGGTGTACCTGCCCCTAATCCATCCATTATTATATATGTGTTCAAACTTTGGAGACTCTCAAAATTTATAGAGTTAGGACTGCAGAATACTGGGGTGCTGTGACGTGGCCTCTGCAGCTCATGCATATATTTGCAAACGTGTGCAAACCCTGGGTTTTGACGTGCACTGTTAGACAGAGCAATTCAGTTTGTTGCAGGCAGGGTGGTAAGTGAGCTGGGAGATCTTGTTTGTTGTTCTTTGACATGTGTTGCCCTTCCACACACAAAGTCCAGAAAAGGTTTCTCCCAGCCTCCACTCCATCTGCACAGTAACACAGCTCCACCTACAGAATGGAAGATAAACTGCACCTGCCTACACTCCCCTACCCCCCAACCCCCCCCCCCCCCCCCCCCCCCCCCAACCTTAACAAATGCAGTCCTTAGCATTGGTAGCTTACAAATCACAGAACAAAAAGTTTACATATTTTGAAAATACAAAATACAATTTTGAAAAGTTAACTTCCCATGACGTAATCAGAATATATTTGTCAGGTAACTGTCCTCGAGTAGACCTGATGGGAAGGTAAGGTTCTCCATCCTCAAATCCTCACCATTGTCCTTAAGAGCATCAGGTTGCTTGGTGGCCTCAGATGCCTGGGGCCTATCATATTCAGGCATAACCCCTCACCTGGGCCAGCAACAATGTCCTCAGTAGTGTCCGGGGGACCGTCCACAGAGTTACCAGGGCTCCCTAGTTCCTCACTAGAGACAGCAGTCGGGCCTCCAGGGGTGTCCACAGGCATGACAGGTTCTACATAGGCCAGAGGGCTGGTCTCAATAGGGGCAAGTACCACTCAACAGGAACTTATTTCACTGGTGAAATGTCCAAGGTACCATTCTCTTCCCAGTCACTCAGTAGTGAACCCCACTGCCACTTAGGACACAGGGTCTAAGCAGGTTTTGGTACACAGGTGAGAGCAGGAATATTTGCTTTTCAACACGTTATGTTGCCGCTCCCTACTGGAGTTCCAACTTGCTACCTTTCTCAAACTTTGGATTTTTGACCAACACCTAGTCCCCCAGTCATAGCGGTTCAAGGTTCCAACCAATCAACAGTTTGGCACTCTTTAGCCGATCCCACTACTCCTGGACCCCTTTAAGCGTGCAAAGGGGAATAGACTTCTTTTTTTCCCAGCAAGTCCACAGGCAGCAGACCACTACCAACAAATATCAGAAAGAAAAGTCTGTAACTCATGGCCTGGTGGATGGTGTGGTTGTAGGCACAAACAACATTGCCTATATGTTGGTACCAGCAAACCTGATGTCCCTGTTCCAGTGTTCTTAGCATATTCGGTAGAGTGTGGTTAAAACACTCCCAAACCCCATTATCCTGAGGATGATATGTGGTAGTGTGGGACATACAAATCCCTCTGAGCCAATATCGTTCAGAGAATACTTGCGATTCGAAGTTGGGGCCTTAGTCCAACAGGATACATTTGAGGCACCCATAAAGCTGTACCACATGGCTTCAGGAAACTTTGGCAATGGTGACTCTGGCTTAGTCTTTATTGGGTACAATGACAGCAAATTGGTTGACAAACACCAGGGCATAGTGGAAAACAGGGGAGGAGGCCGCCACTGTCAGAAAGTCCATGGTGAGAAGCTCAAAGGGTTCCAACGTGGAGATTGCCATGGGTATGGTCTGTTCCAGGGATGCCTTCTGCAACCTTATATATTTTTTTTTTTATTTATTAAAAAATTCTCCACTCTGTATGTAGTGCACTCCTGAACCCTGCACTCTGTATGTAGTTCTCTCCTGAACCATGCACTATATGTAATGAACTTCTGAACTCTGCACTTTGTTGAAAAATATACCTGTTGATCCTGCCAGTGACCTCCTGTTCCTTGTCAGCAGTGGCAATGATCTGCAGGCTCATCTATCTTCTGCTGCATTGCCACCTCTTGTGCCCATGCTCCAGACCATACTTGATGTAGCCAGGAGCTGGGTAATATTGACAGCCTTATCAGGAGACACTTTGCAGCACTTGCTGCAGTGAGACTGCTTCCTTCTAGTGTTCTAGAGTTCCTTCTAGTGTTCAGCTTAGACTATCTCATCACATCCTGCCAGCAATAATATCAGGAAGTGAAGCAAAGCATTTTGGGATCCAGGGTTTGCACTCAAATTGGACTGTAATTGACTACAAGTACTAGCTGGATGAAAGGGGAGAGGGACCCCAGCCTGGATCTGCAAGCAAGTGACTCAGTGTTAGACCGTGCTGTGGCTGAGTCATGGCCTGTGGTACAAGGAGAGAGAGTGAGTCATCACACGTGTGTACAAGAGCATCCACTGCCAGCCACTTCTGGTCATCCAGCGCCAGCCTGGAAGCCGACCTCATCACATCCACGCCAGATCCTGGCTCACATAGGCCTGTGGTGAATTTTTTATGTTACAGATGTTGGGGTAGAACCTGCTAGACTGAGTTATGAAGGGTCTACAAGCAGTGGCATCACTAGGGTTGGTTTCACCCGGTGCGAAAAAAAATGGTGTCACCCCCCCAACTATAGTCCCCCCTCAGTACAGACCCCCCTCCGGCAGTATAGATCCCCCTCCCTCAGTACAGACCCCCCCACTAAGTACAGACCACCCTCCATCAATATAGACCCCCCTCCCTCAGTATAAACCTCCCCCCTCAGTACAGACACCCTCTCAGTGCAGACCCCCCCAGTAGTACAGACACCCCCCCTCAGTGCAGAACCCCCCAGCAGTACAGACACCCCCTCCCCTCAGTGTAGATCCCCACCATTAGTATAGATGCCCCCCTTACAGACCTCAGAACAGCATATACACACAGCAGTGTGTGTGTCTCAAGCTCTGGCTCCCCCTCCTCTGTGGATGTAAACAGAGAGGAGGGGGAGGCGGCTTCGTTCCGCTCCGCTGAGGGACACAGCCACGGCGCGGGGGCACAGGGCAGTGGGCGGTGTTAACGGTGCCGCTACCCACGGGTGTCACCCCTCTGTCGGGTGTCACCCGGGTGCGGGCCGCACCCCCCGCACCCGCCTAGCAACGCCACTGTCTACAAGCACCTTAGATATAATTATGTGGTGCCACCTATGTCAGGATAAGGGCCCCCTAGCACCCAAGGTGAGATGCCATAGTGTGCTGCCCCAAGCTCTTTAATTCAGTTTTAGAAAAACGAAGGCTCCTTTCAGATTAGCAAGCAGCGTTTTACCACCCCCTAAAAATCCATCCATCCAAAGCTTTTAAGAGGATGGGGAAAGAAGGGTCGCAGGCATTCAGGAGGTGATACTGCTGCAACCCAATGCCTGTTTTTTTTTTTTTGCTCTTTTTTTTACAACTGAATGGAAACCACACTGCAACCACAAGCCAATTGCTTTGCTCAGGGCTGCAGTGCAGTCCTATTCACTTACATTGGAGAGTATGACAGGTGGTGCTGGTCAAACTGGTCATGGTCACATAGATATGAGAAAAAAAGGCAAGTGCATACATGAGGTCCACGCTATGTGCATGGTGGGAACCAATTCTGTTACTGAGAGTGAGATAACAGAGGTATGCTTGACTGGTGGAGAGGGTGCAGGCTTAGCAGTGTCTCTCCTGATGCAAACATGCATCAAATTACATTGTGTAGTGACACGGGATGGTACTTTACAGTGCAGTTCTCTCTACTTAAATTACTGCACACAGTGACATGGCTCATCTCTAAGTCAGGGAACTGCCTTAATGTTAGCCCCTGTCCATGTCTGGTCCCAGGTATTGGTTAGTGTGTGAACGGCAAAAGGTACCCCCATGTGCAAGGCGTAGGGGTTTACCCCAACAGCCTTGTAAGGGAGGGAAAAGGGAGTAAAAACACAAATCAACTGAATGTTTTTGCCACCTTATGGCCAGTGCCACCTGTGTGAAAGGTGCCTAACACAAATTGAAATTGCTTATGTATAAACAGTTTAAAAAAATAATTAGTTAATTAAAATAATTGGGTTAACTGAAATTTTAACTACAAACTTTATGATTTAAAAACGAATTAGAGTTAATTACATATTTTTTTCTAAATGTGTTCCTTTTAAAAAGGCCACAGAATCATGTTTCTGATAAAATAATAATTTTTTTATTGATGCTACAAGTATGAACGAATGCAAATATAAGGCCTCATGCACATGGACACTTACCAGCTCCATGTCCTGAGACATGGACACTGCACTCTGTATGTACCATACATCTCAACTCTGCACTCTGTACATAGCACACCCCTGAATTTTGCACTTTGTGAGCAACACACTGCCAAACTCTACACTCTGTATATAGTACACTCTTGAACCCTGCACCCTGCATATAACTAATTTCTAGTATTTAATAACATCTGATTAGGACGCTTTCACTGTTGGTGCAATTTGGCCACATCTACTATTTAATGCAGAGGGGGGATTATGGTGTGGGATTGTTTTTCAGGAGCTGGGCTTGGCCAGTTAAGGGACCTCTTAAGGCATCAGCATACAAGACAGTTTGGACAATTTCATGCTCCCAACTTTTTAGGAACAGTTTGGGGACGGCCCCTTCCTGTTCCAACATAACTGCGCACCAGTGCACAAAGCAAGGTCCATAAATACATGGATGAGCGAGTTTGGGGTGGAGGAACTTGACTGGCCTGCTTAGAGTCCCGACCTCAACCCGAACATCTTTGGGATGAATTAGAGCAGAGACTGCGAGCCAGGCCTTCTAGACCAACATCAGTGCCTGACCTCACAAATGCCCTTCTGGAAGAATGGTCAAACATTCCCATAGACACACTCCTAAACCTTGTGGACAGTCTTCCCAGAAGAGTTGAAGCTGTTATATCTGCAAAGGGTGAGCCAACTCAATAATTGAACCCTGCAGACGAAGACTGGGATGCCATTAAAGTTCATGTGCGTGTAAAGGCAGGTGTCCCAATACTTTTGGTAATATAATGTATAATGCGTCTATACTGATTTCACAGGATTGTGAACAGGAAAGTTGCTTCAGGCTGGGTTCACATCTAAGACGCATGCGGCTCGCAGCAGGGGTCCGGTGCATCCTTGTTCTTCATTTCAGCAACGAATCAGGCAAAAATTGCCTGAAACTGAACTAAAGCTGCACAGGACCTCTGTGCAAGCCGCTCTGCAGCCGCAACAGAGATATGTGAACAATCTCCTGTCATGCGAATTGGATGCAGAGAAATACGCTTCCAGTTCGCACTAGTATGAACCCAGCCTTAGAGATTGGCTCAGAATATATAGGTATATATTTTAAAGAACCAGTTTTTTGCATTTTTTGCAAGCTGGCCAAAGTGATAGGGATATTATAGAAAAAGAATAAAGGCCCATTCGCACTTTACCGTTGTTATGCATCTCGCTCATGCATGCACATTAATATGCATTAAGTTAAGGCAGCCTATTCATTTTTAATAGGCTGACAAGCACAAGAATGAACAAAAAAAGCAGACTTGCAGCAGTTCTGTACAGTGCATGGTAGCGTGTTTCCATGCATTGTGGTTTACTGCAATGCACATGCGTTGGAGCTTGTTGCTTTAGTGTATCTGGGGGTCATTCACAATGAATAGCACTGGACTCAATGCACAGTAACATACAGTGCATTACCACAATACACTGCAGTGCAAAATTGTGATTCTGGCGTATAGGAAACGGTAATGCAAGCATTTACGGAGTGTTACATTTTTTTGAAACTGCTATTTTTTTATGTTTTATCATACAATCTCGAGAAAATAATATAAAAGCAAACTTCACCAATATAATTAGAAAAAAAGCATATATTATATTTTTCCCTTCTTGGTAATTTATTTTATGTCATTGATCACTGATTCTGCATGATGTGATTAAAAAAATCCCTGAAAAAAAAACATTATTTTTCTCTTTTTTGCATATTTTTGGTGCAGTTTTTGTAATGAATGATTTATTTTTTTCAAGATGCTATTTTGTACTTTTTTTCCTGTTATCTCAGAATCTCAAATAACAGCAAAATACAACAAAAATATATATATTGAAGAAAAAAAATATTAAGGGGAAAGATAATGTGTTCCACTTTTTAGAGTTTTTACTTTATCTTTATTAAATCATGTCAATGTTCATGATCATGATGTAATAAAAGCAAACATAAAATTAAATAACAAAAAAAGTAAAATTGGCGCTTAAAATCTTTGTTTGCTTGCTTTTTTTTCCACATAATTTAATTATAAATATAATTATACAAAAATTATACAAATAATAATTTTGGTGTATTTTGTGTTATCTGAGTTTTTTTTGTTTTTGCGCAAAAGCAAACAAAAAAGCATAAAATAGCAACGTGAAACAGCTGTAAGAGAAAATAAACAGTAATCTACTCAGTGATAAAAAATAAAATAAATTGAACCTTACTTCCTAATGCCTAAAACTTTTTGGGGGATTTTTATCATTGTGTGATATTAGTGTTTGATTATTGGTTTTATTTTGGTAAGTGATCAGTGATCATGCAGTAATGTAAAACAAAAATAAAATATAAAATACCATAAACAAGAAAGAAAAAAATGACAATTTGTTTCCTTTACCAACATAATGCTAACAATTATTATTATTATTGTTATTATTGTTTACTACAATGTTATACTTTACAAAATGTGAACATTTCATATAGTTTATTTCAAGCGATATTACATTTTTCTTTGTGCATTAGAAATGTCAGAAATGAAAGCTGTCTAGATCATTACAACATTAATTGGCATTGTTAAATGTTCTTTTTTGCGTTGATTCCCTGGACACCCCCCAGTGGGATTGCGCATTTGTACAAGTTTTAGATGTCTTATTACTAATTAGAATCCAAAGTTTGCTGATGCAGTGTAAATGCTGTAATAGACTAGCCTTCTTCCTAATTACCTTTGTCAACATGACTAAACTTACAGTACAAGTATAATAATTGCTCCCAGTGGATAAAACTGTGACATGACACAATATTATCATTAAAGTCAGTTTTGAGGCTAATGATGAGTCTTGTTAACTTAGACTGTCATTGGGAATTGGGAATGTTACAAATTTTAACTGTAATATGAATTAGCTTTAAGAAATGACTTCAAATGGTCACTTAGAAAAGAAATAAAAGCTAAATCAATATAATTTTTAGAATTATTTAGAGAAAATAAATTAATTAGAGAAGCAATAATACACATAACCCCTGTAATTAATGCCAAAACAATTACTATGTGCAAATATGATTCATGAACAACAATATTTTATTTTCACAGTTTGAAAAATGTTTTGGAACTTTGCAGTTTTAATTCAATTTTGATTTGGGTTTGATTTTGATAGCAAGCTGAGTAGTTGTAGTCTTTAGGCAAAATCTGCAAGGAGTGTGTCTATTCCTGTGTTTTTTTTAGGTTTTACTTGGGATTTTCAGATTTTTTTCCCCCCAAATAAAAAAGATACTGAAGAATAATGGAAACCAATGGTTTTTGGGCAATTTTATTTTCAAATTTACATTCTTTATTAAAGTTTAAATGGTTTTAGCTACTTAAGACCCCCCTACCTGCCCAGGTCATTTTTTAGTTTTCAGGACTGCCACACTTTGATTGACAATTACTCAGTCATAAAATATGTTGCCCTGCCCCCTTTATAACAAATATCTCATATTATACAGTAGTAATGCATACAAGTGAAAACACCCAAAGATGAGCAAAACACTCATCAAGTGAGACAAACTATTGCAAAATAATCAAAAGTGAAAACCACTCATTAATAAGACAACAAATAGTCCATGGAAGTCATCAAACAACTTGTATAATGACACACAAATGCAATGTTTCTCTTCAATACAAATACCTTAGTGATCAGCCACCACCACATAAATCCACAGAAATTAAGACCTCTTAATTAGGAGGTGTGACAGTGCTTCAACTATATCAAAGTACTTCCAACTGTAGCCCGGTTAAAATCTCAATCAAATTAACCACTTCCTGTCCGCTGTATGCAGAATGACGGTCGGGAAGTGGTTCTGTTATCCTGACTGGGCGTCATATTAAGTCCAGCAGGATAACATGCCGGTGTGCGCCCATGGCGGGTGCGGCGTGTCAGTCTGACACACCGCATCCCTGATCGTGATAAGGAGCCTCTGTCAGAGGCTTCTTACCACATGATCAGCTGTGACCAATCACAGCTGATCATTGCGTGAACAAGGAAGTGCCTGTAAACGGCATTTCTCGGTTTGCGCTGATGGGGAGAGCCGGGTCTGTGCTGATAATCAGCACATTGATTATCAGCACATCCCCCTCAGTTGTGCAAATCACCTGTAAATCAGTGCCCAGCAGTGTCCCAACAATAAAGTGTGCCAGTGCCCACCACAATGCCAATCAGAGCCCACCACAGTGCCAATCAGAGCCCACCACAGTGCCAATCAGAGCCCACCACAGTGACAATCATTGCCCACCACAGTGACAATCAGTGTCCAGCAGTAACACCTTTCAGTAATCTCTCAGTACCTCATCATCAGTGCTGCCCATCAGTGCCACCTGTCAGTGTCAATCAGTACCACCTATCAGTGCCAATCAGTGTTGCCTGTCAGTGCCCATCACAGCCGACTGTCAGTGCCCATCACAGCCAACTGTCAGTGCCCATCAGTGCTGCCTCTCTGTGCCCATCAGTGCCCATCAGTGCCACCTATTAGTGCCCATCAGTGCCACCTATCAGTGCTCATCAGTGCTGCATATCAGTCCCGCCTATTGTTGCCCATCAGTGCTGCATATCAGTGCTGCCTATCAGTGCCCATCAATTCTACATATCAGTCCCTCCTCATTATTGCCCATCAGTGCCCTTTTATCAGTGCCAGCTCATCAGTGCTGCATATCAGTCCCGCCTATTGTTGCCCATCAGTGCTGCATATCAGTGCTGCCTATCAGTGCCCATCAATTCTACATATCAGTCCCTCCTCATCATTGCCCATCAGTGCCACTTTATCAGTGCCAACTCATCAGTGCCCATCAGTGCCGCCTCATCAGTCCCCATCAGTCCCGCCTCATCAGTGCCCGTCAGTGAAGGGGAACAACTTTTTTTAGACAAAAACTAAGAAAAACTTTTTTTTTTTAAATTTTGGTCTTTTTTAGTTTGTTTAGCATAAAAAATAAAAACCCCAGAGGTGATCAAATACCACCAAAAGAAAGCTCTGTTTGTGGGAAGAAAATGATAAAAATGTAGTTTGGATACAGTGTTGCATGACCACGCAATTGTCATTCAAAGTGTGACAGTGCTGAAAGCTGAAAATTGTCCTGGGCAGGAATGGCCGGAAGTGCCTGGTATTGAAGTGGTTAAATAGTATCCATTAAGTAGGAAAGAACAAAATGAACATCATAGTGCACCATTAAAGCATCACCATGTATTTGTAAAAAGAATGGCACTCACATAACAGCACACAGAGACAGCATGTAGCAAAAGCACCACTCTGCCAAGCGGACATGATGACGTCAGGAACTCTGGCTATGCCATTAGCGTTTCGTCATAACAGGCATTGTCAAGGTGCTCAGGAGTCTTCAAGGGGGCATTGAGCCCCTTGACACCATCTGTTGTGATGAAATGCGTCGGACTGAGCTAGCATTGCTGATGTCACCACGTTCACTCGGCAGAGTGGTGCTATTGCAATATGCTGTCTCTATGGGCTGTTATGTGAGTATCATTCTTTTATGAGGTATTTGTTATTGGTATTTGTTAATATTTTATTTGAATTTGTTGATATTCCTGTATTCAAAAATTAGTGAGTGTGCGGCTTTCTGAACACAACACGCAATTTCGCCTTTGCGTGCAAACAAAAGAAGGAAAGGACGGGGCACTTCAAAAAAAAATACAAAATGGTTTCCGAGTAAACTGGAAGTGATGTCATGCCATCGCTTCCGGTTTACTATTACAAACAGCTGATCAAAGGTGATCTTGGCTTTGCTTGGCTGTCCGGCCAGCGGGCGAATGCGCCGGTTGGTCGCTCGGGTCTCCTGGTGGGGCAGGAGAGCCCGAGTAAGCTGCGGAAGGCAGTGGAAGGGGAGGAATGTCCCCTGCCACTGCTTTTAATAGCAATAGAGCGGCTTACTATCCACTCCGATTGCTATTACAAGAGAGCCAACCTTTGCATAGAGGGGCCCAAAATCCAAGGAGCATCTTTGGGCTTTCAAGGAACATAGATTAGGCTTCTAAATTTCTGAAATAGCTATCATATTTCTTGAGTCCATGAAGTGCCAAGAGAGGATAAACACCTGCAAAATTACCACAATTTGGAAATCAAACACCCCAATGTATTTCCTGAATAGAATAGTGAGCCTTTTGGAAATGTCCTTTTTTTCTACAAGTTTTTATAGTGTCATTGGCTATGAGCTAACATGAACTACTTGGGGAAGCTGTGGAGCTCTGTTTGCCACCATCAGGGTCTGAAACTGATATGAGCAATGAGAAGATTTTCTAATGAAAACGACACACCGCCCAGCATGCTGAGAGCAACTTTGTTCTGGACCCACAGTGTTGAGAACCAAGACACAAGTATTGCCTCTGTTAGACATGCTCCCACTATTGAATTAAAAGTTCAGTCAAATACTAACTATACTTAGCCGACAATGGGTGCCCTATAGTATGCCTCAGTACCATCAACAGCCGTTGTCTATGTTCTCTCCTTTTCACTCTTCACTTTTGTCTTCACTGTCCCCATACAATCACTGCGAACCTTGATTCTGACCATAGTAGTCTACCTTGACCCTAGCCTATTCATAGATTACTCTACCGACCGCCACTCCCATGAACTGACTGTAAGCATGTACCAGTAGACCTGCTTGCCTAAAGGGAACAGGAGTTGCTATAGGTAAAGATACACTCACCTGTTTCTAGGGAGTGCATTACAATCTCCTGGATCAGCAATTGAACCACCAGTACAAAGTGTAAAATAAGAGACAATTGGAAACTTTGCCTCCCAGTTCAGATGCCCAGACTCTGGCTCATAAATTAGCACATACAACAGATAATGAAACATGCAGGACTTTTTTCAGCCAGAACATGGCAGGACTGGCCTCTTGCATCGCTGCTTACTACTGTAGTTTATAAATACAGAAGTTCTGTACTGTACTGAGGGTTGTAAACTGACCTATGAGATATACACTCCTGTACCCTGAATGAAGCATACTCCTGAACTCTGCACTCTGTACAAAGCACACTCCTGAGACCTGCACTCTGTATGCAGTGCATTCCTGAACTCAGCATTTTGTTTGAGGCACACACTCCTGAACTCTGTTCACAGAGCCCTCCTAGACCCTGCACACTGTACATAGCGCACTCCTGAACTCTGTACTCTGTTCGCAGCACACACCTGAACTCCGCACTCTGTAGTGCATTCCTGAACCCTGTGCACTTACATAATGCACTTCAGAATGCTGCATTCTGTAAGTAGCACATTCCTGTTTTAAAAACACTTCTGAACCCTGCATTCTGTAAGTGGCACACTCCTGAACCCTACACTCTGTGCATAGTAGCGCACTCCTAAACCCTGAACTCTGTACGCAGTGCATTCCTTAACTCATTGCATTTTGTTTGTAGCACACTCCTGAACCCTACACTCTGTTTGCAGAACATACATTCTTGAACCCTGCAATCTGTATGTAGCACATTCCTGAACCCTACACTCTGTACACAGTGCACTCCTGAACCCTGCTGTCAGAGAAGGACTTTGGCCTCCCATGCTTGCCATGCTGCTGCGCGCATGAGCGGCGGATTAGAGCTCCGGCGCACCCCCGTGCGTGGCCCGATGGTGCGGCGCACACCTGTGCTTGGGTGCGCATGTCTGTGCACAGTGGCTCATGAGTGTGCGCTATAGTGCACGGATACGCGCATTTGCTCGCGGATGTGAGCATTGGCGCACGTGCGTGCGCCATGGCGCACGCGCTATGGCGTGGCTATTTTAGACGGCTCTGGTGCCCAAACGAGTTGCTGGTTTGTGGTCAGCTTCCCGTTTGTGCCTGTTACCTGCTGTTTGCCTGATTGCCTGTATTGACGCTGCTCTCATCCTCGTTTGACCCTTGGCTTGCTTAACGGACCTCTCCTGATTTGCCTCAAGGACTCTCTGATTGACTTCCTGGATTTTACCCTTGGCCTGCCTTACAGACTTCCTTGCCTGATTTCACAGATCTGACCTTGGCTTGTTTCGCGGACTTGCCCATTTCTGCTACCTGATCCCCTGCTACCTCTGGGACTGTTTACCACCACGCACAGGATCATCAGCCAGTTCCTGACCCCCCATCAACCCGCCGCTCAGCTCCTCAGCTTCTTCAGGAACCTACACCTGCTGGTGGCCAGTGCTGCTGCATTCCACTCCCTGTATCACCTCCGGGGGACGGGGTGCGCATGGTTGCAAGGGCGGACCGTTCTCGGCATCTCGGCCTCTGTAAGTACTTGTTGCGACACCTGCACTCGGTTCACAGAGCACTCCTGGACCCTGGACTCTGTACACAGTGCACTACTGATCTCTGTACTCAGTTCGTAGTGCACACTTGAACTCTGCACTCTGTTCATAGCACACTTCTGAGTTCGGCACTCTATTTGTAGTGCATTCCTGAACCCTGCACTCTATAAATAGTGCACTGCAGAACTCTGTAATTTCTTCACACTGTAAATAGCACATTCCTGAACTCTGCTATCTGTATGCAACGCACTCCTGAAATCTGTGTGCTGTATCAATTGCACTTCAGAACCCTGTACTATGTAAGCAGCACACTCCTTAACTCTGCACTCTGTATGTAGAACACTCTCGAACTCTGCAATCTATATGTAGAACACTCCTGAACTCTGCATTTCATGCGTGGCACTCTCATCTGTGCGTAGCACACTCCTGAACCATGTACTCTATATGTAGCGCACTCCTGTATCTCTAACCTGGACACTGGCAGTATCTCCACTGGAGCATTTGCATTTTGCAGTGCAAAGTAGGGACTGGCCAAAGAGGGATTACTTTGACACAGTTGGCCAGCTTAGACATGTATCACAATAGATGCGAACCAAAAATCCAATTTTTGGGGGGGTTTTTTTGCAAAGTTTGCTACAAAGGATATTCAGCAGTGCACTCCTGAACTCTGCACTCTGTATGTAGCACACTCCTCAACTTCGCATTCTGTTCATAGTGCACTTCAGTACCCTACACTCTGTCTATAGCTTACTCCTAAAATCTGTACTCTGTATGTAATGCACTCCTAAACTCTGCAATAGCACACTCCTGAACCATTTACTCTGCACTCTGTACATTAGCACTATATCCATTGGAGCATTTTTTACTGCAGAGTAGGGATGGGTCATAGAGGGATTACTTTGACATTTTTCTTTTGAAAAAGTATATAGCAGTGTGCAGAGGGTTCATCCAGAACGGTGCAATCTGTACGTAGGTCACTCCTGAACTCTGCACTCTGTATGTAGCACAATCCTCCAGCCTGCACTCTGTGGTGCATTCCTGAACCCTGCACTCTGTACATAGTGTATTTCAGAACTTTGCACTTTGTACGTAGCACATGCCTGAATTCATGAACTCTGTTCTTAGTGCACTCTTAAACTCTGTACATTGTTTGTAGTGCACTCCTGAACTCTGCACTCTGTAAACTGCACACTCTTGAACTCTGCACTCAGCATGTAACGCACTCCTGAACTCTGTATGTAGCACACTCCTGAATTCTGCATTCTGTACATAGTGCACCCTGAAAAATGCACTTTGTGTATAATGCACTGCTGAACAATGTCCCATTAACTGTTGGTGCAATGTGGTCACACCTCCCATGTGTTCCGATTCCCCCCACCCCTCAGGGTGAAGATGTTGATGACGGGTGATGCAGTAGGGGCGTGGTGGAGTTCCTGCACCTATTCTCTGAGAAAAAAAAGGCCTGGAAACATGGCAATAACTTTTGCTCCATCTGGCATAGGAATTATTTGGGGATTTAATGAAGCTATACTAATTTCACAGAATTGTGAAAAGAAAAGTTTCTTTAGCATTTGGCCATTTTGGTGTACTGCAATGCATATGCGTTGAAGCTTGTTGCCTCAGGGCATTCAATATAATTGCCACTGCATTCAATGCACAGTAACATGCATTACTGCAATGCACTGTAGTGCAAAACAATAATATAAGCACTGAGGAAAGTGATATAGCAGCAAACTCCAGAAAAATAAGTGAAAAAGGATGTAGATTTTTCCATTGTTCATTATTTCTTTTATGTCATTAATCACTAAATCTGCATGATGTGATAAAAGAAAAATCCTGGAATAATTGGTCTTTTTACCCCCCTTTTTTGCATATTTTTTGGTGCATTTTGTTGTTAATTGTTAATTAACAAAATGTTGTTTTTCAAGATGCTACAGTATTTTGTGCCTTTTTCTTATTTTAAACCTTAAAGAGAAAGAAGATAGTAATGTGCAAAAATAATGTGTTCAACTTTTTATAGTCTTTTATTTTTTCTTTATCACATCATGTCATTGTTCATAATCATGATGTAATAAAAGAAAACATAAGATAAAATAACAAAAAATGTAAATTGGTTGTTTACTTTTGGCACATTTTGCGTTATCTGAGATTTCTTTATTTTTGCACAATAGCAAAAAAACATATAAAATAGCAACTTGGAAAAACTAAAAATACAGTAAACAGTCATGTACCCAGTGATAACCAAACATGTTGCCATTTTTGCACCTTTTTACCTATTGCCCAAAAAACTTTTAGACATTTTTCGTTTTCATTTAAAATTTTTGACTGATAGTAGTGTATGATTATTGGCTTTATTTTGGTGAGTGAGCAGTGATCATCCAGTAATATCAAATAATAAAATATCAAACAATAATAAAATAAGCAAAAAAAAGTGAAAAAAATAATACAATTTGTTTCATTTACCACATAATGCTAGAAATTATATTATTATTATTATTATTGTTTGTTTTTTTTACAATGCTATACTTTGCAAAATGTGAACATTTCATATAGTTTATTTTAAGCAATATAAAATTTTTCTTCATGTATCAGAAATGTCAGAAATAAAAGCTGTATAGATATGGTCATTATAACAATAATTGGCATTGTTACGTGTTCTTTTTTTGCTTTGACTCCCTTGACTTCCCCCCCTGGTGGGATTGCTCATTTGTACAATATCTTATTGCTAATTAGTATCCAAAGTTTGCAGATGCTGTGAAAATGTTGTACTAGACGAATCTTCTTCTTTATTAGCTTTGTCAGCATGACTGAGCTTAGAGTACAAGTATAATAATTGCTCCCAGTGGATGAAACCGTAACATGACAACATTATCATTTAACTTAAAGTTTAACTTTAATGCATTTAGCTTTAAGAAATTACTTCAAAGTTAAATAGATATAATTTTTAGAATTATTTAGAAAAAAATGAATTAATTAGAAAAACAATATCACACAGAACCCCTGCAATTAATGCTAAAACAATTATTATGTGTAAATATGATTAATGAACAACAATATTTTATTTTCACAATTGTAAAAATGCTTTTCAACTTTGCTGTTTTTATTAGATTTTGATTTGGGATTGATTTTGATAGCAAGCTGAGTAGTTGCAGTCTTGTAGCTTCCAGACAATATCTACAAAGAGTGTATAGATTCTTCCTGTGTTTCTTAGGTTTTCGGGGGATTCTCTGATCCTCCCAAATAAAAAAGATACTGAAGTTAATGGAAGCTATAATGGTTTTGTGCCAATTGTATTTTATTAAAGATAATTACAAACATGTATACTCACCTAGGTGTAAGCAGAATTGATCCGATGCTACATTTGAGAACTGATAGATCAAACACCATTGATCGCTCAGTTCTCCCCTCCACTCTGAGCAGAGAGAAGTGACCGGCAGTCACTGACTCTTTACTCTGCCGCTCCATCGCTTACTGAAGCACCAGGTTGTGGAGGGGCAAGAGGGGCTGAATCAGGCCCTCAGCGGACTTTAAAGTTCAGATCTTTGGAGAGCCTGGACCGGCTGAGTGACGGCAGCTGATCGCAGGCTTTAGCTCATGGTCAGGTGAAAATGGGTCACAGGAGTGCAGAACTAAGTGAACTCATGTGACTAAAGCCCCATACACACTATTAGATTTTCTGCAGATTTTTGTCTTCAGATTTACCAAAACCATGTAGTGCCAGGGCCTGCCTGATTGCATACAAATTGAAACTCTTAAGGTTTGACCTCATATTATATGGTTTTGGTAAATCTGAAGACAAAAATCTGAAGAAAATCTAATAGTGTGTATGGGGTCTTAGAGGAGAACTATAGCCAAAATAGCTTTGGCCATGACTATTGTATAACTGATGTGTCTTACTTACCCCTATATAAACCACGTTTAACTGCTACATTCCCTTAGCACATACCCCAGAAAATGATACCACACCAATCTGGAGTAAATATGGCCGTAGCAGCCATAACTTTATTTATAAACAACCAATAATAAACATAAATTAACATAAATTAACATAACTACCACTAAGTAAGGCACTTCCTCCATTAAACTCCTCCCGTTGGTCTGTGCAGGAAAAACCCACCAATCATAATCAACATCACTTAACGGCATTGCAGAACCAAAACTAGAATAGGCCTCACGCTGACATGCTGGCTCAGAGGCAACAAACACTGTCCGCAGTGCACCTGATAATAACATTGGCTAAGCTACTGTTAGCTGTATCACCACACACGGGTACCATCAGGGCCAGATTAAGAACATCATGGGCCTGGTGCTGGTGCCCATTTTGGTCGGGCCTTTTATAAATAAAAATGCAAACTATTTTTTGTTATACCAAATGAAATTAAAGAGAGAGAGAGGGAGGATGAGAGAGAGAGAAAGAGGATGAAAGAGGTGTGAGGGGTAAGGGAGGGAGGTTGAGAGAGAAATGGGGGGGGGTGAGAGAAAGAGGATGCACATGAGCATGCGTGGGAATGACATCAACGCAGCCCGGCCAAGGCAAGTGACCGAAGGCACAGAACCCGGAAGGAAGACTGGGTGAAGATGGAAGCGCCCCACCGGATTGATCACATCACTGGAGGGCTCAGTCTGACAATTTAAGTGTACCCTAATGTGCTAATATGCTGTGCATACTTGTACATTATGGCATAACCTACCTCAGGGCCTCTAAAAAGTAGTAATGTTAGAAAAGTTTACTACCGCTTTAATATCACAGGAGCCTCTCAAAAATATTTCCAGGGACACTTTTTTTACAAGTGCTATATTTAGAGTAGCTGACATCCCCTGTGTTCCTATGTACATCATAATAGTAATTACAAAATTAAATAAGTACTAATAATGGGGCAGAACAAATATGAGGACTGAGATTTCCTTTAGTTGAACTAACAAAAGTGTGCCCATTCTAGAGCTGGTAATATTGAGGATATTCAGTATAATTTTAAAGAACTGTTTTTGTGGGTAAGAGGCATAGGGGAGGAGTATGGATGGTATAAAAGTGGGAAGTATGTGCAGGTGAGGGAGAGGAATGTGGGCAGTGGGCACTATGTACATGAGAGGAGTGTGGAGGGTATGGCAGAAGGCACTATGTACAGGAGAGGAGTGTGAAGGGTATGACAGTGGGCAGTTTGCACAGCAGAGGAGTGTGGATGGTATGACAGTGGGCAGTATGT
The DNA here is from genome assembly GCA_028564925.1 of Lithobates sylvaticus. NCBI lineage: Eukaryota > Metazoa > Chordata > Amphibia > Anura > Ranidae > Lithobates > Lithobates sylvaticus. The sequence goes on along the minus strand of CM053036.1, from coordinate 210,821,138 downwards.
ACAGGAGAGGAGTGTGGGGGGTATGACAGAGGGTAGTATGTACCGGAGATGAGTGTGGAGGGTATGACAGTGGGCACTATGTATAGAAGAGGAGTATGGAGGGTATGACAGTGAGTAGTATGTACAGGAGAGGAGTGTGGAGGGTATGACAGTGGGCACTATGTATAGGAGAGAAGTGTTGGGGTATGACAGTGGGCACTATGCATAGGAGAGGAGTGTGGAGGGTATGACAGTGAGCAGTATGTACAGGAGAGGAGTGTGGAGGGTATGACAGTCGGCACTATGTATAGGAGAGAAGTATGGAGGGTATGACAGTGAGTAGTATGTACAGGAGAGGAGTGTGGAGGGTATGACAGTGGGCACTATGTATAGGAGAGAAGTGTTGGGGTATGACAGTGGGCACTATGTATAGGAGAGGAGTGTGGAGGGTATGACAGTGAGTAGTATGTACAGGAGAGGAGTGTGGAGGGTATGACAGTGGGCACTATGTATAGGAGAGAAGTGTCGGGGTATGACAGTGGGCACTATGTACAGGAGAGGAGTGTGGAGGGTATGACAGTGAGCAGTATGTACAGGAGAGGAGTGTGGAGGGTATGACAGTGGGCACTATGTATAGGAGAGGAGTATGGAGGGTATGACAGTGAGTAGTATGTACAGGAGAGGAGTGTGGAGGGTATGACAGTGGGCACTATGTATAGGAGAGAAGTGTTGGGGTATGACAGTGGGCACTATGTATAGAAGAGGAGTGTGGAGGGTATGAAAGTGAGCAGTATGTACAGGAGAGGAGTGTGGAGGGTACGACAGTGGGCACTATGTACAGGAGAGATGTGTATGACAGTGGGCACTATGTAAAGGAGAGGAGTGTGTAGGATTAGACAGCTGGCGCTATGTATAGGAGAGACGTGTGGAGGGTATGACAGTGAGCACTATGTATAGGAGAGGAGTATGAAGTGTATGACAGTGGGCACTATGTATAGGAGAGGAGGATGAAGTAATCTGGGAAGGAAAAATGTAAAAAAGGTTTGTGGAAGGATGTTTAGGGATTGCGTAGTGGTTAAGCGGGCCATACATGGATTGAAATTACACCAATTAAGCAGAGACCAGCCAACGTCGATCTATGTATGGGCTAGCAGGTTTTACACAAGTCAACCTATTAACCGACTTGAGTACAACCAGCCTGTCAGGTTTTCCCCAAAACAATCAGTGTTGCCAGCTATAGTTAGCAACACTAATCATCGTATTCACTGGTAGAACAGAATAACACTGCAGGAGTGATTCCCCCATTCACAGGTCAGCAGGTGAGAGGGTGTGTGGGGACAGGCTGGGGAGAGATACTAGTCAGTGGCTGGGTAGGCACTGGCTAGTATCAGAGCCAGATACACACATGTGAGGTATCGCCACAATCGTGAGTGAGAGCAATAATTCTAGCACTAGACCTTCTCTGTAACTCTAAATAAGTAACCTGCAAAAAAATGTAAAGCATCGCTTGGTACACAAAAAAAAAATCATGTTAACTTTAGTGTTTTTTTTATGAATGAAACAGTTTCTTTTAAAAAAAAAAACTTTTGAAAAATTGCTGCGCAAATATCGTGTAACATAAAAAGTTGCAAAGGCCACCATTTTATTCCACAGGGTGTCTGCTAAAACAATATATATAATGCTTGATGGTTCTGAGTAATTTTCTAGCAAAAAAAAATGATGATTTTTACATGTAGGAGAGAAGTGTCAGAATTGGCCTGGGTGGCAAGGGGTTAATTATCATAAGTAATATACAAATAATTATTATAAGCACTGTGATCTCATCCTCTCAGTCTGCTGTAGAGTGTTCCAGCTTGTTTTTATACTGGCCGCTCTGTATGTAGCTTCTGACCGACTGCGCAAGCAGCCCCATATCTCCGGAACCATAGATGATAGCAGCCCCATATTTTAACCAGCGTTGAAGTAGGTATTTAGCTACCTACCCACCACATGGGGAGTCTCTATGACTCCTGGTCGCTGAACTACAATCCTCAAAATCAATCTTTTTTTTTTTTTTGGATTTTTTTTTTGGGGAATTTTTTTTTTTTGGAATTTTTTTTTTTTTTGGAATTTTTTTTTGGGCAAATGGACCTATCTTGAGAAAGGGGCCTGGAGCTGCAGCTCCAATAGCCCCTATGTTAATCCGGCCCTGGGTACCATACCACCGAAAGGTCCCAAACTTCCAAATCTGGGGTAAATCCTTGATTCGCACAGACCAACACCATGCCGCTGCCACGACAAAATTGCTTCTGAAATCATAAAACAAATCATTAATAACACAACAAACCCCCCAATATTAGGGAGGGAGGGTGGGAAGCTCACTCCACCTGGCGGACTGAGCTGGGGAGGAACCACCCCTTCTGCAAATGTCCTATCCTCCTCCCCTCTACCCCCTTTAAGCCAATCCAGCTGCACCATTCACACATGCAGCTCCTCTACCACCACCCAGTTAACCCTGTAATGCCCGCCCTGCGCATATTATTTTCTTTATTTTGCTCCGGGCTCTCTTACTTTTCCTTTAATGATTATACAGTGCATCCCAAAAATATTCACAGCGCTTCACTTTTTCCACATTTTGTTATGTTACATGCTTTTTCCAAAATGGATTAAATTCAATATTTTCCTCAAAATTCTACAAACAATACTCCATAATCACAACAAGAAAAAAGTTTGTTTTGAAATCTTTGCAAATTTATTAAAAATATAAATATAATAAATAAAAAAAATTCCATGTACATAAGTATTCACAGCCTTTGCTCAATACTTTGGTGAGGCACCTTTGGCACCAATTACAGCCTCAAGTCTTTTTGAGTATGATGCTACAAGCTCGGCACACATTTTTGGGCAGTTTCTCACATTCTTCTTTGCAGGACATCTCAAGCTCCATCAGGTTCGGTGGGGAGCATCAGTGCACAGCCATTTTCAGATCTCTCCAGATATGTTTAATTGGGTTCAAGTCTGGGCTCTGGCTGGGCCACTCAAGGACATTCAGAGTTGTCCACCTAGCAACTCTTTTGTTATCTTGGCTGTGTGCTTAGGGCCTTTGACCTGTTGGAAGAGGAACCTTCTCCCCATTCTGCGGTCCAGAGCGTTCTGGAGCATATTTTCATTAAGGAGGTCTCTGTACATTGCTGCATTCATCTTGACTAGTCTCCCAGTTTCTGTTGCTGAAAAACATCCCCACAGCATGATGCTGCCACCACTATACTTCACTGTAGGGATGGTATTGACCAGGTGATGAGCAGTTCCTGGTTTCCTCCAGACATAACGCTTGACATATAGATTAAAGAGTTTAATCGGGGGCGTGACCGGAAGCCGAACCTGATGGACGCTTGACTCCTCTGCTCTCCACCAGCCCGCTAAAGAAAGCACCCCAGGGGACAATCCACAGCCATCCTATGGGCAGATCACGGACCACAAGGTCCTCCGCAGCCAGGGGAACATCTTTACCTCCTCCAGGGACAACCACAGACCTCCGTTCCTTCTTCCCGCCGTCGGACACGCCGCCCGGCGGGACACCCAAAATGGCGCTGAGCACCGCAGCCACAACATCACGGACGACCCCCACACCGCTGTCCGCCCAGCAACAGCCATCCGGGAACCAGCAAGACTCCCGACGGACCTCCCAGGACCCCTCGGTACCCGGTGCGGTGAGTGAGATCTCCTCCCCAGGGCCCCGGGAGACGCCGCATCCAACCCCACAACAGGCCGCTCCGGCCTACCAATCCAGGCCGACGGGTACCGTATCCCCCGATGGGGTATATCTGCCCGCACATGAGCCCCCACAACCCCACTCACCCCGGGCCGAGATGGGACTCCATTCCCTGGGACACGGGGAGAACGTACAGGGCGAGACGGGCTCCATGACGAACGGAGCGCCCCAAGAGGCCTTGCTGCTGGGCCCAAGCCTGGCCATCCAGCCCACACAATGCTCGGGGGCTTTCCCCCGCCTCTTTAGAACAATCTCAGACCCTGGTACTCTGGCATCAGACCCGGGCTCACCCACACCCTCAGACCTATCAGAAGAGTTCCCAGCCCTCCCACCACCTGGAAGGCCCATAAACTGGACACTTCAAGAGCCGGACGGCCCTCATAGAATTACCCACCGTGCCACCATAGAGCCACCACCCTCTAAGGCTCAGAGACTGCTCTCTCCACAACCCACAGACCCCACGCATGACTGGGGTATCCCCCAAGCCCCCTACGCACACCCAGGCCCTCTGCCAAACAAGGATAGAGGGGCAGGCAATGACCCACCTCCAGCAGCCACATGGGGGGCCACATGGGACTCACAACCTGGGCCCACTTACTCGCTCCGAGAAGAGGACACACGCCCGCCCCAACCCCAGCCACCCAGATACAATATACCCCAGCCAGACCCCAGAGCGCCCCAGCAAATACCACTGCAGTGGCAAACATACCTGCAAGCAATTCCCACTAAAGAAGACTTCAGGCAACTAGTGGAAGACGTGAAATCCACCTGTCGCTCAGAGATACAGAATATACAAGCAGGCCTTAAACATCTGGCAGACAGGGTGGAAATGGCTGAGGAAGACATTCAGGACACCAAAATCGCAGTACACAGAGTCCAACTGCAGGGAGCTGACCACCGCACCCTCCTGAGAGAAATGCAAAGACACATAGAGGATTTGGACAACAGGGGGCGCAGACACAACATTAGAGTGAGGGGCATCCCTGAAGCCGAGGGCCCGGAGGATGTACAAATCATCTTACAAGACGTGTTCAACAACCTACTGGGGGAACCCCCCACTAAATACATTGAAATGGACAGAGCCCACAGAGCACTTCGTCCCAAAAACGCATCCTCTAAACCCAGAGACATAATTTGCAAGATCAATTCATTCCCCCTGAAAGAAGACATCATGCGTCAAGCTCGCTTGGCACGTAAAGTAACCTTTAAGGACTCCCAAGTAAACCTATTCCCTGATCTGTCCTGGATCACCCTGCAAAAGCGTAGACTACTCCAACCCCTCCTACGCACCCTCCAAGAGGAAAATATCCCCTACCGCTGGGGGTTTCCCTTTAGCCTCACAGCAAAACACCAGGGCAAATCAGCTATACTGCGGTATCCCGAAGATCTACAGGACTTCTGTGCAGAACTGGAGATCCAACCCCCACAACTACCTGACTGGGACCTGGTGGCAACACCACCTCCCCCGCCTGCACTATGGCAGAAAGCCCCCCCACGTCAACGCCAGCGGAACAAAGAAACCTCACAGAAGAGCCCCAGGCACAGAAACGGCTGACTTCCCCCTACACATCCCCCTTGGACGATCCTATGCAAGGCTCCTCTGATAGTCTGAAGAAGTTAAAATACAAGACCCTGGACAGTTATATTTCACTAGTCCCCCCGGGTGCTTCAGTTATTTCCTTGTTTACACCCTAGTTTTACTAATAGGGCTGGTCCTGTTAGGAGACACGGGAGTACGGTTATTGCAGCCGCGCGCCCCCTCCTGGTTGTGATTTAAAAGCTCGCAGAGCTATGTACGCACAGCCTCATATGGCTGGAAATGGACTCCCCTGCAGCCGCCCAGCTGGGACCCTAACCCTCAGCCTGGGTGGCTCCCGGGGAATCCGTCTTGACCTGGGCTCACTACCCACGCAAGGTCGACCAAAGTTAAACAAGACGAAGTTTTACTGTATTTTGTATGCTAATGTCTCTCTTCTCTCTCTCTCTCCCCGCCTTTCCCACCCCCTCTCTCTCCCCCCCCCCTTCTCTGGGTCATCGTGGTGGAACACCTTCCGGAAAAAGAAGGCGAAACAGGCTCCTGGCGGTCATCACGGCCCTCATCGGCAGGTGAGTCCCCACCCCCCCATGACACAAACCCATGGCTAAGATACTATCCATGAACGTGCACGGTTTAAACTCCAACAGAAAGCGACACTTAGCACTAAGAGAATTCAGACAATCGGGAGCAGACATAATCCTGGCCCAAGAAACACACTTTGACAAGGAAGGCTCCTTTGCATTTGCCTCCAGACACTATCCCCAAATCTACCACTCCTCAGGCCCACATAAAAAAGCGGGGGTGGCCATCCTTATTAAACGCGGCGCCCCATTCACCTACCTTGACCACTATAGCGACCCCCAGGGCGGGTTCCTTATTTTAACCGGAACTTGGCAATCCCAAAAAATCACACTGTGTACACTATATGCCCCAAACACCAAACAACACGCATTCCTTACGAAAGTACTGACCAGACTTTTCAAGACAGTACATAACTACCTGGTGGTGGGAGGAGACTTTAATCTGGCCCATTCGGCAACCTCAGACCGGCTGGTGGCAACCCCCCGGACCTCCCAAACTAGAGCCATAAAAGACTCTAAATTATTCCGCCAGATTACTAGGCGACACGCATTGTTTGATGCATGGAGGGCCCTCCATCCAAAGGATCGACAATACACTTTTTACTCCTCCCCCCACCAGATGCATTCCCGTATTGACTACCTATTTGTTAACAACCCCACTCTTAGAATAACACAAAAAGCACAGATTTTCCCAATCTCCTGGTCAGATCATGCTCCAATCTCCATCAACCTAGATTTGGGCTCCCCCAACATCAGGCCCTGTAACTGGAAACTAAACAATTTCCTGCTACAGCACCTCCCCTCAAAGGAAGAACTCAGCTCCACACTAGAACACTATTTTAAAGAGAACAACACTCCTGACATATCCCTCTCTACGCTGTGGGAGGCCCACAAGGCCGTGATCCGCGGAAAGTGCATGGCTCTATCCTCGGCTATGAAGAGGAATGCTGACTCCACGAAACTCCAAACCGAAAAGGAACTTAGGCTCTTGGAGCGCCAACTACAGGCCGCTCCATCCCTGAAGCTCCTCAAGAAAATTACAAGCCTCAGGTCGATATTGAGCGACCTGGCCAACGGCAAGGTAGAGAGGGCCCTCCTTAAGATAAAACAAACATACTATGACAAAGGCAATAAAGCCCACTCCCTGTTAGCAAGAAAGCTTAAAGATAACGCCCACCTATCCACCCCCCATCAAATCAGAGATAAAAATAACACTGTCCACTCCCATCCTGCGGACATCGCTAAAGTTTTTGCGGAGTTCTACACAGAGCTCTACAACAACCCAGAAATTCCGAGGAAACCCCTCTCCCAAGACATCTCTCACCGCATACAGCAATACCTTGAAGAGAGCGGGGTAGCCCAAATCCAGAAGTCCGACCTGACAGCCCTAAATGCGCAAATCACGGAGGAGGAAATAGAATTAACCATTAAAGCCCTACCAACCCACAAATCCCCAGGACCGGACGGTCTGACCTATGAGTACTACAAGGCCTTCCTGCCCCTACTCCTACCGTATATGTCTAGACTCTTCAATGCCTTTCTGAAGGACACCCCCCTACCACCAGACATGCAACGTTCCTTTATAACTTTAGTCCCCAAGCCCGACAAGGACCCCATCCTGTGTGCCAATTATAGGCCCATAGCTTTATTGAACACAGATCTAAAAATCTTCACAAAACTACTCTCCCTGCGACTAAATATGGTGCTCCCCTCCCTTATTCATAAAGACCAAGTGGGATTTGTCCCCCTCCGACAGGCAGGGGACAACACCAGGAAAGTGATTGACCTCGTGGACGTGGCAAACAGGGAGGGCTCGCAGGCTTTGCTTCTGAGTCTAGATGCGGAAAAAGCCTTTGACAGGCTGGGCTGGCCCTTCCTGTTTGCCACAATGAAGCACATCGGAATCAGGGGCCCATATTTACAAGCAATATACCACCTTTACTCAAACCCAACCTCACAGGTCAGGACCCCCTTTGCTATCTCCCCCCAGTTTTCCATCTCCAATGGAACCCGACAGGGCTGCCCGCTTTCCCCCTTGCTATTCGCCCTATGTGTAGAACCCCTAGCAGCCCACATTCGCAACAACCCAGCCATAAGAGGAATACCAGTAAGAGGAAGGGAATTTAAGATCTCACTGTTTGCGGATGACATCATCCTCACCCTCACACAGCCGAGAATCTCCCTCCCTAACCTCCACAAAGAACTTGATCGTTACGGAGCCCTCTCGGGTTACAAAATAAACCAGACCAAATCGGAAGCTCTCCCAATTAACATCCCAGACTCGGAAGTTGCACAACTACAAACCAACTTTTCATACCACTGGAAATCATCCTCCCTTAAATACTTGGGAGTACATATAACCCCAAAATTTGCGTCACTGTATCAGGCGAACTTCCCCCCCCTCTTCACCTCAATAAGGTCCCTACTACTACAATGGAAGAAACACCCCATCTCCCTCCTGGGTAAGATAGCCTCGGTAAAGATGACGATCCTACCGAAACTCCTTTACCTTTTCCAAACGCTGCCCATTCCCGTACCTTTTAACCAACTGAGACGACTGCAGGCAGACCTACTTAAATTCACATGGGGTCATAAGAGGCACAGAATACCCCAATCGGTGATGATGGCCTCACGTACAGACGGAGGTCTAGCCTTCCCCAACCTCGTCAATTACTACCAAGCAGCCCAACTGCGTGCAGTCGCCTCGTGGTATACCCAGAGGTCGTATAACAAATGGTCAGAGATTGAAAAAATTTGGATGGCCCCGGCCCACCCTAACAGCTTGCTGTGGAGCAAGAGTGCAGAAGTCCCCCCCGAACGCCTACTAGGGTCTATGACCCAACTACGCCATCTCTGGCGAAGGACCTCCAAAACACACAAACTCCCATCTGAAAGATCGCTCCTAACCTCGTTCGTATGTAACCCTAACCTCCCTGATAGCCTGACGCACCAAATGTCCCATACATGGTCATCACGGAACCTCTTTCATTTAGGGTCCCTAGTAGACCGCAGATCACGCAAACTACTGACATATGCGGCTCTCCAGGCTAAATATGACCTCCCCCACCGAGCATTTTATAGCTACCTACAGATACGGCACTTTGCCCAGACCATAGCACCCAACCTTCTCTTCTCTCCTCCATCTCCCTTCGAAAACTTAATCCTAGCAGGCTCAGCCCAGAAGGGACTAATTTCAGACATATACAAGATATTAAATGCCTACCCTATGGAAACCAAAGGCAAACACGCCTACATGCTAAAATGGGAGGGAGCCATAGGAGAGGAGATCCCCATGGAGCAGTGGAGGGTGATATGGTCTCAGGCAGCCAAGAGCTCAATGTGCACCCTATACAAAGAGAACACATATAAGATACTTTTTTTCTGGTACATGACCCCTGCTGTCCTCCACGCCATCTACCCAGCAACCCCTGACTGCTGCTGGAGATGCCTGCAGGACAGGGGCACACTTTACCATATATACTGGGGGTGCCCACGAATAGTACCCTACTGGCAGGAAGTCCAGCAATTACTAACCCAACTCCTGGGAACACACATCCCTATGACCCCCAAATCTTTCCTACTGGGCATACCCCACCCACAACTCTCCACACCCTGCAAGAAGTTAATGAGACATATACTAACAGCCGCACGATGCCTTATAGCCCTGAATTGGAAAAAAAAACGCCCCCCCGACCCAGGAGCCCTACACGCCAGAATTAAAGACGTAGAGCTGATGGAGAAGATGACCGCCAGGATGCAAGATAGGCTGGAAGCGCACGATATGGTATGGAGCCCCTGGAACCTCCGAGAAATCCAGAACCAAACCTGATCCGGCAGGACAGACCACCACGGTGACGACCCTCCCCTACTCCTTCCTTCCTCCCTCATGCTGTCTCTCCCCCTCCTCTCTAACCCTCTTAAGACCTCTCTTATAACTCCTACCTCTCCCCTATAAGCAGATATAACGCACCTACGTTACGAGGTACACAGGTTCCCACCCTCCTAAAAGAACAGATCGAAATAAAGACACCATGGACTTAGGAGGAGCTCAAAGACTACTAGATACATTGTATAGTTAGACCTAAATGTTTTCTTTTTTTTTTTTTTTTTTTTCCTGCCTCCCGCCCCCCACAGGTCTATAGGTCTATGAATTCTGTGTACTTCTCCCAATCCTCTCAACTCCTCTTGTCCCTCTCCTCCGCCCCCTCTTGCTACTCCTTCCCCTATGATTTCATACTGTGAGTAATAGCACAAGTTATAATCCTTGCTTTGACTGCTTGATTCACTTGTACTGTACATTTCTTGAATAAAATGTTATTTGGAAAAAAAAAAAGAGTTTAATCGTTTCATCAAACCAGAGAATTTTGTTTCTCATTGTCTAAGAGTCCTTCAGGTGCCTTTTGGCAAACCCAGGCAGGCTGTCATGTGCTTCTGTCTGGCCACTCTACCATACAGGCCTGATTGGTGGAATGCTGCATAGAGGGTTGCTTTTCTGGAAGGTTAGACTTTCTCCACGGAGAAACCCTGGAGCTCTGTCAGGGTGACCATCGGCTTCTTGGTAACCTCCCTGACTAAGGTCCTTCTCCCCCGATCGCTCAGTTTGGCAAAGCAGCATGACTAGGAAGAGTCCTGGGGAGTTCAAACTTCTTCCATTTATGGATGATGGAGGCCACTGTGCTCGTTGGCACCTTCAATGCTGCAGACAATTTTCTGTACCCTTCCCCAGATCTGTGCCTCCATACAATCCTGTCTCGGAGGTCTACGGACAATTCCTTGGACTTCATGGCTTGGTTTGTGCTCTGACATGCACTGTTAACTGTGGAACCTTATATAGACAGGTGTGTGCCTTTCCAAATCATGTCCAATCAACTGAATTTACCACAGGTGGACTTCAATCAAGTTGTAGAAACATCTCAAGGATGATCAGTGGAAACAGGATGCACCTAAGCTCAATTGTTAGTGCCATGGCAAAGACTATGAATACTTATGTACATGGAATTTTTTTAGTTTTTTGTTATAAATTTGCAAGGATTTCAAACAAACTTCTTTGATGTTGTCATTATGGGGTATTGTTTGTAGAATTTTGAGGATAATTAATTTAATCCTTTTTGGAATAAGCCTGTAACATAACAAAATGAGGAAAAAAGTGAAGCGATGTGAATACTTTCCGGATGCACTGGACTGTTTCACCCCCTTCCTGCTTAGGCCATTTTTTAGTTTTCAGCATTGTCAAACTTTGAATGACAATTACTTAGTCATGCAACACTGTATCGCACTGTAAAAAATTTTGAGACAGATAGGAGCTTTCTTTTGGTAGTATTTACTCACCATTGGGTTCTTTATTGTTTACTAGGGATGGGCCCGGTGTTCAATTCGAACCCATGTTCGCATCGAACATCGGGCGTTCGCCCGTTCGGCGAGCCCAGAACTATTTGGGCCGCTCGCATCAAATTCGTGTGATGCGAGCGGCCCGCAATGCACTGCGCCAGTTGCAGTGCATTGCTGGCTGATGATTGGCCAAGCATGCACTGTGACCCGCATGCTTGGCCAATCAAAGAGCCAGCGGCGAGGAGAGCAATAATTGGCCACAGGCAGGATGCCTGTGGCCAATTATAGCTCAGGGGGTTTAGTACACGCCCCACAGTATAAAAGGCCGCCGCGCCGGCGGCCTCGCATATTGTGTTGTGTTCCAGCGTCAGTGTCAGTGTTATGTGCTGCTGACTGCTGACATTATGTGCTATGATTCTGGGGATTAGTGTGTGCGTGCTGTTAGTACAGCATTGCAGTATCACATCTGGGGGGTGTCTATAGTATCCCTGTGAAGGGGGGAATGTTTCCTGTGCTTAGAACTGTCCCTGCAAAAAGTGTAATTTTTGCAGGAAAAAAAGCTATTTAAAATCACTCGCGGCTAATGTATTGATGGCTCCCGTAACACAGAGAACGAGAGGGTTCAGGCTGTGGCAATTGGCTGGAGAGGTGACCTTCTGGGACATTTATTGAAAGCCATTCATAAAAAAAGTCATTGATAAAAAAAAAAAAAGCGTGGGGGTCCCCCCAAATTCAATAACCAGGCCCTTCAGATCTGCTATGGATATTAAGGGGGACCCCAGCCAAAAAAAAATAAAAAATGGCGTGGGGTCCCCCTCAAAATCAATACCAGACCCTTGAGGTCTGGGATGGATTTTAAGGGGAACCCCAGCCAAAAAAAATGGCGTGGGGTCCCCCTCAAAATCCATACCAGACCCTTATCCGAGCACGCAACCTGGCAGGCCGCAGGAAAAGAGGGGGGGACGAGAGCGGCCCCCCTCCCTCCTGAACCGTACCAGGCCACATGCCCTCAACATTGGGAGGGTGCTTTGGGGTCTGAGACCCCCAAAGCACCTTGTCCCCATGTTGATGAGGACAAGGGCCTCTTCCCCACAAACCTGGCCATTGGTTGTGGGAGTCTGCGGGCGGGGGGCTTATCGGAATCTGGAAGCCCCCTTTAATAAGGGAACCCACAGATCCCACCCCCCCTGTGTGAAATGGTAAGGGGGTACAAAAGTACCCCTACCATTTCACCAAAAAAGTGTCAAAAATGGTAAAAATGACAGGAGACGGTTTTTGACAATTCCTTTATTAAAATCTTCTTTCTTCTGGTCTTCCTTCTTCCTTTCTTCATCCTTCGGTTTCTTCATCTTCTCCTTCTGGCATCTTCTTCCATCTTCTTCTTCCATCATCTTCTTCCTCCGATCCGCTTCTTCTTGCTCTGGTCTTCTCGTCCGGCATCTTCTTCCATGGCGTTGGCGTCTCTTCTGGGCCGCTCCGCGCAATGGGAGGCTCCCGCTGTGTGAGGCTTCGCTCCGTCTGACAGGTCTTTTATAACGGAGAGCACCTGGTGACCCCACCCCCTCTGACGCACGGGGACGTCATGGGGACTTCCCTATGGCTTTCCCCATGATGTCAGAGGGGGGCGGGTCACCAGGTGCCCTCCGTTATAAAAGACCTGTCAGACGGAGCGAAGCCTCACACAGCGGGAGCCTCCCATTGCGAGGAGCGGCCCGACAGAAAAACAGACGCCGACGCCATGGAAGAAGATGCCGGAGGAGAAGGACGAGAAGACCAGCGCAAGAAGAAGCGGATCGGAGGAAGAAGAAGATGGAAGAAGATGGAAGAAGATGCCGGAAGGAGAAGATGAAGAAACCAAAAGGATGAAGAAAGGAAGACCAGAAGAAAGAAGATTTTAATAAAGGAATTGTCAAAGACCGTCTCCTGTCATTTTTACAATTTTTGACACTTTTTTTGGTGGAAATGGTAAGTACCCCCTTACCATTTCACACAGGGGGGGGGGGCTGTGGAAGTAGAAGATGGATGAAGATGCCGGAAGGAGAAGATGAAGAAACCGAAGGATGAAGAAAGGAAGACCAGAAGAAAGAAGATTTTAATAAAGGAATTGTCAAAGACCGTCTCCTGTAATTTTTACAATTTTTGACACTTTTTTGGTGGAAATGGTAGGGGTACTTTTGTACCCCCTTACCATTTCACACGGGGGGGGCGGGATCTGGGGGTCCCCTTGTTAAAGGGGGCTTCCAGATTCCGATAAGCCCCCCGCCCGCAGACCCCTACAACCAATGGCCAGGGTTGTGGGGAAGAGGCCCTTGTCCTCATCAACATGGGGACAAGGTGCTTTGGGGGTCTCAGACCCCCAAAGCATCCTCCCAATGTTGAGGGCATGTGGCCTGGTACAGTTCAGGAGGGAGGGGGGCGCTCTCCTCCCCCCTCTTTTCCTGCAGCCTGCCAGGTTGCGTGCTCGGATATGGGTCTGGTATGGATTTTGAGGGGGACCCTACGCCATTTTTTTTGGGCTGGGGTTCCCCTTAAAATCCATCCCAGACCTCAAGGGTCTGGTATGGATTTTGAGGGGGACCCCACGCCATTTTTTTTTTTTTTTGGCTGGGGTCCCCCTTAATATCCATAGCAGATCTGAAGGGTCTGGTTATTGAATTTGGGGGGACCCCCACGCTTTTTTTTTTATCAATGACTTTTTTTTTATGAATGGCTTTCAATGAATGACTGTTCTCTGTGTTACGGGAGCCGTCAATACATTAGCCGCGAGTGATTTTAAATAGCTTTTTTTCCTGCAAAAATGACACTTTTTGCAGGGACAGTTCTAAGCACGGGAAACATGCGCCCCTTCACAGGCATACTATAGACACCCCCCAGGTACGAAATTTAAAGGAATATTACACTTTTATTGTTTCAATTTAAGCATTATTAAAATCATTGCTCCTGAAAAAACGTCCGTTTTTAAAAAAAAAATTTGCATTGATACATGTCCCCTGGGGCAGGACCCAGGTCCCAAAACACTTTTTATGACAATAACATGCATATTAGCCTTTAAAATTAGCACTTTTGATTTCGAACGTTCGCATCCATTGTAACTAATAGGGTTCTAAAGCTCGCACGGACTTTAGGTCCGTTCGCGGGTTCTGGTGCGAGTCGAACCCGGGGGTGTTCGGTCCATCCCTATTGTTTACTATACAAAGGAAAAAAGACCCACAATTTAAAAAAAAACAAAAAAACAAAAAACATTTTTTTATTCTCTGTTTGCAAATAAATAATCTTTTTTCATAAATTTTTGCCAAAATGGATTCTGCCACATTTCTTTGGCAAAAAAAAAAAAAATCCAAAACAGTGTAAATTATTTAGGCTGTTTACATTATATATTTTCTTTTATTTGCACATCAGCTTTTCCATGCTGTGTCGTTTTAGTGTAAGACTAATGTTCACCTGATACCTATTTGTCTTAAAGAGGGAGTCCACCTGAAAAAAAAATATTAAAAGCCAGCAGCTACAAATACTGCAGCTGCTGACTTTTAATAAATAGACACTTACCTTTCCTGGAGTTCAGCGATGTCGGCAGCCAGGGCTGAGCAATTGCTCGGCTCTCGGCTGCTGCCGGCGCCATTCTCGGTGAGGGAATCAGGAAGTGAAGCATCGCAGCTTCAGTTCCCGGTTCCCTACTGCGCATGCGTGAGTCGCACATCGCAATGAGAATGGTCTGCGCTGTCTCTGGGACCCGTGTGTGTCCCAGCAGACAGCGTGGTGGGACATGGGACACGGGAGTCTATGCCCAGAAGTGGGTGCAAATACCTGTCGTAGACAGGTAGCTGCACCCCCTCCCCCCTGAAAGGTGCCAAATGTGACACCGGAGGGGGGGAGGGTTCCGAAAAGCGGAGATTCAATTTTTCTGTGAACCTTCGCTTTAATTAAATGGCAGCCGATGATGCATTACCCCCCCCCCCCATACATGGGATTTCTACCCCATAAGCTCCGTGGGCAGAGTGAAATGCATTGGTGGCGTGGCCTGGTTGGAGCCCAGGCTGAGGCTGTCATATACCCTATTACTAGGTTTTGCAGTGATGTGTGACTTCCAGGACTTTTCCTTTTCAATAAGATATTTCTAACACACAACATAGGCATACTTAGAATTGCACCACTAACACATTTTGCTAATCCTCCAGAGAACGACAATACCACATGTGTGAGACTTTTAATAGCTTAAGCACACAGAGGGGTCCAAAATCCAAGGGGCACCTTTGGCCTTTCCAAGAGCACAAATTACACATCTAATTTCCTGACTACCTATCACATTTTTGGAGGCCTTGCAGCACCAGGACAGTAGAAACACCCATAAAATGACAACATTTTGGAAAGCAAACACCCCAAGTTATTTTCTTAGTGGTATGGTAAGTCTTTTGAAGACTTTTTTTGCCACAAGTTTTTGGAAAATGCGGAATGAAAATGAAAATTTATTATTTTACACATTGTCAATCAATAAGCTATGTCTAACACGCATCATAGACAATTAGAATTGCACCCAAAAAAAAACATTCTGCTCCTTTTTAAATGTGGCGATACCTCACTCAGAATTTCTCACAGCCTAACCACATAAAGAGGCCCAAAATCTAAAGAGCACCTTCAGCCTCTCACCACAAGTTTCTGCTGGCACTTTGCTGTGTCATTGGATATGAGCTAGCGTGGAAGTTGTTGAGCTCTATTGCCCACCACCAGGGCTGACAAGAACAAGAATGGACAACAAAAGCAGACAAGCAGCAGTGCTGTACAGTGCATGGTAGCATGTTACTGTGCATTGTAGTGTACTGCAATGCATGAGCGTTAAAGCATGCATCTGGGGGTCATTGAAAATAAATCACACTGAATTCAATGCACGGTAACATTAATTACCACAACACACTGCAGTGCAAAATTGTGGCTCTGGACTAAGAGAAACAGTAAAACAGATATTTACTGAGCGTAAAACATTTTCTAAATTACTATTTTTGATGTTTTATATACTATTACCTAAAGAAAATAATATAACAGCAAAAATAAGGGAAAAAAGCACAAGGGAAAGGATGAAGATGTTTCATGGTAATTGCATGATGTAATAAACTATTTTTTTTAAAGTCTGGGAAAAAATGGTCTTTTTCCCTTTTTTTGCATATTTTTAGTGTATTTTGTTCTTAGTACTTTTTTAATGAATGAAAACCTTTATTTTATTTTTTCAAAATTGTATTATGTGCCTTTTTCCTAATGTCTCAGAATCTCAAACAACAGCAAAATACAGCAACAATGTAACAAAACTGATAGAAATGTGAAAAAATAACGTGTTCATGATATAATAAAAAATAAAAAACATAAAAATTTAAAAAAAGTAAAATTGGTCATTAAAATCTTATTTTCCTTTCATTCTTTTTCACATATTTTTGGTGTATGTTGTATTAACTGAGCTTTTTTACTTTTGCAAAATAGCAAAAAAGGCACAAAATAGCAACTTAAAAAGCTAAAGATATAGTAAACTGTCATGTACCCAGTAATAAAAATTTTGCTAATTTTGCACCTTGTTCCCCTTGCCTAAAAAACAGTTTTTCATTTTTATTATTGTGTAATGTTAGGTGTATGATTATTGGTTTTATTTTGGTGAGTAATAAGTGATCATACAGTATTATTAACAATAATAAAACAATAATAAAGTAAACAAAAAAAGTAAAATGGTTTCCTTTACCAACATAATGCTAAAATTATATTATTATTATTATCATTCATTATTTTTTTACAATGTTTAACTTTACAAAATGTGAACATTTTATATAGTTTATTTCAAGCAATAATTAATTATTCTTCATGTATCATAAATGTCAGAAATAAAAGCTGTCTAGATAATTACAATATTAATTGGCATTGTTAAATGTTCTTTTTTACTTTGATTCCCTTGACTCCCCCAGTCTGATTGCTCATTTGTACAAGTTTTAGATGTCTTATTGCTAATTAGAATCCAAAGTTTTCTGATGCAGTGTAAATGCTGTAATAGACTAATCTTCTTCCTAATCACCTTTGTCAGCATGACTGAGCTTACAGTACAAGCATAATAATTGCTCCCAGTGGATAAAACCGTGATATGACACAAAATTATAATTTAAAGTCAGTTTTGAGAATTCCCTATTTGATTAATGATGAGTCTTGTGATCTTAGATTGCCATTGGGAATTGGGAATGTTAAGAAGTTTAACTGTGATAAAACTTAGCTTTAAGAAATAACTTTAAATGCCCATTTAGTAAATAAATAAAATATAAATAAATCTATACTTTTTAATTATTTAGAAAAAGGGGCATTGATTAGAAAATCAATAATACACAGAACCCCTGCAACTATTGCTAAAACAATTATTAAGTGCAAATATGATGAATGAACAACAATATTTTATTTTCATAGTTGGAAAAATGTTTTGTTACTATGCATTTTTAAATAGATTTTGATTTGGGTTTGTTTTTCATAGCAAGCTAAGCAGTTGTAGTCTTGGAGCTTCGGGAGAATATCTTCAAGGGGTGTGTGTATTCTTCCTGTGTTTTTTAGGTTTTATTTGGGATTCTCTGACCCCCCCCCCCCCCCCAAATAAAAAAGATAATGGTTTTCGGACAATTTAAATTTTAAAATGTACATTCTTTATTAAAGTCTCTATTGTTTTAACCACTTCAAAACTGAACAGTTTTGCACACTTCCTGCCCAGGACATTTTTCAGTTTTCAACACTGTCACACTTTGAATGACAATTATTCAGTCATAAAATATGTTGCACTGTCCCCTTTATAACAAATATTAATTCAATAGTAATTAGACATGTGCACACTGAAATATTTCGTTTCGGAATTTTGTTTTGGTCCGAAAAATGAATTTATTTAGTTACTCCCGAAATTCGTTTTTATTTATTTTGTTTTTCGTTAAAAATTGCATTCGTCCGAAAATCTAAATGAATTAAGGTTGAATATGTCATTGAAGGCTTATGGTGTCTGTCGAAAGTTCAAAGAAGATTCGACGGAGCAGCTAAACTGTATGACTCTCTATAGTTTAGCTGCAATTCCACCCAATTCCAGCAGCAATCTTTCCTCTCTACGTCGAATCTTTCCTCTCTACGTCGAATCTTTCCTTTCTACGTCAAATCTTTCCTTTCTACGTCAAAGCTTTTCTCTCTATGTAGAATAATCTTGGACTAATAGAGTTAAGATTAGGCACATTCGACCACAGGTTCAATGGACACAGATTGTTATTGTCAGCGTTGAATCTCCTATCTATATCGAACTGTTGTCACAACGAAAATAAAGCATTTGTTTATGTCGGATCTTTCGTTTTTCGGATTCTGCACTTTCGTTATTGTTTGTTGTCCTGGGGTTGGAAAGCCATTGCTTACAGATTGACACGTCTTCCTCTTCTTCAAAGCCTATGAAAGTACCAGAATCCTCCTCCTCATCCTCCTCCCCTCTTTCCCCCTGTGTGTTCTGTGACATAGGAATGATGGTGTCTGGATAAAGTGGGCCTTGAGAGCAAAGGAAGTCCTCCTCTTTCTCCTGCTGCTCTGCCTCCAGTGCCCTGTCCATACTGCCACGCAGAGTCTGTTCCAGCAGGAACACAACAGAGATTGTGTCACTGATGCATGCACTGTCACGGCTCACCATCCTTGTGACCCCCTCAAATGGTGACAATACAGTGCATGCATCCTTAATGATCAGCCATTGGGGTGGGGATAAAACAGCCGAGGCTGCCTGAGCCTGTGGCCGTGCCGTATTTGCACAGATACTCGTTGACGGCCCTCTGCTCCATGTACAGCCGCTGCAGCATTGACAAAGTCGAGTTCCACCTGGTGAGCATGTCACAAATCAAGCGGTTTACGGTCAGGTGGATTTCCCGCTGAATTTCAGCCAACCGAGCACTGGCTGTGTATGACCACCTGAAATGACTACAGACTCTTCTGGCCAGCTTTAGCACATCTTGCAACCCTGGGTATGTATTTAGCAAATGCTGCACCAACAAATTGAGGACATTTGCCAGGCATGGCACATGTGCCAACTTTCCCTGTCTAAGGGCAGACAGGAGGTTTGAGACATTATCGCACACCACCATTCCTGGCTCCAGTTGGCTTGGTGTGAAACACCTCTGGGCCTGTCCCTGCAGATCTGCAAGAATCTCTGCTCCGGTGTGGTTCCTGTCCCCTAAACACACAAGCTGAAGCACTGCATGGCACCTTTTAGCCTGGCTCTGGGAATAGCCTTTTGTACACTTAGGGGGTACCTGATGTTCATAGGACAATTCTGCAGAGGAGGGCATAGAGGCGGTGGAGGAGGAGGGGGTAGAGCTCACAGGTCTGGCATCATCACCACCAGCTGTATGGAGATGCAACAAGCTGCATCACTGAGCCCTGTCGTGCATCCTTTCGAGTTGCAAGCAGCATTACCCAGTGTGCTGTGAACTAAATATATCGTCCCTGTCCATGCTTGCTGGACCACGTGTCAGTAGTAAGGTGGATTTTGCGGCTGACTGCCTTGCCCAACAATGCCAGAACATTCCCTTCCACGTAATGTTAGAGAGATGGAACGGCCTTATGTGAAAAGTAGTAGCGACTGGGAACCTGTCATTGTGGTACAGCACATTGTGCAAATTCACAGAAGGGGGCATAATCCACCAGGCTGAAAGGCAGAAGTTGGAGAGCCAACAGCTTTGACAAGCTTGCATTTAGACACTGGACATGTGGGTGGCAGGGACTGTATTTTTTTTCCGCTGCAGAAGATGGGGCAGAGACATTTCCCGGCTACAGTCTACAGCTGGTGGTGTGCTGCTAGGACACCCTGTACCTGGGACACCCTGTGCTATACCATCATCCCTGTCAGTGGAGGCTGCTGAGAGGTAATTACTCGGTATAGCAGGGGCAGACTGAAGTGGGTAAGGAGGAGGAGGAGGGACAGATTTGTGCCCCATTTGTGTGGCTGTTAGGTGCTCTTGCCAACCGTTAAACGTTAAATGCCTTGTTAAGCATGTGGTACCCAAATGGTTGGTGTTTTTTCCACGTTTGATGTGCCTGAGACACAGTTTACAGGTAGCAACAGTGTGATCTGCTGCAGATGTGTTGAAAAAGGCCCAGAGAGCTGAGCTTTGGGGAGTGGGCGGGAGATAACAGCTGCAGAATCTGATGGAATAGGGTGACAGCTCTCTACTCTTTCTTGATGTTGGCCTCCTTGAGGTTGTGACGCCTCACCTTCAGTTTCCTCCTCTGCTCTATCTGGCACCCAAGTCGCATCAGTGACCTCATCATCATCATCTCCATCTCCTCCATCTTCATCATTACCACTGGAGACAACTTGGCAATACGCTGTGGCTTGGGGAACATGAATGCCAATTTGTCTATCAGTTTTCCTCCCTCTCTCTAGGCTCATTTTACTGTCATCTTCAACCTCAGAACCAACATCTGAATCCAGTAATGGCTGGGCATCATCAAGGAGGCAAGTGGCTGACGCTGTGGTCAAATAACTCAGCTGACTCCTCAATGGCTGATGTTGGGGCTATAGCAGGAATACATGTGGACAAGGATGCAGGTTTATCCACTCTGGCAACTGCAGGGGACTGCACACTTGTCTCTGCTTGCGTGACAGAGGATGAGGAGGATTAGGAAGGTTTAGTAAGCCATTCCACCACCTCCTCTGCATGCTGTGGCTGGATAGCACGGGCAAACGCACTAAACAGAGGAAATGATGCTCTGCCTGTGGATTGACCACCACTTCCACCTTTGCCTGTGGACACATTTGTTGCTGGCCCGTCTTACAGTGCCAAGGGAACATTTGCCTCTCCTTGTTGTCCTCCCAAACATTATTGAGAGGGAGGGGGCGGTGCTTATAAGCTAATCTAAAGAAGAAGTTGAAATCTGTATGTAGATGCACTTTAATCAATGTAAAGAGGTGTTTGGTGCACTTTAATTTGAGTACTCACACTACACAGACACACTCCAAAGGTACACTATAATATACTGCAATATAATGCGCCAAATGTACAGTGACGCACAGAACTATATGACGTTAAACTGGCAGTAACGCACACAAAAGTTAATGACGTTAAACTGGCAGTACCACACAAAACTATTTGGCGTTAAACTGTCAGTAACGCACACAGAACTATATGGCATTAAACTGGCACTAATGCACACAGAACTATAAGGCATTAAACTGACAGTAACACACAAAACTATATGAGGTTTAACTTGCAGTAACGCACACAGAACTATTTGGCGTTAAATTGGCAGTAGCTCACACAGAAGTAAATGGCATTAAACTGGCAGTAACGCAATCAAATAGATGGTGTTCCACCGTCACTACACTGATGCTATCTGAACTGTCCCTACTCTACACTAATGTATGGAGAATAGAGAATGGAGCACCACAGGATCCTGGTACTTTGCAGTGTCATTGGATATAAGATAACATGAACTACTTGTGGAAACTGTAGAGCTCTGTTGGCCACCATCAGAAAAGCAGTGCACAGTGATCAGAAGGGCAGTGGACAGGGGTCAGTAGGGTGGAGAATAGGGGTCAACGGGAGGGAGGATGGGGTCAGTAGGACAGAGTACAAAAGTCAGCAGGAAAAAGGACAGACGGTAAATAAGGCAGTGTACAGGGGTCAGCAGGACAAAGGACATAGGTCAGAAGGACAGAGGGCATGGGTTCAGAAAGACAGAGGACAGGGGGTCAGTATAATAAAGGATTGGGTGAGAAGGACAGAGGATAGGGGGTCAATAGGACAGTGTACAGAGGGTCAAGTCCCTCCTCTTCCCCCTCTTGACCAAAACAACCACACCCCCCTAGCACAAATCCCCCCAATCCCAAACTCCTAACACATTTCCCCCTCATTCCTAATCCTAGCACATCCCTCCCCCAAATTACCCTTCCCAGCACAAATATCCCCCCCATCCTACCTTCTCCACAAACCTCTCATCTACACCCTGAATGTAGATCAGGGGGCCGGACGCATGGATAGGGGTGGTGGCACCCATACGCCTATAATGGATGGGCCGCCACTGCTTGATTGAGTGCAGATACTATACAGGGATTTATCCCCACAAGCGTGCTTGTTAGGAGGTTGATGCTATTTGGTAAGCATACATCTGATTCCCTTGGTAATGGTCTACCTTTTGAGGAGAAGAGTTTGTGATCAAGGTTCACGCTTTTTTTGCTTTAGGAAGAATTCACATCACACTCTTCATTTTGGACTTACTTTTTAATTTGATCATGTTAGAGACACTTATCTTTTAGCACAACACATTGTTTAAAAAATAGCTTTTTAATGAATGAAGAATTAATTCAAGATGCTGTCTTGTGCCTTTTTCCTATTGTCTCAAAATCTCAAATAACAGCAAAAATACGACAAAAATCTAAAAAAAAAAAAAAAAAAAAAATGAATAAAAAAGAAAAAGAGAAAGGAGTTCTAAATATGAAAAAATAATGTGTTCCACTTTTTATAGTTTTTTTTTTTTCTGTTAATCACGTCATGCCAAGTCAGCATTCATGATGAAAGAAAACGTACAAATAAATAACAATAATAATAATATTAGTCTTCTTTCCTTTGCATTTTTTTTCACATATGTTTGGTGTACTTTGTGTTATCTGAGTTTTTTGCATAATAGCAAAAAAGGCCTAAAATATTAAATTGAAAAAAGTTCACAGTCATGTACCCAGTGATATTTTTGCACTTTTCTTCCTGTTGTCTAAAATAACTTTTTAAAAATGTTTTTGGGATTTTAATATTGTATGAAATTAGTGTATGATTTTTTGGTTTTATAATAGAGTGATCATGCAGTAATATAAAATGAAAATAGAATGGGAAAAGCTGGGCATAACTAGGGTGGCCCAACTATATGAGGATAGTATATTGAAACCCTTCTCAGAATTAAGTAGAGAATATGGCATGCCACACACCTTATTTTATAGGTATCTACAAATAAGGCATGCCCTCCAAGCCCAATTTAAAACACACCCGGCAGTATGGCAAAAAATCCCCCATTTCCAAAGGCTAATTAAAGTAGGAATCTTTAAAGGCCTTATTTCAGAATTATATTCACAGATCAGTACTAGATCTATATCCCGGGAGAGTGTGGGAAAAAATAAAGGGAAATGGGAGAAGGATATAGGAGTCATAACAGTTGAACAGTGGGAACGGATACTGGAGTTAGGGTCATCGTTGTCACTCTCCCCATCGCAGAGGATGTCCCATCTATACTTAGTACAGATGGGACTAAGGACTTTGAGGGTTTATTACACCCCAAAGAGACTGCATATGTTTGGGAGGAAATCAGATGACAAATGCCCTAGATGTCAAGATACAGGAGACATCATACACATGATGTAGAAGTGCCTAAAATTATATAGATATCGGGTTATGGTATTGGACACTATAAATATAACCTTCGGGACCAGATTGGAGCTGGAGGCAAAAATTTGCTTATAAGGATGTATGGAGGAGAGATATGAGCAAACAAATACCATGGCAGCGATATTGAGGTGCCTGTTTCAGGCTAGAAAATGAATTGCACAAAACTGGCAATCATTGAAAGCCCCAACAGTGGCAGAATGGATTAATGTAATAAATACGACAGTGTGGAAAGAAAAAGTAGTACTTACTAGAAAAGGGAATTTTTAATAAATTTAAAATACTATGGGAGCCTTGGTTGAGAAGAATGGGGTGCCCACCCTAGGGGACAAATGGAGGAGAGCAGAAATTGGTATTTGGCCAGAAAAGCTGGAAAGGAGATAAAAAGTTGCAGAAACCGGTGGCAGGATAAATTTGGGGTGGGAGAGGGAAGGGAGGGAAGGAGAAGGGGTAAAGAGGGTATCTTAAAAGCTAATATAATACGATGGAGGTATAAATATTGGTGTACTTTTAACGGATGTTTTGTATTGGAGAAAACAATAAAGAATAGAGAATTAAAAAAATAAAAATAAAATATGAAAAAATAATGTGTTCCACTTTTTATAGTTTTTTTTCTGGTTAATCATATCATGCCAAGTAGGGATGGGCCTGGTGTTCGGTCATCTAATCCAGCCATCTGAAGGATCTAGTGTGTGTGTTGTGTGAGTCCAGCACAGCACAAGCGCAAAAAATAGCGCAAAAAATAAAAACCGCAGGAGTGATCAAATACCACCAAAAGAAATCTCTATTTGTGGGAAAAAAGACACCAATTTTGTTTGGGAGCCACGTCGCACGACCGCGCAATTGTCAGTTAAAGCGACGCAGTGCCGAATCGCAAAAAGGGGCCTGGTCCTTTGGCTGCCAATTGGTCCGGGGCTGAAGTGGGTATACAACCTGCACCTGTATCTGCCCTGGTGTCATCTAATCCAGCCATCTGCAGGAGTTAGTGTGTGTGCTGTGTGAGTCCAGCACAGCACAGTATACAACCTGCACCTGTATCTGCCCTGGTGTCATCTAATTCAGCCATCTGCAGGAGTTAGTGTGTTTGTGTTGTGTGAGTCCAGCACAGCACAGTATACAACCTGCACCTGTATCTGCCCTGGTGTCATCTAATCCAGCCATCTGCAGGAGTTAGTGTGTGTGTGTGTGTGTTGTGTGAGTCCAGCACAGCACAGTATACAACCTGCACCTGTATCTGCCCTGGTGTCATCTAATCCAGCCATCTGCAGGAGTAAGTGTGTGTGTGTTGTGTGAGTCCAGCACAGCACAGTATACAACCTGCACCTGTATCTGCCCTTCTATTCTGGTGTCATCTAATCCAGCCATCTGCAGGAGTTAATGTGTGTGTTGTGTGAGTTCAGCACAGCACAGTATACAACCTGAACCTGTATCTGCCCTTCTATTCTGGTGTCATCTAATCCAGCCATCTGCAGGAGTTACTGTGTGTGACTCCAGCACAATATACACTACCCAATTGTTGTTTTACCCATCTCCCTGCAGGCCATTACAATGTCTGGAAGGCCAACAAGGAGAGGCAGACAGTCACGAGCCAAGAAAAGAGGGCAAGCAGGCTCTGTGTCTAGAGACAACAGTGCTGGTCGTGGACGTGGTGCATCATCATCAGCACGTGGCCATGGGACACGCTTGTCCTTATTTTCGGCAGCTGGACATGTTGAGCCGCATCATGCCGAAGGCTTGGTAGAGTGAATGACCAAGCCCTCCTCATCCTCCTCATCCTCTCTCACCCAGGCTTAGGGTACTGGCAAAGCAGCTGCCAGCGCGTACTCTTCCCTCGTCTCAAGGTCATCAGTCACCCCTTCCCTAGACCCATAATGTCCTCCTGAGGAGTCCCCCGAACTGTTTGAGCACAGTGTTGGGTACATGCTCCAGGAGGATGCCCAGCTTTTTGAAGGCTCCGATGATGATACCCAGCTAGAGGAAGGCAGTAGCGTGAGCGCAGAGAGAGGGGATGCTCAAGGACAGCAATCTGGCAGTCATGTTCCACCAGCTGCAGCATACTGCCAGGTTTGCTTCAGTGGTGAAGAGGGAGGGGATGATGAGGTCACTGACTCCACGTGGGTGCCTGATCGGAGAGAGGAGGAGGCGGCACATCTCCAACAAGGCAGGATGCCCTCCGGGGGCCAGCTTGAGGGCAGCACACCAACTGAATCACACCGCAGAGCTCTGCCTGTGCAGGGCGCTGCCTCTGCGCGTTATTACAAAAGTTCTTTGGTGTGGGCCTTTTTTGAGACGAGTGCATCAGATCGCACCGATGCTATTTGCAACATATGTCTCAAGCATATCTCGCGTGGCCAAAACATCAGCTGCTTGGGCACCACAAGCATGACCAGACATATGTTGACCTGCCATGCAGCTCGTTGGCAAGCATAACTTAAAGACCCACACCAAAGAACAAAGCGGACCTCTCCTTGCTCCTCCTCAGCTGGGATCTCCAACCCCACTATACCTTAAGTCCTCTCTGAAAGCTGCACTGAGAGGAATGAAGGTGTAGAATTAGGTGTGTCACAGCCAAGTACTTGCGGGCACTCTGCTAGCAATACACCGACGTCCGATTGTACCAGGCAAATTTCCCTGCCCCAGATGCTGGACCGTCGAAAGAAGTTCACTCCCAGCCATCCACATGCCCAGCGGTTGAATGCTAGCTTGGCTAAATTGCTAGCACTTCAACTGCTGCCTTTTCAGTTGGTAGACTCGGCCCCCTTCCGTGAGTTTGTGCAGTTCCTCAGTGGCAGGTTCCCAAACGCCACTTTTTCTCAATCCTCCTCTTCCTCCTCAATGATCCTGATGATAGCTTGGAAGAACATTTTTGTTTCTGGGTGCCACCACCAGTGGCTAAGGCCCAATTTTTCAGCCCCTGTTTAACAGGGGCGTGTAATTACAATTTTTTATGCAATGCTTTTCAACAGGTCTCATTGCTGTGCTCCAAGTACAGTATCTGTGAGGGGTTACAGTGTTGTGGCACCAGTGCCTAAGGCACAATTTTCAGCCCCTATTTAACAGGGGCGTGTAATTACAATTTTTTATTCAATGCTTTGCAACAGGTCTCATTGCTGTGCTCCAAGTACAGTATGTGTGAGGGGTTGCAGTGTTGTGGCACCAGCACCAGTGGCTAAGGCCCAATTTTTCTGCCCCTGTTTAACAGGGGCGTATAATGACAAATCTCGATCTAATAATTCACAGCAGGGCCCTTTCCTGCACCCACCAAGAGTAACTGTGAGGGCTTACAGTGTTGTGACAACACCGTCCACCACCACCACCACCACCAAAGGCCCAGTTTTTCTGCCGCTGTTCAACAGGTGCATGCAATTACAATTCTTGATCTAATAATTCACAGCAGGGCCCATTCCTGTGCCCACCAAGAGTAACTGTGAGGGCTTACAGTGTTGTAGCACCAGCACCACCACCAAAGGCCCAATTTTTCCTACCACTGTTCAACAATGGCATGCAATTACAATTCCTGATATATTAGTTCACAGCAGGGCGTTCCAGCGCCCACCAAGAGTAGCTGTGAGGGCTTACAGTGTTGTGTCAACACCAACATCTAATGGGGCAAATTTCTGCACAGTATATATGGCAGGCCCCTACTTTCAAACATCCAACTTACAAACGACTCCTACTTGCAAACAGAAGGAGAAAACAGGAAGTGAGAGGAAATCTACCCCTAGGAAGGGAAATTCTATCCTGTTAGATTTAATTTGGGAAAAGGTATCTCCTCTCTACTGATGCTTTATCACCAATCCTTGTTTCAATAAAAACCCCACTTTTCCAAACACATTTGTCATTGGGACGGAAAGTGAGGTGAAATGTTCTGAACAGGTGCACAGACAGCAAAACTAATGTTACAGGGGTGATAACCCTTCCCTATGTTCTCCAAAAATCTTAAAAATTGATTTTTTGGCTGGAGCTACACTTAAAAATGTACCTGTTTAAAATTACAAACAGATTCTACTTAAGAACAAACCTACAGTCCCTGTCTTGTTTGCACCGCCTGTATACTGCTGTTCAGAGTATATAGGGTTGTAGGTATAGGGTTTTATTTTGGGTGTGGGGTTCCCCTTAATATCCATACAAGACCCAAAGGGGCTGGTAATGGGCTGGGGTAGGGGAGGGTGATGGGGTAGCCATGCCATTTTTCTCAAAGATTTTCATCCATATTGCCAGGACAAGACATGACATTAAAGCCGCAAGCAGTTTTAAATGGCTTCTTTTTTTCCTTTACAAATTTTGTGCAGGGACAGTTCTAAACACGGGAAACACATGCCACTTCACAGGCATACTTTAGACACCCCCCAAGTACCATATTTAAAGGAATATTTCACTTTTTTTTTCACTTTATGCATCATTAAAATGACTGCTCCAGAAAAAAATTCAGTTTTTAAAACTTCTTTTTGCATTGATACATGTCCCTGGGGCAGGACCCGGGTCCCCAAACCTTTTTTAGGACAATAACATGCATATTGGCCGTTATAATTAGCACTTTAGATTTTGAACGTTCGCGTCCATTGTAACTAATAGGGTTCTAACATTCGCGCAAACTTTCGGTCTGTTCGCAGGTTCTGGTGCGAACCGAACCCGGGGGTGTTCGGCTCATCCCTAATGCCAAGTCAGCATTCAAGATGAAAGAAAACTTACAAATAAATATCAATAATAATAATATTAGTCTTCTTTCCTTTGCATTTTTTTCACATATGTTTGGTGTATTTTCTGTTATCTGAGTTTGTTTGCATAATAGCAAAAAAGGCCTAAAATATTAAATTGAAAAAAGATACAGTTCACAGTCGGGTACCCAGTGATATTTTTGCACTTTTCTTCCTGTTGTCTAAAATAACTTTTTAAAAATGTTTTGGGGATTTTAATATTGTATGATATTAGTGTATGATTTTTGGTTTTACTGTATATTGGAGTGATCATGCAGTAATATAAAACAGTAAAATACTAAAATAAACAATAAAAGTAAAAAAAAATATTTGTTTCCTTAACCAACATAATGCTAAAAATTATAATTATATTACAATTAATATTATTACTGTTTATTGCAATGTTATAGTTTGCAAAATTCATACATTTGATATAGTTTATCTCAAGCAATATTGAATTCATCTTCATATATCAGAAATGAAAGCTGTCTCGTTAATTGCAACATTAATTGGCATTGTTACATGCTCTTTTTTTGTTTTGAATCCTTTGACTCCCCCAGGTGGGATTGCTCATTTATACACGTTTTAGATGTATTATTACTAATTAGAATCCAAAGTTTGCAGATGCTGTGAAAATGTTGTAATAGACTAGTCTTCTTCCTAATTACCTTTGTCAGCATATAGCTTATGGTATAGTAAGTATAATAATTGCTCCCAGTGGATAAAACTGTAAAATAACAGAACAACATCATTTAAAGTCAGTTTTGAGAATTCCCTATTTGGCTAATAATGAGTCTTGTTATCATAGATTGCCATAGGGAATTAGGAATATTAACAAGTTTAACTGTATTACAAATTAGATTTAAGAAATTACTTTAAATGCTCACTTAGAAAAGAAATAAAAGGTAAATAAATAGAAATTTCAGATTTTTTTTAGAAAACAGGCATTAATTAGACAAGTAATAACACCCTGAACACCTGCCATTAATGCTAAAAATAATTATTATGTGCAATTATAATTATTGGACAATGATATTTTATTTTCACTGTTGGAATAATGTTTGCAACCTTGCAGTTGTGACTAGATTATGATTTTGGGTATTGGCCTTTATAGAAAGCAGTCTGAGTGGTTAGTTGCAGTCTTGTAGCTCTGGGACAATATGTATATGGAGTGTGTATATTGGTCTTATGTTTATTTAGATTTCCTTGGGCTCTAATTTCCTCACAAATAAAAAAATATACTGATGATTAGGGATGAGCCGAACACCCCCCCGTTCGGCTCGCACCAGAACCCGCGAACGGACCTAAAGTCCGTGCGAGCTTTAGAACCCTATTAGTTATAATGGATGCGAACGTTCGAAATTAAAAGTGCTCATTTTAAAGGCTAATATGCATGTTAATGTCATAAAAAGTGTTTGGGGACCTGGGTCCTGCCCCAGGGGACATGTATCAATGCAAAAAATTTTTTAAAAACGGCCGTTTTTTCAGGAGCAGTGATTTTAATAATGCTTAAATTGAAACAATAAAAGTGTAATATTCCTTTAAATTTCGTACCTGGGGGGTGTCTATAGTATGCCTGTAAAGGGGCGCATGTTTCCCGTGTTTAGAACTGTCTCTGCGCAAAGTGTCATTTTTGAAAGTAAAAAAGCTATTTAAAATCACTCGCGGCTAATGTTAATTCACGGCTCCCGTAACACAGAGAACAGTGATTCATTGAAACTCATTCATAAAAAAAAGTCATTGATAAAAAAAAAAAAAAATGAAAAAAAAAAAGCGTAGGGGTCCCCCCAAATTCAATAACCAGGCCCTTCAGGTCTGGGATGGATATTAAGGGGGATCCCAGCCAAAAAAAAAAAAAAAAAATGGCGTAGGGTCCCCCTCAAAATCCATACCAGACCCTTGAGGTCTGGTATGGATTTTAAGGGGAACCCTAGCCAAAAAAAATGGCGTGGGGTCCCCCTCAAAATCCATACCAGACCCTTATCCGAGCACGCAACCTGGCAGGCCGCAGGAAAAGAGGGGGGGACGAGAGCGGCCCCCCCCTCTCGCCTGAACCGTACCAGGCCACATGCCCTCAACATTGGGAGGATGCTTTGGGGGTCTAAGACCCCTAAAGCACCTTGTCCCCATGTTGATTAGGACAAGGGCCTCTTCCCCACAACCCTGGCCGGTGGTTGTGGGGGTCTGCGGGCGGGGGGCTTATCGGAATCTGGAAGCCCCCTTTAACAAGGGGACCCCCAGATCCCGGCCCCCCCCCCTGTGTGAAATGGTAAGGGGGTACAAAAGTACCCCTACCATTTCACCAAAAAAGTGGCAAAAATGGTAAAAATGACAGGAGACAGTCTTTGACAATTCCTTTATTAAAATCTTCTTTCTTCTTTCTTCATCCTTCGGATTCTTCATCTTCTCCTTCCTTCATCTTCTTCCATCTTCTTCTTCCATTTTCTTCTTCCTCCGATCCGCTTCTTCTTGCGCTGGTCTTCTCGTCCTTCTCGTCCGGCATCTTCTTCCGTCGGCGTCGGCGTCGGTGTCTTCTTGGGCCGCTCCGCGCAATGGGAGGCTCCCGCTGTGTGAGGCTCCGCTCCATCTGACAGGTCTTTTAAAACGGAGGGCACCTGGTGACCCCGCCCCCCTCTGACGTCATGGGGAAAGCCATCATGGAATTCCCCATGACGTCCCTGTGCGTCAGAGGGGCGGGGTCACCAGGTGCCCTCCATTATAAAAGACCTGTCAGACGGAGCGGAGCCTCACACAGCGGGAGCCTCCCATTGCGCGGAGCGGCCCAAGAAGAGACAG
Source organism: Lithobates sylvaticus (assembly GCA_028564925.1). Taxonomy (NCBI): domain Eukaryota; kingdom Metazoa; phylum Chordata; class Amphibia; order Anura; family Ranidae; genus Lithobates; species Lithobates sylvaticus. The sequence continues at coordinate 210,790,074 of CM053036.1, read as the reverse complement.
AGACACCGACGCCGACGCCGACGGAAGAAGATGCCGGACGAGAAGGACGAGAAGACCAGCGCAAGAAGAAGCGGATCGGAGGAAGAAGAAAATGGAAGAAGAAGATGGAAGAAGATGAAGGAAGGAGAAGATGAAGAATCCGAAGGATGAAGAAAGAAGAAAGAAGATTTTAATAAAGGAATTGTCAAAGACTGTCTCCTGTCATTTTTACAATTTTTGCCACTTTTTTGGTGAAATGGTAGGGGTACTTTTGTACCCCCTTACCATTTCACACAGGGGGGGGGCCGGGATCTGGGGGTCCCCTTGTTAAAGGGGGCTTCCAGATTCCGATAAGCCCCCCGCCCGCAGACCCCCACAACCACCGGCCAGGGTTGTGGGGAAGAGGCCCTTGTCCTAATCAACATGGGGACAAGGTGCTTTAGGGGTCTTAGACCCCCAAAGCATCCTCCCAATGTTGAGGGCATGTGGCCTGGTACGGTTCAGGCGAGAGGGGGGGCCGCTCTCGTCCCCCCCTCTTTTCCTGCGGCCTGCCAGGTTGCGTGCTCGGATAAGGGTCTGGTATGGATTTTGAGGGGGACCCCACGCCATTTTTTTTGGCTAGGGTTCCCCTTAAAATCCATACCAGACCTCAAGGGTCTGGTATGGATTTTGAGGGGGACCCTACGCCATTTTTTTTTTTTTTTTTTTGGCTGGGATCCCCTTAATATCCATCCCAGACCTGAAGGGCCTGGTTATTGAATTTGGGGGGCCCCCTACGCTTTTTTTTTTTGTTTTTTATTAATGAATGACAGCTCTCTGTGTTACAGGAGCCATCAATTCATTAGCCGCGAGTGATTTAAATAGCTTTCTTCCTGCAAAAATGACACTTTTTTGCAGGGAAAGTTCTAAGCACAGGAAACCTGCCCTCCTTCACAGGCTACCTATAGACACCCCCCAGATGTGATACTGCAATGCTGTTCTAACAGCATGCACACACATATCCCCAGAAATAAAGCACATATTGTTGTCAGCAGTCAGCAGCACACTGACACGCTGACACTGTGAGTGAAACATAATATGCGAGGCCGCCGCCGCGGCGGCCTCTTATACCGTGGGGCGTGTATTAAAGCCCCTGAGCTATAATTGGCTACAGGCATCCTGCCTGTAGCCAATTATGGCTCTCCTCGCTGCCGGCGCTGTGATTGGCCAAGCATGCGGGTCACAGTGCATGCTTGGCCAATCATCAGCCAGCATTGCACTGCGCGGGCCGCAATGCATTGCGGGGCCGCTCGCATCACACGAATTTGATGCGAGCGGCCCCAATAGTTCTGGGCTCGCCGAGCGAGCGAACACCCGGTGCTCGATTCGAACATGGGTTCGAATCGAACACCGGGCTCATCCTTACTGATGATTAACGGAAACTATAACGCACATACATCCATATGTGTTTTGTGTGTCTCAACTTACCACAACACCATTATTATTTTTTTATTTTATTGGTTTATTTTTTTTAATCTCTAGGAGGTTGTTTGGTGTTGGTGACCCTTGTTAATTTGACTTTCTATTTTTGAAATGTACCTGCCTACTTACAAATAAACTGTAATTTTTGAAGTGAAACACATTATTTCTTGATAAAAAAAAACCTTTATTAGGTGTCATAAACAAATAAAGAGGGAGGCAACACTGGAGAAACTGGGGAAATTGGCGAAGCCTTTGGCCCCCAGGGCAGACATCAATTATTTTAAGGCAAATATTGGTGGCCTGAGGAGTAGATATCTATGGGAGTACAATCTGGTCCAGAAGTCCAAGAAATCCCGAACAGCAGCAGATGACATCTATGTCCCCAGGCTGTGGTCATACAAGAGGCTGCATCTTCTGTAGGGATGAGCTTCGAGTCGAACATTGCCTGTTCGCCTGTTCACCGAACAGCGAACAATTTGGGGTGTTCGCGGCAAATTCGAAAAGCCACGGAACACCCTGTAAAAGTCTATGGGAGAATTCTAAAGTGCTAATTTTAAAGGCTTATATGCAAGTTATTGCCATAAAAAGTGTTTGGGGACCTGGATCCTGCCCCAGGGGACATGTATCAATGCAAAAAAGGTTTAAAAACTGACGTTTTTTCGGGAGCAGTGATTTTAATAATGCTTAAAGTGAAACAATAAAAGTGTAATATTCCTTTAAATTTCGTACCTGGGGGGTGTGTATAGTATGCCTGTAAAGGGGCGCATGTTTCCCGTGCTTAGAACTGTCCCTGCACAAAGTGTAATTTTTGCAGGAAAAAAAGCATTTAAAATCACTCGCGGCTATGATGAATTGCCGGCTCCCGTAATACAGAGAACAGTCATTGAAAGTCATTGATAAAAAAAAAAAAAATATTCCCCAAATTCAATTACCAGGCCCTTCAGGTCTGGTATGGATATTAACCCCTTCAATACCCGCGTATAGTCATATGACGCCCACAAGGTGGATCTACCATCCTGGGTGGGCGTCATATGACGTCCTCGGATTCCCGGCCGCCTGGGGGGCGCGCGCGGGCCGCCGGCGGCCCGCGCGCGCGCGCCCGCGGCATCGCTCGGGACCCGGTGCGAGTGCCCGGCGGCCGCGATGTCCGCCGGGCACCCGCGATTGCCCGTTAAAACAACGGGACCGGGCGGGACCGTGGAGCTGTGTGTGTAAACACACAGCGCCACGTCCTGTCAGCGGGGAGGAGACCGATCATGTGATCCCAGTACAGAGGATCACATGATCGGTCTCCTCCCCTTAAGTCCCCTCCCCCTACAGTTAGAATCACTCCTATTAGGGACACACATTAACCCCTCCAGCGCCCTCTAGTGTTAACCCCTTCCCTAACAGTCACATTTACACAGTAATCATTGCAATTTTATAGCAACGATCGCTGTGTAAATGTGAATGGTTCCAAAAATGTGTCAAAAGTGTCTGAAGTGTCCGCCGCAATGTCGCAGTCACGAAAAAAAATCGCAAATCGCCGCCATTACTAGTAAAAAAAAAAAAAAAAAAAATTCAATAAATCTATCCCCTTATTTTGTAGACGCTATAACTTTTGCGCAAACCGATCAATATACGCTTATTGCGATTTTTTTTACCAAAAATATGTAGAAGAATACGTATCGGCCTAAACTGAGGAAAAAAATAGTTTTTTTTTTAAAAAAATGGGATATTTATTATAGCAAAAAGTAAAAAATATTGTGTTTTTTTTCAAAATTGTCGCTCTTCTTTTGTTTATAGCGCAAAAAATAAAAACCGCAGGGGCGATCAAATACCACCAAAAGAAAGCTCTATTTCTGGGAAAAAAAGGACGTCAATTTTGTTTGGGTGTAACGTCGCACGACCGCGCAATTGTTAGTTAAAGCGACGCAGTGCCGAATCGCAAAAAGTGCTCTGGTAAGGAAGGGTGTTTAAAAGCCCTGTATTGAAGCGGTTAAGGGGAACCCCGGGTCAAATTTAAAAAAAAATTACGTGGGGTTCCCCCTAAATATCCATACCAGACCCTTCAGGTCTGGTATGGATTTTAAGGGAAACTCCACGGCAAATTGAAAAAAAATAATGGAGTGGAGTTCCACCCAAAGATCCATACTGGACCCTTTATCAGAGCATGCAACCTGGCAGGCCACATGAAAAGAGGGGGGACGAGAGAGCGCCCCCCCTCCTGAACCGTACCAGGCCACATGCCCTCAACATTGGGAGGATGCTTTGGGGGTCTGTGACCCCTCAAAGCACTATGTCCCCATGTTGATGAGGACAAGGGCCTCATCCCCACAACCCTGGCCGGTGGTTGTGGGGGCCTGCGGGGGGGGCTTATCAGAATCTGGAAGCCCCCTTTAACAAGGGGACCCCCAGATCCCGCCCCCCCTGTTTGCAATGGTAAGGGGGTACAAAAGTACCCCTACCATTTCACAAAGAAAGTATAAAAAATTGTTAATAAACACACAGACACCATTGGAAAAAGTCCTTTATTAAAAAAGATTTCAGCGGTGGTAATCCACTCTTGCTATCCAGCGATGGCTGATATCTTCTCTGGGGTCCAGCAATGGCTGATCTCTTCCGACGACGTCCAGCGCAGCGCATCCTGTCTCCAAGGAGACACTGCAGGAATCCCGTCTTAGCTGAGGAGGAGCGGGCCACTCCGTCACCTGACCCCGCCCCCTCTGACGCAACGCAAGGGGGAAGCTGGGCTTCCCCAGTGATGTACGGGTGACCCCGCCCCCCTCTGATGTAACGGAAACCTGCATTACATCAGAGGGGGGCGGGGTCACCCGTACATCACTGGGGAAGCCCAGCTTTTCCCTTGTGTCAGAGGGGGCGGGTCAGGTGACGGGTGGCCCAGTCCTCCTCAGCTAAGACCTGGGATTCCCACAGTGTCTCAGTGGAGAAACCCAGGGGAAACCCAGGCTTCCCCAGTGATGTATGGGTGACCCCGCCCCCTCTGACGCAAGGGAAAAGCTGGGCTTCCCCAGTGATGTACAGGTGACCCTGCCCCCCTCTGATGTAACGCAGGTTTCCGTTACATCAGAGGGGGCGGGGGTCACCCGTACGTCACTGGGGAAGCCCGACTTCCCCCTTGCGTCAGAGGGGAGTGGGGTCAGGTGACGAGTGGCCCCATCCTCCTCAGCTAAGACGGGATTCCCGCAGTGTCTCTGTGGAGATAGGATGCGCTGCGATGGACGTCATCGGAAGAGATCAGCCATCGCTGGACCCCGGAGAAGAGATCAGCCATCGCTGGATAGCAAGAGTGGATTACCACCGCTGGAATCTTTTTTTTTTTTATAGGACTTTTCCCAATGGTGTCAGTGTGTTTTTTAACAATTTTTTACACTTTCTTTGTGAAATGGTAGGGGTACTTTTGTACCCCCTTACCATTTCAAACAGGAGGGGCGGGATCTGGGGGTCCCCTTGTTAAAGGGGGCTTCCAGATTCTGATAAGTCCCCCGCCCGCAGACCCCCACAACCACTGGCCAGGGTTGTGGGGATGAGGCCCTTGTCCTCATCAACATGGGGATATGGTGCTTTGAGGGGTCACAGACCCCCAAAGCATCCTCCCAATGTTGAGGGCATGTGGCCTGGTACGGTTCAGGAGGGGGGGCGCTCTCTCGTCCCCCCTATTTTGCTGCGGCCTGCCAGGTTGCGTGCTCGGAAAAAGGGTCTGGTATGGATTTTTGGGTGGAACTCCATGCCATTGTTTTTTTTATTTGGCGTGGAGTTCCCCTTAAAATCCATACCAGACCTGAAGGGTCTGGTATGGATATTTAGGGGGAACCCCACGTCCTTTTTTTTTAAATTAAATTTGACCCGGGGTTCCCCTTAATATCCATACCAGACCTAAAGGGCCTGATAATTGAATTCGGGGGGAACCCCACGCATATTTTTTTTTTTTATCAATGACTTTCAATGACTGTTCTCTGACTTAGTACTCTGTATTAAGGGAGCCGACAATTCATTATAGCCACGAGTGATTTTAAAAGACTTTTTTTCCTGCACAAATTACACTTTGTGCAGGGACAGTTCTAAGCACGGGAAACATGCGCCCCTTTACAGGCATACTATACACACCCCCCAGGTACGAAATTTAAAGGAATATTACACCTTTATTGTTCCACTTTAAGCATTATTAAAATCACTGTTCCCGAAAAAAGTCTGTTTTTAAAAGTTTTTTTTGCATTGATACATGTCCCCTGGGGCAGGACCCAGGTCCCCAAACACTTTTTTATGACAATAACTTGCATATAAGCCTTTAAAATTAGCACTTTTGATTTTGAACGTTCGTGTCCCATAGACTTTAATAGGGTTCTAAAGTTAACAAGAACTTTAGGTCTGTTCGCAGGTTCTGGTGCGAACCGAACAGGGGGGTTTTCGGCTCATCCCTAATCTTCTGTCAGACCAGACTGAACCCAGGTCATCACACTTTGGTCTTCCTTCCACGCTTCCTTCCAGGCTGTGGCTGTGGTGCTGGAGGTGTGAAAGAAGGAGGAGGAGGAGCATGGTCCAAATCACACAAGTGTGTTTTTTGTGTCATTTGGCCCAACCACCCCTTATTTAGGGTTTTGACAATGACCTCCTCACACATGAGGCACTGCCCCTCCTCCATTTGGCTCAGTTTACAGACAGCCAAGGTGGCAAAGGCCTCTTGATAAGTGGGGGTGGCTTTGAGGGTGCTGACTCCTCCATATCCCCCCTTTCTGGCCCTTTTGTGTGGAAGGCGGAGGGGAGGGACTTGTTATTGAGTCAGGCTCCTAGGCCTGCCCACATCTTGGCTGCCACTTACCCCTACCTCCTCCTGGCTGCCACATTCCACAGTCACCTCCTGGCTGCTGCATTCCACGCCCTGCTCCTGGCTGAGGTCTTCCTGTGTATGAAAAAGGGACATACTTTTTAGTTTTTGGTTCATCAAACACACACAATTTTCAGCTCTTGACTGTTGCAAATTGTTAACAAATAGAAAAGACTATTATTCTGAGCCCAAATATTTCGGACACTACTGTCTATTAATATGTAAAACACTTTAGAAAATCAGCAATTAGTGCTCAAAAATCAAGTTAACATCATTCATTTTTACGGCACAGTGGGGAGAGCACATGGCGGAGACACAGCAGGTGCGCACTAATTATTCCAGTAACGAGGAGGAGGACGAGGAAAGCCCGGAGCCAGAAACGTCCCGATCCCGGAGGAGAAGATTTAAGGCCTCAAATATGACTTTTGGAAAGATGTTGGAGAAGGTGGACATATTGAAGAGGAGAGACTATGATGGGAAGTATGGACCTTACCCCAACCCAAATGTCAGAAAGGCCAAGATCATGGCTAAAGTTGTGAAGAGTCTACAGAAGAATTTTGGGTTCGACGATCCAAGGATCAACTGAGGAAAAGCTGGTCAGACCTGAAACTGAGGGCGCACGATCAGTACAGAAGGATCAAGCGGGTTCTGATAAAAAATAAGTAGTTGTCATGTGGTCATATTCATATTATTGCTTGCATACTGCTCCATGTGCTTTGATTTAATGTTGTACAGTTTAAAATGGCCATTTTCATGTTCGTGGGTTCAATCATTCGTAATCAAACTTGATCGTTCGCCCACTTCAAATACGATGTTTTGTCAAGTTGCAGTTATTTACATTTGTTCAGGCCTATCTATCTCTAGTCAACATAAGTTTGTTGTCTACAGGGCTTGGTAATAGAATCAAATTCAAACTTGATTCAGTTTAAAGGAGAGGACACTCAGTAGCTGTTTACACATCTGTACTGTGGAGCACTAGTGTGGGACACCAGAACACCCTTTTTATTAGCATAAAAAAAAAATAAATTTTCAGCTTTGTACTCGGCCAAAAAACACAATTGTACGACACTTCCAAGCAATGTTTCATATTCCTATTTCTGCCCTGAAATATCTGTGTTCCTTTTTTACATTCTCATAGGGGAGAGAAGACTCGGGACATCTGAGGACACCAGGGACCCCACACCTCCCAAAGAAGGGGAAATACCAACACCAGAAGCAGAGGAGGAGGAGGAAGGAGAGATTGTAGAAATTGGCACCACAACAGGTGAGTGTCTGAGACCACAGCTTCAGGTAAGCTAATCAATGTATGAAAGTGCCCAGATCCTCATCGGGAAGATAATGGGGTGCAATCGCGATTTAGATGATATCAAAAAATGAAGAACACCATTGATGTTTTAGGGAGAATCGGAAACACCCAAAACTAGCTAGCATCGCTTTTCAGTTTTAAAAAACACTTTTATATTTGTTTAAAAGCCAAATTTGATGGGAGATAGCACATTTTGACATTCTAGGCATGGGCTCAGGAAGATAATGCCCAGTTTGATCCCCAAATTGTTTGCATCTTCCAAATTGGGCTTTTACAGGGGTGACACCCCATGTGATGAAGGCAATATCAACACATTTTGGACATAGTCATGTCTGATATTGTCTTCACTTTTCAAAGTTGAACTTTTCTTTAACAGTTCTGTATGTTATGCTTTGATACATGCCTGTTTACACAGAAGCGGCAAGATAGATTAATGTTCCCAAAAATAATGTTATCTACATCAAATATGTTGGTTTGTTGTAAAACCTTTTTATAAACGCACATGTGAATGTGCTTGAAGTAAAAAGTTTACGCATCAACAATGTGTGGCTTACATTTCCAAAGCCCAAAAGCAGTATTTGTAGTTTTCTGTGGCAATGGGTGTTATTTACTACTACTACACTTGTAGTGCATTTGCCTTTAGTAAATAACACCCACATTGCTTTTTAATTTTCCACCAATCACGCCATTTTCATGACTCCGCACATTTCTGTCATGGTGCTGAAAATTAGTAATCTTTTTGTCAGTAATGCACTACATACATTAACAACAAAAACAAGGTGTGTGTAGCAGACCCACAACATAAGAACAATATTATCTGAAGAAAAGACTGTCACCTCATCTTGCCCAGAAAGTGGGTTTGCACTGTTGAAGAAAAAGGCCTAAAAACAAACCATAAAAAAGCTAGGAGACACCTAAAACAAACCCAAGCAGGAAATGAAAACAAATATTATTTCAGTTTAACCCACAAAGTACTCCATATATCTTGATCTGACTTTGCAGGCGTTTTGGGGGGCAAGCCAGGATGGCCAGCTTCAAGGGCCATCAGGATGGCATTTTCTGGTAAGTCTACGTCAGGGCCAACTGAGACCACATAGTTCGGGGAGTGTTTTTTTTAAAAAAATTGTGCAGAATGCAGCAGGAAAGCACAATATGATTTCGTTTATATTCCGCCATGTGTATTGGAGTCAAAAATAGGTGGAATCGGCTGGCCATTATGCTCTGGACAGCCGGAATTTAAAGACCCTCTGGTCCGGGGTGAGGGTCCTCACCGGGAAAGGCCGCATCAGATGGTTTGACAGCGCAAACGCCTCATCCACGACGAAGACGAAGGGGAGTCCTTCCGCATTCTCCTTTGAGGTGGCAAGCCCAGACTGCCAGTCTGGAGACGCCAGTAGAGCTCCGTCTGCGTGATGACTCCACCATCCGACATCCCGCCATTTTTCCCCACGTCCACATACAGGAAGTCATATGTCGCTGACACCACCGCCAACATCACAATACTATTATACCCCTTGTAATTATAATAGTAGGACCCCGAGTTGGGGGGTGGGATGATGCAGACATGTTTCCCATCAATTGCCCCTCCACAGTTGGGAAAGTCCCAAGGGCTGGCAAAGTGGGAGGCCACGGTCTGCCATACCTGTGGCGTTGAAGGAAACTGTGGAGTCAAACAAGAAAAAAAAATTGTAATTTTACACATAAACATTGAAAGCTGATTAGACACAAACATTTTTGGCCAAGATCAGTATACCATTTTTGGAAATAAAGCCAAAAGTATAAGGTCCCCTTAGCAGATTCCTCGCCCCCCCCCCATCTGATGGCCTATTGCAAACAATTAGGCGGGGGGTGTCTTGGACAGTTAACCCTCTCCACTTAATTGAGAGCTGAATGCATAAATAATGTGTGATAGTTTGTCCAGACCCTCCTTACTTTACACTATTGGCAGCCCACCGGACAGGTAAGAAGTGTCATAATACAAAAAAATATCACTAAATGAACAAATGGAAGCACATTTTCACATTTTGCTATTACCTATCAAGATAATAGGAGAAAAAAAAAATTAAACAGTAGCATTTGAAAGTATTGAGGCTGGCCCTTGCACTACATGCTTTGGTGAATTCATCCATAAACCCATGACCACTAAAGCGGTAGGTATAGTGTGTATTGGGTTTGGCAAAGTCAGCAGATAGAGGATTGGTATCAGCTGACCTAGCAGTTGGGGGGGGGGGGTCCTAATGAGTTTGGCCCACAACAAAAAAAAAAAACCTCTGGCACTCTGCATGAATTTAAACACACACATTTGTAGAGATTTTAGGGGGTGTTTAGGGGAAACCAATACTATGGAGCTGACAAAATACATTGCTAAGTGACTAGGCTATAGGTGTATGGGCCCAGGAGAGCATGCTGGGGAGGTTAGTGAAGGCAAATATGCATGAAGGACAAAAAAATAGAAAAAAATACATTAAAAAGCCTCCAGCATGCATGAGGACAAAGGGACACAGCATATCAATTACAGCATATTGTAATCCTGGTAATTAGGGAACGAGGAAAGAAATACAATACATTAGAAAACAGTATATAGCAGCCCTCAAAATTTTCACTCGCCTGCTCGCATTTGGCGAGTGAATATTAATTGAGAGCGAGTATTCTGGCTCGTACAGGGGGTGGATTCTCGGGTGTGTCCGCTCGGCTCAGACAAGCTACACAAGTCGCCTCCCCCAGTCATCTCTATAGAGGGCTCCGTGTGCAGCGCTGCACGCTGGAAGTGTAGTTTCCAGCGCAGCCCTGTGGATTCTCTTTTCACTGACATGGCAGACGGGAGGCGGCGGTGGGGAGTGTGTCCGCTCGGCTCAGACAAGCTACACAAGCCGCACCCTGGGAAGTGTAGTTTCCAGCGCAGCACGACATGGCAGATGGGAGGTGGCGGCGGAGATGTGTGTCCCAGGACAGTGAGGACAAGGAAGAAAAGTCCTGCAGGTAAAGCACGGGCTTCAGGGAAAAGCCTACCGGGAAGAAGTGAGAACCGAGAGGCCGGGGAGACAGTCAGAGACAAGTCTGTGCATAGGCTGGCAGTGTACAGGGATGGTGGGCGCAGGCTGTCCACTTACTGACCCACACCCCTACCTACCTTATTCAGCTAAGAAGTGGAGCATAGTGCAGCTACCCATAGCAGCCTATCATAAATCAGCTCATTGAGACCACATACCAATGTAAGGCAGGCTCTGATTGGTTACTAGGGATACTGCACTGAGTGTTCATGTTCTTGTCTCTAAAGTGTGAGGATGTACAGACAGTTGGGCCTAGTCACTCAGTGCAGTAGCCATAGCAAATGTATTGGCTTCTGTTTCGTTGCTATTAGACCCCATTTACACGCAACATGCATAGGGCAGTCCATTCATTTAAAAGGGGATACTCTACACAAGGTAGAGTAGCTCATTCAGACTTTGCCGCATCGTTTTTGGGTGTTTTTCTTTTTTCTCATTTTACAGTGTTTGCACATTTTTGCATGCAGAAAATCGCATGTCAGCTTGCGGTGTTTAGGATGCCATTAACAATGAATGGCGCAGCAATTGTGATGTGGTTTTAGCATGTTTTATAAATGCATGCAGAACTACGCAATTACAAAATGCACAGGTGTGAGTGAAGCCTTAGGGGTGGGTTCAGTGAGAACCCAGAAATAAGGTGTCACTCCCACCCAGTCACCTAGTGCAGCACATCTCTCAGCCCTGCAGTCTTTACGTAGCCCATATTTACTTAACAAGGCAGTAATGACGTGTACAGTGTCTATAGCAGCCAATCATATTTTATTTATCACAGCCAGATCAATGAAATATGCTTTATGTTAATATTGTTGTTAATATTTTTTTTAACCTTAATTCTGCATAAAGCATTTAACAATGTAATTTCGTGAGATAATTTAAGAGGGCGTGTTTAGGGGTGGGGCAGGGTAGGGGTAGGGTGGAGCAACTGGTGGCAAGTAACTCTTAAGACCTGGCTAGTGGCTCAGGACTTGAAATTTTGAGCCCTGGTATATAGAATACATAGAATGTGATGTTAAAGGAGAAATCTTACCTTAATATAGTCCTTCTGCAGGACCTGTATGATGGCAGAACACGTCTCTGGAATAATGATCCCCAGAGCCTGGGGGGAGATGCCTGTGGAGAACTTGAGGTCCTGAAGACTTCTCCCTGTCGAGAGGTACCGCAACATAGCAACTAGCTCTGCTCCGGAGTGATGGCTTGCCGCATGCAGGTATCCTGCCTGCTGATATAAGGGGACAGCAAAGCCAACAGACGGTAAAAAACGGGGTCCGTCATCCGAAGATAATTCCTGAAATCATCAGGATTATTCTACCGGATCTCACGAAACAAAGGCATGTGCGAGAATTGGTCACGCTGGAGCAACCAATTCTTGGTCCATGAACTCCTCCTCGCCCTGTTCATGGACTGAGCTCGTGTCAAAGCTAAAAGCCCAACACCAAGCCCCTGCACAGCACGAACAATACGATGAATATGTACACGAAACATGGCTTCAAAACGGTCGGCTGGTCAGAACTGACTAACAGAAAGCACCGATAAACAGCAAGGCCTGAAAGAACGAACTGAAAACCAGAAACGAGCGGACAATAAGCACTGAAAATCAAAGCGTACTATATCAAAATATAGGCCGCTATGAAAAACAAATGTGAACTGACTACACGCACTGATAAGCAGATACGCACTGACAAGCACAAACTGTAGAGCAGTAACGATCTGAAGCACAAGTCTGAAAAGCGCGAATCGTCTCTAACCAAACTTCTACTAACACGCGATAAACATGAGATCAGCAGAAGGAGCCCAAAGGGTGCCAGACGTGGTGCTGAACTTTCCTTTTCTAGTCCCGTTATACGCGGCTTACGTCACGGCGTTCTTGACGACCGGAAATTCCGACAACTTTCACCAACCGTGTGTAGGCAAAACCAGCTTCGGACAAAATCCGACAGAAATTATCCGACGGATTTGGTGATCAGAATGTCCGACCGTGTGTACGCGGGGTTACTCTTGTTGGGCGCAGGAACGGGCCATGCATGGAAATATTATAACAAAAATTGTATTTACATGCCCCTGTTAAACAGGGGCAGAAAAATTGGGCCTTCGGTTGGGCAGAGGATCTGGTTCTGCTATGAAATATTAGATCCAAAATTTTATTTATTAGCCCCTGTTAAACAGGGGCAGAAAAAATTGGGCCTTGGGTGGTGGTGGTGGTGCCGGTGCCCTAAACCAAAAATATTGTTGGAAGCTAGCATCATCAATATTGAGGAGGAATAGGATAGTCAGCATAGGCAGTCTTCAAGGGATCCCAGATCCATAGCAAATTTGATCAGTTAAATCAGCATCAGGTGCTTGATAGATGCTTGATAGATGCTGATCCAAGACTGATTCATTTTTATGAATGTGAGCCTATCAACGGAGTCTGTGGACAGGCGCACTCTTTGATCCATTACAAACCCTCCAGCAGCACTGAATGTGCCTTCAGAAAGCACGCTGGATGAAGGACAGGCCAGTAGCTCAATTGCATATTGAGCAAGGTCTGGCCAGTGGTCCATCCTCAAGACCAAGTAACAGACCTTGGCGCTGAGGACTGAAAAATTGTTCAAAGACATCAGTCATCCGGCCACCTTCTCAACCGCTCTTCCTCGACTGAACGAAGCCTCAGCAACACGTTGTCCAGCGCCAGGAAATGGCAACCTCCCAGGGTCTGGAAATGCATTACACAAACCTTTCTTTAAAGCCTCCTGAAGATGTTTTATCCTCTGCTCCTTTTGCAACTTTACCCTTGTAACGTGGATCAAGAATGGTTGCCAGCCAGTAATGATCCCTCTCCTTGATACCACGAATCCTAGGGACCTTGCATTATCTGTAACTACCTCCTCCCAGCCACGTACAACTCCTTGGGTTTCTGGGGACTGAAAACGATCCCTTGAAGACTGCTGCTGAGTGTTATCCTCTACATCCATGCTTACACAATCCTCCTCCTCTTTTTACTGTGTGTTTGGCGGGCCCGCAGGAATGCTATCTGGATAAAGGGGGCCTTGATAAGAAAGGAAGTCCTCTTCCTCCCGCTGTTCTGCCTCAAGTGCCCTGTCCATGATTCCATGAAGCGTGTGCTCCAGCAGGAAGACTAGAGGGACAGTGTCACTGATGCATGCATTGTCGCTACTCACCATCCTTGTGGCCTCCTCAAATGTGACAGGACAGTGCATGCATCCTTGATCAGTAGCCACTAGTGTGGCGAAAAGAAGCCAAGTTCCCCTAAACCCTGTCCTGGTGCCATACTCACACAGGTACTCATTGATGGCCCTCTGCTGTGTGTACAGCCGCTGCAGCATTTCCAACGTTGAGTTCCACCTGGTGGGCATGTCACAAATGAGGCGGTTGGTGGGCAGGTTGCATTCCCTTTAAATGTCAGGCAGCCAAGGACTGGCATTGTATGACCGGCAGAAACGACCACAGACTTTTCTGGCCTGCCTCAGGAGATCTTGTAAGCCTGGGTACCTGCTTACCTTGAACATGGGTCAAGTGTCCCTGTCGGAGGGCGGAGAGAAGGTTGGTGCCAATGTCGCATACAACCATTCCTGGCTAAAGCTGGCGTGGCATCAACCACCTCTGAGCCTGCCCCTGAAGAGCTGACAGAACTTCTGCCCCAGTGTGGCTTCTTTCCCCTAAGCAGACCAACTCAAGCACCGCATGGCATCTTTTAGCCTGAGTGCTTGCGTAGCACCGCTGGTTCAGTGGACAAATCTGCAGAAGAGGCCATAGATGAAGGATGGGCCAACTCAATATTAAACATTACAGACTAGGACTGTGATGCCATTAAAATTCATGTGTATGTAAAGGCAGGTGTCCCAATACTTTTGGCAATATAGTGTACCTCTGACTTTTTCCACTCTATTCTGCACGTTGTACATACGTCTGACCCCTGCACTCTATTATCTATGTTGTACATACTCCTGACCCATGCAGTCATTTCTCCACATTGTACATACTCCTGATCCCTGCATTCTATTGTCCATGTTATACATACTCCTGGCCCCTGAGGTAATTTCTCCATGTTGTACTCGTACATACTCTTGACCCCAACATTCTATTGTCCATGTTATACACACATCTGACCCCTGCACTCTGTATTTCATGTTGTACATACTTCTGACCCCTGCATTCTATTATCCATGTTGTACATACTCCTGCCCCCTGCAGTAATTTTTCCATGTTGTACATAACTATCACTCTTGCACTCTATTCTCCATGTTCTACATACTCCTGACAACTGCACTCTATTCCACATGTTGTACATACTCCTGACCCATACAGTCATTTCTCAATGCTATACACACTTCTGACCCCTACACTCTATTTTCCGTGTTGTAGATACCTCTGACCCTTGCACTCTATTCTCCATGTTGTACATACTCCTGATCCCTGCATTCCATTGTCCTTGTTATATATACTCCTGTTATTGGCAGTCATTTTTCCATGTCGTACATACCTCTGACCCTTGCACTCTATTCTCCATGTTGTACATACTCCTGATCCCTGCATTCCATTGTCCTTGTTATATATACTCCTGTTATTGGCAGTCATTTCTCCATGTTGTACATACTCCTGACCCCTATTTTCTATGTCCATGTTAAACACACGTCTGACCTATGCACTCTTTTCTTCATGTTGTACATACTCCTGACCCCTGCACTCTATTCTCCATGTTGTACATACTCCTGACTCTTCCACAGGAACAAGATAGGATACCACATTCCATGACCCCTGCATTCCATTGTCTTTGTTATATATACTCCTGTTCCCTGCAGCCATTTCTCCATGTTGTACATACTCCTGACCCCTACATTCTATTTTCCATGTTATACACACGTCTGACCTATGCACTCTTTTCTTCATGTTGTACATACTCCTGACCCCTGCACTCTATTCTCCATGTTGTACATACTCCTGACTCTTCCACAGGAACAAGATAGGATACCACATTCCATGACCCCTGCATTCCATTGTCTTTGTTATATATACTCCTTTTCCCTGCAGCCATTTCTCCATGTTGTACATACTCCTAACCCCTGCACTCTACTCTCCATGTTGTACACTCTCTTGATCCCTGCACTCTATTTTCAGTGTTGTACATACCCCTAACCCCAATTGCTCTATTCTCCACATTGTATATACTCCTGACCCCTGTACACTATCCTCCATGTTGAACATACTCCTGACCCCTGCACTCATGGATTAAAGCAGTTAAGTAGTATCTACAGGACCTGCCCCTCCCCCAGATTGTGATTGGACAATGACAGGTGAAGCAGCTAACCAATTAGCTCCTCTCTCTGTCACTCTCACCAGCATACTTCTTGTTAGCACATGAGCACTCTGCTGCCTCTCCCTCTCTGTCTGAGCTCTGCAGTACAGGGACTGCAAGAGGCTAATACCATTTCAGGTACTTACAGTACATTGCTTGTATTTAAAAAATGTTACAATGCATTACTGAACACACACACACACATATATATATATATATATATATAATATATATATATATATATATATATATATATATATATATATATATATATTGCTGCATTCATTTTAGCATTTTGTATACCTACCTGGAGTTCAGCTTTAAGCAAACCTGTTGCTTTACCCTGCAGGTTCATTTTAAAGTGTGCCTTTACAACAATGGAAAATTGTTTATGGTATAGTTGTTGTAATCTCACAAGGTTAACATCTCTAGAGACTCAAACAACATCTAAAGCATATAGCTACGAAAATTACGTCATTAAAATGTAATTATTTAGCAAACAGCGGAGATATAAAGCAGGCAAAGTAGAGGCAACTGATAGAAAGGCCAGGTGATCCCGTGTGCCTCTCATATACCAGTACATTGAAATGAGGATGTAGGGAGAGGATGCAACTTTAGTGGCTTACTGTGGTGCACAGGTAAGTGAGAAGTATTTTATTACAGTACAGCCACATGAAATTTTCCATGCTCTGAACTGAATTTCAACCAATCACATCAATCCTTTCTTCGAGGAGTAGCCCCTGCTAATAGCAGCATGGCAGTATTCTGATAGTTACATGTGCTTACACTCATTTGGCACTCAGCGGCTGCCAGTTCTGAACTATATACAGTATATACACTAAATTACCAAAAGTATTGGAACGTCTGCCTTTACACACACATGAACTTTAATGACATCCCAGTCTTAGTCCGTAGGGTTCAATAATGAGTTAGTCCCCCTTTTGCAACAGTTTCAGCTCTTCTGGGAAGGCTGTCCACAAGGTTTAGGAGTGTGTCTATGGGAATGTTTGACCATTCTTCCAGAAGTGAATTTGTGAGGTCAGGCACTGATATGGATAAGAATGCCTGGCTTGCAGTCTCCGCTCTAATTCATCCTAAAGGTGTTCTATCAGGTTGAGGCCAGGTGGTGCAGGCCAGTCAAACTCCTCCACCCCAAACTCACTCATCCATGTCTTTATTGACCTTGCTTTGTGCACTGGTGCACAGTCATGTTGGAACAGGAAGGGGCCATCCCCAAACTGTTCCCACAAAGTTGGGAACATGAATTTATCCAAAATGTCTTGGTATACTGACGCCTTAAGAGTTCTCTTCACTGGAACTAAGGGGCCAAGCCCAACCCCTAAATGACAACCCCACACCATAATCCCCCCCCCTCCACCAAATGATTTGGACCAGTGCACAAAGCAAGGTACATAAAGACATGGATGAGCAAGTTTGGGGTGGAGGAACATGACTGGCCTGCACAGAGTCCAGACCTCAAAGATAGAACACCTTTGGGATGAATTAGAGAGGAGACTGCGAGCCAGGCATTCTTGTCTCCATCAGGGCCTGACACCACCACCCAACATGCCTCTTTACCAGAAAAGATAAAAAGGAGGTCATACAGAGCTTTAAACTGATCTCAGGCAGGGTTGCATGTTCTCTCCCCTGCAATGGTAATGGCCACAAACTATACCAAACCTCCTTATCTAGCAGTAATTATCACAAGCCACAATACAAAATCTCAGGTACAGGGAGTAAAAGAAGAAGCAACATAGTCTAGTATGTCTTACTCCAATTTTTATTAAAAACATTGATTCATACGCCCAAATATGGAAAGTAATGGACAGCTTAGCTCCTACCTTACGTGCTTCGTCCCACAGCTGTATCTTGAGGAGAGAGCCATCCATATGGCCCAAGACCAGCATAAGGAAGTTTGTTATGGTTTGTGGACATTACAATTACAGGGGAGAGGGCCAGCCGCCATCCTTCCTGGGATCATTGTAAAGGAGACAGGTTGGGTGGTTTTGTGAGCACTGGATGTGGTAAAAAGATCTCAAGAGCATGCTTCATCACATGGGACTTTTTTTACATGATTACATTGGGACCTTTTAATTATTGGTTCACACTTTGATGATCAAGGTTGTATTTGTAAACAGCACAAAAAGTTTTTGGTATATATGTTATTTTGATATTGGGGTATTCAAATATTAGTGAGTGCAGCTGTTTCTTAATCACAGTTTGACATAATTTAGCTTTATTTTTTAGCACTGAGGGCAGTTTGTTGGGACATTTTTTTTTCCTTTTCTTTTTTTTGTTTTCCGTACATCATTGGGTATTCTTTACAAAGTGAAATTTCACCACATTGGCCAAGCTCTGTGGACAATTCTTTTACAAAGTGAACAGCCTAATTGCCTTTAGAAAATCATTCTCATAGTCTCTCCAAACACAATCATCAAGGCTTGCAACTTCTTCAGAGTGTTCAAAGGTCCTTTACTACTCCTATTTCCAGATGCACATATATTTATATTTATGCAGGTAATCTCAATTTAATTAAATGTGTGACTTTGGAAAAGAACCACATTATGTAGTTGTAGAGAAAACCAAATCCATGTGAGTCTAGTTAAAGCATCCTTTTTAAGAACCTTTTGCATTGATATATACCTAAAGCGTTGGTCTGCAGCCTCTGGTTTCTGATACCAAATGAGGTCCAAAAATTTCTGAGATCTGTGAGATATAGTTATTTAATAAATTTCTAGAGATAACAATTTTTTTGGGTACCTATACAATGCTAAATTAACAGCAGGAGCACAAGAAACTGTACATGTCCACTTGTGGCCTCTACATGAAACGGATGAGTACCATATTTCTGCTATACATTGTATGATCTGGGCCAGGGGTCTTCAAACTATATCCAATCCACTACAAGATTGTATCTGGCCCACAGAAATTGTCTGTGAAAATACCACAGCTAGCTAGCTGGTATGTGTATGGTAATATCTAGACTGGTGCATCTACTGGTAGTCAGCCAACCATGACCCTCCCTCAGCACTCGGTAAAGATTTTGCCCACTCCTTCCACCATGGTTGGTTGCTAGGATAACTAACATGATGTCCTGCTCTATCATTTACAGGAGGACTGGACTACCTCCATCCAGACCTGCTCTACCTACAGGCTTCTGCCCTGTTGCTCTGCACCCTGAAAGGTAAGGCGGGACCCTGCTGAGCACACATGGATGTAAAGTGAGGGGTTCTCTGCAAGAAACACAATGATGAGTTAGGAAGGGACTATGCTGGGCACAAATTGATGTAAGGGGGGGCTCTGTTAAGCACACATGGATAATGTAAAAGGGGACTCTTCTGAGCACAAATGGATGTAATGGCAAAATCATGTTGGGCACTCCTGAAAGTAAGGAGGGATATGAATGGGGATAAGAGGGGGCTCTGACTGACACTCCTGGATGTATTGGGGGCTCTGATGGGCACTCCTGGATGTAGAAGTGGCCCTTTATAAAATAAAAAAATTCAGTTCGAAAATATTTCCAAAATATAGGATGTAGCCCTTGTACTGAAAAGTTTGGAGGCTTCTTATCTGGACCAATGATATGTATATTCCCAGAGAGATGGGAATATACATATTCAGCTGGTAATTTTAATTAACCACTTGACCACTAGGCACTTAAACCCCCTTCCTAACCAGACCAATTTTCAGCTTTCGGTGCTCTCACATTTTGAATGACAATTACTCAGCCATGCAACACTGTACCCAAATTAATTTTTTGTCCTTTTTTTCCACACAAATAGAGCTTTCTTTTGGTGGTATTTAATCACCACTGGGTTTTTTATTTTTTGCGCTATAAATCAAAAAAGACAGAAAATTCTGTAAAAAAAAAAAAATCTTTGTTTCTATTAAAATTTATTGAAGAGTATTGGCGAGTATTGTCAGAGTATTGACAAACGAGATTATAATCACACGTGTAGTGAAATAAAGGTGTATGAAAATATAATCTAGCAGTGCTCAGAAAAAGAATATGTATAATAACATACAATGTGTAAAAAAAATATAAAAATAAATAACACCACGTGAAATGATATTATAGTGAACACACATAAAAGTCCATTAATAACTGTGTTTGGAAAATAAATCAATCTTCAAAAGGAAATATGTCCACCAAAATAAATCCAATAAATAATCGTTTTTATCTTCCACCACACCGACGTGCCTTGTGATCCCTCTCCCAATGAGACCGCACTCACCAGATGGTGTTGCCTCCCACTCTCGTGGTTGGCAAAAGATCAATTTAACCACACCTGGTTAATGGTACGATTGAGCATGCGCTATTGGCCATTGGGTGGTCATGTGACCACCTAGGGGGCATTACATAAGGTACAGTCACAGTCCGTGTAGCCAATCCCTTAGGAAGAAGTTTGTATGACGAAACATGTCAGGGGCATGGCTACACGGACACTGAAGATTCATTTATATACCTGGCGGGCCTGAAAGCTTTGATCCATCTGCGTTCACCGCTCCATACTTTTGCTGTTGAGGATATTGTTTTTGAGGAGGACCCACATCAGGAGCAGTTCGAGGGGAGGTGGTGAGATACATTGCATTAAGAATTGGGAATCCTTGGTGACCATATTTGCACTCTGCCAGCGCATCCTTCACTCCAGCTTGCTGTGGATTTTTGCTGTGAATTTGCTGATTTTCATTGGGTGACATGTGAGTTTAACTATTGAAGTGTGAGTGTGGCAATCTTGAAATAAATTGTTTTATCGCAGAGTTACGCTATGTGGAGCACTATTTATTTTATATTTTCACATATGGCGAGATAGATCTTGGATTGATCGTACCATTAACCCAGGTGTGGTTAAATTGATCTTTTGCCAACCACGAGAGTGGGAGGCAACACCATCTGGTGAGTGCGGTCTCATTGGGAGAGGGATCACAAGGCACGTGGGTGTGGTGGAAGATAAAAAAGATTATTTATTTGATTTATTTGGGTGGACATATTTCCTTTTGAAGATTGATTTATTTTCCAAACACAGTTATTAATGGACTTTTATGTGTGTTCACTATAATATCATTTCACGTGGTGTTATTTATTTTATATTTTTTTTACACATTGTATGTTATTATACATATTCTTTTTCTGAGCGCTGCTAGATTATATTTTCATACACCTTTATTTCACTACACGTGTGATTATAATCTATTTTGTCATTATATACATGTTTTAGAGTGGCAGCTGGTAGTTTTCATTAGTTTAATTAGTTATAGTGGTGTGTGTACACACACACATTTATCCACTCATTGTTGGAGGGATTGGTGCGGTGGTGGTACGATATTTTAGTAGCGGCAATATAGAGTACCAACCAACCAGATTGTCAGAGTATTGGCGAGTATTGGCAGAGTATTGGCAAGTATTGGTGAGTATTGGCAGAGTATTGGCGAGTATTGCAGTGTTGCAGAGTATTGGCAGAGTATTGCACAGTGTTGGCAGAGTATTGCACAGTGTTGGCAGACTATTGCAGTGTTGGCAGAGTATTGCACAGTGTTGGCAGACTATTGCAGTGTTGGCAGTGTATTGCACAGTGTTGGCAGACTATTGCAGTGTTGGAAGACTATTGCACAGTATTGCAGTGTTGGCAGACTATTGCACAGTGTTTCACTGTCATTGAGCAGCGCTGTGGGCACTACACATCCAGCCCACAGCACTGCTGACATCTCTCCCTCTCTCCGCTTGTCCCCTCTCACTGTACCGATCGTCATGACTTGACGCCGGTTTGTTTACATGTGATCGCTCCGTCATTTGACGGAGTGATCATGTGGCAAGCGGCCGCTATCAGCGGGCGTTTACCGTCATCCAAGTTTGCGCAGGGTCCTCTGGACCCGGCGGTCATGGATGTTCCCGAGTGCACACCCCAGGGGGGCGTGGGGGAGCAAGATTCTGGGAGGACGTCCTACGGACATCCACCCAGAATAAGCCGACCGCGCTGTAGCCGTCTTGCGGCTATGGCCCGGTCGGCATGTGGTTAAAATAACAATTTAACACAGAACCACAATATTCGTACAAGGGAGATATGTCAGTATGCACACATTTACAAGTTTAAGTAGACTTTTGCCCAGGCTATGAACATTTTCTTTTTAAGCAATAAATATGCTTTAAAACAAGTCCTTGCTGACCTCTGTAGTGTCTTGCATTGTGGAGTAATTCATCCTCAAAACTCACAAGAGAGGCAGTAAAGTCATTCAAGCCAGGTCTCAGCACTTTGCTCCCCCCTCTTCCTCTGCACCACACTCGGTGTTTTAATTAGAAAGGATAAAGGTAAAAGGAAGCCAAGTCACAACTTTCTGTAAATGTAGCTGCTATTTTTTGTGGTTTGTCGGCCACCCTGCCCCGCCAGGCACACAATCCTCAAGCATCCAGAGGACATGAAACAGTCCAAGCACTATTTTTTTTTTTTTGTTTTATTGGGGGGGGGGGGGGTAGAACTTTTATGGGGATAAGGTAGATATGTGATGCCCAGTTGATCAAAGAGACAATATAGGGACTGAAACTATATACACTCTCTGTATATACAACTTCTTCTCTTCCCCCAGCACATCACTTGGCTACTGATCTCACTTTCCAGCACATTACTTGATTACTGCCTTCCAGGACCAGCTAACACTTCAGATTAGGCCTTACACTGGTTCTGACAGGCCTTAGCAATTGCCCTTTGCAGGCAGGCACCGCAGGCCCCTTTGGTGTAGCAAAAGTGTAAGTAGTCCTAATTCTAGCTGTCCACGTGGCTACTGATCCCAGTTCCACATTTTCAGGCCCTGCCAACCCTCCTGGCTGCAGCTGCCTCTCTCCACTGCCTGTGACACCACAGTCCACTCCACTGGTTCTGCACCCATCCCAGACTGCAATCTCCTAGTCCTCCTGACTGTGTGTCACTCACCAGCCCTCTTGGCTGCGACCTGTTGTTCCTCCCTGGAGACTTGCCTGGCAGTGCTTTCCTGCTGTCCTCTCCTTGCTCCTGTGTCAGGACACTTCCTTGGCTTGTGAGAAGGTCCTGTCCACACCCGAGCCTAGGTCCTTCACCCCCCCCCCCCCAGACTGGGGAGCTTTCTCCAAGGCCACAGCAGCCTAGCACTCCATCTCCAGCTTCCACCCGAACAACCCCCCCCCCCCCCCGGGTGGGCTGACCCTGAATATTTGAGGAGGCCTGCCCCCTGCCAATCCAGGTTATCAGCCAAACCTGAAATGTACCTACACTACAGAAACCTAACTACTGTAGCAGCCTAACAACACTAGAGGGTGCCACATAAACTTTGAAAAGGAATTACACCAGAGTGCCTGAAGCTACAGAGGTTAATGAAAACGTATTAAAGGTTAAAAATGAATATGTAAAAATGTGAATGTCCATAGCCTGCCCACAATTCTTCTTCCTAGGTTCACCTAGAACATCTAGCACAAAGTATGACCCAGTTTTGCTTTTAATATAGTCAGCATGCTATCTGGCACGGATGGCACAAGGCACATGAAATTGTTACTTGGGTATACTTGTAATTATTCTGTGGACTTTTATGTTGCTGTTTTATAACATGTAAATGCTTGGACTTTTTATGTTGCAAACCGTGAGTTTTCCTCTTCCATTTGATGAAAATCTCTTGCACAAGGAAGACGTGGAATAATAGACATGTGCGATTAGTTTCGTACGAATTCGTAATTCGTACAAATTTTTTGAAATTTGTACGAATTTACAAATCCGTAGTACGAATTTTTTCTAATACAAATTCCGTACGGAATACGAAATTCCGTTTACGAATTTTGTCGCCGAAATTATTTGAATCCGACTACCAAATATTGAATTTCAACTGATATGAAAGAAATTACTATAGCGGATATAACGAATGATTCGAATGAATTCAAATGAATTCAAATGGATTCGAATGATGCGAATGACAAAGTGTCATTTTTGCAGGAAAAATTCCGTTTACGAATTTCAGCTCCAAATTATTCGAATCCAACTACCAATATCGAATTTCAACTAATTCGAAAGAAATTATCATAGCGGATATAACGAATGAATTTGAATGAATAAGAATGACAAACTGTAATTTTTGCAGGAAAAAAAGCTATTTAAAATCACTCGCGGCTATTGCCGGCAAATGAATTGTCGGCTCCGTAACACAGAGAACATTCATTCATTGATATAAAAAAAAAAAAAAAAAAAAAAGCGTAGGGGTCCCCCCAAATTCAATAACCAGGCCCTTCAGGTCTGGTATGGATATTAAGGGGAACCCCAGCCAAAAAAAAATGGCGTGGGGTCCCCCCTAAATATCCATACCAGACCCTTCAGGTCTGAGATGGATTTTAAGGGGAACCCCGGCCAAAAAAAAAATGGCGTGGGGTCCCCCTCAAAATCCATACCAGACCCTTATCCGAGCACGCAACCTGGCAGGCCGCAGGAAAAGAGGGGGGGACGAGAGCGCCCCCCCTCCCGCCTGAACCGTACCAGGCCACATGCCCTCAACATTGGGAGGGTGCTTTGGGGTCCCCCCCCCAAAGCACCTTGTCCCCATGTTGATGAGGACAAGGGCCTCATCCCCACAAACCTGGCCGGTGGTTGTGGGGGTCTGCGGGCGGGGGGCTTATCGGAATCTGGAAGCCCCCTTTAACAAGGGGACCCCCAGATCCCACCCCCCCTGTGTGAAATGGTAAGAGGGTACAAAAGTACCCCTACCATTTCACCAAAAAAAAGTGACAAAAATGGTAATAATGACAGGAGACGGTCTTTGACAATTTAAAATCTTCTTTCTTCTGGTCTTCCTTCTTCCTCTCTTCATCCTTCGGTTTCTTCATCTTCTTCTTTCGGCATCTTCTTCCATCATCTTCTTCCTCCGATCTGTTTCTTCTTGCTCCGGTCTTCTCGTCCTTCTCGTCCGGCATCTTCTTCCATGGCGTCGGCGTCTGTTCTCGGGCCGCTCCTCGCAATGGGAGGCTCCCGCTGTGTGAGGCTTCGCTCCGGCTGCAGGTCTTTTATAACTGAGGGCACCTGGTGACCCCGTCCCCCTCTGACGCACGGGAACGCCATGGGGAATTTCCTATGGCTTTCCCCATGACGTCAGAGGGAGGCGGGGTCACCAGGTGCCCTCCGTTATAAAAGACCTGTCAGCCGGAGCGAAGCCTCACACAGCGGGAGCCTCCCATTGCGAGGAGCGGCCCGACAGAAGAACAGACGCCGACGCCATGGAAGAAGATGCCGGACGAGAAGGACGAGAAGACCGGCGCAAGAAGAAGCGGATCGGAGGAAGAAGAAGATGGAAGAAGATGCTGGAAGGAGAAGATGAAGAAACCGAAGGATGAAGAAAGGAAGAAGGAAGAAGACCAGAAAAAAGAAGAAAGAAGATTTTAATAAAGGAATTGTCAAAGACTGTCTCCTGTCATTTTTACCATTTTTGTCACTTTTTTGGTGAAATGGTAGGGGTACTTTTGTACCCCCTTACCATTTCACACAGGGGGGGGATCTGGGGGTCCCCTTGTTAAAGGGGGCTTCCAGATTCCGATAAGCCCCCCGCCCGCAGACCCCCACAACCACCGGCCAGGGTTGTGGGGATGAGGCCCTTGTCCCCATCAACATGGGGAAAAAGTGCTTTGGGGGTCTCAGACCCCCAAAGCACCCTCCCAATGTTGAGGGCATGTGGCCTGGTACGGTTCAGGCGGGAGGGGGGGCGCTCTCGTCCCCCCCTCATTTCCTTCGGCCTGCCAGGTTGCGTGCTCGGATAAGGGTCTGGTATGGATTTTAAGGGGGACCCCACGCCATTTTTTTTGGCTGGGGTTCCCCTTAAAATCCATCCCAGACCTCAAGGGTCTGGTATGGATATTTAGGGGGACCCCACGCCATTTTTTTTGGCTGGGGTTCCCCTTAATATCCATAGCAGACCTGAAGGGCCTGGTTATTGAATTTGGGGGGACCCCCACGCTTTTTTTATCAATGACAATGAATGACTGTTCTCTGTGTTACGGATCCGACAATTCATTTGCCGGCAATAGCCGCGAGTGATTTTAAATAGCTTTTATTTCCTGCAAAAATTACATTGTGCAGGAACAGTTCTCTATATTAGATATACTGAATCTCGAATTCATTCAAATCATTCGAAGCATTAGTTATATCCGCTATTATAATTTCTTTCATATTAGTTGAAATTTGATATTTGTTAGTTGTTGGATTCAAATTGTTCTCTGTGTTACGGGAACCGGCAATTAGCCGTGAGTGATTTTAAATAGCTTTTTTTCCTGCAAAAATGACACCTTGTACAGAGACAGTTCTAAGCACGGGAAACATGACCCCCCTTCATTTATATACTATAGAGTAGTATGCCAGTCAAGGGGGTCATGTTTCCCGTGCTTAGAACTGTCTCTGTACAAAGTGTCATTTTTGCAGGAAAAAAAGCTATTTAAAATCACTCACGGCTAATTGGGGGTTCACCAAAAAAGTGACAAAAATGGTAAAAATGACAGGAGACGGTCTTTGACAATCCCTTCATTAAAATCTTCTTTCTTCTTTCTTCTGGTCTTCCTTTCTTCATCCTTCGGTTTCTTCATCTTCTCCTTCTGGCATTTTCTTCCATCTTCTTCTTCCTCCGATCCGCTTCTTCTTGCGCCGGTCTTCTCGTCCTTCTCGTCCGGCATCTTCTTCCATGGCGTCTGAGTCTGTTCTTCTGTCGGGCCGCTCCTCACAATGGGAGGCTCCCGCTGTGTGAGGCTTCGCTTCGGCTGGCAGGTCTTTTATAACGGAGGGCACCTGGTGACCCCGCCCCACGCTGACGTCATGGGTAAAGCCATAGGGAATTCCCCGTGCGTCAGAGGGGGGCGGGGTCACCAGGTGCCCTCTGTTATAAAAGACCTGTCAGCCGGAGCGAAGCCTCACACAGCGGGAGCCTCCCATTGCGAGGAGCGGCCCGAGAACAGACGCCGATGCCATGGAAGAAGATGCCGGACGAGAAGGACAAGAAGACCGGCGCAAGAAGAAGCGGATCAGAGGAAGAAGATGATGGAAGAAGATGCCGGAAGGAGAAGATGAAGAAATCGAAGGATGAAGAAAGGAAGAAGGAAGACCAGAAGAAAGAAGATTTTAATAAAGGAATTGTCAAAGACCGTCTCCTGTCATTTTTACCATTTTTGTCACTTTTGTACCCCCTTACCATTTCACACAGGGGGGGGGGGGGGCGGGATCTGGGAGTCCCCTTGTTAAAGATAAGTTTGATAAGATTTTCTCAAGCCTTAGGACAGCAACACCAAGAATGCATTGTCCATCATCTCAAGTCACTTGCTGTGCACACAGAGGACAGCTCCTAGAGTTTCCTCAAGACCCACCATCAGCCCTTTGTTATTGATGGCTCACATACCGAAAAGAAAAACTTCACTTCTGGTTCTTTGCCCCATTTCTCAGTCCCAAACACATTGCTGTAGTAATAATGAAGTGCCCATACAGGTTTGGTGTAAATAGAAGAATATATTTTACTGTTGATAAAGTAAAAAATAACAAAACAAGTAGATTATCCAACAAACTTCTGGTATTCACAGAATATAGCTCCGATGGCCATATTGTCTCTCTTTGCAGAACATCTCCAGCTAAAGTCCTACTTTAAATTAGAGCCATCTCCATCAAAGCAGATTACCATGTTCCCCCACGACAGGGAAACAACTGCACTCACATGGTCAAATTATTTTCCCTCCAGCAGAGACTTCTCCACCCTTTCTGCTCTCACACCAATTATTTAAGCTCCCGCCATTCTGCTTCCCTGACTGATATGGGCAGCATTCATCCCCCGGGTGAGGCGGCTCCCATCTTTTAAATGGGTCCCTGCAGGCCACTTAACCCCAACACAATCTTTAATTTAGTAAAACATTTTTATTCAAGCAAACAGAACACTTTTTTCATGATGTGTCTCTACGAGCTACCACGACCTGACGTAAAACAAACATCTGTCAGCATGTCCCTAAAAATTACCATTGCTAATGCAAATAAAATGGCATCGTTGGTTAGTTTCATGAAACAGATTTGCCTTATGCTGTATTGTGTTGATGCATACATATTTTCCTTTTACAGGATACCACCCAGAATGGAGAATGGTACCTTCTTTCACTACTCTGTAATGAAGCTCAGTTTTGGAGACATCACGTCAATGAGATATTTTTATTGTGTCATAGTTTTATTTGGATACATAATAAGTCTAGTTTTCAATGGAATGGTTATTGTTATCATCGCAGTTAACAGGAGTCTACACAAGCCAATGTACGGTTTTATATGTGCATTGTGCTTCAATGGCATTTATGGCAGTAGTTCCTTCTTACCCGGTCTCTTCATAAACCTACTTCAGAAAACTCAAACCACTTCATACACCTTCTGCCTGGTACAAGTATTTTGGGTGCATACTTATGGGTCAAATGAGATGACCATACTGGCAGCAATGGCCTATGACCGCTATGTGTGCATCTGCAACCCACTGAGATACCACAGCATCATCACCTTATCGACTGTATTCAAACTGATTGGTGGAGCTTTTCTACAGCCTATTATAGTGTTTGGTATTCAATTTATATTGACAATTAGACTTCCATTATGTTCTTCAGAAATCCTGAAGATCTACTGTGACAATTGGTCAGTGGTGAGACTTTCTTGCATTGACACAACGGTAAACAGTTTCTATGGAATCTTTGTGTCTACAACAATGCTGGGAGTGATACCACTTTATATATTTTATACGTATGTTCAGATATTTAGAGTTTGTTTGAGGTCATCAAAAAAAGTTAAAGACAAGGCCTTTCAAACTTGTTCTCCACACTTCATAAGCATTGCAAATTTTATTACTGATGCCCTCTTTGAGCTCCTCCTTTACCGATTTGTTCCAGCTAACCTGCCATATGGACTAAGAGTCATGATGTCTGTGCAAATACTAGTAGTGCCGCCAGTTTTAAATCCTTTGATTTATGGGTTGAAGATGAAGAAAATAAGGACTAAGATAAAAGGTATTTTTTAGAGGACAACTAAAAAAATAATTGAATATCTTTATTAAGCAGACAACATAGAAAAATAGCCAGCAACTCCAATCCATAAAAATAATTTATTGGCACATAAAGGATAACAAAAAAGCAGATGCGTTTCAGCTGGAGAGCCTTTGTCTTTGCAGTGACCAAGGCTCTCCAGCCGAAACGCGTCTGCTTTTTTGTTTTCCTACATGTGCCAATAAATAATTTTTATGGATTGGAGTTGCCGGATATTTTTCTATTTTGCCTACCTATTTGGGTGTTGTCAAGAGAACACCGCAGCCCGAGCACCCACCTGTGGACTCCGCCCTGCCTGTTGGTATTGCCCTGTTTAGAGCGCTGCACATTTCTTTTTGTATGCCATTATTAAGCACCTTTCTACCGCAATATTGTAAAAAAAATCAGCTTGGAGGTGAATGTCTATTTATGGAGCGATGTTTATAAACAGGTACAAGGGGGCAAGTTCACCATTTATTGTTGGTGAACCAAGCAACTTCGTTCACAGGTACAAGGTTGCAGAGCTGATTTGAATGACCCTGCACCTTCTGATCACTGTGATCGGTCATAGAAGAGACCAATCACAGCACACATACTTGTGTTTACATTTGAAAACCCTCCCCTTCCTCTTACAATGGAGTAAGGGAAGCAACAGGAACTAATGATTGAATGAGTCCATTCAATAATTCCTGATGTAAACACTGATCGTGGCAGCAGCAGTATCTTTTTTAACCTCTTCACTACCCCTTCTCTCCTACACATGTATCGTGCATATCTGCACATTAACTCCTTCATCTCCATGCTTCCACTATATGTGACCAGGACAATAACTCCTTTAACAGCATGTTTCTTAATTTCCTCAAAAAAGTGGCAAAAAATTAGACCGCATTGGGGTGTCTGCTTTTGGAAATGGGGTCATGAGTGGGGGGGTGTTCTTACTGTTCTGGGATTTTCTTTATTTTCTTTATTTTAAAATAAGGTAATGGAAACATTTTTATTTTTGTTTGTTTTTCTTATAAATAGAGTTACATAGTTAGCAAGGTTGAATAAAGACACCAGTCCATCCAGTTCAACCTGTGTGGGTGTGTTTATGTCAATATAATTTCCCATATCCCTGCATATTGCATTCGCTAAGATGCCCATCTAAAAGTTTTTTTTTTTAATTATCAACACTGCTCACACCACCAATTTTGGAAGGGAGTTTCACATGACTTACAGCTCGAACAGTAAAGAACTTCTTATGCAGTTTAAGTTTAAACTGCTTTTCATCAAACTTCATTGGGCGGCCGTGTTTTCACTTAAACAACCTAAGATTAGATCGTTTTCTCCCTATGCTAGAATCACCATTGAGATATTTGTATATCGCTATCATAACTCTTTAAGCGTCTCTTCCCCATTGAAAATAAGTTTAATCCTTGTAGTCAATCCTTCATGTTCTTTAGTCCCATTTTTGGCTTTGTCGCCCTTCTCTGGACTCTCTCTAGTTTCAGCACATCCTTCCTGAGGACTGGTGACCAGAACTGGAGGACATACGCAAGATGTGGTCAAACCAGAGTTTTGTAAAGCGGTAGAATTATAGTCTTATCTCTTATGCCGCGTACAAACGATCGGACTTTCTGCCAGACTTGATCCGGCGGACCGGAATCTGTCAGACAATTATGCGGCGTACACACGGTCGGGATTTCCGATGGACACAGTCCGATGGGAGCTTTTCATCGGATTTTCCGACCGTGTGTATGCCCAACGGTCTTTTTCTGTCGGAATTTCCGACGGACTTTGAATTGAGAACCTGTTCTCAATTTTTCCGACGGAAAACCTTTCTATCGGATTTTCCGATCGTGTGTATGCAATTCCGACACGCAAAATTCCGACGCATGCTCGGAAACAATTCGACGCATGCTCGGAAGCATTAAACTTCCCTTTTATAGTGCTGTCAAACGTGTTTTATGCCGCTGTGTTATTGACCGTCGGAATTTGGTGTGATTGTGTGTAGGCAACACAGCTTGAGCGGAATTCCGTCGGAAAAACCGTCAGAGTTTTTTCTGACGAGAATTCTGATCGTGTGTACGCAGCATTAGATTGTGTGTGGGCTCCAGCGGACTTTTTCTTCCCAAAAGGCTGACGGACCTAGAAATAAAACATGCTTCAAATCTTTCCGACGGACTCGAGTCCGGTCGAAAAATCCGGTCGTCTGTGTGCCAGTCCGACAGACGAAAACCAACGCTAGGGCAGCTATTGGCTACTGGCTATGAACTTCCTTTTTCTAGTCCAGTCGTACATAATCACGTTTGAATCTGTCGGACTTTTGGAGTGATCGTGTGTGGCCAAGTCCGTTCATTTGAAAATCCGGCGGACTTCCGCTGCAAAGTCCGTCGGATAGTCTGCCAGACCAAGTCCGCCTGAAAGTCTGATTGTGTGTACGCGGCATTAAAGTATCAACTTTTTTTTTTTAGTTTTGGATGGAGTGCAGAGGGATTAGAATGTTTGTCAGTTTGCATTTCTCTCTGTATCCCCATTAGGTAGATTCACCCTCACTATGGGGTTTATTGACTAAAGCTGGAGAGTGCAAAATCAGTCTCACTTTTGCATAGCAACCAATCAGCTTCCAGCGTTTATTACCAAAGCCTAATTGAACAAGCTGAGATTAGAAGCTGGTTTCTCTGCAGAAGTAAGACTGATTTAGCACTCTCCTTCTTTAGTAAATAAACCCCTATTTGTCCCGTTTACCATCATCATTGAAAGTGAAAGTAAAAGAAAATCCCAATTTTTGGGGTGTCCTCAGAAAAGTAATACCGGGGAAGTCTTCCAATGGAAAAATTAGCTCTAGTGACATGGGGGTCCCCAAGTAATTACCTTAGTATGAGAGTATTTCCTCTCACTTACTGTTTGGCTATGGGACAGGAAGTGAAGGGAAATCTTTGCAATGGGACACAGTTAGTTGAGAAAGAGCAACCGTTCCCAGCAGACAGCAGATTAACTTGTGCGAGGTCGGTCTTTTACTATATCAAGGGTACCCACTTCTGGGTCTCAGACACATGCTCCGTTTCAGTAAAAGTACAAGTTACATAGTTACATAGTAGCCGAGGTTGAAAAAAGACACAAGTCCATCAAGTCCAACCTATGTGTGTGATTTTATGTCAGGATTACCTTGTATATCCCTGTATGTTGTGGTCGTTCAGGTGCTTATCTAATAGTTTTTTAAAATTATCAATGCTCCCCGCTGAGACCACCGCCTGTGGAAGAGAATTCCACATCCTAATCGCTCTTACAGTATAGAACCCTCTACACAGTTTAGGGTTAAACCTTGTTTCTTCTAATTTTAGTGAATGGCCGCTTGTCTTATTAAATTCCCTTACGCAGAAAAGTTTTATCCCTATTGTGGGGTCACCAGTACGGTATTTGTACATAGAAATCATATCTCCTCTCAAGCATCTCTTCTCCACAGAGAACATGTTCAGTGCTCGTAACCTTTCCTCATAAGTCATAACTAAGATCCTCCAGTCCCTTTATTCATTTTGTTGCCCTTCTCTGGACTCTCTCCAGTTCCAGCACATCCTTCCTGAGGACTGGTGCCCAGAACTGGACAGCATACTCCAGGTGCGGCCACGTCATTTATGAATAGATTAAATAGAATTGCTCCCAGGACAGAACCCTGGGGGACCCCACGTTCCACCCCTGCCCATTCTGAGTACTATATATAGTAGAAAGTTAAGCGCAATAGAATATATTTACGAAACAATATATACTAATATCATAAAGTCCACTAAAAGTCCTTATTAAAGCTGTTGGACTACAAGTCTCAGGAGAAAAGGGAAGGATCTAACTGCTCACTGTGCAGTCATTTTCAGTTTAATTATTTTAAAAGCCCAAATACGGGCTACTCACATTTCACAAATAAAAGACAGGCTATTTGCACAACAACTGTGTATGCGTATCATATGGATGGCAGCGGGTGACGTCATCCAAGCGTGGCTCCTCCCCCGTATGCGGAACGTTCGAATGAACTTCCCGCTGAGGAAGTTAATTTGAAAAAAAAATGTGAGTAGTCCGTATTTGGGCTTTTAATACATTTAAACTGAAAATTACTGTACAGCTCTTAGATCCTTCCCTTTTCTCCTATACATATTTGGATATCCTCATTGATGTGAACACTCTGGAGAATTAGTTTCTATTGAATCACACCAGCTACCTACCTTTTTGTTTGGGATCTGCCTGCATTGACTGCCTGTTAGTTCAGGAGTCCATGCATTGAGGTGAGCGTAGATATACTACCAGAGGTGGAGGGTCTGTCACCATTTACTTATTGCTGTCTGATTTTCACCGGTGGAGCCTTTCTTTGAATCTTCTGAGACTTGTAGTCCAACAGCTTTAATAAGGACTTTTACTGGACTTTATGATGTTAGTATATATTGTTTTGTGATTATATTGTCTATTGTGCTGCACTTCCTACTATATGTATATATATATATATATATATATATATATATATATATATATATATATATATATATATATTTCCCTTTTTTTTTTTTAATCTTAAGTGTTCAGCTTGTATTTTTTAAGGGGGGTGTCGTCTATTTTTGCGCTGGTTGCATTTTACAATTTTTACCATTCCGAATACTCCCCATTTATCATTACACTCTGAACTCGCCCCTGTAGCCAGTTTTCAATTCATGTACTCACCCTATGGTCCATGCCAACTGACCTTACTTTGTACAGTAAACGTTTATCGGGAACTGTACCAAATGCTTTTGCAAAATCCAGATGCACCACATCTACGGGCCTTCCTTTATCTAGATGGCAGCTCACCTCCCTATAGAAGGTTAATAGATTGGTTTGGCAAGAACGATTCTTCATGAATCCATGCTGATTACTGCTAATGATACCGTTGTCATTACTAAAATCTTGTATAGTCCCTTATCATCCCCTCCAAGAGTTTGCATACAATTGATGTTAGGCTAACTGGTCTGTAATTCCCAGGGATGTATCTTAGCCCTTTTTTAAATATTGGTGCTACATTGGCTTTTATCCAATCAGCTGGTACCATTCCAGTCAGTAGACTGTCCGTAAAAATTAGGAGCAATGGTCTGGCAATTGCTTTACTGAGTTCCTTAAGGACCCTCGGGTGCAAGCCATCTGGTACCAGTGACTTATTATTGTTACGTTTTTAAAGTCTATTTCTAATTATATTCACTGTTAGCCATATGGGGTGCTTCCTGTGGCGTGCCATGAGGATAAACATTGCAGTTTTGGTTACTGAAGCCCCCCGTTTCCCTGGTGAAAACTGAGGAGAAGAATAAATTCAATACCTTTGCCATCTCTCCATCCTTAGTAACCAGATTCCCTTCATCATTCTTTATGGGACCAATATGAGCTGACCTCCCTTTCTTACTATTTATGTACTTAAAGAATTTCTTGGGATTTTTCTGACTCTCCTCCGCTATGTGCCTTTCGTGTTCTATCTTAGATGCCCTGATTACACCCTTACATTCTTTGTTGCATTCTTTGTAAAATTAGAATGCTGATGATGATCCCTCAGGCTTGTAATTTTTGAAGACCTTCTCCTTTGCTTTTATATGCATTTTAACATTGGAGTTAAGCCACCTAGGACTTTTATTAGCTCTTTTAAATGTATTTCCCAATAGGTAGCACTGGCTAATGCCCTTATTTAATATGCTCTTAAAGCATACCAATTTCTCCCCCATGTTCTTTGTTCCTAAGATTTTATCCCAAATTGTATATTTTAGCAAGGCTCGTAGTTTAGGGAAGTTGGCTCTTTTGAAATTCAGTGTCTTTGTTTCCTATTAGTGTAATTTATACTGAAACTAATTGACCTGTGATTGCTTTTTCCTAAAATCCCCCGTATTTCCACATCCGTGATCAGGTCTGTATTGTTGGTAATCAGTAGGTCTAGTAATGCTTTGTTTCT
The DNA here is from genome assembly GCA_028564925.1 of Lithobates sylvaticus. Classification (NCBI taxonomy): domain Eukaryota; kingdom Metazoa; phylum Chordata; class Amphibia; order Anura; family Ranidae; genus Lithobates; species Lithobates sylvaticus. The sequence continues at coordinate 210,755,216 of CM053036.1, read as the reverse complement.
AGTTGGTGCGTTTACCATCTGACCCATGAAATTATCCTGCAAGACATTTTGGAACTGGCATGCCTTAGATGAATGCGCGGTTCCTTCCACCAAGTCTATGTCTGGATAATTAAAATCCCCCATTATGATGACACTTGCCATTCTTGTCGCTACTCCAAGTTGTAATAGGAGGTCCACCTCCTCCCTCTGGTTAGGGGGGCTATAGCATACTCCCATTATTACTTTCCCCTTAGTTTCATCCCTTTGCAGCTCTACCTATAAGGATTCCACCTCCTCCCTTGCTCCCTTAGTGATGTAATCTCTCAAATTCGCTTGTACATTATTTTTGATATACAGGCATACCCCTCCCCCTTTCTTACCCTCCCTATCCCTGCGATAAGGGGAATACAGGGATAGAAGTTGCAGTGAACTCTCTCTTTCAATCTTGCTAAAACAGTCCCTCTTTTTCATCCTTACAAGTGGTAGGAATGCCCTCTAGTACAGTCTTATCCCACCAGGCATCTAAATCACACTTCACACTACACAAGGAGCAGTCTCTTCAAATTGTGGTCAGCTATGGTAGGCTTCTTTTACCTACACATCTGTTTGCTTCCACAAACAAAGATAGGGGCGCCTCTGGGTGTAGATGTAACAACAGTTTTATTCGTACATTTAATAATACAGGTAACTCACATTTTCAAAGTTGGTTAAGGCATAGAGAACATCCATCATGGGGATCGTCAGGTCTGTCACAGCCTCCTCCTGCTCACTGAACGCCTGGCCTCATATTGCAGACACCGCTGAGTGGTAAGGCCGGCCATGGTGGAGAGCATGCTCCCTCAAAACGAGGCTTGGAGCGCTGAGGTGAGATGGCGAAACGGAGATGACGTCACTGGTACGGCGCGTTTCCTGACCGTACGAGCTGCAATGACGTGGCAGCCGCGCTCCTTCATCAAGCTTGGAGGCAGCCCTGCTTGTGGAAATCACCTCACCATCCCTCCCTCATCTGGACTTTAATAATAATCTCGTATTATTTGGACTCCGATTTAGATTCATAACACTATGTAATATAAACATAATACTGCTGTATTTTATGTTTCTTGCAAAAAACTTGAAAAGGCTTTTTTCTTTTATATTCTCCGGATAATTTACTTGCATACTCTGCTTGCTTCCAGCCCATCCTTTCATATCTCCTCCTCAGTCTACAAACCCCTTATCCTTGCTCTATAGCAGGGATCACCAAACTACGGCCCTCCAGCTGTTGCGGAACTACACGTCCCATGATGCATTGTAGTACTCTGACATTCACAGACATGACTAGGCATGATGGGAATTGTAGTTCCTGAACAACTGGAGGGCCGTAGTTTGAAGACCCCTGCTCTATAGCATTAGCCAATCACTTCAAGAATAAAATCAGACCTAATCAAGATGTCAGCCTCCTGCACTGGAGACAATGCATAGATGAGAATTGCAAAGAATGGCTGCACTTCTGTATTAATGAATGTTCAGTTTAACCCTGTCTCACTGCAGAAGGATAATACAGTGGCAACAAAGGAAGAAGTTACACAGCAGTTATCAGCTACAGTCCAGGTTACATGTGAATACACACACAGAGCAGCAACAGCACAGCAAGACTTCAGCCGGACTACACTAGTTTGGGTCAGCGCTGCATGATCATGTAATTCTCAGTCAAAGTATCACAGCACTAGAAAATAAAAAATAGCCTGGTAATGCAGATGTAATACAGACTGCTACATAAAAGGCTAATATTATTACGGTTGGCACTATTGCAGGAATGGTCCTTTCTCACCTTCTAGCCAAGAGACCTTCATAAATATGTTAACATAAACATGTTCAACATAAAGACTTGAGTAGACCGGCCCTGCTAATCTGACTATTCTATAGAAATTATACTCTGGACTCAGCAAAGCTCATTTAAATGAAAATGGCATTTGCAAGGTCAGGTTTTGGTTTTGGATTAGAAGACTCGTTTCACGATTGTTTTTTTTAGTTCAGTAGGGTTAAGGTCAGGGCTTTGTGCAGGTTCCTCCACACCAAACTCATCAAACTAAGTCTTCTTGGAGCTGGCTTTGTACACATGGGCACAGTCATGCTGGAACAGAAAAGAACCCTCCCCAAACTCTTACCACAAGGTTGGAAGTGCACAATTGTCTAAATTGTCTTTTTATGATGTACCATTACAAATACTTTCCACTAACAACACCTGAGGTCAATTATTTTAAGGATCATCACAGATCCAAAAAAAACGTTGTGTGGCGGAAAACTAACACTGCACATCACCTGAACACACCATTCCCACCGCGAAACATGGTCAGCATGGACAGGGAAGCTGATGAGAATTTATGGGAAGATGGATGGAGCCAAATACAGGGCAATCTTAGAAGAAAAACAGTTTGAGCCTGCAAAAGACTTAAGACCAGGGTGCAGGTCTCCCCTTCCAGCAGGACATTGACTTTAAATGGTAAGTTCACCTTTACAGAAAACTCCCGTGTAAGTTCACCTTACAGATTTTTCTGTAAAGGTGAACTTACACTTCAAACATACATCCAGAGCTACAATGGAATGGTTTAGATCAAAGCATATTCATGTGTTAGAATGGCCCAGTCAAAGTCCAGACCTAAATCCAATTGAGAATCTGTGGCAAGACTTGAAAATTACTATTTACAGACGTTCTCCATCCAATCTGACAGAGCTTGAGATATTTTGCAAAGAAGAATGGGCAAAAATGTCGCTCTCTAGATGTGCAAAGCTGGTAGACACATCCCCAAAAAGACTTGCAGCTGTTATTGCAGAGAAAGGAGGTTCTACAAAGTATTGACTCAGGGGGGCGCCATACAAATGTACCCCCCACACTTTTCACATATTTATTTGTAAAAAAAATTAAAAAACAGTTATCATTTTCCTTCCACTTCACAGTTATGTGCCACTTTGTGTTGGTCTATCACATAAAATCCCAATAAAATACATTTACTTTTTTGGTTGTAACATGACAAAATGTGGACAATATAAAGGGGTGTGAATAATTTTTCAGGGCACTTTAACCTCTTGCCGACCAGCCGCCACAGTTATACTGTGGCAGGTTGGCTCAGCTGCGTCAATCGCCGTAGGTGTATGTCGGTTCATGCACTAAGTTCTGTGCCAATCAGCGGGTGTGGTGAACTTGATGTCCGCCGGCCGCTCGTGATTTTTGCCCGCAGAGACAGAATGGCGATCTGCAAAAGTAAACAAGGCAAATCTCCATTCGGTATCTCAATATTTCTCAAAAGTTTCTGTATTTTGATATATATATTGAGGTGGGTAAATAGTGATGGATGAACTTCTGATGGGACGTTTCGCGAACGCGATCACGCCCAAATGTTCGCGAACCACAGTTTTCGCGGTAGGCCCCATTCATTTTAATGGCAGGCGAACATTAAAAACCTCCAGGTCATATTTGCAGCCACAAAATACTTACTAGCTGTGCACACATAGTCCCACAACATGGACACTGACATACCAGAAGTATTAAGTGAATCTGGGATCGACAAGGACAAGCATTCTTTTTTTATCTGTGAAATTTTGTCAATTCAGGAGCGCATGAAGGCTATGAAGGGGGTGCAGGAGATGATCAGTGCCACAGTCAGGGCAGCGCAGTCCTGTGTTAGTGTCCCAGTGTGCTTGAGCCCCTGACCCCTCCCTCTGCCCGGCCCTTACCCCCACCTATGCAGGGCTCCACTGCGGTGGTCCGGAGGTGCCAGTCCTGCCCTACCCCTACCACCCCTGCGGAAGGGCCTGCCTCTTCCTCTGCCTGTCATTTTTTTAAATGACCCTGTGACAAAAGTCTCTAGAGAATAGGGATGAGCAGAACACCCCCCCGTTCGGCTCGCACCAGAACCCGCGAACGGACCTAAAGTCCGTGCGAGCTTTAGAACCCTATTAGTTATAATGGATGCGAACGTTCGAAATTAAAAGTGCTAATTTTAAAGGCTAATATGCAAGTTAATGTCATAAAAAGTGTTTGGGGACCTGGGTCCTGCCCCAGGGGACATGTATCAATGCAAAAATTTTTTTTAAAAACGGCCGTTTTTTCAGGAGCAGTGATTTTAATAATGCTTAAATTGAAACAATAAAAGTGTAATATTCCTTTAAATTTCGTACCTGGGGGGGTGTCTATAGTATGCCTGTAAAGGGGCGCATGTTTCCCGTGTTTAGAACTGTCTCTGCGCAAAGTGTCATTTTTGAAAGTAAAAAAGCTATTTAAAATCACTCGCGGCTAATGTTAATTCACGGCTCCCGTAACACAGAGAACAGTGATTCATTGAAACTCATTCATAAAAAAAATTAATTGATAAAAAATAAAAAAAAATCAAAAAAAAAAAAAGCGTAGGGGTCCCCCCAAATTCAATAACCAGGCCCTTCAGGTCTGGGATGGATATTAAGGGGGATCCCAGCCAAAAAAAAAAAAAAAAAAATGGCGTAGGGTCCCCCTCAAAATCCATACCAGACCCTTGAGGTCTGGTATGGATTTTAAGGGGAACCCTAGCCAAAAAAAATGGCGTGGGGTCCCCCTCAAAATCCATACCAGACCCTTATCCGAGCACGCAACCTGGCAGGCCGCAGGAAAAGAGGGGGGGACGAGAGCGGCCCCCCCTCTCGCCTGAACCGTACCAGGCCACATGCCCTCAACATTGGGAGGATGCTTTGGGGGTCTAAGACCCCTAAAGCACCTTGTCCCCATGTTGATGAGGACAAGGGCCTCTTCCCCACAACCCTGGCCGGTGGTTGTGGGGGTCTGCGGGCGGGGGGCTTATCGGAATCTGGAAGCCCCCTTTAACAAGGGGACCCCCAGATCCCGGCCCCCCCCCCTGTGTGAAATGGTAAGGGGGTACAAAAGTACCCCTACCATTTCACCAAAAAAGTGGCAAAAATGGTAAAAATGACAGGAGACAGTCTTTGACAATTCCTTTATTAAAATCTTCTTTCTTCTTTCTTCATCCTTCGGATTCTTCATCTTCTCCTTCCTTCATCTTCTTCCATCTTCTTCTTCCATTTTCTTCTTCCTCCGATCCGCTTCTTCTTGCGCTGGTCTTCTCGTCCTTCTCGTCCGGCATCTTCTTCCGTCGGCGTCGGCGTCGGTGTCTTCTTGGGCCGCTCCGCGCAATGGGAGGCTCCCGCTGTGTGAGGCTCCGCTCCATCAGACAGGTCTTTTAAAACGGAGGGCACCTGGTGACCCCGCCCCCCTCTGACGTCATGGGGAAAGCCATCATGGAATTCCCCATGACGTCCCTGTGCGTCAGAGGGGGCGGGGTCACCAGGTGCCCTCCATTATAAAAGACCTGTCAGACGGAGCGGAGCCTCACACAGCGGGAGCCTCCCATTGCGCGGAGCGGCCCAAGAAGAGACAGAGACACCGACACCGACGCCGACGCCGACGGAAGAAGATGCCGGACGAGAAGGACGAGAAGACCAGCGCAAGAAGAAGCGGATCGGAGGAAGAAGAAAATGGAAGAAGAAGATGGAAGAAGATGAAGGAAGGAGAAGATGAAGAAACCGAAGGATGAAGAAAGAAGAAAGAAGATTTTAATAAAGGAATTGTCAAAGACTGTCTCCTGTCATTTTTACCATTTTTGCCACTTTTTTGGTGAAATGGTAGGGGTACTTTTGTACCCCCTTACCATTTCACACAGGGGGGGGGCCGGGATCTGGGGGTCCCCTTGTTAAAGGGGGCTTCCAGATTCCGATAAGCCCCCCCGCCCGCAGACCCCCACAACCACCGGCCAGGGTTGTGGGGAAGAGGCCCTTGTCCTCATCAACATGGGGACAAGGTGCTTTAGGGGTCTTAGACCCCCAAAGCATCCTCCCAATGTTGAGGGCATGTGGCCTGGTACGGTTCAGGCAAGAGGGGGGGCCGCTCTCGTCCCCCCCTCTTTTCCTGCGGCCTGCCAGGTTGCGTGCTCGGATAAGGGTCTGGTATGGATTTTGAGGGGGACCCCACGCCATTTTTTTTGGCTAGGGTTCCCCTTAAAATCCATACCAGACCTCAAGGGTCTGGTATGGATTTTGAGGGGGACCCTACGCCATTTTTTTTTTTTTTTTTTTGGCTGGGATCCCCCTTAATATCCATCCCAGACCTGAAGGGCCTGGTTATTGAATTTGGGGGGACCCCTACGCTTTTTTTTTTTTTTTTTATTAATGAATGACAGCTCTCTGTGTTACAGGAGCCATCAATTCATTAGCCGCGAGTGATTTAAATAGCTTTCTTCCTGCAAAAATGACACTTTTTTGCAGGGAAAGTTCTAAGCACAGGAAACCTGCCCCCTTCACAGGCCACCTATAGACACCCCCCAGATGTGATACTGCAATGCTGTTCTAACAGCATGCACACACATATCCCCAGAAATAAAGCACATATTGTTGTCAGCAGTCAGCAGCACACTGACACGCTGACACTGTCTGAAACATAATATGCGAGGCCGCCGGCGCGGCGGCCTCTTATACCGTGGGGCGTGTACTAAAGCCCCTGAGCTATAATTGGCTACAGGCATCCTGCCTGTAGCCAATTATGGCTCTCCTCGCTGCCGGCGCTGTGATTGGCCAAGCATGCGGGGTCACAGTGCATGCTTGGCCAATCATCAGCCAGCATTGCACTGCGCGGGCCGCAATGCATTGCGGGGCCGCTCGCATCACACGAATTTGATGCGAGCGGCCCCAATAGTTCTGGGCTCGCCGAGCGAGCGAACACCCGGTGCTCGATTCGAACATGGGTTCGAATCGAACACCGGGCTCATCCTTACTAGAGAAGTGCAGTATATGTGGAAGAAGGTATATAACGCTTCAATCTGTCGTTTTGGGAGGCCACTAGTCTATCACACCAGTTATAATACTTTTTTCTAATTGCGTTTGTCACTCTTTGTAGTATCGCTGCAGAACCGCACAGCAGTCACAATGCTGCACAGTAGAAATGCACTATACTATGCTTTCTATATTTGAAAGTATTTTATACGTGTATTACACCCCTATATACTGCACACCAAATAGTACACCTATACCAGTTAGACATGTGCACAATAGAAAAATTTGTTTAGTTTTGTTTCGTTTCTGTTCGTTTCCGTTGATTCGTAACGATTCGTAATTTCGTAAGTCCTCGGTGTTCGTATTCGTAACGATTCGTATTTTCGTAAGAGTTATTTTTTCGTTGATTCGTTTTTCCGTTAGTTTTAATTTTCATTTATTCGAAATTCGTACGCATTCGTATTTTCATAGATTTAGTTACATTCGTACTTTCGTTAGATTGATTTATTCGTACTTTCGTAACATTGTTTTCGTAGATTTGTAATCGGAGCATAATTCATAATTTTATGTAATGTGTATGCTATTATTACATTGTAAGAGACACGGAAAATTACGAATTGCAAAAAAAAAGCTACGAATGTACGAATTTTTTCGTTCAATCCATTCGAAGCACGTTAAGCAGCGCCATTGTAAAGGACACGGAAAATTACCAATTCAACAAAAAAAAAAAGTTACGAATGTACACATTTTTTAGTTCATTTTGATTTCCGTTGTTCCTGTTTTCGTTTTTCGGATTTTCTTCTTTCGTAGTTTCATTGTTTCTAATTTGGTTATTTCGGATTTTCGTTGTTTTTTCATATTCGTTCGATTCGATAATTCGTTATTCGTTAAAATTTTTAGCGAATCATTCGTTCATTCGTACGGTAACAAATGAACGAATATAACGAATTTTAACGGAAAACGAATAAAAACGAAACAAATTGCACATGTCTAATACCAGTCCTTAAAAGGACTTTTGTCCTAATAGCTAGTGATTACAGACTTTCCCTGCTCCAAACAGCAAACTCTCTCCCTACACTGACAAAAGACAGCTGCAGAATCGCTCAGCACTGCAGTCACAAATTGCTGCACAGTAGAAATGAACTATAATATGCTTTCTATATTTGAAAGTATATTATAAGTGTATTACACCCCTATATACTGTACACCTATACCAGTCCTTAAAAAGGACTTTTGTGGACCTAATAGCTAGTGAGTACAGACTGTCCCTGCTCCACACAGCATCCTATCCGTACACTGACAAAAGACAGAATGTAAAATGGCAGCCAGATCAGGTCCATTTATAAGGTAGGGGGTCCTTGTGCTGAAATGTCTCAATTGGCTGTCCTGTACCCCATGATGGATGTGTCATGGGTCAAAGTTCTTCACAATGTAAAAGAATATGGCCGCCTCGAACAGCACCATTAGTCCGCCGGTTTGGTGAATCGTGAACGAGCAAAGTTAGCCGCGAACCGACCGCCATCTCATAGTTTCATAGTTAGTAAGGTTGAATAAAGACATCAGTCCATCCAGTTCAACCTGAGTGAGTGTCTACAATTGTCCCTATCCCTGTACATTGCACATTTTTTTTGTGCTGACAGTGCCCACCTCGGCTTATACTCAAGGAGCCCACAATCTAAGGTCCCCAATCATATACTAGGGCCAATTTTTGGACAGAAGCCAATTAACCTACCTGCATGTCTTTGGATTGTGGGAGGAAACCGGAGTACCCGGAGGAAACCCACGCAGGCACAGGGAGAAGATGCAAACTCCAGGCAGAAAGTGTCGTGGTTGGGATTCAAACCAGCGACCCTTCCTACTTGCTAGGTGAGAGTGCTAACCACTACACCACTGTGCCGCCATCTCTATGGGGTAAACATCCAGTGGTTAGAAAGAATGGATGAATTCCCCCGTGTTTTTTTTTTTAGCAGCAATGAGGAAGCAAGTGGTTCATAAAAATGTATTTGTTTTATTTGTAGAAACACTGATCATAAAGTGTACAGTGCGCACAGGATTTTAAAATATGAGCTCTGGTGTACAACAGGTGGAAAGTTTCACTGAATATAGGTATAAGTAAAATTCATACATTCAATTAGAGAAAAGGAAACTGTATTCAAATAAATATCCATAATTTGTATATTCTTATGACCATCTGGTATACTGAATACCCCAATGCATTTCAGCCTTGGATAATTTTACGGCCTTCTTCAGGGGGGGATTTTTCTTATTTCCGCATTTCTGCAGGTATATCAAGATGACAAATATTAAACACTGTACATAGGTCAATATCCTATATCTTTACATTTCAACCAGTGGTGTTTATTTACCCTTCATACCAGAGAGATCCTTTCCACATAAACCAGTCTTTATTCTTGACAGCTCAAATGCTTTTTCCCCAAGCATGAATCCAGAAGCCGCTGTGTAGACGTCCACACCACACCACACCCTCCCCCCAAGAAATGGGGGCAGGGGGACCAACCATGACGGAGGCCCACCGACTTGCAAGTGGTGACAGTATTTACGTGCCCTCCCTCAGCAGCAACAAAAAATGCCCACTTTTAGAGAAGGGGAGGCACCTGGAAATGGTAGATAAAGCGGAGTTCCACTTTAAAGTGGAACTTCCGCTTATCGGATTCCTCCCCCCCTCCGGTGCCACAATTGGCACCTTTCAGGGGGAGGGGGGTGCAGATACCTGTACAATACAGGTATCTGCACCCACTTCCGGGACTAGCTGCCCCGCCCCTATCCGAAGATGCCCGCCCATATCCGAGGGTTCCCGTTGTATCTTGGGAAACACACAGTTCCCAGGACACAACGGGGACCAATAAAGACGCGCAGCGTGACTCGCGCATGCGCAGTAGGGAACCGGGCAGTGAAGCTGTTGCTTCTTCACTTCCTGATTCCCTGACAGCGGGGCAGCCGGTCGCTCGTCACATTCTGCCGACACCGCTGGAACCTGGAACAGGTAAGTGTCCATTTATTAAAAGTCAGCAGCTGCAGTATTTGTAGCTGCTGACTTTTAATATTTTTGGTGCGGGGGGACCACCTCTTTAACATAATTAGGATTTATGTTATTAATTGGAAAGAAGTAACATATTAATTTAATTTATCATAAATATAAGGACAGGAGCAGGCAGGGCTGGTGCTAGACTATTTTGCACCCTAGGCAAGACCAGCTATTGGAAAGAAGTAACATATTAATTTAATTTATCATAAATATAAGGACAGGAGCATCATAGGCCTGGTGCTGAGGATTTTGGTGGGCTCTGGATTATGAAGCCCCTTGCCCTGTATACTACATTAAAATGTTCTCTACAGCCCCGCCTTAACCATCACTTGTGCCTAGGCACTCCTTCCATCACCACCCACTGCACCTGGGACCCCTTTCCTCATTATCTACTGTGCCTGCAGCCTCCCTTGCCTTACCACCCACTGCACCTACAGCCCTCTTCCCTCACCACCTACCATGCCTGTAGCCCCACTTTATTGCAGAAATACTACAGGAGATGATAAGAGACTGCAAAATGTACTACAGGAGAGGGTCAGAGACGGCAGACATATTACAAGAGATGGTTAGAGACTGCAGACATGGTACATGAGATGGTCAGGGACTGCAGACATGGTACATGAGATGGTCAGAGACTGCAGACATGGCACAGGAGATGGTCAGAGACTGCAGACATACTACAGGAGATGGTCAGAGACTGCAGACATAGTACATGAGATGGTCAGAGACTGCAGACATACTACAGGAGATGGTCAGAGACTGCAGACATAGTACAGGAGATGGTCAGAGACTGCAGACATAGTACATGAGATGATCAGAGACTGCAGACATAGTACAGGAGATGGTCAGAGACTGCAGACATAGTACAGGAGATGGTCAGAGACTGCAGACATAGTACAGGAGATGGTCAGAGACTGCAGACATAGTACAGGAGATGGTCAGAGACTGCAGACATACTACAGGAGATGGTCAGAGACTGCAGACATAGTACAGGAGATGGTCAGAGACTGCAGACATAGTACAGGAGATGGTCAGAGACTGCAGACATAGTACAGGAGATGGTCAGAGACTGCAGACATAGTACAGGAGATGGTCAGAGACTGCAGACATAGTACAGGAGATGGTCAGAGACTGCAGACATAGTACAGGAGATGGTCAGAGACTGCAGACATAGTACAGGAGATGGTCAGAGACTGCAGACATAGTACAGGAGATGGTCAGAGACTGCAGACATAGTACAGGAGATGGTCAGAGACTGCAGACATAGTACAGGAGATGGTCAGAGACTGCAGACATAGTACAGGAGATGGTCAGAGACTGCGGAAATAGTACAAGTGTGTCCTAGGCTAGCAGTGACCAGTGTGGAAAAACATTAATCGCTGCACTATGTGTAAACAGGAGTTTACAAAATATAACAAAGTGCCAACAAAAACTTTACTAACAGTCATTTCTCAAGCACAGGAGGACAGTAAATGGTTAACAGGTCTGTGAAGCTCCCAGCCTGACCATCTAATGCCTTCAAAGATAACAAGGAAAAGGTCAAAGAATCATGGGTGGGACTCTGGCACATTATATAGCTATAGAAACAGCTGAAGTGTCTTGCAGAAGTCTAATCTGCATTCTCCTGTCCTGTGTTCAGTGTAAATAAAACCAGATAAGAAGCAGTGTGAGAATATGGAGGGGAAGTCATCCCTCTATCACTGCCTATTCTACACACAGCACGGGAGAAGGAGAACACACTCATACATTTCTGCAGCCAGCATTGTGACATCTGGGGGGGGGGGCGACAAGAACGAGGAAGGGGTGAGGCAAGGGTCATGTGCGCCCCTAGGTGGCAGTGCGCCCTAGGCGACTGCCTAGTTCGCCTAGTGGGTGCACCGGCCCTGGGAGCAGGGCCTGAATGGTGGCATGTAATCTTGATCTACATTATGTATTTTTGTTAACAATTAGATAGACGATAATGTAATATATATTTTATATTATTTAATTATGCATAATAGTAATTACCGTATTTATCGGCGTATAACACGCACTTTTTTCCCCTTAAAATCGGGGGAAAGTCGTGGGTGCGTGTTATACGCCGATCCCCAATCCCCCACCCCCCCAAAAAAGTGTAAAAAAAAATCAAACAGCGCCGCCGGAAAATAACCAGCGCCGCCGAAAAAGACCGATCTGACTGTTCGGCTCCACTCGCAGTCCCGCCTCCCTGCTCTCGCTTCCAAAACAGCAGGGAGGCGGGACTGCGAGCGGAGCCGAACAGACGGCTCGGGCTTTTTCGGCGTCGCACGGTCTTTTCCGGCGGCACGGTCTTTCTAGGCAGCAAATTTAAACATGGCAAGCTGCAAATGACGCTGGCAAGCTGCAAATTACACGGACAAGCTGCAAATCACACAGGGCAAGGCTGCAAATGATGCTGACAAGCTGCAAATCACACTGGGCAAGGCTGCAAATGACACTGGGCAAGGCTGCAAATCACACTGGGCAAGGCTGCAAATGACACTGGGCAAGGCTGCAAATCACACTGGGCAAGGATGCAAATGACACTGGGCAAGGCTGCAAATGACACTGGGCAAGGCTGCAAATGGCACTGGGCAAGCTGCAAATGGCACTGGGCAAGCTGCAAATGACGCTGGGCAAGCTGCAAATGACGCTTAAATGTAAGTTTTTTTTTTCCCTAAACTTCCCTCCTAAAACTTTTTTTCCTTAAAATGCCCTCCTAAACTTGGGGTGCGTGTTATACGCCGGTGCGTGTTATACGTCGATAAATACGGTATTATAGTGATCATTTACATGTACAAAATTGTATAAAAATAGTAATAAAATCAGCGCTAAAATAGTATAAAATAACAGATAAAAGTAGCAGCTGGCACAGTTCGTTGATAACCAAACATCCAAAACTATAATCCAAAGGTGCAGCGCTTGATGACAAGAAGATTTCAATCAATTCTGAAGAAGAAAAAGGGAACCCTTCACCGCTTCAGATATGTCAGAGATTGAAAACCACCCAAGTGTGTCAATTCAGCTTACCAGATGGCAGATAAAACAGGCATCAGAATTTCCAACTCAGGTATTGTCAGTACCGGGCGATATCCAAAGCTGTAGGTATCACTGCGAGAACACCTTGTATCATCCTTGTGTGCCAGGGTCAGTGGGTCTCAGATCATGTGAATCATATATCTCCCAAAGCATGGAAAGGAAGGGGTATCAAAACATAGTGAAGCCCGCACAAAATGAAACTAAAAAAGCAACACTTTAATTGGTAATGCACTTACATTTGAAAAGTAAGGGAAAAGCTTCAATAAAATAAGTAACATCCACAGGTATCAGCGTAATTTGCAGCAGCCAGCCTTACATGTTTCATCCGAAAGGATATCGTCAGAGGCATGGCTGCATCTGCAAACACGCTGTTTAAATAGAGCACAATAAATCAGTACCAGGTGTCTAGATTGGATAGCGCCAATCCAGCACCTAAAACTGTCAGCAAAGAGTGAACAACCGAGGGCCGTGCATGCGCACACAGGCGCCGATGCACAGTATCAACGGGAAACAGATCTAAATAACCTGGACGCCCACACAACTAGGTATCCAATCAGTGGACAATGAGCGTGGGTGCGCATGCGCACAAAGGCCGGTCGTCTCGATCTTGCAACGCAAGAGCGGTTCCAAAGGCGGAAGTTGCGCCAATGGAACGCAAACAAACCAATGTGCTGCACAGCTGCGTTGCGAGATCGAGACGACCGGCCTTTGTGCGCATGCGCACCCACGCTCATTGTCCGCTGTTTGGATGCCTAGTTGTGTGGGCATCCAGGTTATTTAGATCTGTTTCCCGTTGATGGGACCAGTGGACCCGATCGCCACTGGTGTCCCGCGATCGGATCACAGAGCTGAAGAACAAGGAGAGGTCTGTGTAAACAAACCTCTCCCCGCGCTTCCTACACTGCCTGTCACTAATCGGCTGTTCCCTGTCATCGGGAAAGCCGATCAGTGACGTCAGACGTCAGCCACGCCCCTAATGTAAAAAAAAAACACACACGTCACAGACCATAACCCCTCCCCTCCCCTAGTGGTTAACTCTTTCACTGCCATTGTCATTTATACAGGAATCAATGCATTTAAATAGCACTGATCGCTGTATAAATGACAATGGTCCCAAAAATGTGTCAAAAATGTCCGATGTGTCCGCCATAATGTCGCAGTCACAATAAAAATCGCTGATCGCCGCCATTACTAGTAAAAAAAAAAAATATTAATATAAATGCTATAAAACTATCCCCTATTTTGTAAACGCTATAACTTTTGCGCAAACCAATCAATAATTGCTAATTGCGATTTTTTTACCAAAAATATGTAGAAGAATACGTATCGTCCTAAACTGAGGAAAAAATTTTTTTTTTATATATATTTTTTGGGGATATTTATTATAGCAAAAAGTAAAAAATATTGTGTTTTTTTTTCAAAATTGTCGCTCTTCTTTTGTTTATAGCGCAAAAAATAAAAACCGCAGAGGTGATCAAATACCACCAAAAGAAAGCTCTATTTGTGGGAAAAAAAGGACGTAAATTTTGTTTGGGTGTAACGTCGCACGACCGCGCAATTGTTAGTTAAAGCGACGCAGTGCCGAATCGCAAAAAGTGCTCTGGTAAGGAAGGGTGTAAAATGGCCCCGGTGCTGAAGCGGTTAATAAAGACCCGCTTCTTGGCTCACTTCTTCTTTCCCGGCGGCACCCCTCCTAATCCACATTGTCTCATTCAAACTTCACCTACCAGGTGATTGTGTAGGCCTTCACGCTACTGACAGCTTTCCTCCCCCTCCTCTTCTCTTGCAGTCGGCAGCCCATGGCCCAGGCCAGGGGATACAGACAGACAGGGAAACCGAATGCCCCAGCATGTCTGCACTGAGCAGAGCTCCGCTCACATTCCCTTTGCCAGGTTTATCCCTCTCCTGGCCAAGGAAGAGGGCTGGTGACATCAGCACCCATTCCCGTTGACGTCAGTGGAATCCCTCTATCTGCATTGATGAGCTAAAATTAGTTGCACACGAGAAAATACCAAAATAGCTCTCATGCCTTTTGTGATGCATGCTCCGGTCCTTCTTCCACAGATAACAATGGGGGCACACCGTATTTATAGGATCGCCCCGCATGAACACAGCTAATTATGGACCGGGCCAATATGTTTTCCCTTCCTGAACCCAGAGCCCAGACACGGCAGGTCGATCCCCGATCTGATGTCATGTCACTCGATCACAATGGAAGGATGACAGTACAGTGGCAGATCTACCCCTTTCAGAATACATAGAGAGCCCGGGGATCTCGTCACATAGGGCGGTTATGCCGCGTCCGATGCTGGGAGGCAGGCTACCATGTCTGACCTCTCCTCCTGGTTGTCTGTCTGTCATGATGCGCCACTGACTTTGAAGGACTAAGCAAGATGAAAGTTCTGACTACACTGACTGGTGTAGTCCTCTTTTGGGGGTTATAATAAAATGACCCTCCCCAAACAGGATATTGTGCTAAACCTGTAGGTACATAAGAGTAGACATGTGCACAACAAAAAAATTTGTTTATTTTCGTTTCGTTTTTTTCGTTTCGTAATGATTCGTAAATTCGTAAGTCGTCGGTGTTCGTATTCGTAACGATTCGTACATTCGTAAGAGTTAGTTTTCCGTTGATTCGTTTTTCTGTTAGTTTAATTTTCGTTCATTCGAAATTCGGACGCATTCGTAGTTATTCATACATTCGTAGATTCGTAATTCATAATTTTATGTAATGTGTATGCTATTATTACATTTTAAGAGACACGGAAAATTATGAATCGAAAAAAAAAGTTACGAATGTACGAATTTTTTCGTTCAATCCATTCGAAGCACGTTAAGCAGCGCCATTGTAAGGGACACAAGAAATTACCAATTCTATAAAAAAAAAAAAGTTACGAATGTACGAATTTTTTCGTTCATTTTCATTTTCGTTGTTCCTGTTTTAGTTTTTCGGATTTTCTTCATTCGTACATTCGTTGTTTCTAGTTTGTTTTTTTTGGATTTTCGTTATTTTCGGATTCGTTCGGTTCGAACGATTCGTTATTCGTTACACTTTTTAGCGAATCGTTCGTTCATTTGTACGAGAACGAACGGAAATAACGAAAAAAAAAAGAAAAAAAACAAAACGAATTGCACATGTCTACATAAGAGAGCCAGAACCATCACTAAATGGAAGAGTGGGTTTGATAATAAAGTTGGCAGTGCCTCTACCCATGACAGGACCTGTATGAACAGAGGGGATGCCCTTCCTGGGAAATGAACCAGTAATCTAATTGTGGATAGACAACTTCTTTCTCGGGTGAGGGGGCTTTGCCCTGGGTAAAAGAATGTCTAGTTTCGCCACTACAGGCTGTCACAATTTCTTTCTCTTTTTCAGATTTGGCCTTGTCTTTTGGCATTTGGCTCATTTTATTTCATCAATTAGATTCCAAGTCTTATCTAGTATCCAGTATTCTCATTGTGTTCCATCGGCACCATCAAATTTCCTTCTCTGCACTTTCCCTTACTGCTTGTTTGAAGCGGACCCATAGATCACAGGCGTCAGCAACATACTGTAGCTGTTGGAACCAATTTCTCAGGTCATGTTGGAATCATTCCACAATTTCAGGTGTCTTCAACTTTTTCACCACATATGGGTAGACATGTGCAATTCGTTTTTTTTTTTTTAGTTTTTTAGTTTTTTTTTCGTTATTTTCGTTCGTTCGTTTTCGTACGAATGAATGAATCGTTCGAATCGTACGAATCCGAATAACGAATCGTTCGAATCGGACGAATCCGATTAACGAATCATTCGAATCGAACGAATCCTAAAAACAACGGAAATCCGAAAAAAACAAATTAGAAACAACGAATGTACTAATGAAGAAAATCTGAAAAAACGAAAAAAAAAATTCGTACATTCGTAACTTTTTTTTTTGTTGAATTGGTAATTTTCCGTGTCCCTTACAATGGTTGCTGCTAAACGTGCTTCGAATGGATTGAACAAAAAAATTTGTACATTCGTAACTTTTTTTTTTCCGATTCGTAACTTTTTTTTTCGATTCGCAACTTTTTTTTTTTTTTTTTTTTTTTCGATCTGTAATTTTCCGTATCTCTATTGAACAAAAAAATTTGTACATTCGTAACTTTTTTTTCGATTCGTAAATTATTAAAATGCAATAATAGCATACACATTACATAAAATTATGAATTATGCTCCGATTACGAATCTACGAATGTTACGAATGTTACGAATGTACGAATAAATACAAATGCGTCCGAAAATTAAACTAACGAAAAAACGAATCAACGAAAAAATAACTCTTACGAATGTACGAATCGTTACGAATACGAACACCGACGACTTACCGACGAACACCGACGACTTACGAATGTACGAATCGTTACGAATCAACGGAAACGAAAAAAACGAAACGAAAAAATAACTATTTTTTTTCGGAAACGAAAAAAACGAAACGAAAATAAACAAATTTTTTTGTTGTGCACATGTCTACATATGGGTAGGAGGGTTGTAATTCTTGCTCCTGTTCAGAAGTCCGAGGGAGGATTGATATGTCTGTTCCACAGTACAATCTCATGGCCAGAGATGCTGAACAACATTGTCTATTCATGCAAATATTTCATTATTAGTGACTCCATCTGGTGATCTCCAGGTCTTCTTGTGGTGCCAGGAAAAGTCTTCTGTACTGTCCTCCTCAACCACCTATGAGATGCAACAGACCCATTGCTCCGCAAAGAAATGGTTGGATTTTTCATGGGATGGAAACGCAGCGAGCAAATGTTTTTGCTGCGAAACAATGCCTTGAATTTCAACAGCTATTTGCCATCAATTTTTTAGACCCTAAAAAGGCCTTCGCTATCGAAAGCAACAGGCGGTAGGGCTGAATCCTTTCAGTTCTACTCTTCCTATTAGCTGTAGACTTTGTAATGAAGAAAGCGATGACAGACAATCCAAGCCCCAGACTTCCGTGGCAAAAGTGATCTCAACTCCTGAATTTCAACTTTGCAGACAACATTGCACTACTATCAGAATGAAACGTATGACAAAAAATCATGAAGCAGAAAAGGTAGGAGCGTGCATAAGCCCATGTAAAACCAAAGCTATGAAAATAAACCAAAAATAAACCAAAATACAAACTGCAACTGATGCTTGAAGACCAGATCACTGAAGAAGACGATGACTTCACCTATCTCAGAAGTATATCTTAATGCAATGGTGGTACAGAGAAAGATGTCTAGTTCAGGGTCAGCAAGGCAGTAGACATGTTCCAGAGTTTACATCAAATCTGGTCTACACCTTCACTTGCCACAATCATGAAGGTGCACCTACAGTGCCTTGAAAAAGTATTCATACCCCTTGAAATGTTCCACATTTTGTCATGTTACAACCAAAAACGTAAAGTGTATTTTATTGGGATTTTTTGTGATAGACCAACACAAAGTGGCACATAATTGTGAAGTGGAAGGAAAATGATAAATGGTTTTCAAATATTTTTTACAAATAAATATCTGAAAAGTTTGGTGTGCATTTGTATTCAGCCCCCTTTCCTCTGATACCCCTAACTTAAATCCAGTGGAACCAATTGCATTCAGAAGTCACCTAATTAGTAAATAGAGTCCACCTGTGTGTAATTTAATGTCAGTATAAATGCAGCTGTTCTCAGAGGTTTGTTAGAGAACCTTAGTGAACAAACAGCATCAAGAAGGCCAAGGAACACACCAGACAGGTCAGGGGTAAAGTTGCGGAGTAGTTTAAAGCAGGGTTAGGTTATAAATAAATATCCCAAGCTTTGAACATCTCACTGAGCTCTGTTCAATCCATCATCCGAAAATGGTAATAGTACGGCACAACTGCAAACCTACCAAGACATGACCGTCCACTTAAACTGACAGGCTGGGCAAGGAGAGCATTAATCAAAGAAGCAGCCAAGAGGCCCATGGGAACTCTGGAGGAGCTGCAGAGATCCACAGCTCAGGTGAGGTCAGGTGTGGCCTTTATGGAAGAGTGGTAAGAAGAAAGCCATTGTTGAAAAAAAGCATTTACCCTGTTTCCCCGAAAATAAGACCTAGCGTGATTGTCGGTGATGGCTGCAATATAAGCCCTACCCCCCAAATA
Source organism: Lithobates sylvaticus (assembly GCA_028564925.1). Classification (NCBI taxonomy): domain Eukaryota; kingdom Metazoa; phylum Chordata; class Amphibia; order Anura; family Ranidae; genus Lithobates; species Lithobates sylvaticus. The sequence goes on along the minus strand of CM053036.1, from coordinate 210,736,248 downwards.
AGCCCTACCCTGTTTCCCCCTAAAATTAAACCCTACCCTGAAAATAAGGGCTACAAGGACTTTAACTAGGGCTTATTTGGGGGGTAGGGCTTATATTGCAGCCATCCCCGACAATCACGCTAGGTCTTATTTTTGGGGAAACAGGGTAGAAGTCCCGTTTGCAGGTTGCGAGAAGACCCGTGGGGGATACAGCAAACATGTGGAAGAAGGTGCTCTGGTTAGATGAGACTAAATGTTAACTTTTTGGCCTAAAAGCAGAATGCTATGTGTGGCGGAAAACTAACACTGCACATCACCCTGAACATACCATCCCCACCGTGAAACATGGTGGTGGCAGCATCATGTTGTGGGGATGCTTTTCTTTAGCAGGAACAGAGAAGCTGGTCAGAGTTGATGGGATCGGAATTTCTGATGGAAACAGTCCGATGGGAGCTTTTCATTGGATTGGAGTGTATGCCCATCGGTCTTTTTCTGTCGGAATTTTCAACGGACTTTGGATTGAGAACCTGTTCTTAATTTTTCAGACGGAAAACCTTTCTATCGGATTTTCCGATCGTGTGTATGCAATTCCAACACGCAAAATTCCGACGCATGCTCGGAAACTATTCGACGCATGCTCGGAAGCATTAAACTTCCCTTTTATAGTGCAGTCGAACGTGTTGTATGCCGTGGTGTTATTGACTGTCTGAATTTGGTGTGACCGTGTGTAGGCAAGACAGTTTGAGCGAAATTCCGTCGGAATTCCGACGGGAAAACCATCAGAGCTTTTTCCGACGAGAATTCCGACCGTGTGTACGTGGCATTAGAGTCTGCAAAAGACTTGCCAGAGCTACAATGGAATGGTTTAGTTCAAAGCATATTCATGTGTTAGAAGGGCCCAGTCAAAGTCCAGACCTAAATCCAATTGAGAATCTGTGGCAAGATTTGAAAATTGCTGTTCACAGATGCTCTCCGTCCAATCTAACAAAGCTTGAGCTATTTTGCAAAGAAGAATGGGCAAACATGTCTCTTTCTAGAAGTGCAAAGCAGGTAGAGGCATCCCAAAAAGACTTGCAGCTGTAATTGCAGCGAAAGGTGGTTCTAAAAAGTATTGACCCAGGGGGGCTGAATACAAATGTACCCCACACTTTTCACATATTTATTTGTAAAAAAAAAATGAAAACCATTTATAATTTTCCTTCCACTTCACAATTATGTGCCACTTTGTGTTGGTCTATCACATAAAATCCCAATAAAATACATTTAAATTTTTAGTTGTAACATGACAAAATATGGAAAATCTCAAGGGGTATGAATACTTTTTCAAGACACTGTATATGCTACAATCATCATTTCCACTTCTCTATACACCAGCAAAGCTTGGAAGATTACAAAAAAATCGCTCAAAGATGCCTACAGAAAATTCTGGGCATTATATAAAAGACTGCATTACAAATGAGTAAATCGTGAAGGGCAGTGGTATGAAAAATATACAAGATATTGTCACAGATCAAAGTCTATGGCTGGCTAGACATAGCCTGCACCTAACCACCAGAAACCCAAAATTGCAAAGCCTTGGATGCCACCACTTAGAATATAGCAGACCTGAAAGCCATTGAGGTCCTCTGGGGCTGAAACTGCTACAGCTTACAGAACTTGATGGAGAGCACTTATTGCACCATGCGTTGAACTGTATGGGAGTAACTAAATCTTAAGAAAGTTACACATATAGACATATCACCCCCGGGGGGTCATGTGGCAACTATTCAGGGAAGAGGCTGGTTCAGGTCTGTGACAGACCTAGCCGGGACACAGGCTTTTTGAGAGGACTAAATGCGAGCCTCCTGCCAACCGATTATGGGCCCTGGATTTTAAGGGGCACAGGGTGAAGGGCCATCAATAACTATCAATAATCTGTGCTAGTCAGATTCAATGCTGTATATATGTGTATGTATAATGTGTGTTGTCTCATGCTAGTGTCATGAACTCAAGATGTTAATTGAAAGAGCTGATCACATTGTCCTCTGTACAATGTAGTAGACGGTCCGTCTGTTACTGGTGGTCTCCTGCTATTGTGATAAAATGTATTGTGGTCGTAATTTTGATAATTTATAATCAACTGTGTTTAGCTCAGTGACAACAAGTCTGACCTGTAGTGAAATCCTGATGAGTCACATCGGCTGCTTAAAGGGATTAGTTAATTCGTTTATGTTAAGTTGTTACAGGTGTATTGTTAGAGTAATATGAGCAGGAGGGGGGGACCTCCTCTTCTACTGTATATAAATTTGTGTGACATGTCAATTAAGATTAATTCCTGATGTACTCCAAGACTGGTGTTGTCTAGTTCTTGGAGGATCCTATATCCAGATCCATTGGACTCATGTTCCAGGACTTAGGAAGCATTTACGGCGGACACCTTGAGTACAGGATCCGTCACAAGGTCTATGATGAATGAGAGGAATCCAGGCATATTTATACACCTTGCAGGGTGACAGGGTTACAAAACAGTACAAGGGTACTGTTAATACTACAGCATACAAATACATTGTAGATAAATGTACACTTCCAGACAGTTTAGGGAAAACCCTTTTCTTTTCCTAAATGTGCCTTGTGTACAAAGCCAGCTCTATAAAGACATGGCTCGATAAGTATGATGTTGAGGAACTCGAGTGGTCTACACAAAGCCCTAGGCTCAACCTACTAAACACCTTTGGGATGAATTTGAATGCCGATTCCAAGCCAGGTCTTTTTGTCCAACATTAGTACCTGACCTCACAAATGCTTTTTTGTCTGAATGAACACCATCCAAAATCTGGTGGAAAGACTTGGTGTGGAAGCTGTTAAATGACCATTGGAATGGGATGTCCAACAAGCTGATAAAGGAGCGATGGGCAGGTGCCCACAAAGTTCTGGACATATGGTGTACAGTAATATGTTAACGACTATACAATTTTTAATAATTGGATTTACAGAAGCTTTAATAACATTATATTACAAAATAGCTTGAATACTATATCATTTATAATTTTCATTTTTTTTAGCCAACATGGAAACACACTTTAAATTCAGTTGAGCAATGCTGGCTGGGGAACCATTTACTAGAAGGTGCCCCCTAGGTGAGCATATGCTATTTCCCTAAAGATTTCCTTTAAATGAGTAGATAAAAATAGGCAACTCGCTCTCATTAAATGCCTTATCATTACAGCTCTTTGATTGGTCCAGAAGGTAACTATTGACTGTATAAAAGAGAAGGTGATAGTAAGTAGACTAGAGGGAGTTCCATGTAACATTTGAGTAAGTATTTCTCATTAGTATCATTATATTATGCTTGTCATTATTTTAAGAGATTGCAGTTTTTAGAACAGTATGTAACTAGCAAATGCACTATATGGCCAAAAAATAGGTGGAAACTCATCATATTTATGAAATGATTGGTTCCACCCACTGAAGGGTACTATTAATACTACAATATACTACAATATACAAAGACATTTTAGACAATCTTGAGCTAGCAGTTTGAGGAAAGTCCTTGTCTGTTCCATTTTTTGCATTTTTTTCACTGGCTGCTCAAGATTCTCAATATTCTTCATCAGGTCATTTCTTTTTTTTTGGAGAAGCGATCAGCGGTGATGGAGGCTTGAGTATCTCAGCTCTTCTTTGAAGGAACACCTTTACTTTGTTTTAGAGTCAGAGTTGCTTTAAATATATATTTCCGGTTCCCGGTGGAAGGGTTATCCTGAAATCTACCTTGTTTGTTGTTTTATATCTATAATGTGACTTTTTTAAACTTTTTAAAACTTTAAAGCTCAACTCCAGGAAACCTAAAAGTATTCACTTGCAGTGGCCCCCGCACTGCCATAATTAACATCATGGTTAGTCTAGGGGATGGGTGCTCAACCTGTGGTCCTCCAGCTGTTGCGGAACTACAAGTCCCATATCATGTCTCTAACTGTCAGCAGCTTGCAATATCTCATAGAACTTCTTCTGCAACAGCTGGAGGGTCACAGGTTGAGCACCCATGGTCTAGGGGACAGGTAAAAGCAGTTTTACTTACATAATTCTCCACTGCCCATGTGCTGGCAGCGAACTATCCCTTGGTGTCCTATTTATGAAATTATTGGTTCCACCCACTGAAGGATACTGTTAATACTACAATATACAAAGACATTTTAGACAATCTTGAGCTAGCAGTTTGAGGAAAGTCCATTTCTATTCCATCATGACTGTAACCCTTTGCACAAAGCTAGCTCCAATAAAGCATGACTTGGTGAGTTTGGCGTGGAGGAAATCAAATGCAGAATATTAAGGAACTTGAGTGGCCTACACAGAGTCCTGACCTCAACCTACTAAACACCTTTGGGATGAATCAGAACGCCAGTTCTTCTTGTCCAACATCAATACTTCACCTTAAAAATGCTCTTTTGCCCGAATGGGCACACATTCCTACAGAAGCACTCCAAAATCTTGTGGCAAGCCTTCTTCCCAAAAGAAAGATTGATGTTAAAGCCACAAAGTCAGTGGGGTAGGGCAAATTCACATTAATGTCTATAGCTATGGCACGTGATATCTAATGTGCTCATATACTGTAGGTGTAATGGTCAAGTGTCCACAAACTTAGAGAAGTACGGTAAGTATTATGATTAAGAGTTTTGCATTTTTTTCACTGGCTGCTCAAGATTCTCAATATTCTTCATCAGATAATTTCTTTTTTTTTTTTTAGGGAAGTGATCGGCGGTGATGGAGGCTTGATTATCTCAGCTCTTCTTTGAAGGTACACCTTTACTTTGTTATAGAGTCAGAGTTGCTTTAAATATATATTTCCGGTTCTCGGTGGAAGGGTTATCCTGAACTCTACCTCATTTGTTGGTTTATATCTATAATGTGACTTTTTTTAAACTTTTTAAAACTTTAAAGCTCAACTCAAGGAAACCTAAGAGTATTCACTTGCAGTGGCCCCCACACTGCCATAATTAACTTCATGGTTAGTCTAGGGCATGGGTGCTCAACCTGTGGTCCTCCAGCTGCTGCGGAGCTACAAGTCCCATATCATGTCTCTGCCTTTGGGAGTCATGCTTGTAACTGTCAGCAGCTTGCAATACCTCATGGAACTTGTAGTTCTGAAACAGCTGGAGGGTCACAGGTTGAGCACCCATGGTCTAGGGGACAGGTAAAAGCAGTTTTACTTACATGATCCTCCACTGCCCGTGCCTTGGCAGCGAACTGTCCCTTGGTGTCCTCATGTCCAGTGCAGGGCTCTGGACCATGCCTTCATTTTGATGGCTTCCGGTGACCTTTCCAGGGAATAAGGAAGAAGGGGATGCAGGGAATGGTCTACCAGCACAGAGGAGCTTGCAGGAGAGAAGAATCGGGTAAGTAAATCTGTTTTTCGAAATCCCCTAGACAGAAATGAGCAGTTAACCTTTGCAGTGTAGGTGGAGCTCCACTCCACAGGAAAAGTTTAAGGTTTCCTGAAGTTCAACTTTAAAATCAAAGTTGCTGAACAGAATTTATCAGATATTAAAATATTTATAGATTTCAAGTGTAGCTTTATTTGTTTGCCTTAACACCTAACATCCACTTGTGTAGACATTGTGCTTCGTACACCCCATTGCACAATTAGTTGCCACATTCTAGACTTCCTACCTTTTCCTCGCTACCTTTTCCACTTACCTGGGTGCTGTCGTCTTGTTAACCCCTTGAAGTGATTATCCAGAATAGGACTAGCAATGCCTGTGCAGTTTTTCTCATTATGCTGGGGTTGTTTACGTGATGTTTACCTTACATATTAACCACCATGGCTCAAGCTACAGACACCACCATGGTGGGAGAAGCTGAGGAACAGTGACATTCTGAATTAAAGCAGAACTAAACTCTTTCAATCAGCGTTACCTATTTTTAATCCTTATGCGGCGAGCATTAGTAAATAGATAGGAAGTTATAGTAATTTTACTTGTTTTCAACTTTTTTTTTTACATTTCTTCAGTTGCTTCCTGGTTTCTGGCCTAGGCCAAAATAATGTCATACATCTCAGGAGTCTTTATGGGCATTTTTTTTCTCTCATCTGGAGGAGGGGCTTTCACAGCTAAGTACACCTTCCTGTACGCATGCCTGACCTAAGGGCAGATGCTACCAGACTCTAGCAGTCTCTTGCTGAATGTTGGCAGCCTCTAGTAACTCTTGCAGCATGCCAGCAGCCTCTAATAGTCTTTTGCAGCATGTTGAGGACTTCTACTAATCTCTCTCAGTAGTTCACATTTGCAGTTTACTTAGTCTCCTGCAACATATACCTGGCCTCTAGTAGTCACTTTCAGTCTGCTGTCCTCCTGTAGTAGTTCCTTTCAGTATGCTGTCCTCCTGTAGTTGTCTCTTTCAATATGCTCTCCTCCAGTTTTAGTCTCTTTTAGTATGCCCCCCCCATGTAGTAGTCTCTTTCAGTATGCTATCCTCCTGTTTTAGTCTCTTTTAGTATCCCCCCCATGTAGTAGTCTTTTTCAGTATGCTATCCTCCTGTTATAGTCTCTTTTAGTATGTCGTCCTCCTGTAGCAGTCACTTTTATGTGCTGTCCTCCTGTTTAGGTTTCTTATCCTCTTGTAGTAGTCTCTTTTTTAATATGCTGTCCTTCTGTTTTAGTCTCTTATCCTCCTGTATTGTCTCTTTTAGTATATTATCCTTTTGTTTTAGTATATTTTAGTATGTTGACCTTCAGTAGTAGTCTCTTTTATTATGTTGTCCTCCTGTTTAGGTATCTTTTAGTATGTTGTCCTCCTGTTTAGGTATCTTTTAGTATGTTGTCCTCCTGTAGTAGTCTTTTTTAGTATCTTGTCATCCTGTAGAAGTCTCTTTTAGTATGTGTCCTTCTGTTTAAGTATCTATTAGTATGCTGACCTCCTGTAGTAATCTCTTTTAGTATGTTGTCCTATTGTAGTAGTCTCTCACCATGGCTCTATTATAATTCACAAATAATGGAAGATAAATGGTAAAGTGCTTTAAGGAAACATCAATATTCTATGTCTTTGTGATTATTTAAAGTGTATGTGAACCCAAACAATGAGCTTCTCTTATTTGTTAATTTTTGGTCTGAAAAAAAATATGTTTTATTTTGTCTTTACTGTTGGATAAGTGCAAAAAATTACCTGTAGGTTTTATCAGAAATCTTGTGATCTGATAACTTCCTTTGCACTGAGCCTGTGCAAATGGAGGGGTTATAGAGTTGAGTAAGAGGCGAGAAGATGAGGAGAAGCAGTAATGGAGATAATTAGGAGGGGAGGAGATGAGGAGGAGTTATGGAGATGAATAGAAGGGGAGGTGATGAGGAGGAGCGGTAGCACATGATGAAGCCAAAAGACAGTCAACTGATGGAACGTGGGGGAGCAGAGGATCAGGTAAGGTAAAAACGTTGCTCTTCCACTCTAGACAAAATGAACCCTTCCTTCCGTCTACAAGGTATAATGTTAATGCTTCCTGGAGTAAGATTTTAACTAGTACCCACATGTATGTTTTATTCAGCTTCTTGCAATTCCCCAGCAAATAAAAAGTTATCCTGTGGAGGAAGGCCAGCACTGGAAGCTAGTTAGGAAGGAAGAGGAAGCAGTACATACTTATAAAATTACACTTGAAGGAGTTATGTTGCCTTTAAGACATCAGAAATAAACTTCAGTGGTGTTTACAGCTATCTACACTCTACACATGTAGAGCCTCACAATTACATGGCTTATGGAGACATAATATTGGAGTCCTTCAACTTTAGTATATAGTCCTGGGGATACGGACTGTGCACACCTATCCTAATCAAGTTTTTGTAAAGTTTCCTGATACTTGGCCATGATTCACGGACATATGTATTCTGCCTTTATTTCTGGTGATACGAGGACGTACATACCAGTGGTTTGGTGACTTTCCTATGTACCGTATATACTCGAGTATAAGCCAAGTTTGGGGTTCCTAGCACTAAGTGGCCCGAGAAACGGGGCCCCAAAGTCGGTTCGGAAAATGTCATTCTCTGCTGCAGAAAAGTACTTGACATTTTTCCAAACCGATATGGATATGTTGTAGTGCTAGTTCAACTGAGTTTGCATACCAAATTTGGCACCGAGTGGCCCCAAAGTCGGTCAACTGTGTCCACCTGCAGCAATGTTATTTCAGGACCCTTTGGGTCCAGAGACCCCAAATTTTGGCTGCAGATAGGGAGAATCTATGAACCCTTAACTACCAAGTTTGAAGTTTGGGGGACCTATGGCTGCAAATGGGCACAGTGAGGCTGCAAATGGGCATTGTTGACCCTCTTTTCCACGTACAGTAGCTGCGCATTTCTCACCCTAGGCTTATACTGGAATCAATACGTTTTTCCATTTTTTTGTGGTAAAATTAGGTGCCTCGGCTTATATTCGGGTCGGCCTATACTCGAGTATATTGGGTACCTTCAATTGCACATAGTGCTTACAAAGCTATATAAATGAATCGCTGGAAGATCCTTCTATATGCGTAGATCCTGCATGTTGCCAAGCCAATACATGCTTTATATCCTTTATTAAGGTGTTCATATGAAGTGGGATTCATTTATATGCACACATTTTGTAAAATTAGCTTTTTGCTATGGTACGAGGTGTAATTTTTTTACCTGCTTTTGGGGAAATAATGAATCTTTTGTGAACGTATTTATGTGACTCTGTGAGGGGTAAGAAGTAGGGGGTTCAGTGCAAAAAAAAACATGGCCATGGTTTTGGTGAATTGGACAGTAAACACAAAGATTACTGCTGGCCACACATGCTCGAATTTAGAAAGAATTTTCTTTTGAAAATCAGAAATTTTGTGCGATTTGAGACCCGATGGTTAAAAGAGGTATGTGGTGCTAACCACTGAATGAGGGATCTAAAATAAATAAATAAGGTGTTCCAAACATGTGTAAACTTCAAAGGGATAGCTGGTAACCAACTTAATAAATATAATAGAACTTCTTAATCAGTAAAATGGCTGGTAAATGGTGCTAATGGTCTGTATCCTTAGTGTGCAAAATGCAAGTGCAATAAAGTGACTCAGCAATAAATAAACCTTCGGCAATAATGGCAGTAAATATATCGGAGCACACTGATTGCATGGATCAGCACTGAATATTGGAACACAGATTTGTTTGAATCATTCATGCACGCATAAGAAGAACTATTGCAAATATTTTAACTACGCACTGTGTGTTTATTCTCACATATTGTGCTTTTTGCACAAACTGCTGGGACTTGTAGTTCACTTATTCATTTTTTTTAATTTTTAGGGAATTTTTTTGCAATTTATTTTCTTAATTTAAATGAAATGACTGCAATTTGTATCCATATTTAATTTTGGGTCATTCTTTCACGGAATTTTCTATTGCACAGATACCATTATTTGTGAATTCAGGTGACTGGACACCTGGAATTTTTGCACAATATCTTGAGTTTTGCTCTTGAAATTCTGTTATTTTCGCACTTTGCACTGTGCACAAATATTTATTTGCATATTTTATTTCTAGTTGGAAGATATATTTACTGCCATTATTGCTGAAGGTTTATTGATGAGTCACTTTATTGCACTTGCATTTTGCACACTAAGGATACAGACCATTAGCACCTTTTACCAGCCATTTTACTGATTAAGAAGTTCTATAGTATTTATTAAGTTGGTTACCAGCTATCCGTTTGAAGTTTACACATATTTGGAACACCTTATTTATTTATTTTAGATCCCTCATTCAGTGGTTAGCACCACATACCTCTTTTAACTTATTCATTTTTACTGTGTGAGATCACTTATATGTTGGCAGCTTCCCACATATTTATTCATTAAGGTTGCGCGCACTAGTAACCCCCCTTTTCATATCTGACCCGATGGTGCCACCATTGATTTTGAAATTCGACCAACCAAGCCTTCAATTTCACCTGCTGTTGCTACAGAGAATAATTTTTGTGGCTGGGAATCTTCTTTTCTTTCCTGTTGCTGTTGCTGCAGCCCACTAATGGTGCGAATTCTCGAATGAAAATTCTTAGATAAGATTTTCGAAAGAAAATTCTTTTAAAATTCAACCCATGTATGGCCTGCCTAAGCCATACCCTTTCAGGCCATTATAGTGTAGACATGTCCAGTTATCATTAGTTTGAATAACGCTAGTGCTTTTTTATTTTTTTTACGGATCATACCCCTGATTCATCTTGTAAATTTATAAGATATATTTTATACTGTATAACTATGTAATCTAAGAATTTTTCAATTATTGTATAATTATACATGTATGCAATTTTTTATTAAATTTGACTGTTTTATTTACCTATTTTAGGAAGTAGCTGGAATACAAATGCAGAATTCAACTCTCTCTTCTCCTCTGGTGCTAAGACTGACATTTGGCACAATTTCGGATTTTAATTATGTCTTCGGGGTGATATCATTGCTTGGCTTTTTGATAATCATTTTTTCCAACTTGACAATAATATATACAGTATATTTAAACCAGAATTTGCATGAGCCCATGTATGTTTTTATATCTGCCCTCTGTACCAACGGCCTATATGGAAGCATCTCATTTTTCCCCAGCCTAATCGTAAACCTGTTTTCTAAGACTCAAATTATTTCCTACGCAGCCTGTATAACGCAAATCTTTTGCATCTATTCCTATGGGTCCTGTGAGATGGCCATGATGACGGTTATGGCGTATGACCGTTACCTGTGCATATGTAACCCATTGAGGTACGTCATCATGATGAACTTAACAAAGGCATTTAAGATAATTATTGGCGTGTGGCTTTATTCTTTTATCTCCATCGCTGTGCATATATTGCTGACAATGCGACTCCCTCTTTGTGACAATGTCATCCTGAAGATCTATTGTGATAACTGGTCGGTGGTGAGACTCTCCTGCATTGATACCACAGTCAACAACATTTATGGTCTATTTCTTACTGTAAAACTATTGGGTGTGATGCCGTTGCTGGTCTTTTTATCTTATGTTAAAATTTTGCAGGTTTGTGCAAAGTCAAAGGTCAATCTTTTGAAAGCAATGCAGACCTGCTCTCCTCAACTGATATCTTTTGCAATTTTTGTTACTGACTGCCTCTTTGAGATTTTACTCTATCGCTTGGGGCCTACTCAAGTACCCTATGGACTCAGAGTAGCCATGTCATTACAGTTCCTGGTGGTGCCACCATTTGTAAATCCTCTCCTTTATGGAATAAAGATGCAAGCAATGAAAGTAAAAATACTGCAGTCTTTTACATGGAAGAAAAGATATATGGAAAAACAAATTGAAAGAACTTAAAAAACAGAATCATTTTTAAAAATATCTACTACAGCCCATGTTTAACCAGAGTATAAAGAAGAACCTAAACTCTAGAAGCTGTGCCCAAAATAGGCAAACAGAGGGCAAAGGACTACTTACCAGTATTGCCTATGGTCCACCTGCAGCTGATCACTCTCTATTACTGACTTACCATGACTTGGTGTCAACGTGTCTGCCATCTTGGTAGTGGAAAGGCTTTGCTAACTCATGTCAGAGCCAGCTGCGGATTAAACTCTATGGAGGCCCCTAGGCAGTCAAAACCTTGGGTCCCCTCACAATTTTCTGGAGGTTTCTCATGCGTGTGCTCTAGTAGTATAACATTGAACTAAGTAGTGTGAACGTTGATCTCTAAATGGAGATGGGAAACAATCACTACTGTACATTACAGATACGTAGAATTCATCCGATATTTTTACAAACTGACACCTCAAAGAAGATGAGCCTTTAAGAGACAAACTGTAATGTGTTCCTGATATCTATGGTTTATGTACGTATGTTGTTATTGGGTACATTAAATGAATACATTATTTTCTCTATAGAGTCTTTAATCGATAGTTTTTGTTTCTTTGAGTCTTTTTTTTTATCTTTTGTAAACAATTTACCTCTTGGAACCGACAGAACACATATATGCTGCCCTGTGTAAACAACTTACTGTCCTGAAAGCACGCTACTTGCACGCTCCCAGCATGGTAGCCAACAGGGATCGTAAGCTCCCCGATGCATACTTGCGATCGGGAGATTTTCCATCATGTGACCACTGTAACAGCCAATGTGGTCACATAACCCGAATGCCCGCTGCCTCCCAGCTTTTTGAACTCTTAAAGGCCCAGGAGGCGGTCGGCGCCCAGAGGTTAAAAAGCTTTTATGCAATTTTCTTTCAAGATAAAATCAATATTATTTTGATAAGTTGTCACAGGGCCCTTAAACTTTGGGGGGCCCATAAGCCAGTGTCTACTCTGCCTATTTGGTAATCCAGCACTGGTCAAAGCTGTAAAACAGGAACTGACTCTGGACAGCCGCAAAAAATTGCCTTCTTTTATTTAGAAAAGTTCACATCAAATCAAAGATGAAAATCACAGCAGACAAAAGAGCTGACGTTTCGCACTAACGGTAGTGCTTATTCATAGCTGTCCAGAGTCAGTTCCTGTTTTATTGCTACTTAGCAATTGCCAGCACCTACGGCTTCCGAACCGAGAGAGAAGTTTTACCATCTGTTTGTTCTCCTGGAGCGGTGATATATCCCTTTTCCACTGGTCAAAGCTGCTCCCTGGTGGCTGGTGGGTATGGATTAGGCAGTAGCAGAAGTGGTAAAGGAAATACAAATTCACAAAGCAAAACAAAGCAGCAGCAGGGAGATCCTCGCACTTCAGTTAGTCAGATACAGCTTCCTCTCCAGCAAGGAGAACAGGGAGAAGCAAAGTAGTGCCACCACCGAAAGTGGTGGAAATAGCAGCCTGGGACAGCAGTTCCTTAGATTAGTGGTTCTCAACCTCGGTCCTCAAGTACCCCCAACGGGCCATGTTTTGGGAACTTCCCTTAGATAAAAATAGCTCTTATCAATACCATGTCATTGATATTGATTTAAAGCAGCTGTGCAAAAAAAGAAAACCTGAAAACATGCCCAGTTGGAAGTACTTGAGGACTGAGGTTGAGAACCACTGCCTTAGATGATCTCACATTGTACATATAAAGCTATTGGGCCCAGGACTGTTTTTCATGAGAATTTAAAACAAAAGCTAAATTGTTTTCTGTACATTCACCAAGGGGTAGAAAATGTTTTACTTTTTTAGTTTGAGTTCACTTAAATGTTCTTTAAATATTTAGTAATCAGGGACATATTAGGCTTTTGCGTTAAGAAATTTCGCCAGTGTCAGTGGGAACAAATAAATATGTAAACTGCAACTGGTGTTAGGGTAACTGCAGTTTTCTCATTGATAATAGCGCACGCCCAATACAATTGGTTAATTTCATCTCATTGGATGTATCTTGTTAGGCAATTAGTAGGTGTTCTCAGTTAATTAACCCTTTTGATGCTAATCTCATTCCTATTACTTCTAATATATCTTTGAAATGTGTTTTTTTTTCTATTTTTTACCCAAATCTTTCAATACATTACATAGAACAGAGAAGAGTTTCTAAACCCAATAAATTAATATTTTCCGATCTTGATCTTTAAAGGTGACCATATACTGCAATCAGTTAGATCTTAAAAAAATAAATGATTTAGTGCAAGAGCCTGTTTTATTTCCTATAATTTGAATGAATTGTTCAAGTGCATCTCCCTTTTACTTATTTTGACAAAATATCGAGTTGTACAGAGATTGACCAATCAGATTGCATAGTGCATGACCATCTTAAGTGCCAAATTTGGAATGTAGATGTGCCATGACCCACTTTTCCTATTGATATTTCTTGGGCATTATACAAGGCACATGAGAAACTACCCTTTTTCACGACATGCTGAGTGATCAGGAATCTTCAAACTACGGCTCTTCAGCTGTTGCAGAACTACACATCCCATGAGGCATTGTAGAACTCTGACATTCACAGACATGACTAGGCATGATGGGAATTGTAGTTTCTGAACAAGTGGAGGGACGTAGTTTGAAGACCCCTGTGCTAGACCATTATTATGCCTCCAGAATTGGGAGTGTGGCATCTACCCAACTTCTCTCTGCTGATGGACACAAGAACCTACATCTATAGATATATATTTGGGCAGCACAGTGGTGTAGTGGTTAGCACTTTCACCTAGGAGCAAAAAAGGTCACTGGTTTGAATCACGGCCAATACACCATCTGCCTGGATAATAAATCAGAAAGACTCCACGCTTAGGATTATGTGGTACAGGTATGCAGCCTCACCTAAAAATTAACCCCCTAAAGGGCAATTTTCATATGGAAAAAAAATGTATAATGGGGGGTAATGGCGCTAAAGACCACCTGCCTGGAGTTTGCATGTTCTCCCTGTGCCTGTGTGGGTTTCCTCCAGGTACTCCAAAAACATGCTGGTAGGTAATATAGAATAAACTAAGCGGTTGGACTTTTAGGTAGGTATGCTGGTAGGTAAATCAGATCCTGTCTAAATTGGCCCTAATATGTCTGAATTAAACACCACCTTATGTTACAAAAAGAAAATATTTTCTTAATTTGCAAATAAGGATCATCTCTTCCTCAGTGAACAGTGAGCGGGGCATATGGGTGGGAAGAAATTTGCAGCAGTACAAGCAACTTCCTGTAGGGGCGTGATGTCATTCCTGTGTGCTGTCCGCCACTTCCGGGAACCAGATATGTGCCACGGGTACATACCTCCACGCAAACAGCCGTTGTGCGTCTCACATACACAGCGGTTGCGCATCAAGCTGCAGGAACCCAGTTTTTAGGGAGATTAATAGTAAAGCAGATGCAGATTTCCAGGACTGGACTAACAAATGTTTCTAGTGAAAGACAACTGGCATTTTATATTAAACAAGGTCTAAATGGGCCATTGACATGCATCACAGTTGAATTTAGGAATGTGTCTTTGCAAAGTTAAACTAAATTAAATCCTTTCTTATTTTTGCTTGGGGATAGAGTGCAGAGGGATTAGAAGTCTTGCCAGTTTTTGGAGATGTCTGCACCCCTGATAGGGTGAAGACACCTCCCAAATTTTGCCACTTTCTCCTTCAAATGTATTCACTTCCTGTTACATAGCCAAACAGGAAGTGAGGGTAAAACCCTACCAATGTCTTCCCTTCGGGACACACAGGTCAATCTAAATAGTTTCCCCATTAGGTAAATTGCGCTCTAGCATTTTACTGTATACACCCCAAATTATTAGGTATCTTGGACTTTGGGGTTTATTTACTAAAGGCAAATCCACTTTGCACTACAAGTTCACTTGGAAGTGCAGTTGCTGGAGATCCGAGGAGGACATGCAAGGAATCATGCTTCTATATGATTGGCTGATAAAATCACATTTTACAGCAAATACACTTGTATTGCAGAGTGGATTTGCCTTTAATAAACCCCAAAATATCCATATTCATTTGGGGTGTACACACTAAAGTGCTAGAGTGCAATTTGCCTAATGGGGACACTAGTTAGATTGACCTGTGTGTCCCCAAGGAAAGACATTTGGCTGTGACAGGAAGTGAAGGCAATTTTCAGAAAAGAGACACAAAGCCCAACCTAAAAAAGACAAGCAGGGGTTCTAACACTCACTTGATTTCCCTCAAATGCCCACAATTAGAATAGGATTGTCGTGAGCTAGATTTTAGCTAAGAGTTCTAAATCAGTGCTTCTCAACCCTGTCCTCAAGTACCCCCAACAGGCCATGTTTGCAGGTTTTCCTTTATCTTGCACAGGTGCTTTAAATCACAGTCTTGGTGTTTTGGACAGCTATTTTAGCCAAGATAAATTTCCAAAACACGTCCTCTCAGGGGTACTTGAGGGCTGAGGGTGAAAACCACTGTGCTAAAATGGACATTTGAATACTTACCGCTCTGTAATTTTCCTTCCCTGGTGCCTATCCATGGCAGCATACCCACAATCCATGCATATGCTACCACGAAAGCACCAGGAAAGTAACTTTTAGACAAACCACACCTTTTTTTGTGTTGCCATTGCCATCAGCCTAGTTAAGCTGCAGCTGGGAAGTCTGTTGCATGAAAATGAACACACATAAAACATAAAAATGTGCTACTAATTTTATTGGTCAAAACAGGACTTGGAAAAAAGCAAGGAAAGC
Organism: Lithobates sylvaticus; assembly: GCA_028564925.1. Classification (NCBI taxonomy): domain Eukaryota; kingdom Metazoa; phylum Chordata; class Amphibia; order Anura; family Ranidae; genus Lithobates; species Lithobates sylvaticus. Next base: position 210,720,241 of record CM053036.1, on the reverse strand, counting down.
AAAACACACATGTATGTTAACTTGAGACACTAAGCCCCCGTACACACAGTCGGAAATTCGACCACAAAATCCGTCAGATTTTTTCAGACACTGGTGTTGCATACACACGGTCGGACAAAGTTGTCGGAAAATCCGATCATTCTGAACGTGGTGACGTTCGTTGTGTATGACGGAACTACGTAGAGGCTAGTAGCCAATAGGGATGAGCCGAACACCCCCCTGTTCGGTTCGCACCAGAACCTGCGAACAGACCTAAAGCTTGTGTGAACTTTAGAACCCTATTAATGTCTATGGGACTCGAACGTTCAAAATCAAAAGTGCTAATTTTAAAGGCTAATATGCAAGTTATTGTCATAAAAAGTGCTTAGAACTGTCCCTGCACAAAGTGTCATTTTTGCAGGAAAAAAGGCTATTTAAAATCACTCGCGGCTATAATGAATTGTCCGCTCCTGTAATACAAAGAACAGTCATTGAAAATCATTGTTAAAAATAAATTAAAAAGCGTGGGGTTCCCCCGAAATTCAATTACCAGGCCCTTCAGGTCTGGTATGGATATTAAGGGGAACCCCGGGTCAAATAAAAAAAAAAAACGTGGTGTTCCCCCTTCAGGTCTGGCATGGATTTTAAGGGGAACTCCAAGCCAAATAAAAAAAAATGGCGTGGGGTCCCCCTCAAAATCCATACCAGACCAACCTGGCAGGCCGCAGGAAAAGAGGGGGAACAAGAGAGCACCCCCCCCTGCTGAACCGTACCAGGCCACATGCCCTCAACATTGGGAGGATGCTTTGGGGGTCTGTGACCCCTCAAAGCACCATGTCCCCATGTTGATGAGGAGAAGGGTCTCTTCCCCACAACCCTGGCCGGTGGTTGTGGGGGTCTGCGGGTGGGGGCTTATCAGAATCTGGAAGCCCCCTTTAACAAGGGGACCCCCAGATCCTGGTCCCCCCCTGTTTGAAATGGTAAAGGGGTACAAAATTACCCCTACCATTTCACAAAGAAAGTGTAAAAAATTGTTAAAAAACACACTGACACAGTTGGGAAAAGTCCTTTATTAAAAATAAAAAAAATAAAAAAAAGATTCCAGCGGTGGTAATCCACTCTTGCTATCCAGCGATGGGTGGTCTCTGCTCCGGTGTCCAGCGATGGCTGATCTCTTCCGACGTCCAGCGCAGCTCGTCCTGTCTCCATGCAGACACTGAGGGAATCCCAGGTCTTAGCTGAGGAGGACGGGGCCATTCGTCACCTGACCCCGCCCCCCTCTGATGCAACGCAAGGGAAAAGCTGGGCTTCCCCAGTGACGTACGGGTGACCCCGCCCCCTCTGATGTAACGGAAACCTGCGTTACAGCAGAGGGGGCGGGGTCACCCGTACATCACTGGGTAAGCCTGGGTTTCCACAGTGATGTACGGGTGACCCCACCCCCTCTGATGTAACGCAGGTTTCCGTTACATCAGAGGGGGCGGGGTCAGGTGACGGAGTGGCCCCGTCCTCCTCTGCTAAGACCTGGGATTCCTGCAGTGTCTCTGTGGAGACAGGATGCGCTGCGCTGGACGTCGGAAGAGATCAGCCATCGCTGGACCCCGGAGCAGAGACCACCCATCGCTGGACAGCAAGAGTGGATTACCCCTGCTGGAATCTTTTTTTTTTTTTTTAATAAAGGACTTTTCCCAACGGTGTCTGTGCATTTTTAACAATTTTTTACACTTTCTTTGTGAAATGGTAGGGGTACTTTTGTACCCCCTTACCATTTCAAACAGGGGAGGGGGCCGGGATCTGAGGGTCCCCTTGTTAAAGGGGGCTTCCAGATTCTGATAAGCCCCCCGCCCGCAGACCCCCACAACCACCAGCCAGGGTTGTAGGGAAGAGACCCTTCTCCTCATCAACATGGGGACATGGTGCTTTGAGGGGTCACAGACCCCGAAAGCATCCTCCCAATGTTGAGGGCATGTGGCCTGGTACGGTTCAAGAGGGGGGCGCTCTCTTGTCCCCCCCTCTTTTCGTGTGGCCTGCCAGGTTGCGTGCTCGGATAAGGGTCTGGTATGGATTTTGAGGGGGACCCCCACGCCATTTCTTTTTACAAATTTGGCATGGAGTTCCCCTTAAAATCCATGCCAGACCTGAAGGGTCTGGTATGGATATTTAGGGGGAACCCCACGTCATTTTTTTTTTTATTTGACCCAGGGTTCCCCTTAATATCCATACCAGACCTGAAGGGCCTGGAAATTGAATTTCGGGGGAACCCCCACGCTTTTTTTTTTTTATCAATGATTTCAATGACTGTTCTCTGTATTACGGGAGCCGACAATTCATTATAGCCGCAAGTGATTTTAAATAGCTTTTTTCCTGCAAAAATGGTCCGATCGGACATTTTCCGCCAAATTTATGACCATGTGTACGGGGGCTAACAGAATATGGAGTTAAAAGGACTGCGCCCACAAACAGACACCTATTAAAGCGGAGTTTCACCCAAAAATTTAACTTCCGCCTTTTGGATCCTTCCCACCCTCCGGTGACACATTTCAGGGGGGAAGGGGGAGCAGATACCTGTCTAATCTAGGTATTTGCTCCCACTTCCGGGCATAGATCACCGCAGGCTCCACGGTGATCTACGTCATGTCTGGCCCCTCCTCTGCCCCCCCCCCCACTGTCTTCTGGGAGACACAAGGTCCCAGAAGACAGCAGGGACCAGTGAGGACCCGCAGCGCGACTTGCGCTTGCGCAGTAGGGAACCAGTCTGTGAAGCCGTAAGGCTTCACTTCCTGATTCCCTTACCGAAGATAGCAGCACCTCCACCTGAGAGCCAAGGGACAGGCCAGCTTCGGGTGAGGACATCGCAGGTAGGTTTGCCACATCATCCCTTTAATGCAGGACACATATTAATTCCACATGTTCTGTAGCTGATTAAAGAGGAAGTAAACCTATTTAAAAAAAAAAAAACGGAACCTGCAAGGCAAAGGCATAATGAGCTACTACATACTAGCTCATTATGAATAACTTACCTGAGAACGAAGCCCCCGAAGCGACCCTCGTCCACGACCTCCGCCGCCGCCATCAAACACGGAGTGACTTCCGGGTCTCGACGATCCAGCGCTGTCATTCGCTGGAGCGGCGATGACGTCACTCCCGCGCATGCGCACAAGAGCGGCATATCGCCGCGATCTCGGCATGCTCATGCGCCGTAGATAGCGGTGCCTTTTCTTTTCTAAATATCTCCTAAACCATGTAGGTTTAGGAGATATTTATTGGACCTACAGGTAAGCCTTAATCTAGGCTTACCTGTAGGTCAAAGTGGTTTGTAAGGGTTTACAACCACTTTAAGGTGGTAAGTAAACTCACTTGGTGCCTTATCTGCATTAAATCAGCCTCGCTCCCGCGCCGGTCTGGACCCCGGTGAGGCCGGTCGCGGGTCCCGCAGCTTTTATCGCCGCAGGGACACCCCCGATCGTCTCTTACGGGAAGGCTGAACGGGGAGATGCGTAAATAAACAGCATCTCCCCGTTCTGCCTAGCAACTAGTGACGCCGATCTCTGCTCCCTGTGATTGGAGCAGAGATCAGCATTCACTAGATGACAGCCACGCCCCCCACAGTAAAAAACACACCCCTAGGCATACTTAACCCCTACACTGCCACCTAGTGGTTAACCCCTTCCTGCCAGTGTCATTTATACAGGAATCAATGCATTTAAATAGCATTGATTGCTGTATAAATGACAATGGTCCCAAAAATGTGTCAAAAAAGTCCGATGTGTCCGCCATAATGTCGCAGTCACAATAAAAATCGCTGATTGCCACCATTACTAATAAAAAAAAAAATATTAATAAAAATGCTATAAAACTATCCCCTATCTTGTAAACGCTATAACTTCTGCGCAAACCAATCAATAATCGCTTATTGCGATTTTTTTACCAAAAATATGTAGAAGAATACGTATCGGCCTAAACTAAGGAAAAAAAAATGTTTTTTTTTATATATTTTTGGGGGATATTTATTATAGCAAAAAAATAAAAAAGAATGTGTTTTTTTTTTTCAAAACTGTCGCTCTTTTTTGTTTATAGCGCAAAAAATAAAAAATGCAGAGGTGATCAAATACCACCAAAAGAAAGCTCTATTTGTGGGAAAAAAAGGGTGTCAATTTTGTTTGGGAGCCACGTCGCACGACCGTGCAATTGTCAGTTAAAGCGAAAAGTGCCGAATCGCAAAAAGGGGCCTGGTCCTTTGGCTGCAAATTGGTCCGGTCTGAAAGTTGTTAAGGACACCCAAATGTACTCTCTTGCCGGCACCACACACACACACAATCTTGCCTCTTTTCTGGGCAAGGTGAAGCATTCTATCTGCAAGTTTTATATAACATAGGTTTGCGTGCTAATGAGGCAAATGAAAACACATGCACAGTCCATGAAACACACAAAATGCAAGTTCACACAATGTAGAGACAGAACTTCAAAGTGGGTACACCTGTTAAGGATGTCCTTTTACTAGCCTTTTACTAGGAATTGCTATCCCAAAAAAAAACACTCTCTGAGCATACCCAGAAACATCCAAGTGCTGTTCACACACAAAAAGCTGGAAAAAAAATCAAAGTCCCTGAGCATGCCCAGACCAACCCAAATCCATATACACAACAAAAGGCACAGGAAAAAATCAAAGTCACTGAGCATGCCCAGACCAACCCAAATGCAGCTAGCACAAAATAAGCCACCCCCTGTCCACAATTAAGCAGATTAAGCAGATCATCAAGCAAGCTACCAAATTACAGATGGGACAAACACCCCCGGTCCAGGGGGGCAAACAAAGAGCCTAACATGGGCAAAAGTTATACAACAAATAACATTCCAGTCTATGGGAACTGACTGATCTGTATACCCTGAACTGTATACCCTGAGCTGTATACCCTGAGCTGTATACCCTGATCTGTATACCCTTATCTGTGATGCTGAGCTGTATACCCTGAACTGTGAGGCTGAGCTGTATACCCTGATCTGTATACCCTGAGCTGTATACCCTGATCTGTGAGGCTGAGTTGTATACCCTGATCTGAGAGGCTGAGCTGTATACCCTGAGCCATATACCCTGATCTGTGAGGCTGAGCTGTATACCCTGATATGTATACCGTGAGCTGTAAACCCTGATCTGTGAGGCGGAGGGGTATACCCTGAGCCGTATACCCTGATCTGGGAGGATGAGCTGTATACCCTGAGCCATATACCCTGATCTGAGAGGCTAAGCTGTATACCCTGATCTGTATACCCTAATCTGTATACCCTAATCTGTAATGCTGAGCTATATACCCTGATCTATGAGGATGAGCTATATACTCTGTCCTGTGATGCTGGGGCTGTATACTCTGTCCTGTGATTCTGGGGCTGTATACTCTGTCTTGTGATGCTGAGCTGTATACTCTGTCCTGTGATGCTGAGCTGTATGCTCTGTCTTGTGATTCTGGGGCTGTATACTCTGTCCTGTGATGCTGAACTGAATACGCCTGACACTATGGGTGAAAGCAAGTGGAATACAGGGGATGGATTTGTAGTGATGTAGTATAGTTGTGAGTAGATGATTATTATTTAGTTATTATTATAATGTGAGTAATTTCCAGCTGCAACCCGATTCTTCAGAGATGCATTTATTAAAACTTCGGACAGAACAAAGTCCATAAGATACAAAACTGAATGAATGCCAGCTTGAATGTCCACTCAAGTACTGGTCTGAGACTGGGGGGGGGGGGGGGGGTTCTGCTAGGTCAACCAAATGCTTTGCTCTTAACATGAAAAGACCCAACTAATAATTACTGACAATGGCATTTAGAGTCTCTAAAATGTTTACTAGGCCAACATATCACCATTTCCAATGAATACCCCCTCAAGTCTAATTACCATCAATAAATACTTCTTTTATGGTCCTTTATCACCCTTAAGTATGTAAACAATGTACCCTTTGAAATGTTCAATTAGGTTAACAGGCCATACCTCACATACCTAGGTAGACTTGCATAAGATCAACATATTAAAGGGTCATCAGCTGTCCCTTTGATATGTTAAAAATGTATTGGCTTGGACAACTCAACCATTGTCAACTGAATTCTGGCCTGGTCAATATTGTACTGTATGTATACATATATATAATAATATAATATCCTACATAAATTGACCAACATATTACAACAGGAGTGGGTGGATTTTATAAGGAGTGGGGCTTATGAGAATGGGAGGGGTCAAAAAGGAAGGGCCGGTCTGGCGCCCCCCCCATCCTAAAACTTCAATAGCCACCATTGGTTGAGGAACTTTAGTGGCCTAAACAAAGCCCTGATCTTAACCTCCTGACACCCTTGGGATGAATTGGAATGCTGATTCCAAGACAGGTCTTTTTGTACATTAGTACCTTACCTCACAAATGTTTTTTTTTTGTCTGAATGGGCACAAATTTTCACAGACATCCTCCAAAATCTTGAGGAAAGACTTGGTGAGGAGGCTGTTAAATGACCATTAGAATGCAATGTCCAACAAGCTAATATAAGGGCGATGGGAAAGTGTCCACAATATGCTGTACAATAATATGTTAATGATTATAACAGTTGTAATGATTTGGTTTACATTTGTTTATAAACATTATATTACACAATAGCTTGAGTATAATTTACAGTATATTTGTCATATGATTTTTTTCAGCCAACATGGAAACACACTTTAAATTCAGTTGGCTTGGGAACTATTTACTAAAAGGTGCCCCCTAGGTGAGCATTTGCTCTTTCCCTTAAGATTTCCTTTAAACAAGTAGATAAAAATAGGTGACATAAGAAATCTGTTTTAACTCTCATTAAACGCCTTAACATTACAGCTCCTTGATTGGTCCAGAGGGTAATTACTGACTGTATAAAAAAGACGGTGATAGTAAGTATTTCTCATTAATATTACCATACGATGCTTGTGATTGTTTTCTAAAGTTGCAGGTTTTTAGAACAGCATGTAACTAGTAAATGCATTATATGGCCAAAACATAGGTGAGCCCCCCCCCCCATCATATTTAATAAATTGTTGTTTCCACTGAAGGGTACAATTAATGCTATACTATACAAAGACATTTTAGGCACTTTTGAACTAACAGTTTGAGGAAAGTCCTTTGCACAAAGCCAGCTCCATAAAGATATGGTTTAGTGAGCTTGGTGTGGAGGAAATCAAGTGTCCTGCACATAGCCTTGACCTCAACCCTACTGAACATCTCTAGAATGAACTGAAATGTCAACGCCAAACTAGACACCCTCCAAAAACTTGTGGAAAAGCTTTCCCAAAAGAAAGGAGAATTTTAAAGCCGCAAAGTCAGAGGGGTAGGGCAAATCTATATCAATGTCTATAGTTATGGAAAGTGATGTCTAACATGCTCATGTAGGTGTAATGGTTAGGTGTTCACAAACTTAGAGAAGTAAGTATGTAGATCAAGAGCTCTGCATTTTTCTTCAATGGCTCAAGATTCTCCAAATTCTTCTTTGGGTGATTTCTGATTTGTGAAGAAGCAATCAGTCGTGATGGAGGCTTGAGTATCTCAGCTCTTTTTTGAAGGTACAGCTTTACTTTAGATAGGCAGTTTTAGAGCCAGAGTGGCTTTAAATATATATTTTCCACTCCCTATGGAAGAGCTACCCTGCAATCTACCTCATGTGTTATTGTATATCTATAATGTGACTTCTTACAACTTCAACTAAAACATTAAAACCCAACTCCAGGAAATCTAAAAATTCTCCCTTGCAATAGATCTGCCCCAACACTGTAAGAATTAAGGTCAAAGATATGGGCACCAAACAAATTGTAATAAATATGGCACCAATATCCCTGGAAACTATAAGACAATTTTGTTGGAGATATAGGACTTTTATGGTGCACCTTTAAAGTCCTATATCTCCAACAAAATTGACTGGAAGAATTAACTTCATGGTTAGTCTAGGACAATTTTTTTTCTCAATTCGTCCTCAAGTACCCCCAACAGGTCATATTTTCAGGATTTGCAGTGAAGCTGATCAAATCACCTGTGCAAAATAACGGAAAGCCTAAAGACCTGTTGGGGGTACTTAAGGACCGGAGTTGTGAAACATTGGTCTAGGAGACAGGAATAAGTAGTTTTTCTTACATAATCCTCCACTTCCTATTTTCTGGCAGTGCCCTGTCCATTGACATCCTCATGTCCAGCGCAGGGTGTTTTGATGATGTCAGATGACCTTGCCAGAGCATAAGGTATGGTAAGGTAAGATAATGCAGGGTATGGTTTACCAGTACAGAGGAGCTTCCAGGAGTGAAGGATCGGGTAAGTAAATCTGCTTTTCCAAATCCCCTAGACAGAAATGAGCAGTTATCCCTGGCAGTGATGGACTGCGGGTGCAGCTCCACTGCACAGGATAATTTTCAGGTTTTCCTGAGGTTGAACTTTAAAATCCAACATGCTCAACGGAATTTAGCAGATATAAAAGTACATATTTGAAGATTTTAAGTGTAGCCTAATTTGTTTGGAATAGGAGTTTAACATGCCTAAAATCTACTTGTGCTCTATATACCCCATTGCACAATTAGTTACCACATTCTAGACTTCCTATCACTTCCTCGCTACCTGTTCCACCTACCCGGGTGCTGCTCTTTTGGAATACCCTTGAAGTGATTATTCAGAAAGGGACTAGTGGTGCCTGTGCAGTTTTTCTCACTATGTATGCTGAGGTTGTGTGTGTGTGTGTGTGTGTGTGTGTGTGAGGTTTACCTTACATATGGCTCAGGCTACAGATACCACCATGGTGGGAGAAGCTGAGGAACAGTGACATTCTGAATGAAAGCAGAACTAAACTCTTTCTATCAGCGTTACCTATTCGTAAGCCTTATGCTGCTAGCATAAGTAAATAGATAGGAATGTATATTATATTTACTTGTTTTAAACTTTTTTTTACATTTCTTCAGTTGCTTCCTGGTTTCTGGCCAAAGCCAAAATAATGTCATACATTTTAGGCATCTTCAAGGACATTTTTTTTCTGTCATCTGGAGGAGGAGCTTTCTCAGCTAAGTATGCCTTCCTGTCTTCACGACTGAGCTAAAGGCAGATGTTTCCAGACTCTAGTAGTCTCTTGCTGAATGTTGGCAGTCTCTAGTAACTCTTGCAGCTTGCCATCATGCATAGTCTTTTGCAGCATGTTGAAGACTTCTAGTAATCCCTGTCAGCAGTTCACTTCTTTTAGTAGTCTCTTGCAACATATACCCAGCCTCTAGTAGTCACTATCAGTCTTCTGTCTTGTCCTCATGTAGTAGTTCCTTTGAGTATGCTGTCCTCCAGTTTTGGTATCTTTTAGAATGTTGTCCTCCTGTCGTAGTCTCTTTTAGTATCTTGACCTCCTGTATTAATCTCATTTAGTATGTTGCCCTCCTGTTTTAGTCTCTTTTAGTTTATTGTCCTCCTATTTAAGTGTCTTTTAGTATGTTGCCCTTCTGTAGTAGTCACTTAGTATGTTGTCCTCTTGTTGTAGTCTCTTTTAATATGTTGTACTTCTGTAGTAGTCTCTTAGTATGCTGTTTTCCTGTAGTAGTCTCTTTTAGTATGTTGTCCTCCTGTTTAAGTGTTTTTTAGTATGTTGCCCTACTGTTGTAGTATCTTTTAGTATGTCCTCCTGTAGTAGTCTCTCACCATGACTCTATCGAAAGTCACAAATGATGGAATATAAATGGTAATGTGGTTTTAGGTAACATCAATATTCTATGTATTTGTGATTACATAATGTGTATTTAAACCCTAACAATGAACTTCTCTTATTTGTTAAAAATATAGAAATATGCATGTATTGCAGACATGCTCTACATTCTGAATTGTCACCAGAACAGGAAAGGCACACGTTTTGGTGACCTCATTCCTTATTTTGGAGTGATTTCCCCTCAATTCCTGGAAAATCTCCCCAATCGGACACAAATATAAAAAAATAAAAATAAAAAAACTGAATGGACTTATTTGAATTCTGACTTTCAAACTCAGAGTTCTGTTAATTCTTTTTATTATGGCCCCAGGGCTCTTCCATACTCTCCAACTCAATTTAAATAAAAAAATTAAAAAAATAAAGTTTTGTCTAGTTCTACATAATTAAGTCTAGTTTTATTCTAAAGCTCAGCTCTGAAAAACTTTACAATTATCTTTTACAGTGGGACTGTGCTTACTTGTTTAGGTCTTGGGGACACAAAATAGAAGATTTAATCACCTGATCCCCCGCATTACTAATCCTGTCCTCACAGTGTCTTTCCCCTCATGCTCCAGCATTCTAAGGTCCCCCATGCTCCAGCATTCTAAGGTCCGTCTCCCCCATTCTAAGGTCCTTCTTCCCCATGCTCCAGCATTCTAAGGTTCTTCTCCCCTCATGCTTCAGCGGTCTAAGGTCCTTCTCCCCCCATGCTCTAGCATTCTAAGGTCCTCTCCCCCATGCTCCCCCTTCTCCCCCATTCTAAGGTCCTTTACCCCTATGCTCCAGCATTCTACTGTCCTTCTCCCCCATGCTCCAGCATTTTAAGGTCCTACTCCCCCATGCTCCAGCGGGCTAAGGTCCTGATGTCATCATCAAGACCAATGCAGAATCCAAAGCCCTGCATTGGACATGATGATGCCAAGGGACAGTCCTCTGATTCAGTGTTAGGGAGGGTCAGGTAAGTAAAAAACATGGCTCCTCTACCCTAAAATGTAACTCATTTCCTTCCCACTACAAGGCATACGTTTAACGTTTCCTGAAGTTAGGCTTTAAATGGTACCCAGATCTATGTTTTGTTCAGCTTCCTGTAATTCCCCTGAAAAGCAAAAGTCACCCTACTGAGTAAGGTCAACACTGGAAGCTAATTAGGCCTTACAGAACTCAACAGAGCTGTCAGTCTAATGCAGGAAGAGTGCTAACAAAAAGTTAGGGAGACCCTTGAATAAAGCTATATTCCACACGAGTTTCACACGTTTTTACGTTTATTAAAAGTCAGAAGCTACAAAAAGTGTAGCTGCTGACTTTTAATAAACAGACACTCACCTGTCCCATGGCCTGAAGCCTCGCTCCTCTCCCCTACCTTTCGGGGGTTTCGGCATTGCAAGTGTGGGCACCGGCTTTGACAGCTTGCGGCTTCACAGCCGGGTGCACACTGCTCATGTGCAAGTCGCGCTGCGCTCTCTTAGTGGCCAGGCAGTATCCTGGGACCTGTGAAGTGTCCCAGAAGATTGCAGAGAGGGAGGTGAGGAGTCGCCTATGCAGTATGGTGAGGAGACCAGGTAGTGGGAGCTGGGTACCTGTCAAAACTAGGTACCCGCTCCCCCCCCCCCCAAAAAAATGACATGCCAAATGTGGCATGTAAGGGGGTGAGGAGTGCTTAAAGCGGAAGTTCTACTTTTGGGTGGAACTCCACTATAACTGCAGTGGGAAAAAGTGAGGTCAAACATCTGGCTCTGCTGTCTGGAGGGGAACTTCAATTGCAAGTGTTTTTTTTCTTTTATAGAAGGTAAAACAATTTTCACAAATTTGCAAAATTACCTCTTTTGCTATGAGGCTGCACGGTGTAAATTGTGGTCTGCTTTTGGAAAATTAATGAATCTTTTGTAAATGTGTCTAGGTGACTTTGTAAGGAAGAGGGGGTTTAATGCAACAAACAATGACCATGGTTTCGGTGAATTGGACAGAACACACAAAGATTAAGCCACACCCTTTCAGGCCATTATAGTGTAGCCTTGTCCAGTTATCATAACACTGCATTTGTTTGAATAACCCTTGTGCTTTTTTTTTTTTTTTTTAAGGATCTTACCCCTCAATATATTTTATTCGGTATAAGCAATTTTTCCATTTTTGTATAATTATACATGTATGCAATTTTTTTATTACATTCGATTGACTCATGTTAGGAACCGCCTGGAATAAAAATGCAGAATTTGACATTCTCTTCTCCTCTGGTGCTAAGACTGACATTTGGCACAATTTCGGATTTTAATTATGTCTACGGGGTGATATCATTGCTTGGCTTTTTGATGATCATTTTTTCCAACTTGACAATAATATCCACAGTCTATTTAAACCAAAGTTTGCATGAGCCCATGTATGTTTTTATTTCTGCCCTCTGTACCAACGGCCTTTATGGAAGCATCTCATTTTTCCCCAGCCTAATCGTAAACCTGTTTTCTAAGACTCAAATTATTTCCTACGCAGCTTGTATAACGCAAATCTTTTGCATCTATTTTTATGTGTCCTGTGAGATGACCCTGATGACGGTCATGGCATATGACCGTTACATGTGCATATGCAACCCGTTGAACTACTCCACCTTGATGAACTTAACAAAGGCATTTAAGATAATTATTGGCGTGTGGGTTTATTCTTTTATCTCCATCATTGTGCATACAATGCTGACAGTGCGACTCCCTCTATGTGACAATGTCATCCTGAAGATCTATTGTGATAACTGGTCGGTGGTGAGACTCTCCTGCATTGATACCACAGTCAACAACATTTATGGTCTGTTTATTACTGTAAAACTATTGGGGGTGATGCCGTTGCTGGTCATTTTATCTTACGTAAAAATTTTAAAGGTTTGTGCAAAGTCAAAGGTCAATCTTTTGAAAGCAATGCAGACCTGCTCTCCTCAACTGATATCTTTTGCAATTTTTGTTACTGACTGCCTCTTTGAGGTTATACTCTATCGCTTGGGGCCTACACAAGTACCCTATGGACTTAGAGTAGCCATGTTGTTACAGAGCATGGTGGTGCCACCATTTGTAAATCCACTTCTTTATGGAATGAAGATGCAAGCAATAAAAGTAAAAATACTGCACTCTTTTACTTTGAAGAAAAGATAAATGTAAAAACAAATTGATAGCTCTTAAAAACAGAATCACCTGATCCTCCGCATTACTAAACCTATCCTGAACCTAAACTCTAGAAGCTGTGCCCAAAAGAGGCAAACAGAAGGCAAAGGACTAGTCACCAGTTTTGCCTATGGTCTACCTGCAACTGATCACTCCCCATTACTGACTTACCATGACTTGGTGTCAATGTGTCTGCCATCTTGGTAGAGGCAAGGCTAACTCATGTCAGAGACAGTTGTGGATTAAACTCTATGGAGGTCCCTAGGCAAACAAAAGCTTGGGGCCCCCTCACAGGTTTCTGGAGGTTTCTTATGCTCTTGTATTCTAGCAGGATAGCATTGATCTAAGTAGTGTGCATGTTGATGCCTAGATGGAGATGAGAATCAATCACTACTGTACATTACACGTACGTAGGTTGCATCAACATTTTTTATAAACTGACGACTTTTAAGAGACAAACTGTAATGTGAGCCTGATATCTATGGTTTATGCACTTATGTTGTTATTGGGTACATTATATTAATACAGTATTTTCTCTTTCAGTTGATTCATTTATTCTATCTGTTGTAAACAATTTACCTCTTGGCACTGATAGGACTCATAAACGCGGCCTCTTGGCGGGTGGGCCTTAATGCAGAGCAGCCGCATATATGTGGGCCTGTGTAAACAACTTACCATGGGAACGGTAGCAGGCAGGGATCGGTAAGCTCCCGATGCATACTTGCGATCGGGAGCTTTTCCATCATGTGACCCCTGCAACAGCCAATTACAGCAGGCAGATGATCCCAATGCCTGGCCTCTTGGCTTTTAGAACTCTAAAATGGCCAGAAGGCGGTTGGCGCCAAGGGGTTAGAAAAGCTTTTATGCAATTTTCTTTCAAGATCAATTCAATATTATTTTGATCCGCCCTTAAACTGTGTGGGACTGTCAGGAAAGGTTTCACCTGCTGGTGGCAGAGTGGCTCCCAGCCCTTTGGGCTACAGTTCCGGTGTCCACCAGTGGGTGGATCTTGTCAGTTAGGAGCTGACATCATCTCCTGCAATCAGGCATCACCTGATACCGATTGCAGGAGGTCTATTTAAACATGGTGATTACTTGCATACCTTTCCTTGGTATGTTATCCTTGTGCCCTGACCTGTGTTTGCTGAATCCTGTGTTCCTGTATCCTGAACCCCATATCCTGTGTTCCCAAACCCTGCATCCATTCCTGGACCCCTGCCTTGCAGCCTGATTACGTCCACCTGCTCTCTCTGTCTCCTGTTACCCTCTCCCGGTCCTGTCTTGCTTCCAGCTCTACCTGCTTGATCTCCGTGTATGACCCTGGGTTGCTACGGTTATGTTTGTATTACACATCTGTAAATAAATTTAGTTTTCGGATTCATTTGTTGTGTGTCACTGTGGTTGGATGCTGGTTTGTTTGCTGTTTGCCAAATAACTGCCAGCCAGTTTGATGAAAGCAAACAGTTCATTTATTTTAATCACAGCTAAACAAAACGACAACTTACTTCAGCCAAAGTAAATAAACAGTCCAAATGGTGATATCGGTAATTAACCACTTTAAGACCAGCCTCGTTTTGGATTTTAGGTGTTTACATGTTTAAAACAGTTTTTTTTGCTAGAAAAAAACTTAGAACCCCCAAACATTATATATTGTTTTTTTTCTAACACCCTAGAGAATAAAATGGCGGTCGTTGCAATACTTTTTTTCACACCGTATTTGTGCAGCGGTCTTGCAAGCGCACTTTTTTTGGAAAAAAATCACTTATTTGAATAAAAAAATAAGACAACAGTAAAGTTAGTCCAATTTTTTTATATATTGTGAAAGATAATGTTACGCCGAGTAAATTGATACCTAACATGTCACACTTCAAAATTGCGCCCGCTCGTGGAATGGCATCAAACTTTTACCCTCAAAAATCTCCATAGGCGACGTTTAAAAAATTCTACAGCTTGCATATTTTGCGTTACAGAGGAGTTCTATGGCTATAATTATTGCTCTCGCTCTACCGATCGCGGCGATACCTCACATGTGTGGTTTGACCACCGTTTTCATATGCGGGCGCTACTCACGTATGCGTTCGTTTCTGCGCACGAGCTCGTCGGGACGGGGCGCTTTAAAAAAAAAATTTTTTGTTTTTCTTATTTATTTTTCTTGATTTTATTTATTTTTACACAGTTTTTTTTAAAAAAAATTAATTGGCTCACTTTTATTCCTATTACAAGGAATGTAAACATTCCTTGTAATAGAAAAAAGCATGACAGGTCCTCTTAAATATGAGATCCGGGGTCAAAAAGTCCTCAGATCTCATATTTGGACTTCAATGGAAAAAAAAAAAAAAAAATGTAATTTAAAAAAAATGACATTTGAAAATTCCTCTTTAAGAGGTATGGGCGGAAGTGACGTTTTTGATGTCGCTTCCGCCCTCCTATGGTATAGAGATGAGTGGCGGCCATCTTACCATCACTCATCTCTATGCCGAGCAGGAGAAAGGACCCGATCGCCTCCGCCGCTGCCGGCGGTTCCGGTAAGCGGCGGAAGGCGCGGGAGAGCGGCGGGAGGGGGGGGCACCTCTCCCGCCGCCGATAACGGTGATCTCGCGGCGAATCCGCCGCGATGATCACCATTATCGGAATGCCGACCGGCGCCTGAAGAGATGGATATCTCGGTTGTGGCAGCAGCTGCTGCCGTTACCGAGATATCCCTCTTCCAAATTAAGGCGTACATCGTCGTGCGCCGGTCGGAAAGTGGTTAAACAGTAGGCTCACCGCAAGTCTTCAGTCCCATACAAGGGTTAGGCTCTTCCAAAGTAAGGGGGCAAGGCAGGCCACACAGGGGGGTTAGCAGCCCGTGTCTGAGTTTGTTTGAGAGCTGCACAGCTTGTGAGCCTCTCTCTCTCTCTTCCACTCACTTCCTTGACAAAGATGTTGATTTCCACTCTGCTGCCTTTCAAGCCTCGCTCACCTGGGACTTAATACCTTCGGGGCGAAAGTCCTGGTAGTCAGGGTTTGAAGGCTCTTCCCTCCCAAGTCTCTTTGAACTTTTCAAATCCGGTTCCCTAATATAAAATTAGCAATCCAGAGAGTCATGGAAGTCAGTCCTCTCCAGCCAAACTTTACCCGGGACACCTCACCCTGCATGGGTGAGAACCCCTGAGTACCACAAAAGCTCTGAAACTGTCCCTCTTAAAGGGACCACAACTCAAATATCGGGGGGATGTACCTGACATTCCTGGTGTCCTGTACATATAGTATCAATGGGAAGAAGATGCCCTTTTTGGTGTTATTTGTATTAGGAAAGCCCCAAAATTTTATGCATAGAAGTCACTTCTAAATTGGAGGCCTCACTATTGGAACTATGCAGGCACCGTTGGGTAGAAGATCCTATTATGACAGTGGCAGTAGCTGGAACACTTTGTGCTCTTGAATTAGGCACTCATTGTCACTCTGCATACAAGAGAATCAGTGTGCAATGAGAAAGCCTGACAGTTCCATGTCTCTGAACTGGTGTGGGCTTGAAAGCACAGCGAGAAGTTTAGGTACCCCAAACTGATGCCCTTTCTATGTTGTGCTATGTGCTGAATTCCCTACAAAGCTGAACACTGCTCTTTGCAGTACATTCAAATCAATGGGAATTGTTATAGAAGAGTTTGCAGAGTTGTATCAACTTAAATGAACAGGCACAATTTTCCTTTTGTAGATAATACCTCAGTGTTAAGCCCCATACACACGGTCGGATTTTCGCATGGATTCTGTCCGATCGGACAATGTTGTCGAAAAATCCGACCGTGTGTATGCACCATCGGACAGTGTACGTCGGATTGTCCGACGGACAAAGTCCTATCTCCTGCTGGACAGATTTTTTGACAACAAGGTCCGATCACACCAAATCCGATCGTGTGTATGGTAGTCCGACGGACAAAGTGCTACGCATGCTCAGATCACATTACAAGACCAAAGCTATTGGCTACTAGCCTCTACGTAGTCCCGTCGTAGGCAACAAACGTTACCACGTTCAGAATGATCGGATTTTCCGACAACTTTGTCCGACCGTGTGTACGCAAAACCAACATCGGACAAAGTACGACGGACATGATCCGACGGACCTGGTCCTCGGATAATCCGCGCGTGTGTGTAGTATATTATATCTAATATATATATATATATATGTATACATATATATATATATTATATATATATATACATATTTATATATATATGTAGTGTTTTTTATGTAGTTCGTATAGACATTCTATTTAGGCATTCTAAGACAAATTCATTATGCAAGAATATAGATTGGGGATTCAAGTCTATTCTACACCTCAAAAGGGTGTCCAGGTGTCATCTCTTAATCTAATCAGTAGTCGCACACATCAAAGACAATGTTATCTGTTACCCTTTGATGTGTAAATCTTATGCAAGTTGTGTGTGTGAGGAATAGCCTTTTCACCTGGTATTTACTGATGGTAATTAGAATTGAGGGGGGTATTCATGGTAAACATTTAGTTGACCCCCCCCCCAGTGTCAGATCAGTATATGAGAAGACAGGCAGGTTGTCAGCTAGGCTAGAGAGAAAGACGGGTCTAGGAGAAGATATTCTTTGTCATGTACTCTGGTGGATTTTGTCGTCTGTAAGAATGTTCTGTTTTGGAAGTCAATAAAATCTCTCTCTGGGAGAATCGGGTTTTGCTGCGGACAATACTTTTAATAACTATATCCCATCTACGAGGAAGGAACGATTATAGATTAGATCACTACATTGGTGCCGTGACCCGGTATATGTAGTATATTATATCTAATATATATATATATATATGTATACATATATATATATATTATATATATATATACATATTTATATATATATGTAGTGTTTTTTATGTAGTTCGTATAGACATTCTATTTAGGCATTCTAAGACAAATTCATTATGCAAGAATATAGATTGGGGATTCAAGTCTATTCTACACCTCAAAAGGGTGTCCAGGTGTCATCTCTTAATCTAATCAGTAGTCGCACACATCAAAGACAATGTTATCTGTTACCCTTTGATGTGTAAATCTTATGCAAGTTGTGTGTGTGAGGAATAGCCTTTTCACCTGGTATTTACTGATGGTAATTAGAATTGAGGGGGGTATTCATGGTAAACATTTAGTTGACCCCCCCCCCCAGTGTCAGATCAGTATATGAGAAGACAGGCAGGTTGTCAGCTAGGCTAGAGAGAAAGACGGGTCTAGGAGAAGATATTCTTTGTCATGTACTCTGGTGGATTTTGTCGTCTGTAAGAATGTTCTGTTTTGGAAGTCAATAAAATCTCTCTCTGGGAGAATCGGGTTTTGCTGCGGAGACAATACTTTTAATAACTATATTCCATCTACGAGGAAGGAACGACGATTAAGATTAGATCACTACATTGGTGCCGTTCAAGCGACCAGAAGAGCATTTTCAGGACTTTGTATTAGAAATCGTGGTGATAACAATCCGTGAGTTGGACAGAAGTCTGATGGAGACCCAAGACCTGTGCTGTGACTCTAACGTCTGGTTGTGACATAAGAGAGTCTGATCTACAAAATCAAACAAGTTTGGAACCCCAGAATTATTCTCTGGAGACTGGAAACGAAGAAAAAGGACTGCATCGTGTACCAGAAGACGTGAGCTGGAAGCTGAAGGAGTAATTAATGCGGTGAGTAAAATATTTCTCTCTTTTTAAATTATTAATAATATAGTAAAAATGCTTACTCAGTGTGAAGCTAGTGTCAGTTCTGATAAAGTTAACAGATGGGTGTTAAAATGTATTAAGCGTCATGGCGGTCCTTATGAAGTGCCAGAAAAATATAAGCAGACATGGACTATGATGAATGAATTTTTAGAAAAAACTGTTTTTGAGAGCAAAATTTCAGAAAGTAAAAGAAAAGGTTGTATTGTACAGGGCTTGTTATCTTGCTGTTTAACAATGGAAAGTTCTTTGAAAGATAAGGTTGAGGAAATTACCCAGTTACAGAGTGCAGTTGATAATAGCAACAAGGTTTGTCAGAGGTTACAAAACCAATCAGAATCTGAGACTGTAAATTTAAAATTGCATGCAGTCACCATTGGGGAAGCTCTGCTTGAGAAGTCTAAACGTTGTAATGAATTATCAGAGGAAAATGAGAGATTGAAATTAAGAATTATGGAATTAGAGAAGAGATCTCAGGAATGCAGATATGCATCGAATCGTGGATTCAGCAATCTGCAGCAAAATGCAAATACAAACATTCTATCAAATGAAACAGAACCTCATATTAAATCTGATAATTCATTGCCAGCCGCACCCACTGTGACCACCACAGTTTATAACAATAATAATAATGCAGGTGAAGTTCAGCTTGTAATGAAGCCTTTGAAACCAAAAGAATTAGATGCAATTCTTAAAGAAATAGGAATGATTCCCTGCCATGATTTAAACAGATTTTTAAAATGGTTTTGTGACTTGCAGAATGTCAGAGATATGTACAATCTCAACCCATCTGATTTAGACAGAGTTATGCAACATTCTATAGGAAATAGTCTTTGGGTGAGAATTAAGCAGATCTGTACTCAACCAATGAGGACAAGGGACATATTGATGGAATTGTTATGTGTTTTGTATGGTGTACGTTCTGATGTTACTGTTCATGGGAAGATCAAACAAATGAAAAGCGAATCTCCCTACGAACTGTCAGGAAGGATAAAATCTATTATGGAAATATTGGTCAGTAATAATCTTGCATTTGAGCATGGTGGCTTGTTACATATGAGTATATTTCTACATGCTTTAAATGAAGAGATCAGACAAAATATTTTACTAGTTACCCCAAATCCTCATGATTTAAAAGACGTATTGTTGAAAGCAGACAATTTATGGAGAAAGTCAAATGAGCAAGCTGTCAAGATTGATTTAGCCACATTGTTTAGGACAAATACTGAACATAAAGATCAAAAGATAATGTCTTATGATAACAATCAAAGAGGAGACACCAGGTCAAATATAGGTGATATTAATATGAAAAGCAGAGCTGACCAAAATCATAATAAAACGGTATCTAAGGCTTGGATACCATTTTCTCAGTTAAAACAGAAATATGACCACTTGAAGATTGAGTACGATAAAATGAAAATGGAACATAACACATTGCTGGGACAGCTAAACAGATTACATTATCCAGATCTGTTTTTGAATACAAATGACATTTCGCTAGCAGTGGGGGTGGTTTAGTTTCAACCTGTGGATGTGTAAATAGTCCTTTGTTTTGACTTCAAACAGTGTTTAAGGACCTTGCTAATTAGTTTTGTTGGAGAGTTTTTTGTCTTTCAGATATTGAAGATACTGCATCCGCATAGCATGTGAACTGCAAGCTGAAATTTCTGGCTAGTGGGGGAGAAACACTGAATAAACAATATCATGGACTCTCTCAATATTCATCAAGCAATTGACCTTTTTTTTTTTACTTTTTGACTTGGACAATGGACTTTTCCCTATATTTTTTTTTTTTTTTATTTTTCACCCTTTCCCATTTTTATTCATCAAGCCCTATTTTTTATTTTTATTTTTCACCCTTTTCCATTTTTATTTTTATTTTTTTATTTTTTTATTTTATTATGTTTTATTTCTTGAACTTTATCTTAAACCCAGAGCGAAACATTTAAACCGAAAATAATTTTTCATGTTACATTACATGTTGCATATTACATATTGCATATTGATCAATATATTTGATATCTAAGGTGAGATGCTGCACAATGGCTTGGCATAGCATAAATTATAGTATGTTGGGTGGTTTTCCTAAATTTATAAGAGGGGTGAGTGAAGTTCATCACTCCAGTCATGATTTGAAACTTTGTTGAATCAGTCATTAATATTATTGACATATGGATGAAAAAAAGACCTAACTTTACTGGCAAGATTTTCCACTGCTGCTTTGTCTGGATAGAAGATCTGATAAACGCTGATGTCAAGCTGATTCTATCTGAAAGTGGGGGATTATATATGGATTATATGGATATATGAATTATAGATTGGTATATAGATTGGTATACCATTCAGGTGGAATTATGGACTGAATGATTCAAGCAACTGCTCTATTAAGGATGGAAATGAGGAGTCGGCCTACAGCAAATTACAAAGTACAGCAATAGCAGTTTTTTTCAGCCTTTTGAACTTGAAAGTGAATGCTGGTACATGGATGGTTCTTCTTACTATAAAGATGGAAGTAGAATTTCGGGATTTGCTGGTGTTTGTGCAAAAGCATCTTTAAGAAAATGAAAACCTTGAGCCTGGAGAGGAATCCTGGAGTTATGTGGATCGGAGCTCCCAGCACACCAAGTCTACTTTCAATGAGAGTTATGATGAAGTTGAAAATTGAAGAATGAACTGCGACATCCGCTCGTTTTTGTGCAATATTCAAGATCTTGATGTGATATAATAAGGATGTTTACCGAATCCTTTTCCAGTCATGGTCTAAAGCTATATTATCTAATGACTGTTTCATGGGGATATTTTAGAGGCTGGTGAAGAGAGATGTAACCAGTTTCAACTTTATATTTCATATGAGCCATTGTGAAGCATCCAATACCTCAAGTCGGTAATGCTATGTTTGTTGCTTGATTTATGGGTCAGTTCTAGTAGTTAGAACGACCCAAGTGGGGGTATATGTAGTATATTATATCTAATATATATATATATATATGTATACATATATATATATATTATATATATACATATTTATATATATATGTAGTGTTTTTTATGTAGTTCGTATAGACATTCTATTTAGGCATTCTAAGACAAATTCATTATGCAAGAATATAGATTGGGGATTCAAGTCTATTCTACACCTCAAAAGGGTGTCCAGGTGTCATCTCTTAATCTAATCAGTAGTCGCACACATCAAAGACAATGTTATCTGTTACCCTTTGATGTGTAAATCTTATGCAAGTTGTGTGTGTGAGGAATAGCCTTTTCACCTGGTATTTACTGATGGTAATTAGAATTGAGGGGGGTATTCATGGTAAACATTTAGTTGACCCCCCCCCCCCAGTGTCAGATCAGTATATGAGAAGACAGGCAGGTTGTCAGCTAGGCTAGAGAGAAAGACGGGTCTAGGAGAAGAAATTCCTTGTCATGTACTCTGCTGGATTTTGTCATCTGTAATAATGTTCTGTTTTGGAAGTCAATAAAATCTCTCTCTGGGAGAATCGGGTTTTGCTGCGGACAATACTTTTAATAACTATATTCCATCTACGAGGAAGGAACGATTATAGATTAGATCACTACAGTGTGTATGGGGCTTTAGTTTCCCAACTGAAGCCCATTGAACTTCTACTTATGGTGGAATGCCATGGTGATCAAATGCCATTGGTAATCTCCCCAAAGATCTTCCCTCTGCTCTTCAAGTCCCTGGATACCCAGACATGCTCTTCAAGTCCCCAGGCACAACTTCTACTCCAGCAAGGAAAAAAGGGGAGCAGCACAGTTGTCACCAAATCTCACTCCAAATCTGATGGGGATTGCAGTCAGAGGCAACAATGCTTTAGATAATCTTAAATTGTAGATATAAAGCTATTGGCCTCAAGGCACAAGAAGCACACTGCTGTTTTTCATGAGAAATTGAGACTTTAAAAATAAACTGTCACCTTCCTTTTTACGGTAATGTAGTGCTACTCCTGTAGGAGCCATAGGCTTCTGTCCAGGTCTCCCTACAATCTTCGCCCCGCAGCCAGGCACACAGGCTCATTCACACTTTTCTCCAATGACCAGTCTTGCGGTGTTGTTTCTATTTTTATTTTTGGAGAACTTGGATAGGGTTGAGGGAACTAGGTGGAATACTCCAAAAACAAGAACTATATACAATTGAGGACTTAGGTATTCTTCTAGACAAGCTATATGAAAGTCTGTCCTTGTAGCAAACAGTAGACTTCAGTCCCTGTAAGTAGAAGATTACTGGCTAAAACTCTTCAGGACACCAGTGTCTCTTTAAGTAGACCCACAGCTAACTTTCTCTAGCACCAGAGGGGTAGCAAAAGCACAAAGGTCCACCAGATCTCTCAAAGCTTTTGTACTCACACAAGGCCCTAGGAACAGCTGGTTGCCTCATTCCAACTTTCAAGTGAAAACTTACTCTGGTAAAACCAAACTAGATCTTCTGCAGACAGCCCCCCTCAGTAAGCTCCCTTTAGCTCCAGGGTCTTAGCATCCAGGCCCTCAGGTCACCAACAGCAGATATAGCAGCACTGCCTGGGAGGGTAGCCTGCCCTCCAGGCTGGCTGATTCCTGTCCAGGAACCAACCTTAAACTCAATGTGCTCACAGAATATATACAGTCTGCCAGTATGCCATCAAAACCTGCCTCTCTGGGATAGGCTAGAGCTGTATCAAACACAGCCACATTGACTACAGTGTGGCAACTAAATGTACCTATCAAAACACAAACACAATCTACAAACCTAACTAGGAGAGTGCTACAGTTACATTCAAAAGAGTACATTCAGTAGGCGGCTTTGACCCTTGGCAAGGGCCTCCTGAATGATGGGGCAGATGTAGCATATGTAGCACTACCCCAGTAGAGGTTGCAGATGACACTCCTACACAGCCAGGCAAGTAACATTTTCAGCCTTCCTACAGACATTTTTTATGGTTTATTATGGGTAATAACTTGGTTGGGGAATAGGAATTAGGGGATGCCCAACTTGATAGCAACAAAACCAGGGACAACTTCCGCCTTATGTAAAACTCTAATTGATTCTTCCCCTTCTCTTTGCAGCACCATGATTGTTTCCACTCCTGACTGCCTGACAGTCTAAGTGAAAAGTTGCAACAGTCTCCTATGGACCAGGAACTCACAGTCCCTTTAGAAAGTAGCAAAAAGTATTGTAAACTGCATCCTGGAGTACCTCCAACTCCCTTGTAGACATTGATCCCAGCTCTACCATCAGCAGGAAATGCCAACCCACCTAGCTGCTTCTTCTCCAGTCTACCCGACTGACTCTGGTGATCTCCCAGGGAAGGGTTAAATAAGATTTAAGATAACCTTGGAATCTCCTGTGGCTTGCCTTTCCCAGGGAGGACACAAACATGGGGTGACTGCACTACCCACTGCCTGTATTCAGCACTGCTGGCTTTTGTCTGTGTGCTAGACAGCTTTGCCTAAAACCACCACCAGACACAAACTGGGGTCTGCTGGGGTCCTTTCTGACAGCACTTTAACCTCTTCCTGTGTGTCTGCCCACTACCATTCTCCTTCAGAGCTGCTGTGTGATGACCACTCTTCCCATTCAGTATCTATGAGCCCAAACTCTGCCTGCAGTCTGGGTGACCCCCAGTCTATATCCTTACTAGGGATGAGCCGAACACCCCCCAGTTCGGTTAGCAGCAGGCAAACATGCAAAAAATTAGTTCGAACACGCAAACACCAGACCGTGTGTATGCACCATCGGACAGTCGGATTGTCCGACGGACAAAGTCTTATCTCCTGCTGGAAGAACGTGAAAAATCAAAAGTGCTAATTTTAAAGGCTTATCTGCAAGTTATTGTCATAAAAAGTGTTTGGGGACCCCGGGTCCTGCCCCAGGGGACATGTATCAATGCAAAAAAAAACATTTTAAAAACTGCAGTTTTTTCAGGAGCAGTGATTTTAAAAATGCTTAAAATGAAACAATAAAAAGGAAATATTCCTTTAATTATCGTGCCTGGGGGGTGTCTATAGTAAGCCTGTAAAGTGGGACAGTTTTCCCGTGTTTAGAACAATAGCACAGCAAAATTACATTTCTAACGGAAAAAAAGTAATTTAAAACTGCTTGCGGCTGTAATGTATTGTCGGGTCTCGGCAAGATAGATAAAAATCATTGAGAAAAACGGAGGAGGAGGAGGCACAACTCCAACGAGGCAGGATGTCTTCTAGGGGGCAGCTTAAGGGCAGCCACCCTACTGCATCACACCGCAGAGCTCTGCAGGTGCAGGGCGCTGCTGACTCCCTGCTGATCTTGAAAAGTTCCTTGGTGAGGGGCCTTTTTTGACAGCATTGCTGTTTGCAACATATGTCTGAAGCGGATCAAGTGTGGCCAGAACACCATGCAGTCTGTTTCCCATATACTATATATATTTTATATTTTAGATTTAATATCTCTCAGATATGATTTGAGTTAAATGAGAGTTCTTTGACCATGAGTGAAAGCTTTAACACAATAACAACATTTATTGGTGAGTAGTTGAAAGTCTATCTAATACACAACCATCTATCTATAGTCTACACCAAGTACCAAGAACATACATTCAGTGTTGCTGGAGGGTTTGTAATGGATCATAGAGTGCACCTGTCCACAGAGTCCGTTGATAGGCTCACATTCAAAAAAATGAATCAGTCTTGGATCAGCAGCTATCAAGCACCTGATACTGATGTAACTGATTGAATTTTATATAGATGTGGGATCCCTTGAAGACTGACTATCCTATTCCTCCTCAATCTTGATGATGCTAGCTTCCAACAATATTTTTGGTTTAGGGCACCACCACAA
The DNA here is from genome assembly GCA_028564925.1 of Lithobates sylvaticus. Classification (NCBI taxonomy): domain Eukaryota; kingdom Metazoa; phylum Chordata; class Amphibia; order Anura; family Ranidae; genus Lithobates; species Lithobates sylvaticus. The sequence goes on along the minus strand of CM053036.1, from coordinate 210,694,887 downwards.
CTGCCTAAGGCCCAAATATTCTATCCCTGGTTAACAGGAGCATGCCATTACAATTTTTGATCTAATATTTCACAGCAGGGCCCGTTCCTGCGCCCAACAAGAGTATCTGTGAGGGGTTACAGTGTTGTGGCACCACCACCACCAAAGGCCCAATTTTTCTGCCCCAGCAGCAGGAAAAAAAGTACAAGCATGCCCCATGGCCACCTGCAGAGGATGCAACATGTCCATGACCAGCACTGTTGACTGTAGACATAGAGCCTGCTTGCCCTCTTTTAGTGGCCTGTGAGCGTCTGCCTCTCCTTGGTGGCCTTCCGGACATGATGGGGATTTTGTTTTGCAACACCACACTACACTGTATTGTGCACTGTGTACACCACTAGAAAAGTAGTATCAACTGTACTACAGCTGCACTGTATTGTGTACTGTGTACACTACCAGAAAAGTAGTAGCAACTGCACTACGGCTGCACTGTATTGTGTACACCACCAGAAGTGTATTAGCAGCTGCACTATGGCTGCACTGTATTGTGTACTGTGTACACCACCAGAAGTGTAGTAGCAACTACACTACGGCTGCACTGTATTGTGTACTGTGTACACCACCAGAAAAGTAGTAGCAACTGCACTACGGCTGCACTGTATTATGTACTGTATACACCACCAGAAAGGTAGTAGCAACTGTACTACAGCTGCACTGTATTGTGTACTGTGTACACCACCAGAAAAGTAGTAGTAACTGCACTACGGCTGCACTGTATTATGTACTGTATACACCACCAGAAAGGTAGTAGCAACTGCACTATGGCTGCACTGTATTATGTACTGTGTACACCACCAGAAAAGTAGTAGCAACTACACTATGGCTGCACTGCACTGTGCACTGTGTACACCACCAGAAAAGTAGTAGAAACAGTACACCACAGAATGCACTGTAGATATAGTCTACACTGAATGCTGCAGAGTATATATATATATATATATATATATATATATATATATACAGTCAGGTCCATAAATATTATATAATATATAAATATTGGGACATCGATACACCACCACAATGGATTTGAAATGAAACAAACAAGATGTGCTTTAACTGCAGACTTTCAGCTTTAATTTGAGGGTATTTACATCCAAGGGTATATTACAACAGTTTGTATATGTGCCTCCCACTTTTTAAGGGACCAAAAGTAAAGGGACATTAACAATCATTCATCAAACTTTAACTTTTTAATATTTGGTTGCAAATCCTTTGCAGTCAATTACAGCCTGAAGTCTGGAACGAATAGACATCACCAGACGCCGGGTTTCATCCCTGGTGATGCTCTGCCAGGCCTCTACTGCAACTGTCTTCAGTTCCTGCTTGTTCTTGGGGCATTTTCCCTTCCGTTTTGTCTTCAGCAAGTGAAATGCATGCTCAATCGGATTCAGGTCGGGTGATTGACTTGGCCATTGCATAACATTCCACTTATTTCACTTAAAAAACTCTTTGGTTGCTTTCGCAGTATGCTTCAGGTCATTGTCCATCTGCACTGTGAAGCGCCGTCCAATGAGTTCTGAAGCATTTTGCTGAATATGAGCAGGTAATATTGCCCAAAATACTTCAGAATTCATCTTCCTGCTTTTGTCAGCAGTCACATCATCAATAAATACAAGAGACCCAGTTCCATTGGCAGCCATACATGCCCACGCCATGACACTACCAACACCATGCTTCACTGATGAGGTGGTATGCTTTGGATCATGAGTAGTTCATTTGCTTCTCCATACTCTTCTCTTCCCATCACTCTGGTACAAGTTCATCTTGGTCTCATCTGTCCATTGGATGTTGTTCCAGAACTGTGAAGGCTTTTTTAGATGTTGTTTGGCAAACTCTAATCTGGCCTTCCTGTTTTTGAGGCTCACCAATGGTTTACATCTTGTGGTGAACCCTCTGTATTCACTATAGTGAAACTGTACCTAAGTGTCAATCTATTATTTAGTACAACTCACTGGGTGTAGTACTTTAACTACTCAAACCATAGACATACCACATCCCTGCATGCCAAGGGCCCCAACTTAGCCGGCAGAAAAATTACATTAAGGACTATAGCCAAATTATTTTGTTCTGAAGGCAGATTTGTGTTCGACCTTAATCCAAATCCTCAGGCCTAAACTTTGCCCTTTTGTCAGGAAAGCTCTCAAGTTACCTAGCCTAAACCCTCTTGATACTTATTGTCACTTGTCACAGTTCATCTCACAAGGAGAGCTACAGTTACACTGTTGGAGCCACAGTATATGCTGGAGTTTAAAATCACTGCAAGGAACCCTGGGAATCTAATTGTGTATTCATTATTAAGCTCTATGTTTATTGACTTTAACTTGCAAATATATCCCCTGCTGTTTTCTATAGAGCTGTATGTCCAGTCCTTCTGTGCTCATTAAACCTTAACCATTTGACCAGGGCATTTTTTGCTATTCAGCACAGCTCTACTTTAATTTTTAATTGCACGGTTATGCAGCACTGTACGCAAACAACATTTTTATAAAAAAAAATTCACACAGCTTTTTTAGGTGCTATTTGATTACCACTAGGATTTTCATTTTTTTAGGAAAAAGGGCCAAAAATGTATTAAAAATATCCAATAAAACCAATTTTCGTAATAAATCTAAGCCAAAATTTATTCTGCTAAAAGTCTTTGTGTGAAAGTTATAGCATCTACAAACTATGGTATATATTAGGGTTGTCCTGATACCATTTTTTTAAGACCGAGTACAAGTACCAATACTTTTTTTTAAGTACTTGCCGATACCGATTACCGATACTTTTTTTAATGTCAAGTGACAGTTTTCAAAGCACAATACAGACTAACGATATCTTCTTTATAATTATGAAGAACTGATGGCTGGCACTTATGGGCACTGATAGGTGGCACCGATATGTGGCACTGATAGGTAGCACTGACTAATGGGCACTGATTTGCAGCACTGATAGGTGGAACTGACTGATGAACACTCATATGCAGCAATGATGGCTGGCACTTACTGATGGGCACTGATGGCTGGCACTTATAGGTGGCACTTATGGGTACTGATAGGTGGCACTGGTATGTGGCACTGACTGCTGGCACTTATATGCGGCACTGATGGCTGGCACTTATGGGTGGCACTTATGGGCACTGATAGGTGGCACTGGTATGTGGCACTGACTGCTGGCACTTATATGCAGCACTGATGGTTGGCATTTATGGGTGGCACTTATGGGCACTGATAGGTGGCACTGGTATGTGGCACTGATTTGCAGCACTGATAGGTGGCACTGACTGCTGGCACTTACTGATGGGCACTGATATGCGGCACTGATGGCTGGCACTTATGGGCAATGGGCACTGATAGGTGGCACTTATGGGCACTAATATATGGCATGATGATCATGATACAATGATACAATAAAAAAAGTGATGACAAGAGCCCATCTTGATACACCCTGCATTCAGCCTCAGTAAGCCTAGTCAGAATGCAGCAGCGGACATCTTGTTACACCCAGCCCATATAGTTAGTGAACTATATGGGCTGGGTGTAACAAGATGTCTGCTGCTGCCTTGTGACTGCAGGCTACTGAGGCCGAGTTCAGGGTGTACCAAGATGGGCGTTGCCGTGCACAGCATCTGACGGAGACTCGGGCCGTCACTTCCGTTTACGATTCTGACGGCCCAGTCACCGATGTACACAGCTGCACCCACCTGTGAGTGACCCACACCCCTGCCAGGCTTAAACAGGCTGCAAGGCTTACCTTTGAAGCTCCGCTGCACTCTGACTGTGCCGCGCTCCGCTCCACCTTCTCCCACCCACTTCGCCCACCCACTGACTTCTGGTATCAGGTAAAGCATCGGAAGCATTTGCCCGAGTACAAGTACTCGGTATCGGTGCCGATACGTATCGGTGCAACCCTAGTATATATATTTGAAAATTTATAAATTCTGATGTACTGGGGGGCGTGGCCTGACCTCGGTGAAGAATGGCAGCATAATCTAAGAGCTCCCGCCGACGGAGAGATTCACCTGCCTAAAACAGAGGATTTTCACTGACCATCCACCCTAAAAATCATGGGAACCTCTTCTCGCGGATCATCTGCCTCACAATCCAGGTCTCCCAGGGAAACTACTGGGCGATTAAGCCAAAACATACCGGAGATGTTCAGGACATAGGCCGGCAACATGGTGTTGTCACGAGGCTCCTCACAAGCCACAGGCCTGACGCAAGGATCCATCCCGCGGACCACACCAGCAAACAACGGGATTATACTTACACCGCAACAACAACCTAGCCTCCACGACCTTCGCTCGTTGGCGGCAGACATCAAGGATACCCTCACAGCGGCCCTCACAGCAGTGGTCTCGGACCTCCAAGTAGACATTCAGACGATCGCAGGGAAAGTCCAGGAGGTGGAAAAAGTTACAACGACCCACTCCTCAGTGCTCCGCCGTTCCTGCCAAGTCATAGACACCCACACCATGCAACTGAGGGATCTCAACCACCACATTGAGGACTTGGATAACCGCGGAAGGCGTCACAACCTCCGCATAAGAGGATTGCCGGAATCGATCGATGCGGAGCACTTGCAGCTTGAAGTGACCACCCTCTTTAACAATTTATTGAGCAGACCATCCACTACCCCAATAGGCACGGAGCATATACACCACAATCTACGCCCCAGGGGGAAAGATTCTGATCCCCCTCGAGACGTGGTCTGCTGTATAATTGACTACCAGCTGAAGGAGGAAATTCTTTGCAGAGCACGCTCTTCTAACCCACTGACTCACAACCATGCGGACATTCGTCTCTTCCAGGACCTGTCAAATATCACCTTACAACGTCGCAGAGAACTACGCCCCATCCTGGAAGTCCTGCGTGCAAAGGAGATACCGTACAGACGGAAGTTCCCCTTTGGCCTCTCAGCCTCTGCCCTTGGCCGGTCTGCACTCCTCATAGTGCCTGAAGATCTATGCCACTTCTGTGACACCCTGGAGATACCGTATACTGATGTTCCCGAATGGTATGCAGAATTCAGGCCCTCTACTACCAGAAGAGCTACCCCGGGAGATGACTTCATGGAGACACAGAATTCCCGCCCCAGAAGACAGCGCTCCCCATCCATCCCGCGGGCTTAATTCCCAGCGTCCGGCCGGACACATGGAGCCAGCCCTACTAAAGCACCGCATTCCAGGAGAGCACGCCGAGACCATTGAAGCTACAGAAACACCCGATTGATCAGATAAGTCGATCTTCATCCCCCCCCTGATCTCCCCACAGCCCCCGGTAAAGACTGTCCTGCATGCCCTTCAGTGCTCAGTTAAGCCGCGCTGGAACCACCGTACCAGTTACTGAATGAGCCCTCAGCTCCAGGGTCATCTCTCATACACCGAACTTCAGACTCAGCGTTCGGTTAACTCTTCTTTTTTTTTTTTTTTTGCCCGCTTTTATTTTATTTTATTATACCTAGTCCTTCTCTTTTCTTCCTTCTGTTTCGCTTTGGTCCATGCCACCCTAGCTACCCATGCAGTAACCTGCTCCAGGCGCTCTAGTCCTCACCTGCACAAGGGATGCAAAACTTTCCTATGGATTAACAAGCACACGAACGGAGCAGCCCACAAGATCCAGCCGCATTGCTATCCTCCTGTCCCGTCCCCTCACTGGTGCTTTTCCCTTCTCCTTTCTTTTAATTGGTTTTATTTCTTACCGCTGCAGTGATTTATGATCTCTGCGACCAAATGTACAATGTCATGCAAAGATAAAATCCTACATCTGGTAGACCATATATGTTTAACTCTTTATGTTTGAGTGCTAATGGGGTGATGGTCAGGGCTAGGCAAAACTCCCTATAACCCTTAAGTCGTATTCGCGCCCACCTAGGACACTGTATGGGAATCTCTCACAAATTTATACCCACTTGTTAACCCGCACGCTTATGTTGCATGCAGTATGCTGACTGACGGTGATTATGCCTTTCTGTGGGGAGCGTATTATTCTACACCCTGATTTGACACCGTCTCTGCTGACGTCCAGACGTAGGGCATATGGATTAGTAGCCACCTGAAGCCATCACCTCAACATTGTCATTGATTAAACGCTATAACTAAGGGGTCAATACTGTGATGCTATAACTTTGAAACCCCACAACTAAGACGAGCCCCCCCTTCACACAAATTTAACCTCTTCTGCTAAGGCAGATATCGCCGTGGCCCTATATACTGCGCCATGCTTGACCCTATCCCTAGCCCAGTAACTGAGGTATAGATTAACACGAGGCATGTAGACCCACCCTCATCACTTGTACAGATGACAGTTTGGTGCTATCTAGGTTTGTTCTCATTCTGTTTTTTTTTTACATGTTTCACTTTACATGACTCCTTGGAAAATATGTATGATAGATTTTATCTCTTATATACGGTATCCATTATAACTCACGTCCACCTATGGAGGTTAAATTGTATACGCATCTGTCGCATACCTACTCTACCTCACCCAGACCTCTGGTGGTTCCCCAAAAATGTATGTGCACGGCCCACAAGCACACTGCAAATAGTCATGCTCATATCAGTTACCCTTTCCCTTTACCACACATGCCCGGTGTCGCCCAGGTTACTCCCACTCGACTCCAACTCCATGTTCCCCTGAACGTCAGTGAATTCCCCCCTGCGTATACTCCACAATGCACCCTCATACTACTCCCCCTCCGTTTTGCCATCCTCCCCTATTTTGAAAGTTTGCACTATCTCTCCAAACGGCAAGCTATTTCTCCTTAACTACTCGCACCACTCTCCACCGACCTCATCCAACCCCCACTCAGTGGACCCAAAGCCTGGATATACTGTTCGACACAGACATCTCTGCTCCTATCCACTGAACCAATTCGGTAATTTCTGGACACAGCTTGCCTGTCTCCTTGGATTGACAAGCAGGTTCTTGCTAATCTCCGAACCCCCCTGCCTACACCTATAGGCCTCCCTACCACTCACGCTCACGTAGCCCCCTGAATACACCATCAAATTGTCACATCCGCTACTCCTCCCCTCTACATACCTGCCCTCCCCTACCTTATACACCCTAGTATCTGCTGACCCCTCAGTGTACCGCATAGATCCTATAAACTGAAAAATCATCTCTTCCTCCTTTGCGGCCCCCATACTTGACCACTGCCCACATCTGTACTGGTTTCGATCGACACCCGATCTCCGATCTACCTCCACACAATGCCGGATCCCCATAGACGTTCCACCAAAATACTGACTACAATTCTCTCTCTCAACACACGGGGACTCAACACCCCAGAGAAACGATCTCAGGTCCTTCTCTGCCCCCACAGGCACAAAGCAGATATTGCTTTCCTTCAAGAGACCCATTTTAGAACTGATTCAATCCCAAAACTTTCAAACTCACATTTCCCAACCTCCTTTCATGCCACCAATCACGCTGCAAAAACCAAAGGGGTATCTATACTAATTGCAAAACATTGCCCATTTTAGGTTAAAGACACATACACGGATGCGGAAGCACGTTTACTATTCATTAAGGGATCTCTTTATGGCAAACCAGTAACTCTGGCTAACATATACACCCCCAATACAGGCCAGGTCTCATTTTTCAACACCACATTGAACCATCTCTCTACATTCCAGGAAAGCATGCTTGTACTAGGGGGTGACTTCAATGTCTCCCTCAATCCGTCTCACGACACATCAACAGGCACATCCACTATGCCATATAAGGCACTATGCCATATAAGACGCGATTGCAGGAACTGTCTTTACATGACTCGTGGAGCACACTCAGCCCAAATGTAAAGGACTTCACATACTTCTCAGCCCCACACAACCGATACTCCAGGTTGGGCTACCTCTTTCTTTCTCAAGCAGACCTGACATCACTGACCTCCGTCTTGATCCACCCCATGTTCCTCTCGGATCACCACCCCGTCTCATTGACACTAGCCAAACAGAAAAAAGACAGGAATGCACAAATTAACAAATTGTCAAGTAGGATACAAGAATTAGAACGTGCACACAAAAACTCACTGGCCTTAGAAACCCTCCCGGACCTACTCCAAGCCCGTGATGAACTATTGGACACCCTAAATAAATGAATAAGAAGAAACTATAGCCTCTACCATAAAACTTTTAATGAATATGGCAACAAGTCAGGCAAGCTCCTGGCAAGAGCACTCAGAACAAAGAGAGCCTTATGACTATACACTCCATAACAAACTCTCAAGGCCAAAACGTTGTATCTAATGACCACTAGGGATGAGCCGAACACCCCCGGGTTCGGTTCGCACCAGAACCTGCGAACGGACCGAAAGTTTGCGTGAACATTCGAACCCTATTAATTACAATGGACGCGAACGTTCGAAATCAAAAGTGCTAATTTTAAAGGCTAATATGCATGTTATTGTCATAAAAAGTGTTTGGGGACCTGGGTCCTGCCCCAGGGGACATGTATCAATGCAATTTTTTTGTTTTTAAAACGGACGTTTTTTCAGGAGCAGTGATTTTAATAATTCTTAATGTGAAACAATAAAAGTGTAATATTCCTTTAAATTTCGTACCTGGGGGTGTCTATAATATGCCTGCGAAGGGCCGCATGTTTCCCGTGCTTAGAACTGTCCCTGCACAAAGTGTAATTTTTGCAGGAAAAAAAGCTATTTAAAATCACTCGCGGCTAATGAATTGCTGGCTCCCGAGAACAGTCATTCATTGAAAGTCATTGATAAAAAAAAAGTAATTGATAAAAAAATAAAAAAAAAAAAAAAAAAAGCGGGGGGCAGCGCATATTGAATGTTACAACTCAAATCCAAACTCTAGAAATGCAAAACAAGGCACAACCCTCTATTACACTTACTGACAAACTAGCGGAATTGCGTCACGAACTACGTCTCATGCTGCTGGAGGACTTTGAAAAGTCTTCAAGGAGATTAAAGATGACGTACTACGCCAATGGCAACAAAGCAGGGAAATTATTAGCAACTCGCCTCAGAGGAATTAGATATAAGACCAAAATAGCACACATTCTACACCCTCATACTCAATCCAAACTATATCACCCCCAGGCCATAGCAGATGCATTTAGTGAATATTATGGCTCTTTATATAATTTGAAAGGTGACACTAGCACAACACAACCTTTGCCGCATAAAATAGCAGAAATTCTGAATAAGGTAAACATTCCTCACCTCACTGCAGAGCAAATTGAAGTACTAAACTTACCATTTACAATACAGGAAGTCTCCAAAGTAATCAAAACCCTCCCAAACAATAAATCCCCTGGGCCTGACGGCTTTACAGGTGAATATTTTAAGACATTTATAGACATTCTAGCTCCCAAACTTGTTGGTATATTTAACTGTGCTGCTTCCTCCTCACACTTTCCATCTGAAATGCTGAAAGCAATGATTGTTGCACTACCAAAGCCAGGGAAGGTGCCTGATACCCCACAAAACTTCCGTCCAATTTCTTTACTCAACAACGACCTAAAAATCTATGCTAAACTAATAGCCAATAGACTGGTGGAATTACTGCCATCACTAATCCATCCCGACCAGTCTGGATTTACAAAGGGCCGCCAAACAGCAGACGCCACCAGACATTTAATAAATATCATTCACCTCACTAACAAAACCAAAACGCCTTCTCTGCTCCTAGCGTTGGATGCAGAGAAGGCGTTTGACCACATACATTGGGACTTGGATCTTAAGCAGGTCCTATGCAAGTTTGGCTTTCAAGGCCATATACTACAGGCCATCATGGCACTGTACACGAACCCATCTGCCCAGGTTTATGTGTCAGGTATGTTGTTATCTACCCCCTTCAACATCACGAATGGCACCCGGCAGGGCTGCCCCCTGTCACCTCTAATTTTTAACCTACTAATGGAACCCATGGCAGCATACATTCGCCAACACCCTGAAATCACAGGGGTGGTGTGATTATCTCGGGCAACAAAACAACACATCTCAAAGAATTTCCCTTACTCCTGGAAAGACAAGGGCATAGCATACCTGGGGATCACCCTTACTCCTCACATCTCAGACCTGGTTAAGTTGAACTATATCCCTTTTCTCTCTAATCTAAATAATAAATTATCATCCCTACAAAAATTTAAGCTTTCATGGACAGGGCGATTACCTGCATTTAAAATGCAAATCCTACCACAGTTCCTATATTTGGTTAGAACATTGCCAATACCAATCCCCGAATTCTTTTTCCAGCAAGCACAAAGAGAACTGAACAGATACTTATGGGCAGGAAAAAGAGCACGCTGTGCATTCCACAAGCTTATCGAGTTAAAATCAGCCGGGGGCATAGGCTATACCTCAATAAAGGACTATTATACAGCCACAGTACTGACTCAAGTTAAAGCTTGGTTCCCTGACCATATTAAAAACCTATGGACAGAACTAGAAAGCCACCAAGTCAAGGGGGGAAACTTATACAACTACCTGATAGCCAGTCCCTTACACTCCAAGTTTGTTCAGACTGCCAACATGTCACCCACCATTCAAGCGTCTACTGACGCCTGGCAAGAACTTACTAAAACAGCTAAATCAGAAGGACCTACCGTCCCGCTCAAACTCCCTATAACAGCCATGTCTTTCATGATACCAGACATCTCTTTGCATAACTGGAAATCCAGCTCCGCACAAGAGATACAATTCAATGACCTGTTTGTAGGCCCTGCAATTAAAACGTTTAGAGCACTGCATATTGAATTTCTCATCCCGTCCTTGGAGGAGTATCAATATATCCAACTAACACACCTAATTAGGGAAAAAGGAGAGGAGGTCATCACCCGACTACCCTGGCGGGTGCCAATGTTCTTTACCAATAGCAACACAAAATTAAAAGGGACATCCCTGATATACAAACATCTGCAAGATAAACAGTCATTCTCCAAGTCAGCCCACATACTTTCCTGGGAAAAGGACTCTGGGAAGAGCTACACAATTTCTCAATGGGAAAACGCCTTAAAAACAACATACGCATGCCAACCTCTGGGAATTGTTTCATAAACTACTACTGAGATGGTACCTAACCCCATATCGTATAGCTAAATTTGCGCAAAATACATCCTCTCAAAGTTGGAGGAACTGCGGAATGACGGGTACCCTGATACACATAATGTGGTCATGCCCACATATCAAAAGATATTGGACACTTGTTTTCCAGATTATCACGAGCATCACAAACATCACAGTAGCAGGTTCTCCAGGCATGGCACTTCTCTCACTAGGTATAGACAAATTCTCTAACCCAATGAGAAAGTTGGTATCTAACATACTCATCGCAGCTAGACTTACTATAGTACGACACTGGAGAGACACAAATTCGCCCACCATAGCGGAGAGGCTAAAGATAACACATACGCACTGCGCTTACGAAACCAAATTCGCACATAGTATTGGAAACTTTCCATCAATTCATTCCATATGGGAACCCTGCCACGAATGGTACTCACTAAATACAGGTCTTAAATTCTTTGAAGCAAAACACCTAGGTGGAAATACACCCGGGCTAGTTACGGTGAAATATGTTAAGCCCCATACACACGGTCGGACAATCCGCGGACAAGGTCCGTCGGATCATGTCCGTCGTACTTTGTCCGATGTTGGTTTTGCGTACACACGGTCGGACAAAGTTGTCGGAAAATCCGATCATTCTGAACGTGGTGACGTTTGTTGCCTACGACGGGACAACGTAGAGGCTAGTAGCCAATAGCTTTGGTCTTGTAATGTGATCTGAGCATGCGTAGCACTTTGTCCGGTCGGACAACCGTACACACGATCGGGTTTGGTGTGATCGGACCGGGTTGACGGCAAATCTTTCCAGCAGGAGATAAGACTTTGTCCGTCGGACAAACCGACGAACACTGTCCGATGGTGCATACACACGGTCTGATTTTTCAACAACCTTGTCCGATCGGACAGAATCCATGAAAAAGTCCGACCGTGTGTATGGGGCTTTATTGTTCTCTATCTTTTGCACTCTGTTCTTACTCTTTTCTTCTTTCCCTCAATTTCTCACTAAGTCTTCCTAAGATGCTGTTAATCGAAGGTCAAGGAAAAAAATTATTAAAATATATCTGTATATTTGAATGCCAAGGAGGGGGGGGGGGGCCTCGCCGCCCTGGGCACAGATTGTTCCCAATAGGGGTGCTAGGAGGGGCGGGTGCTCCTTCATGACTCTCCGCTGTTAACGAATATGGGAAGTACAGTATTTCTCAAATTATCTCCAACTACGTTTATATGCACATTTGAGCAATTATGAAACAGTCTTTGTTTACTTAATCAATAACAAGATACTAACTGTAATCACTACTGTATCCACATCTCAGTGTGTTATTGTCAAGGTTTGATGACAGATCTTTACTTTTGTTAATGTTACTGCTGTTGTTTATAACTGAAATTTTCTCAATAAATACTATTGAAATAAAAAAAAAAAGCATGGGGGTCCTCCCAAATTCAATTACCAGGCCCTTCAGGTCTGCTATGGATAGTAAGGGGAACCCCGCTTCAAATTAAAAAAAAAATGATGTAGGGGTCCCCCTAAATAGCCATACCAGACCCTTCAGGTCTGGGATGGATTTTAAGGGGAACCCCGGCCAAAAAAAAAATGATGTGGGGTCCCCCTCAAAATCCAAACCAGACCCTTATCCGAGCACGCAACGAGAGTGGCCCCCCTCCCTCCTGAACCGTACCAGGCCACATGCCCTCAACATTGGGAGGGTGCTTTGGGGGTCTGTGTCCCCTCAAAGCACCTTGTCCCCATGTTGATGAGGACAAGGGCCTCTTCCCCACAACCCTGGCCATTGGTTGTGGGGGTCTGCTGGCGGGGGGCTTATCGGAATCTGGAAGCTCCCTTTAACAAGGGGACCCCCAAACCCCGCCCCCCTGTGTGAAATGGTAAGGGGGTACAAAAGTACCCCTACCTTTTCACCAAAAAAGTGACAAAAATTGTAAAAATTACAGGAGACAGTCTTTGACAATTCCTTTATTAAAATCTTCTTTTCTTTCTTCTTTCTTCATCCTTTCGGTTTCTTCACCTTCTCCTTCCGGGATCTTCTTCTTCCTCCGATCCGCTTCTTCTTGCTCTGGTCTTCTCGTCCGGCATCTTCTTCCATGGCGTCTGCGTCTCTTCTTGGGCCGCTCCGCGCAATGGGAGGCTCCCGCTGTAGGAGGCTTTGCTGCATCTGACAGGTCTTTTATAATGGGGACGGGGCCACCTGGTGACCCCGCCCCCCTCTGACGTCATGGGGGAAAGCCATAGGGAAGTCCCCATGACGTCCCTGTGCGTCAGAGGGGGGTGGGGTCAGCAGGTGGCCCCGCCATCCGTTATAAAAGACCTGTCAGACGCAGCGAAGCCTCACACAGCGGGAGCCTCCCATTGCACAGAGCGGCCCAAGAAGAGACACCGACGCCGTGGAAGAAGATGCCGGACGAGAAGACCAGAGCAAGAAAAAGCGGATCGGAGGAAGAAGAAGATGGAAGAAGATGCTGGAAGGAGAAGATGAAGAAACCGAAGGATGAAGAAAGGAAGAATGAAGAAGACCAGAAGAAAGAAGATGAAAGTAGATTTTAATAACGGAATTGTCAAAGACCGTCTCCTGTCATTTTTGTCACTTTTTTGGTGAAATGGTAGGGGTACTTTTGTACCCCCTTACCATTTCACACAGGGGTGGGCGGGATCTCCGCCCGCAGACCCCCACAATCAATGGCCAGGGTTGTGGGGAAGAGGCCCTTGTCCTCATCAACATGGGGACAAGGTGCTTTGAGGGGTCACAGACCCCCAAAGCACCCTCCCAATGTTGAGGGCATGTGGCCTGGTACGGTTCAGGAGGGGGGGGGGGCGCTCTCGTCCCCCCTCTTTTCCTGCGGCCTGCCAGGTTGCGTGCTCAGATAAGGGTCTGGTTTGGATTTTGAGGGGGACCCCACGCCATTTTTTATTTTATTTTTGGCCGGGGTTCCCCTTAAAATCCATCCCAGACCTGAAGGGTCTGGTATGGATATTTAGGGGGACCCCTACGTCATTTTTTTTTAATTTGAAGTGGGGTTCCCCTTAATATCCATAGCAGACCTGAAGGGCCTGGTACTTGAATTTGGGGGGACCCCCACGCTTTTTTTAAAATAATTTTTTTTTTATCAATGACTTTTTTTTTATCAATGACTTTCAATGAATGACTTTTCTCTGTGTTACGGGAGCTGGCAATTCATTAGCCGCAGATGGCTGCCTTAGATGACAACAGGCCAGAAGGGTAAAGGTGGTTTAATGTGATACTGCAGTGCTGTACTAACAGCACGCACACACTACACTAATCCCCAGAATCACAGCAGATAATGTCAGACTCAGCACTCAGCAGAATGAATAACACAGCAGATAATGTCAGCACAGTGCAGAATGAATCGCAGCAGATAATGTCACTGACACCGTCACTGACTAACGCCGGAACACACTACACGAGGCCGCCGGCGCGGCGGCCTTATATAGTGTGGGGCGTGTACTAAACCCCCTGAGCTATAATTGGCCACAGGCATCCTGCCTGTTTCCAATTATTGCTCTCCTCGCCGCTGGCTCTATGATTGGCCAAGCATGCGGGGTCACAGTGCATGCTTGGCCAATCATCAGCCAGCAATGCACTGCGACTGGCACAGTGCATTGTGGACCGTTCGCATCACATGAATTTGATGCGAAGGGCCCACATAGTTCTGGGCTCGACGAGCGGTCGAACGGCCAATGTTCGATTCGAACATGGTTCGAATCGAACACCGGGCCCATCCCTAATGACCACATAGCACACCAATTCGTCCAATATTACACCCAGCTGTACAACTTACATCCCAATGACCCCCAAAGGGACGACGCATCTCAAAGGCAACTGATTGTAGACTTTCTTAAAATGTATAGCCTACGCCCCTTACCTGACGAAGAAGCTACTGACCTGGAACGCCCTATTTCACCCACTGAAGTCGACACAGTGCTCAAACAACTGAAACCCAGTAAAAGTCCTGGCCCAGACGGACTGACAACGGCGTATTACAAAACCTTTGTGAACACACTGAAACCCCATTTTCTGTCCGCCTTTAACTCCCTATCTTCAGACAATCCCCCGCCTCGAGATCTATTGATGACCCACATCACAGTGATTCCTAAACCGAACAAAGATACTTCATTGGTGACTAATTACCAACCTATTTCCCTATTAAATGTGGACCTAAAAATGTACCCAAACATTTTGGCAAACCGTCTCTTGCCTTTCCTGCACAACCTCATCTTGTTAGACCAAGTTGGATTTATACCGGGTAGAGAGGCAAGAGACAACACCATCAAAGTCATCAACATTCATCATTGGCTGTCCTCATCCCAACAACAGGGATTCTTCCTTTCCCTGGATGCGGAGAAGGCATTCGACAGAGTGGCCTGGGACTACATGTCAGAAGTACTCAAAATGATTGGAATACGAGATCGCATGCTCCAATTTATCATGGCCGTTTACTCCTCCCGGGGGTAACCAAATTTTTTAAAGGGATCACCCCCCCCCAAAAGTGGGAAAATTGTCTTTCCCCGTTTAAAAACACTTCCCAAACCGAGACCAAACAAAATTTAACTTTTTAAAAGTAAAACCACCCCTTCCCCTGAGAAGAAGTTTTTCCCCCACCGGGGAACCCCCTTTTACCCCTAACACCGGTTCAAAAAACCCCTTTAAAAGTCTGGGGGATGAAAGGGTTACCCTTTTAAACACTAAAAATTTTTTTCCCCCAACCCCATTTTTTCCCCCCCCCCCAAACAACCCCACTCCCTTTCAAACAAAAAAACCCATGGGGACAAATTCCAACCCCTTTTTCCCAAAACCAAAAATTCCCCAAAAATTTTTGGAAAGCCCTTTTCCTTTTTTCCCCCCAATCACGTTAAATGGATTATCCCGGGGGGGGGAAAGGAAAACCTAAACCTCAATTTCACAGGTTTTAACCAGGGCCCTTTTTTAAAGGCTTTTTAAGAGGGGTACTCTTCAAAAACCAAATGTTGGGGTACCCCAGGGTAATTTTTGGTTTATTGCGGGGGGGCAGGGTTTCGGTTTTTTCAATTCCAATTTTTTTTAATATTTGTTCTAATGGAAACATTGTATCCCCAAACAAAAAAATACTTCGGAAAAAAAAAACTTTTGGTTTCAATGCTTTCCCTTTTTCTAGGCCCCCCTTAAAATGCAGATTTCCAGTTAAAAATTTCCCCCCCAAAAAAATTTTTCGAAATTAGAAACATTTTCAAGGAAAAATTTTATTAAACCCTTAACAAGGTTTTTTGGGGAAATTTTGTCATTTTTTGGGGTACCATTTTTTTGGGGGAATTTTTAAAAAAGATATTTAATACATTTTTTGCAACTCCCAAAAAAATTAAGCCTTTCCTTTCGGTGTGGTTTTTATAAAAGGCCGGGACCGCCTGTGACAAATTTAAAGGGGGTAATTGGGGGAATCAAAAATTTTTTTAAACATTTTAATTCCCAAATTGTAAAATTTATTTAAAATTTCCCCTTGCCCCAATCCCCCAAAGGGAGAATTTTTCCCCTTTTTGAAACCAAAATTTGTCCACATTTAAAATTTGGTATGGCCCAGAGGGTTTTAAACCCCAGATTGATTTATCCTTTTTAAACCCCCCCAGAAAAACTACCCCTTTTTTTTGGTAAACTTTTTTCCCCCCTTTCCCCTTCCTAAAACCCTTTGGGGGTACTTAAATGGCCTTTTTAAATTTCCCCAAAAACGAGAAAATTACACTTTGGACCTATGAAAAAAAAAAAGCAAAAACCCTTTTTTCAAAAATTTTATTTTTTTTTTTTAAAAATTTGTTGGGCCCCCCAAAGGGGAAAGGGATTGTTTCCTTTAAGAGAATAAAAAAATTCACTTTTTCTGGGTTGTGTCAGAAAGTTGGCCCCTTAAAAATCTTTGGGGAAAGGGAACCCCTCCAGACTTCCAAAATTCCCCTCTACTCCTTTTTTGGAGATGTTTGGGAAAGGCCTTTTTTCAAAAGGGGTTTCCTTACCCACCTTTTTGGGAGAATAACTTATTCCACCAAAGATCTAAAAAAAATTGATTTACCCCCCCAAATGTTTCTTTTTCCCCCCTTTTTGGGACATTAAGCTCCCCTTGGCAATTGTTTGAGCAAAATGCCCCCCTTTTTGGTTTTGGCCCCCACAACGCTTTGGCAGGCATTTTCAAAATTGGGGAAGGGAAGTTTACCAAATTTAAAGTAAATAAATTTTAATGTTGGGTTTAACATTGCTTTAAAACATTTTTCAAAAAGCCCCGGGATAATAAGGGGAAAACCACCAATTTTTTCAAGCCAACCCAAATGGAAAGTCCCCCTTTTCCCGTTGGGTTTGTTGTTAATTACGGATTTTCCCCCCCTAATCCCCCCCCCAATACCTTGCCCCAAAAAGGGGAATTTATGGTGAAGATCCCGTTTTAAACCCTTTACCTTAAAAAGGATAATGGTCCATTTTTTCTAAAAAAATTGAATTTTTAAAAAACCTTTGGGAAAAACTTTTGTTTTTAATAATTTTTTAACCATTCCCCTTTTTATTTTTTTTTTTGTTTTTTCCCCCGGGCAGTTTTTTAAGGGGAAAATTTTTATTTTTTTTGGGCTTTGTTTTAAGGTTTGGGGTTTTCCTTTCTCAATTTTAACTATTTGTTTGTTGTTGAAGCGAACATTAAAAACTTTATTTTTAAAAAAAAAAAAAATCTGTTTTTTTAATCAAATCTAACGGGTTTGTAAATAAAATTTTTACCCCCAAAAAAAATTTTTTGGAAGGTAGACACAGGGGTTTTTAGGGAAAAGAATTTTTTAAGTTTCTTTTTTTTCCCAAAATTTTTTTTAAAAAATTGTTTTATTTTTTTTTTTGCAATTCCCCAAAAAGGGTTTTAACTGAAAATTTTTCAACATTTTTCCAGATTAAAAATAAAAAAGTACACTTTTTTTTAAATTTTTTTCATTTGTTTATTTTTTTTAATTTTTTTTTTTTTAACAACCTAAATTACTGTCCCTAGAAACCAAAAATTAAAAGGATTCCCAATTTTGAACGTTTCTTTTCCAAAACCTAACCAAAAACCCCGTCCCTTTTTGGGGAATTTTCTTAATGTCCCTTTAACCCTTAACGGCCCGAATTTTCCCCGAGGGATTAAACCCTGTTGGGCACCACGGAGTTTCCACGGAAAATTGAAAATTAGGAAATCTATTCTCTATGTTTTCCGCCAAAGTCCTTTTTTTCCAAAACCAATTTCTGTGTGTAATTAGTTGGGCAAAGTGGCCCAAATGGCTGTCACAAAGGCCCCAAAACAACACCCAGCCCCCGTGTTTAGGAACAAAGCATGGTTAGATATGATTTTAACCTGTCCACCGTTATTAACAACCCTTTTGGGATAATTTTTGGCAAATCCAGGTTTTTTTTCAAATTTTTTGACCCTGTTTTTTTGGGGAAATTTCCCAGTTCCCCCCAAAACTTGGGCTAAGGTTTTTAGGTTTTTTAAAACCTTAAGGGGATGTAAAAACTCATGGGGGAGGTTCCCAATTTTGGGGAATATTAGGGGTAAATTTTTTAATTTTTCAGTTTTAAAGGGGTTTACATTTTTTTTAAAAACTTTAAATTTTAAAAATAGGAAAAATTTATATTTTTTAAAACCTTTTTTTTACATAAAGTTTTAAATTCTTTGGCAAGTGGCGGGGAAATTTTTAAGGAGTTTTTAGGGGAAAAATTTTTCCAAAATTTTTTTTGGATTGGTGGGCTTTTTTTTTTATTACCCCTTTAATTTGACCCTTTAAGGGGAAATTCTTTAAAAAAGAAGGTTGGGAGTCCTTGTAAATTGGGAAAAAAAAGGTTTTCTCTTAAATTTTCCTTAGTTTTTTTTTTTTGAAGCGGGTTGAAAAATTAGAAAACCCGGGCAGCTGTTAAAATTTTTAAAAAATTTTACCCTTCTTGAAAAATTTCAGTTTTAATTTTCAAGAAGTTTCCCTTTCCCCAAGATCCTTTTTTGCTCCTCCTGTTTTTTCCTTTCAGGCGGGTTTTTGTTTTATGCAAAATACCGGCCGGTTTAAGGGAAGGTCGGGGGAAGGGTCCGAAACGGAGGGTTTTTGCGGAACAAGGGGGGAAAAAACCCCCAAATTGTGGAATTTAAATTTGATATTCAAAATTTAACTTTTCCAACGCCGAATTAGCAAAAAAAAAGCAAATAGTTTGGTCTTAATTTTGTTTTTTTGGATTGATTTTTAAAAAACCCCACTTTTGTCGTCACACCAAAAATACCAACGATTCCTTTTTTTTACCCCAACGGGTGTTGTGGGAAAATTTTTTAGAAGGAATTCCCCTTTGCCCCCCCCGGTCTTTCGGGCCCCCCACCACCCCTTTCCCCCGGCCCCCTTAACCCCCCAAAAACCCATCCCCCCCCCCGGGGGGACAACCGCGGCCCCCCCCCCCCCCCCTTTTCGCCCCCCCCCCCCCCCCCAGCCCGGGCCCCCGCCCCCGGCGGCCCCCCCCCCCGGGCCCCCAAACCCCCCCCCCCCCCCCCCCCCCCGGGGGGTTTTTCCCCCGCCGGGGGGGCCCCCCCCCCTTTTTTCCCCGACGGGGGGAACCCCCCCCCCCCGGCCCCCCCCCCCAGGGGGGAAAACGGAATTAAAAAAAAAATTTTTTAACAAAAACCCAAAAAAAAAAAAAAAAATTTTTTAAAAAAAAAAACCAAAAAGAAATTTCAAATTTCAACAAAATTTTTTTTAAAAAACCTTTGCCCCCAAAAACAAATTTAAAAAAACAAAACCCATGGGGAAATAAAATTTTAAAAATTTTAAAAAACCTTAAAAGGCCCCCAACCCTTTTTAAAAAACCCCCCCAAAATTAAAGATACAAAATAAAAAAAAAAAAAACAAATAAAATTAAATAAAAAAAAACGAAAAATAATAAGACTAAAAAAAGAAATAGAAAATAAAAAAAAACTAAAACATAATAAAAACAAAAAAAAAGCCGTACACTGTCCGATGGTGCATACACATGGTCTGATTTTTCAACAACATTGTCCGATCGGACCGAATCCATGCAAAAATCCGACCGTGTGTATGGGGCTTTAGTCTCTTTTAATATGTTGTCCTCTGGTAGTAGTCTCTTTTATTATGTTGTCCTCCTGTTTTAGTTTCTTATCCTCCTGTAGTAGTATCTTTTGGTATGTTGTCCTCCTGTAGTAGTCTCTTTTAATATGTTGTCCTCCTGTAGTAGTCTCTTTTAGAATGCTGTTCTCCTGTTTTAGTCTCTTATCCTCCGGTAGTAGCCTCTTTCGCTATTCTGTCCTTCCAGTTTTAGTCTCTTTTAATATGTTGTCCTCTTGTCCTCTTGTAATATTCTCTTTAAGTATGTTGTCCTCCTGTAGTAGTCTCTTTTAGTATGCTGTCCTCTTATTTTAGTCTCTTTTAATATGTTGCCCTCTGGTAGTAGTCTCTTGTAGTATGTTGTCCTCCTGTAGTAGTCTCTTTTAGTATGCTGTGCTCCTGTTTTAGTTTCTTATCCTCCTGTAGTAGTATCTTTTAGTATGTTGTCCTCCTGTAGTAGTCTCTTTTAGTATGCTGACCTGCTTTAATCAGGTAAGTAAAAAATGCTGCTCCTCTACACTAGACTGTGTAAACTTTCCTTCCCACTACAAGGGATCATTTTAAACGTTTCCTGGAGTTAGGCTTTAAATAGTACCCAGATCTATGTTTTATTCAGCTTCCTGTAATTCCCCTGCTTATCAAAAGTCACACTGTGGAGGAAGGTCAGCACTGGAAGCTAATTATGTGTAGCAGCCTAAATCCCATTGGAGGGCGGCCATGGTAAACTGGGCTTACCGATTACCTCCTCCTTGTAGCTCGTCGTTCGTTGTCTAGGGGTTCCCAGGGTTAGTACCCAGAAATTGCTGAGACTGACATTCAAAGTCCTTTTGAGGATTTTTATTTGCAAAAAAAAAAAAAAAACGTTTAAACATAACACAGTCTCTCAGTTGGGAATAGAGGGCACGGGTGATAAAGCTCAGGCACTTCAAAACAGCTGACATAAAATGAATGTCTCTCTAGATGATCCAGGGAGTAGCCACTCGCAACTGGACTCTTCACTGTTGTATAAACCCTTTTTTGTAGATCTAGCAGCCAACAAGTGATTCGGAATTAGCAAAGTCTCTGCCACAGACTAAGTTGGGAAACTTCAAATGTACAATGCAAAAGTTTCTGCCACAGACTATGTTGTAACCGAAGGATGGGTTTAGGAACTTTTCCTATGGTACCTGTATCTTTCAGCCGTTTTGGCGATACTGTAGGAAATGCGGATTCAACTATGTGTCCATACAAGGGCTCGGAAATGGATGGATCCACACCCCAGACCATGAGGGCCTCTGGGGCTGGTCGGGGTGACCAGGCTTACGGGGGCAGCAGACACTCCTGGGCCCGGGACCCCTCACGGGGTTGGTCCGGACCGGAACCAGGAATCAAGAGCAAGCCGAACCCTGAGCATATGACTTCAGCATCTTAAATACCCCTTCCCGGAATACACAGCGGGCCAGACGCGCCCACTGATTGGCTCCGAGAAAGATTGGTACCTAATGGGTCCAACCAGGCTGCGTTCTCAGTCTGTCATGGGTGCCCACCTCACCTATGGCCAGGCAGAACTCCAGTACAGCCCAGCCAAACTGATGCCAAAGTAAAAGACCTAAAACAATTAACCCCCAGAACTCAATTACAGTTCTGCAAAAACAAAATTTACAGAATAGCGCACACTTAGAAAAAGTGTCGGCGCTACATATGCTTTAAAGAATTCAACAGAGCTGCCAGTCTAATGCAGGAAGAGTGATAACAAGAGGCTAGGGAGACTCTTGACCAAGCTCTATTACTTTAATTGTAGTGAAAAAAGTGAGGTCAAAGCTCTGGCTCTGGTATTTTGCAGGGGAGTTGGAATTTCAAGTGATTTATTTTTTTTTTTTTATAGACGATAAAACAATTTTACAAATTTTCTAAATTATCTTTTTTGGTATGAGGCTGTAAATTTTGGCCTGTTTTTTGGAAAATTAAAGAATGTTTTGTAAATGTGTCTAGGTGACTTTGAAAGGAGTAGGGGGTTTAGAGCAACAAACAATGGCCATAGCGTCAGTGAATTGGACAGAACACACAAAGATTAAGCCACACCCTTTCAGGCTATTATAGTGTAGCCACGCCCAGTTATCATAATGCTGCATTTGTTTGAATAACACTAGTGCTTTTTTTTTGCGAACTTACCCCTAGATATATGTAGCGCTGGCTCCTGACGAGCATGGGCTATGTGTTTTTGAAAGTTAATATTCCTGAAACCACAGTTGGGTTTTAGGGCTAATTCTGCTAAATTATGATTTCAGTATCAGTCTTGCTGGATTGCACTGAGATCTACTTACCACAGGTGTCGCTGTCACCCTCGGCAAGTATGAGAACGCAGTTTA
The DNA here is from genome assembly GCA_028564925.1 of Lithobates sylvaticus. Taxonomy (NCBI): domain Eukaryota; kingdom Metazoa; phylum Chordata; class Amphibia; order Anura; family Ranidae; genus Lithobates; species Lithobates sylvaticus. The sequence goes on along the minus strand of CM053036.1, from coordinate 210,672,393 downwards.
GCTGGGTGTATTGGATGCCACTCTTTCTCTCTGAACCAGCCCAGTGGGAGTGTTTATCCTGCTGTGAATTTTGGGAGGGGGTATTTAAGGTACTGAGATCACGTGCTTCTGGGTTCCGGTCCAGAAGATATCTTCTGTCCGTTTGGTCCTGGTCCTCCTGACCAGCCCTCACAGCCCTCCTGGCCTGGGGTGTGGATCCATGCAATTCCAAGTCTTGGGGCTGGATAGCCCAAGGCGAAGCAACTGCAAGGACAGGCCCAAATGGATATTGGGGCCGAATGATTCAAGGGTGGTCCGGTGCCATCTCATCTAAGGAGAGGCCCAGCAACTGGAGAAGCATCCAGGGGAGGACTCTTCAAGAAAAGGCCATGCACAAGGCGGGTTTCTCTGAAGGGGCCTGGAGGCTCAGTTGAAGGACACTATGGATCTACACTCATACGGTATCGCTGGACCGGCTGAGAGATACTGGTACCGTATGATAGCTCTCTAAATTTGTCTATGTCCCTCAGTTACACCAAAGTCTGTGGCAGAGACTGTTCTCAAGTGTTCTACATTCAAGTCTGTGGCAGAGACTGTTCTCAAGTGTTCTACAACCAAGTCTGTGGCAGAGATTTTTACTAAAGTGTTCTACAACCAAGTCTGTGGCAGAGACTTTTCTTTACTTAACACCCTGTCAGCTGCTAGGCCTAGTGAGAGGAAGTCTATCCGGGGGTTGTGATAATCCAGCTGTGAAACGGTTATTCTCTGGATTTCTTCTAAAAGAGACTTCCTATCATTGCAGCTCCAAAAGTACCTGCACTTTCCTCTTAACCCTCTACCCTACATTACAAGACTGTGTTATCTTTCAAATAAATAACCCAAAAGGAAGATCAAGTGTCAGTTTCTACATTTCTTTGGGCCATCTACCTAGACGGAGACGAGGTAAAGAAGGTAACGGTATGCCTAATAAAACCAGCAGCTCCTCCGGGGGTTAGTGCTACATATATTTTATATACTATACAAATAAAGTAAATAAATACATATTGTGCAAATATATAAAAACAGTGCTATATAAATATATAACAGATATACCCATGAATAAGTCCAAGCGACGAAACATGTCGGGAACGAGGCTACAGAGCAAGTAAAGATTGTATTTATTTATAACGCCACTTTGTTTTACAACCGTACTACTACCAGGGTCTTACTCTTGGTCCGCCGAGACCGCAGCATATACTTATATATCAGCATTGTGTGGTTTGCCGTGTTTTTGGATTGGAGGCTTGATTTTAACTTTTGAAATGTGAGTGTGACCATTGAAGTGCTTTGTGAACAGTGAATAAATGTTATCATACTTTTTTACACTATGTGGAGTGTTTTATTCATTGTTTTGCATATGGAATCGCATTGAGAGTTAAACGGATCAAGCAAGCTGTCCTATATTAACCCCTGAAGTGGGTAAAACACGCGGCTGCCAAACACGAGAGTGTGAGGCCTTGTGAGCTGGTGAGTGGGCCTTTCAGAGGGAGTGTGATCACAAACACGTGGTGTGGTGGCAGATTCAAGTCAGTTAGAAGACTCAAGTTTGAAACTTTGTTTGAAGACACTTGGAAAATCACCTATTTAAAAATTTTTTTTTTTTTTTTTTTTACAGTCTGGACTTTATATGTTTATGAACTTTTTCACTTGTCACTAAGAGAAACAGATACACTGCTGCTATTAAGTTATACGTTGAGTCAATTATACACTACTATTTTTGCACTTTGATATTTATATAGCACTGTTTTTATATATTTGCACAATATGTATTTATTTACTTTATTTGTATAGTATATATTCACTATTTTCTACACTAGCGCTACTGATTTACCCTATTTATGTTGAATTTTTAGGTTAAATTGCAGATTTTACATTTTTATACATTTTAAGTAGCTGCTGTTTTTATATTTTACACTTTCACTTTTTATACCTTCATTGGTATAACTTTATAGCCCGCACACCAGTGGCGCGGTGGGGTAGATGATACAGAGGGCAGTCTTCCACATTTATATATCATTTACCAACAGTATACATATATTTTATACTGTATAATTGATTTTTGGATAATTATACATGTATGCAATTTTTTAATTACATTTTATTGACTCATGTTAGGAACCGGCTGAAATACAAATGCAGAATTTGACTCTCTCTTCTCCTCTGGTGCTAAGACTGACATTTGACACAATTTCGGATTTTAATTATGTCTACGGGGTGATATCATTGCTTGTCTTTTTGATGATCATTTTTTCCAACTTGATAATAATATTCACCATATATTTAAACCAGAGTTTGCATGAGCCCATGTATGTTTTTATATCTGCCCTCTGTACCAACGGCATTTATGGAAGCATCTCATTTTTTCCCAGCCTAATCGTAAACCTGTTTTCTAAGACTCAAATCATTTCCTACGCAGCTTGTATAACGCAAATCTTTTGCATCCATTCCTATGTGACCTGTGAGATGACCATGATGACGGCCATGGCGTATGACCGCTACATGTGCATATGCAACCCGTTGAGGTACGTCATCATGATGAACTTAACAAAGGCATTTAAGATAATTATTGGCGTGTGGCTTTATTCTTTTATCGCCATCACTGTGAATGTATTGCTGACAGTGCGACTCTCTCTTTGTGACAATGTCATTCTGAAGATCTATTGTGATAACTGGTCGGTGGTGAGACTCTCCTGCATTGATACCACAGTCAACAACATTTACGGTCTGTTGCTTACTGTAAACATGTTCGGGGTGATACCGTTGCTGGTCATTTTATCTTACGTTAAAATTGTGGTTTGTGCAAAGTCAAAGGGAAAACTTTTGAAAGCAATGCAGACCTGCTCTCCTCAACTGATATCTTTTGCAATTTTTGTTACCGACTGCCTCTTTGAGATTATACTCTATCGCTTGGGGCCTACCCAAGTACCCTATGGACTTAGAGTAGCCATGTCATTACAGTGCCTGGTGGTGTCACCATTTGTAAATCCTCTCCTTTACGGAATAAAGATGCAAGCAATAAAAGTAAAAATACTGCAGTCTTTTGAAGAAAGGATAAGTGCAAAAACAAATTGATAACTCCTAAAAAAACAGAATAATTTCCAAAATATCCAATACAGTCCATGTTTAATCAGAGTTTAATCTCTTTGCGTCTAAAGCCCCATACACACGGTCGGACTTTTTCATGGATTCTGTCCGATCGGACAAGGTTGTTGAAAAATCAGACCGTGTGTATGCACCATCGGACAGTGTTCGTCGGTTTGGCCGACGGACAAAGTCTTATCTCCTGCTGGAAAACTTTGCCGTCAACACGGTCCGATCACACCAAATCCGATCGTGTGTACGCTTGTCCGACCGGACAAAGTGCTACGCATGCTCAGATCACATTACAAGACCAAAGCTATTGGCTACTAGCCTCTACGTAGTCCCGTCGTAGGCAACAAACGTCACCACGTTCAGAATGATCGGATTTTCCGACAACTTTGTCCGATCGTGTGTACGCAAAACCAACATCAGACAAAGTATGACGGACATGGTCCGACGGACCTGGTCCACGGATTGTCCGCGCGTGTGTATGGGGCTTTAGGGGTAAACGAATCTTAACGCCTAAGCCCAATTTTGCAATTTTGACATGTGTTATTAAAACTGTACATATCATCACAACTACTTATTGTGCATCTAGTTGGATTATACCTTGTTTTTTTCAGAATAAATTGGGCTATCATTTGTTGGTAAATGGTAATGTATATATCCTGATTTAATTTTTTATTATCAAAGGAAAATTGGCCCAAAATATATTTTTTTAAATGTAGCTGTATATTGACGTGAATATTTCGCTATACACTGTACGTAATCAATCTCACCTGCGCTAATTTGTGCTCTCTCAGTCTAATGGTATAATGCATCTTTAAACAACCCATGTCTCCCGCATTTCCCCAGTAAACAAACATAATCACCATCTTAGCTCCATCGTTCCTTCATCAGCCCTGCTGGGCAGAGGCTCTTGGCTTGTATTCAAACACAAACAGGAAGTCACAAAATAGGAAGCCCTGGCCCCAACAGCCAATCGCTTCCTCCACAGGATATGACCTCACAGGATATGAATGTCAACACAGGAAATCCTTTCAAACAAGATGAATTTATACAACAACCAATGAATAATGACTAGGGGAGTCTTATGAGCGTGTCTGGGCAGGGGCAGCGTGTACGATCTCCAGCCCCCTGTCTCTGTATCACAGGAAGCCTGAGATTATGAACGTTGCTCCTGACCACAACGATTCAAAGGCTCAGGTTTTTACCATTTGTTCGTGAATCCTTCTTCTGCTTTGTTCAGAGAACAAAACATACTCTGACTATACTACTGTCTTTGTGGATGGGAGATTATCTGCAGGTATAAGCCATGGCACCCCATGTTGATCAGGCATACAGGGGTGACACAAGCACACAGCCGCTAAACCGATAATGTCTTTGCAGAGCGAACACATCCCCCCTGACGATCATTCTGTGCATCGCACAGGGGCCCTTTGCTGGCGGACATATCCCCCCTCTGCAAACACTTCTCTACATCCCCAAGGAGCTTTCCACTACCAAACGGATCTCAACCAGCGTCAGTCTGCCCCAGTCAGCTCTTTAGAGTAGGCTGTGGGAAAACGGACACTGGGAGACACTATGACAATACATACTAAAATACATCTTCATAACATTTCCACAACAATATTATTTGCTACTACCATAACCTACCAACAAAAAACAACCCAAAATTAATTCTCCTGCTCCTAACAATCACAGCAATACCACATATGTGTATGTTAATTGTTGTTTGTAGTCATAGCACAGCCAAGAAACAAAGGTGTGCATATTTCTTTTTTTTAATCCTAGCTAAAACATACATTAAAGGAAAAAAGTATTTGATCCCCTGCTGATTTAGTACATTTGCCCACTGACAAGAAATGATCAGTCTATCATTTTAATGGTAGGTTTATTTTAACAGGGAGAGAGAGAGAGAGGAACAAAAAAATCCAGAAAAACACATTTCAAAAAAGTTTTAAATTGATTTGCATTTTAATGAGTGAAATAAGTATTTGATCCCCTATCAACCAGCAAGATTTCTGTCTCCCAGGTGTCTTCTATACAGGTAACGAGCTGCAATTAGGAGCAGTCTCTTAAAGGGAGTGCTCCTAATCTCAGCTTGTTACCTGTATAAAAGACACCTGTCCACAGAAACAATCAATCAATCAGATTCCAATATTTCCACCATGGCCAAGACCAAAGAGCTGTCCAAGGATGTCAGGGTCAATGTCAATGTCAAGATTGTAGACCTACACAAGGCTGGAATGGGCTACAAGACCATCAACAAGCAGTTTGGTGAGAGGGTGACAACAGTTGGTGCAATTTTTCGTAAATGGAAAGAACAAAAAATTCATATAAATAATAATTATTCATAATAAATTCATCATTAATCATTTTAATATAATGCACTCAGATGAGCGCCGCTGTTCTCCACATTATATATCTACAGAGCTGCTTCACCTTCCACAGCTGGCTGCACTTCTAGAGCGCTATATACATCTTTAACCCATCAAACTTGTTTCTAACCCATTCAAGCCTGAACTGAACTTTCCAGGCTCCAAGCTACCGCCAACCACTGGATTTTATTATCATAATCACCTTTACCTATAGTTTTGTTTCCCACCCATCAGTCTCTCTCCAAGCGACACTATACTCCCCCCTATCTTCTCGCTAAGTGTAGTGGTCCACCTGTCACACTGCGCAGTCCAGCATTCAATTCTCAGTCACTAAGACAATGAACAGTCCATGTGCTTGTTTTTGTTTGTTTTATTGAGGGAATTTAATTTGGATGGGGTAAGGGAAATATGGGATGACCCGTGAATTGTAGATCAATCAACTGGTGAATTGTAGATCAATCAATTGGAACGAACCATGTACACTCCCTGTACACATTAATACTCCATTCTCCTTCAGCACTTTCCTTGCTTGCAGACTATTCCTCTTCCTTCCTCCTGCACAACTCTTGATCCTCAGGACATGTAAGGTTAGGCCTCACACTGGCTCAGCCAGGTCTTAGCAATTGCCCTTTGCAGGCAAGGACTGCAGGTCTCTATAGTGCAGCAAGAAATAGAAAGTTTATAGTGCTAGCTGTCCTACAGATGGATTACTGCTCCCAGTCAGCCCCCTTCAGGCCCTGCCAGCCCAGACTGCATGCTTCCAGTCCTCTCAAGAGTGCCTCCCCAGTCCTCCCAACTGTGCATGTCACTCACCAACCCTCCTGGCTGCAACCGGTGGTTTCCTCCTGAAGATTTGCCCAGAAGTACTAGTTCCTGCTACCCTCTTTGCTCCTCCTGTCCAGAACCTTCACATTTTCTTGAAAGGCTCCATCCTGTACCTGAGCCTAGGCCCAAGGTCACACCCCCCCCCCCCCCCCAGAATGGGAAGCTCCCTCAAAGAGGCCCCGACAGCCTAATAAGCCATCTCCAGTTCTTCCACCTAATAACTCCTCCTCAGCTGGACTGACCCTGGGTATTTAAAGAGGCCTGCCCCCTGCCAATCCAGGTTGAGGATTGGTCAGGGCTCCTTAAAACACCCCAGGCAGCTCCACCTCTCCTCTCCTTCTAGAATTCTCTAGAAGAAAGAGGGAGGTCTCTGTGACGCTGCCTGTGAGTCATCAGCTGCTAACTCTGAGCCACTTCCAGTCCACACAAACCAAAACAAACAGGCCTGGCTGCTAGCCAGGCCTGCCAAAATGTACCTACTTTTCAAAACAAACATCCTATTCTAGCACCTACCTAAGTAGAGGGTGCTACACTTACAGGTGACTACAGTGCAGGTACAGGGTTAGTGGGGAAGAATCAATTAATTCCAATGTAGCAGAGTGCACCCATGAGTTGTATGAAGGAGATAAATTCCACCAAGTTGTAAGCAAGTGACTAGACAGACCATGCAAAAAGATATATTGGTTGAATAAAAAATGAGAACAGTTAATCTAGGAAAATCGAATTTAGTACATCGAGGTAGGCCAGGTGCCGAGAAATGAATTGTCATGCTTTCATTATTTGTTACTTAACCACCTGATTACTGAGCACTTAAACCCCCCTCGTGACCAGACCAATTTTCAGCTTTCGGCGCTGATGCACTTGGAATGACAATTGCGCGGTCATACGACACTGTACCCAAATGAAATTGTTATAATTTTTTCCCCACAAATAGAGCTTTCTTTTGGTGGTATTTGATCACCTCTGCGTTTTTTATTTTTTGCGCAATAAACAAAAGAAATTTAAAAAAAAAACAATATTTTTTACTTTTTGCTATAATAAATATCCCCAAAAAATATATAAAAAAAACATTTTTTTTTCCTCAGTTTAGGCCGAAACGTATTCTTCTACATATTTTTGGTAAAAAAAAAATCGCAATTAGCGATTATTGATTAGTTTGCGCAAAAGTTATAGCGTTTACAAAATAGGGGATAGTTTTATAGCATTTTTATTAATATTTTTTTTTTACTAGTAATGGTGGCGATCAGCGATTTTTATTGTGACTGCGACATTATGGCGGACACATCGGACATTTTTGACACATTTTTGGCACCATTGTCATTTATACAGCAATCAATGCTATTTAAATGCATTGATTCCTGTATAAATGACACGGCAGTGAAGGGGTTAACCACTAGGGGGCGGGGAGGGGTTAATTATGTTCCCTGGGAGTGTTTCTTACTGTGGGGGGAGGGGACTCACAAGGGGAGGAGACCGATCGGTGTTTCTCTGTACAGAGAACACACCATCGGCTCCTCTCCTCTGACAGGACCGTTGATCTGTGTGTTTACACACACAGATCCACGGTCCCGCTGTGTTACCGGGCAATCGCGGGTGCCCATCGGACATCGCGGCCCCTGGGCACGCGCATCGGGTGCCCAGTGACACGGCGAGAGCGCGCGCGCGCTCCCGGCGGCGCGCGCGCGCGCTCCCTGGAGTGCACAGAAGGGGAGGACGTCATATGACGTACTCCCGGCACAACAGATCCGCGCTGTAGCCGTCATTTGGCTATGGCGCGCATCTCAGGCAGTTAAACTGTGCAGCTCGTTTTGCACAGAGTGGCCCCAAACCTGGTCTTCTGGGGTCCCTCGGCGGCTGTCTCGGCTCCCCCCCGCAAGTGCTTCTCACCTAAATGCAAGCTCCCTCGCATGGTGAGAAGCACTTGCGGGTGCGCTCCCGTTATACAGCCGGCGGCTATAGCCGCTCGCTGTATCACTCGGCCCCGCCCCCCGGCGCGCCGCGTCAATGGCTGCGCTGCTTTCAATCCATCCACTCTAGCCAATCAACGGCCAGGGTGAGCGGCGAAGGATGTCGGGGGCGAGCGCGGGACTTCCGAGGGGTCAGGTAAGTAAAACGGGGGGGGGGGCGGTATAGTCATTATAGTCATTATAGTCAAATTTACCCTTACAACCCCTTTAAATCTTCAGATAAATATAAACATAACAAATCAAATATTGATCCTGCTGCAGGCTCCTAGTTATCAAAAAAAATAGAATAATGTTCCTTCAGCACAGGGAATTGTGCAGAGGAACATTATGCTACAAATAGCAGTCAAGTATTTAACAATAATCAAGTATTTAATGCCTAAGTCCAGCCTAAACTGCAGGTATAGGTTAGAGCTTCTGTCAGGTCTTATTGTCATTGGGGCCAATATTAGGGAGATGCCCCTTCACTTCCGTTAAATCTCTCCAACAGTGTCAAAAGCAAAACGTACACTTACCAATCACTTTATTAGGTACACCTTGATAGTACCGGGTTGGACTTCCTTTTGCCTTCAGAGCTGCCCTAATTCTTCGTGGCATGGATTCAACAAGGTGTTGGAAACATTCCTCAGGGATTTTGGTCCATATTGACATAATAGCATCACCCAGTTGCTGCAGATTTGTTGGCTGCACATCCATGATGCGCACACCACATCCCAAAGGTGCTCTATTGGATTGAGATTTGGTAGAATGCATTAAGGTGAAAAACCTTGAGACTTTACAACTCTTTTAATCTCAGTATAAATACATCTGTTCTGTGAAGCTCTCAGAGGTTTGTTAGAGAACCTTGGTGAACGAACAGTATCATGAAGGCCAAGGAACACACCAGACAGGTCAGGGATAAAGTTGTGGAGAAGTTTAAAGCAGGGTTAGGTTATAAAATATTATCCCAAGCTCTGAAAATGGAAAGAGTATGGCACAACTGCAAACCTATCAAGACATGGCCGTCCACCTAAACTGACAGGCTGGCAAGAAGAACAATAATCAGAGAAGCAGCCAAGAGGTAACTCTGGAGGAGCTGCAGAGATCCACAGCTCAGGTGGGAGAATCTGTCCACAGGACAACTATTAGTCGTGCTCTCCACAAATCTGGCCTTTATGGAAGAGTGACAAGAAAAAAGACATTGTTGAAAGAAAGCCATAAGAAGTCCCATTTTCGAGTTTGCGAGAAGCCATGTGGGGGACACAGCAAACTTGGAAGCAAAATGTTGAAGAAGGTGCTCTGGTCAGATGAGACCAAAATTGAACTTTTTGGCCTAAAAGCAAAAGTGCTGTGTCGTGGAAAACTCAAATTGCACGTTACCCTGAACACACCATCCCCACTGTAAAACATGGTGGTGGCAGCATCATGTTTTGGGAATGCTTTTCTTCAGCAGGGACAGGGAAGCTGGTCAGAGTTGATGGGAAGATGGATGGAGCCAGGGCCGTCTTTATTATTGATTGGACCCTGGGCAAAAATTTTCTTGCCCCCCACCATGTAGTTTCACTGTCAACCTGAGACATACAATAAATAGCAGCTACACACAAAATCTGTTTACTGAATCAAACCAGGCAGCGATTGGTTGCCAGAGGTTACAGTGTACCATCTCTCACTGACTGTTTGCTAGAGGTTACAGCACACATTACGGCTCACTGATTAGTTGCTAGAGGTTACAGCACATGATTTCCACTTCTTGATTGCTAGAGATTACTGTACATTAATACTGCTCACTGATTGGTTGCTAAAGGTGACAGCACATCATCTCCTCACTACCTGCACACCATGGACTGGGGAGGTGAGGGGACCCATTAATAGACAAAAAAACTACTAGGGATCCTAGGACTCCAGGGATCAGTGGGAGTGCTGGGGGGAGAGGAGGGTGTTATCGATGGTGTGACAGACCTAGCCGGGACAGAGGCTGTTGGAGGGGACTGAATGCGAGCCTATTGCCTTGCGATTATGGGCCCTGGCATTTGGGGGAACGGTGCTCTTTAAGCTGCATGCCTGGGGACCCCTGAGCTGGTGTTACTTGGATTCAGGTCCATGCTGGCCCCCAAAGACACATAGACTCTGTATATGTATTTGCCATATTAGCGATAGACTGAATGACACTGTTGGGACACAAGCTGTCAGATGCTAATGTCATCAACTCCAGCCAGCCTGTCTGTTGTCATGTATAATGTAAATGAGGCTGGTCTGGCTTGACGCAGATTCTAAGGAGTATTTCACCTATTGTTGTGTGTGCTAATTAACCCTGCAATTGAATGAAGGAGTCCAGTGTTGATTAAGATAATTAGCTCATGCTAATTAGGTTAGGTTTTAGTCATCCGGCTGTATAAATTTGTGTGACATGTCAAATAAAAGCTATTCCTGATGTACTCCAAGACTGGCGTTGTCTAGTTCTTGGGGGTTCCTATAACCAGATCCATTGGACTCATGTTCCAGGACTTAGGAAGCATTTACGGCGGACACCTTGAGTACAGGATCCGTCACAGATGGTAATGCTGATTTTTATTTTTTTTACCGACTACCAATATAAAGAGGAATTTCAACACTGGCCACCAATGTAATAGGGGTTTACACTGACCACCAATGTAATAGGGCTTTACACTGATCACTAATGTAATAGAAGCATTCACAGTAACCACCAAAGTAAGGAGGGATTTACACTGACCATCAATCTAAGGGGAACATTCACACTGGCCACTAATGTGAATGAAAGGATTGTACAACAAGCACCAATGTAGATGAGAAAATTTACAGTGACCACCAATGTAACTGAGACATTTAGCCTGCGTTCACATTTGTGTGTGTTTAGAACACATGTAAAATTGCTTTCCTGGCACCACAGAAATGTGCTGCCTTTTGGCAGATACACAGCAGTGCCATTAATTGTTAATTGCACCCTCACACATCTGCTGACATGTGCCTTGGCACTGTGTGTTTTTGAAATAAGGTTTAGGACTTTCTTCCACATTTGTAGAGCATAGAACAGCCCATTGAAATGAATGGGCTGCCCTACACGTGACCTACATCTTTATCCACAATGCCAGTACACCTTTGCCTCCTTAAACCCCTGCTAACCTCTGCACCCAAACCTCCCCCATCCTCTCCACTCTAATCCCCCTCCCCTTTAACTCTTCCTGCCACCTCTGCTCATCTTTGCACCCACCTTCCTTACTTCCATACATCCCCTCTTTGCTCACCTATGCCCCCCAAACTGTAATTCCGTCTCTGCCTACCTCTGCACACCCCACACTACCCTACCCCCCACTAATTTTCTTACCTTTGCAGAACAGGCTGATGGTAGGCCTAATGACCACAGTTGTAGGCAGGACTTTCAAGCATGCCTCTTTATCTCCCCAGCGGGCAGCATTCTGTATAGGTGATGGTGGATATGACCTCAGAGGGGCATGATATACATATGAATACTGCCTCTTTTTACATATGAATGTTGATCGTCTGCTGTTATTTACATATCAATGCTGCCGGTATTTACATGTAAACACATGGTCTGCAGGTGAGTCACCTGTACACAACAATAGGGCAGAGCTGAGTAGCATTAGTAATAGAACTTCACACTGAGATCAGGACACAGCACGTGACTAAAACCTCAAGGGACGAGGGAATTTAAACTGGGATAGTTGGCAAGTATGAGGCAGCTGCTTTGGGCCCCACAACAATGACAGGGCCATGGGAAACTGCCCCTTTTGCCCTGCCTTAAAGACGGCCCTGGATGGAGCCAAATACAGGGCAATCTTAGAAGAAAACCTGTTAGAGTCTGCAAAAGACATGAGACTGGGGCGGAGGTTCACCTTCCAGCAGGACAATGACCCTAAACATACAACCAGAGCTACAATGGAATGAATTAGATCAAATCATATACATGTGTTTGAATGGCCCAGTCAAAGTCCAGACCTAAATCCAATTGAGAATCTGTGGCAAGACTTGAAAATTGCTATTCACAGACGCCCTCCTTCCAATCTGACAGAGCTTGAGCTATTTTTCAAAGAAGAATGGGTAAAATGTTACTCTCTAAATGTGCAAAGCTGGTAGAGACATCCCCAAAAAGACTTGCAGCTGTAATTTCAGCGAAAGAAGGTTCTACAAAGTATTTATTTGTATTGACAAAGTATTTGTAAAAAATGTTAAAAACCATTTATCATTTTCCTTCCACTTCACAATTATGTGCCACATTGTGTTGGTCTATCACATAAAATCCCAATAAAATACATCTTAGTTTTTGGTTATACTTGACAAAATGTGGAAATTTCAAGGGGTATGAATACTTTTTGAAGGCACTGTAGCTTTCTTTTTTTTTTTTTTAATTGTTTATTTATAATAATACAACAGTTACAGGGTAGTATATCACATTTTACATAAGATATGACGTTTTAACTTCGGTTGTACATTAAGAGGATATAAGGAATAGAACAAAGCCACAAAGAGAAACAAAAACAAAACAGGTGGCATAAAAGTACATCTAAGAGTCCATAACGGCAAATGTAAGGTTTAATGTTCTCTGTTTCCAACAGTGGATCATTTAAGTAGGATGTCCATTACATTAACCTATTATCGCGTAATTCAAAGTGGTTGAATAGAGTGCAAATAATGTATTTATAAGGAACAGGCTGTTCAGTATTTGGCGCTAGTGGGTATTATGGGGGGGGGGGGGGGTGTTCGAGTCAAGGGAGTATATTGAGTCATCCCAATTCTTCCAGATTCTATCAAACAAGGGTAGTTTATCATCAATCTTTGCAGTCATATGTTCCATTCTGCGTATTTCTGTGGTTATTGTAAGGAGGTGGTGGAGAGGGGGGGGGGGGGGGGGGGGAGATAACCATTGTCTAGGGATGGCTCTCTTTGCTGCCAATAGTATAAAAGATCCGAGTTTTTGTAATGGTTTGGGGATTCCCGGGAAAGGAAGGCCTAGCAGGAAGTGTATAGGGGTTCTCTGTATCGTGCTGGAAAGGAGCGATTGTAACAACTTGTGAACTTCAGTCCAATAAGGGTCAAGAATAGGGCATTCCCAAAAGATATGAATATGGGTACCTACTGCCCGTCTACATCTCCAGCATAAATTGGGGACAGATGGGTTTTGAGCATGGAGTATGTCTGGGGTTCTATACCAGAAAAATAATATTTTGATGGCAGTTTCTTTATGGGTTACGCATCGTGAGATTTTTGAGGTGGATTCCCATATTTTATCCCAGTCTATTAGTGAGATTGGGTGGTTCAATGCTCGAGACCATTTCTTCATATAATTATGCGTTAAATCTGTTAAAGGAGGGGTTTCGTGCAGCATCTTGTATATAGAAGATATTAGTTTGGCTTCATATGGACCGTCAGCACATAGCATTTCAAAAGCTGTGGGCTTTTCTAAAGTGAGGGAGGGAGAGCCGGAGAGGAAATAGTGTTTAAATTGTAGGTAAGAGTATTGTAGGGAAGTGGGGAGATTATGTTTCTTTTGTAGTTCCTTGAAGGTGTAGAGTTTACGGGATGCGGGGTGTACCAAGTGTCGCAACTGAAAGACTCCTGCTTGCGTCCATGGAAGGGTGCGTGTATAAGACATTCCATCTGGGATGTCTGGGTTAAATAAAACATTCTGCAGAGGGGAGCATGGTGAGGATAAGGCAAACCGTTCAGCGCACTTCTTCCAGATGGATAGGGAAAAAAGCATCGGGGCTAGACATAGGGACCTCAATTGGGGCATAAATTTGTTGGAAGCTGGCCATAGTAAGTAGCACAGATGTACTGGGGCAGTGATACTCATTTCTATTTCGGCCCATCTGCTGGGAGCTTTTCTAGAGGTCCAGGTGGCCATTGCCCTAAGGTGTGAGGCGTAGTAATATTTAATGATGTCTGGAGCAGCTAGTCCGCCTTTGGACCTGAGCGCAAAGACCACCGATTTGGCGATTCTATGGGACGCATTATTCCAAATAAATTGTAGGAATTTCCTCTGGAGATTTTTCAGCTGCGACATTGGAACTGAGATTGGGAGGGTTTCAAACAAATAAAGTAGTTTGGGAAGAATTGTCATTTTGAGGACATTGATCCTGCCAAGGAGAGATATAGGGATGGAGGACCAGAGATTAAGAAGTCTTGTTATTTCCGAGATCATGGGGGAGAAGTTGGCCTGATAGAGAGAGGAGTATGAGGGGGTTAAGTGTATGCCCAGATATTTCAGTGAGGATGAGCACCATCTATATTTGTATGTAGATTGTAGGGAAGAGAGTATATCTGGTGGTATGTTTATGGGAAGGGCTTCTGTTTTTGACTGGTTGATTTTAAATCCTGATATGGAGCTGAAGGAGGATAATATATCGTGTAGAAGAGGTAAGGTGGAATCTGGGCGAGTGATAGTTAGCAAGATGTCATCAGCAAAAAGCGATAGTTTATAGTCAAGTCCTCGCAGTGGGATCCCCCGTACGGCAGGGTGGTCTCTGATAGCGACCGCTAGTGGTTCAAGACTTAATATAAATAATAGGGGAGACAGGGGACATCCCTGTCTCGTTCCGTTGCTAAGAGTGAACCTCTGTGATGTAAAGGAGGATAGTTGGACTTGGGATGTGGGGGATGAGTATAAAGCTTGTAGGGCTTGTATAAAGGGACCAGAGAATCCAAACTTTTGTAGGACCGCAAACATGAACGGCCAGCTTAAACGGTCGAATGCTTTTTGGGCATCTAGGCTCAGCACTATGGTGGGTTGTTTGGTCTTATTCACCAAGTCTATTAGGTCAATGGTCCTCCTCGTATTATCACCTGCGTGTCTTGTTGGGACAAATCCTACTTGATCTTTATGTATTAAGGTTTTTAACATGGGGGACAATCTGTTAGCTAATATTTTAGTGAAAATTTTATAGTCCGAATTTAGTAAGGCTATAGGGCGGTAGTTATCAGGGATGGCTGGGTCCTTACCTGGTTTGGGGATAACTGTTAGATTGGCGTGCATGAATTGTGGGTGTGGAACGGTACCTTTGAGGAGGGAGGTGTATAGGTTTTGGAGATGAGGGCTAAGGATCGGCAGGAAAGTCTTATAGTAGGAATATGGCAGACCATCTGGACCTGGGGATTTGTGAGACGGAAGATTTTTAATCACATCAGTTATTTCTGTGGAATCGATTGGGGAGTTGAGTGTGGAAAGCTGTGTAGAGGAGAGGGTAGGTAGTCTAAGAGAGGACATGAAGCTTTCAAATTTAGTTTGAGAGAATTGGGTGTTCGGATCTGAGCTTAAACAATTATATAATTGGTTATAAAAGTTTCCGAACGTTTTGGTCATTGTCATGGGACAGTACGTGGGAGTGCCATCTGGCTGTATCAAGTGGTCTGGTATTGATAGGTATGGTCGTGGTTTTAGCCTGTTAACTAACATGGTATGGGGTTTATTAGCATATTCGTAAAATTTTTGTCTGGCCCATAGCATGGATTTGGAGATTTTATTCATATCAAGTGTTTTGATCCTATTTCGGAGTGAGGTAACAGTTCTCAACTTTTCCACCGTGGGGGAAGCCAGGAGTCTCTTTTCTGCAGAGTAGAGTTGGGCAGTGAGGTCGGTTTTTATCTTTGCAGAATCTCGCTTTAAGCGTGAGCCTGTAGATATACATTCACCTCTAAAAAAGGCCTTGTGGGCTTCCCACAAGGTGGACACCTCAGAGACTGAACCCTCGTTTAGTTGAAAAAATTCAATTAGTTTTTGTTCCAGGTGCGAATGGGATAGTGGGTTTTTTAGCATGGATTCATTAAGGCGCCAGTGACAGGATTTTGGGGTAGTAGATGATAATAGTATATCGAGTTCAATGGGTGCATGATCCGACCAGGTGATGGGATTTATCTCGGAGGATATAACGTAAGGGAGGAGGGGGGCAGTGACCAGAAAGTGGTCTAGCCTGGAATATACTTTGTGGGCATGGGAGTAAAAGGAATAGGTCCTTTGAGTGGGGTGTTTTACCCTCCATGTGTCAAAAAGGTTATGCGACCTTGTTAGCTGGCGGAAAGATGCTGATAATTTCTGGGAGGTGGGTTGCTGAGACTTGTTAAAAAGGGTTTGTCTATCTCTGGTCGGTGACATGCACACATTGAAGTTGCCTCCTAATATCGTAAAGGGTTGGGAAAAGGGTTGCAGTTTTTCAAAGACTGAGTTCAAAAAGTTAATTTGTCCCACATTGGGGGCGTAAATGTTTGCCAAAGAGAAATGTGTGTTCAGATGATCACAATTCAGGAGAATAAAGCGACCGTGAGGGTCTAGGTAGGACGAAAGGACCCGTATAGGGCAGGAACGTTTAATTAGAATCGCTACCCCCGCTTTACCGGAGGGATCGGAGGCTATATAAGCCGTCGGAAAATGTTTGGAAGCGAATTTGAAAGTTCCTTCGGATTTAAAGTGTGTCTCCTGAATCATGATCACCTCTGCATTGGAGGCCCTGAACTCCTTCAGAGCTTGCCATCGTTTCTTGATGGAGTTCAGACCCTTTACATTACATGAATATATCTTAAGAGCCATAATCTAATAGGGTTAGATAGCGCCATGGAAAACATTCTGCACAATAACTTAGAGTATATGAACAACCATATATAGTAACATTTGGGTATAGAAATATACCGAAGTTGAGCAAGAAAACAACATTGAACAGTGGTTACCTGAAGTTGGTCAAAAAAAAGGTGACCTATAAATTGCGTTTTTAAACAAAACGCATGTGTATCAGAGGCAAAATCAATTGCACAAAAATGAAAATAAAACATGTGGAAAAAATAAAGAAAAAAAACATGGGATGGGGGGATACAAAAAACAAATAGAAAAAAAACAAAAAAGAAAATAAAAAGAACAAAAAAAGTCTGTCGATGAGCCTGAAAGTAAAAAAAATTCAGGCTACCCAGGCCGAAGCCATGGGTCTCAGTGGAACGCATGACGACTTGCGGGAGTCACCAAGTGAAGGGACGTGTGTCCCCGTCTCTGCTTAAGAGGACTGCTCGGATTCGGAGCGAAAAAAGAAAAACATAAAGTAGTGCCATCGTGGGTATGTGCATGGGAAAAAGAAAACAAGAGAAAAAAAAAAAATAAAGAAAAGTCGAGGCA
The DNA here is from genome assembly GCA_028564925.1 of Lithobates sylvaticus. Lineage (NCBI taxonomy): Eukaryota > Metazoa > Chordata > Amphibia > Anura > Ranidae > Lithobates > Lithobates sylvaticus. The sequence continues at coordinate 210,655,015 of CM053036.1, read as the reverse complement.
GTGGAACCAAAATGAATCAAAAAGGAGATGAGTTTTCCAGCAGTTAGTAGGTGATGTAGTTCATCTCAACGATGAAAGAACGTAGTTCCCAGTCCTTTTCAGGGGAAAGAGGACTGTCTTTCAGTGGGGCCATGTTCTAGGCCTAAGAGCATATTCTCTGGGGATGTTCCAGAGTGTAAAAAGGAGAAAGAAACCAAAGCCGGTTCCTGGTGAGATGGAGGGTCTCTTCAGGTCGGGAATCTGTGGGGGTTAGGCCTCTGAGGTGTGGAGAAGTTCTTCTGTGAACGTCGCTGGACCGGGGTCCAGATCTTGGCTGGTGTGGTGAGGGGTTTCATATTTGGGATTGGAGCCTGAGTTTCTTCTTCGGGTAGCAGTGGGAGCCCGAGGTTGCGAATGAAGGATTCCCCTTCGTAGAGGTCTCTCAGGGAGTGTTGGACTCCATCTTTGGTCACTGACAAGCGAAAGGGGAAGCCCCAACGGTATGGGATCTGATGGTTTTGCAGGTGTGTGGTGATCGGGCGAAAGCTGCGCCTTTTTGCTAAGGTGATTGGGGATAGATCACTGAAGATTTGAATTCTAGATTGTTTGAATTCAATACGGGACTTGTTGCGGGTAGCATTTGTCAGTGCTTCTTTGGTTTCATAAAAGTGGAAACGGACGATGACGTCTCTTGGGTTTGCATTAGGTGGTGGCTTCAGGGCTAATGATCTGTGTGCCCTGTCCAGGCGCCAATCTATGTCTGGTATATGGGGTGCCAGGGTAACGAAGAGGCCTAGGAGGTAAGGGCGGAGGTCTTTGTCACTAACCGTTTCAGAGATCCCTCTGATTCTTAGGTTCTGGCGTCTTTCGCGGTTCTCCAAATCTTCTTGCTGTATTTGAAGTTGAGAGACAGTGTGCTTCATGCTGGCGTTATCTTCTTCAAGGGCATGCATATATTGGGTTAGTTCATCAAATTTATTTTCGAGGGTGTCAGTACGTTCCCCTAGTTGATCGATTTCACCCCTCAGCTCGTGTGCAATTTTACCCACTTCTTTAGCAATGCTGTGGGTTAGGTCGTGTAAAAGCAGATTGAGCCTCGTGTCCAGTACTGCAATTGTCACTACATCTGTTGGAGTTTCAGATGTGTGTGGGGAGTGAGATCGAGGGGATTGTTGGGAAGGCTGGGAGTTGTTGTCCTCCGCGGCCGTGTTGCGCGGCTCTGCAAGTGGCCTGGAAGCGTGCGCCGGGCCCAGTGAATCACTCGAGGCCGGGGATTGCGGCCTGTATAGAAAACGCTCCATACCTGAGGTAGGCCGCGATGGCGGCGGTGGAATAAAGCCTCTGTAGACGTGCTTTTGAAAGCCAACCTTCCCCATACGTTGCCTGGGGGGTTCCGGCAGTCAGCGGTGTCGCTCCTATGTTAAGGGCTGCTCGTGTAGCTGCGTAGGAGCCGCGGATCGTGGACGGGGACCGGAGCTCTTCCTTTACACGTCCGCCATCCCGCACGCTGCGCATGCGCGACTGTAGCTTTCTTTTAATTTTAACCTGAGAAAAGCTAATGAAGATGATCAAATTGTGCCAGATCATGTTTCAAGTTTCACAGATATGGTTGGCCCAAAGCTAGTGTGGACACCTTTACTCTTAATAATGTTTCTCAGAAATAGTATTTATATTTTTATACAGCGTACACTTCCTTCAGGGGAGAAAGTGAGAGCTGATGGTGGGGATGTGGAGCTATAAGGAGTGGCAGATGAAGGGTGAGGGGTAGGAGGTAAAGGTGGAGGTAAGAGCTGATGGTGGAGAGAGGGATCAGAGGACTTATACTTACATCCATTAATTGTAAATAGCACTATAAGATAAATCCTCACTGTCCGAACATACAGCAGACAACCTGCACTTCTGGGAATAGGAAAACATGATGACATCAGATCGTTGTTTCACCCTACGCATTTCATCACACGTTACTTCATCCGTGGGAAAAAAAGTGGCGACGTGCTGACGTGCTGATGTCATCGCATGTTTTCATTCCCAGAAGTGTGGGTGGTCTGTATGTTCGGATAGCGAGGATTTATCTTATAGCGCTATTTACGATTTATAGGTGTAAGTGCAATTTTAACTTTAATAAATTGAGTCAAAAGGTTTTACATTATTTGGAGCATTTTATTTCATGTTTGGGGATGAGCCTATTGGGATGATCATCATTTTATAAATATCTGCCTCTGACGGGATCCATAGAAACACTCCTGGAAGACCCTGGCCGGGGTTGTTTGACCACATGCTCTACTGACCTTTCTTTAATTAGAGGGTCTGATGAAGCTGGTAAGCCTTCATTCTTTCCATAATAAGGTGATGGTGTCAAGGTTTGGACCTTTTTAAATGGTTATGGATGTCCACTGCACACACAGATCTTTTTGAATATTCAAGAAGAGGATCCCTTTTTTACAGTTTCACAGACTTTTCAATTGCATTTTTATTTGTTTAACTTTGCCCTATATTTGGTGCAAATTGCATGTGTCACATTTTCATTTATTTATGATTGCCATTTTTATCAGTAAAAGTAGCATGACTCTTTTATGAATCACATGCTCCTACAAACCCAAAAATAATAGGTATCTTCTTATGCCGCGTACACAAGAGCGGACTTTTCGACGGACTAGGTCCGACGGTCTTTCCGACGGAGTTCCGACGAACTTTCCGAATGAACGGATTTGGCCAAACACAATCACACTAAAGTCCGACGGATTTGAATGTGATGACATACGACCGGACTAGAATAAGGAAGTTCGTAGCCAATAGCTGCCCTTGCGTCATTGTTTGTCCGTCGGACTAGCACACAGCAAGCGGATTTCTCGATAGGAACTGGGTCCGGCAGAGTTCCGGCGGAAAAATTTGAAGCATGTTCTATTTCTAAAGTCTGTCAGATTTTTCCACAGCAAAAGTCCGATGGAGCCCACACACAATCGAATTGTCCGATGGATTCGTTCCATCGGACCTTTGCTGACGAAAAGTCCGGTCATGTGTACGTGGCATTAGAGGCTGAAAAGAGCATCAGGGAAGCAAAAGGAAAGCTGTGTATGTGGAAAGGCGGCACAGGAAAAGCACAGGCTTGATTTAAAGGCAATGTCAATTTTTTGGATAATTATATAGAAGAGTTGACGCATATATCCTTATTAGCATATACTAGAGATTCATGGGTAATGTTTAATCATGCAATCAAGCAACTAAATTCTTCTAACCAAATGCCTTTTTTGGAACACTTTAATTTGGTAAAGTTTATATGCAATTTTCGGTCACGTATTTATTCAAGCACCCTCACACAAAAGGACAATACTCCAAATTAGTTACATTGTGGGTGTAATTTCTTTACTCCAATCTTTTGTAGGGACATTTGTTATATAGTATCATAGTCATATATTTCCACTCTTTCTATAGTGAATTTGTGCTTTGCCCATGCAGGATAGACATGTGCACAACAAAAAAAATCGTTTTTTTTTTTCGTTTCGTTTTTTTCGTTTCCGAAAAAAGTTCGTTTTTTTTCGTTTTGTTTTTTTCGTTTCTGTTGATTCGTAACGATTTGTACATTCGTAAGTCGTCGGTGTTCGGATTCGTAATGATTTGTACATTCGTAAGTCGTCGGTGTTCGGATTCGTAACGATTTGTACATTCGTAAGTCGTCGGTGTTCATATTCGTAACGATTCGTACATTCGTAAGAGTTATTTTTTCGTTGATTCGTTTTTTCGTTAGTTTAATTTTCGGACGCATTCGTATTTATTCGTACATTCGTAACATTCGTAACATTCGTAGATTCGTAATTGGAGCATAATTCATAATTGTATGTAATGTGTATGCTATTATTACATTTTAATAATTCACGAATCGAAAAAAAAAGTTACGAATCGAAAAAAAAAGTTCCGAATCAAAAAAAAAGAATTTTTTTGTTCAATTCATTCGAAGTACGTTTAGCAGCACCATTGTAAGGGACACGGAAAATTACAAATTCAACTAAAAAAAAAAGTTCCAAATGTACGAATTTTTTCGTTCGTTTTTCGGATTTTCTTCATTAGTACATTCGTTGTTTCTAATTTGTTTTTTTTCGGATTTTCGTTGTTTTTCGGATTCGTTCGATTCGAATGATTCGTTAATCGGATTTGTACGATTTGAACGATTCGTTATTCGGATTTGTACGATTCGAACGATTCGTTCATTCAAACGAACGAACGAAAATAACAAAAAAAAGAAAAACGAAAAAAAACGAAACGAATTGCACATGTCTAATGCAGGATAAAGCAATAGGTTCACTTTAATAGCAGCCCCATCAACATGTACTTATCTTTTCTTTGCTGACCAACTGATCTGTTTGGCTATTGGGAGTCAAAACAATATACCCTATATTACCAAACGTATTGGACGCCCGCCTTTAGACGCACATGAACTTTAATGACATCCCAGTCTTAGTCTGTAGGGTTCAATGCTGAGTTGGCCCACCCTATGCAGCTATAACAGCTTCAACTCTTCTGGGAAGGCTGTCCACAAGGTTTAGGAGTGCGTCTATGGGAATGTTTGACCATTCTTCAAGAAGAACATTTGTGAGGTCAGGCGCTGGTGTTGGGCGAGAATGCCTGGCTCGCAGTCACCGCTCTAATTCATCCAAAAGGTGTTCTATCGGGTTGAGGTCAGGACTCTGTGCAGGCTGTAGTAGAATTTCATATTAACCAATATATATTTTATGTTATTCATATTATTCATATTATTATTCATATTATTATATAGTAGTGGTCTTAGCAATATTATTATTCAATAAGTAAAGCAATAATTATTAATCTTTAACATTTAATTTTAAATGTTGAACTTTAGATGACCTCTCTGCTTCTTTCTCATACTTTCTATAAGAGTTTACTGGGTGAAAGTGCATTATTTTAGTTTTTAAGTAAGCGCTAATTAGAAAAGAAAACACTTGACAGGACATAAATAATAAGAGATAAGATAAGCACCGTCAAAGATAAGAAAAACAGGTGGTTAAAATAATTAGGTGGAATAAGGGAAAGTTATGTAAAGAACATTAAATTAAGTTTGACAGGGTCAAACAAAGGTCTGCTTGAGCTCTCATTAAATCTGTTAAAATACATATTGTAGGGAAGTATATATTTATGTATATCTATGTATGTTAATAATTAGACAATATTGAATAAGTAATCGGCTTTGCGTATGTGTGTATGTACAGTATGTATAAATATGTATATATAGATATGTGTATACATATTGTAAGTGATACAGTACTTTTACACATAGGATTATACATTAACACATATAACACGTCTGGTGGGGTTATTGAAAGTTCATACTCTCACGGTCGTAAATCTGTAATTCTTGAACTTAGTTAAATCTTAAAAGATATGGAGAGTTTGATAACACAGCTGGGTGCCAGACTGTCTCTACACAGGTGTTTTTAATTGGACAAGAGCAGTTATAAATCTTTTTAATGAACATATAGGAAATCTGGGAGTAATAAGTTTGTCTGGTTATAGAACAGGTGTCAGATTTATGGTTGGTTACATTGACGTAGATCTTAGCGACCAATCACATGTAGGAAAGATGGCTGAGATACACTTGTAAAAGGGTATATAAATGCAAGCTCTACAATTGTTTGTCAGACAAGTCAGATAGGAGCTCATAAGGCTGAACTCTGTGTATGCAGCCCTATTGCAAGGGTCATAGAGGTCAGAACCAATGGGCAAATATCAGTCCAAAACTTGTCTTCTTGTACGAGTTAGAGAAGACTTCTTAACTTGTTCCACAGTGTGGTCTCAGGTGAATCTCCCTCAAGAATTTGGCAGAGCAGAAACCCAAAACTCTGTGAGGGGACCAGACCGACTGGTCCCTATCAGGTGTTGCCAAGAATTGGCAGAAAAGACCCATTCTGGTTCAAGGTGAGAACAATTCACAATTGTTTCAATTTGGTTAGGGAATAAGAATACCTATATCTAATATGCTTGCATTGTAAGAAACTGTATAAATTAGACCTGTATCTTTTAATACGTTGAACATAAACCTGTATGTTTTCAGCTGTTAATAAACCTGCATTGCTTAAGTTCTGCCTGCTTCGATGCTTTACTATTTTACTTCAAGGCCAGTCAAGTTCCTCCACCCCAAACTCACTCATCCATGTCTTTATGGACCTTGCTTTGTGCACTGGTGCGCAGTCATGTTATAACAGAAAGGGGCCATCCCCAAACTGTTCAGTACAGTTGGGAGTATAAAATTGTCCAAAATGGTTTCATAGTTTGCCAATCCCTACATTGTCAGACGCCAATAGTGAGTCTATGGACCACTCAATTTCAGTTGAGACAGTCCACCTAGCCATCAAGACACTTAAACCTCATAAATGTCCCAGCCCAGATGGCCTGCCCAGTACATACTATATGAAATTTTCTGACACGCTAGCCCCTCTCCTCACAAATTCTTTCAATGCCCTGCTCAAACAGCACTCCTTTGACCGAGACACATTGAAGGCTATTATATCCATGATACCCAAACCTAATACTGACAATACGCTATGGTCTAATTATAGGCCCATATCCCCACTAAATGTGGATATCAAGATCCTAGCCAAAATTTTAGCCTTGCGACTCATTCCAATTATTGGGAGACTGATTCACAAGGATCAAGTGGGCTTTATACCTAGACGACAACAGCGACAACATCCGACGTGTTATTCTATTGCAACACATAGCCAGATCTCGTAAAATACCTATGCACCTTCTTTCTCTCGATATAAGAAAGGCGTTTGACATGGTTTCTTGGCCTTATTTACACTACATTTTCCAACGCTGGGGCTTCGGCCCACATTTCCTCCAATGGCTATGTGCCCTATACACCCAACCACAGGCATATGTAAAGTATTCTGGATTTCGTTCAGAGTGCTTCCCCATCCAATGGGGGACAAGACAAGGTTGTCCCCTATCCCCTTTAGTTTTTGCCCTCGTGATCGAACCCTTGGCGGCCCTGATCAGAGCAAACCCTGATATCTGAGGTAGCCTCAATGTCGCATAAATTATGCCTATTTGCTGATGACGCACTATTATTTGTTACCTCACCTCATACTACTCTCCCAAACCTCTTTCAAATTTTGGATGAATTTGCTCTGGTCACAGACTTGGAGGTGAATCAAACCAAATCCAAAGCCCTCAATGTGCCTCCGTGCTTAAGCATCTCCATGAAAATTTACCATTTATCTGATCAACGTCATCTGTGACCTACCTAGGGATAAAACTGACCTGTAACCTGACCCACCTCTTCCAGGTAAATTATCTCCCTATATTAAACCATCTGACCTCTCTTCTTAACTCCTGGCAACCCCTGTGTGTCTCCTGGCTGGGACGGGGTGCAGATGTGAAGATGTTATTGCTTCTTAAGCTCTTATACCTCTACAGAGTCCTTCCGGTCGACATCCCCCCCCTATTTTCATCGGGTCATACAGAACTGGGTTTTCAAATATATTTGGAGTTCTACGAAACCCAGGGTCCGAAGACCTATTCTACTTTGCAATAAACTTAGCGGAGGCCTTGGTCTACCTAACTTTCATCATTACTTTCATGCGGCCCAACTAGCCCAAGCCACACTATAGCAAGCAAAAACTGAAACGCCCCTATGGGTCAGTTTAGAAGCAATAGATATCCACCCTATCACAGTGACCAATTTGATGTGGCTATCCCCCTCAACGTGCGGTTTCATAACCAACCTCATAACTCAATACTTCCTCAAAATCTGTGACAAGCTACGTAACTCTTTTAAATTAATATCACCACACTCACCCCTGCTCTCTTTCCTTGGTCATCCACACTTCTACCCAGCTTACACTGAACCAACTTCATTCCAGGTCTGGTCTCGGGCGGGTCTGAGTCGTTTATATGATCTGATCATGGGTGACACCATTAAAACATTCCCAGTCTTACAGGCGCAAGCTCAACTTCCTCACAAGGAATGTTTTTGTTACCTCCAAATCGCTCACTTTGCTCAAACTGTGACAAGATCTTGTTCAGGACTGTACAAGCTATCCGTGTTTGAAAGTATATGCGACTCCGATCCACATGCACCAGGCATCATCTCCCGCCCTTTATGCCCATTTCACATCCCCCCCAGCAACTCTCCCTTCTTATGCTATACAATGGTCCAAGGATCTAGCAATTGACCTCGATGAGGAAGCCTGGATGAATATATGGACTAATACCAAAAATTCAACCCAAAATGTTGTCGCATCAGAATCGAATTATAAAGTCCTCATGCGATGGTACCTGGTCCCGGCCAGAATCACTAAATTCCTACCGGAGTATCCCCCAAATTGCTTTAGAGGTTGCAGTAAAAGAGGCACCCATGTACACATTTGGTAGTCATGTCTGATTGTACGACGCTTCTGGGCGACAATATTCCAAATGGCCTCCACGCTTCTCCGTGAAAATCTAGACCCTGACCCTTCTGTTGCCCTATTAAACTTTATACCCCAAGATTACACCAGATCTCAACTGCGCCTTCTTCTCCAACTAACCACAGTGGCCAAGAAAACAATTGCTAAAGCCTGGAAGACACCGACCCTAAACATTGCTAAAGTGAAAAATAGAGTCACCCAAGCCATGATACATGGCAAAATAGAAGCAACGATCCTAGACAGGATCCCTCAGCACCTCAAAATATGGCGCCCATGGATAGATCACTTCCTGCCCCCTGACTTTGATAAACATCTCTTGGAACCTTTATCCCACCCAGTCTCTTAGCGAAAACAACAATAAACGACTCGTGCCCGTGCTGACCACTGGACCACCATTCTTCTAACTACCCTATCCGTCTTTCACTCTATCCCTTTGTCTTCTTTGCTCCTCTTCCCCCCTTCTCCCAAATCCTTCCTCCCTATTCATGGTTTACCACAGGTAACGTGGTCAGATAGTACAAAATGTTCAGTCGGTACCGAGGTCACCGGCAACGGAGTAATCTTGTTAGCTAGCCCTCCTGTGTTTTAGGAGACCCCCCTCTCCCCTGTTATGGCTTTGACTACTCCTTTTGGAACAAGCAATCTATGTTGGCTTGACCGATCTCTGTGCCTCTTTTTCCGATATTTTTTCGCTGTATTACTAAACCGCGATGTATTCTGTTATCTGTACTTGCTCAGACTTAAACTGTACTGTCTATAACTGTTATTTGTCTGTTACCAATAAAAATCTTTGAAAAGGAAATTGTCCAAAATGTCTTGGTTTGCTGAAGCCTTAAGAGTTCCCTTCACGCCCAACCCCAACACCTAAAAATCAACCCTAAACCATAATCCCCCCTCCACCAAATGATTTGGACTAGTGCACAAAGCAAGGTCCATAAAGACATGGATGAGTGAGTTTGGGGTGGAGGAACTTGACTGGCCTGCACAGAGTGCTGACCTCAACCCGAGAGAACACCTTTGGGATTAATTAGAGCAGAGACTGCGAGCCAGGCCTTCTCGCCCACATCAGTGCCTGATATCACAAAGGCACTTCTGGAAGAATGTTCAAACATTCCCATAGACACACTCCGAAACCTTGTGGACGGCCTTCCCAGAAGAGCTGAAGCTGTTATAGCTGCAAAGGGTGGGCCAACTCAATATTGAACCCTACGGACTAAGACTGGGATCCGGGCTGAAGTGGTTAAACCCACCTGTTTATATTTGCTTTCTATTTCTCATTTTTTCTCCTTTTCCTGCACACACAACATGAAGTGAGAAGAAATCTCTACAAAGTGAACAATAAAAACCTGATAGGGAACCTAATCATCCCTTATGCCGCGTACACACAAAGGGATTATCCAGCGGGATTGTCCGCTGGACTAAGTCCACCGGACAATCCCCTTATGTGTGGGCGCCGGCTGACTTTTTGGCGCCAAAAGTCCGGCGGACTAGGTTTTAAGTTTTGTTTTAAAACCTAGTCTGCTGGACTTGGCAGTCCGGCGGACAATCCCGCCATTAGTAGGCTAGTCCGCCGGACTTTTGAAATGAACGGACTTGCCGCTCATCGGAAAGTCCGTTCATTTAGCACGTGACTTCAGGTATACGTAGCTAGCGTAGGCAGTGAATGCCGCCGCGCTAGCCCCGTCACCTGGCATGGATTTAAAGGGACTCCCCATGCCAAAAAACGGCGTGGGGGTCCCCCCCAAATCCATCTCAGACCCTTATCCGAGCACGCAGCCCGGCAGGCCAGGAAAGGGGTGGGGACGAGCGAGCGCCCCCCCCCCTCCTGAGCCACACCAGGCCGCGTGCCCTCAACATGGGGGGTGCCCAACAAGGGGGCAGGGTCACATGCTCATGTCACATGGTGACCCCGCCCCCTGTGATGTCACAGTCCCAGCATCCTCCGGGACTGTGACATCACAAGGGGGCGGGGTCACCATGTGACATGAGCATGTGACCCTGTCCCCTTGTCCCTATATAAGTCCCAGCACAGCGCGGCTCTGGCATTCCGGCCAGATAGAGCGACGTGTCAACATCGGAAGAAGAAGAAGAAGAAGAGGAGGAAGAAGAAGAAGGCAGCGCAGAAAGCGACGACAGCGGCAAGAACAGAAGAGACCCCGGAAGACCCCCGAAGGCGGATCGAGACCCCCAGACGGCGGCGACGATGAAGAAGGTAGCCGGACTTCTCCGCTCGGTAAAAGAGCTAGGTAAATGGCGGAGGAGTCCGGCGAGAAGACCCCCAAGACGGAAAAAGACCCCCGGAGCAGTGCAATAAAATATTTTTTCAAAATTGTGTGGTTTTTGACTTTACATTTTACACCTTAGGTGAATGGGTAGGGGTACATCGTACCCCATACTCATTCACATAGGGTGGGGGGCCGGGATCTGGGGGCCCCCTTATAAAAGGGGGCTCCCAGATTCCGATAAGCCCCCCGCCCGCAGACCCCGACAACCAATGGCCAGGGTTGTCGGGAAGAGGCCCTTGTCCTCATCAACATGGGGACAAGGTGCTTTGGGGTGGGGGGGGCGCACGGCCCCCCTTTCCCCAGGGCACCCCCCATGTTGAGGGGCACGCGGCCTGGTACGGCTCAGGAGGGGGGGGGCGCTCGCTCGTCCCCACCCCTTTCCTGGCCTGCCGGGCTGCGTGCTCAGATAAGGGTCTGAGATGGATTTGGGGGGACCCCCACGCCGTTTTTCGGCGTGGGGAGTCCCTTTAAATCCATGCCAGGTGACGGAGCTAGCGCGCCGGCATTCACTGACTACGCTAGCTACGTATACCTGAAGTTACGTTCTAAATGAACGGACTGCTCCGTGTGTGGGCAAGTCCGTTCATTTTCAAAAGTCCCGCGGACTTTGTCCAGCGGATTGTCCGCCGGAGAAGTCCGGGCGTGTGTGGGCAAGTCACACGCTCGGAAGTCCGGGCGTGTGTGGGGAAGTCCCGCCGGACTAGGTCCGGCGGACAATCCGCTGAACTAGGTCCGGCGAACAAAGTCCGAACGTGTGTACGGGGCATTACACTATCCAAAAGTTAAAAAAAAAGAAAAAAAAATGGATTTACATACACTTTAAGAAAGGAAATAAAATGTATATAACTTTACTAAGAAATATTTTTAGTTAGGATCATATGAAATATTGCAGCAGGTTTTGAGTTAATGAGGAAGTTCTCAGTCATGGGGACCTTTAACATTTCCCCCGGGAGGAGTCACTGTAAGCTAAAAATATATGTGATCATTAAAAATCAATTATCTCAATCCATGTTTGCATTGTCTCTGGAAGAATATAAAGTGACACTGGCAGAGCGGGCATCTTTGCCGGCTGTAGATCGTGCCTGTGCCCGGCACCAACCATTACAGGTGAGTACTGACCACCGACTGACACTAAGAATACACCATCTGACTGTGATAAAGGGCTCTTAAAGCGTAAACTCGAAATCTATTTTTCAGTACATTTGGCTTTATGCCATTCCTATGCACAAGTGGTATTAAATCGCTAAGATTTATTATATTTTAGCTTACCTATTCTTAGATGTGATGGATGCATTTGTTTGTTTTTTTTTAGACTTTCTTTCTTTTATGTTCATCTGTCCAGTAAGTCTGTTGTTTTTCAAAAGAACAACCTCTCTTGCAAATGTATCAGTTACAGGTAGAGCTACACGATTCTGGATAAAATGAGAATCACGATTTTTTTTTTACTTAGAATGAAGATCACGATTCTGAAGAACTTTTTTATTTTAAACATTTACAACCCTTGAACATTAGGTTATCAAACAAGATGGCAATAAAATAAGACATAATACTCTTTGCTCCGATCAAATTTAAAGAAATGTAATGAAAAATAATGTAATGTGTAAAGAAATTTACCATTAAGTTATATTAGGTTCTTTTTTTTTCTTTTTTTTAGTACTCGCTGATACCAATTACCGATACCTACTGCAACTTTTATGTTTACACTTCAGCTAACAGCAATGGTACAAAGCATTGAAAAGTTATTTTACAAATTAAAAAAAAAAAATTGTGTTTTTTTTGTGCTTTTTTCAATGTGAAACGTGTAAATATATGTTAATGGTGTAAAAAACGGAAAATTGTATACTTACCTTTCCGTAATTTTCCTTTCCTGTCGCATCTTCATGGCAGCATACACTCTGGGTTGTGACTCCGCCTCCACAACCTGATAGGACCACATAACTATAAGATGAAGACACGGCCCCCGCCCCAGCATTCTCCATATATATATTAATCACCTTCTATGGGTGGGTTTATTGTATGCTGCCATGAAGATGCGACAGGAAAGGAAAATTACGGAAAGGTAAGTATACAATTTTCCGTTTTCCTGTCGCATCATGGCAGCATACACTCTGGGGAGTAACTCGCAGACTGGGTGGGAATGCAAGAAAAATAAATTTATTAACAAGAAACAGGAGTTGGCCTGAATTATGGCCCTTCCCAAATCTACTGTTGAAAGTTGTGCAGAATCCACCCTATAATGTGACATAAAGGGGTTTCTGGAAGACCAGGTAGCCGCCTTACAAATAGTCTCTGCCGAGACCCTACAATAGGTTGCCCAAGAAGTTGCCACCGCCCTGGTGAAATGTGCCTCTAAGCCCCCCGGAATCTGTTTCTCACTCAGTGAGTATGCCTTTTTGATAGTCTTCACCAGCCATGAAGCGATGGTGTGAGCCGAGGCCGCCTGACCTTTTCTATGGCCGTATGGGATGACTAAGAGGTTCTCCGATCTCCTGATCAATTCTGTTGCTGAGAGGTACTTCAGGATGTTGCCCCTGACATCCAGAGGATGAGGATCACCTTGATCTGTGATAAGGGCTGGAAGGTTGATCTCCTGATTAAAGTGAAATGAGGATACCTTAGGTACGAAACGATCTGAAGGTTTAATACTATCCTGTCCGGGTAGACGACTAGATACGGTTCTTTGGCCATCAAGGCTTGCATCTCTGAGACCCTCTTTTCTGAAGTGATAGCAATCAGAAATGAGATTTTAAGCGTCAGGTTCCAAAGGGAAATGTTGTCGAGTGGAGAGAATGGATCATTAGACAGTATTTCCAGGACGACTGAGAGGTCCCATGCTGGGAATGATGGTTTCCTAGGTGGCCTTAGTTTAAGACAGGCCCTCTGAAATTGGATAACCAGAGGATCATGTGCCCATTTGACCCCGATCGAAGACCCTTCTCTAGGCCTGACTGCAGATATTCAAGGATTTGAGGAGCTGTCAGAGAAGATATGTCCCAACCTTGTTGTTGAGAGAAGGCGGTAAACTTCTCCCAGATCCTGCTGTAGGTGTTGTTGGTAGTCTTGCTTCCTAGCCTGGAGTAATGTTTCCACTACCCTCTGAGAACAGCCCTGTTCTAGGTACCTAGACCTCTCAGCCTCCAGGCCATCAGATGTAGCCTCTCCAGGTTCGGATGTTGGTCCTGAGAGAGCATATCTGCTGACAGCGGAAGAGGGAGAGGATCCGTTGCGTTCAACTGAAGGAGAGTAGTGAACCAAGGCCTCCTCGGCCAGAAAGGGATCACCGCCACTACTAGTGCCGTCGACCTCTTGAGCCTCAGAAGGAACCTCGCTATGAGGGGAGTCGGAGGGAAAATGTACCGGAGGTTGAAGCTCCAGGGATGTTGTAGACAATCTACTCCCTCCGCTGACGGAAAGGGGATTCTTGATAGGAACCTTTGCATTGGCTGGTGTGGCCGCCAGGTCTATGTCTGGTGAGCCCCAGGTCTGAATTATTATCGCAAATGCTAGGAGATTCTCGACCCCTGGGATATAGGTCGCTCTCAGGTCCAATAGGTTCGATTGTGCCCACTCCATCACGGGGCGAACTTCCTACATCAGGGAGGAGCTTCTGGTGCCTCCCTGCCTGTTGATGTAGGCAACGGCCACCCTGTTGTCCATCTTCAGGAGGACTTGCTTCCCCCTCAGGTAAGTACTGAAGGCCAGGAGTGCCTGAAAGGCTGCTTTCATCTCCAGCACATTGGAGACTGCGTCCTGGATCCTGAATGGCCAGCGCCCTTGGGCCGCGTAGTGCAGGTAGTGTGCCCCCCATCCCTCCAAACTGGCATCTGAGGTTACCGTTTCCTGAGGAGGGGGGAACTATGTGCTTGAATCTCCTCAGATTGCAGGGACGAGTCCACCACTGCAAGGATCGCTTGACCTCCTCCGAGATGTAGATCGGTTGGGTCATGGATAAGCTGTCCCATTGGCGCAGAAAAAAGGACGTTTGAAGGGGTCTTGCGTTCCATTGGGCCCACTGGACCATAGGAATGGTCGCAGACAGAGAGCCTAGGAGACTGAGACATGCTCTGGCTGGAAGGGATGTTGCTGAGATTGCTCTTCTCACCCTCTGAATCAGTGGGGAAATCTTTTCTGCCGGTAGTTCCACCGTGTTTGTCCGGGTATCCAGTTCCGCACCCAGGAAGATCAGCCTCTGGGTGGGATGAGCATTGCTTTTTTTTTCCAGTTTATCAACCAGCCCAGTCTTTGTAGTGTGGAAACTAGGACCTCCCGATGTTGGACAAGGGACTCCTGGTTGCTTGAAAGGAGGAGGATGTCGTCCAGGTAGTGATGGACTCTCAACCCTTTCTCCCTTAAGGATGCGATTACTGGTAGTAGTACCTCGGTGAAATTTCTGGGGGCAGTAGAGATCCCGAACGGGAGACCCTGAAACTGGAAGTGGCCCTGATTCACCGAGAACCGAAGGAACTTCAGGAAAGCAACATGGATCGGGACGTGAAGATATGCGTCCTGGAGGTCTATGGAGAGCATCCAGTCTCCCAGATTTATGGCCTGGAGGATTGATTGTAAACTCTCGATCTTGAACGACTCCACTCGAATGGAGCGATTGAGGTTCTTTTAGAACCAAGACTGGCTGAAGGTCCCCAGATTTTTTCTTGACCAGAAATAATGGGGAGTAGAATCCCTGACCCCTCTGTGATGCAGGCACCTCTATTATCGCCTTCTTCTGGAGAAGCTCTTGGATGTAACTGGTCAACAGTAACCGTTTATCCCCTGAAGGTGGAAGTCTGGTGGGACAAAAATGATCCCCTGGGGGACGTCTCTTGAAGGGCCATCTGTGCCCGAAATGGACAGTAGCCACTGTCCAAGGGTCCTTTATTGCTTCCGCCCAAACCAGCTTGAATTTAGAAAGCCTTGCCCCCACTAATGCTGACTGGGCTTTTGGTCACTGGAAGCGGGAGTCTTGGGCTTCTGAAACTTCATAAAGGATGTCTGGGGGTTCTTCCAGCCCCTCCTGTATTATTTTCCTGGCCTATAGGATTTAGCATCCCTGTATCTGTCTGGCAGATTATGTCTGAAGGGAGGAGGCCTCTGCTGTTTCGGTTTTCTGTCCGATGGAATCAGTCCCGACTTCCCACCGGTCACCTTTGAAATTGCTGAGTCCAGCTTTGCACCGAAAAGGTTCTCGCCGTCATATGGAATGCGGCACCAATTTGATTTGGAGACAGGATCCGCTGACCAGGGTTTCAGCCACAGTGCCCGCCTGGCCATTACGGAGGCCAACATGGCCCTTGATGACGATTTAATCGCATCCACCGAAGCCTCTGCCACAAAAGTCCCCGCGAGACTTAACTCCTGTAGAGCTTTTATTATGCTCTCCTGGTCCATGCCTACTGAGACCAACCTCTCAGTGTTTGATGACAAGCTGCAAGGTAGGCCCTCTTCATATCAGTGTCGATCCTCCTATCCAAGATATGTCATTGCATCTTCGATTGGCAATGTCACATGCCTGACTAACCGCATGAGAGATGCGTCTACAATGGGAGGAGAGACAAGAGGATTCACTTTAGGTTCCTTCAAGGGATGTAATTTGGAAAGCCTGTTATTCAGACTCGATCTCTTCTCGGGTCCTTGCCATTCCTCTTTACTTAAATCATCCAATTCCTCAATGAACGGAAAGGCCTCTGAGTCCCATTTAAGGTTTGGGAAGTATTTTTTCCGCGTTGGTTGGACTTCCTGGGGTTCCTTCCATCCGATCGCTTCCTTGACCGATTTGACACACGGTTCAATTAGCAAAAATCAAACCCTGCAGTTGCTTCCAACCCCTCATTGTCAGACGGGGAATCCTGTGCTGGGATGAGCAGGTGAGGCACTTCGCGTTGATAACTCTGTCTCCGGAGTAAGAATCTGTGGAGCTACAGGCTCTCTAAACTGCGATTCTTTTTCCCTAGTAGCCTCCTCAAAGCATCTACGGCAGGCTAATTATCGGGAAGGGCTGCGGCCCCGCATATCCAACATGCGTTTCCAGAGGGTCGCACTGGTGATCACTGTCTATGGACAGAAGATCCTCTATGATAGGAGCGGCTGTGTCTGGAGTAAGAACTGGAGCGACTTCTCCTGCGACTCCCTCTGTGGCCTGAGCGACTTCTCCTGCGACTCCCTCTGTGGCCTGCGACTCCCTCTGTGGCCTGAGCGACTTCTCCTGCGACTCCCTCTGTGGCCTGAGCGACTTCTCCTGCGACTCCCTCTGTGGCCTGAGCGACTTCTCCTGCGACTGGAGCGGCTCCGTCTGTGGCCAGAATGGCTTCTCCTGCGTGAAGTCTCTCTGTGCCTTGAATCAGAAGATTTTGCGGACCTAGTAGGGCTAACCATTTAGGCAGCGTTAGGATTGCTCTCTTTTTTTCAATCTTCAATACTTACCAAAAATCCTCCCCCCTTACCTAATAGCTGGTGGTGATCTGCTAGGGCAGTGGTCTCCATAGCAAGGAATAAGGAAAGCCTAAGGAGATACTAATTGACACATACTAATTGACATAGGAAGCACAGGTGAGGTAAAAACACAGCAGTTTATGCAGGAAGTAGATGCAGAGAAAAAAACAGGCTTTTACCTCAGTAGGATGAAATAGGAGCTTTGTTGTAAGACAGGCAAACAAACTGCAGCAATTCAGCGATCTCTGGTTCAAGATACAAGGAACAGCCTAGGACGCTCGGCGCAGAGGGGGAGCGGTGGAGAGGGACTACAGGACCCAGCAGTGCTGTGAATACACAGCTATACAGAAAAAAACAGGAGGGGGAGACCACTGCATAACGGTAAGCCTATTTAAGGCTTAAATAAATGTACCTTGAAGATGTGTGTTTGCCCTGTCACACTGTATAATGAAATGGTGTTTTAAGCCTATTTAAGGCTTTCCACCGAGGTCAGGAGTATGGTGGTGCTTTGAACCTGTTTAAGGTTCTACACAGGGGCAATCATCATAGTGCTTTAAACCTATTTAAGGTTTTACACAGCGGTGGTCATCATGGTGCTTTAAACCTGTTTAAGGTTTTACACAGCGGCAGTCATCATGGTGCTTTAAACCTGTTTAAGGTTTTACACAGCGGCGGTCATCATGGTGCTTTAGACCTGTTTAAGGTTCCACACAAAGGCAGTAGGTAATAATAACTGAGAAAGATACGATACCCCTGAGATCACCAGAGTGGGGTTCCTTCCATTTAGCTTCCTTTAGAGGCTGTACCGGCAAGGACTTCCAAACCAGGAGAGGCTAGAACCTGGCTGGGGCGAAGCGGTAAGGGGGTGATGTTCAGTGCGTCCCAACAGGTGAGGAAAAATAAGAGAATGCTGGGGCGGGGGCCGTGTCTTCATCTTATAGTTATGTGGTCCTATCAGGTTGTGGAGGCGGAGTCACAACCCAGAGTGTATGCTGCCATGATGCGACAGGAAACATTATTGAACAAAGCAAAAAAAAAAATAAAGGTTTTATTATTAATAGTTTATAAAATAGAAGTAAATAAAAAATAAAAAAAATCTGCAGGAAAATAATAATTAAATGGAGAAGGAGAATACGGAGTTAATAAGGCTGATTATAGTTAATTAAGGAACAATTGAATAAAAAACTAAAAAAAAACAAACATGTAGGAATTTTTAGAAACTTCGCCTATGGAGATTTTAAGGCCCCTTTCACACGCGGCCGCGATTTTCCCCCGCGATTTTCCTGTGATTTCAAGAAATGCCTGTGTAAGTGGCATCAAAATTGGACCAAAGTAGTTCAGGGACTACTCTGAAGTCGGAAACGACTTGAAGTCGTACTAATATGAATGGCTGTCATTGGAAATGATGGGGAACGACTTGTCATGCTACTTTGCAGTCCCAAATCGTGGGACAAGTCGTATAAGTGTGAAAGGGGCCTTAACCAGTTAACAACCGGCCCATAGCCGAAAAACGGCTACAGGGCGGTTGCTTAACTCTGGGAGGCCGTTAATTAACGGCCTCACAGAATTCTGCTCTTGCGCGCCCCCTGGTGCGCGCACTCGAGAGCATCCATGATCCGGATCATGGATCACGGTAAACGGCCGCTCATCGCGGCCGTTTACCACGTGATCGCTCCGTCAAATGACGGAGTGATCACATGTAAGCAAACCGGCGTCATTTGATGACGCCGGTTCCTCTCTCCTCCTCTCTCTGTACCGATCGGTACAGTATGAGAGGAGAGGGGGAGGGATCGGTGGCAGCAGTGCTGTGGGCGGGATCTGTAGTGCCCACAGCCTGCTCTGCCACCACCGATCCATCCATCCATCCATGCTCAGCCATCCCTCCATACCCTGCAATACCCAGCAATAGCCTGCAGTGTATTGCTGGGTATTGCAGGGTATGGAGGGATGGCTGAGCATGGATGGATGGATTCTCTGCCATCCCCCCCAATACTGTGCCATACCCCCCTATACTGTGCCATACCCCCCTATACTGTGCCATACCCCCCAATACTGTGCCATACCCCGCCATACCCTGCGATACTCCGCCATACCCTGCGATACTCTGCCATACCCTGCGATACTCTGCCATACCCTGCGATACTCTGCCATACCCTGCGATGCCCTGCCATACCCTGCGATGCTCTGCCATACCCTACGATGCTCTGCCATACCCTGCGATACCCTGCCATACCCTGCCATACCCTGCCATACCCTGCGATACTCTGCCATACCCTGCGATACTCTGCCATACCCTGCGATACTCTGCCATACCCTGCGATACTCTGCCATACCCTGCCATACCCTGCCATACTCTGCCATACCCTGCGATACTCTGCCATACCCTGCGATACTCTGCGATGCTCTGCAATACCCTGCGATACCCTGCGATACTCTGCGATACCCTGCGATACTCTGCGATACCCGGCGATACCCTGCGATACCCGGCGATACTCTACCATACCCTGCGATACTCTGCAATACCCGGCGATACTCTGCAATACCTTGCGATACTCTGCCATACCCTGCAATACCCAACAATACCCTGCGATACTCGCTACGATCAAAGCCAGGATCGTTTTTTTTTTTTTATTCCAGGCTTTCCAGCCTAGAGGTGAGATGTGGGGTCTTATTGACCCCATATCTCACTGTAAAGAGGACCTGTAATGCCATATTCCTATTACAAGGGATGTTTACATTCCTTGTAATAGGAATAAAAGTGATCAAAAATTTTTTTGGGGGGAAAAAAAGGGTCAAACTAAAATAAATAAAGTAAAATGAACAATAAAATATATATTTTTTTTTTAAAGCGTCCCTGTCCCCGTGTGCTCGCACGCAGAAGCGAACGCATACGTAAGTCCCGCCCACATATGAAAACGGTGTTCAAACCACACATGTGAGGTATCGCTGCGAACGTTAGAGCGAGAACAATCATTTTGGTCCTAGACCTCCTCTGTAACTCAAAACATGTAACCAGTAAACAAAATTAAAGCCTATGGGGATTTTTAAGTAGCGAAGTTTGGCGCCATTTCACGAGTGTGTGCAATTTTGAAGCGTGACATGTTGGGTATCTATTTACTCGGCGTAACTTCATCTTTCACATTATGCAAAAACATTGGGCTAAATTTACAGTTTTGTTTTTTGTAAAGCACAAAACATTTTTTTTCCAAATAAAACACGTTCGAAAAATTGCTGCGCAAGTACCGTGCTAGATAAAAAGTTGCAACGACCGCCATTGTATTCTCTAGGGTCTTTGCTAAAAAACATATATAATGTTTTGGGGTTCTATGTAATTTTCTAGCAAATAAATGATGATTTTTACATGTAGGAGAGAAATGTCAGAATTGTCCTGGGTGCTCCAGAACACCTGATGGTGCTCCCTGCATGTTGGGCCTCTGTATGTGGCCACGCTGTGTAAAAGTCTCACACATGTGGTATTGCCGTACTCAGGAGTAATAGCAGAATGTGTTTTGGGGTGTAATTTGTGGTATGCATATGCTGTGTGTGAGAAATAACCTGCAAATATGACAATTTTGTGAAAAAAAAAAAAAATTAAAAAAAATCTTGATATTGCAAAGAATTGTGGGAAAAAATGACAACTTCAAAAAACTCACCATGCCTCTTTCCAAATACCTTGGAATGTCTTCTTTCCAAAAAGGGGTCATTTGGGGGGTATTTGTACTTTTATGGCATGTTAGGGTCTCAAGAAATGAGATAGGCCGTCAGTACTTCAGGTGTGATCAATTTTCAGATATTGGCACCATAGCTTGTGGACTCTATAACTTTCACAAAGACCAAATAATATACCCCAATTTGTACTTATTTTTACCAAAGATATGTAGCAGTATAAATTTTGGCCAAAATTTATCAAGAAAAATTACAAATTTTCTAAATTTTATAACAAAAACGAAGAAAAATTCATTTTTTTACAGAATTTTCAGTCATTTTTCTTTTATAGCGCAAAAAATAAAAAACCCAGAGGTGATTAAATACCACCAAAAGAAAGCTCTATTTGTGTGAAAAAAAGGACAAAAATTTCATATGGGTACAGTGTTGTATGAATGAGTAATTGTCATTCAAAGTGTGAGAGCACCGAAAGCTGAAAATTGGTCTGGTTATTAAAGGTGTTTAAGTGCCCAGTGGTCAAGTGGTTAAGTGTCAAAGTTTGTCGTCATTCCACAAGCAGGTGCAATTTTGAAGCATGACATGTTGGGTATCAATTTAATTGGCGTAACATTATCTTTTACAATATAAAAAAGGATTGGGCTAACTTTAGTTTTCTTGTTTTTTTTTATTCAAAAAAGTGTGTTTTTTTTCACCAAAAGACTGCTGCACAAATACGGTGTGACATAAAGTATTGCAATGACCGCCATGTTATTCTCTAGGGTGTCTGAAAAAATAAAATAATGTTTGGGGGTTCTAAGTAATTTTAACTTGTAAACACCAAATGTAAAAAATAGGTCCTGGTCCTTAAGTGGTTAAACTGACTTAATTTACATCCCTTGATCTGTAAAACATAAAGATACAATGTTTCTTTCTATCTCTCTGAGCAATGTTGTTGATAAACATTGCTGACTTCTTTTTTTGACAGCTGTGAGCAGGGAGCTGCTCTGCACTCGTTACAAGAATGAAAATGCTGGATTATAACGATTAATCGTGCAGCTGTAGTTACAGGGCTGAGACAAACCATTTAACACTGCCAGGGATGCTTACATTTATTTATTTATGTAAAACCGTTCTCCCAAAAGGAAAAAAAAAAAAAAGTTATAAAACATGAACTAGGAGTTTTGCTTTAATTTGTTTAGTGTATCTAAATCTTTTAGTTACGTCTAACGCTCCCTTCCCCCCAGACTCACAATGCTGCTGCCCAAAGGTACCCTCTGTGCTCCTTCATCCAGAGCCGTGGGCGCTCTATTAACCACTTGCCTACCGGGCACTTACACCCCCTTCCTGCCCAAGCCCTTTTTCAGTTTTCAGCGCTGTCGCACTTTGAATGACAATTGCACACAATTGTCGTGCTACACTGTACCCAAATTGTTTTTTTTTTATAATTTTCTTCACACAAACAAAATTTCTTTTGGTGGTATTTAATCACTGCTGGGTTTTTTTTTTTTTTTACAACAACAAAAAAAAAAGACCAGAAATTTTGAGAATTTTTTTTTTTTTTTTTTACTTTTTTTCTGTCATTAAATTTTGTAACTAAGTCGTTTTTCGCCTTCACTGATGTGCGCTGATGAGGCGGCATTTATGGGCACTGATAGGCTGAACTGGTGGGCATTGATGAGGTGGCACTTATGGGCACTGATTAGGTGGCACTGATGAGGAGGCACTAATATGCTGCACTTATGGGCACTGATAGGTGGCACTGATAGGCGGCACTGATGGGCCCTGATAGGCGGCACTAATGGGCACTGTTAGGCGGCACTGGTGGGCACTGATAGGCGGCACTGGTGGGCACTGATAGGCGGCACTGGTGTGTGACTGGTCAGATCACATGGTGAAAACAGAGGGAGAAAAAAGACTAAACAAGAAAAAAAAAAGGAATGCAGCCATCCCATTTAATGATTGGTAAGCTGCAATATGTGAAATTTTTGGTTTGGGGTTTGATACCGCTGTCGGCAAATCATTTTTGTTAATCTGTTACTGAGAAATCCTGACAGTAACAGCACTTGCTGTTGCAGGGTGACGACGCTAAGCCTCTGAGTAGCATCATTGTCCACCAGTCATATGCGCTCCTTCAGTTGGCTGTTTAGCTGTCTTTTAGGTCTTTTACATAGGCAGTCCAATGGCCAACTGAAGGAGCGCATATGACGGGCTGACAACGCTGCTACTCATTGCTAAGCAGGGGCATACCATTGGCACTAGGGTTGCCACTTTTTTTTCAAGCCAAACCCGAACACTTTAGTGGTGCACAGCAATTTATTTTTTGAAATATACACTATAGGATTGTAACAGAACTTGGACACCTTTGGGCAGCCCCATTCCTGCCTAAATAATGTGTCTGGGTTTCAGGTGGACTGAAACCCAGGCACATGATTCTAAACCAGGACTGTCCAGGTGAATCCCAGACAGGTGGCAACCCTAGTTGTTACCCTGCAACAGGAGGTGCTGTCTTATCAGGTGAGACACTTTACAACAGGATTTTTCAGAGAGATGTGGGGACTTATAGACCCCCAGATCTTTCTTTAAAGAGGACCTGTCATGCCCTATTCCTATTACAAGGGAAGTTTACATTCCTTGTAATAGGAATAAAATTGATCAAAAAAAAAAATTCTACACAGAAGCAAACTCATACGTATGTCGCGCCCACATATGTAAACGCCAATCATAGGATGCATTAAGCTGAATGAAAAAATAACATTGCAGAATTTGACGCCAATAGAAAAAAAAACGGCATGGGGGTCCCCCCAATCTGTACCAGGCCCTTTGGGTCTGGTATGGATTGTAAAGGGAACCCCACACCAAAAAAAAAAAAAAAATGCGTGGGACCCGCCCCCCCCAAATCCATACCAGACCCTTAGGTCTGGTATGGATTTTGAGGGGAACCCCATGCCAAAAATAAAAATGTGACGTGGGGTCCCCCCAAATTCCATACCAGACCCTTATCTGAGCATGCAGCCCAGAAGACCAGGAAAGGGGGGGTAACGAGTGGGCCACATGCCCTGAACATAGAAGGGTGGGGAAGTTTGGGGCAGGGGACTCTGCCCCCCCACCCCAAAGCACCTTGCCCTCATGTTGATGGGGACAAGGGCCTCTTCCCGACAACCCTGGGTGGTGGTTGTGGGGGTTTGTGGGCAAGGCTTATCGGAATCTGGAAGCCTTCTTGAACAAGGAGGCACCAAGATCCTGGCCCACACCTATGTGAATGAGTTGGGATACATTGTACTCATTCAGTTTTTGTCAATTCTTTTATTAAAACAATAAAAAAAACAATGTCTCCTGATGTAGATTCATCATCAATCATGATGCCTGCTACACCGCTGGACCCAAAAAAATAAAATAAAACAACGCTCTCCCCTTGCGCGGATGGGTGGTATGCATGGGGGAGACCCCACGCTGTTCATTTCTACACTGTTCATTTTTTTTGTATTGTCAGCAGTAATTTGCAGAAGGGATAATCAATTTAAATGTCATTTTTTTTCTTTATAAATGTCAGTTTTGCTGCAGGAGCTTCTTTACACGGTACAGATATGCCACTTTACAGGCAGACTAAGGGGACCCCCAGGCATGATATTTAAAGGAATTTTGTAGATTGTAGCCACGCTTCCCCTGCCCATGCCGCCCTTCTTGTTCGACAGTGGCGTCCCCACAAGTAGAGCCCCAGCCTTGCTGTCAATGCCCCTGAGATGGTCATGCCCACCTGCAAGTCCATGATGCGCTCTAGGAGGAAGAGCAATCATGTAATGATGCACCACGTGAATGCACTAAAAAGGTATATAAGCACAGTTTTTTTATATTTATGTGTTATTTAAAGGTATATTAATGTCTGTATTATAATGCCTGTATGAGTTAACTTGAATTTACAACTACCATAATGGTTTCCCAAAATTTTCAGATTCAAGGCATGAATGATAACTGTCACATTTGCTTGTGCTCTGAACTGAACTGTCAAACCATCAAATGGCTGGTGTCATAACTGATCACATGTGCAGCACCATGGCCAGAAGCTAAGATGGCATCTTCTTTGGCTGTAAAAGATAGGAGGGTTTAGTTCTACTTTAATTATTTTTTTAACCCATTGAATGTTGAAAAGGGGGACAGATGGGAGGAATTGGAGGGGAAATTTCTTCCCTGGATATTTGCTTTAAAACTAAATTGATCTAAATCCCCGGTCGGCAACCTGTCGATCGCAGGCAGGTGACAGGTAGATCATGTCCCTTGGTTGCCGACCCCAGAACCTGGAGAGGAGTGGCAGTGGGGGCTGCATTTAGTGGAGCTGAGACTGTGTTTTCCTCCCTGCAGAAGCTGAATGCTGACAAGGCCCATTGGTTCTACGTAATGCAGCCCCCTTTGCCCCTCCTCTCCAGGTTCCTTTATGTGGTGCTGCCCGGCCCCGGTGTGCTCAGGATGTGGATGTGGCAGGATGGAGTGTGGGTAAGGGGTCAGTAAATGTGTTCATTTTCTGAATGAACACATTCAGTGATCCATACTGATCACATAGTTACATAGTAGGTGAGGTTGAAAAAAGACACAAGTCCATCAAGTCCAACCTATGTCAGTATTACATTGTATATCCCTGTATGTTTTAGTCGTTCAGGAGCTTATCTAATATTTTTGTGAAACTATCGATGCCTCCTTCTGAGGCCACCGCCTGTGGAAGGGAATTTCACATCCTTGCTGCTCTTACAGTAAAGAACCGTCTACGTAGTTTAAGGTTAAACCTCTTTTCTTCTAATTTTAGTGAGTGGCCACTAAATAAAAAAAAAAAAAAAAAAAAGTGTGGGGGTCCCCCCAAATTCAATAACCAGGCCCTTCAGGTCTGGGATGGATATTAAGGGGGACCCCAGCCAAAAAAAATAAATAAATGGCGTAGGGTCCCCCTCAAAATCCATACCAGACCCTTGAGGTCTGGGATGGATTTTAAGGGGAACCCCAGCCAAAAAAAATGGCGTGGGGTCCCCCTCAAAATCCATACCAGACCCTTATCCGAGCACGCAACCTGGCAGGCCGCAGGAAAAGAGGGGGGATGAGAGCGGCCCCCCCTCCCGCCTGAACCGTACCAGGCCACATGCCCTCAACATTGGGAGGATGCTTTGGGGGTCTAAGACCCCCAAAGCACCTTGTCCCCATGTTGATGAGGACAAGGGCCTCATCCCCACAACCGTGCCCCGTGGTTGTGGGGGTCTGCGGGCGGGGGGCTTATCGGAAACTGGAAGCCCCCTTTAACAAGGGGACCCCCAGATCCTGCCCCCCCCTGTGTGAAATGGCAAGGGGGTACAAAAGTACCACTACCATTTCACCAAAAAAGTGTCAAAAATTTTAAAAATGACAGGAGACGGTCTTTGACAATTCCTTTATTAAAATCTTCTTTCTTCTTTCTTCATCCTTCGGTTTCTTCATCTTCTCCTTCCGTCATCTTCTTCCATCTTCTTCCATTTTCTTCTTCCTCTGATCCGCTTCTTCTTGCGCTGGTCTTCTCGTCCTTCTCGTCCGGCATCTTCTTCCATGGTGTCGGCATCTGTTCTTCTGTCGGGCCGCTCCTCGCAATGGGAGGCTCCGCTCTGTGAGGCTTCGCTCCGTCTGACAGGTCTTTTATAACGGAGGGCACCTGGTGACCCCGCCACCCCTCTGACGTCATGGGGAAAGCCATAGGGAATTCCCCATGACGTCCCCGTGCGTCAGAGGGGGCGGGGTCACCAGGTGCCCTCCATTATAAAAGACCTGTCAGAGGCAGCGAAGCCTCACATAGCGGGAGCCTCCCATTGCGAGGAGTGGCCCAAAAAGAGACACCGACGCCGACGCCATGGAAGAAGATGCCGGATGAGAAGGACGAGAAGACCAGCGCAAGAAGAAGCGGATCAGAGGAAGAAGAAAATGGAAGAAAATGGAAGAAGATGGAAGAAGATGACGGAAGGAGAAGATGACGGAAGGAGAAGATGACGGAAGGAGAAGATGAAGAAACCGAAGGATGAAGAAAGAAGATTTTAATAAAGGAATTGTCAAAGACCGTCTCCTGTAATTTTTACAATTTTTGACACTTTTTTGGTGAAATGGTAGGGGTACTTTTGTACCCCCTTACCATTTCACACAGGGGGGGCCGGGATCTGGGGGTCCCCTTGTTAAAGGGGGCTTCCAGATTCCAATAAGCCCCCCGCCCGCAGACCCCCACAACCACCGGGCACGGTTGTGGGGATGAGGCCCTTGTCCTCATCAACATGGGGACAAGGTGCTTTGGGGGTCTTAGATGTTGAGGGCATGTGGCCTGGTACAGTTCAGGCGGGAGGGGGGGCCGCTCTCGTCCCCCCCCTTTTTTCCTGCGGCCTGCCAGGTTGCGTGCTCGGATAAGGGTCTGGTATGGATTTTGAGGGGGACCCCACGCCATTTTTTTTGGCTGGGGTTCCCCTTAAAATCCATCCCAGACCTCAAGGGTCTGGTATGGATTTTGAGGGGGACCCTACACCATTTTTTTTGACACGCTGACACTGAAACACTGAAACACAATATGCGAGGCCGCCGCCGCATATAGTTCTGGGCTCGCCCGATGTTCGATTCAAACATGGGTTCGAATCAAACACCGGGCCCATCCCTAGTCACCAGTACGGTATTTGTAAATTGAAATCATATCCCCTCTCAAGCGTCTCTTCTCCAGAGAGAATAAGTTCAGTGCTTGCAACCTTTCTTCATAACTAATATCCCCCAGACCCTTTATTAGCTTAGTTGCCCTTCTCTTTACTCGCTCCATTTCCAGTACATCCTTCCTGAGTACTGGTGCCCATAACTGGACAGAATACTCTAGGTGCGGCCGGACCAGAGTCTTGTAGAGTTGGAGAATTATCGCTTTATCCCTGGAGTTAATCCCTTTTTTAATGCATGCCAATATTCTGTTTTGCTTTGTTAGCAGCAGCTTGGCATTGTAAGCCATTGCTGAGCCTATCATCTACTAGGACCCCCAGGTCCTTTTCCATCCTAGATTCCCCCAGAGGTTCTCCGCCCAGTGTATAGATTGCCTTCATATTTTTGCGACCCAAATGCATTACTTAAATTTTTTCTACATTAAACCTCATTTGCCATGTAGACTGTGTCCACTTATAACTGAAGCTGTGTTTACTATGCTTCGGTTTGTGAAGCACAGAGCACTTCCCATTCACTCATTGTCCAGTGCAGCTGAGGATGCAGAGAAATGGACTAGGGAATCTCTGTTTTCTTCTGTTTGGACCCCTGATATTTCACCAAAACCCTCAATGGGGCTAAAAAAATTGTAAAAAAAAGTAAATCGAGAAAAAAAATGTAAAACATATTAAAAAAAATTGTAGAAAATGCTAAAAAAAATTATAATAATCCACTGCCCTACTGACACCATCCACTGCTCTACTGACACCATCCTCAGCCCTTCTGCCACTGTCCACACACTGTTCACTTCCTACTGACACTGTCCACACACTGTTCACTGCCTACTGACACAGTCCAATGCTCTACTGATTGACACTGCCAACTTTTAAGTTAAGTTTATATTTTTACAGTATAATTGTTCTATTATATTTTTCTTAGTTTTCCTTACTATTTAGTTAGGCCTTGCTAGTTAATTTTGATCTTTGATCTCTTAAGCCCCATACACACGTGCGGATTATCCGAGGACCAGGTCGGTCGGATCCTGTCCGTCGTACTTTGTCCGATGTTGGTGTTGCGTACACACGGTCGGACAACGTTGTCGGAATTTCCGGTCTGCAAGAACGTCGTGACGTAAGTCGTCTTCCACGAGACTAGAAAGGGGAAGTTCAGCACCACGTCAGGCACCCGTTGGGCTCCTTCTGCTGATCCCGTGTTTATCGCGAGTTAGTCGAAGTTTGGGGACTTAAGATTTGCGCTTCTCAGTTTTCTGACTCAGATCGTTACTGCTCTTCAGTTTGTGCTTGTCGTGCGTATCTGTTTATTAGTGCGTGTAGTCAGTTCGCATTTGTTGGTCATTGCGGCCTATATCTTGATATAGGACGCTTTGATTTGCACTGCTTATTGTCTGCTCGTTTCTGGTATTCATTTCGTTCTTTCAGGCCTTGCTGTTTATCGGTGCTTTCTGTTTGTCCGTTCTGACCAGCCGACCGTTTGTGAGCGATGTTTCCCGTACGTACTCGTCGCCGAGTTCGTGCTGTACGCGGAATTGGTGTCGGGCTTTTAGCTTTGAGCCAAGACCCGTCCATGAACAGAGTGACGAGGAGTATGTGGACCAAGAATTGGTTGCTTCAGCGTGATCAGTTCTCGCACATGGCTTTGCTTTGTGAGATCCGGGAGAATAATCCTGATGATTTCAGGAACTTTCTCCGGATGACGGACCCGTGTTTCACCGTCTTTTGGCTTTGCTGACCCCTTTTATCAGCTGGCAGGATACCTGCATGAGACAAGCCATTACTCCGGAGCAGAGGCTTGTTGCTACGTTGAGGTACTTGGCGGCAGGGAGAAGCCTTCAGGATTTGAAGTTCTCCTCAGGTATCTCTCCCCAGGCCCTGGGAATCATTATTCCAGAGACCTGTTCTGCCATCATCCAGGTCCTGCAGGAGGATTATATTAAGGTAACATTTCTACTTTACTATTCCCTTCTATGTATGCTCTGTTTGCTAATGTCTTCTATTTTTGTCCTCCTTCCCTAATTACCATGATTGCAATATGCTCTAATATGCTGTGCCCCTTTTCTCCTTCATGCATTTTTCCCTTCACTTACCTCCCCAGCATGCTCTTCTGGCCCAATAGACACCTATGGCCTAGTCACTTAAGCAATGTCTTTTGTCTGCTGCATAGTATTGTTTTCCCCCAAACACCCCCTAAAATATGCACAAATGTTTGCTCTGTGTTTTACTTCATGTAGAGCCCCTTTTCTTTTTTTCTTTTTTGTGGGGGGGGGGGGGGGTGGCGAACTCATTAGGAACCCCCTCCCCCAACTGCTCTGTCAGATGGTACCAATCCTCTATCTGCTGGCTTTCACAGGGTCAATACACACTATATACCTACCTCTTTATAGTGGGCATCTTTAGTGATGAATTCAGCAAAGCATGTAGTGCAAGGGGCTGGCTCCATACTTTCCATTTCCTCTTTTTTTGTGTTCTTTCCCTCCTATTAGCTTGCTTGGTAATTTCAGAATGTCACAATGTGCTTTCCTTTTTTGGGGGGGGGGGTTTGAAATTTTATTTTATCTTTCCTGTGGGCTGCCAATAGTGTTAAGTACAGAGGCTCTGGCCAAACTAGCACACATTCTTCAGCCATTTGGCAATCAATGAAGTGCAGAGGGTTACCTGTCCAACCCCCCCCCCCCCCAAACCCTAGTTATTGCCAATGGCCCATCAGAAGTGGGGGTATTGATGGGGGGTGAGTAATCTGCGAAGGGGACCCTCTACTTTTCTGTGCAAATACTTTCCAGCCTAAAATGTTAAAGTATGCTCTTGTTCCAAGATGTTGATTGTCTAATCTGCTTGCAATGTTTATGTGCAAAGTGACTAATTTTTTTTCTTGTTTCACTCCACAGTTCCCTTCCATGCCACAGGAATGGCAGACTGTGGCCTCCCACTTTGCCAGCCGTTGGGACTTTCCTAACTGCGGAGGGGCAATTGATGGGAAACACGTCCGCATCGTCCCACCGCCCAACTCGAGGTCCTACTATTATAATTATAAGGGGTTTAATAGTGTAGTGATGTTGGCGGTGGTGTCGGCGACATACGAGTTTTTGTATGTGGACGTGGGGATGAACGGCCGGATCTCGGATGGTGGTGCCATTGCGCACACGGAGTTCTACTGGCGTCTCCAAAGTGGCAGTCTGTGCTTGCCACCTCCAGAGGAGAATGCTGAAGGACTCCCCTTCGTCTTTGTCGCAGATGAAGCGTTTGCGTTGACTCCCCATCTGATGAGGCCTCTCCCGATGAGGACCCTCACCCCAGACCAGAGGGTCTTCAACTACAGGCTGTCCAGAGCCCGAAGAGTGGTGGAGAACACCTTTGGCATCCTGGCCAGCCGCTTCCGCCTGTTCTTGACGGCTATTAACTTGGCGGAATACAAACTCAACCACATAGTTCTTGCCTGTTGCATATTGCACAACTTTTTAAAAGGACACAACAGCAACTACGTGGTGCCCGTTGGCCCAGATGTGGAGGGCCCTCCAAATGCTGACCTCACAGCCCTTCAAGTGGCACGTCCAGGCTTGCCCCCTCTAAATGCCCGCGCGGTCCGTGAGCAATATATGGACTACTTTGTGGGTAGGGGGGGCCATTGCTCTGCCTGACGATGTGTGAGAGGCATTTTTTAATAAATCTCTTTTTTAAACCAACCAAGGATTTCTTGTCATTTCCGTATTATTGCTTATTTGACCTTGACATTTTTTCCCTTTAGCTTCGACAGTGGGAATGCACTTTCTGGGCAAAAGGATGTAACAGTCTCTTCTTCCCCAAAAAGATTCTTCTCATGTTGTGTGTTTGATACCTAATCTTTGGTCTAGAGAAGGTTTGTAGTGCATAACTGACACCCAAAATACTCCATTTCCTCACCATGACAGAAATGTGTGTATTCTCAAAAATGGTGTGCTACGTGTTTTCAAACAAATCACTGTGGGTGTCATTTACATAAGTCAAATCCACTCTGCTCTACAAGTGCAGTGCAAAAGTGCCCTGGAAAAAAAACTTGCAGTGCAAACTGGACTTGCCTTTCGTAAATAACACTTATTGCCCCCCAAATCCTTTACATTTGACATACATAATGTTTTTTTGTTTTTAAATAAGGAAGCCACACATTTAGAAAATTAAAAAAGTTTACTTGCAACACATTCACAAGTGCGTTTACAAACTTCTTGCCAAAAATGACAAGATCTGGTTTATTTACAACATTGTTTACAAACATTCCGCATTTGGTAAAACCAGGCATGGAGCAAAACAGAACATAGGAACTCGGAAAGATCAACTTTCTAAAATGAAAACAAGATCAGACATGACTATATGTTCAAAGTGTGTTTGATCTTGCCTTCATCACATGGGGGGTCACCCCTGGAAACTGGAAATTTAGAACATGCACACAATTTGGGTATGAAAATGGTCATTCGATGGTAAAACACATGCCTAGAATCTTCAAAAGTGCCATTTTCCATCATGAGGATGAATGGACGTTTTTTGGGGGTGCAACCCCTTCACCACAACCACTTTAGTAGTTCGTAAAGTGGTTGCACCCCCAAAAAAACGTTATCATTCATCCACCATGATTGGAGCTAGCACATGTGGACA
The DNA here is from genome assembly GCA_028564925.1 of Lithobates sylvaticus. Taxonomy (NCBI): domain Eukaryota; kingdom Metazoa; phylum Chordata; class Amphibia; order Anura; family Ranidae; genus Lithobates; species Lithobates sylvaticus. Next base: position 210,622,954 of record CM053036.1, on the reverse strand, counting down.
CAATGTGTGCATGTTAAAAATTTCACACAGTTCTTAAGTAGAAAATGTGTTCAGAAGCAGCCACAAATGTGTGTTAATTACTTGGTGCGTTTTCATATTTTTCCTAAAACATCAATGATGTTCTTCAATTTTTGTTGAACATCATTGATGTTTTGCTTTATGTCATCTAGATCTCTATTGCAGACCATTAGCTCCCCGATGAGTACGTGGGCACTCTCTGTGGTAAAGTGCGATTCTTCTTCCACAACATCCACGTCACCTAAAAACAACCAAAAAAAAATGTCTGGGAAATGAGGCAGGCATACATTGATTAGCTTACCAGTAGCTGTGTTCTCCCACACTCACCTGTTGTGGTGACAAGTTCTCCAATTTCTATGATCTCTCCTTCCTCCTCCTCCTCCTCCTCCTCCTCTGCCTCTGGTCTTTCCCCTTCTTTGGGAGGTGTTGGTTTGGTGGTTTCCTCAGACTTCACGAGTTTTCGCTCCCCTATGAGAAGGTACAAAAGGAAGATTTAGCAACACAATCTATTGAGGGCAGAAATAGGAAATGTCAAACATTGCTTGAAAGTGAGGGACAATATTTTTGTTGGGCCAGTTACAAATGACAACAACATGAATGTAGTCACTTTTTAAAGGTGCTTAACTTAGTAGCTTTTTGGTAGAAGTTTGTCTGATGGAGACCCCCCTCTAGTATCCACTGGAGCACATGTGTGGAAAAGCCTAATAAAAAGTGGGTTTGGGTGTCCCAGCACTAGTGCTCTAGAGTCCAGATGGGTAAACAGCTACTGGGTGACCTCTCCTTTACATTGAATAAATTGGCTTGACATTCTTGATGACATTTATAGAGAGAACAAACTTCCTTTCCCCAAACAATTCACCAAACCTCGTATTATAAGTGGCCGAACGATCGAGGTTGAGTACGATCGAATGGACACACACGAACATGACAGTGGCAGAAAGATCGAGGTTGAGTACGATCGAATGCACAGACGAACCTGAAAGTGGCCATTTTAGAATGTACTACTTTGTAAAAATACAAACACATGGAGCAGTATGCAAGCAAGAAATCAAACACACAACACAACTACTTACTTTTTTGAAGAACTCGCTTGATCTTTCTGTACTGATCGGCCTCCCTCAGTTTCAGGTCTGACCAGCGTTTCCTCAGTTGCTCCTTGGATCGTTGTACCCCAAAATGATTGTACAGCCTCCTCACAACTTTAGACATGATCTTGGCCTTGCGGACATTGGGGTTGAGGTAAGGCCCATACTTCCCATCATAGTCGCTCCTCTTTAATATGTCCACCATCTCCAACATTTCTCCAAATGACATATTGGAGGCCTTGAATTTCAGGCTCCGGGATCGGGACATTTCTGCCTCCGGCCTTTCCTCGTCCTCCTCCTCGTTGGTGGGATAATTGGTGCGCACCTGCTGTGTCCCTGCCATGTGCTCTCCCCACTGCGCCGTAAAGAGAAGGGGTGGGGAATAGACGAGAAAGATCGTCAGGGGCGGGCGGAGTTTCACGCATGCGCACTGTATATAAAACGTCACACGCCTGTGTCGTAGCCACGATCTGTGAGACGAGGGGAGAGAAAGCTCACGCACGAGAAGATCGCTATAACGAAGGTACAATTTGACGTTGGTACATAACTAGCCTAGACTGATTAGACCTTGAGGCTTCTTTCTGGAGAAGATTAGGAGAGTTTTGCCGGACACTATTTATAGTGTTTTGTGTGGTGTTGTGTCTTGCAGAGATTATGCAGGGATTCAACGACATGAGTTTTCTCCCCCTGTTCATTGAGAAATACAGGGAAATTCCCCTTTTATGGCAGGCCAAACACCCCCATTACGGCAACAAACCAATGAGGTATGCAGCCCTGCTGGAACTTGTGGAATTTGTAAAGCCAAGGTTCCCCACGGCAACTGTTGGTGATTTAAGAAAGAAAATTGGCAGCCTGAGGAGTGCGTATATCAGGGAGCGCAAGAAGGTCCTGAAGTCCCAAGAATCTAGAGCTGCAGCAGATGAGGTCTATGCCCCCAAGCTCTGGTACTATGACAGTCTCCATTTTCTCAAAGACCAGACTGATGTCACGGAGCCACTCTCGCCTCCTCCTTCCACGCTTCCTTGCGCGCAGGCCACCCCTGATGAGGCTTCCGAGGAGCAACCTGGGCCTTCCAGTCTGGAAGATGTGCAGGAGCCCAGCTTGAGCCAGGTCTAGTAGTGTGGGAACCATTTTTGTGAAAAAGGAATGATGTTCACTGAATTCAGGATCACCAATTGCTTAGTTCCTAACGTGTTTGACATATCAACTGACAGTAGTGTTGTAGACATTTGGGGCCAGAATATAAACTGCAGGGCTGAGAATTGTATGGTTTTCGATTTGTAAACATTTTGCAACAGTCACTAGATGAAAATTGTGTGTGTTTGATGAACAAATAACTGAAACTATGTCCCTTTTTCATACACAGGAAGACCTCAGCCAGGAGGAGGCTGTGGAATGTGGCAGTCAGGAGGAGGAAGGGGTTAGTGGCAGCCAAGAGGTGGGTAGTGGCAACCAAGAGGAGGGTAGGCCTCGGAGCCTGACTGACTCCCAAATCCCTCTCCTCCGCCTTCCCTACAAAAGGGCGAGAAGGGGGGATGAGGTGGGAGAGTCAGCGCTTCGGATGATCAGAGAGGCTTCAGCCTCCCTACATGCCACACCCACCGACGAGGAGACCTTTGGCTCGGTGGTTGTCACGAAAATCAAGGGTATGGAGGCGGGGCAACGCAACATGTGTGAGGGTGTCATCCTCAAGGTCCTAAATAAGGGTATGGCTGGGGAGATGACCCCACTCACACATGTTTGCCATAGTGACCATGCTCCGCCTCCTCCTCCTCCTTCTGCCACCCCACCAGCACCACAGCCACAGCGTGCAAGGAAGCGTGGAAGGAAGACAAGAGAGTGACGACCTGGATTCAGTCTGGTCTGAGAGAAGATGGAGCCTCTCGTAGGACCAGAGCCTGGGGACCTAGATGGCATCTGCTGCAGTTCCGGATGTTTTGGACTTCAGGACCAGATAGCACTCCCTTATTATTTAGATGCGTACTCCTCAGGCCCCCAATTTTAGACGCTTTTAAAATTATGGTTGCCGTGGGGGTCCAAGGCTTTGCAAATTCCCCAAGTTTCTTCATCGCTGCGTTCCTCTTTGGTTTGTTGCTGAGACCTAAATAAAGGTATTTTTGATTTGAAATAATCATTGCCTATGTGTTTTACTTTTCTACAATGACAGTTTATTTGTGAGTAGGCAGGTACATTTCACTAATCATAAACTAGAATTAACAAGGGGCACCAACAACAAACAAACTCCTAGTAAATTTTAGCAACAAATAGAAATGTTAATAATGTTGTTTTGCTAAGTTGAGACACACAACCCCCCTCAAAAAAAAAAAAAAAAAACATCTGCTTAAAATATGTTTTCCAAAAAGAAAATAAAAAAATTAGAAATCATCCCAAAAATATAACAAAGATTCTTTTACGATCTGAGTAAAAATAAACATGTAGTCTAGAAATCGTGAAAAGTAATAAAGAACTAAGTTTGGGAGAAGTGCGGGTGAATAGGAGCAGCTAAAAGATGTCATTCTTCTTGCATTGTAAAGAAAAAGAGAATGCGCTGCATTAAAGACATTTTAACATTGCAGCGTGACGAATGTGCTGTGTCGATTAGGAAAGGTAGTTTTACCTGACCGAGCGCTTCCGTCACAGAATTTCTTCTGAGCATGCGTAGCACTTTGTCCGTCGGACTACGCTACACACGATCGGATTTGGTGTGATCGGACTTTGTTGTCAAAAAATCTATCCAGCAGGAGATAGGACTTTGTCCGTCGGACAATCCGACGTACACTGTCCGATGGTGCCTACACACGGTCGGATTTTTCGACAACATTGTCCGATAGGACAGAATCCATGCGAAAATCCGACCGTGTGTATGGGGCTTTACATGTGTTGCCTGCCCCTAATCTAACCTATTAATTTCGCCTTTTCTCAAGTGTGAGAAAAAATTCCATTCAGTCTTTCCGTGTAACTGAGGTCCTCAATGTTGCTTATTTTGGTCTGTACCCTTTGAAGTTTCAGAATATAAGTTTTTGTGAACTGACACCAGTTCCCAGCTCTGCCTACTTTTCCTATCCATTACAAGAGAAACTTTATCTTTTTCCCTTTGGATTCCTTCAACAGTAGGTTTCCATCTCATATTTTTTACTTTGATAATGGTTGATCATTGACTTAGACCAGGAATCTTTAAACTACGGCCCTCCAGCTGTTGCGGAACTACACATCCCATGAGGCATTGCAAAACTCTGACATTCACAGACATGACTAGGCATGATGGGAATTATAGTTCCTGAACAACTGGAGGGCCGTAGTTTGAAGACCCCTGACTTAGACTATCAGAAATAGAAAGAGCAATTTGATAATTTAACTAAATTCCCTCAATGTATTCCATACATGTATTAACTTGTCTATTCCTATAATTAGCTAGACTATCAAAGCTCTGATAATGTTACTGGTGATAGTACAATGATATAAGGTTAACTATAAAAATAAACACACTGCTTAATAAAACAGTGTCTTATTTTTTATCCAAGAAAATAGGAACACTAACATAAAAACACTAAAGGAAAATATTACAGAGCATATGGAATACAAAAACATCAATGATATGTTACGTAAGTCGTCCTCTATGACCAGTATTGTCAGCTGGGCTCGCTGGCATGGGAGCCATCAGGCAAGAGAGGGCCGAGAGGCAAGAGAGGAAGTTTTTCCTCCCGGTCAGCACTTTTAAACTCCATTCATACACCGCAATGACACAACCCCATTGCCAGCCCATCTAATATTCTGACAAATCCAAATAGTTAAGAGGCAGTCCTTCTTAATATTTTATTTTTCTGTCTGCCCTGCTGTAGTGGCCTCTAGGGGATGCATTCGTCCATGAATCATCGCTATGTGACCTGGGTCCTATTCAGTGACAGTTGGCCCTTTGATCTTATGTAGCTCAACTCATCAATCATCTTGGCTGCTGTTGCTCTCTTTGAAGCTTTTTTGCAGATGTGTTAATCAAGCATTTCAATCTTTATCACACCAGTTGGTCTGGAGCCAAGCTTTTGTTCCAATACTCCCCCTGCCAGGGGGCATGACTCTTCTTTCAGATAAAGGTTCTGATATGTTACAAAGTCTTGACGATAGATTGAAAGACTGTGGATGGCCGCACTCCAAAATAAATTTCAATGCCTTTTATTTGTGAAACAAAATCACACAAATGTGGATCACAGCAAAGCAAAAATCGCTAACGCGTTTCACACTACCAGGAGTGCTTACTCATAGCTATGTTACAAAGTCTTGATGGGCAACCTGTTACATTCCAGTCGGCCCCCAAGAGTGATGAGGCTAGGTGTATCCAGATTTCATATTCAAACACATCTTGTATTATGAAATGTTGCCTTCCAACAACAGTGTTAACTCCTGACTGAAATAATGACTTCAAGGGTGGATACCATTTGTGCAGATGCACAATGGCCCTCTGGGAGTTAGGAGCCCTTTTCTACTATATGTGGGCAAGCTGGGTGGTAAATTGTAGGTGGTATTTACTCTCTGACCCCAGTTGCATATTAGACCATGAGAAAATGAAGGGTATCAAAAAACTCTTCTTTGTTTGCTTGTATCTATCGAGTTAATACGTTTTTGTTTTTTTTTACTTGGTTGTTGTTGAATTGGGTGTTACAAAATTCTTCTTAAACAGGGGCATTTTAGTACTATGTCCGACTGACTTTGAAAGGATAAAACCTTTAATAAACAGATTGTTGGTAATATTGCTAACTTATGTCTTACTTTTGTATATACAGTAGAGGGAAAACTGAAGAACGGGTGAGAACCATGCAGAACGATACGTCTTCCCACCAGTTGCTGCTGACACTTGGCTTTAGAGAAATGGGTTCACTCCGGTACCTCTACAGTGCATTAGCTCTACTAGTTTATATCAGTGTTATTATGTTCAATGTGACTGTTATCTCAGTGGTTTTGTTACACAAGAGTTTACAGGAGCCCATGTATATCTTTGTTTGTGTACTGTGCATTAATGGACTCTATGGCAGCACCTCTTTCTTTCCCAGTTTGATCTTCAATTTGGTCAACCACATTAACACAATTACTTATACTGGATGTTTGACGCAAGTATTTTGCATCCACACCTATGCGGGGTGTGAAATGACCATCCTCGTCATTATGGCATACGATCGCTATGTGTGCATTTGCAACCCTCTGAGATACAACAGCATCATATCCTTATTTGTGGTCTTCAAGCTGGTGGCTTTGGCCTGGTTTTACATAATTATCCTGGTCAGTATACATTTGGTGTTGACCATCAGGCTTCCCTTATGTGACACGGTCATACTAAAGGTCTACTGTGACAATTGGTCAGTGGTAAGGCTGTCTTGCGTTGACATTACTATAAATAACGGGTTTGGACTTTTGATCGGGTCAACAGTTGTAGGTCCTATGCCAATGCTGATCATTATCTCCTACATCCAGATCCTAAGAGCCTGTATAAGGTCATCAAAGGGCTTTAGAGCAAAAGCTTTGCAAACCTGCACTCCTCACTTAATAACTGTTACTATCTACACTGCCAATTTGTATTTTGAGCTCCTGATATATCGATTCATACCCGAAAGCTTAAATTATGAACTGAGGACAATCATGTCAGTGCAAATCATAGCATCTCCTCCTCTCCTAAATCCACTCATCTATGGTCTGAAGCTAAATGAGATAAAAGTAAAAGTCATTCAAACTTTTTCATTGAAAACTAAGACAGTGTCCATTTAAAAGGGTTAACTTTTCACCAACCAAAACTGATTTTTGAAAAGATATCAGCAGACTGAATTTGCTGTTGATTGCTTACTTTATTTTGGCTTCCAGACGTCTCCCAGGTCTGCTGAATTTGTATCTACTTTACTTCCTTCAGAATTTTGACGGAGCAGTAAGATTGGAACACCATGGTGTTTTATCTCTCTTAGAGATTTTGGCTTCCAGACGTCTCCCAGGTCTCCTGAATTTATATCTACTTTACGTCCTTCAGAATTTTGATGGAGTAGTAAGATTGGAACTCCATGGTGTTTTATCTTTCTTGGAGATTTTGGCTTCCAGACGTCTCCCAGGTCTCCTGAATTTATATCTAATTTACATCCTAAAGAATTACGATGGAACAGTAAGATTATAACACCATGGTGTCTACCGGATGGGTGCAGGAAAAAATTGCTTCTCAAATGCCTCACAGATATAAGAACACTTCAACTCTCCAGAGTCCATCCAAGACTTAAAGTACACCTTTAGTAACTTTACAAGTCTGCAAGAACAATTTCTGTATTTTGTTTAGGGAAAACGTACTTAGATTTCTTTTTAATTAAAATAATTACAGTATCATCATCTATAGAAAGAAATAGAAGGGACAATGTAAATTAAAAAGTGTATGTTTAGTATCAATTGTATGTTTGACCGCCTAATCTAACCTTAATCCAATTTAAACTACTGCTGCAGTTTAGAACGTCTGCCAAGCAAACAATAGCTAAAGCCTGGAAGTACCCTTCCCTCAGTGTAACCTAAATGAACAATAGGAAAACTCAGTCTATGATTCACACTAAAATCAATGCAGTTTACTTAGATAAAGTATGTAAATATGAAAAATGATTGCACCCCTGGGCACTCAAACTTCGATGAATCTCTACTCCTACCCTGACAATTTTTGGTAGTCCCGTCGTAGTCAACAAACGTCACCACGTTCAGAATGATCGGATTTTCTGACAACTTTGTCCGACCGTGTGTATGCAACACCAGTGTCGGACTAAATCCGTCGGACCAAATCCGATGGATTTGGTGGTCGGATTTTCCGACCGTGTGTATGGGGCTTTACTATAGCTGCACAGCAATGGACATAGGTTTACAAGCCTCCTCCTCCCACTCCTTACTCACATCGTATTGAGCTCACTCCCATGCACCTACTGTATGTCACCCTTTAGCTCAGGTTTTGATCATTTAAGGTGGCCTCAGCGCCTTCTGACCATTCCTCCTTATTGGATTATCATTATGATGACATTTATAAATTTTCCTTTCTGTAAACGCCTCTGCTTGTGAACCACCACCTTTCCTCCTACCTTCTGAATGTACTGAGAGTAACTTTCTGCTCAGTATTATCAGGAATGGTGCAAGGGTTTTCGTCTACTTAGGCAAAGGCACATTTTACCGGCACCCCCCGGGATATGTCCCTGACTGTTGCCGAACTGTTCCCACTTCTAAAAAAAAGTCTGTGGTTGGGGTAACATATAACATGTTACTGTTGAAGCAGCCCCGCACCCCCTAAACCTGTTGGGACAGCAGGCGGGGGATCCTCTTCCCACACTCGCTGTCACAATTAAAAAAAAAGAGTTTTGTGAATGGGAAAACTACAAGTACCAACAGTCTTTGCAGATGTTGGCTTGTAGTTCTTAATGAACTACCATGGCACTATTGAGCACTGTGGCAGTTCATTGATTCTTCCTGTCATTGTGTACGAGGTATGAGCAGACAGATACACTGAGAGTTTGCAGGAGCATGAGATTGCACCCGCGATCTGCTGATCATGGGTGCAATGCTTTACATGCTCCTAAAAAAATAAAAATAAATGCACATTTTTTTACCTGCAAAAAGATTTGCATTTATTTTTATTTTTTTTACAAAGGTGAACTTATCCATTAAAGGGTAACTCCACTTTCGTGGGAAAAAAAAAAATAGCAAAAAAAATATAAAAAATCTAGCATATACAATTGCGACACAAGTCATATTGTAATTGAATGTTATTAAAAATTACCTTTCCTTTTCAATTTGCAGCTGCTGTAATTTTCTGAAAAATGCAATTTGGCTCCCTGGAGGTGTTCTGTACACAGAATGTATACAGAACTCCCCCAGAAACATAATTTCCTGCTTGTGTGATTGGCTCACTGGTTTTCCCACTTATGCCTCGTACACACGGTCAGATAGTCCAATCGGATTATGTTGTCGGAAAATCCGTGTGTGGGCTCTAGCGGGCTTTTTCCGTCGGAAAAAATTTGAGAGCAGGATCTAAAATTTTCCGATAACAAAATCCGATGTGACTTTTTTCGATCGTGTGTAGAGAATTCCGACGCACAAAGTGCCACGCATGCTCAGAAGAAATTGTCAACGTCACCTCGTTCGGAACGATCGGATTTTCCAACAACTTTGTCCAACACAAGTTTCGGACAAAATCCGTCGGAAAAAATCAGACGAATTTTGTGGTCGGAGTGTCCGACCGTGTGTACGGGGCATAAGTCTGCACTAAGATACATTCAGATTTCTGGCATCCTCTACAACAAAAAAATTATTTTTGGTGAGATATTTCCAATAGGAAATCACGTTTAAAGGAATGCAGGCCCAGCAACTTTCCTCCTTAGTGTACTGCAGGTGCACAGCTGATTGATAATTATGAAACCCATTATGCCCCGTACACACGGTCGGATTTTCCGACGGAAAATGTCCTATTGGACAATGTTGTCGGAAATTCCGACCATGTGTAGGCTCCATCGGACTTTTTTCGTCAGATTTTCCGACGGACAAAGTTTTATCTCCTGCTCTCAAATTTTCCGACAACAAAGTCCTATCCGACTTTTTCCGATCGTGTGTAGCGAATTCCGACGGACAAAGTGCCACGCATGCTCAGATCACATTACAAGACCAAAGCTATTGGCTACTAGCCTCTACGTAGTCCCGTCGTAGGCAACAAATGTCACCACGTTCAGAATGATCGGATTTTCCAACAACTTTGTCCGACCGTGTGTATGCAACACCAGTGTCGGACAAAATCCGTTGGAAAAAATCCGATGGATTTTGTGGTCGGATTTTCCGATCGTGTGTACGGGGCATTAGATTAACTTTCCCACATGGATACAGACAAACACACAGGGATTTCTTCAGAATAACAAAAGGTAGGAATCTGCAACAAAGTTTGTTAAAATCCTTGCAATTTACATAGATCACCCAGATGTTCACAAGTTTTAGGAGTGTGTCTATGGGAATGTTTGACCATTTTTCCAGAAGCGCATTTGTGCACTGGTCCAAATCATTTGGTGGAGGGGGGATTGTGATATGGGTTGCTTTTCGAACTCTTTAGGCATCAGAAAACCAAGATATTTTGGACAATTTCATGCTCCCAACTTTGTGGGAAGTTTGGGAATGGCCCCTTCCTGTTCCAACATGACTGCGCACCAATGCACAAAGCAAGGTCCATAAAGACAAGGATGAGCGAGTTTGGGGTGAAGGAACTTAACGGGCCTGCGCCAAGTCCTGACGTCAACCCGATAGAATGCCTTTGGGATGAATTAGAGAGAATACTGCGAGTCAGGCCTCCTTGTCCACTTCTGTGCCTGACCTCACAAATGCACTTCTGGAAGAATGGTCAAACATTCCCATAGACACACTCCTAAACCTTGTGGACGGCCTTCCCAGAAGAGTTGAAGCTGTTATAGCTGCAAAGGGTGGGCCAATACAATATTGAACCCTACGGACTAAGACTGGGATGCCATTAAAGTTCATGTGCGTGTAAAGGCAGCTGTCACAATACTTTTGGCGATATAGTGTATAATATGAGTTTACTATTGATTGACTTTTTTTGATTGTAAAAAAACAATATACATACCTTTTCTGAAGCCAAGCCGGTGTGGTCTCCGGCGGTGGAAGCTGTGTGCAGGAGACAGCTGACAATGGCTGGGAAATTACATCACCCAAAGATCTACTATGGGGCTTCCCTTGTTGGCTGCTTCTCCTTCACACACCTACACAGTGGAACCGTCGCTGACAGCTTAGTGTGGGACCGGAGCGGCTTCAGAAAAGTTATGTTTAGCGATTTTTTGCTTTACAGGGCTAGATGGATTAGTCTTAGATTGTGGCTGCCAGGAGATTTAGAGAAGCAAGACCAGAGACAAGGGGAAGATGTAACCCACAGAAACCTGCTAGTCCCTCAAGAGAGAATACCTTAACCAGGATTCCCAGATCACTGACTTTTGGAACTCCTACCTTGGGAAGGTATGCACTGGTCAGCCTATGGTTAGAGAGTTAGGAAGAGACATTGCAGAATGTTCGCTATGCTGCTGGACTGTACTGTCAAAATGTTAGTAAAGTATTCTCAACTGTTTCATGCCTGGTCTGAAGTTACTCAAAGGGGTGCATGGAGGTACATGGCAAATCTAAAAGAACAGTGTGCCTGGCTGTGCAGGGTGGAAGATACTTCATTTGCCAAGGCTCTTGCGGGGGTAAGTGTACGTGTTGCTATGGGTAACCATGAACTGGTGAGAATGTAATAGCAACCAGACAGCGGAGAGTGGTACCAGGCATGGGTGACGGGTCCTCTGGTAGCGAGGAGGTCAGTGCTCTGACTCCCGCCCTAGCTGTTGGTGCCCCACAGCATTTAGGACTGACCCGGCAGTATGGAGACCCTATGAACCTAGCTGCAGGTATGGGAGAGTAAGCAGTTAATTAAGTGCATGCATGAGGTCCACACTTATGGCAAGACCCCATTGTGTCACCGGGAAAGAGGTGGCAGAGAAATGCTGGACTGGTGGAGTAGGACACAGGCTCAGTGGTGTCCCTCTCTAAATTATACATTCTGGGAAACAAGGTGTGCAGAGATATGGGACAGTATGTTTCACAGGAGGAATCCTTTTGTTGTCACACAGCTGCTCAAGGTGTATGGCTCGCTTCTTTTCCGCCTTAATGTTGAGTTTACATGAATGCAGCCCCGCCTGGTCCTGGGTATTAGTAAGCAAGAGGTACCCCCACGTGCAGGGTGAGTAGGCCTTGCCCACAGGAACATTATTCTTGTGGGCTGATTTCACCATAGCAAGAGAACTCTGAGTATGAGAGTCACATGCTACACTGATACATACCCAGAAAATATGAAAAATTACCCCCACAAAAATTCTAGCTGGTAATGATGGACTTTAGACTCACCTCCTCTGTCCAGAGAAATGGAATCGGGAATCTAAAATCAGGGTATGGGGGTGGTGGGGGGTTAGGCTTAAATGTCTTACCCTTGCAAACCCTGTCCTATTGAACCTATAAAGGAGTCTACTGCAGTCCTTATCCAATCACTGCAGAGGGATTTTTTAAAAATTTGAAGACCACCGCTTAAACTCTTTCAACGACCAACCAATTTTCCATTTTCACCCACACACTAAAATACAAATTATTGATTTAGAAATTGTCTAAAGACTAGATTATTCCTGAAATCAGAGAACCCATTTGATGGTAAGCTTAATTTTTTTAATGTCACACAATATTTGAGATCATTTTTTTAATTTATATTTTGAATAAAAATATATATTCACGTGTTTAAAAAAATATGTTTCTACTACAATACTCATACGATCTTCTGCACTGTCTCCCTCAGACTCATACTGTAAATATGCAATCCAGCACTGGTCTTTTTTTTCCAGGTTAAAAAGGAACAGGAAGGGGCCATCCCCAAACTGTTCCCACAAAGTTGGGAGCATGAAATTGTCAAAAATGTCTTGGTATGCTGACACCTTAAGAGTTTCCTTCACTGGAACTAAGGGGCCAAGGCCAATCCCTGAAAAACAACCCCCCACCATAATCCCCCCTCCACCAAATGATTTGGACTAGTGCACAAAGCAAGCGAGCCAGGCCTTCTCGTTCTCATCATTGCTTGACCTCACAGATGCGCTTCTGGAAGAATGGTCAAACATTCCCATAGACACACTCCTAAACCCTTGTGCACGGCCTTCCCAGAAGAGTGGAAGCTGTTATAGCTGCAAAGGGTGGGCCAAATCAATATTGAACCCTACGGACTAAGACTGGGATGCCATTAAAGTTCATGTGTGTGTAGAGGTAGGCGTTCCAATAGTTTTGACAATATAATGTATTATGGATACATCTTGCCCTATTATTTGCCCTTATTTATAAAGAATTTGCTTAACCACATCCCACCTGGCCACTGCACATATACGGCCGAGTGTGCGCTTTCTCCTTTTGAGTGGACGTTCAGGAACGTCCCTCAGAAGGAGGGGGGAGCACGTGCATCGGCGTGATCGTGATCATCACCCGGACACGGCGCATCTCCAATCGGCAGGAAGGCTCTGTGATTGGCCCTCCTGATCACATGATGGCTGTGTCCAATCAAAGCCATCATGTGATGTAAATAGAGAGCTGCTTGCTCTCCTCTCCTCACATGGAAGTTGTCAGTGAGGAGAGGAGAGCAGATCGCTGAAGCCAGCCGGTGATCAGTGAGTATGAGCTGCTTTTTACAGCTTTTTACACACTGATCACCGGCACAGTGTCTCCACACATGTAAACATACAATGTAAACAAACAATGTCTGCAAAATAATGTCCCCAACACCTGTCCCCCACATATGTAACACTAAAATAATATGTCCCAATGATCATCTGCACACATATGTCCGTGATCATCTGCGCACATCTGTTCATGATCATCTGCGTACATAAAACAGAAAGTAGAAAATATATATTTTTTTCTAAATTTCTGCTCTTTTTTTTTGCTTATATCGCAAAATTTGTGAATAAATACCACAAAAAGAAAGCTCTATTTGTGTGAACAAAATCATAAAAAAATAAAAAAAAAAAGTATATATATATATTTTTTTTAATACAAACGATTTTATTGAAAAATAAAGAGCAGTAACAATAAGCGTCAGTTACAGAGAGTGATACATAAAATATGTAACAGGGTATATAAACAGTAATATTGAAGTGTTTATAGTAAGGTTATGTGGTCCGAAGACCTTAAGGGGCCATTGTGATTCACTTTCAGCTAAATTGTCACATACATTGGTCTACAGGGGGAGACCGCCCAATGAGAAGAGCCTTGAAGCCTACTAGGGGTTTAGTGGACATCTCCTTGTTACCTCCTTGTTGGATAGATTGGTTGAGCTTTTTCGCAAACATGGCTGAGGCTGAATTACTGTGTAACGGGAATTTGGCTCTCGACCATCTAAGAGATTTCTCAGTCTGTTCAGAAAGGATTTTATCTAGTGCCAATCTATTGGTATGAATTTGCTGTAGTAGGTCAGGGGCGTGACTTTGGGTGTGTAAGTGGTATAACCTATCAAGGTCTGCGGTAAGTCTGATGATGTCTGCCAATCTCTGCTTTTTCCTATTTGCCGCTATTTGGATTGGGTGTCCTCTAATTACCACTTTATGGGCAGCCCATAAGACTGTGGGAGAGATGTCATTTGTATTGTTGGTGGCGAAATATTCTTCCATGTGTTTTGAAATTTGGGATACCAGAATTGGGTCCGTGAGAAGGGACTCATTTAGTCTTCAACCTGCCACGGAAGGCTTAAGCCCTATATGGGAGATGTTCAGGGAGACTACCTGGTGGTCTGACAAAGGGCAGGAATGTATAGCTGCATTGGTAGAGTTTGCGAGGAGTATAGGGGTACAAAACAGGTAGTCCAATCTGGAATAGCTGTCATGGGGGTGGGAATAAAATGTATACTCTCGGCCCCCGCATTGTGCTCCCTCCATGTGTCAACCAAATTGTGTGAGTGCAGCAGCGTTTTCAGGGTTTTGGGGAAGGCGTTGGTGGCACTGACAGTTCTGCTTCTATCCAGGGCTGAGTGTGCCACCAAGTTAAAGTCACCTCCAAGCAGTAAATGTGGGGAAGTATATTTGTCTAAGATCTGGAAAAAAGCTTTAAAGAAGATTGCTTGGGAATCATTAGGGGCGTACACATTAGCTATAGTAATCTTCTTCCTTTGTAATGAGGCTTGAAGGATGATAAACCTGCTCGCCGGATCTTTGTAAATGCTCTCAACCTCAAACAATATGTTATTTTTAACAAATATCGCCACTCCTCGGGACCTGGACCCAAACGTAGTATAGTACCCTAGGCCATATGATCTGTCAAAGTATGTGGGGTGATTGGCCTCAGAGAAATAGGTCTCCTGTAGAACTATAATGTCTGAATTTAGGTGTTTATAAGTTTTAAAGGCCTTTTTCCTTTTTTGGGAGGAGTTAAAACCCCTGACATTGTGGGAAATTACTCTAATGCCCATTTTAAGTGAGGGTGGCTATATAGGCATGGAAAAAAAAAATGAAGGGAAATTTCTGGAACCCAAGGCTTGGGGCCAGAAAAAGAAAAAGAAAAAGGAAAGCAGCTACTTTATGGAGACATTCAACTGATCGATTCAAATTATTAGATTGAAATAAAGGTTTTTTATTATTGTTATTTAAACACTCACAGGTGTGCTTCCTGTAAAAAACTGAGACAGATCAACATCAAATAGTAAATGTACTAATCACAATTATTAACGAGTACCAACAACACAAAACAAGACAAAAACGGACACCATATAACAACAAAGTGCACCATGTGTAACAACAGCTGGCAGCTAGTTCAATTACAGAAAGTGCCTGAATATAATGCAGGTAGTATAATATTATTCCATTGAATATATAAATAGACTTCAGGCACAGTAATTGTAGCTATACACACTGAGACGTGTTTGGAAATTGAGTAATTATTGACTTCCAGAGACATTCAATGAGTTCACATATGGGATATATCGAGTCAAACCGGATCACTATCCTATCGTGAAAAAGTCCCGCTGGAATGTTCTCTATAGGGAGCAAAACATGTTCCAATATAGCAAATTATAGCTTTTAACTGTATGATTTCTGAATTAGAAGCAATGCTGATTAAGAAAATGTTCACGGCTGTTTCTAAGTGTGTAATCACGGCAAACACAGCATTTATAGCAAGGTATAGATGAAGGAAACTTGGCAGGTTTTTTAGCAAAACAATGGGGAGTCAGGCAAACATGTTAGATATTAACGATTGCCGTATGAAAGAACTATAGTCCCGAGTTTCACTACAGGCTGTTAATAAAGAGTAGCACGGTTCCAAGCATAGCAGACAGTACCTGTCATAAATCAAAAGTTTAAATCCAGGTTGAGGGACAGCTTATTGGTGACTGTAGAGCCTTACTGCAGACATAAAATATAAAGACAATTGGTTAACGTTACCACTTCGTCGGTATCACCCGTGTAGAGGGATGTCTGTGGCTTTTGTGTCGGCCAAACTGGGTGTCCAGGATTTATAACCGGCTGTTTATGCTGTCCTTGCTGGAAAGATGTTGAGCGCGCGTCAAGCAGCGCTAGATGGACGTTGAATGGAGAGATGCCTGATAGTTGAGGGGAAAAAGCCTGTTGGTAGCCAAGTATTGCCAAGTTTAGTGTTGGGGAGCTGGTAAGGCTGTAGTTAATGCCGTGAAGTTCCGTGCTGAGTATTCTGAGCTCCGGTTACGAAGAGACCGCTCAGAGTGTGCTGGTCAGCTGTTCATCACTTGGTGCATCACGTGACGCGTTTCGCTGAGGGCGTAGTTGCAATAGCTTCTTCCGACGTGTTTGTAGGAAGGTGCCTAGGCTGCCTTCTTATGCTGACAATCAGCAAATATCAGCAGGTGTTTGATAAATAAGTAAAGTGTTTTGAAAGTGTTGTATCCAAACTGACCCGATCCCAAATGGCTTAGGCAGTTCGCCTAGAGTTACAAAAGCCAGTGAAATTTTTACGGCCATAATGCTACATTTAATTATAGTATTTGGTCAGAGGATGGTTTGTTATGGACAGGGCATGAGAAAAACGTTTTTATTATATAACACATGATTAAGCAATTTTAAACAAATACCGCACCATCTAATGTCTAAACCAAATTCAGACTGATGGAGCGCACATTTAAATCAATATGGAAATAAATGAAAACATAAATAAATAAATAAATATATGAAGAGCTAGGTGAGGACTAGGAAAAAAGAAATGCAAATAAAAATAAACGAAAATGTAATAAGATAAAGAAAATTAACCAGCGACTGACTCAGGAACATTATATTGGATTAAACAAACTCAAGGAGCACGTCTAGGAAGCAGAGTGACCGATCGTAAATAATGTCACGGCAGGGGTCTAAGATGTTTGAACAGACCCATAAGGACAGAAACGGGCATAAAGATGTCAAACAGGTCAATGTAATGTGCAAAGAGTGGTTGACAATGTTCACGAATGATGTGTAGGTAAACACTGTACCCAATATTGGGAACGGTGTAAGTAAACCCTGTGCCTTATAGTAGAATAGGTAAATAAGATCTAATGAGAGCAGTGTATGTAAACACTGTGCCCATTAGTGAGAACAGAGCACATTGATAGGCAGATGCCAAAATTACCAAAGTCGGAAAATAATAAGAGCGATGCTAGCACCACGTGTGCTCATTAAAGGGAACATTGGAAATAAACAAATGTTCCCACATTATAACAATGTTCACAGACTGCTGTATAACCAAACTGCGTATTATGAAGTATTAGTTCAAAATTATTTAAATTGGTGGTTATATTCGGATAAGAAAAGAAAAGGAAGGATGTAACCAACCGTATACGCATGTTGTGGTTATAAAAAGGCCTGTAAATTTAGCTCCGTATTAAGGCCTTGCGGAATTAGCGATTTTAAACGGTATACCCACCATTTTTCTTTCTGAAGAAGTATCTTATCGAAGTCACCACGTCTTGGTGGTAGCTTTAAAAGATAAATTCCTTTGACTAACATCCCTGCTGGATCACCTCCGTGATGGGTAAAAAAGTGTTTGGCAAGAGGTTTTTCAGGAATTTTTCCTTTTTCACGTATTTCTCTTAAATGTTCACCTATTCGGATTTTTAGGGAGCGTTTTGTTTTGCCTATGTAGATTTTAGGGCATGGACAAGTAATCATATAAATAACACGAATACTTGAACAGTTGATAAGGTCAACTATATTAAAGTTGTCCCTGCCAAGTGCATCGGAAAAAATGGAAGTACGATGTACATAAGGGCAGATCTGACACCTGGTACAAGGGAACATGCCCTTTGTCCTGGGATAGTCGGAAAGCCAAGTTGAGTCTGCTTTTTTAACAAATTCCGACTGTATCAATGTATCACCAAGACTCCTTGCACGTCTGGCGACGAGCTTGGGTGCACTTCCCACGATTTTAGCGAGGGAAGGAGAGCATGTAAGAATGCCCCAATGTTTTTCCAAGGTCAGACGGACCTCATTCCATTGGGACCCAAACGTAGTGATGATTCTTACAGGTTCTGGAGAGGTGGCCTGAGGTGTGGAGGGGAGTAGTCCAGGTCTATGTGTGGATTCCAACATACTATCTCTGTCTCTTAAGGCGGCTTTCTTTTTGGCTCTCTTAATTTGATTATGGGAGTAGCCTCGTTCCCGAAAACGACTATACAGCTCAACACACTCCTTTTTATATTGGGCTGGGTCAGAGCAGTTCCTTTTAATGCGGAGGAACTGCCCTACGGGAATCCCGTTTTTCAGCCATTGAGGATGATGACTTGAGGCATATAATAGAGTGTTTGCTGCTGTCGATTTCCGGTACGTGCTAGTGCCCAGTAAACCGTTTTCCATGGAGACTTTCAGATCTAGAAATGACAACGATGAACGATCATAGTTGTATGTTAACCTGATATTTCTATGATTAGAGTTAAGTTGCTGCATAAATTTGTGTAGATCGTCCAGGGTGCCACGCCAGATCATCAATACATCATCGATGTACCGCAGCCAGGTCTGTACATGGCTGCGGTACATCGACGAGGGATAGACGTCCTCCCGCTCCCATTGACCCAAATGGAGGCAAGCGTAGGATGGTGCCCACGCTGCCCCCATAGAGGTACCTTGTATCTGATGGTAATAGGTTTTAAGAAATTGAAAAAAGTTATTAGTTAGTGCCAATTTTAATAAATCGATAAGAAATTCATTTTGGTGACAGGCCAGGGGGTATGTTAATTCCAAAAAACTAGACACTGCCTCAATACCAATTTGATGAGGGATGGAAGTGTATAAAGATTCGACGTCTATGCCGACTAGCCACACCTCTTCAGGATTGGGGTAGGGATCCTGACTAGAGATTATGGACAATACATGTCCGGTGTCTTGAACATAGGACGGAAGGCTTTTGACCATGTCCTGTAGTAGTGAGTCCAGGTACCGACCAATTTTTTCCAAAGGTCCTTGACAAGCAGACACAATCGGTCGCCCAGGAGGGTTTTTCAAATTTTTATGAATTTTAGGTATGATGTAAAAAGTCGGTATACTGTACTCACCAACCACAAGGTGCTGAAATTCTTTTTTGGTCAAAAGACCTTCATCTCTAGCAAAAGAGAGTTTCTCATTAAGATCATAGACAAGATTTGGAAAGGGATCCCTTTCCAAAGCATTGTAGGTGTCCTTATCATTTAATAGGCGTTTGACTTCTCGCTCATACATCGTTTCAGTCAGCAGTACAACGTTGCCGCCCTTATCGCTTTTCTTAATCACTATGTTTTTAGTTTTTTGTAGATCTAATAGAGCAAGTCTCTCTGCACTGGTAAGGTTGTCCTGGGGGCCTCTATCCCATTTGATCTTTGTAAGGTCATTTTGGACCAATTCCAAATAAAGGTGCAGCCACCTATTTTTAGACAACGGAGGCATCTTTTGTGACCTTATTCTTAGGTTGGATGGCCGTCGTACAAGAACTGGAGGGTCTCCATGGTCGTCGTTTTCGTCCAATAAAGACATTAAAATATCAATGGCTTTTTCGTCGCTGTTTGAATAATTAGTTGCCGTAGATTCTAAATTAGTCTGTTCACTATATAGCGAACGAAAAAAGACCTTCCGCAAAAATAGGGCGACATCTTTATAAACTGTAAATTCGTCCATACTCGCCGTGGGGGAAAACGACATTCCCTTCTGTAATAGTTTTATATGGTCATTGGTCAGTGTTATGTCAGTCAGGTTAACAATTTTTAAATCCTTTTTATTTTGTGAAATTAACTCTTCACAATTAGGGAGAGCTAATTTCGTTTTTGGCTCCGGGTGTAAGTACGAGCTTTGCTTTCCTTCAATTTTGGTGCTGTCAGGATTTTTTCGGTAGGGGGTGGTTGCTGACTGTCTAAATTTGCCGCCCCCGTCTGATCTAAAAAAATTACTTTATTATGAGTTTCTTCGTCTGAATCGTTAGATTTAGATCGCCGATTTCGGGATTTTTGACGGTATCCCCGCCCCCGTGATTGACTCCTACCCCGTTTGATCGTTAAATCAAAGGCTTGTTCGCTCTCAAAATCTGTGACGTCACGTCTGAATTTGGCCTGTTTACTGATTTTTAAATTTAACTGTGCTTTCTCTATTTCTTTTTTAATATTCTCGTTTTGTCTTATAAATTCCTCATCATTTTTAAGAGACTCTAAACTACTGGCACTTTCCGTGATTTGTTCCTGCAAGATAATTAATTGATTTTTTTCTTCCTCAACTATCAATTGCATAATCGCAACTCCATGTGCGATACACAGCTCTCGCCATTTAGGGAGGAATCTGTCGGTATGCAGGTGCTCTGCTGGTATAGTTTTGTCTCTCAAGCCCCTTGGGACTATACGGTGACTTATATAATTTTCTAGGGAGGATATATCCCACTTTCTATTTAAATGTTTTATAAGTAGCTTCTTGTGCTCCCTGAATTTGCTTTTAATTTCCAATTCCTGATCAAATAATTGAGGGGTGTCAGATTGAAAAGCAGTTTTAATTTCCTGGTCTATCTCATCACCTAACATAAAAGCCATACCCTGGCCACACAAAGAAGGGTAAGAATTGTGATTACCTCAGTTTAAGATGGGAAGCACACTGATATTGGCGTATCCTGCCGTATAGACCTTAGTGATCAAAAAATATCGCAAAAAATGTAGGGGATAAGGTATGGGAAAAGGGAAATTGGAAGGGGAAAATTGGCTGGATACTGTCAATAATGGCCGATTATAATTGAAATTAAAACGGCTTCCGATCAGGACCAAAAAATAAGGTAGAGAAATGTCGCCGTAGCTAAATACGTATGCAAAAAAAATGAAGGGAAATTTCTGGAACCCAAGGCTTGGGGCCAGAAAAAGAAAAAGAAAAAGGAAAGCAGCTACTTTATGGAGACATTCAACTGATCGATTCAAATTATTAGATTGAAATAAAGGTTTTTTATTATTGTTATTTAAACACTCACAGGTGTGCTTCCTGTAAAAAACTGAGACAGATCAACATCAAATAGTAAATGTACTAATCACAATTATTAACGAGTACCAACAACACAAAACAAGACAAAAACGGACACCATATAACAACAAAGTGCACCATGTGTAACAACAGCTGGCAGCTAGTTCAATTACAGAAAGTGCCTGAATATAATGCAGGTAGTATAATATTATTCCATTGAATATATAAATAGACTTCAGGCACAGTAATTGTAGCTATACACACTGAGACGTGTTTGGAAATTGAGTAATTATTGACTTCCAGAGACATTCAATGAGTTCACATATGGGATATATCGAGTCAAACCGGATCACTATCCTATCGTGAAAAAGTCCCGCTGGAATGTTCTCTATAGGGAGCAAAACATGTTCCAATATAGCAAATTATAGCTTTTAACTGTATGATTTCTGAATTAGAAGCAATGCTGATTAAGAAAATGTTCACGGCTGTTTCTAAGTGTGTAATCACGGCAAACACAGCATTTATAGCAAGGTATAGATGAAGGAAACTTGGCAGGTTTTTTAGCAAAACAATGGGGAGTCAGGCAAACATATAGGCATGGATGATTGGGGGAGGGTCCCAAGGAGCAGGCTACCGGTAACTTCCACCCAGGTGGAATGAGAGCATTCGGATTATTAAGTGAGTTTGTAGTACCCATAAGAGGGCTGTATATAGGTTGAGCCATAAGGGCAATAATACCCAATTCTGCATAGTTAGTGCAATCGTAAAAATAAGTCCCGTAACCAAAAAAGACAGAAACAAAATACATAATGAGAAAAAAATAAACCATTGGGGTCGGGAGGGGATAGACCTTCCCGATGATAGGATAATGTAATAACTTGTCAGGTATAAACTTCCTGAACAGTAGGACAACAGTGTCCAACACTTGTCAACCTGTTGGGAAACAAAGAAACGCAAAAGTTATGTTCTGGAAAAAAGAGTAAATGTTCCTTCTATCCTCTTTTCTTTTTCCTGTGAGATTCAATATGAGTGGGGCACAACCAAACTGGCGCCGCTGTGCCAGTCAGGTTGAAAAATGGTGCAGAGAGGAGTAAACGTTTCGCGGGGGGGGGGTGAGACTCAGATAATGGAAGGAGCCTGTCAATTGTCATCTCCCCCGTATGTATCGGTGGTACTCCTCAACCGTCAGGTGTAGTCCCATGTCATGAAGAAAAAAAAGGTGTTGGGTCAGTTCATGCGATCCCTGAGATCTTGCCTCTGTCTTCTGCGATCCCTCTGTGGCGAGGGGGTTGCTCATATGGCTGAGGGGCAGAGGGCATCCTACCAAGATTCTCTTTAGCCAATAGACCCAGCTTGACCAGGAGCTCCTTCCCTTCTTGAATGGTGACCACTGTGTATGTAGTTTTCCCATTTTATGGCAGGCTAAACACCCCCATTATAGCATCAAACCAAAGAGGTACGCAGCCCTGGAGGAACTTGTGGAATTTGTCAAGCCAAGGTTCCCCGCGGCAACTGTTGATGATATAAGAAAGAAAATTGGCAGCCTGAGGAGTGCGTATATCAGGGAGCGCAAGAAGGTTGTGAAGTCGGAAGAAACTGCAACTGCAGCAGATGAGGTCTATGTGCCCAAGCTCTGGTACTATCAGAGTCTACATTTTCTCAAAGACCAGGCTGATGTCACGGAGCCACTCTCGACTCCTCCTTCCACGCTTCCTTGCGCGCAGGCCACCCCTGATGAGGCTTCCGAGGAGCAACCTGGGCCTTCCAGTCTGGAAGAGGTGGAGGAGCCCAGCTTGTTCCAGGTATAGTAGTTTTGTTACCATTTATGTGAATAATGAATGATGTTCACTTAATTCAGGATCCCCAATTGCTTAGTTCCTAACGTGTTTGAAATATCAACTGACAGTAGTGTTGGAGACAGTTGGGGCCACAATCTAAACTGCAGGGCTGAGAATTGTATGGTTTTCTATTTGTAAACATTTTGCAACAGTCACTAGATGAGAATTGTGTGTGTTTGATGAACAAATAACTGAAACTATGTCCCTTTTTCATACACAGGAAGACCTCAGCCAGGAGGTGGCTGTGGAAGGTGGCAGTCAGGAGGAGGCAGGGGTTAGTAGCAGCCACGAGGTGGGTAGTGGCAGCCAAGAGGGGGCTAGGCCTCGGAGCCTGACTGACACCCAAATCCCTCCCCTCCGCCCTCCGTACAGAAGGGCGAGAAGGGGGGGTTATGCGGCAGAGTCAGCGCTCCGGATGATCAGAGAGGCTTCAGATGATGGGTATGGAGGTGAGGCAACGCAACATGTCCTAAATAAGGGTAGGGCTGGGGAGATGACCCCAGTCACACATGTTTGCCATAGTTACCATGCTCCGCCTCCTCCTCCTCCTCCTCTCCTCCTTCTGCCACCCCACCAGCACGACAGCCACAGCGTGGAAGGAAGCGTGGAAGGAAGACCTGAGAGTGACGACCTGGATTCAGTCTGGTCTGAGAGAAGATGGAGCCTCTTGTAGTACCAGAGCCTGGGGACCTAGATGGCATCTGCTGCAGTTCAGGATGCTTTGGACTTCAGGACCAGATTGCACTCCCCTTAATATACGTACTCCTCAGGCCCCCAATTTTCTACGCTTGAAAAATGATGGTTGCCGTGGGGGTCCAAGGCTTTGCAAATTCCCCAAGTTTCACCATGGCTGCGTTCCTCTTTGGTTTGTTGCTGAGACCTAAATAAATTTTTTTTGGATTGGAAATAATCATTGACTATTGTGTTTTACTTTTCTACAATGACAGTTTTTCTTTGAGTAGGCAGGTACATTTCACTAATCCTAAAGTAGAATTAACAAGGGGCACCAACAACCAACAAACTCCTAGTAAATTTAAGCAAGAAATACAAATGTTAATAATGTGGTTTTGCTAAGTTGAGACACACAACCCCCCTCCAAAAAAAAAATAAAAAATCTCCTTCAAATATGTATTCCCAAAAAAAAGAAAAAAAAAGACAAATCATGCTAAAAATATAACAAAGATTCTTTTACGATCTGAGTAAAAATAAACATGTAGTGTATAAATGCTGAAAAGTAATAAAGAAGTAAGTTTGTGAGAAGTGCGGGTGAATAGGAGCAGCTAAAACATGTCATTCTTGTTGCATTGTAAAGAAAAAGAGAATGCGCTGCATTAAAGACATTTTAACATTGCAGCGTGACGAATGTGCTGTGTCGATTAGGAAAGGTAGTTTTACCTGACCGAGCGCTTCCGTCACAGAATTTCTTCTGAGCATGCGTAGCACTTTGTCCGGTCGGACAACCGTACACACGATCGGATTTGGTGTGATCGGACCGTGTTGTCGGCAAATCTTTCCAGCAGGAGATAAGACTTTGTCCGGCGGACAATCCGACGTACACTGTCCGATGGTGCATACACACGGTCTGATTTTTCAACAACATTGTCCGATCGGACAGAATCCATGAAAAAGTCCGACCGTGTGTATGGGGCTTTAGACTGGAATGCCATTAAAGTTCATGTAAAGGCAGGCTTCCCAATACTTTTCACAATATAGTGTAATGCCGCGTACACACGATTGGAATTCTCTTTGGAAAAAACTCTGACGGTTTTTCCGACGGAATTCCGCTCAAGCTGTGTTGTCTACACACGATCACACCAAAATCCGACGGTCAATAACACAGCAGCATAAAGCTTCCGAGCATGCGTCGAATTGTTTCCGAGCATGCGTCGGAATTTTGCGTGTCGGAATTGCATACACACGATCGGAAAATCCGATAGAAAGGTTTTGAAAAAAACTGGTTCTCAATTCAAAGTCCGTCGGAAATTCCGACAGAAAAAGACCGTTGGGCATACACACGGTCGGAAAATCCGATGAAACGGACTGTTTCCATTGGAAATTCCGACCGTGTGTACGCCGCATTAGTACTGTATTCCTATCACTTAGTACACTGACTGACCTCTAGGTCTGAATGACCCCTACTCCAGATCTTTTTTCTTTAGTTTTGGCTAGAGCAAGGAATGGTTTAAACCCATCAGTTTATGTTTGCCTCCTATTTCTCATTAGGAAGGTTTCCCTGCACTCCTTTTCCTGCGGACACAAGACGTAAGAAGAAATATCTACAAAGTGAACAATAAAAACCTGACGGGCAACCTAACTCTCCCCTACGCTATCCAAATGTAAATTAAAAAAAATGTATTTACATACACTTTAAGAAAGGAAATAAAATGTACATAAATTTACTAAGAAATACTTTTAGGATCATCTGAAATATCGCAGCAGGTTTTGAGTTAATGAGGAAGTTCTCAGTATTGTCCATGGGGCCCTTTAACATTTCCCCCGGGGGGGAGTCACTGTAAGCTAAAAATATATGTGATCATTAAAAATCTATTATCTGAATCCGTGTTTGCCTTGTCTCTGGAAGAATATAAAGTGACTGGCAGAGCGGGCATCTTTGCCAGCTGTAGATCGTGTCTGCGCCCGGCACCAACCATTACAAGTGAGTACTGACCACTGAGTGACATAAAGAATACAGCATTTGACTATGATAAAGGGCTCTTAACCACTTCATTACTGGGCACTTTTACCCCCTTCCTGCCCAGACCAATTTTCAGCTTTTGGTGCTCTCACATTTTAAATGATAATTACTCAGTCATGCTACACTGTACCCAAACAAAATCGTTATAATTTTTTTCACACAAAGAGAGCTTTTTTTTGGTGGTATTTAATCACCACTGGGTTTTTTTTTTTAGTTTTTTTGCATTATAAGTGAAAACGAGCAAAGATTTTGGCAAAAAAAAAACACTTTGTTTTTGTTATACAATTTTGCAAATAAGTAATTTTTCTTCATAAATGTATGTCCACATTTATACTGCTACATATCTTTGGTACGTATGCTACGTACAGTGCCTTTAAAAAGTATTCACACCCCTTGACATTTTCTAGATTTTGTCACGTTACAACCAAAAACGTAAATGTATTTTATTGGGATTTTATGTGATAGACCAACACAAAGTGACACATAATTGTGAAGTGTAAGGAAAATTATAAATGGTTTTCTAATTTTTTTTACAAGTAAATACCTGAAAAGTGTGACGTGCATTTGTATCCAGCCCCCTTTACTCCTACCCCTAACTAAAATCTTGTGGAACCAATTGCCTTCAGAAGTCACCTAATTAGTAAATAGAGTCCATCTGTGTGTAATTTAATCTCAGTATAAATACAGCTGTTCTGTGAAGCCATTGGGGGTTTGTTAGAGAACCTTAGTGAACAAACAGCATCATGAAGCCCAAGTAATGCACCACACAGGTCAGGGATAAAGTTGTGGAGAAGTGTAAAGTAGGGTTAGGCATTTTGTAAGAAGCCATATGGGGGACACAGTAAACATGTGGAAGAAGGTGCTCTGGTCAGATGAGACCAAAATTGAACTTTTTAGCCTAAAAGCAAAAACGCTATGTGTGGGGGAAAACTAACACTGCACATCACCCTGAACACACCATCCGCACCGTGAAGCATTGTGGTGGCAGCATTATGTTGTAGGAATGCTTTTCTTCAGCAGGGACAGGGAAGCTGGTCAGGGTTGATGGGAAGATCGATGGAGCCAAATAGGGCAATCTTAGTAGAAAACCTGTTAGAGTCTGCAAAAGACTTGAGACTGGGGTGGAGGTTCTCCTTCAAGCAGGACAACGAACCTAAATATACAGCCAGAGCTACAATGGAATGGTTTAGATCAAAGCATATTCATGTGTTAGAATGACCCAGTCAAAGTCCAGACCTAAATCCAATTGAGAATCTGTGGCAAGACTTGAAAATTGCTGTTCACAGACGCTCTCCATCCAATCTGACAGATCTTTTTCTCAGCCTGGCCACATACAGAGGCCCAACAAGGTTCAATGCTTCAAGCTTCAAGGTTCAATGTGTTGTGTGTTCAGAGATGGTATTCTGCCTACCTTGGATGTAACGAGTGGTTATTTGAGTTACTGTTGCCTTTCTATCATCTCAAACCAGTCTGCCCATTCTTCTCTGACCTATGACATCAACAGGGCATTTTCCTTCACACAACTGCTGCTCACTGGATATTTTCTCTTTTTCGAATCATTCTCTGTAGATCTGAGTGATGGTTGTGTGTGAAAATCCCAGTAGATCAGCAGTTTTTTTAAATACTCTGACCAGCCTGGCCGACACCAACAACCATGTCACGATCAAAGTCACTTAAATCCCCTTTCTTTCCCATTCTGTTGCTCGGTTTGAACTTCAGCGAGTCATCTTCACCACATCTAGATGCCTAAATACATTAAGTTGCTGCCATGTGATTGGCTGATTAACATTTTGTGTTACCAAGCCATTGAACAGGTGTACCTATTAAAGTGGCCGGTGAGTGTAAATTTTTTGAGGCATAATGAGTCTTTTGAAAATGTCCTTTTTGCCACAAGTTTTTGGAAAATGTGGAAAGAAAATGAAAATGACCCCATTTTGTAAAGCAAACACCCCAACGTATATTATATGAGGCATAATGAGTATTTTGAACATGTATTTGAACAACACCTGGTCATTCGGCCCGCCGACAAGGGGGGTGGGATAGTAGTTCTCGATAAGACTGCATACCATACTGAAATGTTAAGGATCCTGGGTGACACCCACACTTATTCCTTGTTGCCCAAGAATCCCACCTCCGATTATAAGAGGATTTTGATTGACCTTGTGGATACTGGAGTCCAATTAGGTATTCTTGATAAGAAGGAAAAAAACTATCTTGTCCCAGTGTCCCCGCGGATCCCAATCATGTATTACCTTCCCAAGGTCCACAAAAATGCCACCGGCCCCCCTGGACGTCCTATTATTAGCGGTCTGGACTCCATCACGTCTCGCATAGGGAAATACATCGACTTTTTTCTTCAACCCATAGTCAAACTAATACCCTCTTATTTGAAAGATACTAGGGACACTATTTCTAAATTACAACAAATCAGTTATACCAGTGATCTAATTTTGGTAACAGCGGATGTTACTTCTTTATATACTTGCATCCCCCACCACTTAGGGTTGGAGTCTGTAGAGATTTTCCTAGGTCGAACCAAATCAATTCCTAATACCCAAAAAAGGTTCATAATGGACCTATTACGTTATGCCACCAAGCATAACTATTTTTGGTATGAAGGCAATTTTTACTTACAAAAAAAGGGGGTGGCTATGGGCGCTAAGTTCGCCCCTAGCCTTGCCAACATTTTTATGGGCAAGTGGGAGGAGGATGTCGTCCATGCACTGGACCCCCCACAATTAGTGCTGTGGTCCAGATATATCGACGACATCCTCCTCCTATGGAAAGGGTCTGCTGAATCGCTCAATCAGTTTATGACCTTATTAAACAACAATGATATTGGGATTGAACTTACATATGAGGCAAGCCCATTGTCTATTCATTTCCTTGACCTTGAAATTACAGTCATTGATGGCCAAATTACCACAAAGACCTTTTTTAAAGCTACTGACCGGAATGGATACATTCCGGTCGATAGCTGCCATCATGCGTCATGGCTCAGTTCGGTCCCGCGCAGTCAATTTATGCGCATTCGGAGAAATTGTACTCACCTTCCCGATTATTTTGAACAAGCTCTTACCCTTAAAAACAGATTTATAGATCGTGGCTATGAGGCAACTGTCATAGATGATGAAATACAAAAAATAGCGTCTATTGACCGCGCATCCTTGTTGATAGAAAAACCTTCTAGGAATAAGGATGACAAATTTAAGTGGTCTTTCTTCACTAATTTCTCAGTTCAGCACAAACAAATTAAAGGAATATTCCAAAAATATTGGAACATTCTGAAAAATGATCAGATTTTAGGGCCGATTCTACCGGACAATGCAGGGGTCATTTATAGGGGAGCTTCTTCCCTCAGGGGTAAAATTGCACCCAATGTTATCGACCCGCCTAATCCCCCTACCTTTTTCCATGATATGAAGGGTTTTTACCCTTGCCGTAAGTGCAATGTATGTGTGAATAACGTCTACAGGAGGAAATATGATACTTTCAAGTCCAACATTACAAACAAAGAATATAAAATGAATTGTTTTGTTACCTGTCACACTAAATTTGTTGTTTACCTCATCACTTGCCCTTGCGGTAAACAATACATAGGTCGGACTAAACGTACATTTGCCATTAGAGTGAATGAACACTTGGCCGCAATTAAAGCTGGACGCACTAACCACAGCGTCTCAAAACATTATCTTTTAAACCATAACCGAAATCCATCTGGTTCTCGATTTCAAGTCATAGACAAATTTGTCCCCCATTGGAGGGGTGAGTCGAATATAAGAGGCGTGTCTAGGCTTGAAACATTCTGGATACACCAGATCAAGTGTTACACTCCTCACGGCTTGAACGTCGAGTGGGACATTAACGCCTTTATTAATCGCGCATGATCCCACTCGACGTTCCCCATCACCTCAGAGGTTTATTCCAGTGTCTTTTACACAAATTGATTACTGCTATACATCTACTTAGGTGACCGGTTTCTACAGTATTAAGACACCCCCGGTAATCATTGTTTCTTGGGGATGTCTTTAACATATAGGGTTTCCTCCTCACATATAGCGCAATCCTTTATTACACAATTTTTTCCATACACCTCACTTTGTGAACGTCTTTCTATATCTATTATGCCTTTTATAATAACCAGACATTGGTATCGGGGGGTATCTCTTGTAATCACTATAAAGTTCTTGTATGTGATTTTGTTTTTATTATTGGCTATCAGTATTAAGTTCCTGTATGTGATTTTGTTTTTACTATTGGCTATCAGTAGTTCCACGCACATGGCACTGCCTCCAAACAGCCAGACTTCAACAGTATCCTCACTCCTGCCATCTAGTGGACACATGTATTCGTGTCATCCTCTTCCCCCTTTTTTGTTTACGTTTCTTATGTTATTTCCGTATGGTTGGGATCGGCGCGTCACTTCCGCCGCGATCTCCACTTCCGGCGCGTCATTTCCGCCGCATCACTACCATGTGACCTTTTTCGGCCATTCACACAGCCGTTTTGACCGTTTGCGTTCCCGCCCATTTAATTGTGGCGTTTTCGCGCGGAATTCACCACCCCTTTGGCCTTCTTAGTACTAAGAGGCTCACATGCCCAGCGCGTCACTTCCGGTGCGACCGCCACTTCCGGCGCGCCATTTTTCCGTACCTATACCATGTGGCTATTTTCGGCCATTCAAACGGCCGTTTTACCTAGCCGCCTGACGCCTTGTGTTCCGCCCACACAATAGCGGCACTTTGGCGGGAAAATCACCCGCGTTTTGGTCCTCCTATCATCATGAGGCCCATTTGTTATGTTGGCCCACATTGGATAGGTCTATACCTTATTCTCATTTACTATCCTCGATTGGCCCTTCCTTTTGCTTCACCCACTGAACAGGAAACAGGAAGTGTGGCTGATTGGAAGCAGTCAGGTGCTCCAAGTGGTTTTATTTTACACTATATATATAACGCAGCGGCAGCATACTGTAGCACACCCCAGCAGAAGTCTTATTAGACGAAACGCATCGGGTTTCCTCAGTACAACTGCCTACTGCGTTCCTTTTATTTTGCTTTTATTGAACATCTCCATTCTTTTTATTATATTGTTGGATGGATGAATGTTTTTTGAATAAACGTGAACCCTTGCCCCTGGGTTTTTTCACGATGAGGAGTCCCTCTTCTGTTTTTTCTCTCCACTGATGCTGAGTACCACTGACCAAATTACAACATCTGAGGTGGCCCCATATGGTCGGTGAGTATACTTCAAGGATCTCGGGATATTCCAGCCTATATTCCCACGGATTGATCCCATGTTTCCCGGTACCAGGAGGTAGCCGAACAAGCCTGTTTGACCTTCCACTACCAGTGAGTTGGTCCACCATACATGGTAAGCGCTCAGCATTTTTCCATGTTGTTCATGGTGTTGTCCATACATGAGAGGATCCAGCATCCGAACTACGTTTCTATTGTCCACCTATAACCAGAAATATCTCAAACACAGTCTGACATCCTGTCCTGAATGCCAATTAGGAATCATCGGGACTTTGGGTTTACCACCCTTGGACCATTGATCCAATACACATGCCAAACACCACCCTGTGATAACTGTGATTTCCTTTGTTTGGTGTTTCATATTATTTGTTGATATGTATATTGTGATTTATGTCCTCTAATATTTGAACTTAAGTGCCTTAATGTTTATATACCTATTGGCTGTTTTTGATATGAACTTTAGTGCCATCCAGTTCATCTAGTGCACTCTCTCCATATATCTTCACACCTTATTTTTTAGCACTAGCTCATATTGGTTTGTCTGTTGTCATGAGCATGATTTATAGTGACAACTATGGTTTTGTTTTAGTTGTGTAGTAGCAGCTTATCGCGTTACTGACATCACGTCTTCACAGACACTCACACTCTGTTACCAGAGCTCTTCTGGTTGTTTACTCACAAGTATATTTCACATTGGTTTGTGTGAGCATCATACCTTTATTGGTATTCATATTTCCAATTATAGGATCTGACGCCCACTACCAAGAGGCATTCACTCCATTTTGTTACTTTTTGTTAAGAACAACATTCTGAACAGTGATCTTGTGGATATTGGATTTTATTATTCAGTACCCATTACTGTACAGAGACACATTTAGCGCTACACTGTTATCTACTTTCACTCTTTGCAATTTGTCATATTGAAGTGTTGGCAGCTATTCTGCACCCAGTTTGGGCGCTGCGTTTTCCCCCACACACTAGTATTTTGAACATGTCATTATTTAAATGAAAACATATTTTTTTTACACAAAGTTGTCAATTTATAAGATATTTCTAACAAATAGCATGTACATAGCAAAAATTACACCAGAAAAATACATTCTGCTACTCCTAAGTATGGCAATGTCACATGAGTAAGACTTTTACACTGCCTGACCACATACAGAGGTTCAACATCCAAGTAGCACCTCCAGGTGTTCTAGGAGCATAAATTACACATCTCATTTCTGACTACCTATTACACTTTTGAAGGTCCTAGAGCACCAGGATAGTGGAATTACCCACAAAATGACCCCATTTTGGAAAGAAAATACACAAATGTATATTCTATGAGGCATAATGAGTCTTTTGAACATGTTATTTTTCTCCACAAGTTTTTGGAAAATGTGGAAAGAAAATGAAAACTTTTTCACAAAGTTGACAATTTATAAGATATTTCTACCACATAGCATGTACAAAGCAAAAATTTCCCCCCCCAAAATACATCTGCTACTCCTCCTGAGTATGGCAATACCACATGTGTGAGGCATTTACACAGCCTAGCCACATATAGAGGCCCAACATCCAAGTAGCACTTTCAGGTGTTCTAGAGATATAAATTATACATTTAATTTCCTGACTATCTATCACATTTTTGAAGGCCTTGAACCCCCAGGACAATGTAAACTCACGCAAATGACCCCATTTTGGAAAGCAAATACCCCACGTATATTCTATGAGGCATAATGAGTCTTTTTGAAAAGTTTTTGGAAAATATGGAAAGAAAATGGAACCTGAATTTTTTTACACAATGTTGTATAGGATATTTCTAAAACACAGCATGGACATAGCAAGAATTATACCCCAAAATGCATTTTGCTACTTCTCCTGAGTGTGGCGATACCACATGTGTGAGAATTTTTCACAGCCTGGCCACAAAGAGAGGCCCAATATCCAAGGAGCACCATCAGGTGTTCTAGGGACATAAATTACACATATAAATTCCTGGCAACCTATCACATTTTTGAAGACCCTTCATATTTCTAACACATAGCGTGTACATACCAAGAATTATACCCCATACTACATTCTGCTGAGCAATGGGTAAACAAAATATTATCTGTGGGTTTAGTAAGGCAATAGTCCACAGTGGAGAGCATTGGTCTAGGCAACAGGCAGGGACTTGGTTAGCGTGGATCGTCCAGGCAGCAGGCAGGAATACTGTCCATAGTCAGTACAGGCAGCAGGCAGAAATATGGTCAGTAAAGCCAAAGTATTGGGCCAGACAACAGGTACATGGTCCATACAAAGTCCTGGGTCAGTGCAGGAAGAGATATCCTCAGCACAGCCAAAGTATTGGTCCAGGCAGCAGGCAGAAACATCAAGCTAAGGGCCTCGGTCAGGAAAGAATGGGGACAGGGGTAGAGGCTTCTCCCATCCAAATCTCTTTGAAGCCTCCAGTCTCCAGACCCTGTTCTGGGAATTACAAAACCCAGAGAAACCAAAAACTGTTTTTCTCTACTCAGAACACTACTCTGAAGCCCCTGTGTTATCTTGAATCCCACTACTACAGTAGCAGGGCAAAAGGTCAGTCCAAGTGGAAGGCAAAAAACATGGTCGATTAACAGGCCAAGGTCAGTGCAGGTAAAAGGCAGAAACGTAGTTAATAATCCAGACAGCAGGCAGAGCCATAGTCGATAAACAGGCCAGGATCAGTTCACGTGGAAGGCAGTGGCATGGTTGGTGCAGCAGGCAAATAATTAGCACAGATATTGAAAACGAGGAATTGGCAGGCTGTTAGAAATATGGGATAATATTTTAGGGAGGTGTGATAACTTACAGCGTTCAGCGATAACTCAGTGTTAACAACTATGATACATCCAAATCTCTGAATAACCCAAAATGTGTCCAAATTTTTATTCCAACCTGAAACAAATTGCACATGTCTACTACTGACCTCTTCACTGTGTTACTTACTACTGACCCCTGAACTCTGCATTAATTGCTACTGACCCCTGCACTCTGCATTACTTATTACTGACCTCTGCACTGTGTGTTACCTTCTTCTATAATCTGTTACTTACTACTGACCTCTGAACTATTTATCAGTTATTATTAACCTCTATGCTCTGCGTTACTTACTGACCTCTGCACTGTGCAATACTCACAACAATTGACCTCTGAACTCTCCATTACTTACTATTCACCTCTACACATTGGGGGAGATTTACTAAAACTGGTGCACTCACAATCTAGTGCAGATGTGCATAGTAGGCAATTAGCTTCTTATTTCAGCTTGTTGGCAATACAACCTGGAAGCTGATTGGTTTCCATGCAGTGTTGCACCAGATTTTGCACTCTTCAGCATTAGTAAATAACCACCCACAGTGTTACTTACTATTGACCCCTGCACTCTGTGTTACTTACTACTGATCCCCGCTTTACTTAAAACTGACCTCTGAACTTTGTGTTACCACTGACATCTGAACTCTGCTTTACTTACTATTGACCTGTGCACTGTGTGTTACTTACTACTGACCCCTGAAATCTGAATTACATACTACTGACCCCTGCACTCCTGCTCCCTTCTTTACTTAATACTGACTTACGAACACTGTGTTACTTACTACTGATCCCTGCTTTACTTACTACTGACCTGTGAACTTTGTGTTACTACTGACCTCTGAACTCTGCTTTACTTACTACTGACTTCTTACCTCGGCAATTACTACTGACCTCTGACCTAATACTTACTTCTGACCTTTGAACTTTGCATTACTTAGTACTAAAACTATATCCAGTAGTACTTACTACTGACCTTTGAACTCAATGTTATTGTCAGTCACCGGCTCTCTGCTCTGCCTCTCTAGCACTCAATGGATTGCTAGGCTAAGGAGGGGGTGAGAGTGGCGAGAGTGGCTGACTCAGGCTCTCAGCATCACACTGAGATGCTGAGCCATCTGCCAGTCCAAGTATCTGGGTGGATTCTGACATTAAAGTCGGGTTCACTCCAGAGGCAGGACTAGCTCACTGTCTTCTGAATATGGGTCAAAAGAGTATAGAAGTAACTCCTATGACCCACAGAAGAAGTAGGGCCATAGGAGCTTTGGCTGGTCGTGGACATGGTGCATCCTCTGCAGGTGGCCGTGGGGCACGATTGTCCTTTTTTCTGCTGCTGGCCGTGTTATTGAGCCGCAACATGCAGAAGAGTTGGTGGAGTGGATAACAAAGCCGTCCTCATCCTCCTCATCCTCTGTCACCAAGGCTCAGAGTAGTTTGCCTTCCAATGCAGCTGCCAAAGTGGCCTATTCCACTAGCTCCTTATCCACAGTCACTCCTTCCGTAGCCCCACCAACATGCATGGAGGAGTCCCCCAAAACTATACAACCACAGTGTCGTGTACATGCTGCTGGAGAATGCGCAGCGATTTATGTAATATGAGCCTAGAGAAAGGGGGTGCCCAAGAAGGACAAGTAACTGACAGTCATGTTCCCCCAGTTGCAGCATACTGCCAAATTTGCTCCAGACATGAGGAGGGAGGGGATGATGAGGTCACGGACTCTACTCGGGTGACTGATAGAAGAGAGGAGGAGGCACAACTCCAATGAGGCAGGATGTCCTCTAGAGGGCAGCTTAATGGCAGCCACCTTATTGCATCACACCGCAGAGCTCCGCAGGTGCAGGGTGCTGCTGACTCCCCGCTGGTTTTGAAAAGTTCCTTGGCATGGGCCTTTTTCGACACGTGTGCAGCAGATCGCACCATTGCTGTTTGCAACCTATGTCTGAAGCGGATCAAGCCTGGCCAGAACAGCAGCCGCTTGGGCACCACATGCTTGACCAGACATATGATGACCTGCCATACAGTGTATTGGCAACAGCACTTGAAAGACCCACATCAAAGAAAAAGGCGGACTTCTCCTTGCTCCTCATCTGGGATCTCCAACCCCACTATATCTCCAGTCCTCTCAAAAACATGCACTGAGAGGAATGAAGGTATAGCAATAGGTTTCCCAAGTACTTGCAGCCAATCTGCTAGCAGTACACCACCATCTGATTTTAGCAGGCAAATTTCCCTACCCCAGTTGCTAAACCGTAAAAATAAATTTGGTCCCAGCCATCCACATGCTCAGCGTCTGAATGCTAGCTTGGCCAAATTGCTAGCACTGCAACTGCTGCCTTTTCAGCTGGTAGACTCTGCCCCCTTTCGTGAATTTGTGGAATGTGCTGTACCTCAGTGGCAGGTTCCAAAACGCCATTTTTTTTCACGGAAGTCCATTCCTGCTCTCTACCGGCATGTGGAAGGCAATGTTTTGGCCTTGTTTGACAGGGCGGTCAGCAGTAAGGTGCATATTACCGCTGACTCATGGTCCAGCACAATGCTGTATCTTGGCCTAGGCTGACAAGCCCGAGGCCTAGGGCGGCACTTTGCAGGGGGGCAGCATGAAAAGAGTTCCTGCCGGCTTAGTGTAGCACCTATCATACGGGGCGGACTGGGGCAGGCGGCAATTTAGACTGGCGCCCCCTTAAAGTGGCCACACTGCTGCCAGTATAATAATACCAGCAGGACTGCCATGGGGGTGCACAGCCCATACATACGTCTGGGGTGGTGAACCAATGAGCTGTTGTGCGGGCGGCTGGTGTTCCGCAACTGTGGGGAAAATCTTAATTTTATTTCTGTTGATTGCTAAGAAATAAGATTGATTGATGAGAAAAATAAACAGATGGATTTCTTTGTTCCTGCCCCCAATCCTTCCTTTGCTCAATGCCTGGACTACATACCTCCCTCACTGCACTATATGTTTTCTGCTGCACCACTGGCACAATTATATCCTCTTAGTCCTCTCATTAAAATTTTGCAGAAATTTGTGCTCCACCACTTAACCACATGCCGACCGGGCCATAGCCGAAAGACTGCTGCAGCGCGGACTGCTTATTCTGGGAGGGCGTGCACCCGGGAATATCCGTGACCGCCGGGGGGCCTCTGGATCATGGTAAACGGTCGCTGACAGCGGACGTTTACCATGTGATCGCTCCGTCAAATGACAGAATGATCACTTGTAAACAAACCGGCGTCATGTCCGGTTCATCTTTCCCCTCCCAGCACCTATTGGTACAGTGCGAGGGGAGAGATCAGGTGCAGCAGCGCTGTGGGCTGGATGTGTAGTCATGGGCGTCCGCAGAATTTTTTTCAGGGGGGGGGCATAATTTTAGGGTCACCCATGCACCGCCCCTTTTCGACAATGTCATTATCACATTAATATGGTCAGAGTCTGCAGACATATAACAGTCCCTAGGATAAGTAATGGGTAATGGCCAACAGGCTCTCTTACCAGACCCAGTAAAACTACAGCAGTGATCACTCCAGCTGGACGATCGTTCACTCTGGGTTCCCCGGGGGCAACACTGGTCAGTAGTGTAGCATGTCTGTACCCTGGTAGTGGCTCAGTCTTTCTCTCTCTGGTGGTGCTGGCCAGTGTGGCTCTCTCTCTGGTGGTGCTGGCCAGTGTGGCTCTCTCTCTGGTGGTGCTGAACAGCATGACTCTCTTTTGTGGCCCTGGCAGGCTCTCTCGCTGGCTTCCGCCCAGCACACTCCTCGTCCTGTAGCACTTTCTCCCTCAGTTTCTTTCCAGGCTGCAGTCTCTCAATCTCTCTCTTGATCGAGCTGTAGCCTCCTCCCTGTGGAAAATGGAGCCGCCAATCTTTTGAGACTACCTGTCCCATGAAGCTTGCCTCTCCTAGTCACCTTTGATTGGCCCTCAGTTATGGCCAATAGGGAAGGAACGGAGCAGGGCAGGAAGCTGGGTGGGGAACCTGGTGAGAGCCGCCATCTCTTCTCCCTGACAGAAGAATGGGTGGGGCGAGTGGGGGAAACCTCTGATAGCCCGCAGCTCGCCATTCTTCCGTCACAGCACCGCCAAGTTCTCTGTTGGACTGAGCAGGGAAAAGAGCCCAAAGTCACACTACACTTGACAGCACCTTAATGGTGTCACCCCACTGGTGGGTGGCACCCGGGTGCGGCACCTCGATAGAGACACAACTGTGCTGAATTTAAGATCCAATCCCTGATTCCAGGGGGGGGCACTTGACCCCCCTTGCCCCTACCTGCGGACGCCCATGTGTGTAGTGCTTGCAGCGCTTATATTTGCCCATTCCAGCACTCATCCATCCATCCCATCTATACTCATCCATGCTCAGCAATACTCATCCATCCATCCATGCTCAAAAATACTTATCCATCCATCCATGCACAGAAATACTCATCCATCCAATCATGCACAGAAATACTCATCCATCCATCCATCCATGCTCAGAAATACTCATCCATCCAATCATGCACAGAAATACTCATCCATCCATCCATCCATGCTCAGAAATACTCATCCATCCATCCATGCACAGAATTACTCATCCATCCATCCATGCTCAGAAATACTCATCCATCCATCCATGCTCAGCCATCCATACTCAGCAATACTCATCCATCCATCCATGCTCAGCAATACTCATCTATCCATATATACTCAGCAATACTAATCCATCCATCCATGCTCAGCCATCCATACTCAGCAATACTCATCCATCCATCCATGCTCAGCAATATTCATCCGTCCATCCATGCTCAACCACCTATACTCAGTCAAACTCAGCAATACTCATCCATCCATCCATACTCAGCCATACCCACCCAGCCATACCCAACCCAGCCATACTCAGCCATACCCAACCAGCCATACTCAGCCATACCCAGCCATCCCATCCATACCCAGCCATACTCAGCAATACCCACCCAGCCATACTCAGCCATACCCGACCCATCCATACTCAGCCATACCCAGCCATCCCATCCATACTCAGCCATACCCAGCCATCCCATCCACACTCAGCCATACTCAGCCATACCCACCCAGCCATACTCAGCCATACCCGACCCATCCATACTCAGCCATACCCAGCCATCCCATCCATACTCAGCCATACCCAGCCATCCCATCCACACTCAGCCATACTCAGCCATACCCACCCATACTCAGCCATACCCACTCAGCCATACTCAGCCATACCCAGCCATACCCAGCCATCCACATTCATGGCTCAACCATGCTTAGCCATCCCCATCCACGGCTTATCCATGCCACATCAGTTTGCATCCATGCCACTACAGTGCCTCAAAGTGTAATAGGTAGCCAAATTAGATTTGAAATGTATGCCCCTTGAACACCTGATGGTGCTCCCTGCATGTTGGGCCTCTGTATGTGGCCAGGCTGTGTAAAAGTCTCACACGTGTGGTATCGCCATACTCAGGGAGGAGTAGCAGACAATGTTTTGGGGTGTAGATTTTGGTATATACATGCTATGTGTTAGAAATATTGTATAAATGGACAACTTTGTGTAAAAAAAAATGCGTTTTAATGTGGTTTTAGTGGTATGCATATGCTGTGTGTGAGAAATAACCTGATAATATGACACTTTTGTGAAAAAATAAAAAAATCTTGATTTTGCTAAGAATTGTGGGAAAAAATTACAACTTCAAAAAACTCACCATGCCTCTTTCTAAATACCTTGGAATGTCTACTTTCCAAAAAGGGGTCATTTAGGGGTATTTGTACTGTCCTGGCTTGTTAGGGTCTCAAGAAAGGAGCTAGGCCGTCAGTACTTCAGGTGTGATCAATTTTCAGTGATTGGCACCATTGCTTGTGGACTCTATAACTTTCACACAGACCAAATAATATACACTGATTTGAATTATTTTTACCAAAGATATGTAGCAGTATAAAATTTGGCCAAAATTTATGAAGAAAAATTATTAATTTGCTAAATTTTATAACAAAAACAAAGAAAGTTTTATTTTTATTTTTCAGAATTTTCTGTCTTTTTTCATTTATAGTGATTAAATGCCACCAAAAGAAAGACAAACATTTCATATGGGTACAGTGTTGCATGACTGAGTAATTTCATTCAAAGCGTGAGAGCACTGAAAGCTGAAAATTGGTCTGGTTAGGAAGGGGGTTTAAGTGTCCAGTGGTCAAGTGGTTAAGGACTGAGCCTCTTTCTGAGATTTGGTGTTTACAAGTTAAAAACTGTTTTTTTTTTTTTTTGCTAGAAAATGACTTAGAACCCACAAACATTATATATATATATATATTTTCTAACACCCTAGAGAATAAAATGTCAGTCGTTGCAATACTTTCTGTCACACCGTATTTGCAATCGCAATTTTTTGGGGGAAAAAATACACTTTTTTTTATAAAAAAATAAGACAACAGTAAAGTTAGCGCAACTTTTTTTTATATTGTGAAAGATAATGTTACGTGGAGTAAATTTATACCCAACATGTCACGATTCAAAATTGCGCCCGCTCCTGGAATGGCGACAAACTTTTACCCTTAAAAATCTCCATAGGCGGTGTTTAAAAAATTTTACAGGTTGCATGTTTTGAGTTACAGAGAAGTTCTATGGCTAGAATTTTTGCTCTTGCTCTACCGATCATGGCAATACTTCACATGTGTGGTTTTAACACCGTTTTCATATGCGGGCGCTACTCACGTATGCGTTCGCTTCTGCACGCAAGTTTTTTTTTTCTTATTTATTTTATCTTTTATTTTTTATTTTTACACTGTTCTTTAAAAAAAAAAAATTGTGTCACTTTTATTCCTATTAGAAGGAATGTAAACATCCCTTGTAATAGAAATAAAGCATGACAGGACCTCTTAAATATGAGATCTGGGGTCAAAAAGACCTCAGATCTCATATTTATACAAAAATGCAATAAAAAAAATGCAATTATATGGAGACAGGTGGGGGCCATCTTCCCCTCACTTGTCTCCATACTAAGCCAGCAAGAGGACACGTTCCCCCCGCCGCTGATTAAAAAGGGGCTGAAAAATTGGGCCTTAGGCACTGGTGCTGGTGCCACAACACTGCAACCCCTCACAGATACTCTAGTTGGAGAGCAGGAATGAGCCCTGCTGCAAAGTATTGCATCAAACATTGTAATTACACGCCCCTATTAAACAGGGGCTGAAAAATTGGGCCTTAGCCACTGGTGGCGGCGCCCAGAACCAAAAATTTTCTTACAAGCTATCAGCATGATCATTGAGGAGGAAGAGGATAGTCACTCAGCATAACAGGATAGCCACTCAGCATCGGCATAGGCAGTCTTAAAGGGATCTGACATAGGCATCAGGTGCTTGGTCATCCAAGAGTGATTCATTTTTATGAAGGTCAGTCAATCAACCGAGTCGGTGGACAGGCGCACCCTGTGATCGGTTACAAAGCCTCCAGCAGCACTGAATGGGTGTTCCGAAAGAACGCTGGATGTAGGACAGGCCAGTAGCTCAATTGCTTACTGTGCAAGCTCTGGCCAGTGATCTATCCTCAAGACCCAATAACCCAGAGGATTTTCGGTGGGAAAGGTGTCCAAGTCTGATCTTGCCCCTAGGTATTCCTGCACCATGTAAATCAGACGCTGACAATGGTTGCTGGAACCGATCATACCTTGGGGCTGTGGACTAAAAAATTGTCTGAACGCATCGGTCAGACATCCACCTTCTCCACCGCTCCTTCTGTGACTGACCGAAGCCTCAGCAACACGTTGTCCAGGACCAGGAATTTGAAACCTCCCAGTCTCTGGGAACGCGTTGCACAGACCTTTCTGCAAGGCCTCCTGAAGATGTTTCATCCTCTGCTCCCTCTGCGATGGCAAGATAAGGTCCGCAACCTTACCCTTATAACGTGGCTCAAGAAGGGTTGCCAGCCAGTCCTGATCCCTCTCCTTGATCCGACGAATATGAGGATCCTTCTGCAGGTTTTGCAGGATCAAGGAGGCCATGCAGCGTAGGTTAGCTGAGGCATTCGGTCCGGAGTCCTCTGGGTCACTAAGGACGACATGATCCGCAGCCACCTCCTCCCAGCCATGTACAAGTCCATGGGTTTTTTGGGACTTTAAATAATCCCTTAAAGAATGCTGCTGATGCTGAGTGCTAGGCTCCACCTCCATGCTGACACAATCCTCCTCCTCTCCTCCTCCTCTTCCTGTGTGATCGGCAGGCCAGCAAGAACACTGTTTGGATAAAGGGGGCCTTGAGAGGTAAGGAAGTCCTCCTCTTCTTGCCTCTGTTCTGCCTCAAGTGCCCTGTCCATTATTCCACGCAGCGCATGCTCCAACAGGTAGACAAAAGGGACAGTGTCACTGATGCATGCACTGTCACTGCTCACCATCCTCATGGCCTCCTCAAATGGTGACAGGACAGTGCATGCATCCCTGATCATGGCCCACTGGCGTGGGGAAAAAAACAAGCTCCCCTGACCCTGTTCTGGTGCCATAGTCGCACTGGTACTCATTGATGGCCCTCTGCTGCGTGGGCAGCTGCTGCAGCATGGCCAACATTGAGTCCCACCTGGTGGGCATGTCACAGATTAGGCAGTTCTTGGGCAGGTTAAATTTCTTTCGGAGGTCTGCCAGCCGAGTACTGGCATTATATGACCGGCGGAAATGCACACAGACTTTCTTGGCCTGCCTCAGGACATTCTGTAAGCCCGGGTAACTGCCCAAGAACCGCTGCACCACCAAGTTAAGGATGTGAGCCAAACAGGGCACATGGGTCAGTTGTCCCTGTCGGAGGATGGAGAGGAGGTTGGTGCCATTGTCGCAAACCACCATTCCTGGCTTAAGCTGGCATGGCGTCAACCTCCTCTCAGCCTGCTCCTGCAGAGCTGACAGAATCTCTGCCCCAGTGTGGCTCCTGTCTCCCAAGTAGACCAGCGCAAGCACCGCATGGCGTACTTGCGTAGCCCCTTGAATGCCTACGGAGCACCGCTGGTTCCAAGGACAAAGCACGGGAAGAGGCCATGGAGGAAGAAGAAGAGGAGGGGGTGGAGGGGAGAGGTGTGTCAGAATCACCAGAAGTAGCCTTTTGGAGGCGTGGTGGTGGAACAATCTCCAACACTACTGCACTGTCCTGTCCTGTATCCTTCCCAGCTGCCAGCAGAGTCACCCAATGCGCCATGAAAGATAGGTAACATCAATGCCTGCTGGACCATGAGTCAGCGGTAATATGCATCTTAACGCTGACCGCCCTGTCCAGCGAGGCCAAGACATTGCCTTCCACGTGCCGGTAGAGAGCCGGAATCGTGAGAAAATGTGGCGTTTGGGAACCTGCCACTGAGGAACTGCACAAACTCACGGAAGGGGGCAGAGTCTACCAACTGAAAAGGCAGCAGTTGAAGTGCTAGCAATTTAGCCAAGCTAGCATTCAACCGCTGGGCATGTGGATGGCTGAGAGTGAACTTCTTTTGGCGGTGCAGGAGCTGGGGCAGGAAAATTTGCCTGGTACAATCTGATGTCGGTGTACCGATAGCAGATTGCCCACAAGTACCCACGTGGAGTCAGTGACCTCATCATTCCCTCCCTCCTCATCACTGGAGCAAACCTGACAGTATGCTGTAGCTGGGGGAACATGACTGCTAGATTGCTGTCCTTCTTGGGCTCCCCCTCTCTCTGGGCTCACGTTACTGCCTTCCTCTAGCTGGGTACCATCATCAGAGCCTTCAAAACCCTGGGCATCCTCCTGGAGCATGTACCCAACACTGTGGTCAAACAGTTCAGGGGACTCCTCAGGAGGACATGGTGGGGCTAGGGAAGGAGTGACTGATGCCATTGAGCCGAGGAAAGAGGCCGTGTTGGCAGCTGCTTTGCCAGACAAAGTACCCTGAGCCTGGGTGAGAGAGGATGAGGAGGATGAGGACGGCTTGGTCATCCACTGTACCAAGTCTTCGGCATGTTGCGGCTCAACACGGCCAGCTGCCGAAAAAAAGGACAAGTGTGTCCCATGGCCACGTGCTGATGAGGATGCACTGTGTCCACGACCAGCACTGTTGCTTCTAGACACAGAGCCTGCTTGCTCTCTTTTATTGGCTCGTGACTGTCTGCCTCTCCTTGTTGGCCTTCCAGACATACTAATGGCTTGCAGGAAGATGTAGCTGCACAAAGCTGGGATATATATATATATATATATATATATATATATATATATATATATATATATATATATACTGATTATACTGCAGCTAGCAGAATCAACTGTCTGCCTGTAGTATTATTAGTATGAGGACACC
This sequence comes from Lithobates sylvaticus, assembly GCA_028564925.1. NCBI lineage: Eukaryota > Metazoa > Chordata > Amphibia > Anura > Ranidae > Lithobates > Lithobates sylvaticus. The sequence goes on along the minus strand of CM053036.1, from coordinate 210,578,977 downwards.
AGAAATTGTATTCAGGTAAAGCTTTAGGTGCATACTGTGCAAAGGACACTAAAACAAAATACTGCAGCTCCCTGCCTGTATTTGTATGAGAACACCGGCAATTATACTCAGGTAAAACTTTAAGTGCACACTGTGCAAAGGACACTAAGACAAAATAATGCATCTCCCTGCCTGTATTTGTATGAGAACACCGGCAATTGTACTCAGGTAAAACTTTAGGTGCACACTGTGCAAAGGACACAGTACACTAAGTGAAAATACTGCAGCTCCCTGCCTGCCTGTCAGTATATTATGAAGAGAATAACAGGAACGGATCTAGCTAAACTGAATACTAGACATGTGCGATTAGTTTCGCACAAATTCGAAATTCGTACAAATTTTTCGAAATTCGTACATTCGTACGAATCCGTAGTACGAATTTTTTCGAATACAAATTCTGTACGGAATACGAAATTCCGTTTACGAATTTCGGCTCCGAATTATTCGAATCCAACTACCAAATATCGAATTTCAATTAATACGAAAGAAATTATTATAGCAGATATAACGAATGATTCGAATGAATTCGAATGACAAAGTGTCATTTTTGCAGGAAAAATTCCGTTTACGAATTTCGGCTCCAAATTATTCGAATCCAACTACCAAATATCGAATTTCAACTAATACGAAAGAAATTATTATAGCGGATATAACGAATGATTCGAATGAATTTGAATGATTCGAATGACAAAGTGTAATTTTTGCAGGAAAAAAAGCCTTTTTAAAATCACTCGCGGCTAATGAATTGTCGGCTCCCGTAACACAGAGAACAGTCATTCATTGAAAGTCATTGATAAAAAAAAGAAAAAAAAAAGTGTGGGTATCCCCCCAAATTCAATAACCAGGCCCTTCAGGTCTGCTATGAATATTAAGGGGAACCCCACTTAAAATTTTAAAAAAATGACGTGGGGTCCCCCTAAATATCCATACCAGACCCTTCAGGTCTGGGATGGATTTTAAGGGGAACCCCAGCCAAAAAAAAAAAAATGGCGTGGGGTCCCCCTCAAAATCCATACCAGACCCTTTATCCGAGCACGCAACCTAGCAGGCCGCAGGAAAAGAGGGGGGACGAGAGCGCCCCCCCTCCCTCCTGAACCGTACCAGGCCACATGCCCTCAACATTGGGAGGGTGCTTTGGGGTCCCCCCCAAAGCACCTTGTCCCCATGTTGATGAGGACAAGGGCCTCATCCCCACAACCCTGGCCATTGGTTGTGGGGGTCTGCGGGCGGACGAGACAGAAGAACAGACGCCAATGCCATGGAAGAAGATGCCGGACGAGAAGGACGAGAAGATCAGAGCAAGAAGAAGCGGATCGGAGGAAGAAGAAGATGGAAGAAGATGGAAGAAGATGCCGGAAGGAGAAGATGAAGAAACCGAAAGGATGAAGAAAGGAAGAAGGAAGACCAGAAGAAAGAAGATTTTAATATTGTCAAAGGAATTGTCAAAGACCGTCTCCTGTCATTTTTAACATTTTTGACACTTTTTTGGTGAAATGGTAGGATGGTCATTTCCCTTACCATTTCACACAGGGGGGGGGCGGATCTGGGGGTCCCCTTGTTAAAGGGGGCTTCCAGATTTTGATAAGCCCCCCGCCCGCAGACCCCCACAACCAATAGCCAGGGTTGTGGGGACGAGGCCCTTGTCCTCATCAACATGGGGACAAGGTGCTTTGGGGGGTCACAGACCCCCAAAGCACCCTCCCAATGTTGAGGGCATGTGGCCTGGTACGGTTCAGGAGGGGGGGGCGCTCTCGTCCCCCCCTCTTTTCCTGCGGCCTGCCAGGTTGCGTGCTCGGATAAAGGGTCTGGTATGGATTTTGAGGGGGACCCCACGCCATTTTTTTTATTTTTTTTGGCCGGGGTTCCCCTTAAAATCCATCCCAGACCTGAAGGGTCTGGTGTGGATATTTAGGGGGGACTCCACGTCATTTTTTTTTTAAAATTTGGAGTAGGGTTCCCCTTAATATCCATAGCAGACCTGAAGGGCCTGTTTATTGAATTTGGGGGGGACCACCACGCTTTTTTTTTTTAGCAATGACTTTCAATGAATGACTGTTCTCTGTGTTACGGGAGCCGACAATTCATTAGCCGCGAGTGATTTTAAACAGCTTTTTTTCCTGAAAAAATGACACTTTGTCATTCGAATCATTCGAATCATTCGTTATATCCGCTATAATAATTTCTTTCGTATTAGTTGAAATTCAATATTTGGTAGTTGGATTCAAATTATTCTATGTGTTACGGGAACCGGCAATTCATTAGCCGTGAGTGATTATTAACGATTCGTAACGATTCGTAACGATTCGAAACGATTCAAATTTTTTTCAACGATTCGGACGAAACTCGTATTTCGTACGAATTCGAACAGAATTCGTACACCAATTACGAATTTTTTTTTTACGAAACAAATTTTTTGACGGTTCCCATGTCTACTGAATACAGTGTATAAATATATACACAACACACCTGGGATGCCTCTACACACTGTAACTGAAGCTAACTGACTCGCCTGCCTACTCTATCTAACTCAAATTAAATGACACTGTCTCTCTCTCTCTATGTCTTTAACCACCGCCGCAACACACTACACAAGGCCGCCACGCAGGCGGCCTTATATAGTGTTGGGCGTGTACTAAACCCCCTGAGACATAATTGGCCAAAGCCACCCTGGCTGGAAGCTCATACCTATTGGGCAGCTGCATAGGGGCCCTCTGGGACTTAAGAGCCCTTTTCTACTATATGTGGGCAAGCTGGGTGCTAGATTCTAGGTGGTATTTACTGTCTGAACCCAGTTTCATATTAGACTATGAGAAAGTTAAGGGTATCAAAAAAACGAATCTTTGTCTGCTTGCATCTATCTATCTATCTATCTATCAAGTTAATAGGTGTTTTCACTTAAACAGGGGCCTTTAATACTACGTTCGACTGACTTTGGATGAACAAAACCTTTAATAATCAGATTGTTGGTTAATATTGATAACGTACGTCTTGTATATAGAGGGAAACTGAAGAACCAGTGAGAACCATGCAGAACGATACATCTTCCCACCAGTTGCTGCTGACACTTGGCTTCAGAGAAATGGGTTCACTCCGGTACCTCTTCAGTGCATTGGCTCTACTATTTTATATCAGTGTTATTATGTTCAATGTTGCCGTTATCTCAGTGGTTTTCTTACACAAGAGTCTACAGGAGCCCATGTATATCTTTGTTTGTGTACTGTGCATTAATGGCCTCTATGGCAGCACCTCTTTCTTTCCCAGTTTGATCTTCAATTTGGTCAACCACATTAACACCATTACTTATACTGGATGTTTGACGCAAGTATTTTGCCTCCACACATACGTGGGGTGTGAAATGACCATCCTTGTCATCATGGCGTATGATCGCTATGTGTGCATTTGCAACCCTCTGAGATACCACAGCATCATATCCTTATTTGTGGTCTTCAAGCTGGTGGCTTTGGCCTGGTTTTACACAATTATCCTGGTCGGCATACAGACGGTGTTGACTATCAGGCTTCCCATATGTGACACAATCATACTAAAAATCTACTGTGACAATTGGTCAGTGGTAAGGCTGTCTTGCGTTGACGTTACTGTAAATAACGGGTTTGGACTTTTTACCGGGTCAACATTTTTAGGTCCTATGCCGATACTAATCATTATCTCCTACATCCAGATCCTAAGAGTCTGTATAAGGTCATCAAAGGGCTTTAGAGCAAAAGCTTTGCAAACCTGCACTCCTCACTTAATAACTGTTACTATCTACACTGCCAATTTGTATTTTGAGCTCCTGATATATCGATTCATACCCGAAAGCGTAAATTATGAATTGAGGACAATCATGTCAGTGCAAGTTGTAGCATCTCCTCCACTCCTAAATCCACTCATCTACGGTCTGAAACTAAAGGACATAAAAGTAAAAATCCTCAGACTTTTTCACTGAAGGCTTAGACAGTGTCCATTCAGAACGTTAACTTTTCTCCAACCAAAACTTATGTTTGGGAAGATATCAACAGACTGTATTTGCTGTTGACTGCTTATTTTATTGCTCTTCAAGATTTTGGCTTCCGGATCTCTCCCAGGTATCTACTTTACATCCTTCAAAATTCCGATGGAGCAGTAAGATTGGAACACCGTGGTGGTTTATTTCTCTTAGAGATTTTGGCTTCCAGACTTTTCCCAGGACAGCTGAATTTGCATTTACTTTTTATCATAAAGCATTACGATGGAACAGTAAGACTGGAACACCATGGTGTCTATCGGATGGGTGCAGGAAAAAATTGCTACTCAAGTACCTCACAGATATAAGAGCACTTCAGCTCTCCAGAGTCCATCCAGTAACTTTACAAGTCTACAAGAACAACTCCTAATGTGTCACGATAAGCAGCAATAATTTTTATTTTTTTTTCCCCAATTATTCATCTTCCTGCTTTCGCAGTTGTGAAGACAATGAATGGTTCACACCTTCATGTTTGGTGGCAATGCCCGTTGGTTTGAATGTTCTGTGTAGAGATTTTTCACATACTTTCAAGACTTTTTTCTACCACAATCCCCATAGACCCTCTCACAGCTTTACTTAAAGCGGTGTTCCGCCCAAAAAAATAAAAATGAAAGTCGTCAGCTACACATACTGCAGCTGCTGGCTTTTAAGAATAGGAAACTTACCTGTCCTGGAGTGCAGCGATGTCGGCATCGCAGCTGATCAGCTGCCGGGTGCTGCCGCCGCCATTGCGGGAAAGGGTACCCGGCAGTGTAGCCTTACGGCTTCACGCAGGGAACCCTACTGCACATGCACGAGGCCCCGCTCCTCTCTCCTACTGGCCCGGTGACAGGGAGAGGAGGAGGGAGGAGGAGGGAGCCCCGCAGTGGAATCGCGGGCCGCCGCCTGGACTCCCGGAAGTGGGAACAGAATATCTGTCAAAGACAGGTATCCTGTCCCCCCTCCCCCCTTCGGTGCCAATTGTGGCACCGGAGGGGGAGAGGAGACAAATGAGCGGAAGTTCCACTTTTGGGTGGAACTCCGCTTTAAAGTGTCACTAAGGCCCCTTTTACACTTATGCGACTTGTCCTGCAACTTGGGACTGCAAAGTTGCATGGCAAGTCGTACCCCATGATTTCCAATGAGTACCATTCATATCTATGCAACTTCAAGTCGTAGTACTTACTACTTTGGTCTGACTTTGATGCAACTTGAGGTCCATAGACTTCAAGAATACATAGGCATTGCTTGGAGTCATGTCAAAGTCACGGCAAAAATTGCGGCAAAAGTTGTGCGACTTTCAGGTCGCACTAGTGTGAAAGGGGCCTTAGTCCACATCATAAAAAACTATCAATAAATGGTGTATTCCAATGCGAGGCATCTCCCCCTCCTGTCCATGTCCCCGATTCAGTTGGGGATTTTGTAGCTGTTTTGGCATCTCTGCACATGCTCGGTATTCGATGAGTTTCTGTGATGAACATTTCCTCCTTATCACATCTGAGCAGCCCATGTGACTATAGAGTGACACATATAGACGTATACACAGTGGTAAATGACAGCCCACTCCCTCCCTCCTCCTACATGCCCACTAATCAGTTCAACACAATGGGGGCAGGATATTACGTGTAGATTGATGGAGGCTTCACCTCCCTCTTATTCTAAGACACAGGCTGGAGAGGTGTGACACAGCCTGTGTCTGGCAGAAATCCACCCACACCATGTTATTGCCAAAAAATAATAAAGATTTGATTTCAAATATATATTTGTATGACATTTTTATAACATTTTATTGATTATTTATTTATTTTTACTCTGTATTCCAAAAGTTGTTTTTATTTTTTTTAACATGTGACTAGTAACAAAGGACTAGTAGCTCCTCCTGCCTATGTTCCCCTGCAGACAGTCTGGGAGAGAGCTGGGTCATGTGACAGCTGTATATATATTAGGAAAAGGGTACTCATAGTTTTTTTTTTTTAATAATTACAGTGTCATCATCCATATACAGAAGTAGAAGGGACAATGTAAATTAACCACTTACCCACTGGGCACTTAAACCCCCTTCCTAACCAGACCAATTTTCAGCTTTCGGTGCTCTCACACTTTGAATGACAATTACTCAGTCATGCAACACTGAACCCAAATGAATTTTGTGTCTTTTTTTTTCCACACAAATAGAGCTTTCTTTTGGTGGTATTTAATCACCGCTGGGTTTTTTAATTTTTGCGCTATAAATCAAAATATACTGAAAATTCGGTAAAAAAAATAAATAAAAATTCTTTGTTTCTATTAAAATTTATTGCAGAGTATTGGCGAGTATTGGCAGAGTATTGGCAGAGTATTGGCGAGTATTGGCAGAGTATTGCACAGTGGTGGCAGAGCATTGCACAGTGGTGGCAGAGCATTGCAGTGGTGGCAGAGCGTTGCACAGTGGTGGCAGAGCGTTGCACAGTGGTTGTAGAGTATTGCACAGTGGGGGCAGAGCGTTGCACAGTGGGGGCAGAGCGTTGCACAGTGAGGGCAGAGCGTTGCACAGTGGTTGCAGAGCGTTGCACAGTGGTTGCAGAGCGTTGCACAGTGGGGGCAGAGTATTGCACAGTGGTTGCAGAGCATTGCACAGTGGTTGCAGAGTATTGCACAGTGGTGGCAGAGCATTGCACAGTGGTTGGTGGCAGAGCATTGCACAGTGGTGGCAGAGCATTGCACAGTGGTGGCAGAGCATTGCACAGTGGTGGCAGAGCATTGCACAGTGGTGGCAGAGCATTGCACAGTGGTTGGTGGCAGAGTATTGCACAGTGGTGGCAGAGCATTGCACAGTGGTTGGTGGCAGAGCATTGCACAGTGGTGGCAGAGCATTGCACAGTGGGGGCAGAGCATTGCACAGTGGTTGCAGAGCATTGCACAGTGGTGGCAGAGTATTGCACAGTGGTGGCAGTGTATTGACCAGCGCTGTGGGCACTACACATCCAGCCCACAACGCTGGTCCCGTCTCTCCCCCTCTCCGCTTCTCTCCTCTCTGTACCGATCGGTACAGAGAGGGGAGGGAGGAACCGGCGTCATGACGTGACGCCGGTTTGTGTACATGTGATCGATCCGTCATTTGACGGAGCGATCACGTGGTAAACGGCCGCTATCAGCGGCCGTTTACCGTGATCCGTGATGCACCGGGTCCTCGGGACCCGGCGGTCACGGATGTTCCCGAGTGCGCGCCCCAGGGGGCGCGCGGGAGCAAGTTTCTAGGAGGACGTCCATAGGACGTCCACCCAGGAAAAGCCGACCGCGCTGTAGCCGTCTTTTGACTATAGCGCGGTCGGCATGTGGTTAAACAATGTATGTTTACTGTTTAGTATCAATTTGATTTGAAAATCTAATCTAACCTTAATTCAATTTAAGCTACTGCTGTAGGTCACCACTTCAGCCTAGGAAACAATAGCTAAAGCCTGGAAATCCCCTTCCCTCAGTGTAACCTAAATAAAAAATAGGATAACTCAGGCCATAATTCACGCTAAAATCAATGCAGTTTAATTGGATAAAGTATGTAAATACGAAAAATGATTGTACCCTTGGGCGACCCATTTTTTTCCTCCACAAATTCTGATGAATCTATAATCCTACCCTGACAATTTTTGGCCTTCACCCTCCAACAGTTTTAGTCCCAAGATCTCACAGCCATGTTGCCCCCCTGCCTGTCCCTACTTATTGCATAGCTCCCAACCGTCCCTGATTTGGAGGGACTGTCCCTGGTTTGAAAAAAAGTCCCTCTCTCCTTCTTTCCGCCTCAAATATCCCTCATTTTGGTCTGATCTATATAGTTGTATACAAAATGCACTATTTAGCATTAAAAAAAGTGTTTCCCAGTGCTAAACCTTTCATCCAATTTTTTAATTGATGCATTTGTAAATTCCAAAAGTCACAGAATAGTCGTGGTAAAGAAAAAAGTGGGTTTAACTAATCATAATTTTTTATTTGTATATTTCTCCTTTAGCCACTTGCTGACCGTCGCACGCCGACATACGTCGGCAAATTGGCAGCGGTGGGCAAATTGGCGTACCTGTACGTCCCCTTTCATTTGCGGGGCTAGTGGGTGCGCGTGCGCCTCCGGCGGGGCGCCTGCCGCGTACAGCGTGACCCTGCCCGTGGGTCCCGCGGACTCGATGTCCGCTGGTGTCCCGTGATCATGTCACGGAGAGGCAGAACGGGGAGATGCCTATGTAAACAAGGCATTTCCCTGTTCTGCCTAGTGCCATGACAGAGATCACCGCTCCCTGTGATCGGGAGCAGTGATCGCTGTGATGTCAGTGGTAGCCCATCCCCTCCCTAGAACACACTTAACCCCTTGATCGCCCCCTAGTGTTTAACCCCTTCCCTGCCAGTGTAATTTACACAGTAATCAGTGCACTGATTGCTGTATAAATGACAATGGTCCCAAAATAGTGTCAAAAGTGTCCAATGTGTCCGCCATAATGTTGCAGTCATGATAAAAATTGCAGATCGCCACCATTGCGCACCCGCTATCCCGCTTAAAGGAGCCGATGTATAGCTACGACGGCTCGCGGGATCGTGCCGACCTGCCGCCGTATAATGACGGTGGCTGGTCGGCAAGCGGTTAAACCCTTTTTTTGTTGTTTTTTTTACTAATAAACACCCCGGCAGTGGTCTCATCTTTTCTAATACATTCTGCCATTTGTGCTAAATGTACTTTTTCTTATTAGGTGGTTTTGTAAAATAAAAAAAAATATGAACTGTGCTTTTCCCCAGAGATCGTGCTCCCATCGTGCTCCCATCTTCAGTGTGGGCATCTGAAGCCCACTCGTTGCATCTTCCGGGATACGGTGCTGCCGGCTACCCAGCATGCACCTCCTGATCTTGTGCATTGTGTGCAAAGCTATGGAAATAGAGGCGGAGGCTGCCCATTGCCTCCTGGGATTGATGACACTCATCTCTGAGGAGCCAATGGGCGGCCGGATATGCTATACCTTCGCCGCGGCGAGGTAAAGCGAAAGAGGACCGTTCTGAATGACAAATAAGGTAAACCGATTTTGAAAAAAAAAATGTATGAGTTTTTGATGAGTTACGTAATTGCGATGGCCAACACGGGTGGGGGAGCACTCTTTTAGCATCAGGACAAATAAAGAGAGAGGACACCGGCAGCAATAGTCACATAACAGGGGTTCTAGCCCTTCCCTACTCCATTCAAAACCAAAAAAAAAATATTCAAAACAATTCATTATTCAGCTATGACAATTAGCAAGGAAGAGGATCGCCATAGGGGTGAACTTTTGTTGTAATTCTCCACTGGGGAAAATGTTTAAATTATTGTTTCTAACATGAAGACTTTAATGTATGTTTCATATGTAACTTGTTTATGAAGGTTCTCCCTTACTAAGGTTTTATATATACTTGTATTACATATGTAATTAACGTTTATTCATGTGCAATGACAATACCTCTTTGAAAAAAGGTTGTAATTCAAAAAAAATTAAAAATTGTTTCTAAAGCAGTGCAACTTTTTTCAGCAACTCAATTCTGCCTAATGCCTCCAATACTATAAGAGCTTGCTTTCAAAATGTGGGACTGTACTGCCATCTTGTGGACAAAAATGAAATCTACAATTAAAGCTAGTAATAGGGTTCATATACTTGGTTGCAGAGGGCTTAGTGACCAGAGGTTATCATGGCTTGCCAGTGACATTACAATAAATGGAGATGACACTTCTGCTCCGTATAGGATACACGGGCTTGGCTGCACAGCAGTATATCAGCTCAGATTGAATGGCATTTTAGGAGAGGAAGTGTAGAGCTCAAGCCCTCCTTAGTAGCTTCTTCACATTCACACAGGCGCCATCACATTTCTATCTGCAAGGCCTTGCAGTCACATGGGTACAGGCTGGGTCCCTGGGCACCGCATCTGAGGACAATGCTTCAGTAGCCTCACCACCCAGAGGGGTGCATCCTGGACCACCCAAATCACCCCTTCATCAGGGCCTTCTTTAGCACCACCCCGTAAGGGTTTCAGATGACTGGGTTCACCACTCCTACACAGCCAGGCAAATAGCATTTTTAGCATTCATCCAGGGCCGTCTTTAACTCAGGGCAAAAGGGGCAGCTGCCCTGGGCCCTGTCATTGTGGGGGGCCTGCATAAGCAGATGTCCCTTGTGCCTTCACTGCCTGCAAATTGGGGTCCCAACCATGCCATAACCACGCCGAGCGCAGAAATAAATTGCTGTATTCCCTGGCCAGCAGGGCGGGGGTGGGGCGGGGCCGGGAGCTCCACTGCTTCTCCGACCCCTGCCCATGCAGCCTGTATGCTCGGCGGCTCGGAGCTGACACCGGAGTAAGAGAGATGAGAGCCCCGCCTCCGGACCTCTTTGAGTCCCGCCCCTAGACCTTTGTGAGTCCCACCACCAGACCTTTAATTCCCGCCCCCAGACCTTTGCGAGCGCTGCCTTCATACCCCTGAGGGCCCGGCACCTGGACCCCAGAGGGCCCCGCACTTGGACCCCTGAGGGCCTCGCACTTGGACCCCTAAGGGCCCCACACTTGGACCCCTTAAGGCCCCGCACCTGGACCCCTGAAGGCCCCACACCTGGACCCCTGAGGGCCCCGCACCTGCACCACTGAGGGCCCCGCACTTGGACCCCTGAAGGCCCCGCACCTGGACCCCTGAAGGCCTTGCACCTGGACCCCTGAGGGCCCCACACCTGGACCCCTGAGGGCCCCGCACTTGGACCCCTGAAGGCCCTGCACCTGGACCCCTGAGAGCCCCGCACCTGGACCCCTGAGGGTGCCGCACCTGGACCCCTGAAGGCCCTGCACCTGGACCCCTGAAGGCCCCGCACCTGGACCCCTGAAGACACCGCACCTGGACCCCTGAGGGCCCCGCACCTGGACCCCTGAAGCCCAGCACCTGGACCCCTGAGAGCCCCGCACCTGGACCCCTGAGAGCCCCGCACCTGGACCCCTGAGAGCCCCACACCTGGACCCCTGAGAGCCCCACACCTGGACCCCTGGGAGCCCCACACCTGGACCCCTGCACCTGGACCCCTGAGGGTGCCGCACCTGGACCCCTGAGGGTGCCGCACCTGGACCCCTGAGGGCTCTGTCCCTGAATCAATGAGAGCGGGTGGTGAGCCTGGCTGGCTAGGTAGGTAATTCTCCTCATAGACTGCTTGTTGACTGTTATCTTAACCCTAACCTGTTGTCTATGAACAGTATAGCTGTAAACTGCTATGTAAAATTTTAAAATGGTAACTTAGTTTATCACCTCCTATACTCTGGTCTCTGATCATCTCCTATATTAGATCAGCACTGCAGTCTCTGATCATCTCCTGTATTAGATCCGCAGTCTCTGGTCATCTCCTGTATTAGATCTGCAGTCTCTGGTCATCTCCTGTATTAGATCCACAGTCTCTGGTCATCTCCTGTATTAGATCCACAGTCTCTGGTCATCTACTGTATTAGATCCACAGTCTCTGGTCATCTACTGTATTAGATCAGCAGTCTCTGGTCATCTCCTGTATTAGATCAGCAGTCTCTGGTCATCTCCTGTATTAGATCCGCAGTCTCTGGTCATCTCCTGTATTAGATCTGCAGTCTCTGGTCATCTACTGTATTAGATCAGCAGTCTCTGGTCATCTGTATTAGATCTGCAGTCTCTGGTCATCTCCTGTATTAGATCTGCAGTCTCTGGTCATCTACTGTATTAGATCAGCAGTCTCTGGTCATCTGTATTAGATCTGCAGTCTCTGGTCATCTCCTGTATTAGATCAGCAGTCTCTGGTCATCTGTATTAGATCCGCATTCTCTGGTCATCTCCTGTATTAGATCAGCAGTCTCTGGTCATCTCCTGTATTAGATCAGCAGTCTCTGGTCATCTCCTGTATTAGATCAGCAGTCTCTGGTCATCTCCTGTATTAGATCTGCAGTCTCTGGTCATCTACTGTATTAGATCCGCAGTCTCTGGTCATCTCCTGTTTTAGATCCGCAGTCTCGGGTCATCTCCTGTATTAGATCAGCAGTCTCTGGTTATCTCCTGTATTAGATCAGCAGTCTCTGGTTATCTCCTGTATTAGATCCGCAGTCTCTGGTTATCTCCTGTATTAGATCGGCAGTCTTGGGTCATCTCCTGTATTAGATCCGCAGTCTCTGGTTATCTCCTGTATTAGATCTGCAGTCTCTGGTCATCTACTGTATTAGATCCGCAGTCTCTGGTCATCTACTGTATTAGATCAGCAGTCTCTGGTTATCTCCTGTTTTAGATCCGCAGTCTCGGGTCATCTTCTGTATTAGATCAGCAGTCTCTGGTCATCTCCTGTTTTAGATCCGCAGTCTCGGGTCATCTTCTGTATTAGATCAGCAGTCTCTGGTCATCTCCTGTATTAGATCCGCAGTCTCGGGTCATCTTCTGTATTAGATCAGCAGTCTCGGGTCATCTCCTGTATTAGATCAGCAGTCTCTGGTTATCTCCTGTATTAGATCAGCAGTCTCGGGTCATCTCCTGTATTAGATTTGCAGTCTCGGGTCATCTTCTGTATTAGATTAGCAGTCTCTGGTCATCTCCTGTATTAGATTTGCAGTCTCTGGTCATCTCCTGTTTTAGATCCGCAGTCTCTGGTCATCTCCTGCATTAGATCAGCAGTCTCGGGTCATCTCCTGTATTAGATCAGCAGTCTCTGGTCATCTCCTGTATTAGATCCGCAGTCTCTGGTCATCTCCTGTATTAGATCAGCAGTCTCGTGTCATCTCCTGTATTAGATCCGCAGTCTCTGGTCATCTCCTGTTTTAGATCCGCAGTCTCGGGTCATCTCCTGTTTTAGATCCGCAGTCTCTGGTCATCTCCTGTATTAGATCTGCAGTCTCGGGTCATCTTCTGTATTAGATCAGCAGTCTCTGGTCATCTCCTGTATTAGATCAGCAGCCACCACCGGACTTGGAGAGAAGGGCCTCGGCTGGGGTTCAGGGGGGGCCCTTCATGATTTCTTGCACCGGGGCCCTGAAGGTTCTAGTTACACCACTGGATGCCATTAAAGTTCATGTAAAGGCAGGTGTCCCAATACTTTTGAAAATATAGTGTAAGTACTGTATTCCTATCACTTAGTACACCGATTGACCCCTAGGTCTGAATGACCCCTACGCTTGTTCACTTTCCCCCGAGCTTATTCACTTTCCCCCAGCATAATATGAAATAGGAGGGAAAAATAAATCGATGGATTTAAACCATTCCTTGCTCTAGCCAAAACTAAAAGAAAAAAGATCTGGCAATGCCAACATTTCAAAAATGATTTTCAGCAGATTCAGCAGATCGCCATATCAGCATACACACGAACGCATTTTCAGATAGGAACTTTTTCCGACCGAAAAATAGAGAACGCGCTCTCAATCTTTTGCTGGCGGAAAATTCACCCCAAAATACATTTTGCTGCTTCTCCTGAGTACGGGGATACCACATGTGTGGGACTTTTTGGGAGCCTAGCCGCATACGGGGCCCCGAAAACCAATCAACGCCTTCAGGGTTTCTAAGGGTGCAAATTTTTGATTTCACTCCTCACTACCTATCACAGTTTCGAAGGCCATAAAATGCCCAAATAGCACAAAACTCCCCCAAATGACCCCATTTTGGAAGATAGACACCCCAAGCTATTTGTTGAGAGGCATGGTGAGTATTTTACAGCTCTCATTTGTTTTTGAAAATGAAGAAAGTAAAGAAAAAAACATTTTTTTTTTCTTTTTTCAATTTTCAATACTTTGTGACAAAAAGCGAGATCTGCAAAATACTCACCATACCTCTCAGCAAATAGCTTGGGGTGTCTACTTTCCAAAATGGGGTCATTTGGGGGGGTTTGTGCCATCTGGGCATTCCATGGCCTCCGAAACTGTGATTGGCAGTGAAGAGTGAAATAAAAAAATTACACCCTTAGAAATCCTGAAGGCGGTGCTTGGGTTTCGGGGCCCCGTACGCGGCTAGGCTCCCAAAAAGTCCCACACATGTGGTATCCCCGTACTCAGGAGAAGCAACAGAATGTATTTTGGGGTGTATTTCCACATATGCCCATGACATGTTTGAGCAATATATCATTTAGTGACAACTTTTTGTAAAAAAAATATATATATATTTTTTTTCATTATTCAATCTCTTGGGACAAAAAAAAAATATATTTAATGGGCTCAACATTGCTCTCAGCAAATAGCTTGGGGTGTCTACTTTCCAAAATGGGGTCATTTGGGGGGGGGGGGTTTGCCTGGCATTTAATGCACAACATTTAGAAGCTTATGTCACACATCACCCACTCTTCTAAACAAAGCCCTTTCTGACACTTTTTGTTTACATGAAAACATATTTTTTTTTGCAAGAAAATTACGTTGAAACACTATATATATTGTTAAAGCAAAGGCCCTACAGATTAAAATGGTAGGTGTTGCATTTTTTTTTCCACAAAGTATTTGCGCAGTGATTTTTCAAACGCATTTTTGGTGGAAAAAATACACTTTTTTTTATTTTAATGCACTAAAACACACTATATTGCTCAAATTTTTGATGAAATAAAAAATATTATCTTAGGCCGAGTACATGGATACCAAACACGACATGCTTTAAAATTGCGCACAAACACGCAGTGGCGACAAACTACATACATTTTTAAAAGCCTTGAAAAGCCTTTACAGGTTACCACATTAGATTCACGGAGGAGGTCTACTGCTAAAATTACTGCCCTCGATCTGACCTTCGCGGTGATACCTCACATGCATGGTGCAATTGCTGTTTACATATGACGCCAGACCAACGCTTGTGTTCGCTTTTGCGCAAGAGAAGGGGGGGCAGGGGTGCTTTTTTTTTTTTTTTGTTTTTTTTTAATTTATTTAGCTTTTTTATTTTATTTTTAAACTGTTCCTTCCATTTTTTTTCTTTGTTATCATTTTTATTGTTATCTCAGGGAATGTAAATATCCCCTATGATAGCAATAGGCAGTGACAGGTACTCTTTTTTGAAAAAATTGGGGTCTATTAGACCCTAGATCTTTCCTCTGCCCTCAAAGCATCGGACTACACCAAGATCGGTGTGATAAAACGCTTTCCCAATGGCACTGTTTATATCCGGGAGGGGGGACATTCCCTCCCACTGCTTGTAAAAGCAGTCTAGAGGCTAATTACCCGCTAGAATTGCTTTTACATGAAAGCCGATCACTGGCTGAAAAGAATGATACCAAGATGATACCTAAACCTGCAGGCATCATTCTGGTATAACCATTCAAAGTCCAGCAACATACTGCACATATATTGTAATCTTTTTTTTTCATGCAGCCTCTTGAGATTGATCGGTGGGTATGCCCACCATTAGAATACCTCCCTTCATCCACCCACTTCTAATGGTAGGCATACATGCACCATTTATATATGCCGAAGCATGGGGGCATCCTCCCACAAAAGTTATGCCATGTACACACGGTCGCACTTTTCCACGGGCAAGCCTCCGTCGGAATTTCGACCGTATGTACGTGGCATTAGGAGCCAATCGCTCCTCCGCCCCTGCTTCCCCCATGCTTCGGCATAAATGCTCTTTTTTTTAACTGTGGTGGTGAAATCACCTCCTACAGCGTTGGAGTCGCGGCTTTATGTATCGTGGGAGCAAACACTGTTGCTGTCAAGATAAATAAATCCGCGCTGCAACTGAATGGCGTACCTGAAAACAAAAAAATGGTTAACAATAAAACACAGTAAACAAAATTACATACCTGAAAAGCAAGCATGATAAAACATAATAAAACATTGCAGAATAGAATGGAGTAAAAAAATAGCAACAATAGAGAGAGAATAGAGAGAGAGAGAGAGAGAGAGAGAGAGAACAATAAAACAACAACTATTTTTGTTTTTTTTATTTTATATATTTTTTTGAGATTCACAGGTAAAAAAGCTCCTGACTGTTAGCGACTGAATCAAAACGCTACCAAAAAAACTGTTAGCGATCGCAGGGATCAGGCCTGACTCTGCGAACGCTGCAGTTATGTGTGCTTAGTGTTTTGTAAGTGACAGTGATCGATCGATACTGCACTTGGGTGGGCTGGGCTGGGCTGGGCGGAGGGGGAAAACGCAGGTGCTAGCAGGTATCTGGGCTGATCCCGCTAACAATGCGTTTTTTGGAACCCTAAACTGCTGGGACGCTAGTATAGATCTGATCAGATCAGATATTGATCTGTTCAGATACTATAACACTAAAGCCCCATACACACGGTCGGATTTTTGCATGGATTCTGTCCGATCGGACAATGTTGTTGAAAAATCAGACCGTGTGTATGCACCATCGGACAGTGTACGTCGGATTGTCCGACGGACAAAGTCCTATCTCCTGCTGGATAGATTTGCCGACAACACAGTCCGATCACACCAAATCCGATCGTGTGTACGGTTGTCCGACGGACAAAGTGCTACGCATGCTCAGTTCACATTACAAGACCAAAGCTATTGGCTACTAGCCTCTACGTAGTCCCGTCGTACGCAACGAACGTCACCACGTTCAGAATGATCAGATTTTCCGACAACTTTGTCCGACCGTGTGTACGCAAAACCAACATCGGACAAAGTACGACGGACATGATCCGACGGACCTGGTCCTCGGATAATCCGAGCGTGTGTATGGGGCTTTAGGGAGGTGTATGCTTTGCGCGTGGGTGTTTGAGGTACTGGCACTAACCTGGGGCGACGCAGACCTTATTTGACCCTAAAACCTAATTGATATCACCCGCCGGGTGATCAGGGGGTTAAACCGTTATTGGGTAATAAATGGCGGGTGCCCTGACAGTATAAAAAACAAACGAACTAACCAGCGTCACCCGTAACAGTTATACGGTGATCACTGGTGAAAGGGTTAACTAGGGGCAATCAGGGGGTTAAAACCTTTATTAGGTAATATATGGGGGTACCTGACGCTATATAAAAACCTGACGGGGAACCTAAATAACTAAATAACTAACTGGCTAACCAGCGTCACCAGTGACACTTATACAGTGATCACTGGTAAAAGAGTTAACTCTAGGGGCAATCAGGGGGTTAAAACCTTTATTTAGGTTTAATATGGGGGTACCTGACCCATAAACCTATTTATGAACCTATATAAACCTGGCGGTTAACCTAAAAAAAAACTGGCTAGCAGTGACACTAATGCAGCGATCAGAAAAACGATCGCTTATGCCGCGTACACACGTGCAGACTTTTCCCGGCGGACTTAGTCCAGCGGACAATCCGCCGGACTTTCCAGCTGGCTTCGCCGGACTTTCCGAGCGTGTGGACTTGCCCACACACGCCCGGACTTCTCCGGCGGACAGTCTGCTGAACAAAGTCCGCGGGACTTTTGAAAATGAAGGGACTTGCCCACACACGGAGCAGTCTGTTCATTTCGAACGTAACTTCAGGTACGTAGCTAGCGTAGGCAGTAAATGCCGGCGCGCTAGCTCCGTCACCTGGCATGGATTTAAAGGGAATCCCCACGCCGAAAAAACGGCGTGGGGGTCCCCCCAAATCCACCTCAGACCCTTATCCGAGCACGCAGCCCAGCAGGCCAGGAAAGGGGTGGGGACGAGCGAGCGCCCCCCCTCCTGAGCCGTACCAGGCCGCGTGCCCTCAACATGGGGGGTGCCCTGGGCAAAGGGGGGCCGTGCGGCCCCCCACCCCAAAGCACCTTGTCCCCATGTTGATGAGGACAAGGGCCTCTTCCCGACAACCCTGGCCGTTGGTTGTCGGGGTCTGCGGGCGGAGGCTTATCGGAATCTGGGAGCCCCCTTTTATAAGGGGGCCCCCAGATCCCGGCCCCCCACCCTATGTGAATTAATATGGGGTACAATGTACCCCTACCCAAGTGTAAAATGTAAAGTAAAGAAACCACACTTTTGAAAAAATAATTTATGGCACTGCTCCGGGGGTCTTCTTCCGTCTTGGGGGTCTTCTCGCCGGACTCCTCCGCCATTTACGTAGCTCTTTTACCAAGCGGAGAAGTCCGGCTACCTTCTTCGTCGTCGCCGCCGTCGTCTGGGGGTCTCGATCCGCCTTCGGGGGTCTTTGGGGGTCTTCCGGTGTCTCTTCTGTTCTTGCCGCTGTCATCGCTTTCTGCGCCACCTTCTTCTTCTTCTTCTTCCGATGTTGACACGTCGCTCTCTCTGGCCTCCTCTGGGACTGTGACATCACAAGGGGGCGGGGTCACCATGTGACATGAGCATGTGACCCTGTCCCCTTGTCCCTATATAAGTCCCAGCACAGCGCGGCTCTGGCATTCCGGCCAGAGAGAGCGACGTGTCAACATCGGAAGAAGAACAAGAAGAAAAGAAGAAGAAGGCGGAAGAAGAAGGCGGCGCAGAAAGCGACGACAGCGGCAAGAACAGAAGAGACCCCGGAAGACACCGGAAGACCCCCGAAGGCGGATCGAGACCCCCAGACGACGACGGCGGCGACGACGAAGAAGGTAGCCGGACTTCTCCGCTCGGTAAAAGAGCTACGTAAATGGCGGAGGAGTCCGGCGAGAAGACCCCCAAGACGGAAGAAGACCCCCGGAGCAGTGCAATAAATTATTTTTTCAAAAGTGTGGTTTCTTTACTTTACATTTTACACTACATCGTACCCCATACTCATTCACATAGGGTGGGGGGCCGGGATCTGGGGGCCCCCTTATAAAAGGGGGCTCCCAGATTTCGATAAGCCCCCGCCCGCAGACCCCGACAACCAACGGCCAGGGTTGTCGGGAAGAGGCCCTTGTCCTCATCAACATGGGGACAAGGTGCTTTGGGGTGGGGGGGCCGCACGGCCCCCCTTTCCCCAGGGCACCCCCCATGTTGAGGGCACGCGGCCTGGTACGGCTCAGGAGGGGGGGGGCGCTCACTCGTCCCCACCCCTTTCCTGGCCTGCCGGGCTGCGTGCTCGGATAAGGGTCTGAGATGGATTTGGGGTAACCCCCACGCCCTTTAAATCCATGCCAGGTGACGGGGCTAGCGCGGCTGCATTCACTGCCTACGCTAGCTACGTAACCTGAAGTCACGTGCTAAATGAACGGACTTTCCGATGAGCGGCAAGTCCGTTCATTTAAAAAGTCCGGTGGACTAGCCTACTAACGGCGGGATTGTCCGCCGGACTGCCCAGTCCAGCGGATAATTTTAAAACCAAACTTAAAACTTTGGTCCGCCGGACTTTGCCGCCAAAAAGTCAGCTGACGCCCACACACGAGGGGATTGTCCGCTGGACTTGAGTCCAGAGGATAATCCCGCGGGATTGTCCCTTCGTGTGTACGCGGCATTAGTGACACTGGCAAAAGGGGGTGAAAGGGTTAACTAGGGGCAATCAAGGGGTTAAACCTTTATTGGGGGGGGGGGTAGGGGGCTACCTTGGACCTAAAACTAACTGCCCTGACAGTTATTACAGTCACACTGACACTAAGGCCCCTTTCACACCGAGGCGTTTTTCATGCGGTGCAGCGCTAAAAATAGCGCCTGTTCACCGCATGAAAAAATCCGGCCCCTTTAACTACAGTGTGAAAGCCGGCGGGCTTTCACACTGGAGCGGTGCGCTAGCAGGATGACAAAAAATGTCCTGCTAGCAGCATCTTAGGAGCGGTATAGGAGCGGTGTGTTCACCGCTCCTATACTGCTCCTTCCCATTGATTAGAATGGGACACCGCGGTAAAACCGCGGCAATACCGCCGCAAAGCACCGCTATGGCGGCGCTCTGCGGGGGTGTTTAACCCTTTTTCGGCCGCTCGCGGGGGGTAAAACCGCACTGCGAGCGGCCGAAAACCGCGGTTAAAACGACGGTAAAGCAGCGCTAAATATAGCGCTGCTTTACCGTCACCGCGGCTCCCCGCCCCAGTGTGAAAGGGGCCTTAATGCAGTGATCAGTAAATAAATGATCACTGCAATTAGTGACACTGTGACTGGGGGGGCAGGGGGTGATCTGGGGGTGACAGGTGGGGTTAATTGTGTGCCTATGTGTACTGGTGTCAGTGTACTGTTGGTGCACTAACCTGTGTTTCTTCTCTCCTCGGCGTTCCGGTCAGAAAGACCGACACGTCGAGCGTGACATCACTTCCGCCTGCCTGTATTTACAATACAGATGCAGGGGAAGCTTTTCATTCGCCAGGAGCGATCGCGAGGGGGTGGCCAGAAACCACTGGCCGTCCCCTCATCCCGGATCGCTCCTGAAGCGATGCCGACCGTCACCGCCGGCGGAGGGGGGTCCGATTGGACCCCCCAGCCGCCGGAAGAATGTCACGTACAGGTACGGGATTTTGCCTGTACGTGCCATTCTGCACACGTATATCTACATGGGGCGGTCGGCAAGTGGTTAAAGAAAAACACATAGGCGAGTGTTTTCCAAAAAATAAATCTCCATTTATTCTGGCTATTAATAACAAAATAAAGAGGAAGGCAACGCTGGAGAAACTGCTGGCATTTGTGAAGCCTTTGGCCCCCCAGGGCAGACATCAACTCTTTGGAAATAAAAATTGGTAGCTTGAGAAGTCCATATAATAGGGAGCACAATCTGGTCCAGGACTCCCAGAGATCAGGAACAGCAGCAGATGACATATCTGTCCCCAGGCTGTGGTACTACAACAGCCTGCGTCTTCTGTCAGACCAGACTGAACCCAGGCCATCACTGTCATGTCTGTGCAGCCTTCCCTCCACGCTTTCCTGGAGCCTTCCTTGGAGGCTGTGGCTCTGGAGGTGGACTTGTGGCAGGAGGAGGAGGAGGATGGGCAATTCCCCATAAGTGTACGTCATCGGTCGTTTGGCCCCTCAACCCCTTATGAATGGTCTCAAAAAAAAATTCTCACAGTTGTGGCGTTGGCCCTCCTCCATTTTCAGCAATTTGGCAGCTTTATAGTAGACATAGGCCTCTTCAGCGTGGGGGGGGGGGGGGTTTCAGGGCCGCATTAACCTCCTTAACCACCTGATTACTGGGCCCCTCAAATCCCCCTCGTGACCAGACCAATTTTCAGCTTTTGGCGCTGACGCACTTTGAATGACAATTGCGCGGTCATACAACACTGTACCCAAATTACATTTTTTTATCATTTTTTTCCCACAAATAGAGCTTTCTTTTGGTGATATTTAATCACAGCTGGGGTTTTTATTTTTTGCTAAACAAACAAAAAAAGATGGAAAATTAAAAAAAAAAAAAAAATCATGTTTAATAGTTTGTTATAAAATTTTGCAAACAGGTAATTTTTCTGCTTCATTGATATGCGCTGATGAGGCAGCACTGGTGAGCACTGATAGGCTGCACTGGTGGGCACTGTTAGGCTGCACTGGTGGGTACTGATAGGCTGCACTGGTGGGCACTGATAGGCTGCACTGGTGGGGACAGATAAGTCGGTACTGATGGGCACAGCAAAGATGGCACTGATGGGCACGGATGGGTGGCACAGATGGGTGGCACCGATGGGCACTGATGGATGGCACTGATAGATGGCACTGATAGGTGGCACTGATAGATGGCACTGATGGGCACTAGTAGGAGACACTGTTGAGCACTGGTAGGTGACACTGATGAGCACTGGTAGGTGACACTGATGTGCAGCACTGGCACTGTGGGCACTGACAGATGGCACTGTGGGCACTGACAGGTGAAGCTAGTGGGCACTGGTAGGCAGCACTTTTATTAGGCAAAGGTGGGAACCATGGACCCTGGGCACATTGCAGTGAGAGGGACTGATGTCCCTCTCACTGCCGCCGGTGATCGGCTTTTTTTTCTCCTTGCGCTGTCAGCGCGAGGAGGAAAAAAAGCCGATTACCGGCTCTGTTATTATCACATGATCAGCTGTCATTGGCTGACAGCTGATCACGTGGTAAGGGGGTCGGGATCAACCCCTTACTCGAATCTGTGATCCAGCAAGTCTCACAGACTCGCTGATCACAGAGCGCGCCGCGCGTGCCCTTTAGGGGGCGCGCAGGCAGCTCGTGGCCGGGACGACGTCAATAGACGTCGTCCCGGCATCTTAGATCTGCGCTGTAGCTCATTCGGTTATAGCGCGGATCTCAGGTGGTTAATGAGGCCCAGTTCTGCCTCCTCCACGTTACTCCCCTTCCTGGCCCTATTGGTTTGAAGGCGGAGAAGAGGGACCTGGGATTGGGTGAGGCTACAGGGCCCCGCCACCTCCTGGCTGACACTTACCCCCGCCTCCTCCTGTCTGCCACATTCCAGAGCCTCGTCCTGGCTGAGGTCTTCCTGTGTATGAAAAAGGGACATAGTTTTAGTTTTTTGTTCATCAATCACACACAATTTTCAGCTCATGACTGTTGCAAATTGAATGTTAATAAATAGAAATGACTATCATTCTGAGCCCAGCATTTTTCATTCTTGTCACAATAATTTTTGGCCCCGACTGTCTATTGATATGTCAAACCCCTTTTTTTTTTTTAATGATTCATTTGTTATCAATAATAACATCTAGTTAACAACACTAATTTTCAGGCAATAAATATGTTAAAAAATACTATCGCTGGCTCCAGCTTGGCTCCTCAACTTCTTCCAGGATGGAAGGCCCAAGTTGGTCCTCGGAAGCCTCAGCTGGGGTTGAGGGAAGGCAGGATGGAAGTGTCAAAAGTGATTCCCTGGCTTCCATCTGGTCTTCCAGAAACTGCATCCTGTTGTAGTACCACGGACTGGGTACATACACGTCTTCTGCTGCAGCTCCTAATCTCAAGGAAGCCTGGATCTTATTAACCACTTGCTTACTGGGCACTTAAACCCCCCTCCTGCCGAGACCAATTTTCAGCTTTCAGCGCTGGCACACTTTGAATGACAATTGCGCGGTCATACAACACTGTACCCAATCTAAATTTTTATAATTTTTTTCCCACAAATAGAGCTTTCTTTCGGTGGTATTTAATCACTGTTGGGATTTTTATTTTCTGCTAAACAAACAAAAAAAGATGGAAAATTTTGAAAAAAAATAAATCATGTTTCATAGTTTGTTATAAAATTTTGCAAACTGGTAATTTTTCTCCTTCATTGATATGCGCTGATGAGGCGGCACTGGTGGGCACTGATAGGCTGCACTGGTGGGCACTGATAGGCTGCACTGATGGGCACTGATAGGCAGCACAGATGGGCACTGATAGGCACAGTTAAGGCAGTACTGATGGGCACAGATAAGGCGGCACTGATGGTCACTGATGGGTGGCACGGATGGGTGGCATGGATGGGTGGCATGTATGGGTGGCATGGATGGGCACTGATAGGTACCACTGATAGATGGCACTGATGGGCACTGATAGGTGGCACTGATGAGGACTGATTGGAAATTATAGGTGACACTGATAGGCACTGATCAGTGCTGCACATCAGTGCCACCTTTGTTGAGGCACTGATAGGTGGCACTATGGACACTGATAGGAGGAACTGTGGGCACTGATGGGTGGCACTGTGGGCACTGATTGGTGGCGCTGGTGGGCACTGGTAGGTGGCACTGTTGGCTACTGCTAGGAGGCAGTGGCAGGGGGCACAGGTGGGCACTAAGGATCTGCAGCAGCTAGCCGTGATCGGGACTGATGTCCCGATCACGGCCGCCGGTGATCTGCTTTTTTTTTTCTCCTCACGCTGTCAGCGCGAGAAGAAAAAATAGCCGATTACTGGCTCTGTTTACATCACGTGATCAGCTGTCATTGGCTGACAGCTGATCATGTGGTAGGGGGGTCGGGATCTGTGATCCAGCAAGTCTCATAGACTCGCTGATCACAGACCGCGCCGAGCCCACCCTGCAGTCTGATTTTTCGACAGCAAAAGTCCAATGAAACCCACACACGATCGAATTGTCCGGCGGATTCGTTCCGTCGGACCTTTGCTGTCGAAAAGTCCGGTCGTGTGTACGCGGCATAACCCTCCCCTACGCTATCCAAATGTAAATTTAAAAAAAAATATGGATTTAGATACAAGAAAGGAAATAAAATGTACATAAATTTACTAAGAAATACTTTTAGGATCATCTGAAATATCGCAGCAGGTTTTGAGTTAATGAGGAAGTTCTCAGTATTGTCCATGGGGCCCTTTAACGTTTCCCCCGGGGGGGAGTCACTGTAAGCTAAAAATATATGTGATCATTAAAAATCTATTATCTCAATCCGTGTTTGCCTTGTCTCTGGAAGAATATAAAGTGACACGGGCAGAGCGGGCAGCACTGCCGGCTGTAGATGGTGTCTGTGCCCGGCACCAACCATTACAAGTGAGTACTGACCACCGACTGACACTAAGAATACACCATCTGACTGTGATAAACCACCTCAATCCCGGGCACTTTTACCCCCTTCCTGCCCAGACCACTTTTCAGCTTTCAGCGCTCTCACATTTTAAATGATAATTACTCAGTCATGCTACACTGTACCCAAACCAAATCTTTAGCATTTTTTTTTCACACAAATAGTTTTTTTTGGTGGTATTTAATCACCACTGAGTTTTTTTTTATTTTTTGCAATATAAGTGAAAAAGAGTGAATATTTTGAAGAAAAAATAACACTTTTTTTTAATTTATTTTTTAATACAATTTTACAATTATACAATTATACTGGAGTCAAGCACTTTTCTGCAGCAGAGAATGACATTTTCCGACCCGACTTTGAGGCCCCCGTATCTCGGGGCCACTTGGTGCTAGGAACCCCAAATTTGGTGTGCAAACCCAGTGGAACCATCACTACAACATATATACTACAAAGTCAGTTCGGAAAATGTCATTCTCTTCTTCAGAAAAGTGCTTGACATTTTCCAAACCGACTTTGGGGCCCCGTATCTCGGGGACACTTGGTGATAGGAAAGCCATTGTGTTGTGCTGGTTTCACTGGGGTTGCGCACCAAATTTGGGGTTCCTAGAACCAAGTGGCCCCAAGATACGGGTCCCCAAATTCGGTCAACTGTGTCCATCTGTAGCAATGTCATTTCGGGACCCTTTGGGTCCAGAGACCCCAAATTTTGGCTACAGCTAGGGGGCATCTAGGAACCCTTAAGTACTGAGTTTGAAGTTCGGGGGACCTATGGGTGCAAATGGGCACAGTGAGGCTGCAAATGGGCACAGTGAGGCTGCAAATGGGCACAGTGAGGCTGCAAATGGGATTCTTGACCCTCTTTTCCACTTACAGTAGCTGCGCATTTCTCACCCTAGGCTTATACTCGAGTCAATACGTTTTCCCAGCTTTTTGTGGTAAAATTAGGTGCCTCGGCTTATATTCGGGTCGGCTTATACTCAAGTATATACGGTAAGTAATTTTTCTTCATAAATATATGTCCACATTTATACTGCTACATATCTGACTGGGGGGTTTTGTGGTTGTGTGAGGGGGGGGGGGGGGGGGGGGGTAAGCTCACGTGCTGGCTGCTGCCTGGCTTACCAGTGCTCACCAATGCTGACCATTAAACTGACCTACCTGACATACACACACTGACCTACCTACACAAGGAATGGCTGGTGCTGCGCTGTTAAAAAATTATAAGTAACTAAAGCTTCATAAACTAATAAAAAAACACTGTGCAATATTGCTAAAGTGCTAAAGGTATATGTGCAAAGTAAATGATAATCACAAGGATGAATACTGACACATACAGTGATATATAAAATCTTCCAACAATACAGTGACAAAGTGCAAAAGTGCAAAGTGACAGTAAACCAAAAAATTAGAAAATTTTAAATTGCTGTTCACAGACGCTCTCCATCCAATCTGACAGATCTTGAGCTATTTTGCAAAGAAGAATGGGCAAAAAATGTCCCTCTCTAGATGTGCAAAGCTGGTGGAGACATCCCCAAAAAGACTTGCAGCTGTAATTGCAGTGAAAGGAGGTTCTACAAAGTATTGACTCCGGGGGGCGCCATACAAATGTACCCCCCACACTTTTCACATATTTATTTGTAAAAAATGCTGAAAACCATTTATCATTTTCCTTCCACTTCACAATTATGTGCCACTTTGTGTTGGTTTATCACATAAAATCCCAATAAAAAAATTAGTGTTTTTGGTTGTATCATGAAAAAAATTTGGAAAATTTCAAGGGGTATGAATACTTTTTCAAGGCACTGTATAATTGAAAATTGATTTACTGATGTACCGACAGCCTCTCTCATTTCTAGAGGCCTTAAAAGGCCAGAAAAGTACAAATACCCCCAAATGACCTTTTTGGAAAGTAGACAGTCCAATGTATTTTTTAAGAGGCACGGTGAGTTGTTTGAAGTTGTATTTTTTTCCCACAATTCTTGGGAAATGTAAAAAATTATTTGTTTTTTTTACACAAAATTGTCATATTACCGGGTTATTTCTCACATACGGCATAGACATACTTGCAATTACACCCCAAAAAACATTTTGTTACTTGCCCTGAGTTTGGTGATAGCACATGTGTGAGACTTTTTCACAGCCTGGCCACATACAGAGGCCCAACATCCAAGTAGCACCTCCAGGAGCTGACAGGAGTGGCACCCGCTGTGGTCTTCTGCCCATCTGCTTCAAGGTTCAATGTGTTGTGTGTTTAGAGATGGTATTCTGCATACATTGGTTGAAACGAGCGGACAAGAACGCACTGCAAAATCAAATACATACCATAAAAAAAAAGCACTGAAAAACAAATATGAACCCACAAGCACAAACTGAAGAGCAGTAACGATCTGAAAAGCACAAGGCTGAAAAGCGCGAATCGTCGCTTACCAAACTGCTACTAACACGAGATTAGCAGAAGGGGCCCAAAGGGTGGCACACTTGGTAACTTCCCTTTTATAGTGCTGTCGTACGCGTTGTACGTCACTGCGTTCTTGACGTTCGGAATTTCTGAAAAGATTTGTGTGACCGTGTGTATGCAAGACAAGTTTGAGCCAACATCCATCAGAAAAAACCCATGGACCTTGTTGTTAGACATGTGCAATTCGTTTAGTTTTTTTTTCATTTTCCGTTAAAATTCGTTATATTCGTTCATTCGTTATCGTACGGATGAACGAAGGATTCGCAAAATTTTTTAACGAATAACGAATTATCGAATCGAACGAATATGAAAAACAACGAAAATCCGAAATAACCAAATTAGAAACAACGAAACTACGAAAGAAGAAAATCCGAAAAACGAAAACAGGAACAACGAAAATGAAAATGAACGAAGGATTCGCAAAAATTTTTAACGAATAACGAATTATCGAATCGAACGAATATGAAAAACAACGAAAATCCGAAATAACCAAATTAGAAACAACGAAACTACGAAAGAAGAAAATCCGAAAAACGAAAACAGGAACAACGAAAATCAAAATGAACGAAAGAATTCGTACATTCGTAACCTTTTTTTTTTTTGTTGTTGAATAGGTAATTTTCCGTGTCCCTTACAATGGCGCTGCTTAACGTGCCTCGAATGGATTGAACGAAAAAATTGGTACATTCGTAACTTTTTTTTTTTTTTTTTTTCGATTCGTAATTTTCCGTGTCTCTTACAATGGCGCTGCTTAACGTGCCTCGAATGGATTGACCGAAAAAATTCGTACATTCGGAACTTTTTTTTTTTGTTGAATTGGTAATTTTCCGTGTCTCTTACAATGGTGCTGCTTAACGTGCTTTGAATGGATTGAACGAAAAAATTCATACATTCGTAACTTTTTTTTTTTTTGCGATTCATAATTTTCCGTGTCTTTAACAATGGCGCTGCTTAACATGCTTTGAATGGATTGAACGAAAAAATTCGTACATTCGTAACTTTTTTTTTCAATTCGTAATTTTCCGTGTCTCTTACAATGTAATAATAGCATACACATTACATAAAATTATGAATTATGCTCCGATTACGAATCTACGAAAACAATGTTACGAAAGTACGAATAAATCAATCTTACGAAAGTATGTATGAATGTAACTAAATCTATGAAAATACGAATGCGTCCGAATTTCGAATAAACGAAAATTAAACTCTTACGAAAATACGAATCGTTACGAATACGAACACCGACAACTTACGAATTTACGAATCGTTACGAATACGAACACCGACGACTTACGAATTTACGAATCGTTACGAATACGAACACCGACGACTTACAAAATTACGAATCTTTACGAATCAACGGAAACGAACAGAAACAAAACGAAAATAAACAAATTTTTCTGTTGTGCACATGTCTACTTGTTGTCGGAATGTCCGATCGTGTGTACGCGGCATTAGACAGTGTGCATTCAGAAGCGTTAACTTTTCTCCAACCAAAACGTATGTAGCACTAACCCCTGAAGGAGCTGCTGGTTTGATTTGGGATTACCGTTACCTTCTTGACCTCATAGGCGTCTAGGGGTTTCCTGAGGTAGATGGCCCAAAGAACTGCAGAAATTGACACTGGATCCACTTTGGGATTTTTATTTGCAAAAAAAGGTAGACAAACACAGTCTCTCAATATAGGATAGAGGGGTTAGGTAGGAAGTTCAGGTACTCTTGGAACTGCTCAAAACTGAAAGTCTCTCACTATAGACTCCAGAGAATAGCCATTCCCAACTGGATTTTCACAGCTATCCGATAAACCTCCTCTCACTAGGCCTAGCCGCCGATAGAGTGTTCAAATAGAGTAAAGTCTCTGCCACAGACTTGGTTGTAGAACTTGTGAATAAAGTCTCTGCCACAGACTTGTTGTAA
Source organism: Lithobates sylvaticus (assembly GCA_028564925.1). Taxonomy (NCBI): domain Eukaryota; kingdom Metazoa; phylum Chordata; class Amphibia; order Anura; family Ranidae; genus Lithobates; species Lithobates sylvaticus. The sequence continues at coordinate 210,550,353 of CM053036.1, read as the reverse complement.
CTGAAGGATGTAGACAAACTTAAAGAACCCTCATACGGTACCAGTATCTTGCAGCCGGTCCAGCTCTACCGTACGAGTGTGGATTCACTTGGTGTCTTTCAACTTAGCTTCCAGGCTCTTGCTGAGGAACCAGCCTTATGCGTGGCCCTCTCCTGAAGAGTCCTCCCCTGGTTGCTTTCTCAGTTGCTGGGCCTCTCCACAGACGAGACGGCACCGGACCACCTTGGAATCCTCCTTCCAGTTACTTTGCCTCGGGCTAGCCAGCCCCGAGACTCGGAGTTGGATGGATCAGCACCCCAGGCCATGAGAGCCCTGGGGGCTGGTCAGGAGGACCATGACCAAACAGACAGAAAGATCTTCTGGACCGGAACCCAGAAGCACGTGATCTCAGTACCTTAAGTACCCTCTCCCAGAATTCACAGCAAGACGACACTCTTACTGGTTGGTTCCGAAAGAAATTGGCACTCAATGCGCCCAGTCAAACTGTGTTCTAGTACTTGCCAGATTTGACAGCGACACCTATGGCCAAGCAGAACCCAGTGCAATCCAGCCAGACTGGTACTGAAACCATAATTTGGTATAATTAATCCTAAAACCCAACTGTGGTTTCAGGAACATTAAATTTACAAAACACATAGCGTGTGCTTGTCAGGAGCCCGGCGCTACACTTATGTTTGGGAAGATATCAACAGACTGTATTTGCTGTTGACTGCTTACTTTATTGCTCTTCAAGATTTTGGCTTCCGGACCTCTCCCAGGTATCTACTTTACATCCTTCAAAATGCTGATGGAGAAGTAAGATTGGAACACCATGGTGGTTTATTTCTCTTATGCCGCGTACACATGACCGGAATTTACGGCAAACTAGGTCCAGTGGTCTTCCTGGCGGACTTTCCGTGGACTTCCGACTGACTTTCCGAACGAACGGACTTGGCCACATACGAACGGACTGAGTCCGGTCGATCGTGGTGACGTAAACGGGACAAAAAAATAGCCAGTAGCCAATAGCTGCCCTTGCGTCGTATTTGGTCTGTCCGACCAGCACACAGACGAACGCTTTTCCCGATTTTAGTCCGTCGGAAATTGAGTCCATCGGATAGGATTTGAAACATGTTCTATTTCTAGGTCCGCCGGAATTTTTTCCCGACAAACGAACGGATTAGCCCACACACGATCAGATTGACCGACGGACTAATCCCGTCGGACCTAGTTTGCCGGAAAGTCCGGTCATGTGTACGCAGCATTAGAGATTTTGGCTTCCAGATTTTTCCCAGGACAGCTGAATTTGTATCTACTTTTCTACAGGGGCAGCACAGTGGTGTAGTGGTTAGCACTTTCACCTAGCAGTAATAGGGTCGCTGGTTCAAATTCCCGACCACGACACCTTCTGCCTGGAGTTTGCATGTTCTCCCTGTGTCTGCGTGGGTTTCCTCCAGGTACTCCGGTTTCCTCTGACACTCCAAAGGCATGCTGGAAGGTTAATTAGATCCTGGCCATAAAAATTGGCCAAATATATGTATGTTGTATGTGTATGTGTTTGTAAGCATGTCGGGACCGCACTATACCACAGATGGACACCAGTGGCAAAAGCACCCTGAGGCGATTCAGTTCGGTAGTGTTATACAAGTCATTCATTCATTCATTTTCATTGTAAAGCATTACGATGGAACAGTAATGCCCCGTACACACGGTCGGAAATTCCGACGGAAAATGTCCGACCGGACCATGTTGTCGGAAAATCCGACCGTGTGTGGGCTCCATCGGACTTTTTCCGTCTGAATTTCCGACGGAAAAAATTGGAGATCCTGCTCTCAAATTTCCAGACAACAAAATCCGATCGGACTTTTTCCGATTGTGTGTAGAGAATTCCGACGGACAAAGTGCCACGCATGCTCAGATCAAATTAGGAGACCAAACCTATTGGCTAATAGCCTCTACGTAGTTCCGTCGTACGCAAAAAAAGTCACCACGTTCTGAATGATCGGATTTTCCGACAACTTTTCCGACCGTGTGTATGCAGCACCAGTGTCGGACAAAATCCGTCGGAAAAAAATCTGACGGATTTTGTGGTCGGAATTTCCGACCGTGTGTACGGGGCATAAGACTGGAACACCATGGTGTCTATCGGATGGGTGCAGGAAAAAATTGCTACTCAAGTACCTCACAGATATAAGAGCACTTCAGCTCTCCAAAGTCCATCCAGTAACTTCACAAGTCTACAAGAACAACTCCTAATGTGTCACGATAAGCAGCAATAATTTATTTTTTTTATATATAAAAAAAAACTCTTAATTTCTGTTCTCAATTATTCCTCTTCCTGCTTTCGCAGTTGTGAAGACAATTAATGGCTCACACCTTCATGTTTGGTGGCAATGCTCGGTGGTTTGAATGTTCTGCGTAGAAATTTTTCACATAATTTCAAGACTTTTTTCTACCACAATCCCCATAGACCCTCTCACAGCTTTACTTAAAGTGTCACTAAGGCCCCTTTCACACTTATGCGACTTGTCCTGCGACTTGGGACTGCAAAGTCACATGGCAAGTCGTACCCTGTGATTTCCAATGAGTACCATTCATATCTGTGCGACTTCAAAGTAGTTTCTGTATTACTTTGGTCCGACTTTGATGCGACTTGAGGTCCATAGTCTTTGAGTCATGTCAAAGCGTGTCAAAGTCCCATCAAAAATTGCGGCAAAAATCGCGCGACAGTCAGGTCGCACAAGTGTGAAAGGGGCCTAAACCCACATCATATAAACCTATCAATAAATGGTGTATTCCATGTTGTGCATCTCCCCCTCCTGTCCATGTCCCCAATTCAGTTGGGGATTTTGTAGCTGTGTTGGCAGCTCTGAACATGCTCAGTTTTCAGTGAGTTTCTATGCTGAGCATTTCCTCCCTATCACATCTGAGCAGCCCATGTGACTATAGAGTGACACATATAGACGTATACACAGTGGTAAATGACAGCCCACTCCCTCCCTCCTCCTACATGCCCACTAATCAGTTCAACACAATGGGGGCAGGATATTACATGTAGATTGATGAAGGCTTCACCTCCCTCTTATTCTAAGACACAGGCTGGAGGGACGTGACACAGCCTGTGTCTGGCAGAAATACGCCCACGCCATGTTATTGACAAAAAATAATAAAGATTTGATTTCAAATATATATTTTATGACAATTTTATTACATTGTATTGATTATTTATTTATTTTTACTCTGTATTCCAAACATTTTTTTTTTTTTAACACGTGACTAGCAACAGAGGACTAGTAGCTCCTCTTGCTTATGTTCCTCTGCAGACAGGCTGGGAGAGAGCTGGGTCACTTGACAGCTGTATACTAATTAGGAAAAAGTTTTTAATAATTACAGTGCCATCATCCATATACAGAAGTAGAAGGGACAATGTAAATTAAACAATGTGTGTTTAGTATCAATTTGATTCGACCACCTAATCTAACCTTAATTCAATTTAAGCTCCTGCTGTAGGTCACCACTTCAGCCTAGCAAACAATAGCTGAAACCTGGAAATCCCCTTCCCTCAGTGTAACCTAAATAAAAATAAGATAACTCAAGCCATGATTCACGCTAAAATCAATGCAGTTTAATTAGATAAAGTATGTAAATACAAAAAATTATTGTACCCTTGGGCGACACATTTTTTTCCTCCACAAATTCTGATGAATCTCTAATGCTACCCTGACAATTTTTGGCCTTCACCCTCCAACAGTTTCAGTTCCAAGATCTCAAAGCCATGCTACCCCCCAGGAAAACACTTCCTCTTCTTCCCTCTCCTGCCCGTCCCTACTTATTGCATAGCTCCCAACTGTCCCTGATTTGGAGGGAGTGTCCCTGATTAGAAACAAAGTCCCTCTGTCCCTCTTTCCTCCTCAAATGTTCTAAATTGCGCATTTGTGAATTTCAAAAGTCACGGAATAGTCGTGGTAAACAAAAAGCACTTGTGGGTTTAACTAATCTTTTTTTTGTATGTTTATCCTTTAAGGGGGGCGTGTCCTATGCCTACATACTTTTTCTAATAGGTGTCCCTCCAATCCTATTATGCTGAGTGACTATCCTATTCCTCCTCAATCTTCATGATGATGGCTTCTAAGAATTTTTGGTTCAGGGCACCACCACTGCCTAAGGCCCAATTTTTCTGCCCCTGTTTAACAGGGGCGTGTAATTACAATTTTTGATCAAATATATTTAACAGCAGGGCTTGTTCCTGCATTCAACAAGAGTATCTGTGAGGCTTTACATTGTTGTGCCACCACCACCGCCTAAGGCCTAATTTTTCTGCCCCTGTTTAACAGGGGCATGGAATTACAATTTTTGCTCTAATATTTCACAGCAGGGTCGGTTCCTGCGCTCAACAAGAGAGTCTGTGAGGGGTTACAGTGATGTAGCACAACCACCACCGCCTAAGGCCCAATTTTTCTGCCCCTGTTTAACAGGAGCATGTAATTACAATTCTTAATATAATATTTCACAGCAGGGCCCATTCCAGCGCCCACCAAGAGTAACTGTGAGGGCTTACAGTGTTCTGGTACACCACCAGAAAAGTAGTAGCAACTGCAAAACAGCTGCACTGTATTGTGTACACCACCAGAAATGTAGTCGCAACTGCATTATGGCTGCACTGTATTGTGGACTGTGTACACCACCAAAGGTCAACAAGAAGGGTTGGTTCCTATTTCCCTCAAGCAAGGCATCGTCAAACCACTGCTAAAGAAACGCAACCTCGACCCCAAAGATCCGAACAACCGCAGACCGGTAACAAGCCTGAACACCATTTCCAAGATTATGGAGAAAGCAGTAGTACAACAGCTTCAACTTCACCTGGACACACACAAGCTCTTGGACCCACTACAAACAGGCTTCTGACCAGGCCATGGCACAGAAACGGCACTTCTGAAAATATGGGATGACGCCCTAGAAGCAGCGGATAATGGAGAATCGTGTCTTCTGGTACTGCTGGATCTTAGCGCGGCGTTCGACACAGTGGACCACAACACTCTTCTCAGTCACCTCAAGGAAGTGGCAGGAGTTACAGATTGAGATCTGCCATGGTTCGCTTCCTTCTTAGGAAACCGGTCACAGACAGTGAAACTAGGAGCATTCACTTCGGAAACCCGGGCAATTACTTATGGAGTCCCTCAAGGATCACCATTGTCACCAGTACTCTTCAACATTTACATCCGGCCACTCTTCAAAACTATTAGCAAATCGGATCTATGCTTCCACTCATAATCAGACGACACTCAACTGTACTTCCGTATCACCGGAAAAAAAGACCAATACCAGGAACTAGGAAAATGTCTCTCATTGATAGATGACTGGATGACCACTAGCTCCCTCAAACTAAATGGATCGAAAACAGAACTACTGCTCCTCGACGCAAACCGAAGGAAAAAAACAAAGACCCCATGGACACCACCAACCATCCTTGGACAGACCATCCTCCCAAGCACCAAAGCCAAAAGCCTCGGAGTCATCTTTGATACAGAGATGACCATGGAGGCACAAATAGGATCAGTAATCAGCAGATACCATCATCTCCTCCGCCTGCTTCGCAGACTCATCCGATTCATTCCAGAAAAGGAGAAAGCAGTAGTAGTAGGAACTATCATCAATTCGCAGCTCGACTACGCAAACTCCCTCTACATAGGATTACCGGATTACCAGATTGCACGCCTTCAAGTCGTCCAAAACACAGCAGCAAAACCCTGGGAATCCATCTCCCCATCCCTAAGGACCCTCAATTGGCTCACGGTAAAAGATAGGATCACATTCAAGACCCTCTGCCTCACCCACAAATGTACACAAGGAAATGCTCCTCAATACCTTTGTGAGAAAATAGAAAAATACATACCAAATCGCAGCCTTCGATCGACAAACCAGAACCGCCTTCTCATCCCTAAAGCCCGCTACAAATAGAAGGGAGAATGAAGATTCGCAGTACAGGGACCTCGGCTATGGAATGCTCTACCAAACAACATCCGCTTGGAAGAAAACCATCATCAACATCGAGCTCCTACCTACTCTCCTGGGACAGGCACTGGGGCAAAGAAAGCGGAGTGAAGAAATGACGCCATTCATTTCATTGGTATTGGAGCATGGAATAAAATAAATTAAAATAAATTAAATTAAAATAACAATGGCTAATCTTTTTGGAATGTGTCCAAATTAATAATGGGTGCCAACAGCTATACAGAATGGAATCCAAAACCCTTTCAGGAAAAGGCCAGCATACGTTGAAACTGATGGAGGCCAAAAAGTCACAGCATGTCTGCCATGAGTTAAAGTGGAGGTATTCAATTCTGCCTTAAGTATATTATGTGCCTTGTACCCTTTGATAGCTGTTATGTGCCGGCAATGCCTGCTTCTCTTGCTCTCCCATTGGCATTCAGCTGTTGCAGGAAGGAAACACATCCATCGGTTCCACTAAGCGCAACCTCTACTGCCCCTCCTCTCCAGTTTCCTTTTGCTGGTGTTGTCTGGCTCCCGTGTGCTCCTGTGTGAGGCTGGAGAGTGGAAAAGGGGTCAGTAATTGTGCCATTTACCAGCCCCTTCCTTTTATGAATGAACACAGTCTGTGATCAGTCAGTTTCCATTAATAACTAAAGCATAGTAAACTTTACTATGCTTCAGTTTGTGAATGATTAGGGAGCCACTCAGCACAGAGTACTTCCCATTCATTCACTGTCCAGTGCAGCTGAGGGTGCAGAAAAAAGGACTAGAGAATCTCTGTTCTCAGTCCTTTTCTCTGTCTCAAACAGAGACCCCTGATATTTCACCAAAACCCCCAATGGGGCTCCTAAAAAAATACATAAAAAAAAATTAAAAAAATTAAATAATGCTCTACTGATTGACACTACCAACTTTTTAGGTAGACTAATGCGGCGTACACACGAAGGGACAATCCCGCGGGATTATCCTCTGGACTCAAATCCAGCGGACAATCCCCTTGTGTGTGGGCGTCGGCGGACTTTTTGGCGCCAAAGTCCGGCGGACCAAAGTTTTAAGTTTTGTTTTAAAACTATCCGCTGGACTTGGCAGTCCGGCGGACAATCCCGCCGTTAGTAGGCTAGTCCGCCGGACTTTTTAAATGAACGGACTTGCCGCTCGTCGGCAAGTCCGTTCATTTAGCACGTGACTTCAGGTTACGTAGCTAGCGTAGGCAGTAAATGCCGCCCGCTAGCTCCGTAAGCTGGCATAGATTTAAAGGGACTCCCCACGCCGAAAAACGGCGTGGGGGTTCCCCCCAAATCCATGTCAGACCCTTATCCGAGCACGCAGCCTGGCAGGCCAGGAAAGGGGTGGGGACGAACGAGCGCCCCCCCCCCTCCTGAGCCGTACCAGGCCGAGTGCCCTCAACATGGGGGGTGCCCTGGGGAAAGAGGGGCCGTGTGGCCCCCCCACCCCAAAGCACCTTGTCCCCATGTTGATGAGGACAAGGGCCTCTTCCCGACAACCCTGGCCGTTGGTTGTCGGGGTCTGCGGGCGGGGGCTTATCGGAATCTGGGAGCCCCCTTTAATAAGGGGGCCCCCAGATACTGGCCCCCCACCCTATGTGAATGAGTATGGGGTACGATGTACCCCTACCCATTCACCTAAGGTGTAAAATGTAAAGTACAAAAACACACAAACTTTTGAAAAAATATTTTATTGCACTGCTCCGGGGGTCTTCTTCCGTCTTGGGGGTCTTCTCGCCGGACTCCTCCGCTCTCTTCTGCTCTTTTAGCTAGCTCTTTCACGAGCGGAGGAGGCCGGCTACCTTCTTCGTCGTCGTCGCCGCCGTCGTCTGGGGGTCTCGATCCGCCATCGGGGGTCATCCGGGGGTCTCTTCTGTTCTTGCGGCGGTCGTCGTCTTCCGCGCCGCCGGCGCCTTCTTCTTCTTGTTCTTCTTGTTCTTCTTCCGATGTTGACCCGTCGCTGTCTCTGCCCGGAATGCCAGAACCGCGCTGTGCTGGGACTTATATAGGGACATGGGGACAGGGTCACATGCTCATGTCACATGGTGACCCCGCCCCCTTGCAATGTCACAGTCCCGGAGGATGCGGAAGACGACGACCGCCGCAAGAACAGAAGAGACCCCCGGAAGACCCCGGAAGACCCCCGAAGGCGGATCGAGACCCCCAGACGACGGCGGCGACGACGAAGAAGGTAGCCGGACTTCTCCGCTCGGTAAAAGAGCTTGGTAAATGGCGGAGGAGTCCGGCGAGAAGACCCCCAAGACGGAAGAAGACCCCCGGAGCAGTGCAATAAAATATTTTTTCAAAAGTGTGTGTGTTTTTGTACTTTACATTTTACACCTTAGGTGAATGGGTAGGGGTACATCGTACCCCATACTCATTCACATAGGGTGGGGGGCCGGGATCTGAGGGCCCCCTTATTAAAGGGGGCTCCCAGATTCCGATAAGCCCCCGCCTGCAGACCCCGACAACCAACGGCCAGGGTTGTCGGGAAGAGGCCCTTGTCCTCATCAACATGGGGACAAGGTGCTTTGGGGTGGGGGGGCCGCACAGCCCCCCTTTCCCCAGGGCACCCCCCATGTTGAGGGCACGCGGCCTGGTACGGCTCAGGAGGGGGGGGCGCTCGTTCGTCCCCACCCCTTTCCTGGCCTGCCAGGCTGCGTGCTCGGATGAGGGTCTGACATGGATTTGGGGGGAACCCCCACGCCGTTTTTTCGGCGTGGGGAGTCCCTTTAAATCCATGCCAGGTCACGGAGCTAGCGCGGCGGCATTTACTGCCTACGCTAGCTACGTACCTGAAGTTACGTTCGAAATGAACGGACTGCTCCGTGTGTGGGCAAGTCCGTTCATTTTCAAAAGTCCCGCGGACTTTTGGCCGGCGGATTATCCGCCGGAGAAGTCCGTGCGTGTGTGGTCAAGTCACACGCTCGGAAAGTCCGGCGAAGCCCCGCTGGAAAGTCCGGCGGATTGTCCGCGGGACTAAGTCCGCCGGCAAAAGTCCGCACGTGTGTACGCGGCATAAGTTTATATTTTTACAGTTAGATCTCCACCTCTCAAAGGTTGCCTACCCCTGATCTAAACCATTATAGTTCACCTTTTCTCAAGTGTGAAAAAAATGTAATTCAGTCTTTCCGTGTAACTGAAGTCCTCAATATTGCTTGTTTTGGTCTGTACCCTTTGAACGCCCCTGTTTTCACGTAAACAGGGGCCTTTAATACTATGTTTGACTGACTTTGGATGAACAAAACCTTTAATAATCAGATTGTTGGCTAATATTGATAACTTACGTCTTGTATATAGAGGGAAACTGAAGAACGGGTGAGAACCATGCAGAACGATACGTCTTCCCACCAGTTGCTGCTGACACTTGGCTTCAGAGAAATGGGTTCACTCCGGTACCTCTACAGTGCATTGGCTCTACTAGTTTATATCAGTGTTATTATGTTCAATGTTGCTGTTATCTCAGTGGTTTTGTTACACAAGAGTCTACAGGAGCCCATGTATATCTTTGTTTGTGTATTGTGCCTTAATGGCCTCTATGGCAGCACCTCTTTCTTTCCCAGTTTGATCTTCAATTTGGTCAACCACATTAACACCGTTACTTATACTGGATGTTTGACGCAAGTATATTGCATCCACACCTACTTGGGGTGTGAAATGACCATCCTTGTCATCATGGCGTATGATCGATATGTGAGCATTTGCCACCCTCTGAGATACCACAGCATCATATCCTTATTTGTGGTCTTCAAGCTGGTGGCTTTGGCCTGGTTTTACACAATTATCCTGGTCGGTATACATTTGGTGTTGACCATCAGGCTTCCCTTATGTGACACGGTCATACTAAAGGTCTACTGTGACAATTGGTCAGTGGTAAGGCTGTCTTGCGTTGACGTTACTATCAATAACGGGTTTGGACTTTTTATTGGGTCAACATTTATAGGTCCTATGCCGATACTGATCATTATCTCCTACATCCAGATCCTAAGAGCCTGTTTAAGGTCATCAAAGGGCTTTAGAGCAAAAGCTTTGCAAACCTGCACTCCTCACTTAATAACTGTTACTATCTACACTGCCAATTTGTATTTTGAGCTCCTGATATATCGATTCATACCCGAAAGCTTAAATTATGAACTGAGGACAATCATGTCAGTGCAAGTTGTAGCATCTCCTCCACTCCTAAATCCACTCATCTACGGTCTGAAACTAAAGGACATAAAAGTAAAAATCCTCAGACTTTTTCACTGAAGACTTAGACAGTGTCCATTCAGAACGTTAACTTTTCTCCAAACAAAACTTATGTTTGGGAAGATATCAGCAGACTGTATTTGCTGTTGACTGCTTATTTTATTGCTCTTCAAGATTTTGGCTTCCAGACCTCTCCCAGGTATCTACTTTACATCCTTCAAAATTCCGATGGAGCAGTAAGATTGGAACACCATGGTGGTTTATTTCTCTTAGAGATTTTGGCTTCCAGACTTTTCCCAGGACAACTTTTCATCATAAAGCATTACGATGGAACAGTAAGACTGGAACACCATGGGGTTTTTCTACCACAATCCCCATAGACCCTCTCACAGCTTTACTTAAAGTGTCACTAAGGCCTCTTTCACACTTATTTGACTTGTCCTGCGACTTGGGACTGCAAAGTCACATGGCAAGTCATACCCCATGATTTCCAATGAGTACCATTCATATCTGTGTGACTTCAAATTGCAGCGACTTCAATGTAGTCCCTGCACTACTTTGGTCTGACTTTGATGCGACTTGAGGTCCATAGACCTCAACAATACACAGGCATTGCTTCAAGTCATGTCAAAGTCACGGCAAAAGCATGTCAAAGTCACGGCAAAATCGTGCGACTTTCAGGTAGCACAAGTGTGAAAGGGGCCTAAACCCACATCATAAAAACCTATCAATAAATGGTGTATTCCATGCTGTGCATCTCCCCCTCCTGTCCATGTACCCAATTCAGTTGGGGATTTTGTAGCTGTGTTGGCATCTCTGCACATGCTCAGTTTTCAGTGAGTTTCTATACTGAGCATTTCCTCCCTATCACATCTGAGCAGCCCATGTGACTATAGAGTGACATATGTGGGCGTATACACAGTGATAAATGACAGCCCACTCCCTCCCTCCTCCTACATGCCCACTAATGATGTCAACACAATGGGGGCAGGATATTACATGTAGATTGATGGAGGCTTCATTTCCCTCTTATTCTAAGACACAGGCTGGCCGAAATCCACCCACACCATATTATTGCCAAAAAATAATAAAGATTTGATTTCAAATATATATTTGTATGACAATTTTATAACATTTTATTGATTATTTATTTTTACTCTGTATTCCAAAAGTTTTTTTTTTTTCTTAAGATGTGACTAGCAGCAGAGTACTAGTAGCTCCTCCTGCTTATGTTTCCCTGCAGACAGGCTGAGAGAGAGCTGGGTCATGTGACAGCTGTATACTAATTAGGAAAAGTTACTAATGCCACGTACACACGATCAGACTTTTCGGTCGGACAATCCGCTGGACTTTCCGAACGTGCGGACTTGAACACACATGCCAGGACTTTTCCGGCAGACAATCCACGGGTTTACAACGTGTGTCGGCAAGTCCGTTCATTTCAAAAGTCCCGTGGACTAGCACACAGACGGCCGGATTTTAATTTTAAGTCAAAACTTCTTACTAAGTCCGCCGGACTTTTGGGAAGAAAAATCCTGCCGGAAAGTCCGATCCTGTGTACGTGGCATTAGAGGTTTTTTTTTTTTTTTTTTTTAATAACTACAGTGCCATCATACATATACAGAAGTAGAAGGGACAATGTAAATTAAACAATGTGTGTTTAGTATCAATTTGATTCGACCACCTAATCTAACCTTAATTCAATTTAAGCTACTGTTGTAGGTCACCACTTCAGCCTAGGAAACAATAGCTAAAGCCTGGAAATCCCCTTCCCTCAGTGTAACCTAAATAAAAAAAGGATAACTCAAGCCATGATTCACGCTAAAATCAATGCAGTTTATTTAGATAAAGTATGTAAATACGAAAAATGATTGTACCCTTGGGCGACCCAAATTCTGCTGAATCTCTAATCCTACCCTGACAATTTTTGGCCTTCACCCTCCAACATGTTCAGTCCCAAGATCTAAAAGCCGTGCTGCCACCCAGGAAAACACTTCCTCTTCTTCCCTCTCCTGCCCATCCCTACTTATTGCATAGCTCCCAACTGTCCCTGATTTGGAGGGACTGTCCCTGATTCGAAACAATGTCCCTCTGTCCCCCTTTCCTCCTCAAATGTCCCTCATTTTGGTCTGATCTATATAGTTGTATACAAAATGCATTATTTAACATTAAAAAAGTGTTTCCCAGTGCTAAACCTTTCATCCGATTTCTAAATTGCTGCATTTGTAAATTTCAAAAGTCACGGAATAGTCGTGGTAAAAAAAAAAAAAAAGGACTTGTGGGTTTAACTAATCATTTTTTTTTTGTATATCTCTCCCTTAAGGGGGCGTGGCAGGGGGTGTGTCCTATGCCTACATACTTTTTCCAATAGGTGTCCCTCGTTCCCATCCCAAGAAGTTGGGAGGTAGGTTATTGGATTATCGTTATGACGATATTTATCAGTTTTTCCTTTCTGGAAATGTCTTGCGCCAACCTTCTGAATGTACTGAGAGTAAGTTTCTGCTCTGTATTATCTGTATTATCCATTTGTAATATTAGTATCTCTCGCAAATTGCTGTGTACAAAACGTTGTATGCTTTCTTTTTGCTCTCAATAAATAATAAAAAAATAAAAACTCTGCATTTTATCATAAACCCCTTGGCGCTGGCGCTGGCCCTGGCTCTAGTCGGCCCTTTACAGGTTTTGGAATGCTGGGAGGTGGGGCGGGGCTTATGGCCATGTCACATGATTGGAAGACGCGGGAGCTTTTCGTAAGCCGTCGGTCACAGTGCAAAATAAAAAAATTAAAATCCAAGATTAACACCTCAGAGTAGTACAGTGTTGCTTTGGTGACACTGAACTACTCTGATGAAAGTATGTAAAAGAATTGTAAAAAATGTTTTTTTATTATTATTTTATTATTTTATTTTTATTTTATTGTAAACACACAGCTCCACGTCCTGTCAGTGGAGAGGAGACCGATCATGTGATCCCAGTACGGAGGAACACCGATCGGTCTCCTCCCCTTGTCAGTCCCCCCCCCCCACAGTTAGAATCACTACCTTAGGGAACACATTAACCCCTGCAGCGCCCCCTAGTGTTAACCCCTTCCCTGCCAGTCACATTTACCCAGTAATCACTGCAATTTTATAGCAACGATCGCTGTGTAAATGTGAATGGTCCCAAAAATGTGTCAAAAGTGTCCGAAGTGTCCGCCGCAATGTCGCAGTCACGAAAAAAAAAATCGCAGATCGCCTCCATTACTAGTAAAAAAAAAATGCAATAAATCTATCCCCTATTTTGTAGACGCTATAACTTTTGCGCAAACCGATCTATATACGCTTATTGCAATTTTTTTTACCAAAAATATGTAGAAGAATACGTATTGGCCTAAACTGAGGAAAAAAAATTGTATTTATATATTTTTGGGGGATATTTATTACAGCAAAAAGGAAAGTATTTTGCATTTTTTTCAAAATTGTCGCTCTATTTTTGTTTATAGCGCAAAAAATTAAAACCGCAGAGGTGATGAAATACCACCAAAAGAAAGCTTTATTTGTGGGAAAAAAAGAACGCCAATTTTGTTTGGGAGCCACGTCGCACGACCGTGCAATTGTCAGTTAAAGCGACGCAGTGCCGAATCGCAAAAAGGGGCCTGGTTTAGCTGCAAATTGGTCCGGGGCTTAAGTGGTTAAGGAACGCTCAGTCCCTTTGGAAAGTAGCACAAAGTGTTGTAAACTGCATCCTGGAGTACCTCTAACTCCATTGTAAACACTGATTCCAGCTCTACCAACTGCAGGAAATGCCAACCCACCTGGCTGCTTCTTCAACAGCCCACCCGGCTGCCTCTCCATCAGGGAATTAACTTGGGTGGGATAAGGGAATATGGGATTCCCACTGAATTGCAGAATGTTTACATGGGACCAACTATATACACTCTTGGAAGATCCCGTCTGCACCCAAGCTCAAGCCCAAGGTCACCCCCCCCCCCCCCCAGACTGGGGAGCTCCCTCAAAGGCCACGACAGCCTAACACTCCATCTCTAGCTTCCTCCTGAACAACTCCTCCCCAGCTGGGCTGACCCTAGGTATTAAAGGAGGCCTGCCCCCCCCCCTGCCAATCCAAGCCTTAAAGGGCTGGCTCAACCACCCTGCCAGGCCCACTGCAGGGGGCATACCTCCCAAACTTGAAACTTGAGAATGAGGGACACTTGAGGGTGATGTGAGCCTGCGGCGCGCCGAGCGCCAAAAAGTGAGTGTGACCAGACTTTTAACACTGAGAGGGGTTAAAGGGGCATGGTTAAAACTCGGGCTTCCGAGTACCTACAAATTAAGCTTTGATAGCTTTGCCACAAGCAAGAGTCCCACAGACACATGTAAACCTCAGCACAAACATTACAAAAATAAAAAAAGCTTTTGCAACATATGGTTTTGCACACACTGAAAATAGACAAAGAGCTAACACTTTGTCTGAGCCGATCTTAAAAAAGAACTTAATTAAATTAGTCAGGGACTGCTTAGCAACCAGCAACTGTGGACACAATGAACACTTTGGTGAGAAGTATATAATGTACAATATAGTGTAGATTGTATAGAGCAGGAGTAAGGCAGACTGCAAGTGTCAGTGGTGTGTAATGCACATAGTGCTGAAGTCAGTAATATATAATGCACAGTAGGGTCAGGAGAACAAAATTAAAAGAGTTCAGGGGTGTGTAACATACCGTGTAGGGGGCCAGGAGACTGCAAATTTCCTCCCGCAAGTAATGCTGTCCCCACTTTACCCTTTCAGCAAATATACGTACTCCCCCCCCCCAAAAAAAAAAAAACAGCGCTAATCTGCAGTGTGCACCCTCCCTGCGCAAATCCTTCCTCCCCTTCTAGCATGGATCTTCTCTATCCCAATCCCCTCTCCTAGCACAATTTCCCCACCCAAATCCTCTTCCACCCCTCAAAATTTACCTTCTAGTACAAATCCCCTTCCTCTTCAAATCCTCCCCCAGCACAAATCCCCCCAAATCCTGCTTCCCAGCACAAATCCTCCCTCTCTTGCAGTACAAATACCCTGCCTCAGCAAATCCTCCCCAATTTCCCCTTCCAGTACAAATCTTCTTCTCCGCCCAAATCATCCCTGCAGCACAAATACTCAACTCAATCCCTCTTTCTACCACAAATCCTCTTATCCCCCCACCTAAATTCCCTCACCCGGCACAAATCCCCCTTCCCAGCAGAAATCCCAGAGAGAGAGGGGGAAGTGAGAGAGAGAGAGAGAGCGTGAGGGGGTTAGAGAGGGAGGGGGAGAGAGAGAGCGAGAGAGGGAAGGGGGAGGGAGAGAGGTAGTCATGTGCACTGACAAAAAATGTGTTCATTTTCATTTTCGTTTCATTCGTTTTTTTGCTTTTTTCGGAAAATCGAAAATTCAGAAATTTGGGAACTTCCGAATTTCGAATTTTTGAATTTCCGAATTTAGAAATTTCGGATTTCCGAATTTTGAAAGTTCTGATTTCCGAATTTTCGGATTTTCCGAATTCCGAATTTTCGGATTTTCGGAATTCGGAAATTCAAAAATTCGAAAATTCCGGAATCAGAAATTTCAAAAGATTTGAAAGTCCAAAAATGTGAAAATCTGAAAGAAAAAAGGAAATCAGTTTAATTAATAACTAATTATTAAATTAACGAGTACGAATTTATCTGAAGTTATGAATTATCTGAAATAACAAATCTGAAATAACAAATATCTGAATGGAACAAATTAATAATAAATAATTAATAATAAATAATAATAATAATAATAATAATAATAATAATAATAATAAAAGGTTTTATTATTATTATTATTGTTATTTATTATTATTAGATTGTTACGTTCCATTTGGTTAGATGCAGCATTCGTTATTTCAGATAATTATCTTCGGATAAATTCGTACTCGTTACGTTCACTAACAGACAAATTTGAAAGGGAATTCCAATACCTATAATTTAATAGTTAGTTATTATTTAGAATTAAACTGATTATTTCTTTTTTTCTGATTTTTGGAATTGCGAAAATCCAAAAATCCGAAATTCGTAAATCCGAAAGTCCGAAATTCGGAAATCTGAAAATCGGAAATTCCTAATTTCGGAAATTCCGCAAATTTTGAAATTTTGAAATTTCGGAAATGGAGAAAGGAATTCAGAACTAAACGAATTGCACATGTCTAGAGAGAGGGAGGGGGTGAGGGAGGGGAAGAGGGAAGGGGGAGAAAGAAGGGGAGAGGGTGGGGCTAAAGAAAGGGGGTGAGAGAGGAGAGAGAAAAGAGAGGGGAGAAAGAAAGAGGTGGGGTCAGTATGTCTGCTACTCACAATTATGGCCCCAAACTGTTCTCCCATGGGCTCAGGCGGCCAGGATCTAAACCCTCTGTGTTAAATCTGCCGCCTCAATAGCCTCTTTCACAGCAGTGTCTGCACTGTATGGGAGTCCAATATTCTTTTACCCACGTGATTTGCACTCAGAAGGCAGGATCCATAAACGAGATCATCCCAGCTGGGACCATAACAGAATGAATGGGAGATCAGGCCTGCAGAGGAGGGATGGGGCTTGCCATGCACAGATCTCCCAGAGGGGTGTTCCCTGTTCTGTGGCCGGACACTGGGCTCTCCACCCTGAATGCTCTGCAGTGTCTCACATGCCACTGATCTACGGACTGACAGGAAACTGAACTGCTCTGCTGAGGAGAGCAGCACACACAGAGACCACTGAGCAGGTACTCTGCAACTAGGTGCAGTGATAGAGCCTCTCATGGGGCCCCGGGGCAGTGCCAACCCTGGTGCTCTTCAGACTGATTCAGCTGGTGGTCCCCTTACTATGCCGGAGATGCTGCGAGGCAGTAAGCAGGAGTCAGACAGCAGAGCTAGAGTAGTTTCCTTCTAACTTGGTGCCTGCAAAGCACATCATCGGTTGCTGGGACGCTGGCAGTCCTAGAAACCAAAAACTGAGAAGAAGATTGAAGTAGTGAGGGAGAAGCGGAGAGTGCAGGCATGAAGCAATCCTCACTGGATGCAGTTCCACATCCGACGCGTTTCAAAAACCTCTTTCTTCAGGGGTTTATAGAGCAGTTTTACTTCTATATTTAGGAACAAACAAAAGATGATGGTAGATAACATGCACAGGCAAACATATGTATACAAAATATACAATCATTAGTTGTTCATACAGAAGAACATCAAAATAAGAGTGTACAAGAAAAAACACACTTATGCCCCGTACCCACGGTCGGAAATTCCAACCACAAAATCCGTCAGATTTTTTCCCACGGATTTTGTCCGACACTGGTGTTGCATACACATGATCGGACAAAGTTGTCAGAAAATCCGATCATTCTGAACGTGGTGACGTTCGTTGCGAATGACGGAACTACGTAGAGGCTAGTAGTCAATAGGTTTGGTCTCCTAATTTGATCTGAGCATGCGTGGCACTTTGTCCGTCGGAATTCTCTACACACGATGGGAAAAAGTCCAATCGGATTTTGTAGGCGGAAAATTTGAGAGTAGGATCGCAAATTTTTTCCGGCGGAAATTCCGACGGAAAAAGTTCGATGGAGCCCACACACAGGCGGATTTTCCGACAACACGGTCCGATCAGACATTTTCCGTCGGAATTTCCGACCGTGTGTATGGGGCATTACACGTTGTCAAAATAGATACAGGTACATATCACAGCCACAGAGTCATTTTTGTAAAAGCCAAACAGTCATATCCCAACCAGGATCCAGCGGTGCAGCCAAAGAACCTCCAAAGATGGAAACACAGCAGTGAGCAGCCAGCAAGACCAGCAATGAAAAAGCACATCCACCAAGGGCGATAAAGAACTTGTAAGGACTGCCTTATACCACTAAAAGGGTCCTCACAGTCTATTTACCGTAGGCAGCTAAAAGAAAAAAAATGAAAAAGTATATAGCAAGATATACCAAGGATTTTTTTTTATATATATATATTATGCTGTAACATATATATACAAAGGATACATATACAGTCAGGTCCATAAATGTTCGGACATCAACACAATTCTAATCTTTTTGGCTCTATATACCACAACTGCAGACTTTCAGCTTTAATTTGAGGGTATTTATTTACATCCAAATCAGGTGAACGGTGTAGGGATTACAACAGTTTGTATATGTGCCTCCTACTTTTTAAGGGACCAAAAGTAACGGGACAATTGGCTGCTCAGCTATTCCATGGCCAGGTGTGTGTTATTCCCTCATTATCCCATTTACAAGGAGCAGATAAAAGGTCCAGAGTTCATTTCAAGTGTGCTATTTGCATTTAGAATCTGTTGCTGTCAACTCTCAATAAGAGCTCCAAAGAGCTGTCACTATCAGTGAAGCAATCTATCATTAGGCTGAAAAAACAAAACAAACCCATCAGAGAGATAGCAAAAACATTAGGTGTGGCCAAATCAACTGTTTAGAACATCCTTAAAAAGAAAGAACGCACCGGTGAGCTCAGCAACACCAAAAGACCCGGAAGACCATGGAAAACAACTGTGGTGGATGAACGAAGAATTGTTTTCACAACAGTTGGCCAGATCAAGAACACTCTCCAGGAGGTAGGTGTATGTGTGTCAAAGTCACCAATCAAGAGAAGACTTCAACAGAGTGAATGAAGAGGGTTCACCACAAGATGTAAACCATTAATGAGCCTCAAAAACAGGAAGGCCAGATTAGAGTTTGCCAAACAACATCTAAAAAAGCCTTCACAGTTCTGGAACAACTTATTTTCTCTGGAGAAGCGACTCTTGACTGGGGATATGATTTCATGGTACAAATACCGTACTGGTGACCCCACAATAGGGATAAAACTTTTCTGCAAAAGGGAATTTAAAAGGACATGTGGCCACTCACTAAAATCAGAAGAGAAGCGGTTTAAACTTAAAGTGTGTAGAGGGTTCTTTACTGTGATGCCGCGTACACACGGTCGGAATTTCCGATGGGAGCTTTTCAACGGATTTTCCGACCGTGTGTATGCCCATCGGTCTTTTTCTGTCGGAATTTCCGACGGACTTTGGATTGAGAACCTGTTCTCAATTTTTCCGACGGAAAACCTTTCTATCGGATTTTCCGATCGTGTGTATGCAATTCCGACACGCAAAATTCCGACGCATGCTTGGAAACAATTTGACGCATGCTCGGAAGCATAAACTTCCCTTTTATAGTGCTGTCGAACGTGTTTTATGCCGCTGTGTTACTGACCGTCGGAATTTGGTGTGACCGTGTGTAGGCAAGACAGTTTGAGCGAAATTCCGTCGGAATTCCGACGGGAAAACCATCAGAGCTTTTTCCGATGAGAATTCCGACCGTGTGTACGCGGCATAAGAGCGGTAAGGATGTAGAATTCTCTTCCACAGGCAGTGGTTTCAGTGGGGAGCATCGATAATTTCAAAAAAACTATTAGATAGGCACCTGAATGACCACAACATACAGGGATATACAATGTAATACTGACATATAATCACTAGGGATGGGCCCGGTGCTCGATGCGAACCCACGTTCGCATCGAGCACCGGGCGTTCGCTCGCTCGGCGAGCCCAGAACTATTTTGGCCGCTCGCATCACGTTCGTGTGATGCGAGCGGCCCCACAGTGCATTGCTGGCTGATGATTGGCCAAGCATGCACTGTGACCCCGCATGCTTGGCCAATCACAGCCCCGGAAACTCGAAGAGCCATAATTGGCTACAGGCAGGACGCCTGTAGCCAATTACAGCTCAGGGGCTGTAGTACACGCCCCCCCCTATAAAAGGCCGCAACGCCGTCTGCGCCGGTCACATGCTGTTCCGGCGCAGATTGAGCAGGCTGATTCTGTGACACTCTGCTGCATTTAGATAGTTAGAGAGATTTACTTACAGAGATTGAGTTAGATAGATTCAGTTACAAAGATTGATTGAGAAAGAGGGGCTTGTAGTGTGTTCGTGGCAGGCAGGCAGAGCTCCTATATTTTGTTACCAGAAGCACCTATAGGACTTGTAGTGTGTTCGTGGCAGGCAGGCAGAGCTCCTATATTTTGTTCCCAGAAGCACCTATAGGACTTGTAGTGTGTTCGTGGCAGGCAGGCAGAGCTCCTATATTTTGTTCCCAGAAGCACCTATAGGACTTGTAGTGCGTTCGTGGCAGGCAGGCAGAGCTCCTATATTTTGTTACCAGAAGCACCTATAGGACTTGTAGTGTGTTCGTGGCAGGCAGGCAGAGCTCCTATATTTTGTTCCCAGAAGCACCTATAGGACTTGTAGTGCGTTCGTGGCAGGCAGGCAGAGCTCCTATATTTTGTTCCCAGAAGCACCTATAGGACTTGTAGTGTGTTCGTGGCAGGCAGGCAGAGCTCCTATATTTTGTTCCCAGAAGCACCTATAGGACTTGAAGTGTGTTAGTCCCATCACAGACACAGAGCTATATTTTGTTCCCAGAAGCACCTATAGGACTTGAAGTGTGTTAGTCCCATCACACACACAGAGCTATATTTTGTTCCCAGAAGCACCTATAGGACTTGAAGTGTGTTAGTCCCATCACACACACAGAGCTATATTTTGTTCCCAGAAGCACCTATAGGACTTGAAGTGTGTTAGTCCCATCACACACACAGAGCTATATTTTGTTCCCAGAAGCACCTATAGGACTTGAAGTGTGTTAGTCCCATCACACACACAGAGCTATATTTTGTTCCCAGAAGCACCTATAGCACTTGAAGTGTGTTAGTCCCATCACAGACACAGAGCTATATTTTGTTCCCAGAAGCACCTATAGGACTTGAAGTGTGTTAGTCCCATCACACACACAGAGCTATATTTTGTTCCCAGAAGCACCTATAGGACTTGAAGTGTGTTAGTCCCATCACACACACAGAGCTATATTTTGTTCCCAGAAGCACCTATAGGACTTGAAGTGTGTTAGTCCCATCACACACACAGAGCTATATTTTCTTCCCAGAAGCACCTATAGGACTTGAAGTGTGTTAGTCCCATCACACACACAGAGCTATATTTTGTTCCCAGAAGCACCTATAGGACTTGAAGTGTGTTAGTCCCATCACACACACAGAGCTATATTTTGTTCCCAGAAGCACCTATAGGACTTGAAGTGTGTTAGTCCCATCACACACACAGAGCTATATTTTCTTCCCAGAAGCACCTATAGGACTTGAAGTGTGTTAGTCCCATCACACACACAGAGCTATATTTTGTTCCCAGAAGCACCTATAGGACTTGAAGTGTGTTAGTCCCATCACACACACAGAGCTATATTTTGTTCCCAGAAGCACCTATAGGACTTGAAGTGTGTTAGTCCCATCACACACACAGAGCTATATTTTGTTCCCAGAAGCACCTATAGGACTTGAAGTGTGTTAGTCCCATCACACACACAGAGCTATATTTTGTTCCCAGAAGCACCTATAGGACTTGAAGTGTGTTAGTCCCATCACACACACACAGCTATATTTTGTTCCCAGAAGCACCTATAGGACTTGAAGTGTGTTAGTCCCATCACACACACAGAGCTATATTTTGTTCCCAGAAGCACCTATAGGACTTGAAGTGTGTTAGTCCCATCACACACACAGAGCTATATTTTGTTCCCAGAAGCACCTATAGGACTTGAAGTGTGTTAGTCCCATCACACACACAGAGCTATATTTTGTTCCCAGAAGCACCTATAGCACTTGAAGTGTGTTAGTCCCATCACAGACACAGAGCTATATTTTGTTCCCAGAAGCACCTATAGGACTTGAAGTGTGTTAGTCCCATCACACACACAGAGCTATATTTTGTTCCCAGAAGCACCTATAGGACTTGAAGTGTGTTAGTCCCATCACACACACAGAGCTATATTTTCTTCCCAGAAGCACCTATAGGACTTGTAGTGTGTTCGTGGCAGGCAGGCAGAGCTCCTATATTTTGTTACCAGAAGCACCTATAGGACTTGTAGTGTGTTCGTGGCAGGCAGGCAGAGCTCCTATATTTTGTTCCCAGAAGCACCTATAGGACTTGTAGTGTGTTCGTGGCAGGCAGGCAGAGCTCCTATATTTTGTTCCCAGAAGCACCTATAGGACTTGTAGTGCGTTCGTGGCAGGCAGGCAGAGCTCCTATATTTTGTTACCAGAAGCACCTATAGGACTTGTAGTGTGTTCGTGGCAGGCAGGCAGAGCTCCTATATTTTGTTCCCAGAAGCACCTATAGGACTTGTAGTGCGTTCGTGGCAGGCAGGCAGAGCTCCTATATTTTGTTCCCAGAAGCACCTATAGGACTTGTAGTGTGTTCGTGGCAGGCAGGCAGAGCTCCTATATTTTGTTCCCAGAAGCACCTATAGGACTTGAAGTGTGTTAGTCCCATCACACACACAGAGCTATATTTTGTTCCCAGAAGCACCTATAGGACTTGAAGTGTGTTAGTCCCATCACACACACAGAGCTATATTTTGTTCCCAGAAGCACCTATAGGACTTGAAGTGTGTTAGTCCCATCACACACACAGAGCTATATTTTGTTCCCAGAAGCACCTATAGCACTTGAAGTGTGTTAGTCCCATCACAGACACAGAGCTATATTTTGTTCCCAGAAGCACCTATAGGACTTGAAGTGTGTTAGTCCCATCACACACACAGAGCTATATTTTGTTCCCAGAAGCACCTATAGGACTTGAAGTGTGTTAGTCCCATCACACACACAGAGCTATATTTTCTTCCCAGAAGCACCTATAGGACTTGAAGTGTGTTAGTCCCATCACACACACAGAGCTATATTTTGTTCCCAGAAGCACCTATAGCACTTGAAGTGTGTTAGTCCCATCACAGACACAGAGCTATATTTTGTTCCCAGAAGCACCTATAGGACTTGAAGTGTGTTAGTCCCATCACACACACAGAGCTATATTTTGTTCCCAGAAGCACCTATAGGACTTGAAGTGTGTTAGTCCCATCACACACACAGAGCTATATTTTCTTCCCAGAAGCACCTATAGGACTTGAAGTGTGTTAGTCCCATCACACACACAGAGCTATATTTTGTTCCCAGAAGCACCTATAGGACTTGAAGTGTGTTAGTCCCATCACACACACAGAGCTATATTTTGTTCCCAGAAGCACCTATAGGACTTGAAGTGTGTTAGTCCCATCACACACACAGAGCTATATTTTGTTCCCAGAAGCACCTATAGGACTTGAAGTGTGTTAGTCCCATCACACACACAGAGCTATATTTTGTTCCCAGAAGCACCTATAGGACTTGAAGTGTGTTAGTCCCATCACACACACAGAGCTATATTTTGTTCCCAGAAGCACCTATAGGACTTGAAGTGTGTTAGTCCCATCACACACACAGAGCTATATTTTGTTCCCAGAAGCACCTATAGGACTTGAAGTGTGTTAGTCCCATCACACACACAGAGCTATATTTTGTTCCCAGAAGCACCTATAGGACTTGAAGTGTGTTAGTCCCATCACACACACAGAGCTATATTTTGTTCCCAGAAGCACCTATAGCACTTGAAGTGTGTTAGTCCCATCACAGACACAGAGCTATATTTTGTTCCCAGAAGCACCTATAGGACTTGAAGTGTGTTAGTCCCATCACACACACAGAGCTATATTTTGTTCCCAGAAGCACCTATAGGACTTGAAGTGTGTTAGTCCCATCACACACACAGAGCTATATTTTCTTCCCAGAAGCACCTATAGGACTTGAAGTGTGTTAGTCCCATCACACACACAGAGCTATATTTTGTTCCCAGAAGCACCTATAGCACTTGAAGTGTGTTAGTCCCATCACAGACACAGAGCTATATTTTGTTCCCAGAAGCACCTATAGGACTTGAAGTGTGTTAGTCCCATCACACACACAGAGCTATATTTTGTTCCCAGAAGCACCTATAGGACTTGAAGTGTGTTAGTCCCATCACACACACAGAGCTATATTTTGTTCCCAGAAGCACCTATAGGACTTGAAGTGTGTTAGTCCCATCACACACACAGAGCTATATTTTGTTCCCAGAAGCACCTATAGGACTTGAAGTGTGTTAGTCCCATCACACACACAGAGCTATATTTTGTTCCCAGAAGCACCTATAGGACTTGAAGTGTGTTAGTCCCATCACACACACAGAGCTATATTTTGTTCCCAGAAGCACCTATAGGACTTGAAGTGTGTTAGTCCCATCACACACACAGAGCTATATTTTGTTCCCAGAAGCACCTATAGGACTTGAAGTGTGTTAGTCCCATCACACACACAGAGCTATATTTTGTTCCCAGAAGCACCTATAGGACTTGAAGTGTGTTAGTCCCATCACACACACAGAGCTATATTTTGTTCCCAGAAGCACCTATAGGACTTGAAGTGTGTTAGTCCCATCACACACACAGAGCTATATTTTGTTCCCAGAAGCACCTATAGGACTTGAAGTGTGTTAGTCCCATCACAGACACAGAGCTATATTTTGTTCCCAGAAGCACCTATAGCACTTGAAGTGTGTTAGTCCCATCACAGACACAGAGCTATATTTTGTTCCCAGAAGCACCTATAGGACTTGAAGTGTGTTAGTCCCATCACACACACAGAGCTATATTTTGTTCCCAGAAGCACCTATAGGACTTGAAGTGTGTTAGTCCCATCACACACACAGAGCTATATTTTCTTCCCAGAAGCACCTATAGGACTTGAAGTGTGTTAGTCCCATCACACACACAGAGCTATATTTTGTTCCCAGAAGCACCTATAGGACTTGAAGTGTGTTAGTCCCATCACACACACAGAGCTATATTTTGTTCCCAGAAGCACCTATAGGACTTGAAGTGTGTTAGTCCCATCACACACACAGAGCTATATTTTGTTCCCAGAAGCACCTATAGGACTTGAAGTGTGTTAGTCCCATCACACACACAGAGCTATATTTTGTTCCCAGAAGCACCTATAGGACTTGAAGTGTGTTAGTCCCATCACACACACAGAGCTATATTTTGTTCCCAGAAGCACCTATAGCACTTGAAGTGTGTTAGTCCCATCACAGACACAGAGCTATATTTTGTTCCCAGAAGCACCTATAGGACTTGAAGTGTGTTAGTCCCATCACACACACAGAGCTATATTTTGTTCCCAGAAGCACCTATAGGACTTGAAGTGTGTTAGTCCCATCACACACACAGAGCTATATTTTGTTCCCAGAAGCACCTATAGGACTTGAAGTGTGTTAGTCCCATCACACACACAGAGCTATATTTTGTTCCCAGAAGCACCTATAGCACTTGAAGTGTGTTAGTCCCATCACAGACACAGAGCTATATTTTGTTCCCAGAAGCACCTATAGGACTTGAAGTGTGTTAGTCCCATCACACACACAGAGCTATATTTTGTTCCCAGAAGCACCTATAGGACTTGAAGTGTGTTAGTCCCATCACACACACAGAGCTATATTTTGTTCCCAGAAGCACCTATAGCACTTGAAGTGTGTTAGTCCCATCACAGACACAGAGCTATATTTTGTTCCCAGAAGCACCTATAGGACTTGAAGTGTGTTAGTCCCATCACACACACAGAGCTATATTTTGTTCCCAGAAGCACCTATAGGACTTGAAGTGTGTTAGTCCCATCACACACACAGAGCTATATTTTCTTCCCAGAAGCACCTATAGGACTTGTAGTGTGTTCGTGGCAGGCAGGCAGAGCTCCTATATTTTGTTACCAGAAGCACCTATAGGACTTGTAGTGTGTTCGTGGCAGGCAGGCAGAGCTCCTATATTTTGTTCCCAGAAGCACCTATAGGACTTGTAGTGTGTTCGTGGCAGGCAGGCAGAGCTCCTATATTTTGTTCCCAGAAGCACCTATAGGACTTGTAGTGCATTCGTGGCAGGCAGGCAGAGCTCCTATATTTTGTTACCAGAAGCACCTATAGGACTTGTAGTGTGTTCGTGGCAGGCAGGCAGAGCTCCTATATTTTGTTCCCAGAAGCACCTATAGGACTTGTAGTGCGTTCGTGGCAGGCAGGCAGAGCTCCTATATTTTGTTCCCAGAAGCACCTATAGGACTTGTAGTGTGTTCGTGGCAGGCAGGCAGAGCTCCTATATTTTGTTCCCAGAAGCACCTATAGGACTTGAAGTGTGTTAGTCCCATCACAGACACAGAGCTATATTTTGTTCCCAGAAGCACCTATAGGACTTGAAGTGTGTTAGTCCCATCACACACACAGAGCTATATTTTGTTCCCAGAAGCACCTATAGGACTTGAAGTGTGTTAGTCCCATCACACACACAGAGCTATATTTTGTTCCCAGAAGCACCTATAGGACTTGAAGTGTGTTAGTCCCATCACACACACAGAGCTATATTTTGTTCCCAGAAGCACCTATAGGACTTGAAGTGTGTTAGTCCCATCACACACACAGAGCTATATTTTGTTCCCAGAAGCACCTATAGCACTTGAAGTGTGTTAGTCCCATCACAGACACAGAGCTATATTTTGTTCCCAGAAGCACCTATAGGACTTGAAGTGTGTTAGTCCCATCACACACACAGAGCTATATTTTGTTCCCAGAAGCACCTATAGGACTTGAAGTGTGTTAGTCCCATCACACACACAGAGCTATATTTTCTTCCCAGAAGCACCTATAGGACTTGAAGTGTGTTAGTCCCATCACACACACAGAGCTATATTTTGTTCCCAGAAGCACCTATAGCACTTGAAGTGTGTTAGTCCCATCACAGACACAGAGCTATATTTTGTTCCCAGAAGCACCTATAGGACTTGAAGTGTGTTAGTCCCATCACACACACAGAGCTATATTTTGTTCCCAGAAGCACCTATAGGACTTGAAGTGTGTTAGTCCCATCACACACACAGAGCTATATTTTCTTCCCAGAAGCACCTATAGGACTTGAAGTGTGTTAGTCCCATCACACACACAGAGCTATATTTTGTTCCCAGAAGCACCTATAGGACTTGAAGTGTGTTAGTCCCATCACACACACAGAGCTATATTTTGTTCCCAGAAGCACCTATAGGACTTGAAGTGTGTTAGTCCCATCACACACACAGAGCTATATTTTGTTCCCAGAAGCACCTATAGGACTTGAAGTGTGTTAGTCCCATCACACACACAGAGCTATATTTTGTTCCCAGAAGCACCTATAGGACTTGAAGTGTGTTAGTCCCATCACACACACACAGCTATATTTTGTTCCCAGAAGCACCTATAGGACTTGAAGTGTGTTAGTCCCATCACACACACAGAGCTATATTTTGTTCCCAGAAGCACCTATAGGACTTGAAGTGTGTTAGTCCCATCACACACACAGAGCTATATTTTGTTCCCAGAAGCACCTATAGGACTTGAAGTGTGTTAGTCCCATCACACACACAGAGCTATATTTTGTTCCCAGAAGCACCTATAGCACTTGAAGTGTGTTAGTCCCATCACAGACACAGAGCTATATTTTGTTCCCAGAAGCACCTATAGGACTTGAAGTGTGTTAGTCCCATCACACACACAGAGCTATATTTTGTTCCCAGAAGCACCTATAGGACTTGAAGTGTGTTAGTCCCATCACACACACAGAGCTATATTTTCTTCCCAGAAGCACCTATAGGACTTGTAGTGTGTTCGTGGCAGGCAGGCAGAGCTCCTATATTTTGTTACCAGAAGCACCTATAGGACTTGTAGTGTGTTCGTGGCAGGCAGGCAGAGCTCCTATATTTTGTTCCCAGAAGCACCTATAGGACTTGTAGTGTGTTCGTGGCAGGCAGGCAGAGCTCCTATATTTTGTTCCCAGAAGCACCTATAGGACTTGTAGTGTGTTCGTGGCAGGCAGGCAGAGCTCCTATATTTTGTTCCCAGAAGCACCTATAGGACTTGAAGTGTGTTAGTCCCATCACAGACACAGAGCTATATTTTGTTCCCAGAAGCACCTATAGGACTTGAAGTGTGTTAGTCCCATCACACACACAGAGCTATATTTTGTTCCCAGAAGCACCTATAGGACTTGAAGTGTGTTAGTCCCATCACACACACAGAGCTATATTTTGTTCCCAGAAGCACCTATAGGACTTGAAGTGTGTTAGTCCCATCACACACACAGAGCTATATTTTGTTCCCAGAAGCACCTATAGGACTTGCAGTGTGTTAGTCCCATCACACACACAGAGCTATATTTTGTTCCCAGAAGCACCTATAGCACTTGAAGTGTGTTAGTCCCATCACAGACACAGAGCTATATTTTGTTCCCAGAAGCACCTATAGGACTTGAAGTGTGTTAGTCCCATCACACACACAGAGCTATATTTTGTTCCCAGAAGCACCTATAGGACTTGAAGTGTGTTAGTCCCATCACACACACAGAGCTATATTTTCTTCCCAGAAGCACCTATAGGACTTGAAGTGTGTTAGTCCCATCACACACACAGAGCTATATTTTGTTCCCAGAAGCACCTATAGCACTTGAAGTGTGTTAGTCCCATCACAGACACAGAGCTATATTTTGTTCCCAGAAGCACCTATAGGACTTGAAGTGTGTTAGTCCCATCACACACACAGAGCTATATTTTGTTCCCAGAAGCACCTATAGGACTTGAAGTGTGTTAGTCCCATCACACACACAGAGCTATATTTTCTTCCCAGAAGCACCTATAGGACTTGAAGTGTGTTAGTCCCATCACACACACAGAGCTATATTTTGTTCCCAGAAGCACCTATAGGACTTGAAGTGTGTTAGTCCCATCACACACACAGAGCTATATTTTGTTCCCAGAAGCACCTATAGGACTTGAAGTGTGTTAGTCCCATCACACACACAGAGCTATATTTTGTTCCCAGAAGCACCTATAGGACTTGAAGTGTGTTAGTCCCATCACACACACAGAGCTATATTTTGTTCCCAGAAGCACCTATAGGACTTGAAGTGTGTTAGTCCCATCACACACACAGAGCTATATTTTGTTCCCAGAAGCACCTATAGGACTTGAAGTGTGTTAGTCCCATCACACACACAGAGCTATATTTTGTTCCCAGAAGCACCTATAGGACTTGAAGTGTGTTAGTCCCATCACACACACAGAGCTATATTTTGTTCCCAGAAGCACCTATAGGACTTGAAGTGTGTTAGTCCCATCACACACACAGAGCTATATTTTGTTCCCAGAAGCACCTATAGCACTTGAAGTGTGTTAGTCCCATCACAGACACAGAGCTATATTTTGTTCCCAGAAGCAACTATAGGACTTGAAGTGTGTTAGTCCCATCACACACACAGAGCTATATTTTGTTCCCAGAAGCACCTATAGGACTTGAAGTGTGTTAGTCCCATCACACACACAGAGCTATATTTTGTTCCCAGAAGCACCTATAGGACTTGAAGTGTGTTAGTCCCATCACACACACAGAGCTATATTTTGTTCCCAGAAGCACCTATAGCACTTGAAGTGTGTTAGTCCCATCACAGACACAGAGCTATATTTTGTTCCCAGAAGCACCTATAGGACTTGAAGTGTGTTAGTCCCATCACACACACAGAGCTATATTTTGTTCCCAGAAGCACCTATAGGACTTGAAGTGTGTTAGTCCCATCACACACACAGAGCTATATTTTGTTCCCAGAAGCACCTATAGGACTTGAAGTGTGTTAGTCCCATCACACACACAGAGCTATATTTTGTTCCCAGAAGCACCTATAGGACTTGAAGTGTGTTAGTCCCATCACACACACAGAGCTATATTTTGTTCCCAGAAGCACCTATAGGACTTGAAGTGTGTTAGTCCCATCACACACACAGAGCTATATTTTGTTCCCAGAAGCACCTATAGGACTTGAAGTGTGTTAGTCCCATCACACACACAGAGCTATATTTTGTTCCCAGAAGCACCTATAGGACTTGAAGTGTGTTAGTCCCATCACACACACAGAGCTATATTTTGTTCCCAGAAGCACCTATAGGACTTGAAGTGTGTTAGTCCCATCACACACACAGAGCTATATTTTGTTCCCAGAAGCACCTATAGCACTTGAAGTGTGTTAGTCCCATCACAGACACAGAGCTATATTTTGTTCCCAGAAGCACCTATAGGACTTGAAGTGTGTTAGTCCCATCACACACACAGAGCTATATTTTGTTCCCAGAAGCACCTATAGGACTTGAAGTGTGTTAGTCCCATCACACACACAGAGCTATATTTTCTTCCCAGAAGCACCTATAGGACTTGAAGTGTGTTAGTCCCATCACACACACAGAGCTATATTTTGTTCCCAGAAGCACCTATAGGACTTGAAGTGTGTTAGTCCCATCACACACACAGAGCTATATTTTGTTCCCAGAAGCACCTATAGGACTTGAAGTGTGTTAGTCCCATCACACACACAGAGCTATATTTTGTTCCCAGAAGCACCTATAGGACTTGAAGTGTGTTAGTCCCATCACACACACAGAGCTATATTTTGTTCCCAGAAGCACCTATAGCACTTGAAGTGTGTTAGTCCCATCACACACACAGAGCTATATTTTGTTCCCAGAAGCACCTATAGGACTTGAAGTGTGTTAGTCCCATCACACACACAGAGCTATATTTTGTTCCCAGAAGCACCTATAGGACTTGAAGTGTGTTAGTCCCATCACACACACAGAGCTATATTTTGTTCCCAGAAGCACCTATAGGACTTGAAGTGTGTTAGTCCCATCACACACACAGAGCTATATTTTGTTCCCAGAAGCACCTATAGCACTTGAAGTGTGTTAGTCCCATCACAGACACAGAGCTATATTTTGTTCCCAGAAGCACCTATAGGACTTGAAGTGTGTTAGTCCCATCACACACACAGAGCTATATTTTGTTCCCAGAAGCACCTATAGGACTTGAAGTGTGTTAGTCCCATCACACACACAGAGCTATATTTTGTTCCCAGAAGCACCTATAGCACTTGAAGTGTGTTAGTCCCATCACAGACACAGAGCTATATTTTGTTCCCAGAAGCACCTATAGGACTTGAAGTGTGTTAGTCCCATCACACACACAGAGCTATATTTTCTTCCCAGAAGCACCTATAGGACTTGAAGTGTGTTAGTCCCATCACACACACAGAGCTATATTTTGTTCCCAGAAGCACCTATAGGACTTGAAGTGTGTTAGTCCCATCACACACACAGAGCTATATTTTCTTCCCAGAAGCACCTATAGCACTTGAAGTGTGTTAGTCCCATCACACACACAGAGCTATATTTTGTTCCCAGAGGCACCTATAGGACTTGAAGTGTGTTAGTCCCATCACACACACAGAGCTATATTTTGTTCCCAGAAGCACCTATAGGACTTGAAGTGTGTTAGTCCCATCACACACACA
Source organism: Lithobates sylvaticus (assembly GCA_028564925.1). Classification (NCBI taxonomy): domain Eukaryota; kingdom Metazoa; phylum Chordata; class Amphibia; order Anura; family Ranidae; genus Lithobates; species Lithobates sylvaticus. The sequence continues at coordinate 210,518,876 of CM053036.1, read as the reverse complement.
GAGCTATATTTTGTTCCCAGAAGCACCTATAGGACTTGAAGTGTGTTAGTCCCATCACACACACAGAGCTATATTTTGTTCCCAGAAGCACCTATAGCACTTGAAGTGTGTTAGTCCCATCACACAGACCTTTATTTTCTTCACAGAAGCACCTATAGGACTTGAAGTGTGTTAGTCCCATCACACAGAGCTCCTCTATTTTCTTTGCAGAAGCACCCATAGGACTTCTAGTGTGTTAGTGGCATCACACAGAGCTCCTCTATTTTCTTTGCAGAAGCACCCATAGGACTTCTAGTGTGTTAGTGGCATCACACAGAGCTCCTATATATTCTTCTCAGCAGCACCCACAGGACTTCTAGTGTGTTAGTGGCATCACACAGAGCTCCTCTATTTTCTTTGCAGAAGCACCCACAGGACTTCTAGTGTGTTAGTGGCATCACACAGAGCTCCTCTATTTTCTTTGCAGAAGCACCCATAGGACTTCTAGTGTGTTAGTGGCATCACACAGAGCTCCTATATTTTCTTCTCAGCAGCACCCACAGGACTTCTAGTGTGTTAGTGGCATCACACAGAGCTCCTCTATTTTCTTTGCAGAAGCACCCACAGGACTTCTAGTGTGTTAGTGGCATCACACAGAGCTCCTCTATTTTCTTTGCAGAAGCACCCATAGGACTTCTAGTGTGTTAGTGGCATCACACAGAGCTCCTCTATTTTCTTTGCAGAAGCACCCATAGGACTTCTAGTGTGTTAGTGGCATCACACAGAGCTCCTCTATTTTCTTTGCAGAAGCACCCACAGGACTTCTTGTGTGTTAGTGGCATCACACAGAGCTCCTCTATTTTCTTTGCAGAAGCACCCATAGGACTTCTAGTGTGTTAGTGGCATCACACAGAGCTCCTCTATTTTCTTTGCAGAAGCACCCATAGGACTTCTAGTGTGTTAGTGGCATCACACAGAGCTCCTATATATTCTTCTCAGCAGCACCCACAGGACTTCCGACTACAATGGCTGGAAGACCGCCAAGGGGAGGCAGAGCGTGCAGAGCCAAGAACACAGGGCAGGCAGGCTCTGTTTCTAGTGGACGTGGCCGTGGACGTGGACGTGGTCGTGCATCGTCATCAGCACGTGGCCATGGGACACGCGCGTCTTTGTTTTCGGCAGCTGGACATGTGGAGCCGCATCATGCTGAAGGCTTGGTAGAATGGATGACCAAGCCCTCCTCATCCTCCTCATCCTCTCTCACCCAGGCTCAGGGTACTGACAGAGCATCATCAGCCACCCCTTCCCTAGACCCACCATGTCCTCCTGAGGAGTCCCCCGAACTCTTTGAGCACAGTGTTGGGTACATGCTCCAGGAGGATGCCCAACGATTCGAAGGCTCGGATGACGATACCCAGCTTGAGGAATCTGGCAGTACTGTTCCACCAGCTGCAGCTTACTGCCAGGTTTGCTCTAGTGGTGAAGAGGGAGGGGATGATGAGGTCACTGACTCCACGTGGGTGCCTCAAGGGAGAGAGGATGAGGAGGAGGACGAGGAGGAGGAGGATGCGGCGTCACATGTCCAACGAGGCAGGATGCCCCATGGAGGCCAGGTAGAGGCCAGCACAGCAACTGTACAACACCGCAGAGCTCCGCCTGTGCAGGGCGCTGCCTCTGCACGTTATCAGAAAAGTTCTTTGGTGTGGGCCTTTTTTGAGACGAGTGCAGCAGATCGCACCACTGCTATTTGCAATATTTGTCTCAAGCGTATCTCGCGTGGCCAAAACATCAGCCGCTTGGGCACGACAAGCATGACCAGACATATGGCGACCTGCCATGCAGCTCGTTGGCAGGCACACATAAAAGACCCACACCAAAGAACTAAGCGGACCTCTCCTTGCTCCTCCTCAGCTGGGATCTCCATCCCCACTACACCTTCAGTCCTCTCTGAAAGCTGCTCTGAGAGGACTGAAGGTGTAGAATTAGGTGTGTCACAACCAAGTACTTGCAGTACACCGACGTCCGATTGCAGCAGGCAAATTTCCCTGCCCCAGCTGCTGGACCGTCGAAAGAAGTACACTCCCAGCCATCCACATGCCCAGCGGTTGAATGCTAGCCTTGCTAAATTGCTAGCACTTCAACTGCTGCCTTTTCAGTTGGTAGACTCGGCCCCCTTCCGTGAGTTTGTTCAATGTGCGGTTCCTCAGTGGCAGGTTCCCAAACGCCACTTTTTCTCGCGGAAGGCGATTCCGTCTCTCTACCGGCATGTGGAGGGCAATGTCCATGCCTCGCTGGACAGGGCGGTCAGCGGTAAGGTGCATATTACCGCTGACTCATGGTCCAGCAGGCATGGACAGGGACGGTACCTTTCTTTCACGGCCCATTGGGTCACTCTATTGGCAGCTGGGAGGGATGCAGGACAAGGTGCAGTAGTGTTGGAGGTTGTTCCGCCACCACGCCTCCAAAACGCGACTACTGCTACTGGTTGTGACACACCTCTCTCCTCCACCCCCTCCTCTTCTTCTTCCTCCAGTGCTCTGTCCTTGGAACCAGCGGTGCTCCGTAGGCGTACAAGGGGCTACGCAAGTACGCAGGCAAAAAGATGCCATGCCGTGCTTGCGCTGGTGTGTTTGGGGGACAGGAGCCACACTGGGCCAGAGGTTCTGGCAGCTCTGCAGGGCAGGCCGAGAGGTGGTTGACGCCACGTCAGCTTAAGCCAGGAATGGTCGTTTCTGACAATGGCACCAACCTCCTCTCCGCCCTGCGACAGGGGCAGCTCACCCATGTGCCCTGCATGGCTCACGTCCTCAACCTGGTGGTGCAGCGGTTCTTGGGCAGGTTCCCAGGCTTACAGGATGTCCTGAGGCAGGCCAGGAAAGTCTGTGTGCATTTCCGCCGATCTTATAATGCCAGTGCTCGGCTGACTGAGCTGCAAAAGGAGCTGAACCTGCCCAAGAACCGCCTAATATGTGACATGCCCACCAGGTGGAACTCAACGTTGGCCATGCTGCAGCGACTGCACACGCAGCAGAGGGCCATCAATGAGTACCTTTGCGACTACGGCACCAGGACAGGGTCAGGGGAGCTTGGTTTTTTTTCCCCACGTCAGTGGAGCATGATCAGGGATGCATGCACTGTCCTCTCACCATTTGAGGAGGCCACGAGGATGGTGAGCAGTGACAGTGCATGCATCAGTGACACTGTCCCTCTTGTCCACCTGTTGGAGCATACGCTGCGTGGGATAATGGACAGGGCACTTGAGGCAGAACAGAGGCAGGAAGAGGAGGACTTCCTTGCCTCTCAAGGCCCCCTTTATCCGGACAGTGTTCCTTCTGTCCCACCCATCACACAGGAAGAGGATGAGGAGGAGGAGGAGGAGGAGGAGGAGGATTGTGTGAGCATGGAGGTGGAGCCTGGCACTCAGCATCAGCAGCAGCAGTCTTTTAGGGATGATGTACAGTCCCAACAAACCAGTGGACTTGTACGTGGCTGGGAGGAGGTGGCTGGCGATCATGTCATCCTCAGTGACCCAGAAGACTCCGGACCGAATGCCTCAGCTAACCTACGCTGCATGGCCTCCCTGATCCTGCAAAGCCTGCGGAAGGATCCTCGTGTTCTTCGGATCAAGGAGAGGGACCATTACTGGCTGGCCACTCTCCTTGATCCGCGGTACAAGGGTAAGGTTGCGGACCTTATCTTGCCGTCGCAGAGGGAGCAGAGGATGAGACATCTCAGGGAGGCCTTGCAGAAAGGTCTGTGCAACGCGTTCCCAGAAACTGGGAGGCTACAAACTCCTGGTCCTGGGCGACGAGTTGCTGAGGCTTCGGTCAGTGGCAGAAGGAGCGGTGGGGAAGGTGGACGTCTGACCGATGCGTTCAGACAATTTTTTAGTCCGCAGCCCCAAGGTATGATCGGTTCCAGCAACCATCGCCAGCGTCTGATATACATGGTGCAGGAATACCTTGGGGCAAGGTCAGACTTGGACACCTTTCCCACCGAAAATCCTCTGGCTTACTGGGTCCTGAGGATGGATCACTGGCCAGAGCTTGCACAGTATGCAATTGAGCTACTGGCCTGTCCTGCCTCCAGCGTTCTTTCCGAACGCACATTCAGTGCTGCTGGAGGATTTGTGACTGATCATAGGGTGCGCCTGTCCACTGCCTCGGTTGATCGACTGACATTCATCAAAATGAATCAGTCTTGGATCACCACCAGCTACCAGGCACCTGAGGCGGATATAACCGAATAATTTTTAATGTCACATCCCTTCAAGACTGCCTATGCTGATGCTGAGTGACTGTCCTCTTATGTTCACTGACTATCCTCTTCCTCCTCCTCAATGATCCATGCCACCACACCAGTGCCTAAGGCACAATTTTTCAGCCCCTGTTTAACAGGGGCGTGTACTTCCAATTTTTTAAAAAAATGCTTCGCAACACGTGTGACTGCTGTGCTCCAAGTACAGTCTCTGTGAGGGGTTGCAGTGTTGTGGCACCAGCACCAGTGCCTAAGGCACAATTTTTCAGCCCCTGTTTAACAGGGGCGTGTACTTCCAATTTTTTAAAAAAATGCTTCGCAACACGTGTGACTGCTGTGCTCCAAGTACAGTCTCTGTGAGGGGTTGCAGTGTTGTGGCACCAGTGCCTAAGGCACAATTTTTCAGCCCCTGTTTAACAGGGGCGGGTACTTACAATTTTTAAAAAAAATGCTTCGCAACACGTGTGACTGCTGTGCTCCAAGTACAGTCTCTGTGAGGGGTCGCAGTGTTGTGGCACCAGCACCAGTGCCTAAGGCACAATTTTTCAGCCCCTGTTTGACAGGGGCGGGTACTTACAATTTTTTAAAAAAATGCTTCGCAACACGTGTGACTGCTGTGCTCCAAGTACAGTCTCTGTGAGGGGTTGCAGTGTTGTGGCACCAGTGCCTAAGGCACAATTTTTCAGCTACTGTTTAACAGGGGCGGGTACTTACAATTTTTTAAAAAAATGCTTCGCAACACGTGTGACTGCTGTGCTCCAAGTACAGTCTCTGTGAGGGGTTGCAGTGTTGTGGCACCAGCACCAGTGCCTAAGGCACAATTTTTCAGCCCCTGTTTAACAGGGGCGGGTACTTACAATTTTTTAAAAAAATGCTTCGCAACACGTGTGACTGCTGTGCTCCAAGTACAGTATCTGTGAGGGCCGGGTTGCAGTGTTGTGGCACCAGCACCAGTGCCTAAGGCACAATTTTTCAGCCCCTGTTTAACAGGGGCGGGTACTTACAATTTTTTAAAAAAATGCTTCGCAACACGTGTGACTGCTGTGCTCCAAGTACAGTCTCTGTGAGGGGTTGCAGTGTTGTGGCACCAGCACCAGTGCCTAAGGCACAATTTTTCAGCCCCTGTTTAACAGGGGCGGGTAATTACAAATCTTGATCTAATAGTTCACAGCAGGGCCCATTCCTGCGCCCACCAAGAGTAACTATGAGGGCCTGCAGTCTTGTGGCAACACCGTCCACCACCACCGCCAAAGGCCCAATTTTTCTGCCCTGTTCATCAGGTGCTTGCAATTACAAATCTTGATCTAATAACTCACAACAGGGCCCATTCCTGCGCCCACCAAGAGTAACTGTGAGGGCCTACAGTCTTGTGGCAACACCGTCCACCACCACCGCCAAAGGCCCAATTTTTCTGCCCTGTTCATCAGGTGCTTGCAATTACAAATCTTGATCTAATAACTCACAGCAGGGCCCATTCCTGCGCCCACCAAGAGTAACTGTGAGAGCTTACAGTCTTGTGGCAACACCGTCCACCACCACCACCACCCCCAATTTTTCTGCCCTGTTCAACAGGTGCATGCAATTACAAATCTTGATCTATTAACTCATAGCAGGGCCCATTCCTGTGCCCACCAGTCTTGTGGCTACACCAACATCTAATAGGGCAAATTTCTGCAGAGTATATACGCCAGGCCCCTACTTTCAAACATCCAACTTACAAACGACTCCTACTTGCAAATGGAAAGAGAAAACAGGAAGTGAGAGGAAATCTACCCCTAGGAAGGGAAATTCTATCCTGTTAGATTTAATTTGGGAAAAAGGTATCTCCTCTCTACTGATACTTTATCACCAATCCTTGTTTCAATTAAAACCCCACTTTTCCAAAAACATTTGTCATTGGGACGGAAAGTGAGGTGACATGTTCTGAACAGATGTGCAAAGACAGCAAATGTTACAGGGGTGATAACCCCTCCCTATGTTCTCCAAAAAGCTTAAAAATAGATTTTTTTGGGATGGAGCTACACTTCATAATGTACCTGTTCAGATTCTACTTAAGAACAAACCTAAAGCCGCAAGTGGTTTTAAATGGCTTCTTTTTTTCCTTTACAAATGTCATTTTGTGCAAGGACAGTTCTAAACACGGGAAAAACACATGCCACTTCACAGGCATACTTTAGACACCCCCCAGGTACCATATTTAAAGGAAAATTTCACTTTTTTTTTTTTCACTTTATGCATCATTAAAATGACTGCTCCCGAAAAAACGTTAGTTTTTAAAAGTTCTTTTTGCATTGATATATGTCCCCTGGGGCAGGACCCGGGTCCCCAAACCTGTTTTATGACATTAACATGCATATTGGCCGTTGTAATTAGCACTTTTGATTTCGAACGTTCGCGTCCATTATAACGTATAGGGTTCGAAAATTCGCGCGAACTTTCGGTCGGTTCGAAGGTTCTGGTGCGAACCGAACCCGGGGGTGTTCGGCTCATCCCTAATAATCACACACACAGGTTGGACTTGTGTCTTTTTTTAACCACATCTATATGTAACTATATAACCTTATTGTCACTACAAGGATTTGCCGTTTATGAAGCCTGCGATGGAGCTGAGGGAGTATGTATAACAGCTTGTATAGATAAAGGAGTCATTATTTAGAATTTAATAATTGGTTCTTAATTAAAAAAAAATTAGAACTGAAAGCAATATGAACTCAGACACTGAGGAGGACCAGGGTGAGACTCTAATTAATGAGGATTCCAAAAAAATTCTAGAGTCCCAATTATTATTTGAGGATACTGAACCTGGAACACCAGCAAATACATGCCCCGAGCCTCAGTTGTTAGGGAACCCTCAAAGATCTAAAAGACGAACCAAACAACAGCAGTCGGAGGAATTTATAGATGTTGTGAAGAAACCGTTGGTAAACCAGCAACGTGATCAAGGGGAAACCGCTGCCTTTGCCAGAAGTTTGGTTCCCCAGATGGATCTAGTAGAGAAATCCTTGCAATGTGAAATGAGAATGAAAGTTGAAGGTAATCCACACATTCCAACAGCGATCGGGATCATCCTCTATCAGGCCCCAACTGCTGCAAGAAGTTCCTAATCCCTCCCAGTATCCAGCCAGATATGAGCCATCAATCGCACAGTGCACCTGTTTTGAGTGGAGACCTATGCTATATTCTGCTGCTGCTGGTGGTTCAAGTTATGGTGCTTTGCCTCCTCACCCTTTCACCAATGCATGGGTTCAGGGAGGGGCATATTAAATACCTATGTATAGGCAACAAGCCCAACATCCTCATCCTCCTCCCCCTCGAGAGGAGTCCCATCCTCCACCTCCATTATATCATGATGAGCTGTAAATATATTGTTTTATAGTACTTGATCATTTTTTCTGAATGTTTTTCATACCCAAATTGATGTATGCACGTGTTAGTGCTAGTTTGTTGGCATATGTTATGCTTTGTGTTTTTTGGTTTGTGCTACTTGGCACTTTAATACAATAAAGTTTTCATTACCAGAGTAATGTTTATTATGCACATGTTAGTACAAGTTTTTTTGCAATAAAAATATATTTTATTTTGAACTATGTTGTGTTTGATTTTTAATAATGGGTTACATGGGGACATATTTGTGACGCCATAACCCATTGGGGCAGCTATGAATTTGCTGGGCTTACCAATTACCTCCTCCTTGTATATTGTCGTTTATTGTCTAGGGGTTCCCAGGGTTAGTACCCAGTAACTTCAGAAGCTGACACACAAAAGTCCTTTTAAGGGTTTTTATTTGCAAGGGTAACGTTCAACTATAGCACAGTCTCTCAATTGGGAATAGAGGGCACGGGTGATAAACCTCAGGCACTTCAGAACTGCTGACATCAATTGAATGTCTCTTTAGAGAGTAGCCACTTGCAACTGGGTGCTTCACTGCTGGATAAACCTCTAACTGTAGATTTAGCAGCCAACAAGTGACCCGAAGAATTTGCAAAGTCTCTGCCACAGACTAGATTGTAACTGAAGATAAATTAGGAACTTTTCCCACGGTACCTGGATCTTTCAGCCGCCTTGGCGATACCGTAGAAATGCGGATTCGCTAGTGTCCATACAACTCAGCTCCCAGGCTCTTACCGAGCAGCCAGCTTCTTGGCCCTCCTCCGAAGCGTCCTCCCCTGGTCGCTTGTACGAGTTGTTGTGTCTCTCCAATGCAGAGAGCACACCGGGACACCTCCGAATCCTCCTTCAGTTACTGGACCTCGAACTAGCCAGTTCCGAGGCTCGGGAACGGACGGATCCCCACCCCAGACCATGAGGGCTTCTGGGGCTGGTCAAGATGACCATGCTCACGGGGATGGCAGATACTCCTGGGTCCGGGACCCCTCACGGGGTTGGTCCGGACTGGAACCGGGAATCAAAGAGCAAGCTGAACCCTGAACACGTGACTTCAGCATCTTAAATACCCCTTCCCAGAATACACAGCGGCGCCAGACGCGCCCACTGATTGGCTCTGAGAAAGATTGGTACCTAACACGTCCATCCAGGCTTGGTTCTCAGCCTGTCACAGGTGTCTCACTGCACCTATGACCAGGCAGAACTCCAGTACAGCCCAGCCAAACTGATGCCAAAGTAAAAGACTTATACAATTAACCCCCAGAACTCCGTTACAGTTCTGGAAAAACTAAATTTGCATTATAGCGCACACTTTAGAAAAGTGTCGGCGCTACATATTTATTTATCATGAGTTGTAAACTTACCTGAGCATTATAAGTAAATGTTTACATTGAGGTATTGCATCCCTGCAATTGGTATCCTGTCTCAACAAGGCAGACGTCAACATATCAAGGAGAAAGTCAAATCTGGAAAAGGAAATAGGTCAGTTGTTAACACTACATAACCATGAACCTATGATAAACCTAACCCTATGCTTACCCTATGCTACCCCTAACCAGAACCCTATGCTTACCCTAACCCTATGCTTACCCTAACCCTATGCTAACCGTAACCCTATGCTAACCGGAACTGGGATTAGGGTTGGGGGATTGGTACTAGTGGGACTGGGTTAGGATTGGGGGATTGGGACTAGTGGGATTGGGATTAGAGTTGGGGGATTGGGACTAGTGGGACTGTGATTAGGGTTGGGGTATTGAGACTAGTGGGACTGGGATTAGGGGATTGGGACTAGTGGGACTGCGATTAGGGTTAGGGATTGGGACTAGTGGGACTTGGGTTAAGGGATTGGGGCTAGTGGGACTGGGATTGGGGTTAGGGTTGGGGGATTGGGACTGTGATTAGGGTTGGGATTGGGACTAGTGGGACTGGGATTAGGGTTTGGGAATTGGGACTAGTGGGACTGGGATTAGGGTTAGGAGATTGAGAATAGTGGGACTGAGATTAGGGTTAGGGGATTGAGACTGAGATTAGGGTTAGGAGATTGGGAATAGTGGGACTGGGATTAGGGTTAGGGGATTGGGACTGATATTAGGGTTAGGATATTGGGAATAGTGGTACTGGGGTTAGGGTTAGGGTTGGGGCTTGGGACTAGTGGAACTGGGATTAGGGTTAGGGTCGGGGGATTGGGACTAGTGGGACTTGGATTAAGGGTAGGGTTAGGGGATTGGGAATAGTGGGATTGGGTTTAGGGTGATGTAGGGGGTGGGGTTGTTACCTTAAGGCAACGCTTCAAAAGCTCTGCTAAAACACCTTAAAAACGCGGCTAAAACGCGGCAATAGGGCTATGCGTTTTTAATGCATTTTTCCAGCGCCTCAGTGTGAAAGGGCTCTTATTAAGAAAAAGCCAGCTTTGTACATACATTCTGTCCCTGGAGTTTCAAGTAATAGTCAATAAACTCCTTTTGTTTTGCATCTAAAAGTGACTGCCACCTATCTCCACACATTGCCCCACTATTGCCTGAGGACTACGCCAAGTCTTTGGGGTCAGGAGAGTGCTACACTTGAAGTTAATTATATTTTTTCTGTTTCAATATTTTTTATATTGAAAATAAAAATACACATCTCTAAATCTGTTCCAAATTCCTAAGAAGGCATAACATACAGCCGTATATAGTATAATGATAAGTCCTATCATTTTAAAATCCAACAAAAGTACAAATCCAAGACTACCAATTTAGGGGAGTTTAGATAACATCATTGGACTTCACACATTATTTGTCCCTCTAGTGCAGGGATCTCCAAACTACGGTCCTCCAGTTGTTGCGGAAGTACACATCCCATGAGGCATTGTAAAACTCTGACATCCATAGGCATGACTAGGCAGAATGGGGATTGTAGATCCTGAACAACTGGGGGGCCATAGTTTGGAGATCCCTGCTCCAGTGGATCGTGCAGAGATTGAAATCCAGGCTTGGGCTATGGTAGGGACAGACACTACCTAGTATTAACATAGGCTTTATGTATTTTGAAGGTAGAATAGAGAAGTGGTTTTCAAACTCAGTCCTCAACTACCCCCAACAGATCATGTTTTGGGAATGTCTCTTATGCCGCGTACACACGATCGGAAATTCGGCCAGCAAAAGACCGATGAGAGCTTTTGGTCGGAAAATGCGACCGTGTGTATGCTCCATCTGACTTTTGCTGGCCTTATTCCCGCCGGCAAAACATTGCAAGCAGGTTCTCAATTTTTCGGCAGCAAAAAGTTCCGATCGGAAATTTCGATCGTCTGTACCAATTCCGACACGCAAAATTCCTACGCATCCTCGGAAACAATTCAACGCATGCTCAGAAGCATTGAACTTAATTTTCTCGGCTCATCGTAGTGTTGTACGTCACCGCGTTTTGACGGTCAAAAGTTCAGCAAACTTTTGTGTGACCGTGTGTATGCAATCCAAGCTAGAGCGGAATTCCGACTGAAAATCCGCTCCTTGTACGCGGCATTAGATAAAATAGCTGTCCAAAATACCAAAATACCAAGCCATTGACTCTGATTTAAAGCACCTGTGCAAGATAAAGGAAAACCTGCAAACATGGCCTGTTGGGGGTAATTGTGGACTGCGGTTGAGAACAACTAGAATAGAGCAAGCAAATGTTATACTTAATCTAAAAAAATTGTAGAAAGTAGCCAGAAAGGGGGTTAAGAGCAAGGAGAACCCAGTTCTCAATTGTGGTCAACAGCACAATTTTTATTTTCAGTCAGAATATTTTTTAAATCATATTTGGGTTTTTTTTTTTTTCAGTTTGTCAAGCTCTTTTTTTTTTTTTACGTCTTTATTTCCAAATGATCCAAATTATAATTGGAATTGCAGTGAAAATTACAATTGCTTTCAATAAATGTTCATTCAGTTGAGTTTTCTTTTGCATGCCATAATAGATCTAATTAAAAACAATAAAAGTGTGCAATATGCCATATAGGTTACAGCCCTAACCAAAAAATAAAAACATTTCTGATCATTCCGATTGCTTATTTTTCAATCCAGTCACAAGAAAATCAATGTACTGTATTTACCTGTATTCATTCACATGCAGGGGTCTCAAACTGGTGGCCCTCCAGCTGTTGCGGAACTACAAGTCCCATCATGCCTCTGCCTGAGGGAGTCATGCTTGTAATTGTCAGCCTTGCAATGCATCATGGGACTTGTAGTTTCTCAACAGCTGGAGGGCCGCCATTTTGAGACCCCTGACATAGGGGGTAGTATCTGGTTGCCCCCTATTTGTTAAAAAGGGCTTCCAGATTCCATTAGGCCCCCTGCACACAGACCCCCACAAATACCATCCACGCGGTGTGCAACTTGCGAAATCCACTCAGTTGACACAGTCCCGAGAAAATTTGGTACTCCAAATTAGGGCCCTTAAGAGACAGATTTCTTAATTGAGAAACCATATGGTTCTATAACATGGGTTCAGAACAATGTGGCCAAGGTAATTGCTATTTCATCATGGGTAGGAACCACTACGGCATACTTGGAGAAGTGACCCATGAACACTAGGGCATAACGGAACCCTAATGATGTCCCAGCTACTGTCAAGAAGTCCATTGTTAGTCAAGCAGTCGATGGAGGGACCACTGTCTTGTTACTCTGTAGGACCACCAACCTATTCCAGCACTCCACTGGTACCTGAGAGGGAACAAACTTAAATTCTTACAAACACTGATTTACATTTATATTGATCTCTATTTCATATGCTCCAATGTAGGAGCTTAACCCTTGTTAAATTCCAATAAGCCCCCTGCCCACAGACCCCGACAACCACAGCCCAGGGTTGTCGGGAAGAGGCCCTTGTCCCTATCAACATGGGGACAAGGTGCCTGGGCTGGGGTGCGCAGAGACCCCCCTGCCCCCCACCCCAAGCACCCACCCTTTTGTCCCCTCCCTTTCCTGACCTGCCAGGCTGCATGCTTGGTTAAAGTGGTTGTAAACCCTTACAAACCACTTGGACCTACAGGTAAGCCTAGATGAAGGCTTACCTGTAGGTCAAAGAAATATCTCCTAAACGGCTACACGGTTTAGGAAATATTTGCCAAAAGACAGGCACCGCTGTCTACGGCGCATGCGCTGTAGACAGCGGCGCGCAGGCGCACTGAGAAAGCCGCTCTCAACGGCCATATGTCGCGAGTGGCGGCTCCCGTGCGCATGCGCGGGAGTGACGTCATTGTGGCGACATCAAATGACAGCGCCGGAGCCGCGAGACCCACCAAGAAGATGGAGGCTCCGTACACAAGGGGACAGCAGTGACTTTGCTGGCTCCTGTGTCAGGTAAGTGACACATAATGGACTACTATGCGATGCATACCGGTAGTAGTCCATTATGCTTTACCTTTGCAGGGAAACAAAGAGACCATATTAGACCTGAAGGACCTGGTATGAACCTGGGGGTGAACTCCACACAGTTTTTTTCCCAATTTTTTATTACCGGGAATTAATTTTTAAGTCCCGCTGATACCTGGTGATGACTCATCGGTTGTTAAGGATGCGGCAGCCAGCTTCCTGACCCCTCCTTAGCAACCAGCTATATACAGTGTGTTTAAAAGGAGAAAAAAAGATGCAAAATGCATGAAAACTGCATGCAAAAACACAAAACGCACTGAAAATGTGCCTAAAAAAAATACCAATTTGCGTATATTGATTGGTTTGCGCAAAAGTTTTTGTGTCTACAAACTATGGGAAAGATTTTGAGACTTTTTTTTTTTTATTTTTTTTTACTAAGTAATGGCGGCGATCAGCATTTTTTAGCGGAACTGCGACATTGCGGCAGACAAATTGGGCACTAAGTGACAATTTTTGGGGACCAGTGACACCAATACAGTGCTAAAAAAAAAATGCACTGACACTGTATAAATGACAGGGAAGGGGTTAACATCAGGGGTAATCAAGGGTTTAAATGTGTTCCCTATGTGTGCTTTCTTACTGTGTGGGGGATGCTGACACTAGACAAAGAGAGAGATCGGTGTTCCTGATTAGAAGGAATCACAGATCTCTCTCTTCCCCTGTGACAGAACGACGGTCTGCCTTGTTTACATAGGCAGACCACCATTCTGTCATTCCCCCGAAAGATCGCGGGTGGCCGGCGGCCATCAAGGCTGCAGAAACCCACTGATTGGCTACCGCTGTGTCCAGGGAGCACGAACAACGTACGGGTACGTTGTTTCACGCATCCGGGCCTCCCTGCCAGAGTATATGTGAAGTAGTTAATCACAACATTGTCTGGGTGGGCATTGGGTCAGCTTGGCTGGTTTAAGTGACTATTTTATTAGCGCATGTTAATTATGTTTCTAGTTACAGTTTGTAATATGATCAGGAGGGGACTGTTCTCCTGTGGGGTATAAAGTATGTGTCTGAGATTCCGGTTCCAGATCTCATACAAGCTATTTGTCGGCTAGTCTTGTATGCTGCAGCTATAATATTTGGTATCTATGTCCAGACTGGAGGAAGCTGTATACTGACAGAAGCACCAAAGCTGGGCGCTGGGAGGGTTCCGTCACATTCACCTTTTAAATAAAAATAATAAATGCAGATTTTTTTGCACTTAAAAAAATGTGCATTTTCTATTTTTTTGTTGCAGGGGCGCGTAAAGCATTGCACCAGTGATCAGCAAATCACTGATGCTATGCAGGTCTCCTTTTTTTTATCAACCTTTAAAGCATTATTTTATTAAAGGATTTATAAATTGATGATCATAATTTCTAATATGTATATATAATTTTCTTTCTTTATTATTTTCAGAATAAATAAAATAAATAAAAAGTATTTTATTTTATTTTATTTGTTTATTATTATTTTATTTAAATACTTATAAAATGTTGCAAAATAATAAAATATTATTCGCAACATTGTATAAGTATTTAAATATAAGATTAATAAATAAAATTGAATATTTTTTTTATTCTTAAAATAATAAAGAAAGAAAATTATATATACATATTAAGAAATTATGATCATCAATGAATACATCTTTTAATAAAATAATGCTTTAAAGGTTGATAAAAAAAAAAAGAAACATTAAAATTTAAATATAAATAAATAATTACTAAAATAATAAATACATACATTTTATTTGGTCACTTGTGTCTATGGCTAGTTAGTTTTGCCAATTAAGCATGAAACAAATTGATTAGTCCCTACAGGGCAAAGCAGAGTTATTTTGAATTCTATTAATTATAACAACCACAACAACAACAACTTCAAAGGCAACATTAGTTAATCATTCCTGAGAGAATTATAACTGGCATTAGGCCCCCTGTTTGTTTTATAACCAGGGGTTTAAATAGAAAACAAATCACACCATGGTTTCTATACCAGTAGGCCAAAGAGAAGGAAAAGCTATGCTACACATATGCAGCCTATCATTAAAAAACATTTAAACCAAAAGTGCAAAAATTCTGTTTTATTTCAATAATTTTTGAAGATCAAATTATTAAGATTTTCAATTCCTGCCAAAAGTTTTCTTGCATTACTTGCTATGGGAGCTGATCAATGGAAGGTAAGTTTTATATATGGCATATTTTGTTAAAATGTTTGTGTTTATGAAAAATAACATTCTGAACTAAAAATAAATTGTTCTACAATATTATATTGTACAATATTGTCCTTAAAATAGATTATGTGGCAGGTAAATATGAAAACGTAACTTTTCTTTCTTTATTTGTTTTAAGTTGCAAAGGAAAAATATAAAACAAAAGATAATACAAGAAACTATAGTATGTGAAGCACAAAGTGTAGGGTAGAAAAATTAAAGCATGAGCCAATTTAAGAAAAAATAATAATTCTCTTCCAGTTACATGTATTAGGAGTATATATAGTATTAGACATGTGCACAATAGAAAAAATGTGTTTATTTTCGTTTCGTTTCTTTCGTTTCCGTTGATTCGTAAGGATTCGTAAATTCGTAAGTCGTCGGTGTTCGTATTCGTAACGATTCGTAAATTCATAAGTCGTCGGCGTTCGTATTCGTAACGATTCGTATTTTCGTAAGAGTTATTTTTTCGTCGCTTCGTTTTTCCGTTAGTTTAATTTTCGTTTATTCGAAATTCGGACGCATTCGTATTTTCGTAGATTTAGTTACATTCGTACTTTCGTTAGATTTATTTATTCGTACTTTCTTAACATTTTTTTTTCGTAGATTCGTAATCGGAGCATAATTCATAATTTTATGTAATGTGTATGCTATTATTACATTTTAAGAGACACGGAAAATTACGAATCGAAAAAAAAAGTTACGAGTGTACGAATTTTTTCGTCCAATCCATTCGAAGCACGTTAAGCAGCGCCATTGTAAGGGACACGGAAAATTACCAATTCAACAAAAAGAAAAGTTACGAATGTACGAATTTTTTCGTTCATTTTGATTTTCGTTGTTCCCGTTTTCGTTTTTCAGATTTTCTTCTTTCGTAGATTCGTTGTTTCTAATTTGGTTATTTCGGATTTTCGTTGTTTTTCGTATTCGTTCGATTCGAACATTCGTTATTCGTTAAAATTTTTAGCGAATCGTTCGTTCATTCGTACGATAACGAATATAACGAATTTTAACGAAAAAAAAAACGAAAACGAATTGCACATTCACACACACACACTTTATTTTAACAGCAATAGCATTACCCACTATTTATCTTGTTACACATTCTATTTTACCGCTAGCTCAACTTTAGCACCAAAGATTTTTTTGTGCAAGGATAAGGTTATGTTTTGTCAATTTTAAAATTCGAGAAAAGTTGGTATAGCAACTATAGTATACTGAATGTATAAATAATGTTATAAACAGAAGTAGAATTATCCACTATTTTTTTGTAGTGACACTGAGCTCTACACATGTGTCCGTTCCTTTTTATTTTTTTTTTTAAGATTTATTGCTATACAGCAGTGTTTCTCAACTCCAGTCCTCAAGGCGCCCCAACAGGTCATGTTTTCAGGATTTTCCTCAGATGAAACCACTGTGGTAATTACTAAGGTAGTGAACCTGATCAAATCAACTGTGCAAAATAATGGAAAGCCGGAAAACATGACCTGTTGGGGCGCCTTGAGGACTGGAGTTGAGAAACACTGCTATACAGTATGTTAGCAAGGTCCATTGAACAATATGCATATTACAAAACTGCATACATACAAAACAGATCACAGATCAAAAGCCATATACATTACGAATCACACATCTTGTAGTGTAAAATACAGTTGGACAAGGTACTCCTTGTAGAAATAAAATTGAAAAAAATACACAAGTAAAGGAAAAAATATGTCCAAATCGAGTACCATACTAAATGTAAGAAAAACTCTACAGAGGCCTGACCTTTATGACAATGTGCATTATCACGTTTCCCCTTTTGGAATAAGTGCTGTGATATACAGTACATTTGGTGCAAGTACCGCAACTGTATCATTTTGGCTTTAGTTTAAATAACTGTATCTATATACATATTATGGACTTCTACCCATAATTCCTCCGTGAATTTTTTTCATTATCTGGTTGTAACAAAAGAGTTTCCTATTAAGTATTAGAAGAAATCCAGGTTCTAGGAATGCCGGGACAGTTGCTGATGCTGATCCCTTGGCATCCAAACCTAAAGAATTTTTTGGGGTGTATAGACATTCTCTGTAGTTGGTAGTAAATCACAGATAATAGATAGTAAAAAATTCAAAAAGTTTAATAAAGACAAAAAGATACATGTACAGTCGATTATTTAAAATCATATACACCACAATTAAACAAACTACCGACTGGTTCCCCCCCGTGGGGTATCTGTTGAAGAGGGGTATAGAAAGTTTCCTCTACCGGTTTCACGGCGAACTGCTTCTTCAGGAGGGTGGTCTATAAAGTAGATGGTATATTTGAAAATAACAGAACAAACAAAGCAGAAGATATAATGCAATAACAATGAATTTATAATTGATTATAAATGAGGAGGCCAGCTCACCCACACAGACGGAGACAGAAAGGTGAAAGGGAAAAAGTGTCAAGGAAGGTGTGCAGTTAGAAGCCAGGATAGAGGTAAAGGTGGAAAAGGAGGAGGAATAGAAGGCAACCTTGTAAAAAAGATAAGGGAAGGAAAAAGTATTACGTCAATAGGAATAGAATCACCAACTAATCCACCAAGATATAAAAACCTAGTATGGGTATAACACACTCACCAGGTGGTCAGACTGGCCGGCGTGCATGCATGGGTTGATTATACAGACGGACGGTACAGGTACAT
The DNA here is from genome assembly GCA_028564925.1 of Lithobates sylvaticus. NCBI lineage: Eukaryota > Metazoa > Chordata > Amphibia > Anura > Ranidae > Lithobates > Lithobates sylvaticus. The sequence goes on along the minus strand of CM053036.1, from coordinate 210,501,010 downwards.
TGGTAATATTGTAGGCGTAGCTATCCTAGAAAATACAGGAGCCACTCACTAACCAGGATACACAGGAGAGCCTGGAGAGCCTTAGGATCTAAAAGGATATAGTAAATGTGATAATGTCAAATGGATCAAATTTGACATTATCACATTTACTATATCCTTTTAGATCCTAAGGCTCTCCAGGCTCTCATGTGTATCCTGGTTAGTGAGTGGCTCCTGTATTTTCTAGGATAGCTACGCCTACAATATTACCAATGTACCTGTACCATCTTTCTGTATAATCAACCAGTGCATGCACGCCGGCCAGTCTGAACACCTGGGGAGTGTGTTATACCCATACTAGGTTTTATATCTTGGTGGATAAGTTGGTGATTATGGATCTATTCCTATTGACTTAATACTTTCTCCTTCCCTTATCTTTTTCACAAGGTTGCCTTCTCTTCCTCCTCCTTCTCCACCTTTGCCTCTATCCTAGCTTCTAACTGCACACCTTCCTTGACACTTTTTCCCTTTACCTTTCCCCCTCTCCCTCCCCCCTTCCTCCCCTCCCCCCACTTTTCCCCCTCCCCTTTCTTATGGCACCCCTTGTTTCTTTTCTTCCCTTCTTTCCTCCCCTCTTTTCTTCTTTTCCCCTCACCCCCTTTCCCTCCTCTTTTGTCCCTATGCTTCTCCTTTTTCTTTCCCACGGCCACAGGAGAGGGGATAAAGGGCAACACTGCCTAGTTCCCCTATATATTGGAAAAGGTTCAGAAGTCCATTAACCCTAAGTCTAGCCATAGGATTACCATAAAGAAGCTGTACCAATGAAATAAATGTAGGACCGAAACTGAATTTGGCCAATAATGGAAAAAGGTATGTCCATTCAACTGAATCGAAGGCTTTTTTTGTATCCAATGATGCAATCACTCTACTGCCGGACTTATCATGGGTAAGTTGCAAATTAAAAAACAGCCTTCGAAGATTGATTTGAGCACCTACCTGGCATAAAACCAGTTTTATCAAATCCCACTATTTAAGTAATCACCACCTGCACCCTTCTGGCCAACACTTGTGCTAATATTTTAACATCCTATAAATAAGTCAAATAAGTTGATATGATTCACAGTCTAGGGGGTCTTTCCCGGTTTAGGGAGTAATACAATAAGGTCTTCCCTCATAGATACTGGTAATTTACCCTCATGTTTAGAAGATTTAAAGACCTGCAAGCAGGGGACAAAAAGATCTTTAGATGTCTGATACCACGCTACTGGATAGTTGTCTAAATCCAGGGATTTATGAGGAGCAAAGGTAACCAGATTTGTCTGTATTTTAGTTTAAGATATCCATCCAGGAGGTTTTATCGCTCTCGATACTGTAACTCTGGCAACCAGTGCCCGAGCCCTAAATAAGGGGGATACCTTTTCCCCCAAAACTAATTTGTTACAGTTGTTTATAGTGCTGATACTATTTTAGCAATAAAATAAATAAATAAATAAGTAATTGTCTTCATTTTATATGATCTAGGTCAATGAAGATTACTTGCAATCAGTAGTTTCTTCCAATGCAACTTCTACCCATGTGACAGAATTCATAATTTTTGGATTTCCCAGCCTCCAGAATTACCACATTTTGCTTTCTTGTGTATTACTTTGTATCTACCTCTTCACCCTCTCTGGTAATGGCTTCATCTTCTTCTTGGTCATCTTTGACCAGCATCTCCATACCCCAATGTATTTCTTTGTCTGCAACTTGTCTTTTATAGACATGACTTACACTTCGGTAACCATCCCGAAGATGTTGGCTAAGTTCCTGATGAAACTGGATACTATTTCCTACACCGCCTGCTTTGCACAGATGTATGTTTTTCTGTCCTTAGCAGCAACGGAGTGTTTTCTCCTGGCCATAATGGCCTACGATCGCTACATAGCCATATGCTCACCCTTACACTACCAAACCATCATGACAAGACAACTTCTCATAATACTGTCAATGGTGGCCTGGTCTGGAGGGTTTGCAGCTCCACTCACAGCCACCCTTCTCGCCTTAAAGTTACCTTTCTGTGGTCCCAATATAATCTACCATTACTACTGTGACACTCCTCCATTGCTCCAATTGGCTTGCGCCAACACATCCTTCAATGTAGCCATTGGGTCTTTTGTGGGCGCCGTTGTTATCTTGGTAAACTTTGCAGTAATTGTTATATCTTACACAAAGATTATTTTAGCAATCTTCAGAATCAGTTCCAAAGGTGGCCGAAAGAAAACTTTTTCTACCTGCGCCTCTCACTTTACAGTTGTCAGTATATTTTTCTTGCCCATTATGTTCATGTACATTCGTCCTACAGCCTCCTATTCATCTGATGTGGACTCTTTGGTGTCCATGTTATATACAGTATTAACTCCCCTAATGAATCCCATAATATACAGCATGAGAAACAAAGATATTAAAATTGCTTTCCAGAAGAAAATAGGCTTCATCTGTACCAGAAGTAGCTTGATCACAGAATAGAATGCATGTGATTAATTATTAAAGCAATTTATTAACCTGGATGTATGTCCCTTAAAAAAGGAATTAAAGGGCCACTCTGTAACAGTTTTGGGTACATTTTTTGTTGACCAATGTTATATTATTATTATACAATAATTATAAAATTATATATACATTGTGACAAGAAGCCAGGAAAATCTATGGGTTATGTCCAAGATGGGAGATATATTTGTCCCAAGTTTATGCTGTACACCAGGGGTGGTCAACCAGTGGCCCAGGGGCCAAATGTGGCCTGCGGAGCCCTCTGATGTGGCCTGCGACATCCTGCTCTGGAACGGCGGGTTAGCAAGCCCAGTTGGCAGGTTGCCGTGTGTTCAGTGTTGTGAATGAAGCTGGTGGTAGAGGAAGAAAGCGGCTGCAGAGCCCCATAAGCCGATGCTTCCTGTACAGCGCCGGCTTTTGCCACAAGCAGAGTCTATGGCAAAGTTCAGTTAACCCGCAGGATAGACACAGGTGCACTACGCTGCACCTGCGGTGTGGGTAAACCACAGCACATCAGTGTGAAAGCAGTTTAGACACTTTTCACACGACCGTCCCTACCCAATCGTACCCTCAATTCACCTCTATAGAGCGGCAGATGTAAACAGACTTTTGTCTGTTTATTCTCGCCTGCCACCAATCCGATCCTCTGAAAAAAAAAGTGGATCAGATCAGAGGGCCTATAGAATAGCCGTAACCTGTCATCTGGCAGCTCCACTCATTGTGGCCCGCGACTGGTTACCAAGTTGCTTAAGTGGCCCTCGCTCTTAAAAAGGTTGGGCACCCCTGATGTACACTGATTGCTTTTGGGTTTCTGTTGGGTAGTGAGCCTGTTTGGGGCTCAATGAGGGTTAACGAGCTCAGCTGTTAACAAGCTCCAGTACTATCTCTTGGATAGACAAATTTTTTTTTAAGTCATTACTTTTTTATAAATCTTTCCTTTCATCAATATAAAATACACATTTCACATTCATATTTTCCAAGATACAGTTATCATACACATTACAACTGCAGTAACCCCAAAAAAAAATAAAAAAAAATCAAAATACAATAAAACAGATATAGTACTTTCCTTTCCCTCCTTTCCAAAACTCCATCATCTCCCCATCCCCTCCGAAGCCACGTTACTCAAGGTCCCAAGCCTCCATCCAGTCTTTCCAGATACTGTATTTATTGGCGTATAACACTCACTTTTTCTCCATGGAAATTGGGTGCAAATAGAGCATGCGTGTTATACGCCAATACTTCAATTTTAGCTGCCTCGGAGGGGACAGGAAGGGGGACGGGATGAGCACCGTCAGATTACATACAGTGAAAATTTCCTGTTTACTTGGCGGCCTCTGTACTGGGAAGTCCCGTCTCCTGGGCTGTCATTGGACCACTGTTCTGTCTATCATAGGAGATTCTCACTGTATGTAATCTGTCGGCGCTCGTCCCGCCCCCCCTCCCTGCCCCCTCTATGCTGCAGATGGGCATCGATCAAGCTGCACTGATGGTAATGGTGAGGCTGCTGAATTGATGGCAATGGTGAGGCTGCACTCATGGCACTTGTGAGGCTGCAGATGGGCATTGATCAGGCTGCATTGATGCCAATGCTGAGGCTGCAGATGGACACTGACCCTTATTTTTCTTCAAAGTTTCTTATTTAAAAATTTTTATTTTTTTTCCTGAAACTTCTCTCTTAAAATGAATGTGCGTGTTATACGCCGATAAATACGGTAGCTTAAAATTTCCCTTAATGATTTCTATGTAAATAGATGAATTTCTCCTTTACAATAGTTTCTCTTATTTTTGTTCTCCATTTCTCTACCGTCGGAGGATATATAGAGATCCATTTCTGAGCTATCAATTTCCGAGCCTGAAACAGACATCTCGCTATTGCACTATAGGTGTTTTCTAAAATACTGGGATTCTTCACTATATTTAACAGACATATTCTCGAATCTGGTACTAAATGTATACCCATGACATTATTTATATTTTTAATTATATCCTGCCAGTAACGTTGGAGCTTGGGGCACCTCCATAGAATGTGTATTAGATTAGCGGGTGCGCCTCTACATCGTGGGCATAGAGGGGATTCCCTGCGTTTCCACTTGAACTATTTTTCCGGGGTATAATATGACCTATGCAGAATGAAAATTTGTGTTAATTTTTGAGTCGTGGACAGTGAAACCTGTAGTATCGCAGAGAGAGCCTCCGCCCATTGTGCATCTGACAGGGGGCCAAGATCTCGTTCCCACTGTGTCCTGGCCGGAATCACTACCTTTTCTTTAATTTTTCTGCTCAATATCTCATAAATTTTAGATGAGACCCTTCTTTTCCCCATCCTTTTTGAGCAATGGTATTATTTTTGACTTACTGAGCTTAAATTCCGACGTACGTGCCTGAACTTGTATGGCATGTCTAAGTTGCAAGTACTGGAAGAACTTCTGTCTAGGTATCTCAAATTCCTCAGATAGTTGGGCAAATGATTTCATATTATCATTCCAGAAGAGTTGCTCCACATATCTGAGTCCTTGAGTTTGCCAAAACTCAAATCCCTTTAATTTCTGTACTTCTACATAATTTCCATTATTCCAAATTGGAGTGAGAGAGGTGTAACCGGTAATGTTTGTAATATCTTAAATTTCCTGCCATACCCTAGCAAATAGTTTATCTGACAGGAATTTTTTTGTATAGACAATTTGAACTGGTAACAGATCATGCTCCAATTAAAATGGATGGCACAGAACAAAGAGACCAATAGGAGGGTGAATAGGTGGTCCTTGGCCCTTCAAGAATTCAGTTTTACAGGGAAACATCACCCCGGTGTTAGAATGGGAAATGCAGATGCTTTGTCCCGAGTGCACGTGTGCCTGGCAACCTGTGTCCCAGCCCTAGGGTTGAAAGAAGAGGGGGGGGGGGTATATGACAGGAAGCCAGGGAAATCTATGGGTTGTGTCCAAGATGGGAGTTATATTTGTCCCAGGTTTCTGCTGTACACTGATTGCTTTTGGGTTTCTGCTGGGTAGTGAGCCTGTTTGGGGCTCAATGAGGACCAACGAGCAGTGATGTAAGTAACTGAGTTAAAATAAACGGAGTAACTTAACGCAGTTACTTTAGAGGGTAACGAGTAATGTAACTGATTACTTTTCCCCTCATGGTAACGCAGTTCCCATTACTTGGGCGGAGTTACCTCAATTACATCTACTGCCACTAGATGGCAGTAGTGTAATTCCGGTGTCCTGACAAAAAAGTTCCCCCGCCGGATAAGGACCCCCTGTACTGCGCAGGCGCAGCGCTTGCGCAGTACGAAGGACTACGGAGCTTACAAAAATTGCCGAACCTAAACAGCTCTGAGTGAACTGTACACCGCACAGGCGGAGTTAACATGTAATTGTATGAGGCGATGCCGCACGCTCCCGATGCTCGCGCTACTCTGCAAGGGGCGTCTATCGTGTAACTAAGGGGCGGGTCTAGTATTACTGTAACCAAGGGGCGCATTTATTATTATATATCGAGCTCTGACCATTAATTTAACATTCACCCTCTTCTGTAGCCATCCGCCCCTTACACGATATAATAATAATAGACCCGCCCCTTGCTTACACGCTATAACAGATCTGCCCCTTGGTTAGAGTAAAAATAGATCAGCCCCTTGGTTACACGATATATAACAATAATAATAAAGGCGCCCCTTGCTTACAGTAATACTAGACCCGCCCCTTAGTTACACGTATAGAATATTTAAAAAAAAGTCACAGTTACTTTGCTGCGTAACTAATTACTTTTCAAATGTAGTAACTGAGTTACTAACGCAATTACTTTTTGGGAGAAGTAATTTGTAACTTAACTAATTACTTTTTTAAAGTAAGATGACCAACACTGCCAACGAGCTCAGGTGAAAGCAGATGAAGCACTCTAGGGCTCTATAAAACTCCCAGGTTGCTTGAACAAGGGGCTCCACCCTGGAACCAGATTCCTGCGTAGGATTGGGGAGCAGCTTCTTCTGAGTGGTGAGATTAAGCCTGTATGACGAAAATACTCTGTTTTTCTGTGTCAGATAGGTTTTTGGACAGCGGTAGGCTGTTCCAGACCAGGTAGATAGGTTCCTGTGTTTTGCAGTTAGACCCCCAAAGTGGCAAAGGTTTATTTTCTGTTTTGTTTTATTTTTACTGTTTTTGATACCTGCATATGTAACCACAGACTTGGAAATAAACCACTGTTTTGTTTTCACAAAGATCCTGATGTCTGTGCCTACTTCACTGTGCTGTGACCCATCCAGGGGGTCCTGCCAGGGTCGTTTTTAAGGCAGGGCAAAAGGGACAGCTGCCCTGGGCCCTGTCATTGTCGTGGGGCCCAAAGCAGCTGCCTCATACTTGCCAACTATCCTGGTTTAAATTCCCTTGTTCCTTGAAGTTTTAGTCCTGTGCTGTGTCCCAATATCTCAGGGTGAAGTGCTGCTACTAATGCTGCCCAGCTCTGCCCTATTCTTATGTACAGATGACTCACCTGCAGACCCTGTTTTTACATGTAAATTACCAGCATTCATATGTAAATAGCGGTGGCATTCATATGTAAAGGTGGCATTCATATGTAATAGCATTGATATGTATATCGTGCCCCCCCCCCCCCCCAAGGTCATATCCACAGTAATCTCTAGCAACCAATCGACAAGCAGAAATCATGTGCTGTGACCTCTAGCAACTAATCAGTGAGCCGTAATGTGTGCTGTAACCTCTAACAACCAGTCAGTGAGTGGTAATGATACACTGTAACCTCTGGCAACCAATCGCAATCGCTGCCTGATCTGCTTCAGTAAACTGATTTTGAGTCTAGCTGCTATTTAGGCCCCTTTCACACTGGGGCGGTGAGCCGCGGTGACGGTAAAGCAGCGCTATATTTAGCGCTGCTTTACCGTCGTTTTCACTGCGGTTTTCGGCCGCTCGCGGTGCGGTTTTACCCCCCGCGAGCGGCCGAAAAAGGGTTAAACACCCCCCGCAGAGCGCCGCCGTAGCCGCGGTATTGCCGCGGTATTGCCGCGGTTTTACCGCGGTCTCCCATTGTAATCAATGGGAAGGAGCGGTATAGGAGCGGTGAACACACCGCTCCTATCCCGCTCCAAAGATGCTGCTAGCAGGACTTTTTTTGTCATTCTGCTAGCGCACCGCTCCAGTGTGAAAGCCCTCCGGCTTTCACACTGGAGTTAAAGGGGCCAGATTTTTTCATGCGGTGAACAGGCGCTATTTTTAGCGCTGCACCGCATGAAAAACGCCCCAGTGTGAAAGGGGCCTTATTGTATGTCTCAGAGCAGGTGGAAAGCGAAACTGCATGGGGGGGGGGGGGCAAGAAAAGTTTTGCCCAGGGTCCAATCAATATTAAAGAAGGCCCTGGGTCCTGCACACACTGCTACTGAGCTAATGCCTTACAATATATATATATATATATATATATATATATATATATATATATATATATATATATATATATTGTAACATCGGGGGATGTTTTAGCATAAGGGTAGAGCTTACCAGTGAGCTGAGTCCACGCCAGATATGCTGTTTTAAGGGCTTGTAGGCCCACTTTTATTAAAGAAATAAAATGTCCATAAAACATAAAAGTTGCCCACCACAGGGGTTTCAGCTTTCCACAGCAACAATGTAAGTAAAACCAAAAATACCAAGCCACCTGGCTCTCTTTAACAGCACTGCTGCTCAGACTTGTGCTTCAGCCCCCTCGGCTCTTTAACAGAGTTCCTGTACACCCAGTACCTCAGCACTCTTTTCCAGCCCACGGGCTTGGACCCCCTCTGTCTGCTCTGACAGACAGACCTGTGCAGACATGCACACTTCTCCCTTGCTTGCCTGGACTCCTCGGGAGGGTGGAGCCCAGAACCATGGTCAGGTGTGTACAAATAGCCCAGCACACACCTGACCAGTCAGTATGCTGGTGGATCTCAAGACCTGGACGCAGGACTGGGGATTTCATCCCACCCGGATCGCTACGAAATCCCCGGGCTCCAGATCCCAAAATGGATTTTAGTAAACAATGAGGAAACTGAAAAGCCAGTTTCCTCCCAAATAAGCAAATAAACTGGAGCCCCTCAACCTGACTGGTTGAGAATCCTCCGTCCAAACACTGGTGGGGTACCCCACTACCATAATATATATATATATATATATATATATATATATATAGTATCTCACAAAAGTGAGTACCCTCCTCACATTTGTGTAAATATTTTATTATATCTTTTCATGTGACAACACAGAATAAATTATACTTTGCTTCAATGTAAAGTAGTGAGTGTACAGCTTGTATAACGGTGTAAATTTGTTGTCCCCTAAAAATAACTCAACACACAGCCATTAATGTCTAAACCTCTGGCAACAAAAGTGAGTACACCCCTGAGTGAAAATGTCCAAACTGGGCCTAAAGTGTCAATATTTTGTGTGGCCACCATTATTTTCCAGCACTGCCTTAACCCTCTTGGGCATGGAGTTCACCAGAGCTTCACAGGTTGCCACTGGAGTCCTCTTCCACTCCTCCATGACAACATCACGGAGCTGGTGGATGTTAGAGACCTTGAGCTCCTCCACCTTCCGTTTGAGGATGCCCCACAGATGCCCAATAGGGTTTAGGTCTGGAGACATGCTTGGCCAGTCATCACCTTTACCCTCAGCTTCTTTAGCAAGGCAGTAGTCTTCTTGGAGGTGTATTTGGGGTCGTTATCATGTTGGAATACTGCCCTGTGGCCCAGTCTCTGAATGGAGGGGATCATCCTCTGCTTCAGTATGTCACAGTACATGTTGGCATTCATGGTTCCCACAATGATCTGTAGCTCCCCAGTGCCGGCAGCACTCATGCAGCCCCAGACCATGACACTCCCACCACCATGCTTGACTGTAGGCAAGACACACTTGTCTTTGTCCTCCTCACCTGGTTGCCCCCACACACGCTTGTCACCATCTGAACCAAATAAGTTTATCTTGGTCTCATCAGACCACAGGACATGGTTCCAGTAATCCATGTCCTTAGTCTGCTTGTCTTCAGCATATTGTTTGCGGGCTTTCTTGTGCATCATCTTTAGAAGAGGCTTCCTTCTGGGGCGACAGCCATGCAGACCAATTTGATGCAGTGTGCGGCGTATGGTCTGAGCACTGACAGGCTGACGACCCCCCACCCCTTAAACCTCTGCAGCAATGCTGGCAGCACTCATACATCTTTTTCTCAAAGACAACCACTGTATAAGACGCTGAGCACGTGCACTCAACTTCTTTGGTCGACCATGGCGAGGCCTGTTCTGAGTGGAACCTGTGCTGTTAATCCGCTGTATGGTCTTGGCCACTGTGATGCAGCTCAGTTTCAGGGTCTTGCCAATCTTGTTATAGCCTATGCCATCTTTATATAGAGCAACAATTCTTTTTTTTCAGATCCTCAGAGAGTTTTTTACCATGAGGTGCCATGTTGAACTTCCAGTGACCAGTGTGAGAGAGTGAGAGCGATAACACCAAATTTAACACACCTGAGACCTTGTAAAACTAACGAGTCGCATGACACCGGGGAGGGGAAATGGCTTTTTTTCACATTTTTCACTGTGTGGTGTACTCACTATTTTTGCTAGTGGTTTAGACATTAATTGCTGTGTGTTGATTTATTTTGAGGGGACAGAAAATTTACACTGTTATACAAGCTGTACACTCACTACTTTACATTGTAGCAAAGTGTCATTACTTCAGTGTGGTCACATGAAAAGATAGAATAAAATATTTACAAAAATGTGAAGGGTGTACTCACTTTTGTGAGATACTGTACTTACAACTTTCCAATAATCTCTAAGGTATAAAGTATTTTGTCTTATACACAAATGGTTTATAGTGAAATATAATCACTTCACTTCTGGATCTTCTTTCATAATTTATCTATATTTGTATATCTTTATTTTTTATAACTAGTACAATCATTTTATCTACGTGAGCTTTCTACACAGCTTTCAATTAAAGGGAGATAGTCAGAATTATGAAATTATGAATCAGTCGGGGCTGCGCTGTATTGCACACAGTTGTCCATCCTAATAGCTAACTAATTAATAATATAATTAATTAATAGAAATTAATAAATACACCTATTCTGATCGAAAAAGTAAATTAGTATTTATTCATTTTGATGATCTGGAGCCTGCAAAGCATTGCAACTATGATCAGTGGATGGTGGGTGCATTGTACAGGTTCCTGTCAACTATTCTTCCAGCTGCAGGTCCGTAGCTATGTGTGAACTGCTGTTTTACGGGTCCGGGGGAAGTATCAATGGACTACAGCCATGGCCAAGCTTTGAGAATGACACAAATATTAATTTTCACAAAGTCTGCTGCTTCAGTGTTTTTAGATCTTTTTGTCAGATGTTACTATGGTATACTGAAGTATCAAGAAAGGGGGGATAACACCGCGCTTCCCCTAGTGGTGAGCAGCCAACACAACAATCTGACCAATTGTATAATAAAATAAAGAAAATAATGTGTAGCGCTAATTTTTGTGTCTAATTCACACCTGTATGTCAGAATGTGAATCTGAATACAATGTGTGTTTTAGATGATAATGAAAACCACTCCGTGAAGAGAAGTGAGAAAAATAATAATCTTTAAAGGTATATAGTAAACAAAACATATACCGTATTTATCGGCGTATAACACGCACTTTTTTCCCCCTTAAAATCGGGGGAAAGTCGTGGGTGCATGTTATACGCCGATACCCCCCCAAAAAAGTGACAAAAATGGCAAGCGCCGCTGAAAAATAGCGAGCGCTGCCGAAAAAGACCGAATCGCGGCCGAAAAAAAAGAAGCGGCGCCGGAAAAGACCGAGCCGACTGTTCGGCTCCGCTCATAGTCCCGCCTCCCTGCACTCGCTCCGGAAACAGCAGGGAGGCGGGACCGCGAGCGGAGCCGAACAGTCGGCTCGGTCTTTTCCGGGGGCGCTTCGTTTTTTTCGGCCGCGATTCGGTCTTTTTCGGCGGCGCTCGCGACAGAGCGTCTCGGCGGCGGGAAATTTAAACCCGGACAAGACTGCAAATGACGCTGGCAAGCTACAATGACACTGGGCAAGCTACAATGACACTGGGCAAGGCTGCAAATGACGCTGGGCAAGGCTGCAATGACGCTGGGCAAGGCTGCAATGCCGCTGGGCAAGCTACAATGACACTGGGCAAGCTAAAATAAAGTTTTTTTTTTTTCCCTAAACTTCCCTCCTAAAACTTTTTTTCCTTAAAATGCCCTCCTAAACTTGGGGTGCGTGTTATACGCCGATAAATATGGTACCTAAATATGTAAGAGGTGTATTTCCAACACCAACATTGACTGAACGATGGGTATAGTGATCGTATCTCAATGAAACACCGTAATGTGTATATAAAAAACGGTATTGTGTGAAACCACATACATCTAAACACACAGCCTGCCTATTGAGTCTAAATAAAAAACTAAAATATCACACTGAATGATATATTAATGCGTGGTTCTCAAAACCAGATAAATATCAAAAGTGATGGTTATAGAAACTGGAGTGTCTATAGCCTAGATACAGACACATGTATATCTTCCCAAATAATATGCATAAAAAATAATAAGTGATAATAAACAAATTACTTATGCATGTACATAAAAGTGATTAAAATGGCGCCAAACTGACGTGTCACAAATGTGTACAAAAAATATATGTGAAGTAGAATGTTGAAAATCTATCTCCAAACATATAGCTAGTGGGCATGTGATGTCTTTATTATTGAGACTGGTAAGTTCATATGATGAAACGTATATGAAAATTATTCTCTCTGAATCGCTGTATAATCTTCAGACATCAGGTCATCGTTCAACATATGGTCATCATATATGTAGAAAATGAAGGTAAGATGGGGTACCCTTACCGACAATGGTGGGACTCACAAACCAGTAGCTGTGAGTCAAACAGGCTTATTCCAACGTGCAGTGTGCACGGATCCAAATCGCAGATGCTGGAATGCTTTGGACTGTGGTAGTACACCAGTCAGTACTCACCCGGCTTGTATATGTTGTCAACACGGGAATTGGGTACCTTAGATGGTCTCTGCAATCCTCTCAGACACAGCAGGGATATCCAAAATATATAGTAAAAGAAAAAGAGAATCTCCTCATGGTGTAAAACCCGATGACCGGATAAAATTTATTTTAGGAATGTTTCAGCATCCCAAACAATCTTTTTTTTCAATAGAAAATTGAATAAAACTGGAAATGCGCAGTAAAAAAGTGGCACAGTTGGCGTATTCACCCTACGCGTTTCGTCCTCATAGACTTCTGCTGGGGTATATGCCAGCTAGCCACCTCTGCGCTTTATATATATCACATAAAATATACAGTGACTTACAACACCTGGTGCACCTCCGTCCAGCCCGACTTCCGGGTTCGTCGGCGTGCGTATCATTATTCCCAATGGCAAAATGATAAGCCAATGGGGATCGAGTCTCCTTGTATCCTAAACCAAGCCTCTATATGGTAATCCAATTAGGAGGCATGCTGTTACTATGGACGGTATGACACCGGCCAGTTAAGGCCTCTATGTGATGATCCAATTAGAGGATGCGCTATTACTATGGGTGGTATGACGTCAGTCCGCTAGAACGAAAAAATCAGTCACATAAAATTGCTAAAACAAATGCCTTAACACCTCCTGAGGAGCCCCTGAGGGGCTGCAGGCTCCATATTTCCTGTCACATGGCTTTGCCCCCCAGACCTAAGTTGCACCCCCCCAAAGCCCACTGACCACCCCCTCCGCCCTGGATTCTAGGCCCGCTTCTGAGCTTCTTTCCCAGTACAGCACGCTATACTGCTTCCTCCTCCGCAGGGCTGAAATCACATTCCTTTATAACACAGCCAGTCAGCCATGATCTGCATAGAGTGTATCTGCCTACTGCAACTACACTGCCATTCCGACCAGGGGATTTCACAGGTCAGAATGGCAACAAAAAAGCCAGATACATCCTGTGAAGGCTGATAGACTATGTTTAAAGGATAGGATTTCAGCCCTGTGTATTGTGGGTGGGGGGGAGGGACTGTTTACAATGCTGGAATGGGAAAGGAGCTCTGCCAAATGACCTGCCAGGGGTCCCTGTCCTCTGATTCTCCAGCAGTGATCCCTGTCCTCTGATTCTCAAGCAGTGATCCCTGTCCTCTGATTCTCCAGCAGTGATCCCTGTCCTCTGATTCTCCAGGGGTGATCCCTGTCCTCTAATGTAAGGAGGAACTCAGGGAACTCTAAACTCTTTAGCCACTTTGAGTATCTTGGCTTGCGGTGGGTGTATCTGCACACATGGTGGAAGTGGTAGGTGGTAGTGGGGGGGCTCAGGTCAACTTTTGCATCGGGGCCCACAAGCTTCAAGGTATGCCTCTGGCCCCAAACAATCGGAAAGGGGATTCATCAGAGAAAATGACTTTCCCCCAGTCCTCAGCAGTCCAATCCATATACCTTTTACAGAATATCAGTCTGTCCCTGATGTTTTTCCTGGAGAGAAGTGGCTTCTTTGCTGCCCTTCTTGACACCAGGTCATTCTCCAAAAGTCTCACCTCACTATGCATGCAGATCAGAGATGTGCAGTCAGGGGAGGCAGGTGAGGCAGAGCAAAAAATAAAAAAATGATAATGCTTCGAGGGTCGTAGCTTGGTGACCTGGGGTCACAGAGACCCCACATTTGTGGGGTAGGTAGCTGAAGTCCTACCCCACCACTGGCCACCTATAGTTCCAGAGATACTGGGCTTCTTGTGCAGCCTGTCAGAAGCTACATACAGAGCGGCCAGTTTAAATACAAGCTGACACACTCTGTTTGCAGCAGACTTATGCCCCGTACACACGGTCAGAAATTCCGACCACAAAATCCGTCGGATTTTTTTTCCGACGGATTTTGTCCGACACTGGTGTTGCATACACACGTTCGGACAAAGTTGTCGGAAAATCCGATCGTCGGAACTACGTAGAGGCTAGTAGCCAATAGCTTTGGTCTTGTAATGTGATCTGAGCATGCATGGCACTTTGTCTGTCGGAATTCGCTACACACGATCGGAAAAAGTCCAATCGGACTTTGTTGTCGGAAAATTTGAGAGCAGGATCTCAAATTTTTTCCGTCCGAAATTCCGAGGGGAAAAAGTCCGATGGAGCCCACACAGGGTCGGATTTTCCGACAACATGGTCTGATAGGACATTGTCCGTCGGAAATTCCGACCGTGTGTACGGGGCATTAGAGGTTGAGCTCACAGTGCCTCTCGCTTCTTGTCAGAGGCACTGAGCTCAATGGACAGCTTGGAGCCTGTCCAATAAAAATGCTGCAGTGGAGGCACACCTCTCACTGCAGTGTCATAGAAGGGGGCATGTGTCTAAAAGACAAATGTTCCCTTCCAGCCCAGCCCTCTTAACTAGAAGGAAAACGCATGGGTTTATGTGTATAAGATTTACCCATAATCCCATGTTTTTCTCACACTGTTAAGAGGGAGAATGAGAATCTGCTGAAAAGGCACTGTTTTAATCAAGCTAAATCATATATTATTATGCTATATAACTAGGGATGAGCCGAACACCCCCGGGTTCGGTTCACACCAGAACCTGCGAACGGACCGAAAGTTCGCACGAACGTTAGAACCCTATTAGTTACAATGGACGCGAACGTTCGAAATCTAAAGTGCTAATTATAACGGCCAATATGCATGTTATTATTATAAAAAAGGTTTGGGGACCCGGGTCCTGCCCCAGGGGACATGTATCAATGCAAAAAGAAGTTTTAAAAACGGAAACATTTTTGGGAGCAGTCATTTTAATGATGCATAAAGTGAAAAAAAAAAGGTGAAATATTCCTTTAAGTATGGTACCTGGGGGGTGTCTAAAGTATGCCTGTGAAGTGGCATGTGTTTCCCGTGTTTAGAACTGTCCCTGCAAAAAATGACATTTGTAAAGGAAAAAAAGAAGCCATTTAAAACTGCTTGCGGCTTTAATGTCATGTCTTGTCCTGGCAATATGGATGAAAATCTTTGAGAAAAATGGCATGGCTACCCCACCCCCCCCCCCCCCCCCCCCACCCCAGCCTATTACCAGCCCCTTTGGGTCTTGTATGGATATTAAGGGGAACCCTGCACCCATAATAAAACCCTATACCTAAAACCCTATATACTCTGAACAGCAGTATACAGGCGGTGCAAACAAGACAGGGACTGTAGGTATATACTGTATGTATGTATGTATGGACTGTTGATGTATACTGTGCTGTGCTGGAGGCACACAAAACACACTAAAGCCCCATACACACGCTCGGATTATCCGAGGACCAGGTCCGTCGGATCATGTCCGTCGTACTTTGTCCGATGTTGGTTTTGCGTACACACGGTCGGACAAAGTTGTCGGAAAATCCGATCATTCTGAACGTGGTGACGTTTGTTGCCTACGACGGGACTACGTAGAGGCTAGTAGCCAATAGCTTTGGTCTTGTAATGTGATCTGAGCATGCGTAGCACTTTGTCCGTCGGAATTCGCTACACATGATCGGATTTGGTGTGATCGGACTTTGTTGTCAAAAAATCTATCCAGCAGGAGATAGGACTTTGTCCGTCGGACAATCCGATGGAAACTGTCCGATGGTGCCTACACACGGTCGGAATTTCCGACAACATTGTCTGATAGGACAGAAACCATCGGAAAATCCGACCGTGTGTATGGGGCTTAACTCCTGCAGATGGCTGTCTTAGGTGACAACAGGGCAGATACAGTGTAAGGTGGTTTAGTGTGCTACTGCTGTGCTATACTCACACAGCACACACACACACTAAGTCCTGCAGATGGCTGGATTGATAGAGAACAGCACTGAGAAGAACACACTATCCCTGCCTATTTTTCCTCTATCCCTACACTTTCCCCACAAGCAAAGGCTGAGAAGAATACACTATCCCTGCCTATTTTTCCTCTTTCCCTACACTTTCCCCACACAGAAATGATTCACATATAGTGTGTACATGTACAGTACACTGTCACTGTTCCTCAAGCCGGAACACACTACACGAGGCCGCCGGCGCGGCGGCCTTATATAGTGTGGTGCGTGTACTAAACCCCCTGAGCTATAATTAGCCACAGGCAGGATTATTTCTTTCCTCGCTGCTGGCTCTATGATTGGCCAAGCATGCGGGGTCACAGTGCATGCTTGGCCAATCATCAGCCAGCAATGCACTGCGCCAGTCGAATTTGATGCGAACGGCCCTCAGGGTTCTGCCCTCAACGAGCGGACGAACGGCCGATGTTCGATTCGAACATGGGTTCGAATCGAACACCGGGCCCATCCCTAGTTATAACATAATCATTTATTATTTATCCATTTACTGTGAAATTACTGGTTTGAAGTTATAACTTTAAACACCAGTAATTTTTCCATTAACCTGCTTGAGTACAGTTTTTGAAAATATAGTAAATTACCTTAAAAACAATATATAATAATTATTTTTATGTTACTTACTTATGGTAATTAATAGGGATGGGCGAACGGTTCAGCCCGAGCCTAAGTTCAGGCCGAACTTTGGTTGTTCGGATGTTCTGCAAACACTGAACAATATGTGGTGTTCGGGGAAAATTCGGAACACAGTTAAAGTCTATGGGACACTAACTTGAAAAATCAAAAGTGTTAATTTTAAAGGCTTATATGCAATTTATTGTCAAAAAAAGTGTTTGGGGACCCGGTTCCTGCCCCAGGGGACATGTATCAATGCAGTGATTTTTTTAATGCTTAAAGTGAAACAATAAAAATGAAATATTCCTTTAAATATCATGCCTGGGGGGTGTCTATAGTATGCCTGTAAAGTGGCGCATTTTTCCCGTGTTTAGAACAGTACCACAGCAAAATTACTTTTCTAAAGGAAAATTTCTTATTTAAAACTGATCTGTAATGAATTGTCAGGTCTCGGCAATATAGATAAAACTCATTGAAAAAAACAGCATGTGGTCCCCCCCAGTCCATTACCAGGCCCTTTGGGTCTCATATGAATATTAAGGGGAACCCCCGAACCAAAATGTAAAAAAAAAATTGCATGGGGGTCCCCCAAAAATCCATACCAGACCCTTATCTGAGCACGCAACCTAGCAGGCCGCAGGAAAAGAGGGGGGACAAGAGAGCGCCCCCCTCCTGAACCGTACCAGGCCACATGCCCTCAACATGGAGTGGGTGTTTTGGAGTCACCCTCAAAGCACCTTGTCCCCATGTTGATACGGGCCTCATCCCCACAACCCTTGCCCGATGGTTGTGGGGGTCTGCAGGCGGGGGGCTTATCGGAATCTATAAGCCCCCTTTAACAAGGGGACCCCCAGATCCCAGCCCCCCCTATGTGAAATGGTAATGGGTACAAATGTACCCCTATCATTTCACCAAAAAGTGTCAAAATGTTAAAAACGACAAGACAAGTCCTTTATTAAAAAAAAAAATGATGTCCATTCATCTTCTTCTATCTCCCGGCGACGGACTAAAAAAAAAAACAATAAAGAAAAATCTGAGACCGATCCGCCTCAATGGGAGGCTCCCGCCGTGTGATGCTTCTTTGCTTGTGACAGTTCTTACATAGCTGAGGGCGGGGCCACCCATGATTTACACGGGTGACCCCACCCCCTCTGACGCCACGGAGACTTCCCTATGGCTTCCCTGTGGTCTCAGAGGGGGTGGGGTCACCAGTTTATGTAACTGGGTGGCCCGCCCCCTCTGACGCCACGGGGAAGCCATAGGGAAGTCTCTGTGGCGTCAGAGGGGGCGGAGTCACCCAGGCACATCACCGGTTGGCCCGGCCCTCAGTTTATAAGAACTGTCATCAGCGAAGAAGCATCACGCGGCAGGAGTCTCCCATAGAGGCGTCGGTTGCAGATTTTTTTTCCTTTTTCGGTCCGTCGCGACATGAAGAAGAAGATGAATGGACATTGTCCCCAAGCTGTGGCTTGTGGTTTTTAAAATTTTTACACTTTTTTATGAAATGGTAGGGGTACTTACCCCATTACCATTTCACACGGGGGGAAGGCCGGGATCTGGGAGTCCCCTTGTTAAAAGGGGGCTTCCAGATTCCGAAAAGCCCCCCCACCCGCAGACCCCCACAACCACCGGGCAAGGGTTGTGGGGATGAGGCCCTTGTCCCCATCAACATGGGGACAAGGTGCTGTGGGGGGCTACCCCAAATCACCCTCCCCATGTTGGGGGCATGTGGCCTGGTACGGTTCAGGAGGGGGGGCACTCTCTTGCCCCCCCTCTTTTCCTGCAGTCTGCCAGGTTGCATGCCCGGATAACGGTCTGGTATGGATTTTGGGGGGGGGGGGACACCTACGTAATTTTTTTTACATTTTTTAAAATGCCCCACTTTACAGGCATACTATAGACACCCCCCAGGCACTATATTTAAAGGAATATTTCTTTTTTATTGTTTCACTTTAAGCATTAAAAAAATCACTGCTCCCGAAAAAAAATGACGTTTTTAAAAAAAACTATTTGCATTGATACATGTCCACTGGGGCAGGACCCGGGTCCCTAAACACTTTTTATGACAATAACTTGCATATATGCCTTTAAAATGAGCCCTTTAGATTTTTCATGTTCGTGTCACATAGACTTTAACGTTGTGCGTGTGTTCTGCCAAATTTGTTGCCTGTTCGGTATGTTCTGTTGCGAACCGAACCGAGGGGTGTTCGGCCCATCCCTAGTAATTAACCATTTGCCACCCAGGCCAATTCTGACACTTCTCTCCTACATGTAAAAATCTAAAAAATTTGGCTAGAAAATTACTCAGAACCCCCAAACATACAGACACCCTATGGAATAAAATGGTGGTCGTTGCAACTTTTTATGTCACATGGTATTTGCGCACCAATTTTTCAAATGCATTTTTTTTAAACTGTTTCATGAATAAAAATAAAACACTAAAGTTAGCCCGATTTTATTTGTATAATGTGAAAGATGATGTTACGCCAACATGCGTCCAACTTCAATGAACAGGGATCTGACTTACCACCCAACAATACCAGGCCCTTTGGTTTGGTATGGATTTTCAGGGGAACCCCCCGCACTGAAAAACCGGCGTTGGGGTCCCCCAAAATCCATACCAGACCCTTATCCGCTTACCCGCTGTAATGCTGGGTGCGTGGTGTGCCACTACTTATATTGGCATGGGGCAGTGTGATGTCATCTAAAGGCCCCACCCCTTATGACGTCATCAGCTGGGGCATGATGGGGCAGTGATGTCATAAAGGCCGGGTCACCGATGACCCTGCCCAATGCCAATATAAGAAGTGGCACACCGTACAGCATTAAAGCGGGAGAGAGCGTTGAGTCAACATGGGAAAAAGAACAGTGGGAGAAGACAGCGGAGAAGACCCAGCAAAAGAGCGAGCAAAAGAGCAAGAAGACGGCAAAGGGGACCCGGCGGAAGACAGTGAACAGAGGGAGAAGAACCAGAGAGAGAGGGTAGAAGAACCAGCAGAAGATGTCATCGGAGGACACAGAAGAGCCGGAGAGGGGAGAACAGATCGGAAGAGACGTCCGAGATGCCTTAATAAATTACTTTAAATATGTGTAATGTGTTTTATTTTTGACACTTTTTTTAGGTGAATGGGTAGGGGTACCTCATACTCATTCACATAGGGTGGGGGGCCGATATCTGGGGGCACCCTTGTTAAAGGGGCATGGGGGTTTCTTCGGCGTGGGGGTTCCCCTAAAAATCCATACCAGACCGAAGGGCCTGGTATGCTGTTGGAAAGGGAACCCGTGCTGTTTTTTTTTTCTTTAATTTGGCGTGGAGTTCCCCTTCAAGATCATCAGAGCACAAGTCGCATGCCAAAGTCGGATCAGTCAAGACTGCGATCCGACTTTGATCCAACTTCAGTGATATTCATTGGGCTTAAGTAGGATCAAAGTCGGACCAAAGTAGTGCAGGGAGCATTTTCAAAGTCGGACCGACTTGTGTCAGACCAGTTAAGACAGCTCCCATAGGGAAACATTGATTTTCACACGTCATGCAACATGAGTGCTTGTTGTACCAGTGTGAACCCAGCCTAAATGTTTTTTGCAGAATTAAGTTATGAAAATAAATATTAACAACTTTATCCGTGCCCACCAAAGCAGCCTGCCTGTGCCCACCAATGCAGCCTGTCTGTGCCCACCAATGCAGCCTGTGTCCAATGCAACCTCTGCCCACTATGCAGCCTCGGCCCGCCATGCAGCCTGTGTCCACCGTTTTTCCAAATTTCCGAATTTTCTAATTTCCGAATTTCCGAAAAAAGCAAAAAAACTAATGAAACCAAAACGAACAAATTTTTTGTCAGTGCACGTCTAAAAATGTCCTGCCTCACATGACACCGGGGAGGGGAAATTACTAATTGGGCCCAAATTGGACATTTTCACTTAGGGGTGTACTCACTTTTGTTGCCAGCGGTTTGGACATTAATGGCTGTGTGTTGAGTTATTTTGAGTGGACAGCAAATTTACACTGTTATACAAGCTGTACACTCACTACTTTACTGTCATTTCTTCAGTGTTGTCACATGAAAAGATATAATAAAATATTTACAAAAATGTGAGGGGTGTACTCACTTTAGTGAGATACTGTATGTAATGCCTCGTACACACGAAGGGACTTTCCCGCGGGATTGTCCGCTGGACTCGAGTCCGCCGGACAATCCCCCCGTGTGTGGGCGCCGGCGGACTTTTTGGCGCCAAAGGTCCGGCGGACTAGGTTTTAAGTTTTGTTTTAAAATTATCCGCTGGACTTGGCAGTTCGGCGGACAATCCCGCCGTTAGTAGGCTAGTCCGCCGGACTTTTGAAAATGAACGGACTTGCCGATCATCGGAAAGTCCGTTCATTTAGAACGTAACTGCGGGTAGACGGGGCTAGCGAAGGCAGTGAATGCCGCCACACTAGCCCCGTCACCTGGCATGGATTTAAAGGGAATCCCCACGCCGAAAAACCGGCGTGGGGGTCCCCCCCAAATCCATCTCAGACCCTTATCCGAGCACGCAGCCTGGCAGGCCAGGAAAGGGGTGGGGACGAGCGAGCGCCCCCTCCTGAGCCATACCAGGCCGTGTGCCCTCAACATGGGGGGTGCCCTGGGGAAAAGGGGGCCGTGCGGCCCCCCACCCCAAAGCACCTTGTCCCCATGTTGATGAGGACAAGGGCCTCTTCCCGACAACCCTGGCCGTTGGTTGTCGGGGTCTGCGGGCGGTCTCTTCTGTTCTTGCCGCTGCGCCGCCGCCGCCGCCTTGTTCTTCTTCCTCTTCCGATGTTGACCCGTCGCTCTCTCTGGCCGGAATGCCAGAGCCGTGCTGTGCTGGGACTTATATAGGGACAAGGGGACAGGGTCACATGCTCATGTCACATGGTGACCTCGCCCCCTTGTGATGTCACAGTCCCAGCATCCTCCGGGAGAAGAAGAAGAAGAATAGCCGGCCTCCTCTGCTCGGTAAAAGAGCTAGGTAAATAGCGGAGGAGTCCGGCGAGAAGACCCCCCAAGACGGAAGAAGACCCCCGGAGCAGTGCAATAAAATATTTTTTAAAAACTGTGTTTTTTTTTTTTTTCTTTACACTTTACACCTTAGGTGAATGGGTAGGGGTACATCGTACCCCATACTCATTCACATAGGGTGGGGGGCCGGGATCTGGGGGGCCCCCTTATTAAAGTGGGCTCCCGGATTCCGATAAGCCCCCCGCCCGCAGACCCCGACAACCAACGCCCAGGGTTGTCGGGAAGAGGCCCTTGTCCTCATCAACATGGGGACGAGGTGCTTTGGGGTGGGGGGGCGCACGGCCCCCCTTTCCCCAGGGCACCCCCCATGTTGGGGGCATGCGGCCTGGTATGGCTCAGGAGGGGGGGGCGCTCGCTCGTCCCCACCCATTTCCTGGCCTGCCGGGCTGCGTGCTCGGATAAGGGTCTGAGATGGATTTGGGGGGGACTCCCACGCCGGTTTTTCGGCGTGAGGATTCCCTTTAAATCCATGCCAGGTGACGGGGCTAGTGTGGCGGCATTCACTGCCTTCGCTAGCCCCGTCTACCCGCAGTTACGTTCTAAATGAACGGACTGCTCCGTGTGTGGGCAAGTCCGTTCATTTTCAAAAGTCCCGCGGACTTTTTCCCGCGGATTGTCCAACGGAGAAGTCCGGGCGTGTGTGGGCAAGTCACACGCTCAGAAGTCCGGGCGTGTGTGGGCAAGTCCCCCCTCGGAAAGTCCGGCGGTTTGTCCGCTGGACTGGGTCCGGCGGACAAAGTCCGAATGTGTGTACGCGGCATAAGAAGTACCTTAGATAGGCTATAAACAGGCACAAACGAGTCAAAAACCTGTCCCTGGGATGACGTCACTGATGACGTAACGTGTCGGGACTGGCTGTTACTGAAGACATTATGCTTGCTCAGCCATTACCCACGGCGTTCCTGTCCCATGAGTTGACAGTCTGCTGGTTTTTGACTCATTTGTTCCTGTTTACAACCTTTTGAAGGTACTTTTTACATATTTTAACCACTTAAAGACCAGCCGCCACAGTTGCACGTGGCCGGAGGGCATGGTGTCGCACAGAGGCAGAACAATTGCATTACAACTGACAACTTTTTTCACAATGTTCAAGACTTGTTGCATAAATTAGTCCATAGTTTCTTTATATGCATCTCAGAATACTGAGTCTTATGTCTACTATTATTATTATTATTATACAGGATTTATTTAGCGCCAACAGTTTGTGCAGTGCTTTACAATGTGAGGGCAGACAGTACAGTTACAATACAATTCAATACAGGAGGAATCAAAGGGCCCTGCTCAGTAGAGCTTACAATCTAAGACTGTTATATGAAAAACACATTGTGATCACATACCACTTTTTTTTATTAGTGGCTGAACTGTGACTATTGTTATAATCGTTGTGTCTAGGTAAATAAAGTTATTTAAAAATTACAAAATTTATTTGCAGCATCTCATATACTGTATATAAAATTAACAAAAGAATACATAAAATAATAGACTTTGTATTCAGTATGAAAATAATAAAAAAAGAAAATTATATATAAATATGATAGAATGGTGATCATTAATGAATACATTCCTTAAAAAAAAAAAAAATCTGTAAAGGTTTATAAAAATAAATATTTAAAAGTAAATATAAATTATATCAACAAAAAATAATAAATGCATACATCACTTATGTCTATGACTTTTTATTCAGTATTAAAATAATAAAAAAAGAAAATTATATATACCGTATATGTGTATATATATATATAAATATGATAGAATGGTGATCATGAATGAATACATTATTTAAAAAAAAAAAAAATTGTAAAGGTTTATAAAATACATATTAAAAATTAAATATAAATGATATCAACACAAAATAATAAATACATACATTTTGTTTGGTCACTTATGTCTATGGCTGTTAATTTCCCCAATTAACCATTAAATCATTTGATTAGTCTCTACAGACCAAGGCATATGGGAGAATTATTTTTAATTCAATAAAATTATAACCAAAACAATAACAACAACAACAACAATTTCAGACCTTTACAAGAAGCTCAGATGGCAACATTAGTTAATCATTCCTCAGAGAATTCTAACTAGCTTTAGACCCCCTGATTGTTTTAGAACCAGGGGTTTAAATAGAGAGATAATCGCAGCGTAGTTTGTTTACCAGTAGGCCAAATCGGAGGAACACATATGTAGCCAATCACTAAAAAAATATTTAAACCATTAGTGTAAAATTCAGTTTGTTTCATACATTTTTGAAGAAAGTTAGTTATTATTAGCATTGTGGATTCTTGCAAAAGTTTGCTTGTATTATTTGCTATGGGAGTTGATCTATGGAAGGTACGTTTTTAAAATGTAATTTGTTAAAATTTTTGTGTTTATGATAAAAATTCTGAACTAAAAAAACATATATTAAACTTTTTCATATAAAATATCTATCTATCTCTATCTATATATATATAGATTTTTATATTATATATAGATTTTTATATTATATAATTAAATAATATCTTCTTTTTTTTTTCTTTTTACTGAAAAGTTATACACATGCATCTGTGTATGTGATCCAAGCAATTTCATGAGATTTGCACCAGATCAGTGTACAGATAATTTTATGTAACAAATCATGCAAAGCTAAATTATAAAACAAAAGCTAATACTAGAAAATATATAAAACTAAACTAGTGCATTCTGTGCAAACAGGGAGACAGTATAAAGTGTGAGACAATTTTCTGCAAAAAGAACAATTTTCCTCTGCTCAGGTAAAAACATTGCAAAGATTTTAGGGAAAACTTCATACAAGGAAGACTTTTTTTTTGTCATATACTTATGTCAGTTTTAAATTAAATAGTGGGCAATGCTACTTTTGTTAAAAAAAAAAAAAAAAATTGTATATACAGTACATATAAGGTAGCTACACTATATTATCAAAAGTATTGGTATGCCTGCCTTTACCTGCACATGAATTTTAATGTCATCCCAGTCTTATTCCCTGTACACACGGTCGGATATTCCGATGGAAAAAGTCTGATCGGATTATGTTGTTGGAAAATCCGACCGTGTGTGGGCTCTAGCGGGCTTTTTCCATCAGAATTTCCGCCGGAAAAAATTGGAGAGCAGGATCTCAAATTTTCCGACAACAAATTCCGGTCTGGTATGGATTTTCAGGGGAACCCCCACGCCGAAGCAACACCAGTTTCGGACAAAATCCATCTGAAAAAATCCAACGGATTTTGTGGTCGGAATTTCCGACCGTGTGTATGGGGGCTAAGTCTGTAGGGTTCACTATTGAGTTGGCCCACCCTTTGCAGCTATAACAGCTTCAACTCTTCTGGGAAGGCCGTCCACATCAGTGCCTGACCTCACAAATGCTCTTCTGGAAGAATGGTCAAACATTCCCATAGACACACTCCTAAACCTTGTGGACGGCCTTCCCAGAAGAGTTGAAGCTGTTATAGCTGCAAAGGGTGGGCCAACTCAATATTGAACCCTACGGACTAAGACTGGGATGTCGTTAAAGTTCATGTGCGTGTAAAGGCAGGTGTCCCAATACTTTTGGTAATATAGTGTAGCTACCTTATATGTACTAAAATAAAAAATGGAGATAAAAAATTGAGAAATCTGCGCTTGGAAAAAAGTGTGACTAGAGCTGCTAAGCACTATAGCCCTAGATACCGAACCAAACAATAGAATAAGAAAAAAAAAAAGTGCAGCGCTCAAAAATAGTGAATGAATACCTATACCTGTGATGGTGAAATATAAATGGCGACAAACTTAATTGTGAAACCTAAAAATATGTTTACCAAAATTAATATACTTATATATAACAGAGTGTATATAGTAAAATGATACAAGCACATGTGATAAATTAATAGTGCGTAAAAAGTTCAAATAAAGTCCGTGACAGCAAATGGTAAATTCTGCTTAATATTCTCCCAAAATAAACTTTTAAAATGTGATAAGAGGTATCTTAAACGATGTTCAAAATTGACCACGCAGTTCCCATCAACAAATCTTAAACCTTATATGTACTGTATATACAATTTTTTTTTTTTTTTTTTTAACAAAAGTAGCATTACCCACTATTTAATTCACATATTTTATTTTACTACTATCTCAACTCCAGACACACAATTGTTTGGCTATGGTAAGGTTATGTTGTAGGTGATGTTGTGAGGGACAAGGCTCAAATGGTGGATTGGTCCACATGAGTCCCATCGGTCCTCCTAAGCACACTTTAACACACTTTTTTTTACGACACCGCTGGGCCCGTATGAAAAATGTAATTTGGTTTCAGACTGATGTTTATTTCTATGTCAAAACTGTAAAGGCCCGTACACACGATCAGATTTTCCGACGGCAAATGTAGGATGACAGGCTGTTGGCAAAAAATCCGGCCGCGTGTATGCTCCATCGGACAAATGTTGTCGGACTTTCCGCCAACAAATGTTGGATAGCGTGTCTTCAAATTTTCCACCAACAAATGCGTGTTGTCGGATTTTCAGAGCGTGTGTACACAAGTCCGTCAGACAAAAGTCCAAAGTACAAACACGCATGCTCGGAAGGGTATGCAAGGGTATGTTGTCGGGTAGGTTCCACTGGGTTTGCATACCAAATTTGGGGTTCCTAGCACCAGGTGGTCCAGAGATACGGGGCCACAAAGTCGGGTCGGAAAATGTCATTTTTTTCTGCAGAAACTAACTGAAAAGCGCGAAATGAAAAACGCGAAAAGAAAAGCGCGAAAAGAAAAGCGCAAATCAACACTCACCAAACTTTTACTAACACCAAATTAGCAGAAGGAGCCCAAAGGGTGGCGCTAAAGAGCTAAAAAAAACGCGTAGTAGTTCTAGTACGTCACTACGTTCGTAATTGTTGGCCAACATTTGTGTGACCGCGTGTATGCAAGACACCCTTCGGACAAAATTCCCCGGTTTTGGTGTACGAGGCTTAACACAATAGTCATCCCTCACAAAGATATAACAACAATTTACAAAATTTTCTGCCTCCTGGCCAGCAGTTCCAACGTGTTTTATATCCTGGGTGTCCAACCTTTTGACTTTGCTGGGCCACACTGGAAGAAGAGGAATTGCGCAGCAGCCCAAGAAAGCACCATGTGATTTCCCAGCAGTTCCTGCACCCGAAAGCGTGTTTCATTTTTAGGTGCATGTTGGTGCCATTAAAGCCTCATACACACGATCGGACCGTGGACCAACTTTCCCGTGGATTTTTGTCCAAAGGGCGTTGGCCCCAAGTTGGTATTGCATACACACGATCAGACTTTTTAGGCAACAAACATGAACGTAGTGACGTTTCAACGTACTGACGACACTTCAAAAGAGGACGTTCGAATACTCCAACGCCACCTTTGGTCAACTTCTATATTGTTGTCTGATCTTTTGCATTGGTTCTGAGCATGCGTGTTTGTACTTTGTACAAAAGTCCGTTGGTTTTGTGTACACACGGTCGGACTTTTGTTGGCAGAAAGTTGGTCCGTTCGCACAGCCAACAAAAGTCCGATGAAACCTGGAAAAAGTTGGTCCGAAGGAGCGTACACACGGTCGGATGTTGGTCCAAAACAGCTAATTTGCATGTTGGTTGTCAAAAAATCTGATCGTGTGTACGGGCCTTATGAATGACTGGCAGCTCTGCAAACACCCGCAGTAGAGTGACTGTCTTTATGCATATACAGCATCCCCTGTGTCCCTCCACAAGTGCCGGCTTCCGTGACTTCTATTCTTGCACAGCGTTCCTCCAGACATGCCCGGGCCACATGCTCAGCTCTCCTGGGCAAGGTCTGCAAGCCTTCAAGGTCCCAGATGTACAATTTGTTCCACAAACAAGTGGTGGCAACCGGATTTGCTAAGGCCTGCTCAGATTGTGGAGAGAGTGGTCCACCTGACTGTGGAGCCTGAGATGATGAGGGTGGCTTCTTGCAAAATTCCCATCTAAGCACCACTGGTAGTGATAACAGGGAATGCTAGGGCAGCGGAATTGCACATTCGCTAGGAAGCTGGAACAGTGAACTTGAGCTTAGAAGCACAGAGATCCACCTGGTAGTAGCATGGATTCAAGTTACCAGCTGCGTTCAACAGTAGCCAGGCAGATAGCTGCAGGGTCGGGACAGAAAGCTGGCGCATTCTTTTCATGTGGGTGGAAGGGCGCTGTGTGGCTGCCTTGCCATTCTCCATACTTACACTACAGAAGAGGCGCTAGATGCTGCTGCTCTGTGTCATTGAGCTCACATTGGGCTTATTACGGACACTTCTGGCCAAAAAAGGCACTCCTTCTGTGTGCAGTCTCTGTTTTTTACTGTGCTTGTCTCCAGCTTAGCTCTGTGTCTCAGCTGTGGAAACAAGAGCTGGGATTGGGAAGAATACCTTTACAAGTAGGGACTGTGTGTACAAGTGAAGAAGGGAGGGAGCTGTGTGTTTGGGGTGGGGGGGCTTTATATATACAGGTATGGGGGGGTTGCACTATAACAGGTGTGTGTGGGGTGCTGCATGTATACAGGTGTGGGGAGGGGGGCTGCATGTTTTCAAGTGCGTGGGAGTGTTGAATGTGTAGCAAAGTCCCGGGGCCCCTGAAGCCCAATGGTGACCTCCAGAGTTAAGAACAGCTGACATCCTTCAGTGTAGAGTGGGTTGCAAGGCATGGTGGGGGTAATGCAAGATGATCACGTGGGCGCCAGACACTTTTTGAATGCAAAGAGATTTATTGTCGCTTAAACATAGAGGATTAGGGCCAGGACACCCTTAGGTAAATGCAATGCTAATTGGCAGACTCCAAGACTTCTACAGGTAGACAGCTATACAGGTGAAGGTCTCCAGCCGGACACCACTTCTGTATAGGTAGGACCGCTGTCTCCTATGGCAACAATCTTGTAGCTGTTACTAACGGTAATGGTATTCAACTATCTGCAACAGGAACAGTTCTCTTTACCCCACACTCACTTACTGTGGGTCTTCACTCACTGAGCTCCCAGTCTCTCTCACTAGACTTCAGATCCACTGCCACTGGATCCCCTGAGCTCTTTCACTGTAGCACTCAGTATATTCCTCAAGTGTCACCCCCGCTTCCCTGCTGGGTCCCTGGCTTGGCAGTCACAGATACTCTTCAAGCTTCACCCCTGCTGACATGTTAGGTCCCTGGCTTGGCACATCACAAGTGTCACCTCTGCTGTCCAACTGGGTCCCTGACTTGGCACTTGCTAAAGCTTTCCCACTTCTTCACCGTCCCCGGCTGGAAAGAAGTCTGCTCTGGTACTGGCCTCAGCTTACTCACTGTGGTCTCTGGTACCACTGGTACTCTGGATGGTCCCTTTGTGGTGACAGATTCCCCTCTACCTCCAACCACAACTGGTTCCAAGGCCAGCGGAACCGTTAATTCTGGTTGCACTACAAGCCCGCAGTCCCCAACCCTGCACTACTTCTGGATAGGCTCTCAGATAGCCTAGCAGCCAGATGTCTGTGGGATAGGCCTGTGCAATTTTAAAGCGCAATCAAACAAAGAGGTGCAAATTGCCACAAACTATGCATTCAAATGTGTACCGCAGAAACCTTATAAGACCACTATATACCAATGATCTTGAATGTAAAATGAAAATAAATAATTTCATCCAATATTGCAATGCGACTAAAAAAATGCAATTCTTCTATAAAGTGCTGTGCAAATCCAGTGAAATAAAAATAAATAATCTGCAGATATTAGTATCTTATATTAATTATTGATATAATTTTTATAGCTATAGCTTCACCTATAGTTATATTAGACAGAATATTCCTAGAAGGTTAGCGCCACGTACCATTTTAAACAATTAAAATTGACTTTTCAGCTCCCCTTAATACAGAGAACAGTCATTGAAAGTCATTGATAAAAAAAAAATGCGTGGGGTTCCCCCCAAATTCAATTACCAGGCCCTTCACGTCTGGTATGGATTTTAAGGGGAACTCCACGCAAAATTTAAAAAGAAAATGGCATGGAGTTCCCCCCAAAAATCCATACCAGACCCTTTATTCGAGCACGCAACCTGGCAGGCCGCAGGAAAAGAGGGGGGACGAGAGAGCGCCCCTCCTGAACCATACCAGGACACATGCCCTCAACATTGGGAGGATGCTTTGGGGGTCTGTGACCCCTCAAAGCACCATGTCCCCATGTTTATGGGGACAAGGGCCTCATCCCCACAACCCTGGCCGGTGGTTGTGGGGGTCTGCGGGCGGGAGGGCTTATAAGAATCTAGAAGCCCCCTTTAACAAGGGGACCCCCAGATCCCGCCCCCCCCCCTGTTTGAAATGGTAAGGGTGTACAAAAGTACCCCTACCATTTCACTAAGAAAGTGTAAAAAATTGTTAAAAAACACACAGACACCATTGGGATAAGTCCTTTATTAAAAAAAAAAAAAAAAAAGATTCCAGCGGTGGTAATCCACTCTTGCTATCCAGCGATGGCTGATCTCTTCTCCAGGGTCCAGCGATGGGTGATCTCTCCCGATGGTCCAGCGCAGCGCATCCTGTCTCCACCGGAGACACTGCGGGAATCCCGGAGTTCTGTCAAAAAATGTCCGCCTATCGAATAGTATGAATGCGCAGTACACAGCGGACAGTATCCGACGGGGGACACTATCCGACAGGACACCGGCGCCTGACAGGTCTTAGCTGAGAAGGACGGGGCCACCCGTTACCTGACCCTGCCCCCCTCTGACGCAAGGGGAAACGCAGGATTCCCCAGTTATGTACGGGTGACCCCGCCCCCCTCTGATGTAACGCAGGTTTCCGTTACATCAGAGGGGGCGGGGTCACCCGCACGTCACTGGGGAAGCCCGGGTTTCCCCTTGTTTCAGATGGGGGCGTGGTCAGGTGACGGGTGGCCCCGTCCTCCTCAGCTAAGACCTGTCAGGCCATCACCGGGATTCACGCGGTGTCTCCGTGGAGACAGGATGCACATCACGTGAATCCTGGCTGGACCATCGGGAGAGATCACCCATCGCTGGACCCCAGAGAAGAGATCAGCCATCGCTGGATACCAAGAGTGGATTACCACCGATGGAATCTTTTTTTTATTTTTTTTATTTTTAATAAAGGACTTTTCCCAACGGTGTCAGTGTTTTTTAACAATTTTTTACACTTTCTTTGTGAAATGGTAGGGGTACTTTTGTACCCCCTTACCATTTCAAACAGGGGGGGCGGGATCTGGGGGTCCCCTTGTTAAAGGGGGCTTCCAGATTCTGATAAGCCCCCCGCCCGCAAACCCCCACAACCACCGGCCAGACCCCCAAAGCATCCTCCCAATGTTGAGGGCATGTGGCCTGGTACGGTTCAGGAGGGGGGGCGCTCTCTCGTCCCCCCCCCCTCTTTTCCTGCAGCCTGACAGGTTGCATGCTCAGATAAAGGGTCTGGTATGGATTTTTGGGGGGAACTCCACGACATATTTTTTTTTTATTTTGCGTCGAGTTCCCCTAAAAATCCATACCAGACCTGAAGGTGACCTGGGGTTCCTCTTAATATCCATACCAGACCTGAAAGGCCTGGTAATTGAATTTGGGGGTGATAGGCGGAACACTGACTCACTGCTGGGAAACTGAATCAGTGTTCCGTCACGGATGAGGACGAGAAGTAGGTGGGGCTTTGTTACACTGGACAGTCGTCGACTAGACTGCATGTCACAGCGCCGTTGTTCTGGAGATCAGGTACATGAGGTTGCAGATGAGCACAGTGAGGCTGCAAATGGGTACAGTGAGGCATGCAGATGAGCACAGTAAGGCTGCAAATGGGCACAGTGAGGCTGCAAATGGGCACAGTGAGGCACAGTGAGGCTGCAAATGGGCACACAGGCTTATATTCGGGTTGGCTTTTACTGGCAGCACAGTGGTGTAGTGGTTAGCACTTTCACCTAGCAGC
This sequence comes from Lithobates sylvaticus, assembly GCA_028564925.1. Taxonomy (NCBI): domain Eukaryota; kingdom Metazoa; phylum Chordata; class Amphibia; order Anura; family Ranidae; genus Lithobates; species Lithobates sylvaticus. The sequence continues at coordinate 210,469,110 of CM053036.1, read as the reverse complement.
GATAGGGTCGCCGGTTCAAATCCCAACCACGACACCCTCTGCCTGGAGTTTGCATGTTCTCCCTGTGCTTGTGTGGGTTTCCCCCGGGTACTCCGGTTTCCTCCCACACTCCAAAGACATGCTGGTAGGTTAATTAGATCCCGTCACTAAAATTGGCCAAATATATGTATGTTGTGTGTGTATGTGTTTGTAAGCGTGTCGGGACCCCACAGGGCAAGCACCGCACTATACCACAGATGGACACCAGTGGCAAAAAGCGCCCTGAGGTGATTCAGTAGCGCTATACAAGTCACTCATTCATTCATTCAAGTATATACGGTAATTTGACCACTAGGGAACTAGAATTTCCAGAAGCAGAGGTCAGCAATTGTAGCCTCCAGTCTTGAACAACCATAACTATGATACTGTAGCTTTAGCTGAGCAATCAAATATTTCAATGAAGTCATTTTCTTTATTTTTTATTACCTAGGTCAATGAAGATTACTTGCGATCAGTAAATTCTTCCAATACAACTTTTACCCATGTGACGGAATTCATAATTTTTGGATTTCCCAGCCTCCAGAATTATCACATTTTGCTTTCTTGTGTATTACTTTGTATATACCTCTTCACTCTCTCTGGCAATGGCATTATCTTCTTTTTGGTCATCTTTGACCGGCATCTCCATACCCCAATGTACTTCTTTGTCTGCAACTTGTCATTTATAGACATGACTTATACCTCAGTAACCATCCCGAAGATGTTGGCCAAGTTCCTGATGAAGCTGGATCATATTTCCTACAATGCCTGCTTCACACAGATGTATATTTTCCTGTCTTTAGGAGCAACGGAGTGTTTTCTCCTGGCCATAATGGCCTACGATCGCTACATAGCTGTATGCTCACCCTTACACTACCAAACCATCATGACAAGACAACTTTACATAATACTGTCAATGGTGGCCTGGTCTGGAGGCTTTGCAGCTCCACTCACAGCCACCCTTCTCGCTTTAAAGTTACCTTTCTGTGGTCCCAATATAATCTACCATTACTACTGTGACACTCCTCCATTGCTCCAATTGGCTTGTGCCAACACATCCTTCAATGTAGCCATTGGGTCTACAATTGGTGCCGTTGTCATTTTGGTAAGCTTTGCTGTAATTGTTATATCTTACATTAAGATTATTTTAGCGATCCTCAGAATCAGTTCCCATGTTGGCCGCAAGAAAACTTTTTCTACCTGCGCCTCTCACTTTACAGTTGTCAGTATATTTTTCTTGCCCATTATGTTCATGTACATTCGTCCAACAGCCTCCTACTCATCTGATGTGGACTCTTTGGTGTCCATGTTATATACAGTATTAACTCCTCTAATGAATCCCATAATATACAGTCTGAGAAACAAAGATATTAAATCTGCTTTTCAGAAGAAAACTGGCTTCATCTGTACCAGAAGTAGCTTGAGCACAGAATAGAATGCATCCGATTACTGATGGAAGCAATTGATTAACTTGGATATACTGTATGTCCTTTAAAATATGAATTTAATGGACATTCTGGTGCCTACTGGACTGCACAATCTGCACAACTGTTATAATGGAGATTTGGAGGGGCGATACTATTGGAGGTCATGGGTACAATCTCTAGCTCACTCAGTGGCGTCTCCAGCTTTCATATTTACTGGGGGCACATGGGGGGACAGGGATAAAAGTAGGGGGGCCAGGGATAAAAGTAGGGGGGCCAACAATAAAATGCAATTATATATATATATATATATATATATATATATATATATATATATATATATATATATATATATATATCACTTCATATATCCTGACAATGGGTATAAAATGCATACAAATATACAATATTAAGCCCTGTACTCCTGCAACAATGCCCCAATACATACAATAAAAAACAAAGGAGAAAGTTACCTGCACACTATCCCAAATCCCTCTGCCTATTTAAATAAATGGATGTATCGCTCCAGTGGCCATTAAAGTGTAAGCTCACCTGACCCTCTCGTCCTGTCCCTCGTCCTCTGTGGCTTTGTGTCCACCATGCAGCCTTGTGCCCAGTGCCCACCAATGCAGCCGTGTGCTCAGTGACCACCAATGCAGCCTTGTGCCCAGTGCCCACCATGCAGCCTTGTTCCCCCCAATGCAGCCTTGTGCCCAGTGCCCACCAATGCAGCCGTGTGCCCACCATGCAGCCCTGTGCCCACCAATGCAACCTTGTGCTTACCAATGCAGCCTTGTGCCCAGTGCCCACCAATGCAGCCTTGTGCCCACCATGCAGCCTTGTGCCCACCAATACAGCCTTGTGACCACCAATACAGCCTTGTGCCCACCAATACAGCCTTGTGCCCACCAATGCAGCCTTGTGCCCAGTGCCCACCAATGCAGCATTGTGCCCACCAATGCCGCCTTGTGCCCACCAATACAGCCTTGTGCCCACCATGCATCCTTGTGCCCACCAATGCAGCCTTGTGTCCACTATGCAGCCTACCTGTGCAGGGGAGGAGAGGAACAGGAGAGCCGCCCAGGTGTCCAGAGAACAGCGTGGGGAACACAGCAATAACAGCTTTCATTTCAATTGCTGTGTTCCCGCCGCGCAACGTCATATACAGCCCCGCCCCCTGGCCGGGGAACTTTTATTTACAGATCACCCTTCACTGAGATTGAACGGGTGATTTGTCTATCAAAGTCCCGGGACCAGGAGGCAGGGCTGTATCTGGCAGCGAGCGGCGGAGAACACGGCAATTGAAATGAAATTAAATGTGTTCCCCACGCTGCGCTCCGAACACCTGGGCGGCTCTCTCTCACAGTGTCAGCATGGAGAGGGAGGGAGTGAAGGGAGGGGGGATCTCCCGCAGGAGTGACAGGACGCTCTCCTCAGGAGAGCCTATGTTATTATGACGGTTGGCGGCCCAAGCAAGATGCCGGCATTTTGATTGGGGGGCACATGAGGGGGCACAGCATAATGTTGGGGGGGTCATGGCCCCCTCTGGCCCTACGTTAGTGACGCCGATGATCTCACTGCAGATCTATTTCTGTGGTTTCTAAAATGTAATCATCCAAATAAAACTGATTAGAAACAGCAATCTCTCTGTACTCCCAGTCAGTCCCCTCCCATCACAGTTAGAAACACCTCCCAGGGAACACATTTAACCCCTTGATCACCACTCGTGTTAACCCCTTCCCTGCCAGTGTCATTTATACAGCAGGGACGTGCGGTGAGGTCAAGTGGCTGGTGAGTCACTGGGTAGTATCAGAGCCAGATACACACAGGTTACATACGCTGCGATTATTAGAGTGAGAGCAATGATTCTAGCACTAGAAAACAAATGGAAGCGTCGCCCAAAAAGATTTTTAAGTACTAAAGTTTGGTTCCATTCTACGAGTGTGACGTGTTTAAAAATGATGATTATTACATGTAGGAGAGAAGTGTCAGAATTGGCCTGGGTGGCGAGGGGTTAATTACTATACGTAATATACAAATAATTATTATATATCGTTTTTAAGGTAATTTACTATATTTTCAAAAACTGTACTCAAGCAGGTGGCTTAACGGATAAACCACTGAAGTTTGAAGTTATAACTCAAACCAGTAATTTCACAGTAAATGGATAAATAATAAATTATTATGTTATAACATATAGCATATAAATATATGATTTAGCTTGATTATAACAGTAACTTTTCACTGAGAGGAATGAAGGTATAGAAATACTCTAGGTGTCCCAAGTACTTGCGGCCAATCTGCTAGCAGTATACCAACATCGGGTTTTAGCAGGCAAATTTCCCTACCCCATTTGCTAAACCGTCTAAAGAAATTCGGTCCCAGCCATCCACATGCTCAGCGTCTGAATGCTAGCTTGGCCAAATTGCTAGCACTGCAACTGCTGCCTTTTAGGCTGGTAGACTCTGCCCCCTTTCGTGAATTTGTAGAATGTGCGGTACCTCAGTGGCAGGTTCCCAAACGCCATTTCTTTTCACGGAAGGCCATTCCGGCTCTCTACCAGCATATGGAAGGCAATGTCTTAGCCTCGTTGGACAGGGTGGTCAGCAGTAAGGTGCATATTACTGCTGACTCATGGTCCAGCAGGCATGTACGTTACCTTTCTTTCGCGGCATACTGGGTAACTCTGCTGAAAGGATGCAGGACAGGGTTCAGTATTGTTGGAGCTTGTTCCACCACCACGCCTCCAAAATGCTATTAGTAGTGATTCTGCCACAGCTCTCTCCTCCACCCCCTCCTCCTCTTCTTCCTCTGCAGATTTCTCCTCAGTGCTCCGTAGGCGTTCAAGGGGCTACGCAAGCATTCAGGCAAAAAGATGCCATGCAGTGCTTGAGTTGGTCTGCTTAGGGGACAGGAGCCACACTGGGGCAGAGATTCTGTCATCTCTGCAGTGGCAGGCTCAGAGGTGGTTCAGCCAGTTCAGCCAGGAATGGTTGTATGCGTAAATGGTACCAACCTCCTCTCCGCCCTCCAACAGGGACACTTGACCCATGTTCCCTGTTTGGCTCACATCCTGAATTTGGTGGTGCATCAGTTCTTGAGCAGGTACCCGGACTTACAGGATCTCCTGAGGCAGGCCAGGAAAGTCTGTGGTTATTTCCGCTGGTCATATAATGCCAGTGCTCGGCTGGCTGACATTCAAAGAGAATGCAACCTGCCCAAGAACTGCCTCATTTGTGACATGCCCACCAGGTGGAACTCAACGTTGGCAATGCTACAGCAGCTGCACATGCAGCAGAGGGCCATCAATGAGTACCTGTGTGAGTATGGCACCAGGAAAGGGTTAGGGGAGCTTGTTTTTTTTTCGCCATGCCAGTGGCTACTGATCAAGGATGCATGCAGTGTCCTGTCACCATTTGAGGAGGCCACAGTGCATGCATCAGTGATATTGTCCCTCTTATCTTCCTGTTGGAGCATACGCTTCGTGGAATAATGGACAGGGCACTTGAGGCAAAACAACAAGAGGAAGAGGAGGACTTCCTTACCTCTCAAGGCCCCCTTTATCCATATACTAGTTTTCCTGCAGGCCCGCCAATCACACAGGAAGAAGAAGAGGATAGGAGGATTGTGTCACCATGGAGGTGGAGGATAACACTCAGCATCAGCAGCAGTCTTCAAGGGATCATTTTTAGTCCCCAGAAACCCATGGAGTTGTACGTGGCTGGGAGTAGGTGGCTGAGGATCATATGATCCTTAGTGACCCAGAGGACTCAGGATCGAATGCCTCTGCAAACCTACGCTGTATGGCCTCCCTGATCCTGCAAAGCCTGCGAAAGGACCCTAGGATTCGTGATATCAAGGAGAGGGATCATTACTGGCTGGCAACCCTTCTTGATCCACGTTACAAGGGAAAGGTTGCAGAACTCATCCAGCCTTCGCAGAGGGAGCTGAGGATGAAACATCTACGGGAGGCCTTGCAGAAAGGTTTGTGCAATGCGTTTCCAGAGTCTGGGAGGTTACAATTTCCTGGTGCTGGACAACGTGTTGCTGGGGCTTCGTGCAGTCACAGAAAGAGCGGTGGAGAAGGTGTCCGGCTGACCGATGCCTTCAGACAATTCTTCAGTCCTCAGCACCAGGTCTGATCGGTTCCAGCAACCATCATCAGCATCTGAATTACATGGTGCAGGAATATATAGGGGCACTGGGTCTTGAGGATGGACCACTGGCCAGAGCTTGCTCAATATGCAATTGAGCTACTTGCCTGTCCTGCATCCAGTGTTCTTTCTGAACGCACATTCAGTGCTGCTGGAGGCTTTGTAACCGATCACAGTGTGCGCCTGTCCACAGACTCTGTTGATCGGCTCACATTCATAAAAATTAATCAGTCTTGGATCACCAGCTACCAAGCACCTGATGCTGATGTAACCGATTGATTTTTCTATGGATGTGGGATCCCTTGAAGACTGCATACACCACCACTGCCTAAGGCCCAATTTTTACGCCCCTGTTTAACAAGGGCACGTAATTACAATTTTTGATCAAATATTTAACAGCAGGTCTCGTTCCTGCACTCAACAAGAGTATCTGTGAGGGGTTGCAGTGTTGTGGCACCACCAACACTGCCTAAGGCCCAATTTTTCTGCCCCTGTTTAACAGGGGTGCGTAATTAAAATTGTTGATCCTATATTTCATAGCAGGGCCCATTCCTAAACTCAACAAATGTATCTGTGAGGCTTTACAGTGTTGTGCCTAAGGCACAATTTTTCTGTCGCCAGTCACTTTTTGAATGCAAACAAGAGATTTATTGTGTCTTAACAAGAACTGTGGGAGAGAAACAACGAGAGGGGAGTCTGGAAAGAACAGACTCTCCTTTCCAGACTCCCCTCTATTTGTTGTTTCCTCTGGTTCCTCTTCCTGTGACGTCGTCACCTGCATTCCCCCTGTGTTCCACGTCGGACTTAGCAGACTTCCTGGAGGCCGCAGGAAAAGGACTGAACACCTCGTTTCCCATCACGGCCTTCCTGTGGAATAGGATGGACTAGGGACCACCAGCACAAAGATGAGCCTGTTTTTAATCTCCTTCCTGTAAGTACATTACCTGTTGTGTCATTAAACCAAACTAAATTTATTGCACTTAGGTGGCGCTTCCTTTTGTTCCCTTGACTTGCTCAAGCTTACTCACAGTAGTCTCTGGTAATAAGGTGGATCGTTCCTTAGTGGCGACTGCTTCCCCTGTACCTCCGACCACAACTGGTTCCCCGTCCGGCTGAACCTTTGCAACTCGGTTGGACTCCAATTCTGCAGTCAAAACCTTACGATGCTTCTCCTGCTCCTGGAGAGGCCTCAGGCAGCCTAGCATCCAGATGTCCCCGGGATAGGCCTCTGGCTTCTGGCCTAGCAGCCCGGGGCGACATAACACACATCCACCTAGACAACCATCCACGTGGCACAGAACCTCGATTACATGACTCCACCCAAATAAATAGGCTCTCTCAGCAGGCCAAGGGACTAAACAAACCCCTGCCAATTGACTGAGAAACCCTATGTTTTCATAATCTGACCTTGCTATGCCCTTGTCGCTCTAATGTCACCAGCCACAGTGCCACCTAGTGACAGAAGAGAGAAGGTACAGCAATTACAGAATTAGAGAGGGATCAGTGGATCTTGTAACAATTAGCCAGGACAATTACTACCTGGCAAACAAAATTTGTCAGCAACCCTGCTTAAACACCAGGGTGCTACATCTAATTGTACCAACAGGTAAGCCTATAATAAGGCTTACCTGTAGATACTGTAATTATCTCCTAAACTTGCACCATTTAGGAGATATTTACTATATAAGCCATTGATTACGTCTTCGGTGCATGCGCTCTGAAGGAACGGCCGTCTGTGCTGTTTCTTCAGAGCCCTGTGACGTGACCGGTGGCTCCCGCGTGCGGGAGTGACGTCATTGCGACTCAGTGGTGTGCGGGTGCCGTTGTAGGGCTTCGTTCTATGGTAAGTATTTAATAATGAGCTAGTATGCGATGCTGACGTTTTTCCATTTCTGCAAATGGAGATTTGGTCAGGGATGTTGATTTGATACAACCATTCTGACAACAGGTCTCATTTGGATAACACAACTCATGGGTACTTTCCACCTTATTCCTTTCATACCCTACCCCTCTCTGCTCACCCCTCCATTCCTTTCTTTTTCCAAACATCTTCATTTTTTTCCTTTTCCTTTCTTTTCCCACCTTTCCCAGACCCTTACCTTTCTACTTTTTTCAAAATTATCCTTTTTTTCCCTCTCTACTTGATCTGTTTACCCCTATTCTTCATTTTCCAATTGCCAAGATTTACAGTATCTCACAAAAGTGAGTACACCCCTCACATTTTTGTAAATATTTTATTATATCTTTTCATGTGACAACACTGAAGAAATGACACTTTGCTACAATGTAAATTAGTGAGTGTACAGCTTGTATAACGGTGTAAATTTGCTGTCCCCTCAAAATAACTCAACACACAGCCATTAATGTCTAAACCGCTGGCAACAAAAGTGAGTACTCCCCTAAGTGAAAATGTCCAAACTGGGTCCAAAGTGTCAATATTTTGTGTGGCCACCATTATTTTCTAGCACTGCCTTAACCCTCTTGGGCATGGAGTTCACCAGAGCTTCACAGTTTGCCACTGGAGTCCTCTTCCACTTCTCCATGACGACATTATGAAACTGGTAGATGTTAGAGACCTTGCGCTCCTCGGCCTTCCGTTTGAGGATGCCCCACAGATGCTCAATAGGGTTTAGGTCTGGAGACATGCTTGGCCAGTCCATTACCTTTACCCTCAGCTTCTTTACCAAGGCAGTGGTCGTCTTGGAGGTGTGTATGGGGTCATTATCATGTTGGAATACTACCCTGCGACCCAGTCTATGAAGGGAGGGGATCATGCTCTGCTCCAGTATGTCACAGTACATTTTGACATTCATGGCCCTCAATGAATTGTAGCTCCCCAGTGCCGGCAGCACTCATGTAGCCCCAGACCATGGCACTCTCACCATCACGATTGACGCTTGAAAAGATATCTCCTGCACCGAGCGAAGCAACGATTGCTAGTACCGCTAATCGCCACCCTCTACAGGGCTGCTCTTGATCCCCAGACCCTCAGCTACCCCTCAGGCTCATCCCGCAAGTGCAAAGACTACCGCCAACCGAAGAGACTCACTGATTTCTTTAACATGCCGTCCGGCAGAAAAAACAAGATGGCGCCCACGGAGCCTCTCCACACAGCACCGCGGCCTATACAGACCTCAGCACAATTCAGCATCTAACAGCCCTGCTAAAGCGCGGATGCGCTTGGATTCCTCCCCACAGGCTCCTGAGGTAAGATCAGCCTTAGACGCCATTTTAACCCAGCAGGCCCAGCCAAGCCATACCCTATTGCTGCCTTTCCCACGGCTAATATGCCAGTTATGGACACAACACTGAAGGAGATGCTGATGTCTCTCCACAGCTCATTATATACTGACATATCTACTATGTTCAAATCATTTAAAGAAGAAATGTCATTTATTGACCAAAAAGTGATCCGAGTGGAACGCAAAATGACTGACATTGCTGAAACAGTAAATGATCTTGTTGACACACATGACCATTCCAGAGATGAACATCACTGGGTCAGAGCCAAAATGGTGGATCTCGAAGACAGGTCCAGACGTAATAACGTCAAAATTTGCAGCATCCCTGAATCTATCCTTCCACCTGACCTAAACCCATACGCCAGAAAATTGTTTTCTACTCTCCTACCTGACCTGTCTCCGATGGAAACCATCATAGACCGCCTCCCTAAACCCTCACACCTACCCGCCAGCGTCCCACGAGACGTCCTTATGCGAGTCCATTTTTACCACGCCAAGGACATGCTCCTCAACAAATCAAGACATCTCGGTCAACTTCCAGACCCTTATTCAAAACTACAATTGTTTGCTGACATCTCAGCCTTTACCCGTCAGCAAAGACGACAGCTAAACACGATAACCAAACCTCTCAACAACCACAAAATACCATACCAATGGGGGTTCCCGACTAAAATAGTAGTCAACAAAAATGGCCAGAAACATCACATCACCTCTGTAGGAGAAGGAATTCATCTGCTCCGCACCTGGTGAATCGTTCCAGAAGAAACACCTCAACCAGGCTTCCACAACCTTCCTAGCACCCGCAGCGCTAGCAACAACAATGTTGTCGCCCAATGCGACTTGAACCCCAAATTAGCGGTACACACATCTCTAAATATTTTTTTTTTTTCTTCTTCTCTCCCCTTAACCCCCCTTCTCTTCTTATACCCTTTGCTCTGAGAACACAGGAACCACCTCATCCAGAGACTTTTGACCTCTTCCTCTCAAGACCAATGGATCCGCCTGGACCCCTCCCGACTCCTCTTTGAGGGATCTACCTGTCACGTCTAACTGTAAGTCTCCAATCTTATCTTTTTTCCACATCGCCTATTCACACCTGACTACAAGATGCCGAAATTCCTGTCACTTAATGCCAAAGGCTTGAACCATCCAGCCAAAAGGAAATCTATGCGGCGCACTGCCCTTGACTCTCACAGTGAAGTGATTTGTATCCAAGAAAATCATTTCATGAACACGGCAGAACCCCATTGTTAAAACACCCACTTCCCCCACATTTTCAAAGCCTCTGGGCCGCAAAAGAAAAATGGTGTCCTAATAGCTATCAAGAACGCTGTCTCGTTTTCCCTTCACGACACCTTAATAGACGCAGAAGGAAGATTTCTAGCCCTCGACTGTACCTTGAACAATGTAAGATATACGCTTGTAAACCTCTACGCACCCAATTCCAATCAAATCAAATTCTTAAAAAAATTGTTGAAAAAGATTGATTCTTTCCCGCCACGGCCACCTCATCCTTTGTGGTGACTTTAACCTAGCTCCTGATGCCATCATAGACGCCTCATCCCGAACATCCAGACGTTCTTCACCTTTGCTCACTTTTACTAGAACCAGGGACTTATATGATGTTTGGCGTTGTCACCACCCCACTGAACGTGACTATTCTTTTTTTTACCATCGCCACAACTCCTATACAAGGATCGATCTCTTCTTGGTAGACAAATGGCTACTGCCCAACATATCTGACTCCCAGATATCCACTATAACGTGGTCGGACCACGCACCCATCACCATGACAACAACTGACACACCAACCAGGACCTCCTCGTCTGTCTGAAGAGCAAATGCTCAGATACTGCACTGCCCAGAACTCTCAGCCTCTATTCACGAGAAACTAGAAGAATTTTTTAGTTTAAATGAAGGATCTGTGTCTAATGTAACTACTTTGTGGAATGCCCACAAGGCATTCATTAGAGGAGTTATGATTCAAATTTGTGCCAGAGAAAAGGAAAAAGAGGACTCAGCGTCTAGATTCCATTACCTCAACCATTAAAAAATTAGAAACAGATAATCAAACCAACCCAACTCCCCCACTAAAAGAAGAGTTAACTCGCCTTAGGCAAGAATTGAGAGCCCACCTACTAGACACCTATGAAAAAGCCCAATTACGCTTCAGAGCTGCCCACTACTCTACTAGTAACAAAGCAGGAAAAGCCATGGCCAACAAAATTAAAGGGCACTTTGCTAAATCAAAAATCTCTTTCCTGTACCACCCTACCTCACAGAAAAAACGATTTGAACCCCAATCCATAGCAGATGCCTTTAGCCTCTACTATGACAAATTGTATAATTTGAAAGATGACTCCGACACATTTCAACCCTCCACCCACCAGATAGAAGCCTTCCTAGCAGAAATCAATCTCCCCAAGCTAACCCAAACCCAACTCGAATCCCTTAACGCTCCTTTCACACCCGATGAACTCCTCCAGATCATAACAGCTTTACCACCTAACAAATCTCCTGGACCAGATGGTCTTACAGGCGAATACTATAGACGCTTTGACGAACTACTCGCTCCCTACATGATCAGAGTATGATCAGAGTATACAATGACGCTGACGCTGCCTCCTCTTCCTCCTTTCCTCGAGAAATGTTATCTGCTTTAATCTCGACAATTCCGAAGCCAGGGAAGGAACCTACCTTACCCCCAAAACTACCGCCCCATTTCGCTTTTGAACCTAGATACTAAATTGTATGCAAAACTCATTGCCACCAGATTACTGAAGATTATGCCCCTATTGATCCATAAAGATCAATCAGGTTTTACCCTGGGAAGACAGTCCTTTGACGCCACTCGCAGACTAATCAACCTGATCCATACAGCTAAAACATCGCGAACGCCTTCTTTGCTCCTATCCTTGGATGCAGAGAAGGCGTTCGATAGAGTCCACTGGTCCTATCTTAAAGCAACCCTATGCAAATTTGGTTTCCAAGGCCCAATCCTTTCAGCCATACTTGCACTATATTCCACTCCCAATGCACACGTACTCACATCAGGAGTCCTATCCAAACCCTTTGATATCAGTAATGGCACTCGCCAAGGCTGCCCGCTATCACCATTGATTTTTAATCTTCTTATGGAACCATTAGCAGAACATATTAGAACCAACCCGTCTATTACTGGTATCACAGTAGGATCCCATTATCATAAAATAAATCTCTTCGCAGACGACGTAGTCATAATACTCACCAACCCCCTTTCCTCGTTGTCTTCGGTTCAACAATTTGCTTTAAAGATTTAGCTCTGTATCTTATTATAAAGTGAATGATCATAAGTCTTATGTACTAGATTTAGGTCTTGATGCGATCACAAGCAACTTACTCAGACACAAGTTCCCATTTCAGTGGTCAGAAGAGGGAATCTCATACCTCGGTATCACACTTACCAAATCCTCTAAAGGCCTCTTTGCAGCCAACTACACCAAGCTCAAACAACTGCTCCTCAAAGAAACCACAGACCTTTCAAAATATGAATTCACATGAACGGGTAGGCTCGCAGCATTTAAAATGCTGATACTCCCTAAACAGGACTATGCCTCTTCCGTTGCCTAAATCTTATATCCACTCACTTCAATTGATAATTTCCCGCTATATATGGCAAGGAAAAAAAACCTAGAAGTAGCCACTATTTACTCATTAAACACAAAACTAAAGGTGGTATGGGATATATTGACCTAAAAGACTACTACCTAGCTACAATCCTCTCACAACTGAAAGACTGGTTAGCAGACGTACCCACGACACTTTGGGGCAACATAGAAAACGCTCTCACGCCCGGACGAAAACTCAAAGACTGGCTATTCGCCACCACCACCAACCACACACATTCCAACCACCACTCTCCCACCATCAGAGCTTCCATTAAAGCTTGGAAGTCCTTACACAGTCTCAAATGGCCACATCTCCCGACCAAAATGGTGCACATACCTTTGACTACACTCACACATCTCTCACCTGAACTGCACATACCCGCTTGGCTAACATCTCAAGCATCTCATGTTTCAGCTCTCCGCTCCTTGACTAATAACAAATCCTTCCCACAAATTCAGGAGGAATTTAACGCACCCCCTTCAGACTTTCTCACATACCTCTGACTAAGGTCCTGTTTGACAGCCCATCCCCACCTAGAAATGACCCTGCCCATTAAGATATGGCACTTCCTCTTCTCTGACGATACTTGCTCTAAAGGTACCTTTTTATTTTACCGACCATCTCAGAAGTCACCTCCATAACACATACTCATTACCTCTACAAACTCACCCTCTCTAGAAACAAACCCTCCTTCCCCACACTACAAGTGCTTTGTCTACCCTGGATCCAATGGTACAATAAACCTCATCCATAAATCCCTTCATGAATATTGACACCTTCTCCTGTATTATCATATGTTCACATACTTCTCACCTCTGCTCCCCTCCTCCCTGCCTCCCCACCCCATCCTGTCCCTACCTCCTCCCCCCCCTCCCCCCTCCTCTCCCTCCCCCCTCCTCCTCTCCCTCCCCCCCCCCCTTTCCCCTATCCTGTCCCCTACCTTCACACACCTGGAATGTCCTAATTTAGGGATAATATAGTTATTCTACGGCTATTCTCTTGGTTACTCTCCATGGTTGACCTCCAGTTGTATGTTCTAACTCATTCATTAAGTTTTTACTAAATACTTCTCCACATGCCTTCTTGCAAAACCTGTTGCTGTATTGTATTATCCTATGTATTCATATTTACATTGTAATGTAAAATTTTAATAAAAACTACTTTAAAAAAAAACAAAAAAACAGTACTAAGTACTATCAATGTGCACGTCATTCTGCATCCATGCCGATCCCCGTAGGTCACAACAATAATGAAATAAAAAACACCCAAAATTACACAAAGTTAATAAAAGTTAAAATAAATAGAATAAAACATTGAAAGTGAAATTTAACGATCAGAAATAAAACAATTGATATCCCGGCACAAGAACCTTGGTCTCATGAATCCAATGAGATTCCCTGCGGCTAAGCTGACAAATGAAATTGCCACCTCTCCAGTGCTTTGTGACCCTTTCAATGCCCCAGAATTTTAAACTCTTTGGGCTTTGAGCATGGACCAGTTCAAAATGCTTAGAAACATTGTGCAATTTTAAACCAAATTTCATCAAATGCAGTCACACCAGCGCCAATCAAATGCAGTCACACCAGCGCCCATCAAATGTAGCCTCACCAGCGCCCATCAAATGCAGTCGCACCGGCGCCCATCAAATGCAGTCGCACCGGCGCCCATCAAATGCAGTCACACCAGCGCCCATCAAATGTAGCCTCACCGGCGCCCATCAAATGCAGTCACACCGGCGCCAATCAAATGCAGTCACACCAGCGCCCATCAAATGTAGCCTCACCAGCGCCCATCAAATGTAGCCTCACCAGCGCCCATCAAATGTACCCTCACCAGCGCCCCTCAGGTGACTGATTGACAGTCTGAGATTCACCGGTCCTCCAACTACATTGGGGAAGTTTGAGATCCAGGATTGGATACAGCGGTCATCAGTCTTACATACAGGATGTTGATGACACTGAGCGCTGGAAATGTCGCATTTCTCCAAAGACTGAGCACCATCTGATGCTTTGGCTGCAAAGGGAATATAATATCAGTGTAAGGTAGAAATGGACTTTTACAATACTGATAACAAAAAAATTCTGCCCAGAGTTCATCTTTAAATCTGTCTCCCTTTTTCCTATTCAGCATTTGCCTTGTTCTGTGACCCCCATTGAAAAATGTCCCGTCTTCCCTCTCAGGTGGCGGTCTCGGAGAAGTTGGTTTACACTTGCTGCAGAGACGGAATTGTCCGCAAATATCAGCTGACCGACTTGTGACCGACACCCTCTGTAGGAACGATCGATGGGACCGGCCGTATCTGACTTCTGATGGAACACAACCAAAGGACAGATTGATGGACAAGTCTGATGGAAGAGCCACCGATGTACAGACTTGTCTTTCCTGGAACTTCAATATAAAACTGAAGGACCAGATTTCCTTCAGCAGCATTTTCCAGTCTGAGAACTCCCAGAATCCTCTTTGCATCACAGACTCTTCTGTATTCACTGCTTTCCTGTATATACAGAATGTTCAACTCGAGCTTACTGGCACATCCGAGAAGTATTAAAGAGAACCTGTGAGGACTGAATGATGCCTGGAAATGCTTCTAAAGGCACAGACCCCGGGTTGTCATCTTCACCCTGAATTCTCTACCTAGTAAGGCACCGACCAGGAACAAGCATGTGGTCAGCAAAGTCCAAAAAAAGATCAACTCTTGTTCCAAGTTGGTGACTCACTAGGTAGGTCTTCCTTTCCCAACCCTTTCCCCCAAAAGAACAACCAGGTCTCAGGGAGCTTCTGCCAAGACGAATCATCAGCGGTTAGTGGGAAAAATGTCCCTTACATTGGTGGTCAGTGAGAAGTATGCCCCCCCCCCCCCCATTACATTGATGATCATTGGGAATAATGTTTCTTACATTGATGGTAAGTGTGAAGTATGCCTCCCTTACATTGGTGGTCATTGAGAGGTATGCCCCCCCCCACCTTACATTGGTGACAGTGGGAAGAATACCCCCTTTACATTGGTGATCATTGGAAAGTATGCCCCTCCACACACACACACACTTTACATTGGTGGTCAGTGGCAAGAATGTCCCCCTTACATTGCTGGGAAGTATGCCCCCCCTTACATTGGTGGTCATTGGGAAGTATGCCCCCCCTTACATTTGTGGTCATTGGGAGGTATGCCCCCCCCTTACATTGGTGGTCATTGGGAGGTATGCCCCCCCCTTACATTGGTGGTCATTGGGAGGTATGCCCCCCCCCCTTACATTAGTGGTCATTGGGAAGTATGCCCCCCCCCTTACATTAGTGGTCATTGGGAAGTATGCCCCCCCTTACATTGGTGGTCATTGGGAGGTATGCCCCCCCCTTACATTGGTGGTCATTGGGAGGTATGCCCCCCCCCTTCCATTGGTGGTCATTGCGAGGTATGCCCTCCCCCTTACATTGGTGATCATTGGGAGGTATGCCCGCCCCCCTTACATTGGTGGTCATTGGGAGGTATGCCCCCCTTACATTGGTGGTCATTGGGAGGTATGCCCCCCCTTACATTGGTGGTAGGTGGTAAGTATGCCCCCCCCCCTTACATTGGATTGGTGGTCAGTGGGAAGTATGCCCCCCCCTTACATTGGTAACCATGACTCCCTTACATTGGTAATCATTGGAAAGCATGACCCCCTTACATTGGTGGTCAGTAGGAAAATGCCACCCCTGCAGACAGCTTAAAAAGATAATTAACACTAATAATTAACAATTAACACTATAAATTAGTGTTGACCAGGCAAATTTTCAGAACGAGTCAACATTTATATTGTCCTGAAAGGCATAGTCCACTTTTTAGACCACGTGTAATATTACTCTTGTTTTTATGGTGTAACATGAAGCGTGGTTTAATTAAATGAGGGGCGATTGACAAAAAGGGTTTGCACACACAATTGACCCTCTTAATTCCATCTGGAGCTCAGCTGCGAGGGTCACGATAAGTAGATCATTATATTGTATTTTAACTGTATATTATATCATTGTACTGTAGCCTTGCTGCATGTTATGTAATTGTGTAACCCCCCTTTTGATACACGTTAGCTTTCGCATTTCCTTGGGAAATAAACAAGATTTGATTATTATGACGCCGTGTGTTTGGTTTCATAACTAACTGGTAGTATTGTGATATTAACGGTGGCTTGCGCTCATAGTTTTAACAGACTGACTAATCTACAGAGACTAAACAAAGTTAATGCATAGAGATGAGATAATATCTAGATTGTAGTAGTATATCGTTTTCTACAATTATTATCTAAATCCCACAAAATCCGATCTGACTTTTTCCGATCGTGTGTAGAGAATTCCGACGCACAAAGTGCCACGGGTGCTCAGAAGAAATTTGGAGACGAAAGCCATTGGCTACTGGCCTCTACGTAGTCCTGTCTTACGTTTTGTACGTCACCTCGTTCGGAACGATCGGATTTTCAGACAACTTTGTCCGACCGTGTGTGTGTGTGTGTGTGTGCGCGCGCGCGCAACACAAGTTCACCTTCCAGCAGGACAACGACCCTAAACATACAGCCAGGTATACAATGGAAAGGCTGATCCAAACCATTCTCAACCTTTTCAACAAAGACTAACCCTTGAAATAGTTCTCCGGTCTTGAAAAAAATTAGAAATCTACAATTCATGATACATTTTTGTGATGGTCAGTGGGAAGATTGGTCCTTACACTTGTGGTCATTGGGAAGAATTACAGGTAGCTAAAAAGATCAATGGGAACTTATCTGAGAGGCAGAAATTGCCCAATGCTGAAGGAACCCCCCTAGCAACCTCTGGAGGAACCCTAGGGTTCCACGGATACCTGGTTGAGAATCACTGGTTTAGATCAAAGCATATTCATGTGTTAGAATGGCCCAGTCAAAGTCCAGACCTAAATCCAATTGAGAATCTGTGCCAAGACTTGAAAATTGCTGTTCACAAACGCTCTCCATCCAATCTGACAGAGCTTGAGCTGTTTTGCAAAGAATAAAATGGGCAAAAATGTCCCTCTCTAGATGTGCAAAGCTGGTAGAGACGACATCCCCAAAAAGACTTGCAGCTGTAATTGCAGTGAAAGGCGGTTCTACAAAGTATTGACTCCGGGGGGCGCCATACAAATGTACCCCCCACACTTTTCACATATTTGGAAAGCCATTTATAAATTTTCCTTCCACTTCACCGTTGGGTGCCACTTTGTGTTGGTCCATGACATAAAAGCCCAATAAAAATCCGTTTACGTTTTTGTTTGTAACATGACAAAAATGTGGAAAATTTCAAAGGGGTATGAATACTTTTTCAAGGCACTGTACTTGTGATCAAATTCATTTTAAGTTTAAGGTCTAATTTACACTCGCATTCCTCACTGAAGAGCGATCTGCATACGCAAACCCGGGAGCCAGGGTTTTAAAATCGGCTCTGGCTGACCCAAGATGGCATGTGAGAGGTGGTGAGGAGGAGAAGTGGTACGCTTTAACCCCTTGGAACCCGCAATAGCGGACCGCAACTAGACATGTGCACAATAGAAAAATTTGTTTAGTTTAGTTTCCGTCGATTCGTAAATTCGTAAGTCGACGGTGTTCGTATTCGTAACGATTCTTATTTTCGTAAGAGTTATTTTTTCGTTGGATTCGTTTTCCCGTTAGTTTAATTTTCGTTTATTCGAAATTCGGACGCATTCGTAGATTAGTTACATTCGTTAGATTTATTTATTCGTACTTTCGTAACATTGTTTTTCGTAGATTCGTAATCGGAGCATAATAATTCATAATTTTATGTAATGTGTATGCTATTACATTGGAAGAGACACAGAAAATTACGAATCGAAAAAAAAAAAAAAGTTACAAATGTACGAATTTTTCCGTTCAATCCATTCGAAGCACGTTAAGCAGCGCCATTGTAAGAGACACGGAAAATTACCAATTCAAAAAAAAAAAAAAGTTACGATTGTACAAATTTTTTCGTTCATTTTGATTTTTGTTGTTCCTGTTTTCGTTTTTCGGATTTTCTTCTTTCGTAGTTTCTAATTTGGTTATTTCGGATTTTCGTTTGATTCGATAATTCGTTAAAATTTTTAGCGAACCATTCGTTCATTCGCACGATAACGAATTTTAACGGAAAAAAAAAAAAAAAAAAAACGAAATGAATTGCACATGTCTAACCGCAACTGCGTGCATTGTGGGCAGTTGCAGGGGGCACCCCCATACAGTTACATTCAGTGGGCGATACCGCCAGCTGAACACGGATGTGTGGATCATTTCTGCTGCGCTGCAAATTATCGCGGTCCCAGCATACAGTATGTACTCCCCCCCTCCATGGCCTTTGCCGGCTGTTAGGAAGCGATAATAAAAAAAATAAAAAAATAAAAAAATTAAATCGAAGTTTAGAAGCATGGTTTTACCACCCCTCCCCAACCGTAGAGGTCTTACTTTCATTTCTTATAATCTATAGATCAATTTGAAGTGTATATATTTAATCTAAGTCATTTTATACACAATACTGTAAGTAACTCATGTATTGCTTTTCAAATTTATATAAAGCAAAACTTATTTTGGGCAAAGTGGCCATTAAATCTGAAGCCCCGCCCCCTGTAGCCCGAGTCTGATTTTTGGCCATGATGTAAACCCCCGGCTTACACAAGTAGTCAGTTCCAGGGTGACGGGTTCGCTCAGGTCGAGGTGATGTTAGATCACACAGTTTGTGCCAAGAACTGAGAGATTCTCCATAATCTCCACTACGGCCAACTGGCAGGATCTACCCATAATCCTCCTGTCCTAATTTACTGTGTGCTGACTAAGGCGAGCTGCGCCAGGAATAATCGCCACTATCCCATTGCAGGAAACAAGATCTCCAAATTGGACGTATCATGGAAGTCTTAGAGATCAGGGGGGATTTTCACAGCTGCCCTTTCAGAGGATTCTCATGTCATTGTAACAAAAATTGTTATATTATATGTGACGCCATAACACCTGGGGGGCGGCTATGTATTTTCTGGGCTTACCAATCACCTCCTCCTTGTAGCTCGTCGTTCGTTGTCTAGGGGTTCCCAGTAATTTCAGAAGCTGCCACACAAAAGTCCTTTTAAGGATTTTTATTTGCAGGGGTAACGTTCAACTATAACAGTCTCTCAATTAAGAATAGAGGGCCCGGGTGATAAAACTCAGGCACTTCAGAACTGCTGACATCAATTGAATGTCTCTCTAAATAGCTCAGAGAGTAGCCACTCGCAACTGGGCGCTTCACTGCTGGATAAACCTCCAACTGTAGATTTAGCAGCCAACAAGTGACTCAAAAGATTGGCAAAGTCTCTGCCACAGACTAGGTTGTAACTGAAGATAAATTAGGAACTCTTCCCACAGTACCTGGATCTTTCAGCCACCTTGGCGATACCGTAAGAAATGTGGATTTACTAGTGTCCATACATCTCAGCTCCCAGGCTCTTACCGAGCAGCCAGCTTCTTGGCCCTCCTCCGAAGAGACCTCCCCTGGTCACTTGTACGAGTTGCCGTGTCCCTCCAATGCCGAAAGCACACCGGGACACCTCCGAATCCTCCTTCAGTTACTGGGCCTCAAACTAGCCAGTTCCGAGGCTCGGGAACGGACGGATCCCCACCCCAGACCATGAGGGCCTCTGGGGCTGGTCAGGGTGACCAAGCTCACGGGGTTGGCACACTCCTGGGTCCGGGACCCCTCACGGGGTTGGTCCAGACCGGAACCAGGAATCAAAAAGCAAGCCGAACCCTGAACACGCGACTTCAGCATCTTAAATACCCCTTCCCAGACTACACAGCGGGGCCAGACGCGCCCACTGATTGGCTCCGAGAAAGATTGGTACCTAACACGTCCAACCGGACTGCCTTCTCAGCCTGTCACAGGTGCCTCACTGCACCTATGACCAGGCGGAGCCTCAGTACAGCCAAACTGATGCCAAAGTAAAAACCTAAAACAATTAACCCCCAGAACTCCGTTACAGTTCTGGAAAACTAAATTTGCTTTATAGCGCACACTTAGCAAAGTGTCGGCGCATTTATTTTATATATATATATATATATATACATATACATATACATATACATACACACACACACACACACACACACACACACCCTGGCAGAATTTAGTATTTCTTGGCCATTTTTCAGAGAATATGAATGATAACACAAACACATTTCCTTCACTCATGGTTGGTGTTTGGCTGAAGCCATTTATTATCAACTGTGTTTAACCACTTGACCACTGGGCACTTAAACACCCTTAATAACCAGACCAATTTTCAGCTTTCGGTGCTCTCACACTTTGAATGACAATTACTCAGTCATACAACACTGTACCCATATGAAATTTTTGTCCTTTTTTTCACACAAATAGAGCTTTCTTTTGGTGGTATTTAATCACCTCTGGGTTTTTTATTTTTTGCGCTATAAAAGAAAAACGACTGAAAATTCAGTAAAAAAAAATGAATTTTTCTTCGTTTTTGTTATAAAATTTAGCAAATTTGTAATTTTTCTTGATAAATTTTGGCCAAAATTTATACTGCTACATATCTTTGGTAAAAATAAGTACAAATTTGGGTATATTATTTGGTCTTTGTGAAAGTTATAGAGTCCACAAGCTATGGTGCCAATATCTGAAAATTGATCACACCTGAAGTACTGACGGCCTATCTCATTTCTTGAGACCCTAACATGCCATAAAAGTACAAATACCCCCCAAATGACCCCTTTTTGGAAAGAAGACATTCCAAGGTATTTGGAAAGAGGCATGGTGAGTTTTTTGAAGTTGTCATTTTTTCCCACAATTCTTTGCAATATCAAGATTTTTTTTAAATTTTTTTTTTTTTTTTTCACAAAATTGTCATATTAGCAGGTTATTTCTCACACACAGCATATGCATACCACAAATTACACCCCAAAACACATTCTGCTATTACTCCTGAGTACGGCAATACCACATGTGTGAGACTTTTACACAGTGTGGCCACATACAGAGGCCCAACATGCAGGGAGCGCCATCAGGTGTTCTGGAGCACCCAGGACAATTCTGACATTTCTCTCCTACATGTAAAAATCATCATTTATTTGCTAGAAAATTACATAGAACCCCAAAATATTATATATGTTTTTTTTGCAAAGACCCTAGAGAATACAATGGCGTTCGTTGCAACTTTTTATCTAGCACGGTACTTGCGCAGCAATTTTTCGAACGTGTTTTATTTGGAAAAAAAATGTTTTGTGCTTTACAAAAAACAAAACTGTAAATTTAGCCCAATGTTTTTGCATAATGTGAAAGATGAAGTTACGCCGAGTAAATAGATACCCAACATGTCACGCTTCAAAATTGCACACACTCGTGAAATGGCGCCAAACTTCGCTACTTAAAAATCCCCATAGGCTTTAATTTTGTTTACTGGTTACATGTTTTGAGTTACAGAGGAAGTCTAGGACCAAAATTATTGTTCTCGCTCTAACGTTCGCAGCGATACCTCACATGTGTGGTTTGAACACCGTTTTCATATGTGGGCGGGACTTACGTATGCGTTCGCTTCTGCGTGCGAGCACACGGGGACAGGGACGCTTTAAAAAAATATATATATATTTTATTGTTCATTTTACTTTATTTAAGTTTGACCCTTTTTTTTCCCCCCCCCCAAAAATTTTTTTGATCACTTTTATTCCTATTACAAGGAATGTAAACATCCCTTGTAATAGGAATATGGCATGACAGGTCCTCTTTACAGTGAGATATGGGGTCAATAAGACCCCACATCTCACCTCTAGGCTGGAAAGCCTGAAATAAAAAAATAAAAACGATCCTGGCTTTGATCGTAGCGAGTATCGCAGGGTATTGTTGGGTATCGCAGGGTATTGTTGGGTATTGCAGGGTATGGCAGAGTATCGCCGGGTATTGCAGAGTATCGCCGGGTATGGTAGAGTATCGCAAGGTATCGCCGGGTATCGCAGGGTATGGCAGAGCATCGCAGGGCATCGCAGGGTATGGCAGAGCATCGCAGGGTATGGCAGAGCATCGCAGGGTATGGCAGAGCATCGCAGGGTATGGCAGAGCATCGCAGGGTATGGCAGAGCATCGCAGGGTATGGCGGGGTATGGCAGAGTATTGCGGGGTATGGCAGAGTATTGCGGGGTATGGCAGAGTATTGGGGGGTATGGCAGAGTATTGGGGGGGTATGGCAGAGTATTGGGGGGTATGGCAGAGTATTGGGGGGTATGGCAGAGTATTTGGGGGGTATGGCAGAGTATAGGGGGGTATGGCAGAGTATAGGGGGGTATGGCACAGTATTGGGGGGGATGGCAGAGAATCCATCCATCCATGCTCAGCCATCCCTCCATACCCAGCAATACACTGCAGGCTATTGCTGGGTATTGCAGGGTATGGAGGGATGGCTGAGCATGGATGGATCGGTGGTGGCAGAGCAGGCTGTGGGCACTACAGATCCCGCCCACAGCACTGCTGCCACCGATCCCTCCCCTCTCATACTGTACCGATCGGTACAGAGAGGGGAGGAGAGAGGAACCGGCGTCATCAAATGACGCCGGTTTGCTTACATGTGATCACTCCGTCATTTGACGGAGCGATCACGTGGTAAACGGCCGCGATGAGCGGCCGTTTACCGTGATCCATGATCCGCCGGGTCCTCTGGACCCGGCGATCATGGATGCTCTCGAGTGCGCGCACCAGGGGGCGCGCAAGAGCAGAATTCTGTGAGGCCGTTAATTAACGGCCTCCCAGAGTTAAGCAACCGCCCTGTAGCCGTTTTTTCGGCTATGGGCCGGTTGTTAACTGGTTAAAATCATAATGACAACAGAAACTACCCAAGTGACCCTGATCAAAAGTTTACATACCCCAGTTCTTAATACCGTGTATTGTCCCCTTTAACATCAATGACAGCTTGAAGTCTTTTGTGGTATTTGTGGATGAGGCTCTTTATCTTCTCAGATGGTAAAGCTGCCTATTCCTCTTGGCAAAAAGCCTCCGGTTCCTGTAAATTCTTGGGCTGTCTTGCATGAACGGCACGTTTGAGATCTCCCCAGAGGGGCTCAATGATAATGAGGTCAGGAGATGGAGATGGCCACTCCAGAATCTTCACTTTATTCTGCTGCAGCCAATGACAGGAGGAGGACTTGGCCTCGTGTTTTGGATCATTGTCATGTTGGAATGTCCAAGTACGTCCCATGAGCAGCTTCCTGGCTGATGAATGCAAATGTTCCTCCAGTATTTTTTGATAATATACTTCATTTATCTTGCCAACAATTTTGACCAAATGTTCTGTGCCTTTGCAGCTCACACATGCCCAAAATATCAGCGATTCACCTCCGTGTTTCACAGTAGGGATGGTGGACCTTTCATCATAGGCCTTGTTGACTCCTCTCCAAATGTAGTGTTTATGGTTGTGGCCAAAAAGCTAAATTTTGGTCTCATCACTCCAAATGACTTTGTGCCAGAAGGTTTGAGGCTTGTCTCTGTGCCGTTTGGCGTATTATAAGTGGGATACTTTGTGGCATTTGTGTAGTAATGTCTTTCTTCTGGCGACCATGCAGCCCATCTTTCTTCAAGTGCCTCCTTATTGTGCATCTTGAAACAGCCACACTCCATGTTTTCAGAGAGTCCTGTATTTCACCTGAAGATATTTGTGGGTTTTTCTTTGCATCCCAAACTATTTTCCTGCCAGTTGTGGCTGAAATTTTAGTTGGTCTACCTGACCGTGGTTTGGTTTCAACAGAACCCCTCATTTTCCACTTCTTGATTAGAGTTTGAACACTGCTGATTGCAGTGGCGGTGCGTCCATAAAGGGCGCAGGAGCGCCGCCCCCCTCTCTCTCTCCATAGATAGATTCATGCATTGCATGAATCTATCCATCTATGCTCGCCGCTGACACCCTCTATTCAGTTGCCCAGCCCCTTTTTGGGCGCCAGGCACCTGAATTACAGCAGCAGGGGTGTTTTTTGGAAGCCATAGGCTCTAATAGGCGCCCCAAAAGGGTGAACAGTGGGCGCAATGCTGTGCAGTCGCTGTTCACTCAGCTGTGCATTAGCAAAGCGAAGGAATTTGCTTTGCCAACACTGAACCGCCTCTCAACCAATCAGGTGCTCAGGTCTGTTACCCGTCACCTGATTGGACGCCTGATAGAGAGGATGGAAGAAGACATGGAGGAGCGTGCAGGACACCGCCGCTGACCCACTGCGAGACAGGTAAGTGCCGAGCGATGCACTCTGGCAGCATTTGATGGGGCACAGTAGCGGTAATTGATGGGCACACTGGCTGCGCTTGATGGGGTTTTTTTACCAGTTTGTTTGCGCCCCCACCAAAATTTTGAGCACCAGCCGCCACTGGCTGATTGGCATTCTCAATTCCTTGGATATCTTTTTATATCCCTTTCCTGTTTTATACAGTTCAACTAACTTTTCCCGCAGATCCTTTGACAATTCTTCTGCTTTCCCCATGACTCAGAATCCAGAAACGTCAGTGCAGCACTGGGTGAAAGATGCAAGGGTCTGTCAGGAGTCCAGAAACTCATTGACCTTTTATACACACCAATTACAAGGAAAGAGATCACAGGTGAGGATGGTTACCTTTAATAGCCATTCAAACCCCTTTGTGTCAACTTGTGTGCATGTTATCAGGCCAAAATCACCAGGGTATGTAAACTTTTGATCAGGGTCATTTGGGAAGTCTCTGTTGCCATTACGATTTAAAAAAAAGAGTAAACACTGTGGATTGATAACAAATGGCTTCAGCCAAACACTAACAATAAGTGAAAGAAACATTTTTGTGTTCTTCATAGTCTCTGAAAAATGGCCAATAAATCATAAATTCTGCCAGGGTATGTAAACTTATGAGCACAACTGTATATATAACCCACAAAAACAAAAAAAAAAACAAACACTTTTATGTGAACCACTGATGAAATGCTGCCATTGGTTCAAGCAAGGGCAACGTTTACATTTCTCCTGCATGCTGGAGAAATTTCCTTGTAAAATTAAGTCAGCTCCATCTAGTGGCTATATTGTGATATTTTCCTGAAATAGCTTAATCAGGTATTGGAGACCACATTATGGCCACTAGGTGGAGCTGACGATCATAGAAAATAAAATTACACACACACAGTGATTATTTGTGAGAGCAGTGTGACTGTTTGAGGCCTTTGCATAGCGAAGGTTTTAAAAATATGCCCCTAATGGAATCCAGTTAGGGTTTAAAGCTTTATCATCATAAAAGGCAGGTTGTAAACTCTCGTGTTAAGGTGACGTTCTTCTGTCACCGGCTGGCTACTTACACTGCGTCGTCCTCGCTCTCTGCACAGAGTAGAAGTTTGGAGCGATCCCGGAATTCTACGGTGACTAAGGAGTCCTGGGTGCTTCCATCTGGTGGCAGGAGCTCTGCAGAAGGGACATGCAATATGACATTAAGCCCTGTAAAAGGGTATTTAACCAGCATTACCGATATGCCATTAAAGTCCATCTCTGCCCCACTTTGCAAGGGTTAATGCTTGTTTAGCTTTAGGGGGCGCATAAAGCACTTTACTCACCCAATCCTCTGCTCTCATGGCAGCCGGCACTGTCCTCTACTCCCCTATGTTCCTGCAGTGGACGGTCTCTCACGATCCTAACATCCAATGCAGGGCTATAGGTTCTCTAGAGTGCACCAGCACAGAAGGAGACGGGTGCTGGTAGTCAGTTCACATCCTTTAACTTCTAATCCAAGCTACAGGATGCTGTGCCTACACATGGTGTGCCCGTAGTTCCATGGTTGGTCTGGTTGAAGTCCCTCTCACCCCTGATCTCCTTGATTGACAGGAGCCCTAGCTGGAACCTCACCAAGTTTGGAGAAAAAAAATAAAATAAAATAAAAATCTATTTCCCCGCTGCCCTTACATCAGCCCACTGCTTACCCTCTATAAAGGCAGCAATGCCCCCCGCACCCAAAAAGATGATGGTGGGAGGAGCGGCCACAATCATATGACCACTTCATCCAAAAAAAAAAGTTGCCAAATACTTCACACTTTTATTATTTTTTATTAATTATTACTTCTATTATCACTAATGTATACAAACTTATAAATT
Organism: Lithobates sylvaticus; assembly: GCA_028564925.1. Lineage (NCBI taxonomy): Eukaryota > Metazoa > Chordata > Amphibia > Anura > Ranidae > Lithobates > Lithobates sylvaticus. The sequence goes on along the minus strand of CM053036.1, from coordinate 210,442,543 downwards.
TATTGAGGTATATTTAAATTCATATTTTGCTTGAAGCACTTTAAAAAAACACATAATACAAGGGGTAGCGCAGTCAACACATAAATATTTTTTTCATACTCAAATACTTCATAATTAAAATTTTTTTTTTACAATACAAGAAGTGTAATCTGAATTTGATTTATCAGCTGTCTGTACAGCAGAGCTCAGAGATGGGGGAGGGAGAAGCAGCACAATGAACCAGTCAGTTGTGCTGCAGTGTAAGGAGCTTGCTGATAGGAGAAGAGTGTAGAGTGACAGATGAGCTAACCAGTCTGATGCTTTTTTCCGTTCACGGTACAGTTACAGGGAGGAGACTTAGGTCAGATCAAAGATTAAACTTTTTTTTTTCTTTATAACCATATGCTGGAAATGTGGGAGAGGTATGATCATAGTAGGACTAACGGATATTAGATATTGAAAAAGAAGCATATGTGGTCCTTATCAGCCAAACAAGAGCACATTCTAGGGAAAAGACGCCTCAAGTCTGGGTGCAATGTCTTTGTCGTTTGTTCTTTTTGATCTCCTGCTGTTTTTAATAAAAGATATTTTGCTGAATGAAGGTCAGGGTTTGGTATTGATCTGCTGTCGTCTACCTGGGAGGTTTGGGTGTTCCCGACAAGGGGTGTGTGTGTGTGTGTGTGTGTGTGTGTGTGTGTGTGTGTGTGTGTGTGTGTGTGTGTGTGTGTGTGTGTGTGTGTGTGTTTCAGCTTCTCCTGGTTCATTCTCCACAATATAAAATAAAAAGGGGGACATTGGAGCCCCTCATAATGGGCACAAGACATGTACTGACCCAGGAGCTCAGCAAAGTGATGGTGGGTGCCATTTATAATGAGCACATCAGATGGTGGGAACCCCTCATAATGGGCACCGCAGGTGTACAGACACAGAACTCAGCACAGGGGAGGGTGGGAACCCCTCATATTAAGGAAAAGCAGTTGTACAGACTCAGGAACTCAGCATTAGGTATGGTAGGAACCCCTCATAATGGACACCGCTGCTGTGCAGATCCTGGAACTCAGCTCAGGGATGTTGGGAACCCCTCATAATGGGCACAGCGGGTGTGTGAAACTCAGCTGGGGGATGGTAGGAATCCATTATAAAAAGGGGGAAAAACACAGGTGTGCACATCTGGAAACTCAGCACAGGGATGGTTGACAACCTTTCATAATGGGCACAGCAGGTGTACAGACACAGGAACTTCACTCAGGGATGGTGGAAACTCCTCATAATGGGCACTGCTGCTGTGCAGATCCAGGAACTCAGCTCAGGGATGTTGGGAACACCTCATAATGGGCACAGCGGGTGTGTACATCTGTAAACTCAGCTGAGGGACGGTAGGAACCAATTATAAAAAAGGAGAAAAACCAGGTGTGCACATCTGGAAACTCAGCACAGAGATGTTGGGAACCCCTCATAATGGGCACAGCGGGTGTGTGAAACTCAGCTGAGGGATGGTAGGAATCCATTATAAAAAGGGGGAAAAAAAAAAAAAAAAAAAAAACACAGGTGTGCACATCTGGAAACTCAGCACAGGGATGGTGGGCACCCCTCATAATGGGCACAACAGGTGTGCAGACCCAGGAACTCAGGTTAGGATGTTGGAAACCCCTAATATTAAGCACAGTAAATGGAGACCTAGGAACCAGAGCCGGTACAAGGGGTGGGCGGGAGGGAGGGGTGCCCTGGGTGGAGTGTGAGAGGGGATGGGTTGTTAGCAGATATAAGAGTAACATTATCTATCCTATGCCAGGTATCACTAAATGGCGGTCTGCGTCCAGCCCGAGCTGCTGCTTTTTCTGGACTGCCGCGATTGCGCCATTTAATCACCGCTTTTGTCCCCAGCCTCCTCCGCCATCATTAGAGAGGAGCGGGAGGCGGACAATTCTGCACTGGGGGCGGGACCAGCACTGCGTGGAGAGCGGTAGCTGCCTGTCACATTAAATCGGGAGGTGATTGGCTGCTAGGAGGCGGTCCTAGCAGCCAATCACCAGTTTTCTAATATGAAAAATTCAACCCGGCAGCTCCCGTGCCCTGCCTAGTGCTGCTGTGCCTTCAGTTTAGGATTGTCCCACGGCTCCCGCCTCCTGCTATCTGCTCTGTGAAGGGTAGGAAAATATATGGAACTGAAGGATGGGAAGCCGGGGAATGGGGGCAGTGCTGTGTGGAGGGGTTCATGTACAGGGGGCAATACTGTATGGGGGGGGGGGGGTCATGTAAAGGGTGATATACTGTGTGTTGGGTGATATGTGAAGGGGGCCATACTGTGTGTGGGGGGGGGATATGTGAAGGGGGCGATACTGTGTGGGGGGGGTGATATGTGAAGGGGGCGATACTGTGTGGGGGGGGGGGGATATGTGAAGGGGCAATACTGTTTGGGGTGATGTGTGAGAGTTAACTCTGTTTCCATCACATTAAACCTAAATTGAATTTGTATTGTCTTAAGTATATTCTTGTTTTGGAACGACATTGGCCTTCTTAAAAACGGGGGGGGGGGGGGGGGGGGGGTTGCAGTTTGCCATCTTCGCCCTGGGCACCAAATGGCCTTGTCCCAGCACTGCTAGGAACTAAGCATAGAGACCTCATCAATAGAGTCCCCGAGAGATAGAACAGAAATCAGTTTTGGGTTGAATGACACTCAGAAGACTTTAAACAGTGAAAGAATATAAACAGAATATAATAGGTTTCTTTGGGCAGCACCTACTAGAGGTAATGCCAAGAGCCTCACCTCCACACTCCTCCCCCGACAGAACATTCAAACAGGTAAATCTTAGGGGTATCCTTTCTTCTATGTTCTGCCGATTGTCATCGGGGTAATAGACCAGACCCCCGTCCATCCACAGGTCAAACCAGTGCTTCTTCCAACGGCGCAAAACTGAACCTGTGGGGTGAGCAGTTGTACAGGTTTAGTCTCCCAGAAGATACTGACATTACAATGAATTAGCCATTAAAGTGAACATATCAGATATATTCTCCCATGTTTAGTACATAAATTCTAATGTAGCGCCCTGGGGGTTTAGTCAGGGAGCTCCTCACCAAATTCCTTGTCAGGCGTAGCTACTGTAGATAGTTGATAGAGATGCAATGATTTCTCCCCAAGTTTGGCCTACCTTCTCTTCTGCCACTAGGTGGCTGGGCACTTGGTGGTGTAACGACATATTCAGCGACCCATCGCACTTTGCTACGGAAGTGACATTCCGTCGCCGCCATTTTGCTACACCCCGCACTCGACCACAGTAAGGATAAGGGGGAAAGCGGACATGTTGTTACACCCACCGGAGTTTTGCATTTTACACGTATTCATAGCAGAAAAGTGAGTTTATATAGATTTCATATATATGAAATACAGGACTTACAGCTCCGTCTGACTACTTGGATGTTGAATTTTAAAAGCAGCGGCAACCCTGCTCATCTCACAGGATTGCTAATCTGACAGAAGTTCGCTGCTTTTAAAAATTCAAGATCCAAGTAGTCAGACAGAGTTGCAAGTCCTGTATGGCACTATATAAAAACTCACTTTACTGTTATAAATACGTGTAAAATGCAAAACTCTGGTGGGTGTAACATGTCCGCTTTCCCCCCTTCTTAGTGTATCCTTACTGTGAAGGAGTATGGGGTGTGGCAAAAAGGCGGCGACGGAACGTTACTTCCATAGCAAAGTGCGATAGGTCACCGAATATGTAGAATTGTGTCACCCTAGAGTCAATAAGTTTTCCCAGTTTGTGGTAAAATTAGGTGCCTCGGCTTATATTCGAGTATATACGGTAATGACTTAATGGGACGTCCCATAGCAATGCTATTTGAGGGGAGGGAGACACAACCCGCAGGGTACCCCCAGACATGAGGACCTATACTGCTGCCTGCAGCACACTGCGCCCGAAGGAGTTATCCTCATACTTCCTTACATCCACTTGATAAAACTTGGTGAATGTATGTACTGAAGACCAAGTTGATGCCTTACAGATCTGAGCCATGGAGGCCTGGTGACGCACTGCCCAAGAAGCACTAACCACCCTGGTAGAATGCGCCTTAACTTGAAAAGGGGGGGGGGGGGATTCTTACCCCTTAAATTATAAGTTTGAATAATAACTTGCCGAATCCACTTAGCGACAGTGGATTTCGACGCTGCCTGTCCTTTTTTTTTAGGACCGCATGGTAGAATAAATAAGACATCAGTCTTACGAACCTGAGCAGTTGTCTTTTAATAGATTTTCACTGCTCTCACTATATCAAGACAGTGTAGTGACTTTTCTTCCCAGGAACATGGTTTTGGAAAAAACAATGGCAGGACAATATCTTGGTTCAGGTGAAAACCGGAGACCACTTTATGCAAAAAATCTGGACGAGGGCGTAACACCACTCTGTCCTCATGAATAATCAAATATGGCTCTTTACAAGAAAGAGCAGCCAATTCTGAAACCCTCCTTGCTGAGGATATAGCAACCAAGAACACCAACTTCCTTGTGAGAAGGACTAAGGGAATATGTTGTAATCTTTTCAAATGGCTGTTTTTGTAACACAGACAAAACTAAAAGTTCAAGTCCCAGGGCTTCAAAGGAGGTTTGACTGGCGGATTAAGCCACATCACCCCTTGCATAAAACCCCGGACTACAGAATGTGAAGTAAGCGGTCTTTGAAATAAGACCGATAAGGCTGAGACTTGGCCTTTAATAGTACTCAAGGCCAATTTCATCTCTACCTCTAATTGTAGAAAGGCAAGAATTCTGCCTATGAGGGTTCCAACCTTTGGATTCACACCAAGAAACATAAACCCTCCAGACCCTATATCCCTTTTTATCAGGGTTCCACTCCCTTGGACCTGTAAAAAAGCACCCCACCAGGAAAGCTTTAGGTAATGTAGCATGACCAAAGCCCTTGGGTCCAGTCCTACAAAGAGAGGCATTACAGGCTATTTAAATCCAGCATGGATCCCTCCTGGAGCTTCTCAGAGCACATCTTCACTTGTGACCAACACCTTAGACACTGGCGAAAAAACTGGGAGGTACCCCTGATAGGAGGAGGGGTTCTCTAGGGAGTGAACTTCCTGGAATGGGTATGCCAGTGTCCATCACCTAAAGGTGCCTATATACCCATTAACCACTTTCAGACCGGACCAATTTGCAGCCAAAGGACCAGGCCCCTTTTTGCGATTCGGCACTGCGTCGCTTTAACTGACAATTGCGCGGTCGTGCGACGTGGCTCCCAAACAAAATTGACGTCCTTTTTTTCCCACAAATAGAGCTTTCTTTTGGTGGTATTTGATCGCCCCTGCGGTTTTTATTTTTTGCGCTATAAACAAAAATAGAGCGACAATTTTGAAAAAAATGCATTATTTTTTACTTTTTGCTATAATAAATATCCCCAAAAAATATATTAAAAAACATTTTTTTTCCTCAGTTTAGGCCGATACGTATTCTTCTACATATTTTTGGTAAAAAAAAAAAAAAAAAAAAAATCGCAATAAGCGATTATTGATCGGTTTGCGCAGAAGTTATAGCGTTTACAAGATAGGGGATAGTTTTATAGCATTTTTATTAATATTTTTTTTTTTTTTTTTTTTTTATTAGTAATGGCGGAGATCTGCGATTTTTTTTGTGACTGCGACATTATGGCGGACACATCGGACATTTTTGACACATTTTTGGGACCATTGTAATTTTTACAGCAATTAATGCTATTTAAATGCATTGATTCCTGTAAAAATGACACTGGCAGTTTAGGGGTTAACCACAAGGGGCAGTGTAGGGGTTAAGTAGGCCTAGGGGTGTGTTTCTTACTGTGGGGGGGCGTGGCTGTCAGCTAGTGAATGCTGATCTCTGCTCCAATCACAGGGAGCAGAGATCGGCGTCACTAGTTGCTAGGCAGAACGGGGAGATGCTGTTTATCTCGGCATCTCCCCGTTCAGCCGTCCCGTGAGACGATCGCGGATGTCCCCGCGGCGATCGAGTCCGCGGGGACCGCGATCGGACTCACGGGGGTCCCGACCGGCGCGGGAGCGCGCCGCTCCCGGCGCGCTCCCGATGGCACGGACAGGCAGAAAGGAGGGACTTATATATACGCCCTCCTGTCGATGTACATCTGTGTGCGCCGGTCGGCAAGTGGTTAAGATATTACTTAAGGCTCTGTGTCCCATGATGTATGATAAAGAAAAAGGATTGTTAAAACCTCTTTTGTATCCAAGAAGTGTCTGGCGCCCAATGACTTTCACTATCTTTGCACCCACTATGCCTCACAACCCACTACATATTGAAGGATGTCAGCAGTCTGTGGCCTCAAAGGTTCTCATTAGACTGGACAAGGAGAGAGATTATGCTACACTAGGAAACGTGTATACCTCTCAGAGATCTTGCCTATGAAATGGCCCTGGAATGTTGGTGGTCAGGCCCAGGTGGGAGCCCAGGCCTAAGGCTGTCTAAGGGGCCTCAAAATGTCTGATGGCTGTCCTGACAGTACAAACTACAGAACTTCCATGTACTGCACAGAACCACAGTCCCGGTGTGTCTTCTCTTGCCCTGCCTAACCAGAACACACATACTCCAGACCATACAAAGTCGGTACCAAACTACTACAGTCTTCGGAGAATACAAGACACAGTAAAAAAAATTTGAGTCCACTTACTCTGCCTCCAGAGCCAGCCGCTCTTCACTACAGCCATCTCCAACCGCGGGATCGTCTGCAAGAGGAACAGAGATTAGATCTACATGAAGCCAGTCACAATTCATGGTAAAGAGTAACTGGGGGAAATAAAAAATAAATCCAGCAGTCTTTTCATGTGACTAGTTTGCCACCTTAACCACTTGCCTACCAGGCACGAACACCTCCTTCCTGACCAAGCCATTTTTCATCTTTCAGCGCTGTCGCATTTTGAATGACAATTGCGCGGTCATGCAACGCTGTACCCACATAAAATTTTTATTGTTTTTTCCCCACAGATAGAGCTTTATTTTGGTGGTATTTGATCACCTCTGCGGTTTTTATTTCTTGCGCCATAAACAAAAGAGTGACAAGTTTGAAAAACATAATATTTTTTACTTTTTATTATAATAAAATATCCAATTTTTTTAAACAAATTTTTTCCTCAGTTTAGGCCGATACGTATTCTTCTACATATTTTTGGTAAAAAAAAAAAAAAAAAAAAAAAAAAAAAAAAAAAAAAAAAAAAAAAATCGCAATAAAGCGTATATTGATTGGTTTGCGCAAAAGTTATAGCGTCTACAAATAGGGGATAGATTTATAGCATTTTTATTATTATTTTTTTTTTTACTAGTAATGGCGGCAATCTGCGATTTTTATCATGACTGGGACATTGCGGCGGACATATCGGACACTTTTTTATAATTTTTTTTATAAAAATGCATTGATTACTGTATAAATGTGTCTGGCGGGGGGTTAACACTAGGGGGTGCTGCAGGGGTTAATGTGTTCCCTATGTTAGTGATTCTAACTGTGGGGGGAGGGGACCTATGTACAAGGGACACACCATCGGTCACCTCTCCAGTGACAGGACGTGGATCTGCGTGTTTACATACACAAATCCACGTCCTGCTCAGTTACTGGGCAATCGCGGGTGCCCGGCGGCCGCCAGGCACACGCCCCCCTAGTGGGCAAAATGTAGACGCCGTCATATGACGGCGTCCCGCCACAAGAGCCACACCGCTCCGCCGTCAATTGACAGTGGGCGGTCAGCTACTAATAAAAACAATTTAAAAATCAGCAGCTACAAATACTGCAGCTGCTGACTTTTAATTTGACACCAGCGATGCGGGAGGAATCAAAGCCCCGCTCCGCGGCGCCGGCATTCTTAATGTGAAGCCACAGCCGGGCACCCACTGCGCATGCGCCACGTGATATGCCGTGCAATCATCTGGGACCTGTCACGTGTCCCAGATGAACTGACTGCGCCGAGGGGAAGTGATGTTTTGGTGGAAACACCACTTTTAAAGAGAACCAGTGTTTTGTCCATGCAAATTTTCAATTCAAAGCATATAAATGTTTAATAAAAAACAGCCTGGAATATAAAGGTTAGAACTTACTTGTGCCACTGCCTGCCCCACCGCCCTTTTCTGTATTGCAAAGCTGAGCTTGTTGAAGAATCCTCAGCAATTACCAGTCCTGGTAGTGTAAGGTATAAGGTCCCATGCTACGTGCCAATGTCATTATGTAGAATGCCGTACCGGCACCAGTACATGAGGACATTGAGGGCCTACCTACATTCTGGGGATGGAGTAGAATCAGATAAGTGTAACCTAAATGGGCACTAGACCCTTACTATATTATGGGTGGGACTACCAGAAGGGAAATTTTAAACAGCTGAATGGAGTATTTCTTTAAATATTTCTATCCAGTGAAAAAAAGGTCACCTAAACTCCAAATACACAGCTGGAAAAAAAAAAAAACCACACACACACACACACCTTTTGTTTTACTGGTCAATAGATTTGTAAATTTAGTTCATCCAGTCTGATGACCCAGGCACTCCTACCACACAGTCCAGGTAGGTCTGGGACTTCTCTGCAGGCTACTCTGAAGTTGAGCAATACAGCCTGGCCAGGACCCACCTTCAGCCTATGATTGGACAATAAATGAGCACCAACAGAAGGCAAAGGTTGTCCCTTTGCTCTTCTCCCCTATATGCACGTTCATAAGTTTGACTGCCCTTCTCCCTTGCCGATACAGCAAAAAAATAAAATAAAAAAAAAGTTTTCATCCAAACCTTCTTTCAGAACAGACTCAGCACTCTGCTAATTATTAAAATTTGTAGAAATGTACATCTGATATTGTAGCTGTAGGGAAGCTAATTCACTTTCATGGCCATGCGATCAGGGTCAGCATTCATTGTCGCTCTGAGTGGTTTTTATAAGGATTAAAAAAAATTGTAATTTGATTAACTTATTTCATATACCACAAGCATCCATGCACTGGTTAACATAATGGGATTGGCGGTCTAGATATTGGCAAACTACATATCCCAGAACACCACATCAGCAACTTTGCAGCTGGTCAGCTCAGACATTGGCCCTTGGAGGACAAGCAGCCCAAGGGACCCAGAACTGAATCCCAACCAGAACAATGAATGGGGGCTGGAAATGCTTTGGTGTTAGAACAGGGTCAAGTTTCCAAGAACTCGCTTTTCTTTAAATTTATATATGGTGCCAATGAAATGAAAAATTAGAAGGGACACCATAAATTAAACAAGAAGCTAGTAGCTACATGCCATGTCTGCCAACTGCTAGTGGGTGTGGGCAAAAAAGTGGTCTTGGCCAATAAAATCGGCATCACTTCATGACGTATGAATTGTAGGATTCTACCTTTAACACAAAATAGGGTCTGGAGGTACACTAAAGAGAAAGTGCAAGTAAAATTAGACCAAACACTGGTGTTAATGGCAGGAATAGTCACTCCCAACATTGGGGGGGTTGGTTAAAAAAAAATATAATAAACTCCAGTATTGGTGGTCAGTGGCAGTAATATTAAGCCCCCCTCTTTTCATTGGTGGTCAGTGGCAGGAGCGTTAAAGCCTCCCTTCTTTCATGGTTAGTGGCAGTAATGACCAGACCTCACCCCAGCCACCTTTAATTGTAGGTCAGTGGCAGTAATAATGAACCCCAAATATCCTTTTATTAGCAGCCAGTGGCAAAGTGTTAAAGCTACCCTTTCATTGGTGGTCAATAGTAATAATTAACCCCTACTTCCCCCTTTCATTGGTGGTTAGCGACAGGAATGTTAAACCTCCCCCTTCGTTGGTGGTTAGTGGCAGTAATATCAAATCCACCTTTCATTGGTGGTCAGTGGCAGTAATAGTAAACCTGCCCCTTTTATTGTTGGTCAGTGGCAGTAAATAAGCTCTCCCAACCCCTGCCCTTTATTAAATCAGGCAGTGATGAGGTGACATAAGACCTCCTCACCACCAGTCAAATTCCTTCCAATGTGGATCGCTGTTTCAAGGGCACTGCATGTGTGAAGGAGCCCTTTCAGTGGCGGGTGCTGGAACACAGAGAGCGCCGTCACTCTACACTGGTGCCATGTGTCCTGGGTCCTGTGCGACCCAAATTCTGGGACACTTTACACTTGGTGTGTTCTAAAACTCCGGTGCTGCCATTATCTCTAGGACCCCTCTATACATGGACAATAATTACCAGCACTACAGAACTGTGCATAGATGCATTTGCACAATTTCTTCAGCGTCTATAAAATAACTGAAAACACTTCCTCTGGGCTCTTTTATATACTTCTTATCTTTTGCTAAAATTCGTCATTGGGGGTTGATGAATTTACTTGAACCTGCAAAAGCCCCCCATGGGGAAGACATCTTGTACCAGTGCCTGTCACACCCAGGACAATGTGTCCCCTGTCGTAAAGGTCTGTATTCACTGCCAGGTTCACCGATCAGATAAAATGTACGCCCAGCAGGATGAGCAAATTCATAAAAGGTCACAGGACTCCAAGGGGATCTAAATATTGGAATACCCAAATAGGTCATTGCAGGGGGCATTACTGCTCGCAATAAACAAAAACAAATGCCGATGAACACAGACTGACGGCAACTGACAACCAAAGACTGGGACGGATGGATGAGGACTTGGACTGTCGTCCAGATAAGGTACCACGAGACCCCCTCCAGCCTGAGCGATGCCACCGCTTCTGCCATAATCTCTTTGTGAAGATTCTTAGGGAAGAGGAAAAACCGAACGGGAGGGCCCTGAACTAAAAGCGAGACACGATACCCCCTGCTCCGATCGCCAAACGCAGATACCTCTGCGATGCTGAAACTATAGGTACATGCAAATACGCAGCAGGCCACAATTATTTTTGGTTTGAGCAACAATATTACCAACAAATACGTGGTATGGCAATGGGCGCTAAATACGCCCCAAGCCTGGCCAATTTGTTCATGGCCAAGTGGGAGGAGGACGTCATCTATAAGGATCGCAGCCCATTTTTGTCATTTTGGGCGTGATGTATAGATGACGTCCTCCTCCTATGGGAGGGAACCCTGGTACAGCTTGAGGATTAACACCAACGATAGGGGCATTAGGTTCACCGTAGAGGCCAGCCAGGAGAGTGTAAACTTCCTGGATCTAACAATCAGTAAGAGTGAAGGTTTGTTTAAAACAATCTCATACTTCAAAAAGACGGATAGAAACTCGTTTATACCCATGGAGAGCTGCCATCACACCCCCTGGCTGAAATCTACCCCAAAGAGTCAGTTTGTTAGAATGAGGAGAAACTGCTCGGACATCAAGGATTACAGATTGCAGGCCGATATTCTAAAAAGGAGATTGGAAGAAAAGGGATACGATACTGCCCCCATGGATATCATGATTGAGGAGGTAGCGGGGATTGATAGGGTGGTGTTATTGAGAGAGGGACAAGCTAAGACAAGGGACAGACCCATCGTCCCATTTGTCACCTCCTTCTCCACGCAACTCTACTTGATCAAAAAAATTGCTCCGGAAGCACTGGCACATATATTGGGTAATGATAGAATTATTCACACTTTTCTTCCCACTAATCCAGAGCTAGTTTTCAGGGGAGCACCTTCTTTTAGAGATAGGGTGGCACCTAATGTGGTGGATCCACCCACTAAAAAGGTTTCCTTTTTTCAACAATTATCAGGTTACCACCAATGCCAAATTTGTACATTAAATAAAAGCAAACAGAAAAAGACAGTAACATTTATGTCTACCAGTACCTCTAGGGAACACAAAATTGAACCCTTTATCACTTGTAGTTCAAAGGGGGTGGTGTACTTGTTGTAATGCCCATGCGGGCTCCAGTATATCGGTAGAACAAAGCGAGCCATGCAGGTACGCTTGGGCGAGGATATTACGAACATAAAAAGTGGATATAGATTCCACTCGGTATCGAAACATTATGCTCTGCACCATGATCGTAACCCTTCAGGTACACCGTTTATAGGAATAGACAAGTTTAGTGCTCACTGGAGAGGCAGCCCACTAGTGAGAAACTTGTCTAGATCTGAAATGTCCTGGATCCATAAAGTGCGTTGTTATACCCCTTATGGCCTCAATGTGGATGTGGACCTAAATGCCTTCATTGATAACAGTTAATAAAAACGTGATGTGAACCAACTCGGAGGCTAGATGGCGGACATCCAGTGGATGGCGTTTTGATTTGGATGTGTAAAATACATCTAAAAATTTTTTTTCAAAATAAAAATATTTTTTTCAGGCACTCTCCCGTCCGGCATCAACCCAACCTGTAGGGGAGGGTCGGGCGAGTGATGGAAATTAGATACCAGTGAACATCTTGTCTACTTCAAACATATGTGTAGGCCCAAGTGAGATAGTGCTGGCTATTCTATAACAGCAGCTGATCACCATTTTTGACTTTCGAATATATTCTTTTTTCCTCTTTTTGAAAAGGTGAAGTGATTTTTCATCTCTTGGAAGAAAGTCTGTTTTCTCCAATCATGGAGAGAACAATATTTTCTTTATAAATTTTTGTATTTTTTTGGAATTTTTCGGAATAAAAGGTGTCATGTGCCGATACTTAGGTTTAACTTCTAATAACTTTTTAGTAAGGCTTTGCTGCCATAGGGTTAATGTGGATTGAGTTAGTTTACTTGTAAACCCCTGGTGAGCCAATTTAGGAGAAGAGTAATATTTCATGTATTCTCCACAAGAACTCTGGGATGTATTTATATCTGATCCAGTTTTTGGAAACTGTCCTGGGATTGTATCCCGCTTAGTTGCCTGAGAACTAATAATGGGAGACAGTGCCGGATGCGGCTCTCAGGACATAAAGGGTTAATTATACCTGCAGAAGACAACTCCATTTTTTAATGTTCTTATATATATATATATATATTTAATATATATTATATATATATATATATATATTTATATATATATATATATATATATACACACACACACACACACACACACACACACACACAATTTTTATAGTAACAATGGTCCGGATTGAGTGGATCTACTATAATCTTTAGATGTAGATTCTATGCCCATTAGATTGACCTCCTATGAGGGAAAAAATGTGTGAACCTGCATGGAGTGAATAATGTGGGCAGGTAGTCCTGCCGACAGGAGGAGGAAACACACAAGACTGGATGTCTCTGTTTAGCCTTGTCCTTCCACCTAAGGTCGCATGTATGGTGGGATCTGTGAACTAATTTACCCAATTAAGTGATACCCAATATTGAAGTTAAGGGCATTTGCCCTATAATAATATGGTACTCACACACACAGCCGGATAGTAAGACTGCCTATATACCTTGTAAGCCAATCAATGGGAAGAAGGGCGTTAGCCCTATCCAAAGATGGCGGACCGAGAGCTCAGAATTGGGCGTGTCTGGAAATGTAATGTGCATAATAGGCGGTGAGTCAGCACGCCGCCCGTGCCCCAGGAAGACGTCATCTTTTGACAAAACGGCGTAGGGTGAGCGGCGTGCTGACGTCACCTCCATTCCCCCGTCCATCCAGGAAGCGACGGGCAGCGAGTAAGAGAACCGGCCGGCTCGACAATTTTGATTTTAAACACATTTGCCTATTGACTGCATTTTAAATGTAAGTGTACTACCTACCAAGGTTTTTTATAAATAAAGGGTGAAAACGGTATTGCGCTATGGATGTCCTTTTCTTTCATGTAAATGAATGGGATGAGAGTAAGGTGAACCCAGGAGAGATTTGCATATACCTTTGAATTTGGAGAGTGTCATCTGGGAGATTCTGGATAGAGACCCGGGCAGGGGTTTATGCCACAGGCCTATCTGATCTCTTTTGACATAGAGAGCAGACCAGCTGGTAAGCTGCTATTTTTTCATATGGTGGAGGACTCTTTGGCTATCCAACCACTTGTTTCGCGGGTGTCATATGTTGTAGCACTGTGAACTATTAACAACAGAACCCTTATCTCCATGGTGGACTCTTTGCATGTTTCAAGTTTTTCCAATAAGTGATGTCTGTTTTTGGTTCTCTGTTCACTATGCCATCAAACTGAATCTGGACTTATTATCACACGTTTATGGAATTACTGTAACTCTTAATTGTATTTTATTTTATATTTGTTATTCACTTGTTGGATTGTATAATTTTGAATTTAGACAGACTAATGGGCCAATGATTGCATCCAGCGGTTGTCCACTGTACTTTATTCATGTTAATATTATCAGCTTCGGGCTGAATTTTTCACGTATTACATCACCAGCTCTGGGGTGAATTAATCTTCACGTTCATTAATTTCCAGCACAGCCATTTTTCTTTACGTGCAAATACGCATCTCTGAGATCTATCGAGGCTAGAAAACACCCCGGGGGAAGAAGTTTTCTCATTGAATATATTGTGTCCATACGGAACTTTTTGTATCGGATGGATCTGTTCAAGATCTTTAAATTCAGTATCAACCTGAACTTTCAACAGCGTTTTTTACTAGAAAAGCTTGTAAATAGCCCCCTAGTCCTCACTCTTCCCTGGGCACTGGGAAGATTACCTTCTGTTGGAGGAACTCCTGCAAGAGTGCTGCCATCGCCACAGATTTTTCTTGATCTTTAGGGGCCTGCATCACATCTGAGATGGTGGGTCCCCCCCCCCCCCCCCCAAGAACTCCAGTGCGTAGCCCTCAGAGATCATTTTGGAGGACAAACTGGCTGGATGTCACCCCCTCCCACTGTGGGAAAAAGGACTGTGGCCTTCCTCCCACAGTTGGGAGACTGTCACTGGGTTTTTGCATTGTTGACTGGGGGGGACAAAAACAACCCAATTCTCCCCCGACCCCCTTGGGGACCGCCACGGTTTCTTCTGTCCCGTTTCCTATGTGTCCCGGGTCTGGTGAAAAGGAAGAAATTTTTTTTTTAGTTTGCGGTGCGACCTTCTTTTTAATTAAATTTCCCCCCCCCCCCCCCCCCCTTATCCGCTGTTCTGTCCAGGACAACGTCAAGGTCATGGCCAAATACCAGATCCCCTTCAAAGGGTAGGCCACACAGCTTCGATTTGGATACTGAATCGCCCAACCAGGTTTTTACCCATAAAGCTCTTCTAGCTGAATTAATCAAAGCTGAAGATCTTGCGAATATCCTCACTAACTCAGCCGAGGCATCTGCCATGTAACCTACTGCCCTTTGTAGGACTGGCAAAGTATCCAGCAAATCCTTGCGCGAGGTCCCTGCCTCAATATGGCCTTTTAGTTGTTCCAACCAGTGTTCTAAAGTCCTGGCTACCACTGTTGATGCCATTGCTGGTTTGAAATTGGCTAGCGTACAATGGATAGCGTAGAAACCCAAGCCTTTTTTAACAAAGAATCAGCCCTCTTGTCGATAGTGTCCTTCAAGACCCATGTCCTCAAAAGCTAAGTCGGTGTTACGTGATACTTGTGAGGAAGCTGAAAGTTAAGGTCTTTTATTCCAATTTTGCGTGCTATGACCTCATCCATACCCCGATAACCAATTGTCACTGCGCGACAAAATGTCTTATCCTCCTTGATATTTAGGGTCGTGTGTATGGTCCATCCCTCCCAGGAGACGTCCAGCAGTCTTTTATTTAAAATTGTCCGCAGTCCTTTTGCCACTGCGAGGACGGGAAATGCACCCACCGAGGCCGCCTTCCCATCCTGCGCTCCAACGCCAGAACCGGAAGCTGCTGCTCCTGCCCCGTCCAGCAGTATTTTATTTTTAATTTTCACTGTCCTTTTGCCACTGTGAGGATGGGAAATGCACCCACCGAGGCCGCCTCCCCGTCCTGCGCTCAACGACCAGAACCGGAAGCTGCCGCGCGCCACCAGAAGTCCCGCCCCGTCCGGCAGTGACGTCACCCGCCACTCGGGACCCAGAAGAAGATGCAGGCTGGAAGCCAGAGACGCCACATTGCCTAGTGCAGCCTGGCACTCCGCCCGCAGCCCCCCGGTTTATCGGCGTGGGACCCATCCGCTGGCCTCGATGAAGGGAAAGGCACCGGAACACCCCCCACCCATCAGGGGGGGGGGGGGTGTTGGGCTGGCCAGCAGAACAAACAAACACCACCAGGTATGCCCTAACCCTTCTCCACCTAGAGAGCGCAGCACACTCCTGGTCCCCTGCAGCGCTTCCACCATGGTTGGAGGAAACACTACAACTGAGACCATGGTGGAAGTGTCCAGGCTTTAAAGAAATGACTGCAGTGTTTCCTGGGAAGTGGGTGGAGCTGCGCTCTCTCCAGGTGCTGTCCTGAAAGACGAGCTGAGAAAAGATACTTCTTAGAATTTTTTGGGATAGGACTACCAAATGTTAAGAAGATAAGATAGAGAAAAAAATAAAAATAAATTTTGAATGCATATTTTGTATTTTTTTTCTTACCAAAGAAATGCAGATGTGCGCTGTGTGCAGAGGTCAGGGGTGCGCTACGTACGCAGTGCAGGGTTCAGGAAACCATTATGTACAGAGTGTAGCATTCGGGCATGCACTACATAGAGTGCAGAGTTGTAAATTAGCGGATTTTTTTAAAGAGAAAAAAAAAAAAAAAAAACAGAAAAAGAGAATCAATCTGCCAGGCTGTCGGGTCTAACTTAAGATTTCCTTTTCGCAAAAGGTCTTTTGAACATACCGGTCTACACTCTCCGTGGTCCCCTGGCCTCATTTCATTGCTTTACCCCGCTTAATGGTAGGTCATCTTTGTTAACTCTTTCCTATGTGACGCAGTGGGAGCGATATCTCGGATCGAGTGTTGAGGGGGGGGGGGGGGGGGGACTGGACAACGATAGCAAAATGCCAATTCAACACTGCCACCCTCAAGGCCGCTTACAAAGTGCTCCTGTGGTGGTACTGGGTTCTGGCTAGGCTTGCCCACGCTTCTCCTGGCAGCATTGACAAAGGTTTTCAGAATTGTGGTCAGTGTAGGGATGTCCTACAAACATGGTGGTCATGCCCATGTCTGATTGGCTTTTGGTACAGGGACTTTGACCTACTGCAGACATTATTTCATGTGACGATCCGTAAAGATGCCCGGCTGGCTTTTTTTTTACATTGCCCTATACCGGGTCTTTTTGCACCCCAGCAGAAATTGGCCTCATACCTTTTTATTTCTGCCAAGCAAACCATTGCCCATGTCTGGAAGACTCCATCTGTTGCTTTCTAGAAGGTGAAAATGAGAATATGTCCAGCATATTGAGGGATTTGCATGCCAAATCATTGAAAGTCTGGGAACCGTAGTTAAGTTACTCCTTCCCGTCCCAGCCCCTGACTAGCTATGGTGAACTATAATCCTCGTTTGTACAGGTCCAGCATCCGTGGTACTCGCCTTCTCCCAGGGCCCCTCTCTCTCCTTTTCATCTCGGATATGGAGACCATTAATGAAGACTGCGGTCCTTTAGGCTTGATTCACACTAATGCGTTTTTTGATGCATTTTGCATTTTGCAGAAATGCAGGGAAATTTTTTAACATGGGTTCCTATGGAACATGTTCACATCAATGTATTTTTGTGCCTCTGAATTTTTGGAAAGGGTCGGGGACTTTTTTCCATGCAAAATGTAGCGTTTTGCATGCAATAGAAGTCAATGGACCTGCATCCAAAATACAAGTAATGTGTTTTTACAGCGATTTGCGTTTTTATTTTTTTACACTGTATATAGCTGGTTGCTAAGCAACCACAGTGTAAAAAAAATAAAAACAAACCGCAAAACGCGGCAAAATTATGGCAAAAATCGCAGTAAAAAAAACGCGTCTCCAAAAACGCGGCCAGCACCGCAAAAACGCTCAAAAGCAACATGCATAGATGTGAAGCGAGCCTTAGGGGACAGTGCAGTATAGACTGTGATAGTTACTCAATTTTTAACCTGATCCTCTATGGTCCTGGTAACAGTTTACGGTTACTATGCGTACACACGCCGTCTCCTTACATGCCTGTTCCATGTTGCCCCTGCGTGGGGAAACCATGGCTTGTTATGATTTCTTGAAATGCCAATAAAAAATGGTGAAAACAGAAAAATTCACTGTTACAAAATAAATATAAATTTGTTTAACTGGTATTAGGCCTTTACTATATTGATCGGGAGCGGTGTTAGAATTATTTTTAGCGTAACAGAGAAGTATGGGATTTTTTTTTTTTTTTTTTAATCATACTTACTGTACCTAGGTGGATGCAGCATCCCCCACCGGCACCATCACTGAGTCTCCAGCGATCAAACACCACCGATCGCTCGTTTCTCAGAGCTCCCTGAGCAGAGAGCTGGTGACTGTCTTTATCAATTTAGGCCAATTTGTATTTTGCTACATATTTTTGGTAAAAAAATAAAATAAAAAAAATATCAATAATGATTGGTTTACACCAGTGTTTCTCAACTCCAGTCCTCAAGGCGCCCCAACAGGTCATGTTTTCCGGCTTTCCATTATTTTGCACAGGTGATTTGATCAGTTTCACTGCCTTAGTAATTACCACAGCCGTTTCATTTGAGGGAAATCCTGAAAACATGACCTGTTGGGGTGCCTTGAGTGAGGACTGGGGTTGAGAAACGCTGGTTTACACAAACTATGGGATATATACTGGAATTTTTAAAACATTTTTTATACGACTAACATACTGTAGCTCCCAACTGTCCCTGATTTGGAGCAATGTCCCTCTTTCCTCCTCATTTGTCCCTCATTTTGGTCTGATCTGTATAGTTGTATATAAAATGCACTTTTTACATTTCAAACAGGGTTTCCCAGCGCTAAACATTTCATACAATTTCTAAATTGCTGCATTCGTAAACTTTAAA
The DNA here is from genome assembly GCA_028564925.1 of Lithobates sylvaticus. Lineage (NCBI taxonomy): Eukaryota > Metazoa > Chordata > Amphibia > Anura > Ranidae > Lithobates > Lithobates sylvaticus. The sequence continues at coordinate 210,423,819 of CM053036.1, read as the reverse complement.
AGCCAATATAAAGGATTAGTAGTGGTAAAAAAAAAAAAAAAAAAAAAAAAAACCCCTTGTGGATTTAATCAATAGACATGTGCAATTCGTTTTGTTTTTTTTTTGTTTTCCGTTAAAATTCGTTCATTCGTTATCGTACGAATGATTCGCTAAAAATTTTAACGAATAATCAAATCGAACGAATATGAAAAACAACGAAAATCCGAAATAACCAAATTAGAAACAACGAAAGAAGAAAATCTGAAAAACGAAAAACAGGAAAAATGAAAATCAAAAAAAATTCGTAACTTTTTTTTTTTAGTTGGTAATTTTCCGTGTCCCTTACAATGGCGCTGCTTAACGTGCTTCGAATGGATTGAACGAAAAAATTTGTAACTTTTTTTTTTGGATTCGTAATTTTCCGTGCCTTACAATGTAATAATAGCATACACATTACATAAAATTATGAATAAGGCCCCATGCACACGAGACGCAGATGCAAACTCTGCTGAACGCATGTTTTAAAAAGCAGAAACCTGCGTTTAAAAACGCACGTTTTGCTGTGTTTTTATGTCGCGTTTAGCCGCGTTTGCGTCTATAAGCATTTGTAAAGATAACATCATATAGACCCTCCCCAAGCTCAGAAAACATGTATTATTAACTATTTCTGCCATTTTGTGAGCAGCAGCAGCAGAGAGAGCCGTTGTACACTTGCATTTGCCTCTCTTTCTGTGTTTTTTTTTTGGAAATGGATCCCATATTAAATATATGTCAGGAAATGCTCCTGGTTCTTGATGAAGCAGCAACGTCGTCGCAAATTTGCATGAGAGGTCCAGAATCAGAGCTCGGCGATATTGGACCCATCCGTTGATGGCACAGCGAATGTCCGTTGGATATTTCACAAACATGTGTGCATCAGTGAGTATATACGCTCTATGAACTATCTAAAACTAATTACGACATTTTAAACAATTTTTTCTAGTATTTTTTATGGTTTACCATCATATTTCTGAGTTTTCTGGTCAAAAAAAATTGTGTTCCTTTAAAAAGGCTTATAAACGCAAACGCGGCTAAACGCAGGTGCCTGCGTTTAGCCGCGTTTTGCGTCTGAAACGTGGAAAAGCAAAGTGTCTGAACGCATTTTTTTGCTTCTGGAAAAATGAGGTTAAACGCAACTGCATAAAAACGGGAAAAAACTAGACTGTGTACATGGACACATAGGATAACATTGCATGTGTTCAGGTGCAGTTGAAAAAAGTGTCCAACTGCCTCTGAACGCGCGTTTAACTGCGTCTCGTGTGCATGAGGCCTTATGCTCCGATTACGAATCTACGAAAACAATGTTAAGAAAGTACGAATAAATCAATCTTACGAAAGTAACTAAATCTACGAAAATACGAATGCGTCCGAATTTCGAATAAACGAAAAAACGAATCAACGAAAAAATAACTCAAATAACTCAACGAAAACACGAATCTTTACGAATACCGACGACTTACGAATCGTTACGAACGAACAGAAACGAAACTAAAAACTAAACAAATTTTTCTGTTGTGCACATGTCTATTAATTAACCTTTATTTTGGTTAATTCTCCTTTAAGGGGGTGTGGAAAGGGGGTGTGTCCTATGCTTACATACATTTGCTAGTAGGTGTCCCTCATTCCCATCACAAAATGTTGGGAGGTATGCTACTAATGGTGGCGATCAGCAACTTAGAGTGGGACTGTGATAGTATGGCGGGCATTCTGACACTAATTAATACTTTCTGGGGACCAGTGACACTAATACAGTGATCAGTGCTAAAAATATGCACTGCCACTGTACAAATGACACTGGCTGGGAAGGGTTTTCAAAATTCAGGATGATCAAAGGGGTTAAATGCGTGCCTAGCCAGTGTTTATGTATGTACAGTGTGCTGCTTTTACTAAGGGATATGCTTGATTTTATTCCCTGCCGATGAGTGGGTGCCAGTGGTCATACATTGGTCGGCGCCCGCTAATCGGCTTGTGCGGTGTCTAATCACAGCACAGTCGGAGCACCCCCTACGCAGAAGTGCCGGATCATGTACTAGGTAAGTGATCGGGGGCAGGAGAGCCACTCTGCTGCCGCATAACTAAGTTATAGGATCAGCAGCACCCCTTAAATACTTACCTGATCTCCATCCAGTGCTGCTCTCTCTCCCTCCTTACTGGACATGAAGGCAGGCATCGGGAGCCGCTGCGGTCAAGCAAATCCAGTGAGGAGGGAGCAGGGGGGGGGGGCCTAACCACGCTGTCTGTGTCAATAGACGCACACTGCCTGGCTCAGGATCAAGCCTTCACGAGTGCCCTCATAGCAAGCAGCTTCTTATGGGGGAGGCAATCAGAAGGGGCGAGGAGCCAGGAGCGCTGGCAGGGGACCCCAGAAGAAGAGCTTCAGGGCCCCTCTGTGCAAAACCATTGTACAGAGCAGGTAAGGCAAGTATGACAAGTTTGTTACAAAATTTTTAAAAAAGAATTACCGTTACAGTCACTTTAAAGCCCAAAAAAAATAAAAAATAGGTCTCCCTGGAGAAGCAAAAATTTTGAAGATTTCTCGCATCATACTCTGCTGGGGTTTTTCGCCTTCCTTTTGGATCAACTGTGGGTATAGAATGGGGTACATGGGATTGTATGATATTATTTTTTTTTTTTTTTTGTGGTGAACTGGATGGACTTGTGTCTTTTTTCAACCTGACTAACTATGCAATTCTCCCCTAAAATCCAGAGCTGTCCCCCATTTCAATGCTCACCCCACCTCTTTGCAACGTAAATGTCCTCCTAGCTCCGAGCAGTGTTGCCAACCGTCAGTATTTTTACTGGCAGCCAGTAAAAAATGGGCACTTTTCTCCTGCCAGTAAAGAAAATATGGTTACGACGCCTGGCTTGGAACTGCGCAGTTCCCGCCCTGAGCCCGGCCGAGACCATCCGAGTGCCTGCTACAGTGTGTTCGGCGCAGCGCGGGGTCTGGCGGAGGCGGTGCTTACACGTGTCGTGTGATGTCATAGTAGGAGGGAGCTGAGCAAAGTGTCCTTATCTGTGGGACGAGAGCAAGACAAGCTGGGGGGGGGGGGGGGGCGGGACCGTCAGTGCCATTTGGATTGGAGTGGACTGAAGGGACCACCTGGAGTGGAGAAAGACTGTCATTGTGACTCCGGAGGGGGGCGTGTCATGTTAGTGAAAAAAAAAAAAAAAAAATATATATATATATATATATATATATATATATATATATATATATATATATATATATATATATATATATATATATATATATATATATATATATATATATATATATATATATATATATATATATATATATATATATATATATATATATATAAAATTCCAGACCGCCCATTTACTGCGGCAGGGCAGCGCGGCTGTGTGAAACAACGTACCTGTCTTTTCGTCTGGGGCGTGTGCACGTGCGCCGTGGGCAACCCGCTCCCGCTGCGATTGGACACAGCGAAAGCCAATCAGAGGGTCCAGCGGACACGATGTCTGCCACGACCCACCGATCGCTTTCCTCCAGTTAAGCCATCCCCTACACAGTTAGTAAGCACTCCCTAGGAGCACACCAGGGGTTCTTCTGTATGACTTTTTACAGTTATGTTATTTGTATGTTTATTGTACCATTGCACAATTATTCATTTTATGCCTTCTAGCATTTGGTTTTAGAGCTCTTGTTTTGAAGGACAGCTGTATTTGTATTTATTTTTTGTAATAGACTTTATTCATAAAACTTTTTGGACTTTGCTGCAATACAAAACCCCCTAAGGAAATTTCCATACTCCCTAGGAGCACACTTAACCGCTTCCCGACCGCCTCGTGCAGATATACTGCGGCAGAAGGGCACGTACAGGCAGATTAACATACCTGTACATTGATCTTTAAGAGGCAGCTTACGGGCGCACGCGTGCCCACCGGGAGCTTAGTGACCGCGATCGCGGGTCCCGCAGACCCGATGTCTACGGGGATACTCGCGATCACCTCATGGTGAGATGCTAATGTAAACAAGCATCTCCCGTTCTGCTTAGTGACACTGATCTCTGCGATTGAGAGCGCTGATCAGTGACGTGTCACACACAGCCCCTCCCCCCACAGTTAGAATCACTCCCTAGGACACACTTAACCCCTACAGCGCCACCTAGTGGTTAACCCCTTCACTGCCAGTGACATTTTTTACAGTGGTCAATGCAATTTTTTTTTTTGTTTTTAGTTGATCACTGGGACCAAGGGTCCCAAAACTGTCCTATCTGTCCACCATAATGTTGCAGTCACGATAAAAAAAAAAAAAAAAAAAAAAAAAGGGGGAAATCGCAGTTTGCCGCCATTACTAGTAAAAAAAGATAAAAAATTATCAGTAAAAATGCCAAAAACTATCCCCCATTTTGTAGACGCTATAACTTTTGCACAAACCAATCAATAAACGCTTATTGCAATTTTTTTCTACAAAAAATATTTAGAAGTATCGGCCTAAACTAAGGAAAAAAAATATTTTTGGGGATATTTATTATCTATTTATTTATAAATAATGCGTTTTTTTCAAAATTGACGCTACTTTTTTTTTTTTAAAGCGCAAAAAATAAAAACAGCAGGGGTAATCAAATACCACCAAAAGAAAGCTCTATTTGAGGGGAAAAAAGGACGTAAATTTGGTTTGGGAGCCACGCCGCAAGACTGCGCAATTGTTAGTTAAAGGGACGCAGTGCCGAATCGCAAAAAGTGCTCTGGTCAAGAAGGGGGTAAATTCTTCCCGGGCTGAAGTGGTTAAAGCGGAAGTAAACCCTCCTATCGTTTTTCAGCCAAGGAAGCGGCCACCTTTGCCTCTGTTTAATCTACAACTGCCATGACGCAGTTATGACACCAGCCACTGGATGGTTTGACAGTCTTGGTTGAGAGCACACCCAATGGGAGCGTTACATTTCCGGCACGTGTTTTATGGATGGGTTTACTTCCGCTTTAACCCTATGATCGCCCCTGATGTTAACCCCTTCCCTGCCAGTGACAATTTTTTTTTTTTTAGTAATGATCACTGTATTGGTGTCACTGGTCCCCACAAAGTGTCACTTAGTGTCCGATTTGTCTGCCGAAATGTCGCAGAAAAAAAAAAATAAATAAAAAAAAAAGGCTGATCGCCACCATTACCATTAGTAGTAAAAATGCCATAAAAATATCCCCTATTTTATGACGTGATAACTTTTGCACAAACCAATATACACTCATTGGGATTTTGTTTTTCCATCACAAAAATGTATCAGAATACATATTGGCCTAAATTGATGAAGAAATTAGATTTTTTATTGGATGTTTTATAGCAGAAATTAATTTTTTTTTTGTATAGCACAAAAAAATAAAAATACAAACCGCAGAGGTGATCAAATACCACCAAAAGGAAGCCCTATTTGTGGAAGAAAAAAAATACAATTTTATTTGGGTACAGCTCAATTGTCAGGAAAATAATCACAGTGCCATATCGCCAAAAAAAAAAAAAAAAAAAAAATGGTCTGGTCAGGAAGGTGGGTAAAACCTTCTGGGGCTGAAGTGGTTAAGCGGGGTCCTCTGGTAGGGGGGAATCCCATAGCCCAGAGTTCTCTTCTTTTTTTTTATTCTAAGCTCGCACTACTGCAACCTGAAAGTCGCGCGACTTACGGTGCAACTCCACCAGGCGACTACTTGACAACTTGAGTCCTAATTTGATGCGACTTCCAGGGAATGTCTGGGTAATCTTCCTGTAATCTCGGAGCCAAATCACATAAATATATCAGACGAGCCGACTTGGAAGTGACTTCTATTAAAGTCTATGGGCACAAGTGGGATCGAAGTAGTACAGGAACCTTTCCTAAAGTCGGAGCGACTTCAGTGGTGCCAAGACAGCTCTCATTGACTAACATGGAATTTCACATATCATGCGACTTGGGGGGGGGGGGGGGGGGGGTCTCAAATCCTCAGTTCACAGTGTGAACCGAGCCTTACGGTATACCTCCCAACATTGTCAGATGGGAATGAGGGACACCGACTAACAAATGTATGTAGGCGTAGGACACACCCCCCTGCCACACCCCCTTAAAAAGGAGAATAAAAAAAAATAAAAAAAAAAAAAAAAAAAAAAAAAAGAAGGAAGGGGGGGGGAAGGTTAAATTAAACCCACAAGTGCTTTTTTTTTTTTTTACCACTACTATTCCTTTATATTGGCTTTTAAAATGTACAAATGCAGCAATTTAGAAAATCAGATGAAAGGTTTAGCGCTGGAAAATTGCATTAAAAAAATGCATAAAATGCATTTTATATACACATCTATATAGATCAGACCAAAATGAGGGACAAATGAGGAGGACAGAGGGACATTGCTCCAAATCAGGTACAGTCCCTCGAAATCCAGGACAGTTGGGAGCTGTGCCTTACGGTATGTCGGCTGCACCATAGACCAACCATTCCTGTTCCCAACAATACCAGTAAGGGCCCCCTTTTACACCGACGCGACTTGAAAGCCGCATAATTTTACGGCCGCGATTTCAGGGAATGCTTGGGTAAACTTGAGGTCTGTGGACCTCAACTCGCATCAAAGTCAGACCAACAGGGACTACTTTGAAGTTGCACAGATATGAACGGTACTAATTGGAAATAAAATGGGGGGGTACGACTTGTCATGTGACTTTGTAGTCCCAAGTCGCAGGGCAAGTCGCACAAGTATGAAAGGGGCCTAATGGGACCTCATTTCCATTCCTTTTGCTTAACATTATGGGTGTCCTAAGCATTGCTAAATGGACCCCCCCCCCCCCAGTGAGTACTTACCCTAAGAGGAATTAGGGGCCACCCCCCCATCTGAGGTCCCCTAAATATTGAATATATAACCAACGTATGGTAACAATGAATACAAATCCCTGAGTATCACCTCCAATGTTACAAGAGCAGGATATCAAACCTGTCCCTCTTCAGCTATTGTAGAACTAAAAGTCCCAGCATGCTCATCCAGCCTGGCGCAGAGTTCAGGGCATGCTGGCTCTTGTAGTTCTGATTTACAGAAATCTTCAGGACCAGCGAAGAGAGAAATCAAAGCTTTGTATCCTTACCTGATCAGCCTCCTCTGTGTGTGTGTCTGCACTCCTCTGTCCTGCCTGGATATTTAAAGCCCAGGTAGGATTAGGAGGGGGGATGATGGGATTTGTAGTCCCCACCCTCCCCTGTGATCAGGGCCCTCTGGCAGCTCACAGACTACACCTCCCATCATGCAGTGCGGACTTCTGATGCCTTCCAGAAAAGGTGACAGCAATGTTGTGTGTAAATTGTCTGATCCTCTTATGGTGAGCGTGTCACCCAGGTGTGACCAGACGCAAAGCTGTATGGAGACGGTCGGGCCAGGGTCCAATCCATCCTGAAATCGATATCCCAGTTTTTGGCGGAGGCTGAAAAGTCTAAGCTGACCGTACACTATACAATCTGATTGTACAATCTCCTTTAGAACTACCAATATCTATGCAATGTATAGAAATTGATAAGATTGTATGGGTTTGGCATAGTTTTGAAAAAAGTGTGGGGGGTGGACTTAGTCCCTCTGAGCCATGATTGGCCAAAGGCCTTTGGCCAATTATGGCTCTCTTAGCAGAGGGCGCTGGGATTGGCCAAAGCATGCAGGTCAGGTGCATGCTTTGGCCAATCATCATACAGCAATGTACTGCGATCTCGCAGTGCATTATGGGGCGTTCCGTGGCGTTCCGTGGCGCTCGACTTTGCCGCGAACGCCCCATAATGTTTGTTCTTCGGCGAACACCCGATGTTGGAGTCGAAACTTATGTTCGACCCGAACATCGATCTCATCCCTGGTTGTAATTTATTTGTATTGTTTTTTCTGACGACAACTGTACTGACTAAACGAAAATCGTACGATCTGGTATCGTACGAGGAAAATCTTCGCACTTGTCCAATCTAATAATATCGGATGAATTGTCGTGATCGGCTCACGAAAGCTCCGTACTAACGATCCGATTATCGCACGATCGCGTCGAAAGCTGTATTTTTCCTCCGATTTTCGGATCGTGTGTACAGCCGTTTCATCTGAGGAAAATCACAAAAACATGACCTGTTGGGGCGCCTTGAGGACTGGAGTTGAGAAACGCTGATATACAGTGAGGGGGAAAAAAGAAACGATCAGTCTATAATTTTAATGGTCGGATTATTTTAACCGTGAGAGACAGAATAAGAACAAAAAAAACCCCCAAAAAAACGCATTTCAAAAAAGTTATAAATTGATTTGCATTTTATGGTTGAATATATTTTTATTAAACATTTTTCAAGTAGAGCAATAGAGGGTACAAAATAAAGAAAAGGGGGGAGGAGTGGTAAACAGATACCACCAAACAATCGGTACATAGTATTAGTTCACGTTAGTGCGAATAACAGTGCGCAAAAGATTTGCAATCAGCGTCCTAAACAATCTGTGTGTCCATGTAGATGGACGCATATATCTGTGAAAACGGGAAGGGAGGGGGAAGGGGGAAAAGGGGGAGAAGAGAAGAGGGGGGGGGAATAGGGTATGGGGGAAGGTAATGGTATACATTCGGTGTGTCTGTTATAATTCGTTCTTAGTGTAACTGAAACTAAATGGTTGGAAAGTCGTTCACTGGACCGTGGTCATCAACTCACTGGGACCATATTCCCTAGTGATACTCTGGGGTTGAACATCTAGGGTTTCCCTCAGCTCAACCTCTGTTTAGCCTGTGTAATAATATATCCAAGGCGGAATAGTGAACCCAAAAATACCACAGTTTAAGGTGTTTGTCCCGGTTGTGGACAAACACCATGAAACAAAATGGTTGGAAAGCCGTTCACTGGAACGTGGTCATCAACTCACTGGGACCATATTCTCCAGTGATACTCTGGGGTTGAACATCTAGGGTTTCCCTCAGCTCAACCTCTGTTTAGCCTGTGTAATAATCTATCAAAGGCGGAATAGTGAACCCAAACATACCACAGTTTAAGGTGTTTTTCCCAGTTGTGGACAAACACCATGAAACAAAATGGTTGGAAAGCCGTTCACTGGAACGTGGTCATCAACTCACTGGGACCATATTTCCCAGTGATACTCTGGAGTTGAACATCTAGGGTTTCCCTCAGCTCAACCTCTGTTTAGCCTGTGTAGTAATCTATACAAAGCGGAATAGTGAACCCAAACATACCACAGTTTATGGTGTTTGTCCCAGTTGTGGACAAACACCATGAAACAAAATGGTTGGAAAGCCGTTCACTGGAACGTGGTCATCAACTCACTGGGACCATATTTCCCAGTGATACTCCGGGGTTAAACATCTAGGGTTTCCCTCAGCTCAACCTCTGTTTAGCCTGTGTAATAATCTATCAAAGGTGGAATAGTGAACCCAAACATACCACAGTTTAAGGTGTTTTTCCCAGTTGTGGACAAACACCATGAAACAAAATGGTTGGAAAGCCGTTCACTGGAACGTGGTCATCAACTTACTGGGACCATATTCTCCAGTGATACTCTGGGGTTGAACATCTAGGGTTTTCCTCGGCTCAACCTCTGTTTAGCCTATGTAGTAATCTATCCAAGGCAGAATAGTGAACCCAAACATACCACAGTTTAAGATGTTTGTCCCAGTTGTGGACAAACACCATGAAAATAAATGGTTGGAAAGCCATTCACTGGAGCATGGTCATCAATTCACTGGGACCATATTCTCCAGTGATAATCTGGGGTTGAACATCTAGGGTTTCCCTCAGCTCAACCTCTGTTTAGCCTGTGTAATAATCGATCTGAGGCAGAATAGTGAACCCAAACATACCACAGTTTAAGGTGTTTGTCCCAGTTGTCTACCTCTCTTGCCTGCATCTCCTCCATAAGCATGACGTCATTGAGGATATCAATCCACCCGTGAAGGGGGGATTACCTCTGATTTACAGAATTTCTCAATCAGATGATGGGCTGCCGACAGAAAAAACCTGTTGAGGTTATTTTTCTGGGATTTGAATGAACCCGGGAGGATAGACAGTAGGGCCACCTTAGGGGAGTGGGTGAGAGAGTCATCATACATTTCGTTATATACCTCAAATATTATTTTCCAAAAGGGGAGAACTCGTGCCCACTCCCACCAGATATGGAGATAGGTTCCTCTTCCTCTGTGACAGCGGCAGAAGGTATCGGGGGTGTTGGGGAACATTCCGTGGGCTGAGACTGGATCTCTATACCATCTAGAGAGTAGTTTATAGTTCTTCTCCTGTGCGAAGCTGGAGATGGAAGACTTATGGGTAAATGTGAAGGAGGTATGCCATTCTCCTGGAGATATTTCGGTATCTAGGTCATTGGACCAGAGAGAATTTCTTTGTATATTAAAGATAATGTGTGTCTAGGGACCTGGGAGAGACTGCACATTTCCTCAAAGGTCGTTTTGATTTGCATTTTAATGAGTGAAATAAGTATTTGACCCCGTTGCAAAACATCACTTAGTACTTGGTGGCAAAACCCTTGTTGGCGATCACAGAGGTCAGACATTTCTTGTAGTTGGCCGCCAGGTTAGCACTCATCTCAGGAGGGTTTTGTCCCACTCCTCTTTGCAGATTCTCTCCAAGTGATTAGGGTTTTTCGAGGCTGAAGTTTGGTAACTCGAACCTTCAGCTCCCTCCACATATTTTCTATGGGATTAAGGTCTGGAGGCTGGCTAGGCCACTCCAGGACCTTAATTTGGTTCTTCTTGAGCCACTCCTTTATTTCCTTGGCCGTGTGTTTTGGGTCATTGTCATGCTGGAATACCCATCTACGACCCATTTTACATGCCCTGGCTGAGGGAAGGAGGTTCACAACCAAGATTTAATGGCCTTTACATCATGGTCCCCATCAGAGTCCTCCCCTCTTACATCATGGTCCCCATCAGAGTCCTCCCCTCTTACATCATGGTCCCCATCTGAGTCCTCCCCTCTTACATCATGGTCCCCATCTGAGTCCTCCCCTCTTACATCATGGTGCCCATCTGAGTCCTCCCCTTACATCATGGTCCCCATCTGTGTCCTCCCCTCTTACATCATGGTCCCCATCTGAGTCCTCCCCTCTTACATCATGGTCCCCATCTGAGTCCTCCCCTCTTACATCATGGTCCCCATCTGAGTCCTCCCCTCTTACATCATGGTCCCCATCTGAGTCCTCCCCTTACATCATGGTCCCCATCTGAGTCCTCCCCTCTTACATCATGGCCCCCATCAGAGTCCTCCCCTTACATCATGGTCCCCATCTGAGTCCTCCCCTCTTACATCATGGTCCCCATCTGAGTCCTCCCCTCTTACATCATGGTCCCCATCTGAGTCCTCCCCTCTTGCTTCTTCTTGATCCACTCCTTTGTTTCCTTGGCTGTGTGTTTTGGGTCATTGTCATGCTGGAATACCCATCTACGACCCATTTTACGTGCCCTGGCTGAGGGAAGGAGGTTCTCAACCAAGATTTAATGGCCTTTACATCATGGTCCCCATCAGAGTCCTCCCCTCTTACATCATGGTCCCCATCAGAGTCCTCCCCTCTTACATCATGGTCCCCATCAGAGTCCTCCCCTCTTACATCATGGTCCCCATCAGATTCCTCCCCTATTACATCATGGTCCCCATCAGAGTCCTCCCCTTACATCATGGTCCCCATCTGAGTCCTCCCCTCTTACATCATGGTCCCCATCTGAGTCCTCCCCTCTTACATCATGGTCCCCATCTGAGTCCTCCCCTCTTACATCATGGTCCCCATCTGAGTCCTCCCCTCTTACATCATGGTCCCCATCTGAGTCCTCCCCTCTTACATCATGGTCCCCATCTGAGTCCTCCCCTCTTACATCATGGTCCCCATCTGAGTCCTCCCCTCTTACATCATGGTCCCCATCTGAGTCCTCCCCTCTTACATCATGGTCCCCATCAGAGTCCTCCCCTTACATCATGGTCCCCATCTGAGTCCTCCCCTCTTACATCATGGTCCCCATCTGAGTCCTCCCCTCTTACATCATGGTCCCCATCAGAGTCCTCCCCTTACATCATGGTCCCCATCAGAGTCCTCCCCTTTTACATCATGGTCCCCATCTGAGTCCTCCCCTTACACCATGGTCCCCATCAGAGTCCTCCCCTTACATCATGGTCCCCATCTGAGTCCTCCCCTCTTACATCATGGTCCCCATCAGAGTCCTCCCCTCTTACATCATGGTCCCCATCATAGTCCTCCCCTCTTACATCATGATCCCCATCATAAAAATTGATCCACTCGGATCGCTTAGTGTCCAAAAGTTGAAGGGGGGGGTCAAAAAAGCGGAACTTCCCTTTTAGTGGTGAAGTTTTAATTTAATTAATGACAAAGTACTAAAGTTGTTGCCGAACAAACAGGCCCATAGTGGAAATTAAAAAATGCCTCTGGTCCATAAGGGGTGTAGGGGGGGGGCTGTTCTGGTTAATGCATGGGATTGTTTTAAACAGCAGTGTAGTGGGATTAGTATACAGAGTCCTGTGTGAGTGACGTTATAAATACCACATCCTGGAACTACCAGGAATCCACTTTGCTCCGTTCTGTAACAGGTACCTATTTATAGTCAGGCTGGAGATCAGAGGAGATTTATGGTGTTATCATCCGCAACTTAACTCCATGTAAGATCTGTTTACCTGGACGACGTCCAACTGTCACCCAGCACAGTTTATGTAAAATTACATTACACCCCGACCCAGAGGTGCAGTATGGAGGAAAGAGACATACCAGATTCCTGCTTCTCATATCTACATTGTACTGAAAAGGAGATGAGATTCTTGGTCTAATACCTGCCGCTCCCTCTAATGCCCCATACACACGGTCAGATTTTCCGACGGAAAATGTCCTATCGGACAATGTTGTCGAAAATTATGACCGTGTGTGTGCTCCATCGGACTTTTTCCGTCAGATTTTTCGACGGACAAAGTTTTATCTCCTGCTCTCAAATTTTCCGACAACAAAGTCCTATCGGACTTTTTCCGATCGTGTGTAGCGAATTCCGACGGACAAAGTGCCACGCATGCTCAGATCACATTACAAGACCAAAGCTATTGGCTACTAGCCTCTACCGAGTCCCGTCGTACGCAACGAACGTCACCACGTTCAGGATGATCGGATTTTCCAACAACTTTGTCCGACCGTGTGTATGCAACACCAGTGTCGGACAAAATCCGTCGGAAAAAATCTGATGGATTTTGTGGTCGGAATTTCCTACCGTGTGTATGGGGCATTAGACTGTAAAGTCAACCTGGACTAAGCCCATGGAGGGAAATGAAACAGGTTCACTTTAACTCTGACCTCCAGCCGTGTTGTACAGACTCTTCTCCTGGACTGAAATGACTGATTTCACTGCACACTGTGAGCTTCTCAAAATGTGAATTAGAAGCTTCAGAATCAGATATAACCCACCTTCATACTGCCTCTCCTTTTTAAGAGTGTATGCTCTAACACAGGGGCCTCCAAACTTTCTAAGCAAAGGGCCAGTTTACTGTCCTTCAGACTTTAGGAGGGCCGGACTAGGGCCGGTGGCAGTAGAAAATGTCCTGGTGTCCAGTGGGAGTAAATCATTCCCTATCTTTGGTGTCAGTGGGAGGAATAGTGGCCCATTGTTGGTGACAATGGAAAAAATTCTGCCCCATCGTTGGTGTCAGTGGGAGGAATAGTGCCCCGTCATTGGTATCAGTGGGAGGAATAGTGTCCCATCATTGGTGTCAGTGGGAGGAATAGTGCCCCATCATTGGTGTCAGTGGGAGGAATAGTGTCCCATTGTTGGTGACAATGGAAAGAATTCTGCCCCATCGCTGGTGGCAGTGGGAGGAATAGTGCCCCATCATTGGTGTCAGTGGGAGGAATAGTGTCCCATTGTTGGTGACAATGGAAAGAATTCTGCCCCATCGCTGGTGGCAGTGGGAGGAATAGTGTCCCATCATCGGTGTCAGTGGGAGGAATAGTGCCTCATCATTGGTGGCAGTGGGAGGAATGGTGTCCCATCATTGGTGTCAGTGGGAGGAATAGTGCTCCATCATTGGTGTCAGTGGGAGGAATAGTGCCCCATCATTGGTAGTAGTGGGAGGAATAGTGCCCCATCATTGGTAGTAGTGGGAGAAATAGTGCCCCATCATTGGTAGTAGTGGGAGGAATAGTGCTCCATCATTGGTGTCAGTGAATAAATGAATGATTTGTATAACGCTGCAACTGCGAACTGAACCGCCAGTGGGAGGAATAGTGCCCCATTGTTGGTGTCAATGGAAATAATTTTGCCCCTTCGTTGGTGTCAGTGGGAAGAATAGTTGCCCATCATTGGTGTCAGTGGGAGGAATAGTGCTCCATCATTGGTGTCATTGGGAAGAATAGTGTCCCATCATTGGTGTCATTGGGAGGAATAGTGCTTCATCATTGATGTCAGTGGGAGGAATAGTGCTTTTATCATTGGTATCAGTGGGAGGAATAGTGCTTTTATCATTGGTATCAGTGGGAGGAATAGTGCTCCATCATTGGTGTCATTGGGAGGAATAGTGCTTCATCATTGATGTCAGTGGGAGGAATAGTGCTTCATCATTGATGTCAGTGGGAGGAATAGTGTCCCATCATTGGTGTCATTGGGAGGAATAGTGCTTCATCATTGATGCCAGTGGGAGGAATAGTGCCCCATCATTGGTGTCAGTGGGAGGAATAGTGCTTTTATCATTGGTATCAGTGGGAGGAATAGTGCTCCATCATTGGTGTCAGTGGGAGGAATAGTGCTTTTATCATTGGTATCAGTGGGAGGAATAGTGCTCCATCATTGGTGTCATTGGGAGGAATAGTGCTTCATCATTGATGTCAGTGGGAGGAATAGTGCTCCATCATTGGTATCAGTGGGAGGAATAATGCTCCATCATTGGTGGCAGTGGAAGGAATAGTGCTCCATCATTGGTGTCAATGGAAATAATTTTGCCCCTTCGTTGGTGTCAGTGGGAAGAATAGTAGCCCATCATTGGTGTCAGTGGGAGGAATAGTGCCCCATCATTGGTGTCATTGGGAGGAATAGTGTCCCATCATTGGTGTCATTGGGAGGAATAGTGCTTCATCATTGATGCCAGTGGGAGGAATAGTGCTCCATCATTGGTATCAGTGGGAGGAATAGTGCTTTTATCATTGGTATCAGTGGGAGGAATAGTGCTCCATCATTGGTGGCAGTGGGAAGAATAGTGCCCCATCATTGGTGGCAGTGGGAGGAATAGTGCTCCATCATTGGTGTCAGTGAATGAATGAATGATTTGTATAACGCTGCAACTGCGAACTGAACCGCCAGTGGGAGGAATAGTGCCCCATTGTCGGTGTCAATGGAAATAATTTTGCCCCTTCGTTGGTGTCAGTGGGAAGAATAGTAGCCCATCATTGGTGTCAGTGGGAGGAATAGTGCCCCATCATTGGTGTCAGTGGGAGGAATAGTGCCCCATCATTGGTGTCAGTGGGAGGAATAGTGGCCCAATCTTGATGTCAATTGAAGGTATTGTGCCCTTTTGATAATGCCCCATTGTTGGTTTCAGTGGATGGAACGGTGCCCCAAGGGCCAGGTAAAGGCAGGCAAAGGGCCACATCCGGCCCCAGGTCCGCAGTTTGGAGGTCTCTGCTCTAACACACAGGACCCTCATACTTCTTGTTGGGTTCTTGTTGGGCTGTGAACCTGCACGGGGCTCCCCCTCACCTCTGGTCCATCATACAGACAGATTTCCTGTATCTACTTACAAACAGATCTGGCAGTTAGAAGCCTGGGATATCATACTGCAAATACTAAGTGTTGAGTTATAGAGTTTGTGGCCAGCTAGTTACAGACAGTGACCAGAGTGTTCCTTCTTGTGGAATCTGAACACATTTGCAGAATAAAGATCACGGTCTAATCCCTGTAATAACTCAGCTAAGTGAGATGCAATGATTCAGATAAGAGGTAAGTCCGTTCCCTAATGACCATATCCTGTATGTGATCCACCTGTCCCTCCTTCCTATGGAAAGCCTATCCTAATAGCTTCTCATCCTCTGATTACTCAAGCTGATGTCACCACGGAGAATATTTAAGGGTCAATCTGTCATTTTTCAACTACGCGAATGAATGGGATCAGCTTGATGTGAATAATCTTAATAATGTCCCAAAACTTTATTTGGATGTATGTTTATGATATATATTTACCCATTATACTGTATATGCAAACTCTGCACAGTGACCGTGCTTTACTGATCCTCAAAGTAAGAGGTTGGTTACAAAGATTAGGCCCAATCCTTTGATCTGTGTATGAGGAGGTGAGGACCTTGTTCTTTTAGATTTTTTTCAGTCTAATAGGGAAATGGATGTACGAGGGCCCGGCTTCTCAGAGCGTACAAGGTGGAAGGAACACGCAAGTTATTAAATCTTACAGTCTAACAAGGGGCAAGAGATCTGAGGTAAGTATTCATTAGATGTTATAATCTAACAGAGGACAGGAGGTGTGAGGGCCTTGGTCTTCTAGAAGTTAAAATCTAATAGGGAACTGGAGGTATAATGGCCTTGGCCCTTAGAAGCTATAATCTAATAGGTGGAAGGAACCTATGTTGACCTTGGTCCTTAGAAGTTATAATGTAATAGGGGAGAGGAGGTATGAGGGCCTGAGTCATCAGAAGTAATGATCTAATAAGGTACAGAACATATGAGGGCCTTGGTCCCTAGAAGTTATAATCTAATAGGGGACAGACGGTGAAAGGGCCTTGGTCCTCTAGAAGTTAAAATATAATAGGGGAAAGGAGACATGAGGGCCTTGGTCCCTAGAAGTTATAATCTAATAGGGGACAGACGGTGAAAGGGCCTTGGTCCTCTAGAAGTTAAAATATAATAGGGGAAAGGAGACATGAGGGCCTTGGTCCTTAGAAGTTATAATCTAATAGGGGAGAAGAGGTATGAGGGCCTGCGTCATCAGAAGTAATGATCTAATAAGGTACAGGACATATGAGGTCCTTGGTCCTTAGAAGTTATAATCTAATATGGGGACAGACGGTGTAAGGGCCTTGGTCCTCTAGAAGTTAAAATATAATAGGGGAAAGGACACACGAGGGCCTTGGTCCTTAGAAGTTATAATCTAACAGGAGACAGGAGGTATAAGGGCCTTGGTCCTTAGAAGTTATAATCTAATAGGGGGCAGGAGACATGAGGGCCTTGGTCCTTAGAAGTTATAATCTAATAGGGGACAGGAGGTATGTGGAGCGTGGTCATTAAAGTAATGATCTAATAAGGGACAGGAGGTATAAGGGCCTTGGCCCTTAGAAGTTATAATCTAAAAGGGGGCAGGAGCTATGAGGGCCTTG
Source organism: Lithobates sylvaticus (assembly GCA_028564925.1). Taxonomy (NCBI): domain Eukaryota; kingdom Metazoa; phylum Chordata; class Amphibia; order Anura; family Ranidae; genus Lithobates; species Lithobates sylvaticus. The sequence goes on along the minus strand of CM053036.1, from coordinate 210,406,505 downwards.
GGCCTTAGAAGTTATAATCTAATAGGGGACAGGAGGTATGTGGACCTTGGTCATTAAAGTAATGATCTAATAAGGAACAGGGGTTATAAGGGCCTTGGTCCTTTAGAAGTTATAATCTAATAGGGGGCAGTAGGTATGAGGGCCTTGGCTATTAGAAGTTATGATCCAATAGGGCACAAGAGGTATGTGGGCCTTGGTCATCAAAAGTAATGATCTAATAAGGGACAGGGGGCATGAGGGCCTTGGTCCTTAGACGTTATATTCTAATAGGGGACAGGAGGTATGGGGGTCTTGGTACCTAGAAGTGATAATCCATCGGGAAACAGGAGGTATGAGGGCCTTGGTCATTAAATGAATGATCTAATAAGGTACAGGACATATGAGGGCCTTGGTCCTTAGAAGTTATAATCTAATAGGGGACAGACGGTGTAAGGGCCTTGGTCCCCTAGAAGTTAAAATATAATAGGGGAAAGGAGACACGAGGGCCTTGGTCCTTAGAAGTTATAATCTAACAGGAGACAGGAGGTATAAGGGCCTTGGTCCTTAGAAGTTATAATCTAATAGGGGGCAGGAGACATTAGGGCCTTGGTCCTTAGAAGTTATAATCTAATAAGGGACAGGAGGTATGTGGAGCGTGGTCATTAAAGTAATGATCTAATAAGGGACAGGAGGTATAAGGGCCTTGGCCCTTAGAAGTTATAATCTAATAGGAGACAGGCGGTATGAGGCCCTTGGCCCTTAGAAGTTATGATCTAAAAGGGGACAGGAGGTATGTGGACCTTGGTCATTCGAGTAATGATCTAATAAGGGACAGGAGGTATAAGGGCCTTGGTCCTTAGAAGTTATAATTTAATAGGGGGCAGGATCTATGAGGGCCTTGGGCCTTAGAAGTTATAATCTAACAGAGGGCAGGAGGTATGTGGACCTTGGCTATTAGAAGTTATGATCCAATAGGGCACAGGAGGTATGTGTGAGCCTTGGTCATCAAAAGTAATGATCTAATAAGGGACAGGGGGCATGAGGGCCTTGGTCCTTAGACGTTATATTCTAATAGGGGACAGGAGGTATGGGGGTCTTGGTACCTAGAAGTGATAATCCATCGGGAAACAGGAGGTATGAGGGCCTTGGTCATTAAATGAATGATCTAATAAGGGACAGGAGGTATGAGATCCTTGGTCCTTAGAAGTTATAATCTATATGGGGACAGGAGGTATGAGGTCCTTGGTCCTTAGAAGTTATAATTCAATAGGGAACAGGATGCATGAGGGCATGAGATTAATGATCTAATAAGGTACAGGACATATGTAGGCCTTGGTCATTCGAAGTTACGATATAACAGGGGACAGGAGGTGTAAGAGCCTATGTCATCAGAAGTTATGATCCAATAGGGGACAGGAAGCATGAGGGCCTTGGTCCTAGAAGTTATAATCTAATAAGGGACAGGAGGCATGAGGGCCTTGATCATTAGAAGTTATCAGTGCCCATCAGTGCAGCATATCAGTACCCATCAGTGCAGCCTCATCAATGAGGAGGCATGAGGGCCTTGATCATTAGAAGTTATCAGTGCCCATCAGTGCAGCCTATTAGTGCCCATCAGTGCAGCATATCAGTGCAGCATATCAGTGCTGCCTTATCAGTGCCAGGACAGGAGGTGTAAGGGTCTTAGTCCTCAAGAAGTTATAATCTAATAGGGGACCGGAGGTATGTGGACCTTGGTCATTAAAGTAATGATCTAATAGGGGATGGGAGGTAAAAGGGCCTATGTCATCAGAAGTTATAGTTATATATATATATATATATATATATATATATATATATATATATAGTTATTAGAAGTTGTAACCAGGGAAGGCAAAAATAAGAGACCTGGAATCAGAAAATGCTGATCAGGAAAGGAAGGCCACAGCGAATGATCTGCGTACCTCTTCCAGTCCAGGAAAGCACTGGAGCCATCGGATCATCAAGACATCAAGGACTTCTAAACCTGAGGATGACAGACCAAACCCATGGAAGTAAGTTGTTTTGTCTATGGTGACAACCTACAGAGAGATGAGATCAGCAGCATTAAAAAAACGAAATTACCAGAGAAATCTGAGCCGTCATATTCCACATAATGTCCACTACTTCACATTCAGGGGATCCCTCTTATGTGTGATTAGGATAAATCTCCTTCACTAGAGTTTGGAGAATTAAGTGTATGTGTGTGACTGCAAACATGTGCACAGCTTATAATTAAATTGAAGACTCAAATAAGTTTAAAGACCAATTATGTCAATTATGGTTACAGAACCTTGTTTAGGTTTTATACAGTCGTTGTTATTTTACACTTTTGTAGCTCTCATGTTTTACTGTGCAGTAATCTCGAGTGATGCCTCTGTAATAAAGACCGCTCGCTGCTGCTCTCTCTGTTAGTGCAGGGTGACTGGTCTTGTCTCCGCCCCCTCCTGTAGTTTCCTGCAGGCAGCCTGTATTGGCCCCTCCCACAGCTCTGTTCTCTACACAGGCCACCCCACCTCTAATTGTACAAGGTAATATCCGGGTTTGCAAAGGTATTTAATACACATAAAGTGGATTTATATTCTAAGTGGCTAGTGAGGAATATATTGTTTTTGTTCCTGGAGTACAGCTGTAATCCTTAAAGTAAACCTAGCATGTAGAGAACTGCGGGCAGATTTTTATTGCGAATAGATAAGTTATGTCTCCTCTGCAATAATACAAACTTGCCTGTTGGCTCACAGTTTTCTACTGAATGTACGCTGAGCTGCGCATGCGCAACACAATGGGCATTCCTGGCACACTTCAGCTGTGCTGGAATGAATCCACTGCTCCATGGAACAACCACAAGGCTGAAAACCCGGCACTAAAGCCCCATACACACTATCAGATTTTCTGCAGATTTTTGTCTTCAGATTTACTGTAATGCAGATGTAATGCAAGGACCTGCCTGATTGCATACAAATTGAAACTCCTAAGGTTTGACCTCATATTATATGGTTTTGGTAAATCTGAAGACAAAAATCAGCTGAAAATCTGATAGTGTGTATGGGGCTTAACCGGTTCCCGACCGGCGTACGACGATATACGTCGGCAGAATGGCACGTACAGGCAGGAGGGCGTATATATAAGTCCCTCCTTAATGCCTGCCATGCCATCAGGGCCCCCGTGAGTCCGGTCGCGGGTCCCGCGGACTCGATCGCTCCGGGGACACCCGCGATCGTCTCACGGGAAGGCTGAACAGGGAGATGCGGAAGTACACAGCATCTCCCCGTTCTGCCTAGCAACTAGTGACGCCGATCTCTGCTCCCTGTGATTGGAGCAGAGATCAGCATTCACTAGCTGACAGCCACGCCCCCCCCCCCACAGTAAGAAACACACCCCTAGGCATACACACCCCTACACTGCCCCCTTGTGGTTAACCCCTTCACTGCCAGTGTCATTTATACAGGAATCAATGCATTTAAATAGCATTGATTGCTGTATAAATGACAATGGTCCCAAAAATGTGTCAAAAATGTCCGATGTGTCCGCCATGATCGCTGCCATTACTAATAAAAAAAAAAATTATTAATAAAAATGCTATAAAACTATCCCCTATCTTGTAAACGCTATAACTTCTGCGCAAACCAATCAATCGCTTATTGCGATTTTTTTTACCAAAAATATGTAGAAGAATACGTATCGGCCTAAACTGAGGAAAAAAAAAAATGTTTTTTTATATATTTTTGGGGGATATTTATTATAGCAAAAAATAATGCGTTTTTTTTTCAAAATTGACGCTCTTTTTTGTTTATAGCGCAAAAAATACAAACCGCAGGGGCGATCAAATACCACCAAAAGAAAGCTCTATTTGTGGGAAAAAAAGGACGTCAATTTTGTTTGGGAGCCACGTCGCACGACCGTGCAATTGTCAGTTAAAGCGACGCAGTGCCGAATCGCAAAAAGGGGCCTGGTCCTTTGGCTGCAAATTGGTCCGGTCTGAAAGTGTTTAAGGGAGACGATGACAGCGGCCGGCAAGGGATGTACAGTGAGGGGAAAAAAGTATTTGACCCCCTGCTGATTTTGTACGTTTGCCCACTGACCAAGAAATGATCAGTCTATAATTTTAATGGTCGGTTTATTTTATCAGTGAGAGGTAGAATAACAACAAATATATCCAGAAAAAACGCATTTCAAAAAAGTTACAAATTGATTTGCATTTTAATGAGTGAAATAAGTATTTGACCCGTTTCGCAAAACATGACTTGGTACTTGGTGGCAAAACCCTTGTTGGCGATCACAGAGGTCGGACGTTTCTTGTAGTTGGCCACCAGGTTTGCACACATCTCAGGAGGGATTTTGTCCCACTCCTCTTTGCAGATCCTCTCCAAGTCATTAAGGTTTTGAGGCTGACGTTTGGTAACTCGAACCTTCAGCTCCCTCCACATATTTTTTATGGGATTAAGGTCTGCAGACTGGCTAGGCCACTCCAGGACATTATTGTGTTTCTTCTTGAGCCACTCCTTTGTTGCCTTGGCCGTGTGTTTTGGGGCATTGTCATGCTGGAATACCCATCCATGACCCATTTTCAATGGCTTAGGGAAGGAGGTTCTCACCCAGGATTTGATGGTACATGGCCCCGTCCATCGTCCCTTTGATGCAGTGAAGTTGTCCTGTCCCCTTAGCAGAAAAACACCCCCAAAGCATAATGTTTCCACCTCCATGTTTGACGGTGGGGATGGTGTTCTTGGGGTCATAGGCAGCATTTCTCCTCCTCCAAATACGGTTAGTGAATTGATGCCAAAGACCTCGATTTTGGTCTCATCTGACCACAACACTTTCACCCAGTTCTCCTCTGAATCATTCAGATGTTCATTAGTAAACTTCAGACAGGCTGTACATGGGCCTACTTGAGTAGGGGGCCTTGTGGGTGCTGCAGGATTTCAGTCCTTCACGGTGTAGTGTGTTACCAATTGTTTTCTTGGTGACGATGGTCCCAGCTGCCTTGAGATCATTGACAAGATTCTCCCGTGTAGTTCTGGGCTGATTCCTCACCGTTCTCATGATCATTGAAACTCCACGAGGTGAGATCTTCCATGGAGCCCCAGACTGAGGGAGACGGACAGTTCTTATGTGTTTCTTCCATTTGCGAATAATCGCACCAACTTTTGTCACCCTCTCACCAAACTGCTTGGTGATGGTCTTGTAGCCCATTCCAGCCTTGTGTAGGTCTACAATCTTGTCCCTGACATCCTTGGACAGCTCTTTGGTCTTGGCCATGGTGGAGAGATTGGAATCTGATTGATTGATTGCTGTGGACAGGTGTCTTTTATACAGGTAACAAGCTGAGATTAGGAGCACTTTGGTTCCTTTATCAATCAACATGATTTCTGGCTCCCACGTGTCTTCTATACAAGTAACAAGCTGAGATTAGGAGCACTCCCTAAGGGAGTGCTCCTAATCTCAGCTTGTTACTTGTATAGAAGACACGTGGGAGCCAGAAATCATGTTGATTGATAAAGGAACCAAATACTTATTTCACTCATTAAAATGCAAATCAATTTATAACTTTTTTGAAAGCGTTTTTTTTCAGTACCATGTCACGTTCAAAGTCACTTAAATCCCCATTTCTTCCCCATTCTGATGCTCGGTTTGGACTCCAGCAAGTCAACTTCACCGCGTCTAGATGCCTAAATGCATTGAGTTGCTGCCAAGTGATTGGCTGATTTGCCATTTGTGTTACCAAGCAAATTGAACAGGTGTACCTAGCCTAGTTGCCGGTGAGTGTATTATACTATATACTATAAATATGACATATTGTTTATTAACAATTCCTCCTGTACTGAATTGTATTGTAACTGTACTGTCTGCCCTCCATGTTGTAAGGCGCTACGCAAACTGTTGGCACTATATAAATCCTGTATAATAATAATAATAATAATGTATATGTTGCACTTTCTTTGTGAGCCAGCAGGTGGGGCACTCCTACCCTTTTTACATCTGCTCCTACCCTTTTCCCTTTTCTGTTCCAGCAGGATGGCACGTCTGAATAAAGCTTCATAAAGGCATAGTTTGCGGAGTTCGGTGTGGTCGGAACCGGAGAGGCCCGCGTGGAGCTCTGACTTCTTATTGAGCATGGAAAGTGGACCAGGTCTTCTTGTTCAACATCAGCAAAATTATCTTTTCTTCGCTGATTGTCTCAAACTCTCGGACACGCTCCTAAATCATGAGGACGATCTTATCGGAAGAGCGGAGGCTGTCACTGCCGCAAACAGGGTGGCGGGGCATTGCCATTTTAATGCCTGTTTACAATAGAGCTGGCCGGGGACCAGGTGGTCTCTAGCCTTCTCCATGACCCTCAGAGGCCAAAAGAGACGTTATGACGTCACTAGACATGTGCAATTCGGTTAGTTACGATTCGTTTTCCGTTCAAATTCGTTATATTCGTTCATTCGTTATCGTACGAATGAACGAATGATTGATTTAGTAACGAATCGAACGAATATGAAAAACAACGAAAATACGAAATAATTAAATTAGAAACAACGAAACTACGAAAGAATGAAAATACGAAAAACGAAAACAGGAACAACGAAAATCAAAATGAACGAAAAAATTTGTATATTCGTAACTTTTTTTTTTTTGTTGATTCGTAATTTTCCGTGTCTCTTACAATGGCGCTTCTTAACGTGCTTCGAATGGATTGAACGAAAAAATTTGTACATTCGTAACTTTTTTTTTTTTCTTTTGTTGATTCGTAATTTTCCGTGTCTCTTACAATGTAATAATAGCATACACATTACATAAAATTATGAATTATGCTCCGATTACGAATCTACGAAAACAATGTTACGAAAGTACGAATAAATCAATCTTACGAAAGTAACTAAATCTACGAAAATACGAATGCGTCCGAATACAAAATATAACGAAAATATGAAAATATGAAAATACGAATTTCGAATAAACGAAAATTAGACTAACGGAAAAACGAATCAACGAAAAAATAACTCTTACGAAAATACGAACGAGTCCGAATAAGAAAACCGACGATTTACGATTTACTTTTTTTTTAGCTTGAAAGCCTGAGATCATTTATTTATTTATTTTTGATCTCAGGCTTTCCGGCCTAAAGGAGAGATGTGGGGACTTATAGACCGCAGACTTCGCTGTAAAGCGGCCTGTCGTGCCCTATTCCTATTACAAGGGATGTTTGCATTCCTTGTAATAGAAATAAAGTGATTTAAAAAAAAATAAAAAAATTAAAGGGAAAGTGTAAAAAATAAAAAAATAAGTTAAAGCGCCCCCATCCCCTCGTGCTCGCACGCATAAGCGAACGCACGCGTAGGTCCCGCCCGCATATGTAAAGGGCATTCAAACCACAACACATGTGAGGTATCTCCGCGAGCGATGGAGCGAGAGCAATAATTCTAGCTTTAGATCTCCTCTGTAACTCTAAACATGTAACCTGTAAAAAAAAAAAATGAAAGCGTCACCTATGGAGACTTTTAAGTACCGAATTTTGTCGCCATTCCGCGAGTGTGCGCAATTTTAAAGCGTGACATGTTCGGTGTCTATTTACTCGGCGTAACATCACATTTCACATTATACAAAAAAATTGGGATCAATATTGATTTTTTTGTTTTGTTTTGTTTTTTAATTCCTGAAAGTGTTTTTTTTTTTTTTTTTTTACAAAAGATCACGTTTGCAAAATAGCTGCGCAAATACCTTGTGACATAAAAAAAATTGCAACGACCGCCATTTTATTAAAACAAACTATGAGGATCTTGCGAGCTACCTGTTTTGAAAGTGAAAAAATATATGGATAAAAAACAAAATGTAATTAACGAGCAGTAATGATCGACAGATGCTAGCACTGATCGCGTCTCATATAATCGCGTGAAAACAATATAAATAGAAAATTACTATGTGGCGCTATCGCCTAATATTAGTTCCAACAATAATTTTAAAGTGACATTTTATTCCCTATGATCTCTGCTAAAAAAAAAAAATATATATATATATATATATATATATATATATATATAATATATATATAATAATAATAATATAATATAATATATAATATTGGGGGTGAGTTATTTTCTAGAAAAAAAAAATGGATATTTACATGTAGGAGAGAAGTGTCAGAATTGGCAAGTGGTTAAAAAAAAAAAAAAACATCTCTCTAATTATATATTTTTTCTTTTCTGTCATTTTCATATGCTCATAGTGAAATTCTATTAACCACATGCCGACCAGCGCACGATGATATACGTCGGCACAATGGCACGGCTGGGCAAATGGGCGTACAGGTACGTCCCCTGTAAATCGCGGCATTGTGGGCGCGCGCATGATCGTGCCCGTGGGTCCCACGATCGTGTCACGGAGCGGCAGAACGGGGGAGATGCCTATGTAAACAAGACATTTCCCCGTTCTGCCTAGCAACATGACAGAGATTTACTGCTCCCTGTCATCAGGAGCAGTGATCAATGTCATCTCATAGGTAGCCCCTCCCACAGTTAGAATCACTCCCTAGGACACACTTAACCCCTTGATCGCCCCCTAGTGTTAACCCCTTCCCTGCCAGTGTCATTTACGCAGTAAATCAGTGCATTTTTAAAGCACTGATCGCTGTATAAATGACAATGGTCCCAAAATAGTGTCAAAAGTGTCCGATGTGTCCGCCATAATGTCGCAGTCACGATAAAAATCGCAGATCGCCGTCATTACTAATTAAAAAAAAATAATAATAATAATAATAAAAATGCCATAAATATATCCCCTATTTTGTAGACGCTATAAACTTTGCACAAACCAATCAATAAACGCTTATTGCGGTTTTTTTTTTTGGTTTTTTTACCAAAAATATGTAGAAGAATACGTATCGGCCTAAACTGAGAAAGAAATTCATTTTTTTTATATATTTTTTTGGGGGATATTTATTATAGCAAAAAGTAAAAAATATTGCTTTTTTTTTTTTTTCAAAATTGTCGCTCTCTGTTTTTGTTTATAGCGTAAAAAATAAAAACCGCGGAGGTGATAAAATACCACCAAAAGAAAGCTCTATTTGTGGGCAAAAAAAGGACGTCAATTTTGTTTTGGTGTAACGTCGCACGACCGCGCAATTGTCAGTTAAAGCGACGCAGTGCCGAATCGCAAAAAGTGCTCTGGTCAGGAAGGGGGTAAATCCTTCCAGGACTGAAGCGGTTAACCTTTTCCCGACCGCCCACTGTCATATGACGGCGGCAAGAAACATTTTCTTTGCGGCCACTAGAGGGCAAAAAGTAAAAAATATTGCGTTTTTTCAAACTTGTCCCTCTCCTTTTGCTTATAGCGCAAGAAATAAAAACCGCAGAGGTGATCAAATACCACCAAAAGAAAGCTCTGTTTGTGGGAAAAAAATTATAAAAATTTTATTTGGGTACATCGTTGCATGACCGCGCAATTGTCATTCAACATGCGACAGCGCTGAAAGCTGAAAAATGGCTTGGTCAGGAAGGGGGTGTTCGTGCCTGGTAGGCAAGTGGTTAAAGAAAAAAAAAATCGTCCATAAGCTATATATCTTGTGCTGTTTGAATGTATATTATTGAATTTAAATAGAAAGTTCCACATTTCGCCACTAGATGGGGCAAAGCAGGAATTTTCTATAATACTTAGCACCCCCTAGTGGCCAAATCTTGTATGTTGTGTTTAAAATCAATGATTTATCTTCAAACAGCACAGGCTATATTGCCTGTTATCAATCTTTTTTTTTTTTTTTTTTTGCCCCCATTCGCACACAGAATGAATGTACTTTCACTGTAAACATGATTATGCAGGTTCTTTATAAGCCAATGCCATAGTGTAGATTTGATGATAAAGGGGCAGGCAGCACACGAAGGAGCAGTTCTGAAGGGTTAACATTTTATATGCATTTTTTTTTTTTTTTTTTGCAATGTATTTCCCCATTGCCTCGTGTGTGTAGCACCTGATCCATTCTGGGACACATTCCCGAGTCCCGACATCTGGATTTCCAGCAGTGCAGTAAAGCTTCTCCCTCTCCAGCTGGGAGATGATGGTGTGTCTATGTCTGCCAGCACTTCCCGAGCGCAGCTTTGTGCACTGATTATCCCATATTGTATTATATTACCCAGCGGAATGCTGCACTGTATGATGCGCTATTGTTCATACATTGTGCATCTGCTGCCACATCCAGCGTGCTGGTCGGGGGGGGGGGGGGGGGGTACACCTGTGTGCCATCATCAGGCTTCAGACCAAGGGGTATGAACTCAGATTCTTCAGCATATACAGGCAGTAGTGCTAAAGAAAGTGAACCCAGCATCAGATAAACTGTATTGCTTACGTCCCATGCATAGTAATGTGTCACCGTAACACTTCAAAGTATTACTTCTCATAAAGGTCACAGTATGTTAATGCCCAGCAAAGCCCCCAGAAGGACGGTGCCATCTATATTTAGGCATCATCAACGTGGACAGAGAGTCCTGCTCAGAGATCATATAAATCCCGGTCACTTCTTGGTTGTGTTTACAAATGTCTGACGCAGATCAGTCCCTGCTGCAAACCCTCACCTTGACTTGCTGCAAAGTTACAATGTTGCAATCTGATCACTGGGGGGAGGAGAGGAGACTGAGGGAATGCTTCTTCCTGCCTGCAGCAGACTGATGCTCACATTTGCGTACAGTACAAGTTTACCCTATTAGCATACAAGAACCATCTGCATCCTAGCAACAGAGGATACTAGGAGACAATATTTGCTGCATCCTAGCAACTAAAGAGGGTAAGTGGCTATAGTCACCTGTGTCCTAGCAATTAAGGACACTAGGTGATGGTGCCCCCTGTGTCCTAGCAACTGAGGACTCTGGGTGATGGTGCCCCCTGTGTTCTAGCAACTGAGGACTCTGGGTGATGGTGCCCCCTGTGTCCTAGCAACTGAGGACTCTGGGTGATGGTGCCCTCTGTGTCCTAGCAACTGAGGACTCTGGGTAGCAAAATGCACCTGTGTCCAGGCAACTTGAGGACGCTGACAGAAGTAGCTGGCTGCGTCTTAGCAACTGATGAGGCTAAATGGCAACAGCCACCTGCATCCTAGCAATAGAGGATGCTAGGCACCAGTAGCTGTATGCATCCTCATCTTAGCTACTGAGGACACTAAATGGTAATAGCCACCTGCATCTAGGCAACAGAGGAGGCTGGGCAGAAGTAGCTGCCTGTATCCTAGCAATCGAGGAGGCTAAACAGCAACAACCACCTGTGTCTAAGCAACAGAGGATGCTATGCAGCAGTAGCTGCCTGCATCCAAGCAATGAAGGCCGGTAGGCACCAGTGCCCCCTATGTCCTAGCAACTGAGGACGATAAGTGGCAGTAGCCTCCTTCATCCTAGCAATGAAGGCTGGTAGGCACCAGTGCCCCCTATGTCCTAGCAACTGAGGATGGTAAGTGGCAGTAGCCTCCTTCATCCTAGCAATGAAGGCTGGTAGGCACCAGTGCCCCCTATGTCCTAGCAACTGAGGACGCTAAGTGGCAGTAGCTGCCTGCATTCTAGCAATGGAGGATGCTAAGCAGCAATAGCCACCTGAGTCCCTGCTCTGAATGATGCTAGTCAGCAATTCCTCCTGCATCCTAGCAACTGAGGATGCAAAGCGGTAATAGACACCTATGTCTTAGCAACAGAGGACACTTAGTGGGAACAGCAGCATGCATCCTAGCAAATGAGGATTCTAGGCAACAATAGCCACCTGCACCCTAGCAACAGAAGATCCTAGATAGCCGTAAATGCCTGCACCCTAGCAAATGAGGACGCTATTCGGCAATAGCCACCTGAGTCCTAGCAATAAAGGACGCTGGTCAGCAATGCTCTATGTGTTCTAGAAGCTGATGATGGTAGGTGGTAATGCCCCCTGCTTCCCTGCAACTAAGAATGCTAAGTGGCAATAGCCACCTGTGTCCTAGCAATCTAGACGCTAGGTGATGGTGCCCCCTGCGTCTTAGCAACAAAGGACCCTAATTGGAAAAATCCACCTGTTCCCCATCAGCCAATGGGCTCCATTAATGCTGTACACTTGTACACGTGTAAACGCCGATCACAGGTTACATACAGAGCCCTTTTTACACATGTAGTAGTTGATACATTTTCAGTTGGCTAGGTACGCGTACCCTTATGCGGTCGGAATTTCCGACAACAAATGTTCGATGGGAGCTGGTTGTCGGAAATTCCGACCGTGTGTAGGCTCCAATCGGACATTTTCCGTCGGAATTTTCCGACAACAAAAATTTGAGAGCTGGATCTCAAATTTTCCGACAACAAAATCTGTTGTCGTAAATTTCGAGCGTGTGTAGACAATTCCGACGCACAAAATTCCACGCATGCTCGGAATCAAGCAGGAAAGCCGCACTGGCTATTGAACTTAATTTTTCTCGGCTCGTCGTAAGTGTCACCGCGTTCTTGATGTTCGGAGTTTCCGTCAAAATTTGTGTGACCGTGTGTATCCAAGACAAGTTTGAGCCAACAAAAACATGGATTTTGTTGTCGGAATGTGCGATTGTGTGTATGCGGCGTTACAGTTTGTATGGCTGAATTTGCATCACGTGCGATGTTTGCCATCGCACCAGTGTAAACTGAGCCCACGTTCACATTGGGCCGATTTGGCATGCGATTTGACATCAGCGGCTGTTGCGACACCGCACCGATTCCCAAAGGTAGTTCCTGTACTACTTTTGGCGACTTCAGGGGGTGATTTGAATAGACATCTGTGCATGAACCCGCGTAGATGTCTGTGAAATCGCACCCCCCCCCCCCCCTGAAGTCGGACTGCATTACCGGTTTGAAATCCTGCGAGTTCAAACCCGGATCAGTATGAACCTAGGCTTAAACAAATACAGTGCCTTGAAAAAGTATTCATACCCCTTGAAATGTTCCACATTTTGTTACAACCAAAAACGTAAATGTATTTTATTGGGATTTTATGTGATAGACCAACACAAAGTGGCACATAAAGTGGAAGGAAAATTATAAATAGTTTTCAATTTTTTTTTACAAATAAATATGTGAAAAGTGTGGGGCGGTACATTTGTATTCAGCCCCCTTTACTCTGATACCCCTAACTAAAATCTAGTGGAACCAATTGCCTTCAGAAGTCACCTAATTAGTAAATAGAGTCCACCTGTGTGTAATTTAATCTCAGTATAAATACAGCTGTTCTGTGAAGCCCTCAGAGGTTTGTTAGAGAATTTTAAACACAAATACACACTATTATGCAGCGTACACACAAGCGGAATTTCCGACAGAGTCCGATGGGAGCTTTTCATTGTATATTCCGACCGCGTGTATGCCCCATCTGACTTTTTCCGTCGAAAATTCAGACGGACTTAGATAGAGAACATGTTCTATATTTTTCAGACGGAAAAAATGACTATCGGAAAAAACGATCGTCTGTATGCTGTTCCGAAGCACCAAATATGACGCATGCTCTGAAGCAAGTACGAGACGGAAGCTATTGGCTACTGGCTACTGAACTTCCGTTCTCTAGTCCCGTCATATGTGCGTTCTTGACCGTCGGACTTTGGTGTGACCGTGTGTATGCAGGACAGCTTAAACGGAATTCCGTCAGGAAATCCGTCGATAAACCTTCAGAGTTTATTCCAACGGCAAAACCGGTCATGTGTACAAGGCATTAGATTTTCTGCAGATTTTTGTCTTCAGATTTACCAAAACCATATAATATGAGGTCAAACCTTAGGAGGTTCAATTTGTATGCAATCAGGCAGGCCCTTCCACTACATGGTTTTGGTAAATCTGAAGACGAAAATCTGCAGAAAATCGAATGTGTATGGGGTCTTAGTGAACAAACAGCATCATGAAGCCCAAGGAACACACCAGACAGGTCAGAGATAACGTTGTGGAGAAGTATAAAGCAGGGTTAGGTTATACAAAAAATATCCCAAGCTTTGAACATCTCACAGAGCTCTGTTCAATCCATCATCCGAAAATGGAAAGAGTATGGCACAGCTGCAAACCTACCAAGACATGACCGTCCACCTAAACTGACAGAAAACTAACACTGCACATCCCCCTGAACACACCATCCCCACTGTGAAACATGGTGGTGGCAGCATCATGTTGTGGGGATGCTTTTCTTCAGCAGGGACAGGGAAGCTGGTCAGAGTTGATGGGAAGATGGATGAAGCCAAATACAGGGGGTCCCCGGGTTACAAACAAGATAGGGACTGTAGGTTTGTTCTTAAGTTGAATCTGTTTGTAAGTCGGAACAGGTAAAATTTTTAAGTGTAGCTCCAGCCAAAAAAATCTATTTTTACGTTTTTTAGATAACATAGAGAAGGGTTATAACCCCTGTAACATTTGTTTTGCTGTCTGTGCCCCTGTTCAGAAGATTTCACCTCACCTTCTGTCCCAATGACAATTGGATTTTGAAAATTTTGGGTTGTTAGGGAAACATGGACTGGTGATAAAGCATCAGTGGAGACACGTTTTTCCGATATTAACTCTTACAGGAGTGAATTTCCCTTCCTAGGGGTAGATTTCCTCTCACTTCCTGTTGTCTCCCTCCGTTTGTAAGTAGGAGTCGTTTGTAAGTCGGATGTTTGTAAGTAGGGGACCCCCTGTACAGGACAATCTTAGAAGAAAACCTGTTATGCCGCTACACACGAGTGGAATTTCCGTCGGAAAAATCTTGGATGTTTTTTCCGACGGAATTCCGCTCAAGCTTGGCTTGCACACACACGGTCACACAAAAGTTCTCTGAACTTTCGACCGTCAAGAACGCGGTGACGTACAACGCTACAACGAGCCGAGAAAATGAAGTTCAATGCTTCCGAGCATGCGTCAAATTGTTTGCGAGCATACGTAGGAACATCGGACTTTCTACAGACGAGCGCATTTTCGGATAGGAACTTTTTCTGACCGAAAAATAGAGTATCTGCTCTCATTCTTTTGCTGGCAGGAATTCCGCCAGCAAAAGTCCGATGGAGCATACACACGATCGCATTTTCCGACCAAAAGCTCTCATCGGACTTTTGCTGGCCGATATTTCCATCACGTGTACGCGGCATTAGAGTCTGCAAAAGACGTGAGACTGGGGCGGAGGTTCACCTTCCAGCAGGACAACGACCCTAAACATACAGCCAGAGCTACAATGGAATGGTTCAGATCAAAGCATATTCATGTGTTAGAATGGCCCAGTCACAGTCCAGACCTAAATCCAGTTGAGAATCTGTGGCAAGACTTGAAAATTGCTGTTCAGACGCTCTCCATCCAATCTGACAGAGCTTGAGATATTGTGCAAAAATGTCACTCTCTAGATGTGCAAAGCTGGTAGAGACATCCCCAAAAAGAATTGCAGCTGTAATTGCAGAGAAAGGCGAAATAAAGAAAAAAAGGAATTCAAAGAAAACCTGTGGGTCGGACTTTAAAGGCACAACAAACATTGGGAGTACAAAAAAATTGTTTAACGTTTATTGAAAAAATACATAAAGCATAAAGACCGGAGACATGAAAGAAATAATAAAAATCACATGTACAGATAAGAATCGATACATGATGTGAGCCCTAATGCGTCTACGCGTTTCGTTGTACACTTCTTCAGGACACATTTGGGGTTCAGTAGTTGCAAAGAAGAGAGGGATCTCACTATCTGTGGGCTGATCATCACAACCTTATTGAACAGGGGATATTAGATGGGAGATGGAAAATGCCATGGACCATGATGTACAGATCAAAGAAGATCCTTGAGTCACAATATGGTGGATCCAGATCCAAGCTACCATCATCCCAAACAAATCCCAAACAAATGAGTATATGATGGTGAACAACGAAAATCCTCTGGGAGAGAGTGAACAACAAGAGTTGTTCACTCTCTCCCAGGGGATTTTCGTGATACCACCATATACTCATTTGTTTGGGATGATGGTAGCTTGGATCCGGATCCACCACATTGGATAAACAGTCAGGCTTCTATTTGTGGCTTTTTTTGTGACTCAGGGACCTTCTTTGATGTTTACATCATGGTCCATGGCATATTCCATCTCCCATCTAATATCCCCTGTTCAATAAGGTTGTGATGATCAACCCACAGATAGTGAGATCCCTCTCTTCTTTGCAACTACTGAACCCCAAATGTGTCCTGAAGAAGTGTACAACGAAACGCGTAGACACATTAGGGCTCACATCATGTATCGATTCTTATCTGTATATGTGATTTTTATTATTTCTTTCATGTCTCCAGTCTTTATAGTTTATGTATTTTTTCAATAAATGTTAAACAATTTTGTGTACTCCCAGTGTTTGTTGTGCCTTTTAAAGTCTGACCACAGGTTTTCTTTTACCGTATATACTCGAGTATAAGCCGAGTTTTTCAGCACTTTTTTTGTGCTGTAAGTGCCCCCCTCGGCTTATACTGGAGTCAAGCACTTTTCGGTAGCAGAAAATGACATTTTCCGACCCGACTTTGGGGCCCCTTATCTCGGGGCCACTTGGTGCTAGGAACCCCAAATTTGGTGTGCAAACCCAGTGGGGCCAGCACTACAACATATCCAAAGATGGGGTTCCTGCTGCAGAACAGTGCTTGACATTTTCCGAACCGACTTTGTGGCCCCGTATCTCGGGCCACTTGGTGATAGGAACCCCATCTTTGGATATGTTGTGGTGCTGGCTCCACTGGGTTTGCACAGTGGCCCCGAGATATGGGGCCCCAAAGTCGGTCAACTGTGTCCATTTGCAGCAATGTCATTTCAGGACCATTTGGCATGACATTTTCCGACCCGACTTTGAGGTCCCGTATCTTTGGGGTTCCTAACACCAAGTGTCCCTGAGATACGGGGCCCAAAAGTCGGTTCGGAAAATGCAATTTTCTGCTGCAGAAAAGTGCTTGACATTTTCCGTCATTTTCTCGGGCCACTTGGTGCTGGGAACCCCCAAATCTGTGGTGTGCAAACCCAGTGGAACTAGTACTACAACATATCCAAATTTGGGGTTCCTAGCACCAAGTGGCCCCGAGATACGGGGCCCCAAATTCGTTCAACTGTGTCCATCTGCAGCAATGTCATTTCGGGACCCTTTGGGTCCAGAGACCCCAAATTTTGGCTGCAGCTAGGGGGCATCTAGGAACCTTAACTACCAAGTTTGAAGTTCGGGGGACCTATGGCTGCAAATGGGCAGTGTTGACCCTCTTTTCCACTTACAGTACCCGCATTTCTCACCCTAGGCTTATACTCGAGTCAATACGTTTTCCCAGTTTTTTTGTGGTAAAATTAGGTGCCTCGGCTTATACTCGAGTATATACAGTAATTCCTTTTTTCTTTATTTCCCCAATATTCGCGGATATGGCAATGTGAGTGCTTTTTCTTTGTTTATGCAGTGAAAGGTGGTTTTACATAGTATTGACTCAGGGGGGCGCCATACAAATGCCCCCCCACACTTTTCACATATTTATTTGTAAAAAAAAAAAAAAAAATTGAAAACCATTTATCATTTTCCTTCCACTTCACAATCATCTGCCACTTTGTGTTGGTCTAAATCCCAATAAAATACATTGACATTTTTGGTTGTAACAAAATGTAAAAAATTTCAAGGGGTATGAATACTTTTTCAAGGCACTGTACATTTGCAGAGATTTCAAACAAACTTCTCTCCCGTTGTCATTATGGGGGGATTGCTTGTAGCGTTTTGAGGAAAATAATGAATGTAATCCATTTTGGAACAAGGCTGTAACATAACAAAATGTGGAAAAAGTGAAGCGCTGTGAATACTAGACATGTGCAATTTGTTTAGTTTTTTTTTCGTTCTTCGTTTTTTTTCGTTATTTTCGTTCATTCGTTATCGTACGAATGAACGAACGATTCGCTAAAAATTTTAACAAATAACGAATCGTTCGAATCGAACGAATACGAAAAACAACGAAAATCCGAAATAACCAAATTAGAAACAACGAAACTACGAAAGAAGAAAATCCGAAAAACGAAATCGAACGAAAAAATTTGTACATTCGTAACTTTTTTTTTTTTTTTGTTGAATTGGTAATTTTCCGTGTCTCTTACAATGGCGCTGCTTAATGTGCTTCGAATGGATTGAACTAAAAAATTTGTACATTCGTAACTTTTTTTTTTTTTTTTTTCGATTCGTAATTTTCCGTGTCCTTACAATGGCGCTGCTTAACCGCTTCGAATGGATTGAACCAAAAAATTCGTACATTCGTAACTTTTTTTTCGATTCGTAATTTTCCGTGTCTCTTAACCTCTAGCCAACCGCCCACTGTCTATTGACGGCGGGGCGGTGCGGCTCTTGTGGCGGGACGCCGTCACATGACGGCGTCTACATTTTGGCCACTCGGGGGCACGCGCGCGCCCGCCGCGTAGCTGGGGACCCGATGCGCGTGCCCGGCGGGCACCCGTGATTGCCCCGCGATTGCCCAGTAACGGAGCAGGACGTGGATAGGTGTGTGTAAACAAACCACTCCCCGCGCTTCCTACACTGCCTGGTCATTGATCGGCTGTTCCCGGTCATCGGGAAAGCCGATCAATAACGTCAGATGTCAGCCCCGCCCCCAATGTAAAAAAACACCCGTCACAGCCCATAACCCCTCCCCTCCCCCTAGTGGTTAACTCTTTCCCTACCACTGTCATTTATACAAGAATCAATGCATTTAAATAGCACTGATTGCTGTATAAATGACAATGGTCCCAAAAATGTGTCAAAAATGTCCGATGTGTCCGCCATAATGTCGCAGTCACAATAAAAATCGCTAATCGCCGCCATTACTAGTAAAAAAAAAAATATTGATAAAAATGCTATAAAACTATCCCCTATTTTGTAAACGCTATAACTTTTGCGCAAACCAATCAATAATCGATAATTGCAATTTTTTTTACCAAAAATATATAGAAGAATACGTATCGGCCTAAACTGAGGAAAAAAAAATTTTTTTATATTTTTTTGGGATATTTTTTATAGCAAAAAGCAAAAAATGTTGCATTTTTTTTCAAAATTGTCGCTCTATTTTTGTTTATAGCGCAAAAAAATAAAAACCGCAGGGGCGATCAAATACCACCAAAAGAAAGCTCTATTTGTGGGAAAAAAAAAGAACGCCAATTTTGTTTGGGAGCCACGTCGCCCGACCGCGCAATTGTCAGTTAAATCGACACAGTGCCAAATCGCAAAAAGGGGCCTGGTCCTTTGGCTGCCAATTGGTCCGGGGCTGAAGTGGTTAAAATGTAATAATAGCATACACATTACATAAAATTATGAATTATGCTCCGATTACGAATCTACGAAAACAATGTTACGAAAGTACGAATAAATCAATCTAACGAAAGTACGAATGTAACTAAATCTACGAAAATACGAATGCGTCCGAATTTCGAATAAACGAAAATTAAACGGAAAAACGAATCAACGAAAAAATAACTCTTACGAAAATACGAATCGTTACGAATCAACGGAAACGAAAGAAACGAAACGAAAATAAACAAATTTTTCTGTTGTGCACATGTCTAGTGAATACTTTCCGGATGCACTGTGTAATAAAAAGCATTTTTTCGGGGGTGGACTGGCCCTTTAACCACTTCAGCCCCGAACCAATTGGCAGCCAAAGGACCAGGCCCCTTTTTGCAATTCGGCACTGCGTCGCTTTAACTAACAATTGCGCGGTCATGCGACGTGGCTCCAAAACAAAATTGGCGTCCTTTTTTTCCCACAAATAGAGCTTTCTTTTGGTGGTATTTGATCGCCCCTGCGGTTTTTATTTTTTGCGCTATAAACAAAAATAGAGCGACAATTTTGAAAAAAATGCAATATTTTTTACTTTTTGCTATAATAAATATCCCCAAAAAATATATAAAAAAACATTTTTTTTTCCTCAGTTTAGGCCGATACGTATTCTTCTACATATTTTTGGTAAAAAAAATCGCAATTAGCGATTATTGATTAGTTTGCGCAAAAGTTATAGCGTTTACAAAATAGGGGATAGTTTTATAGCATTTTTATTAATATTTTTTTTTTTTATTAGTAATGGCGGCGATCAGCGATTTTTATTGTGACTGCGACATTTGGCGGACACATCGGACATTTTTGACACATTTTTGGGACATTTGTCATTTATACAGAAATCAGTGCTATTTAAATAGCACTGATTCCTATGTAAATGACAGTTGTAGTTAGGGGGTTAACCACAAGGGGGCGGGGAGGAGTCAGTGTGACGTGTTGTGTTGTGTTTACTGTAGGGGGGCGTGGCTGTACGTCTGACGTCATTGATCGGCGTTCCCGATGACAGGGAACCGCCGATCACTGACAGTCAGTGTAGGAAGCGCGGGGAGAGGTTTGTTTACATAGACCTCTCCCCGTTCTTCAGCTCCGTAACCCGATCGCGGGATACCAGCGGCGATCGGGTCCGCTGGTCCCGCGGCCGGTGGTCACGGAGCTCCCGACCGGGTCGCGCGCGCGCCGCTAGCGGCGCGCGCGCGACCCACGGGCAGGCACATGCACGATCACGTACAGGTACGTGATTCTGCCTGCCCGTGCCATTCTGCTGACGTATATATGCAGTGGCCGGTCGGGAAGCGGTTATGTAAGCTTTTAAATGGTTTGACGGCTCCAGGGAAGTGCTGGATATTGCACAGGCAGAGCCGCGCCTGCAGAGCAGTCAGTCATCGCTATACTGCTGTGTAATCCACTTAATGCACCAAATGCTTCCAGGCTGCTCTGTGCCAGCTTTGGCTTTAGGCTGCCGCATCTCCTCCGGGCCTTCGGGAGCCTCATATCGAGTTCTGGAGAAGACACTTTATTATCTGCTCCCTCGCCGGGGATTGTGAGATCTCAGCAAAGACGACTGTCTGGAGGGTCACACGTGTGTGTGCGCCCCCCCTCCCCTCCCCCTCCCCCGCAGTCTCGTGCTCATAGCGAAGAAAACCAAAGCTGAGACCCCTGAGGGGGTCGCTAAAAGGCAAAGTCATCTCCAATAATCTCCTGTGGCAATATTATAGCAGAGCCCTAGGCAGTTCTAAGGAAAGCACCTTTGAGTTTAATAATGTATTCAATAAAACAAAATACATAAAACATTAAAGAGGAACTGCGGTCTGCTCACATAATTTGTAATAAAAAACATCTTTGCCATTCTGAAGCTTCCCTCCAACCACTTTGGAACCTTGGTTAACGAGTAACGCGGTTAACGAGCGTTTTGAAAGACGAGCAACTTTTTTTTTTTTTTTTAAAACCTGGCTCGGCTTGCGAGTGTTGTCTCGCAAAATGAGCAGAATTCAATCTAATGGGGTGTGCAATACCGCATTTGTCCAGATGTATGGGGGCGCCGGTGACCCTCGGAACGGTTCGGAGCCGTTTGGAAATCCTTGGAATCACTCGGAAATACTCCGTTCCCGAGTGTTTCCGTGTTCAGCCGAGCTGTCCCCGTTTTTTTTTCAAGGCTCCCTGGCGCCCCACCTCTGGCCACATACGGTCAATGCGGAACGAATTATCTTAATTTCCATTGACTTCTATGGGGAAACTCGCTTTGATATGCGAGTGCTTTGGATTACAAGCATTCTCCTGGAACGGATTATGCTCGCAATCCAAGGTTCCACTGTACTGTGATTTTGTACTTGCCAAAATATGCTGCAGAAATCTCCCTCCACTGAGTCTGGCGGCAGCCATTTTAACTGTGGGCAGCTGAAGCTGCTGCCTGTTCACTTCCTGGATTTACACAGACACACCTCCAGCTCTGCAGCCCTCATTGGCCCACTTATCCCTCCTCCCTTCCTGGCAAACTCTCACGAGACAGAGAGAGAGAGAGAGCTGTGCATGATATCATAAGCCTAGGCTAATGACCAGACAAGAAACAGGAAGTGGGCTGTATAAGGTAATTACTGGCAGATAAAATAAAATTGACATAAATTCGTTTCGTTAAATTGGTTTTCGGAATTCGTTTAATTTACTTGAATTCGGATCAATTGGAATTTTCCGAATTCGGCCAAATTGAACTTAATTCAGCCGAAGGTGGAAAATTCAATTAATTCAAATAAACAAAACGAATTCCGAAAACAAATTTAACGAAACGAATTGAAACGATTTGAATTGCATTTGAATTCCATTCAAAATCAAATTTATTCTATTCTAAATTCGAAGTTGGTTACATTCTTTCTATTCCATTCTATTTTATAATTTTCTGTTCTGTTCTTTTCTATTGTACGCAAATTACATTTTATTCTATTTGAATTTCGGAAAATATATTGTTATATTCTTTCTAGTCTATTATTTTATTATCTATTCTATGCTTTTATATTCAAATTCAAATGTATTCTATTTCAAAATTAGAATTTCGAAAGATGGTTATATTCTTTCTATTCTATTTTTTTCTATTCTATTATTTTTCTATTCTAGTCTTGTTTATTCTATTTTCTATTCTATTTGAATTCGATTTTATTATATTTGAATTTTGGGAAATCGTTATATTCTCTCTATTCTATTTTTTTTGTATTCTATTCTTTTCTATTCAAATTTGAATTTATTCTATTTGAAATTAGAATTTTGAAAGAAGGTTATATTCTTTCAGTTTTATTCTGTTCTATGCAAATTTATTCTATTTGAAATTCGAACTTCAGAAGATGTTTATATTCCATTTTAATAATTGTTTTTATTCTATTCCTTTGTTTTCTATTCTATTTTATTCTGTTCTTTTATTTTCTATTCTATGTAGTTCTATTTTACTCTTCTTTACTATTCTCGTCTTTTATTATTTATTTTAACCCTTTATTTTCTAAACAATCCTTTTATATTCAATTTCAAGTGTGTTCTTTTGCTTTTCTATTCTATTATTTTATTTTATATTCTATTCTTTTATATTCAAATTCAAATGTGTTCTATTTCGAAATTTGAATTTCGCAAAGATGGTTATATTCTTTCTATTCTATTGTTTTTTTCTATTGTGTTCTTTTCTATTCTAGTCTTGTTTATTCTTTTATTCTCTATTCTAATCTATTCTATTCAAATTTCGATTTTATTCTATTTGCATTTTGGGAAAGGGTTATATTCTTTCTATTTATTTATTCTTTTCTTTTCTTTTGAATTTGAATTTGAATTTATTCTATTTGAAATTACAATTTCAAGAAGGTTATATTCTTTCAATTTTATATTATTCTTTTCTTTTCAAATTTATTCTACTTGAAATTCGAACTTCAGAAGATGGTAATATTCTATTCTGTATTCTTTTCCTTTATTTTCTATTCTATTCTTTTCTATTCAAATTCTAATGTATTCTATTTGAAATTTGAATTTCGGAAGATGGTTATATTCTTTCTATTCTATTGTTTCTTTCTATTCTGTTCTTTTCTATTCTAGTCTTGTTTATTCTTTTATTTTCTATTCTAATCTATTCTTTTCTATTCTGTTCAAATTTCGATTTTATTCTATTGGAATTTTGGGAAAGGGTTATATTCTTTCTATTTTTTTTATTCTTTTCTTTTCAATTTGAGATTGAAATTTCGGAAGAAGGTTATATTCTTTTTCAATTGTATATTATTCTTTTCTATTCAAATGTATTCTACTTGAAATTAGAACTTCAGAAGATGGTTATATTCTATTTTTTATTCTTTATTTTCTATTCTATTTTATTCTATTCTTCTATTTAGTGCTATTTTACTCCATTCTTTTACTTTCTATTCTATCCCTTTAGTTTCTATTACATTTTTTTCTATTCTTTTATTTTCTATTCTGTTCTGTTTAACTCTATTATATTCTATTATCTTCTATTCTATTCTAATGTATTATTTTCTATTCTATTCCTTTATCTTCTATTCTATTTTATTATCCCTGGAAATTCGAATTTGATTAGAAAACAAATCAAATTAAATTCAAAAACGTTGTCCGAAGTTTTGTTTTATATACATTAGAATTTCCAAATGACGAAAAGTTTGTCCGAATTTCAACTTCAAACTAAATGAACTGCACATGTCTAGTTGTGACTCTGTAGCAGGAAGTGTGTAGGCAGGTTGTCTGCTGTACTGTGTGTTTAGTTAGACCTCTTTCACACTGGGACCACCCGTGTGTTAGCTGTAAAGGGCTGCGGCACTTTACCGCTGCTTAAGAGGCGCTCTGCGGCCACTGGCGGGGCGCTTTTAACCCCAAAGAAGGGGCGAAGAATTCATTGCATTGGGCGGGGGCATTTTAGGAGTGCCAGATACACTGCTGCCAAACCACCCCAGAGATGCTGCTTGCAGGACTTTTTCTAACGTCCCGCAAGCATCGGCAGACATTAGGCTGCGGCGGGCATCGGCTCCTGTGTCTTCTCGCTTCTGCTGTGCGTCTCCTTCCTTCCTCCTAGGCGTCCAAAAGGATCGCCTGTCCCTTCAGACAAACGGGTGACAGGTATGAGACCCGCTTCACGATTGGCCGGGAGGAGGATCAGCGTTGCAACAGCGAATGTTCATTTGCTTTTGCAAGACACCTGGGTGGGCTCCAGTCGCAATGCTCTACGTCCCGAGCTCACCCTATTTTGAAGCCTATTAGAGCCTCTGGCTCTAATCAGGTGCTTCAAAAAACACTGAAAGGGGCCAGGCGCATGGATAGGGAGGGTGGCACCCTCCGCCCACAATGGACAGGCTGCCCCTGGAAACGACTGGAGCTCCTCTTTAATATCACATTTTTCACATGACCACAGCCCCTGCCTGGTCCCAGGCCTTAGCAATCACACCATCGGGCGAGGTGTTACCCCACATGCATGGGTGCAGTATACCCTGGCCACAAGTGCATGAACAGGGATCTTCATGGCATGATAACCAGGGAATATATTACTGAAGGCTAAGGAAAACAATATACTGAAATGAATACTGAAAATGACCTTTGAAATTACATTAATAAAAGCTTATCTGAAATTTTTAGTGATTGGGATTACATAAACCTTTTTTTACCCCCTTCATGATCAGACCATTTTTTGCTATTTGTCATTGCGCTACTTTAATTGGTAATTGCGCGGTCATGCAACTGAAGTTTTTAATCTTTTTTTTTTCACACAAATAGAGCTTTCTTTTGGTGGTATTTGATCACCTCTGGGTTTTTTTGTTTTTTTCTCCTACTCAGAAATGCCAGATCACGTATAGGTATGTGATCCGCTGCAGAGCAGAAGCCCCGCCACCGTATATGTACATGGGGCGGTCAGCAACTGGTTCCTCTGCAAATGCATATGCACACCTGCTGTGACCATTATGAGGGGTTCCCACCATCCCTGTGCTGATTTCCCAGGTCTACACACCTGCTGTACCCATTATGAGGGGTTCCCACCATCCATGTGCTGAGTTCCCCTGTCTGTACACCTGCTGTGCCCATTATGAGGGGTTCCCACCATCCCTGTGCTGAGTTCCCCTGTCTGTACACCTGCTGTGCCCATTATGAGGGGTTCCCACCATCCCTGTGCTGAGTTCCCATGTCTGTACACCTACTGTGTCCATTATGAGGGGTTCCCACCATCCCTGTGCTGAGTTCCCGGGTCTGTACGCCTGCTGTGCCCATTATGAGGGGTTCCCACCATCCCGGAGCTAGGTTTTCCTGTCTACAAATCTGCTGTGCCCATTATGAGGAGATCCCACAATTTATCCTCTGAGTTCTGGATCTTTACACCTACTGTGCCCATTATGAGGGGTTCTCACCATCCCTGTGCTGAGTTCCTGGCTCTATACCGCTGTTGTGCCCATTATGAAGGACTCCCACCATTTCTCCTCTTGGTTCCTGGTTCTGAACCTCTGCTGTGCCTATTATATTCCCACCATCCCTGCTAGAGTTTATATTACAGAGAGTAACGGGAGCAGGTGGAATATACAAAGCAGGGAATACAGGAAGTGTGACCCATCACCTGACAACCAGCCTGGGTGCCTCTGCCACGATACAGCTTCCTCCACTCTGGAACCAGGTATTAGAGCTGGGAATTGTACCCAAGAACTAGACGATACTAGCTTAGGTGCAAAGTGGAACTCTTTATTGAAAACTCACCCAGAATTTATAGAACACGAAATCAGAGCTTGATCTAATGATCCTCAACAATGCAAACTTAAAACAGTAATATCATCAGTACACCTAATGAACAGCAAACATAAACATCCCACAATTGTTCGATAAAGAGTGGAAGTGGACACAATACTAATCATATCCCCAAGAGGATTAGCAGGCGGGCAGAAACAATAGGTGACTCAATTAAGAATGGGACTTTACACCTAGGAGGCACACAATGGGGGAATTATACAGTGAAAGACACCTTAACTACTTGCCGACCAGCCACTGTCGTTATACGGAGGCATGTTGGCTTTCCTACGCTAATCGCCGTAGCTGTACGGTGGCCACTTTAAGGGCTATAGTGGGCGTGACCTTGTGGGAGATGCGCGTGGCTGTCAGCTGCGATGTCTGCCGGCCACCCGTGATCACACTCCTCAGAGAGGCAGAACGGGGATCTGTCAATGTAAACAGACAGATCCCCGTTCTGATAGGGGAGTAGAGAGAGATCTGCTGATCTTAGTGAGCAGGAATAGCGATCTCTCTGTACTCCCAGTAAGTCCCCTCACCCCACAGTTATAAATACCTCCCTAGGGAACACATAACCCCTTGATCGCCCCTTAGTGTTAACCCCCTTCCCTGCCAGTGACATTTATCCAGTAATCAGTGGCTATTTTTAGCTCTGATCGCTGTATAAATGTCAATGGTCCAAAAAAAGTGTCAAAAAGTTTCGAATCTGTCCGCCGCAATGTCACAGCCCCGCTAAAAAAAAAACTAGTAAAAAAATATTAAAAAAAATAGTAAAAAAAATAATAAAAATGCCATAAATATATCCCCTATTTTGTAGACGCTATAACTTTTGCGAAAACCAATCAATATACACTTATTGCTATTTTTTTTTTTATTTATCAAATATATAATTATCAAAAAAGGCAAACTCTTATGCCGCGTACACACGAGCGGAATTCTCGACGGAAAAGCCTTGGATGGTTTTTCCAACGGAATTCCGCTCAAGCTTGTGTTGCCTACACACGGTCACACCAAATTCCGACCGGCAAGAACGCGGTGACGTCCAACACTACGACGAAAATGAAGTTCAATACTTCCGAGTAGGCGTCAAATTTTTTCCGAGCATGCGTCGGAATTTTGCGCGTCGAAATTGGTACAGACGATCAGAATCTCCGATAGAAAAAAAAAAAGGATCTTCGCGGTGACTGGTTCACTGAGGTTCCTCCTGAAGTTGCCATAATTCCCAGACTTGATCATGGGCCTCCAATCTGTCTTGCAATCTAGCGTTTTTAACACTTTTTAATTTAATAATAATAATCTTTATATCAAATTCACAATTAAGCACTACATAATGATACACAAACCAGCAAAATTTCATATATACTGTATGTGTATGTGTGTATATATATATATATATATATATATATATATATATATATATATATATATATATATATATATATATATATACACACGTACACATTGTGCAGTTGATACCTAGGCAAACTGTTGACTTTACTAATTCCTGTCAGTATAGATAAAAAAGATTGAGTAGGATGGAAAAAATTTAAAAAAAAATTTTTTATATGTTGAATAAACAACTTATAAAAAAAAGTCTCTGGTCGGACCATGATTAATATTAAATACAGTAGTTGATATCTCGACGCATTTCGTGGCTTTTAGCCACTCCTCAGGAGCAAGCCTGTAGTATACATCTATGAATGAGACGCATCCATATCTGAATAATCTAGCAGAAACCAAAAATTAGAAAAAGTATGAAAAAATAAAAAATATAATATGAAAAAAAATATATATATGTACTTTATATAGAGAGGTAGGGGACCCCCCTCCTACGTTTTGCTGTCAGGGCTGGGCTCAGCCCTTCCTTCTTTGAGCTGGACGCTCAGCTGTTGGCTAATTGCCAGTTCCTATCTCTTCACAGGTACTCAGCTGTTGATGATATCCTGCTCGTCAGTCCTGCCTACTTAAGCCGTCCAGCTCAGAGGATCTCTGCTGTCGCCTTGGTCAACATCACAGAGACGCAGAGGCGTACTAAGGGGGGTGCGGGGGGGCTGCACTGGGTGCCACACACTGACGGGGGTGTCAGGCCGGCGCCCCCCTCCGCGATTGAAGCAGAGACAGCGCGCCGAGCGCAGATTTAAGTTGCGCAGCGGCGCGGTGACAGGCAGCGACAGGTGAGGTGAGGGGGAGGGGGGGTGTTCGCCGCTCTGTCTCGGCTGTCTCAAACAGCCGAGCAGAGTGAAGCCGCCGGCGCCGCTTCCCCCTCCTCCTTGTAGTCTATAGTGTGCTGCTGTGCTGTGTGTCCCACGCTGACACTCCCAAGGTACATTATGGGTCTGAGGGGGGGGGGGGGGGGGGCGCTCTGTATTGTAGTTGGGGGGTCTCCACTGTAGGGGGGGGGGGTCTCCACTGTAGGGGGGTCTGCACTGTAGAGGGGGGTCTGCACTGTAGGGGGGGGGTCTGTACTGTAGGGGGGGGTCTCCACTGTAGGGGGGGTCTACACTGTAGGGGGGTGGGGGGGGTCTCCACTGTAGGGTGGGGTCTGCACTGTAGAGGGGGGTCTGAATTGTAGGGGGGTCTGTACTGAAGGGGGGGGTCTGCACTGTAGGGGGGTCTGTACTGAAGGGGGGGTCTGCACTGTAGGGGGGTCGTGCAGGGAGGGTCTGTATTGTAGGGGGGTCTGTATTGTAGGGGGGTCTGTATTGCAGGGGGGGGCTGTATTGCAGGCGGGTCTGTGTAACATACAGGTGCTGTGTAATGTAAAGGGGTCTAGAGGTGCAGGGTGCTGTTTAATGTAAAGGGGTCCAGAGGTGCAGGGTGCTGTGTAATGTAAAGGGGTCTAGAGGTGCAGGGTGCTGTTTAATGTAAAGGGTTCCAGAGGTGCAGGGGGCTGTGTAATGTAAAGGGGTCCAGAGTGCTGTTTAATGTAAAGGGGTCCAGAGTGCTGTGTAATGTAAAGGGGTCCAGAGTGCTGTGTAATGTAAAGGGATCCAGAGTGCTGTGTAATGTAAAGGGGTCCAGAGTGCTGTGTAATGTAAAGGGGCCCAGAGGTGCAGGGTGCTGTGTAATGTAAAGGGGTCCAGAGTGCTGTGTAATGTGAAGGGGTCCAGAGTGCTGTGTAATGTAAAGGGGTCCAGAGGTGCAGGGTGCTGTGTAATGTAAAGGGGTCCAGAGTGCTGTGTAATGTAAAGGGGTCCAGAGGTGCAGGGTGCTGTGTAATGTAAAGGGGTCCAGAGGCGCAGGGTGCTGTGTAATGTAAAGGGGTCCAGAGTGCTGTGTAATGTAAAGGGGTCCAGAGGTGCAGGGTGCTGTGTAATGTAAAGGGGTCCAGAGGTGCAGGGTGCTGTGTAATGTAAAGGGGTCCAGAGTGCTGTGTAATGTAAAGGGGTCCAGAGGTGCAGGGTGCTGTGTATTGTAAAGGGGTGCAGGCTGCTGTGTAATGTACACAGTAGTGACAAAGAGATATTTAAGGATGCAGAGGTATGAAGGGGCACAGTGGGGTGTTTTTACGTTTTAAGGTGGGGGTGCCAGATATAGGATCCGCCCCGGGTGACAAATGCACTAGGTACGCCCCAGCAGAGACGCTCTCCTGTGTTCCTGTTAAAAGACTTGCTTGGCTGACATCCCTTTTGACTCCAGATCCTGCTTGCTGCTTTACTACGCTCATCTCCGGCTCCCTGACACTTGGCGTGTCTGACTATGCGTTCCAGTTCCTGAACTCTGGCTATGTTTTGACTACGTTTGTTCTATTTACTTTTATTATTAAACAAGTGTGATTTAATCTGTACTTCTGTCTCGGTCTGATTTCATGGTTTCTGACATTTACTTACAAAAACCTCTGTGTGTTGATGGTGTGGTTTTTGAGAATTGAAAGCCAACCGGGGACATCATTTCCGGGAACTGTGGCGATGTGCATGGCGGAGACAACCAAACACAAACAGCATCCGAAGTGGATATGTGTCCATGAGTTAACCCTGAGAAGGAAGTGTCACCAGCACACCAGGATCTCCAAAATTGGGTCCAAAATTGCAATCACATAGTATCAAAAAATAACTAGAAAGCGACGTTTCGGAGCCACGCAGGACCCCCTTCATCAGGCATGTGACCCTGGTATATAAATCAGAATATGAACCCCAAATCAGGACCTCTGTAAAAATGCATGAATAAAGTGTTGTAGGTAAGCAATATAATGTAAGTGCATGGGTAATGTAACAGGTGCAGATAATGAAAAGTGAGTGTAAGAAAGAAAAAGAAAAAAGGAGAAAAAGGAAAGGAAATTAAAATAAGATGAAACGAGGAAGTGAACGGAAGTGAGAAGATAAAACACAAGCATTTTAGAGCTTCAAGCAGAAAATCTCTCAGGTGTGATCGGTGTCCGAGGGGCACAAGTCCCACTCCTCTGTGTTTATGATCAAGCTCTTGATACCGATTTGCTACAAAACTACTACGAGACATGCTAGTGGTAAGAGGGGTTATACCTTGGGCTGACCCACAGTTTTTTTTGCCAGTATTCAATCCCCGTATAGACTGCAGGTAATCCTCACCAGTGGTGGCCAGTGGTAATTTTTTTTTGGGGGGGGGCGGCAAACAGTATGCCACCGACACCCACCTGCCCCCCCGTTGGTTGGTAGCACTTACCCCATTGTTTCACCGGCGGCTTCCCCTGCTCAGCAGTGGCCTCCCGTTCCCCTGCTCTCCACGGTGATGGCTTTCGTTTCCTTCTTCCTCCTCTGCGGCCAATCAGGAGTCTTCTCTTTTCGGCCAATCGGCAAACGGGTCTCACACCTGCTTCTGATTGGCCAGATTAAGGATCAGTGTTTCAACAGCGAATTTTCATTTACTGTGGAAACACCTGGGTGAGCTCATGGCCCAGCCAGGAGTCAGGGGACAGAAGGTCTCAACAAGGGGTCAAAGGAGCCCCAGCCAGGAGTCGGGGGACAGAAGGTCTCAACCAGGGGTCAGAGAAGCCCCAGCCAGGTGTCAGAGGACAGAAGGTCTCAACTAGGTGTCAGAGGAGCCCCAGCCAAGAGTCAGAAGAGACCCAGCCAGGAGTCAGAGGACAGAAGGTCTCAACTAGGTTTCAGAGGAGCCCCAGCCAGGATTTGGGGGCCAGAAGGTCTCAACGAGAGGTCAGAGGAGCCCCAGCCAGGAATTGGGGGACAGAAGGTCTCAATGAGAGGTCAGAGGAGCCCCAGCCAGGAATTGGGGGACAGAAGGTCTCAACCAGAGGTCAGAGGAGCCCCAGCCCGGAGTTGGGGGACAGGAGGTCTCAACCAGAGGTCAGAGGAGCCCCAGCCAGGAGTTGGGGACAGCAGACAGGAGGTCTCATTCCAGGAGTCAGATGGGCTCCTATCGGGATGTCAGGAGAACCCCTATTCAAAAGGCAAGGAGTGGGACGTGCAGCAGGGCACTGCGACTAAAGGCTAAGAGAGCCAAGTAAACCAGGATTTCGGGACAGTACAGTCAGAGGGACTGGTAGAAGAGCAGCTGACAAGGAAACCAGGTGGCTTGGTGTTTTCAGTTGACTGTTGATGGTGGAAACCCGAGTGGGCAATTGTTGTCTATATGAACTTTCCATTTTATTTAATAAAAGTGGGCTGTTCCACCTTAAAATACAGTTTGGACTGGTGTAAATCATTGGTAAAAAGTATCTCCAACATGACTAAAATCACCCCCCAATAATGCAAAAATCACATCAAACCTTTTCCCCTAATTGGGTTTAGAACGTACCATCCGTTGTTCTCACCTCTGCGCCTCTACTCCTCCAGATAAAATCACTTAAAGCGGAGCTTCACCCAAAAGGGGAAGCTCTTCTTGTCTGCCTCCTCCCCCCGCTTCTACATTTGGCACCTTTTCGGGGGGTATCTGGTTTTGACAGAGCTGAAAGTTTCCCCCCCCACCCTCCATCCCCCGCAGCCTTTTGGGACACGCCACAGGTCCCAGAATTCTGCGGCCCATTCACAAAGCACAGCGCAGTAGTACACCGGCTGTGAAGCCGCAAGGCTTCACTGCCAGTTTCCTTTAGTCAGGATGGCTGAGAATTTTCATACAAATTTTCCTAAGATTTTTCCCAAGAACATTTGAATGCCGGGCAAAAGTTTTCTTTTGATTTTAACGAAAACCACATACACTGTTAGAAATTCATCCATTCGATAACATTTTCCATCCTGCGGTAAAAAAGGTACACAGATTTTGACCCCACTAAGGCCTCGTACACACGATCGGACTTTCCGGCGGGATTGTCCGCCGGACCTAGTCCAGCGGACACTAGGGTTGGTGTCACCTGGTGCGGTAAAACATGGTGTCACCCCCCCCTCTTGCCTAGGCTGCCCTCACCCTGCAGGCAGCGCACGGTCACGGGGCGCACCCAAAACCAGCCCCTGTAAATTATAGTATAGGGTGGTATAGTGACAGGTTAGGATAGTATAGAGTTGTATAGTGGCAGGTTGGGGGTGGTATGGGGTAGGTTGGGGGTGGTACAGGGCAGGTTGGGGGTGGTACAGGGCAGGTTGGGGTGGTACAGGGCAGGTGGGGGTGGCACAGGGCAGGTTGGGGTGAAGCAGGTTAGGGTATGAGTGGTATAGGGGCAGGTTGGATTGGTATATTGGCAGGTTGGGGGTGGTACAGGGCAGGTTGGGGGTGGCACAGGGCAGGTGGGGGTGGCACGGGGCAGGTTGGGGTAATGCAGGTTAGGGTATGAGTTGTGTAGTGGCAGGTTGGGGTGGTATGGGGTAGGTTGGGGGTGGTACAGGGCAGGTTGGGGGTGGTACAGGGCAGGTGGGGGTGGCACGGGGCAGGTTGGGGTAATGCAGGTTAGGGTATGAGTGGTGTAGTGGCAGGTTGGGGTGGTATGGGGTAGGTTGGATTGGTATATTGGCAGGTTGGGGTGGTACAGGGCAGTTTGGGGAGGTACAGAGCAGGTTGGGGTGGTACGGGCAGTTTGGGGTAGTACAGGGCAGGTTGGGGGTGGTACAGGGCAGGTTGGAGGTGGTACGGGGCAGTTTGGGGTGGCACAGGGCTGTTTGGGGGCACAGGGCAGGTTGGGGGTGGTGTAGGGTAGTTTGGGGTGGCACAGGGCAGTTTGGGAGGTACAGGGCAGTTTGGAGTGGCATAGGGCAGGTTTGGGGAGGCACAGGGCAGGTTGTGGGTGGTACAGGGTAGTTTGAGGGGCACAGGGCAGTTTGGGGTGGCACAGGGCAGGTTGGGGGTGGCACAGGGCAGTTTGGGGGCAGGGGGCAGTTTGGGGTGGCACAGGGCAGGTTGGGGGTGGTATAGGGCAGTTTGGGGTGGCACAGGGCAGGTTGGGGGTGGTATAGGGCTGTTTGGGGTGGCACAGGGCAGTTTGGGGGCATAGGGCAGTTTGGGGTGGCACAGGGCAGGTTTGGGGTGGCGCAGGGCAGGTTGGGGGGTGGTATAGGGCAGTTTGGGGTGGCACAGGGCAGATTGGGGGTGGCACAGGGCAGGTTTGGGGTGGTACAAGGCAGGTAGGGATGTGTGACAGTGTGCTGTGCAGTAACTTCTAGCATACCTCATGCTTGCAGGTGAAGACCCAGGCGGGTGGGCGGGGCTGCTGTGTCCTCTGGTCTATCTCCTTCAGCTTTGGGATCGGTGTGAATGGGTCTGTGGGAGGAGTGGAGGAGGCGGCCACACCCCCAGCTCCACCCACCTAATCCGGCTGCCACGGGAGATATGGGAGATCCTGAGTGACAGCTGGGGAGTGTTATAGGCAGCCTCCCCCCTGTCCCCCGCACGGCTGAATGTAGTGCTCGCTCCGCTGCAAGCTATAGTGGCGGCCTTGGTGTCACCCCTCTGGTGGGTGTCACCCGGTGCGGGTCGCACCCCCCGCATCCCCATAACAACGCCTCTGGCGGACAAACCCCTGGACCTTCCAGCGGGGCTTCGCCGGACTTTAAAGCGAACAGACTTGACCACACACGATCACTCTAAAAGTCCGGCGGTTCACGCGATGACGTACAGCACGTACGACGGGACTAGAAAAAGGAAGCTCAAGATCCAAAACGACACCCTTTGGGCTCCGTCTGCTAATCTCGTGTTTATCTTGTGTTAGTAGACGTTTGGTTAGAGACGATTTGCGCTTTTCAGACTTCAGCTTAATTCGCTCATTTTCTGGGGTTCAGTCTGTGCTTATATATATATATTGTAACCTGGGGGACAGGTAGCAGGTACAAAGCTCACGGGGATGGGCTGTTTAGTAAGGCACAGATACCAAATCCACATGAGGTAGTGAAAACAGTGCTGGGTTTATTTGATCTAAACACAAGTCCATACAAAAGGTGCTGCACAGTCTTCCAGAAAACACATCAAAACAGAAATAACCAAACAAAAGTCCTAGCCGTGTCTCGGCTCTAACTATAACATACACCGTCTCTAACTATCAAGCTGAGCAAGCCTACCGCTTGTCAGCTTCTGTAAAGAGTTTTTAAAGGGTTTTACCAACCTTTTGGCTCCTCACAAACCATCCCTGTTTGTGTGTCCCAGGCAGAGAGCAAAGGCTGTTTGCTCAGGTGAGCTTAAATTAGCCTGGAGAGGAGGACTAAGATCCGAACTGGATCATGTCTCAGAGACCTCTGAATGTATATGAGAGGAGCCTGGGAGATGTATAAACCCCGAACAAGACTTCTCCTGGCTCTCTCTGGGACGCTCTGCTACAATATATATATATATATATATATATATATATATATATATATATATATATATATAATTTCACAAATTAATGATGAAGAAAAACGTTCGTGATGACTCTGCGTGAATATAAGCAGCAAGGCAACCTCATTCTTCAAGCACGATAAAAAAAAATTGCGCTGTATTAAAAGATCAAAGATTCAGCAGCGTGACGAATGTGCTAGCTTCAATGCGAACGCTAGTTTTACCAGACCGGGCGATTCCGTGACATACTTGCTACTGAGCATGCATCCTTTTTGGTCCACCGGACCATCATACAGACGGCCGTATTGTCCGCCGGACTGCCGAGTCCAGCGGACAATTTTAAAACAAAACTTAAAACTTAGTCCGCCGGACTTTTGGGAAAAAAAGTCAGTCGGAGCCCCACACACGGTCGGACTGTCCAGCGTATTCTAGTCCGGCGGACAATCCCGCCGGAAAGTCCGATCGTGGGTACGAGGCATAATGATTAGAAAAACAAAAAAGAGAACATTATTTTCTAAAGGATTTGTGTTCGAAATTCTACCCATTTATGGCCAGTAAGCATACACAACTCTCAGTGCTTTCCATAAAATAAACCTAATTGATCAAAAAAACATTTATAAAAGAATAACTCTCGCAGTTGTTTGTGCAATAAATCATCTCAATTGGTGTTCTCATACAAACCTGTACGGGTTTCTCCCTGTAAACTCTGGTGACTTCCTGGACTGTTCCTCTTAGGGGAATGGAGGGCCTTGTGGGCTCTGGTGAAGACCTGAAGGCATTTCCTCTGAGGGTGATGGCACTTTATGGGGTTTCTGTTTGTTGTATGATGTCTCAGGAAACCAAGTGCAACTCTCACCAGAAGCACTGCATATGGGAGAGGCAGGACATAATGGATGTGTGCGTGACAGTGATTTGCGAACAGGTGTTTGTAGGACTTGGTCATGGGCAACTTCTACCCCAGGATGGCTGGTTATCTCAGATATCTTGCTGGTTTGGTACTTGGTCTATGCTGGTGTATTGAGCAGGTATTAGGCTGCTTTCACACTGGGGCGGTTTGCAGGCGCTATTGCGCTAAAAATAGCGCCTGCAAACCGACCCGAAACAGCTGTTGCTGTGTCTCCAGTGTGAAAGCCCTGAGGGCTTTCACACTGGAGCGGTGCGCTAGCAGGACGGTAAAAAAAGTCTTGCTAGCTGCATCTTGGGAGCGGTGAAGGAGCGGTGTATTCACTGCTCCTATACCGCTCCTACCCATTGAAATCAATGGGACACCGCGGGGATACCGCCGGCAAAGCGCCGCTGCAGCGGCGCTTTGCGGAGGTTTTTAACCCTTTTTCGGCCGTTAGTGGGGGTTAAAACCACCCCGCTAGCGGCCGCATACCGCGGGTAAAACGATGGTAAAGCAGCGCTAAATATAGCGCTGCTTTACCGTCGCCACCCGCACCGCCCCAGTGTGAAGCCGGCCTTATAGGTATGGTATGTATGGAAATGTTTGATGTAGCATCTCTGTAATGATACAGAATTTGGGCAGGAAGGAAAAGGGTGCTAGACTTGTCTCGAACAGGTAGCCCAACTGAGCAGACCAATTGAGGACAGTTGGGGTTGTGTAAGGAAGGGCATGCCAATAGACGAGATATCTCCTTTGGAGGATTTCTGTGCACGGGCTAATACATGTTCCTTCTGATGCTCGCAGGGATTGGGCGCATGCACGTGCGTGCCGGCACTCACATGCACTTGTAAAAGATATTGATGCCAAACGGGCTATTTAAGGTGGACCAGTGCTCCGGATCAGTGCTGCTTTGTCTTCAGCCTCCTGTGTATCCTGTGATTCTATATCCTGATTCCAGTTGCTGACCCAGCATGTCTTGACTACTCTCTGAGACCTGGTTCACACTGAATGTGGCTTTGAAATCGTGCGACTGCACTTGAAATCGCACTATTTCAAAGCTGCATGTCAGTGTGACTTTAGGTGCGACTTGGCTGACATCTGTGCGACTTCATGCACAGATGTCTATGCAAATCCCACCTAAAAATCAGCAAACGTAGTAAAGGAACTACTTTTTCAAATCTGTGCAGCACCGCAAAGTTGTTGCACCGATTTGAACA
This sequence comes from Lithobates sylvaticus, assembly GCA_028564925.1. Taxonomy (NCBI): domain Eukaryota; kingdom Metazoa; phylum Chordata; class Amphibia; order Anura; family Ranidae; genus Lithobates; species Lithobates sylvaticus. Next base: position 210,369,747 of record CM053036.1, on the reverse strand, counting down.
GTTCCATTGCTGACAATAGGTTTCGACTTGTCTTGCGATTTGACCTGTCAAATCGCATGACAAGTTGCACCGGTGTAAACGTGGGCTGAGCTCTGCCTGCACTGACCACAGCTTGTCCCCTGACCTCCGATGTCTGCTTCATGCACTCCTGTTTCACTGATCGGTTCCAGACACGGCTTGTTTCCTGACCATGCTCGTGCCCTGTACTCGATACATCCAGTCTGTCTGTGAATGACCCAGCCTGCCTGACTCTGTCTGCTGTCACTGGTACCTGCCTACCACCCTCAGCTGCCCCGTCGCCAGCAACAGCCTGCCTCAGTCTGCTGCCTACCAGCCTACGGACGACTTCTCCTGCCTGGGGTGGACACCTGCCCTGCTGCTAGCAAGACTTACAAGCACTTGTACCACTCTGTACTCCTGAGCCTCCTGTTAACACTACCAGGGGCCCAGAGTCAAAGGTGTAAGAGAGGCCTTCCTCATCATATCAGGCTCTGCTACCGGGTACGTGATAGGTTGTCCAGAAAATGAAACAGACTGGATCTAGGCAGGGGCCTAGGCAGCGTGTGAGGACATACTGGGTGTGCCTAGTACTATTTGAATGGACAGAAACTGGCATTGTTGGTTTGGATTAACATTGATGGTTTGGAATTTCAGCTTAAAGTAGGTTGTGGTCCTTCTGGAGAACTTGGTGTTTATTATCCCTCTAAAGGTGCTTAGACCACCAAATGCTTGATGTTTTTCTGGGTTGTCCTTAATGCCACGTACACACGGAAACTTGTGTTGCACACACACGGTCGGACAAAGTTGTCGGAAAATCTGATCGTTCCGAACGAGGTGACGTACAAAACGTACAACGGGACTACGTAGAGGCCAGTAGCCAATAGCTTTAGTCTCCAAATTTCTTCTGAGCGGAAAAAGTCTGATCGGATTTTGTTGTCGGAAAATTTTAGATCCTGCCCTCAAATTTTTTCCGTCGGAAATTCCGACGGAAAAAGCCCTCTAGAGCCCACACACGACTGGATTTTCCGACAACATAATCCGATCTGACTTTCTCCATCGAAATACCCGACCGTGGGTACGGGGCATTAGTGTTGTTGGGTTTGGTTCTCTCCCGAGTCTTTATGGTGAGAAGCAAACCAACACGTGAGAGTCTCAGTGTTTAGGAGTAACCCTGGAGCTGCTGTGTCTTTTGGGAATGTATATGGTGACCTGAGATTTTCCCAATTTGTTATAAGGTCTCTAAGTGGACGAGGGCCTTCCTAAACTATGGAAGCAACAAGGCAATTAGTGGACAAATGACTAGTCATCGGTATAGCACCACCCTGTAGTTCATCTTTTTTTTTTTCCTTACTGACTTACCATGTCATGTTCTATACTGTTCTTCTTTGTGGAGGTGGCCATCTTGGTAGATATGGGGCTTTGCTTCCTCATGTCAGAGCCTCCTCCAGAATGGCTGGGGATTCGATGATTATTCAAGAAGTAAAAAAAGCACAAATCCAAAGAACAAATGAAGCAAAAGCAAGGAGATCCTTGCACCGCAGGCCCCCCGGTTACAGCTTCCTCTTAGCAAAAAGACCAGTGGGCGTTTGTTGAGGAATTCAAGCCACAAAATAAATATTTCTGGGTACCCTTTAGACACAAATAACAACATTTCTAGATGAAGTTCTCTATATGATAGAAAATCAGGTATGAAATGGTCCTCTTATGCCACGTACACACAGTCGGAATTCTCGTCAGAAAAAGATCTGATGGTTTTCCCGTCGGAATTTCACTCAAACTGTCTTGCCTACACACGGTCACACCAAATTCCGACGGTCAATAAGACCACGGCATACAACACGTTCGACTGCACTATAAAAGGTAAGTTTAATGCTTCTGAGCATGCGTCAAATTGTTTCCGAGCATGCGTCGGAATTTTGCGTGCCGGAATTGCATACACACGATCGGAAAATCCGATAGAAAGGTTTTCCGTCTGAAAAATTAAGAACAGGCTCTCAATCCAAAGTCCGTTGGAAATTCCGACAGAAAAAGACCGATGGGCGTACACACGGTCGGAAAATCCGATGAAAAGCTCCCATCGGAAATTCCTACCGTGTGTATTAGAGTCTGATAACCATTTTGTAAGTGGATGGTGTCTATATATGGTGGTACATAGAGTTCTTGTTATTATGTCTAACTTGAATGTATGTGGTGGTCTCAGTGTTGGTGGCAGAGCTCTCGGAGGTGGACCTCTGAAAACTCTTGCAGTGTCTCAATGTCAATAATTTGGGTCTCTTTCCAGAAGTGTGAGAGATATTGGGATTGGTGTTTTTCTGTATGCTTGTTATGAACTCCTTGTTGGCAAATCAGGTCTCACCACAAGGCTTGTGGGGTTCGTGGTGTATGGTTTTACCTGGAAGCATGTGGTGGTCACATTGTTGGTGGTAAAGAGGTTAATGGCGTGCCATCTTCAATACAACACTGAGATTACCCGAATGCCCTTGTTTTAGCCCTCATATGGAAGAAATTGGGCTCCTGGAGATAACGACGTCAACGTGTTTTGGAGACACTAGTTCTGGTGACACCCGGAGATTCCTTCACTTTGGAGGGATTTTCTCTCACTTCTTGTTCTGTCTATGGGACAGTAAGTGAGGGGATGGCAAAAAAACTGACAGGGGTTATAACCCTCCCTTACTCTATCCAAAATGAAAACAAAAATATCCCTTTAGCTACACTTTAAAGCTGGAGTTTAGGTATGGTAATTTTTACATAGTTACATTGGTCCAGCATAGACCAATATAACTATGTATGTGGCATACCTGTGGGATCAGTCTAGAACAGTGATGGCGAACCTTGGCACCCCAGATGTTTTGGAAATACATTTCCCATGAAGCTCATGCAATCTGCAGTGCAGTGGAGCATCATGGGAACTGTAGTTCCAAACCATCTGGGGTGCCAAGGTTCGCCATCACTGCTCTAAAAGCTGGAAATCACTGTAGTAGGCACCACTACTCCAGTGATCTCCACTGACTTCCAAGTCCCATGCCAAGCGGCTGCCCTGCTGCAATGTGAACACAGGAGGTCACTTGGTCAGCATGGGCGCCATTCAAGCAATGCAAAGCGTTAGATCCCCACCATATCCAATCAGAAAACACTTTGCATTGAGGAAATACAAAGTATTCTCTGAATGGTGCTCTTGTATAGCAACCAACTTCCTGTGTTCAGGGCAACTGCTCAGAAGGGTACCTAGAAGCTAGTCCAGATCACTGTGGTAGCCTCCCACAGTGATTTCCAGCTTTTAGAGGGATTCATAGTTACATAGTTAGTAAGGTTGAATAAAGACACCAGTCCATCCAGTTCAACCTGAGTGAGAGTGATTATCCCTATTTATTTAAGGTACCCATATAGCGCTGTCAATTTTACGCAGCGCTCCACACATACATCGAACGCTCAAATTGGTCCCTACCCTCAAGGAGCCCACAATCCAAGGTCCCCAACTGACATTCATATACTAGGGCCAAATTTGGACAGAAGCCAATTAACCTACCAGCGTGTAGTACCTGGAGGAAACCCACGCAGGCACAGGAAGAACATGCAAACTCCAGGCAGGTAGCGTTGTGGTTGGGATTTGAACCAGCGACCCTTTTTACTGCTAGGCTAGAGTGCTACCCACTACACTATTGTGCCGCCCCACAGTGGTCCACAGGTAGGGCACATACATACTTACATTGGTCCAAGCTAGGGTCTTCTCTGTATATGGGGGTCAGTGTGGTGGGGTTCTCCCATTGTACGTGGTCAGTGTTGTGGGGTTCCCCCCATGTATGCGGAGGTCAGTGGGGCTCTCCCCTGTTTACACAGAGGTCAGTATGGTGGGGTTCTCCCCCTGTACGCGGAGGTCAGTGGGGTTCTCCCACTGTACGCGGAGGTCAGTGGGGTTCTGCCCTGTTTACACGGAGGTCAGTGTGGTGGGGTTCTCCCCCTGTACGTGGAGGTCAGTGGGGTTCTCCCCTGTTTACACGGAGGTCAGTGTGGTGGGGTTCTCCCCCTGTATGTGGAGTTCAGTGGGGTTCCCCCCTGTACGCGGAGGTCAGTGGGGTTCCCCCCTGTGCGCGGAGGTCAGTGGGGTTCTCCCCTGTTTACACAGAGGTCAGTGTGGTGGGGTTCTCCCCCTGTACGTGGAGTTCAGTGGGGTTCCCCCCTGTAAGCGGAGGTCAGTGGGGTTCTCCCCTGTATGCGGAGGTCAGTGGGGTTCCCTCCCCTGTATACACGGAGGTCAGTGTGGTGGGGTTCTCCCCCTGTACGCGGAGGTCAGTGGGGTTCTCCCTTGTACGCGGAGGTCAGTGGGGTTCCCCCCCTGTACGTGGAGGTCAGTGGGGTTCTCCCCTGTACGCGGAGGTCAGTGGGGTTCTCCCCTGTACGCGGAGGTCAGTGGGGTTCTCCCCTGTACGCGGAGGTCAGTGTAGTGGGGTTCCCCCCTATATACAGAGGTCAGTGTGGTGGAGTTCCCCCCCTATATATGGAGGTCAGTGTGGTGGAGTTCCCCCCCTGTATACACAGAGGTCAGTGTGGTGGGGTTCCCCCCCCTATATATGGAGGTCAGTGTGGTGGGATTCCCCCCTATATAATGGGGGGTCAGTGTGGTGGAGTATCCTATGTACACATTGTTGTACCTTAAAAGGGGGTGATATAACTGTGGCTCCGCCTATATTTAAAAGCACCCCCAAAAAGTGTAAAGAAGCCCAAAGTGCTTTTACTACTCAGAATATATAAATAGTGCGTAATCAAGCCACAGATTCAATTTACCCCCCTCTCCCCAAAGCTGTGGTTCCCAGGTCTCCCATTCTTCTAGGGAGCCCAGGACTGCAGTAAACGGTCAGGACGGTTCCCCATAGAGGAGATGGAGGAACATCTGTTCCCAGATCTCCTCTGTGATGAATGAACCTGGAGGCAATGATGATTTTGTCATTTCGGTCTCAGAGCTATAATTTCTTGGCTGTTACAGCCAGGGAAGCAGCTAACCAAGCACGGTCTGTGTTCGGTTAGCTGCTTTGGAGGGCAGAGTAGGCATCAGGGGTCAAATGAAGGTTAAATGAAATGAAAAAAGAAAAAAAATGTAAGAGCACCCCCCCCCCCCCACCACATGCAAATGAAATCAACAATTCTAGGGCCCTAATTTGCACAATTTGAAATCTTGACATGTTGTTAGGTATCTATTCAACGCAACCTCATCTTATATATTTTACCACAAAATTGGGTATTATTTTGTTATACGTTTATCTGCTTCCTGAAAATTTGCAACAGGCAAATATTGGGCAAAATAAAAAATGGCAACGACTGTCCCGGACAGCAGGTGGTTCAATCGAGGGTTCATTGTCAGGAGTTGGCTCTTTTGTGGAGGTGTAGGGGTTCCTGGGTATCATCGCAAGTAGTTTGGGTCTCTGGGAGATGTCTACTTTGTATATGGGGGTCAGTGTGGTAGGGGTCTCTTAATTGTGGGGACTGGTGTGACGGGGTCTCTGCTGTATATGGAGGTCATATGGTGGGGGAGGGTCTCTTCTGTATATGGGGGGGGGGGTCAGTGTGGTGGGGGGTCTCCTGTGTAGATGGAGGTATGGTCTCTCCTGTACAAGGGTATCAGTGTGTTGGGGTCTCCTCTGTATATAGGGGGTCAGTGTGGTGGATGGAGGGGGGTCAGTGTGTTGGGGTCTCCTCTGTATATGGGGGGTCAGTGTGGTGGATGGAGGGGTGTCAGTTTGTTGGGGTCTCCTCTGTATATGGGGGGTCAGTGTGGTGGAGGGTGATCAGTGTGTTGGGGTCTCCTCTGTATATGGGGGGTCAGTGTGGTGGATGGAGGGGTGTCAGTGTGTTGGGGTCTCCTCTGTATATGGGGGGTCAGTGTGGTGGAGGGTGATCAGTGTGTTGGGGTCTCCTCTGTATATGGGGGGTCAGTGTGGTGGATGGAGGGGTGTCAGTGTGTTGGGGTCTCCTCTGTATATGGGGGGTCAGTGTGGTGGAGGGTGATCAGTGTGTTGGGGTCTCCTCTGTATATAGGGGGTCAGTGTGGTGGATGGAGGGGTGTCAGTGTGTTGGGGTCTCCTCTGTATATGGGGGGTCAGTGTGGTGGATGGAGGGGTGTCAGTGTGTTGGGGTCTCCTCTGTATATGGGGGGTCAGTGTGGTGGATGGAGGGGTGTCAGTGTGTTGGGGTCTCCTCTGTATATGGGGGGTCAGTGTGGTGGATAGAGGGGGGGGGGTCAGTGTGTTGGGGTCTCTCCTGTACAAGGGTATCAGTGTGTTGGGGTCTCCTCTGTATATAGGGGGTCAGTGTGGTGGATGGAGGGGGGTCAGTGTGTTGGGGTCTCCTCTGTATATGGGGGGTCAGTGTGGTGGATGGAGGGGTGTCAGTGTGTTGGGGTCTCCTCTGTATATGGGGGGTCAGTGTGGTGGAGGGTGATCAGTGTGTTGGGGTCTCCTCTGTATATGGGGGGTCAGTGTGGTGGATGGAGGGGTGTCAGTGTGTTGGGGTCTCCTCTGTATATGGGGGGTCAGTGTGGTGGAGGGTGATCAGTGTGTTGGGGTCTCCTCTGTATATGGGGGGTCAGTGTGGTGGATGGAGGGGTGTCAGTGTGTTGGGGTCTCCTCTGTATATGGGGGGTCAGTGTGGTGGAGGGTGATCAGTGTGTTGGGGTCTCCTCTGTATATGGGGGGTCAGTGTGGTGGATGGAGGGGTGTCAGTGTGTTGGGGTCTCCTCTGTATATGGGGGGTCAGTGTGGTGGATGGAGGGGTGTCAGTGTGTTGGGGTCTCCTCTGTATATGGGGGGTCTGTGTGGTGGATGGAGGGGTGTCAGTGTGTTGGGGTCTCCTCTGTATATAGGGGGTCAGTGTGGTGGATGGAGGGGTGTCAGTGTGTTGGGGTCTCCTCTGTATATGGGGGGTCAGTGTGGTGGATGGAGGGGTGTCAGTGTGTTGGGGTCTCCTCTGTATATGGGGGGGTCAGTGTGGTGGATGGAGGGGTGTCAGTGTGTTGGGGTCTCCTCTGTATATGGGGGTCAGTGTGGTGGATGGAGGGGTGTCAGTGTGTTGGGGTCTCCTCTGTATATAGGGGGTCAGTGTGGTGGATGGAGGGGGGTCAGTGTGTTGAGGTGTCCTCTGTATATAGGGGGTCAGTGTGGTGGATGGAGGGGTGTCAGTGTGTTGGGGTCTCCTCTGTATATAGGGGGTCAGTGTGGTGGATGGAGGGGTGTCAGTGTGTTGGGGTCTCCTCTGTATATAGGGGGTCAGTGTGGTGGATGGAGGGGGGTCAGTGTGTTGGGGTCTCCTCTGTATATAGGGGGTCAGTGTGGTGGATGGAGGGGTGTCAGTGTATTGGGGTCTCCTCTGTATATGGGGGGTCAGTGTGTTGGGGTCTCTTCTGTATATAGGGGGTCAGTGTGGTGGATGGAGGGGGGTCAGTGTGTTGGGGTCTCCTCTGTATATAGGGGGTCAGTGTGGTGGATGGAGGGGGGTCAGTGTGTTGGGGTCTCCTCTGTATATGGGGGGTCAGTGTGGTGGATGGAGGGGTGTCAGTGTGTTGGGGTCTCCTCTGTATATGGGGGGTCAGTGTGGTGGATGGAGGGGTGTCAGTGTGTTGGGGTCTCCTCTGTATATAGGGGGTCAGTGTGGTGGATGGAGGGGGGTGTCAGTGTGTTGGGGTCTCCTCTGTATATAGGGTGTCAGTGTGGTGGATGGAAGGGGGTCAGTGTGTTGGGGTCTCTTCTGTATATAGGGGGTCAGTGTGGTGGATGGAGGGGTGTCAGTGTGTTGGGGTCTCCTCTGTATATAGGGGTCAGTGTAGTGGATGGAGGGGGGGTCAGTGTTTTGGGGTCTCCTCTGTATATAGGGGGTCAGTGTGGTGGATGGAGGGGGGTCAGTGTGTTGGGGTCTCCTCTCTGTATATGGGGGGTCAGTGTATTGGGGTCTCCTATGTATATAGGGGGTCAGTGTGGTGGATGGAGGGGTGTCAGTGTGTTGGGGTCTCCTCTGTATATAGGGGGTCAGTGTGGTGGATGGAGGGGGATCAGTATATTGGGGTCTCCTCTGTATATAGGGGGTCAGTGTGGTGGATGGAGGGGGATCAGTATATTGGGGGTCTCTTCTGTATATAGGGGGTCAGTGTGGTGGATGGAGGGGTGTCAGTGTGTTGGGGTCTCCTCTGTATATAGGGGGTCAGTGTGGTGGATGGAGGGGTGTCAGTGTATTGGGGTCTCCTCTGTATATAGTGGGTCAGTGTGGTTGATGGAGGGGGGTCAGTGTGTTGGGGTCTCCTCTGTATATAGGGGGTCAGTGTGGTTGATGGAGGGGGGTCAGTGTATTGGGGTCTCTTCTGTATATAGGGGGTCAGTGTGGTGGATGTAGGGGGGATCAGTATATTGGGGTCTCTTCTGTATATAGGGGGTCAGTGTGGTGGATGGAGGGGGGTCAGTGTATTGGGGTCTCCTCTGTATATAGGGGGTCAGTGTGGTGGATGGAGGGGGATCAGTATATTGGGGTCTCTTCTGTATATAGGGGGTCAGTGTGGTGGATGGAGGAGGGGGATCAGTATATTGGGGGTCTCTTCTGTATATAGGGGGTCAGTGTGGTGGATGTAGGAGGGATCGGTATATTGGGGGTCTCTTCTGTATATAGGGGGTGTACAGGGATACCAGTGTTATGAGGTCTTTGTTGTGGGGTCCCTCTGAATATGGGAGGGTAATAGTGGGGTATTATGGGGTCTCTGCGGTAGGATTCTCCCTGTATAATGAGGTGTGGGGATATTTCTGGTAATATGAGGGCCCCTATGTTGGGGTTCCCGTACAGGTATCCCCTCCCCCCATGTCCCGTGCTATCCCCGGTGTAAGGCCCGGTCTCCCCCGGAGGTGATGTCACGGTGACTCGCCCCGCCTCTTCCCACCTCCTCCGACCCTCCCCCTCCCTCATCGTCACACCGACAGAGGACGGCGAGGAGAGCGGTCAGTACCGGGAGAGGGGAGTGTAACGGTGTGTGGGGGAGGGGCTGTGTGTATATATATCTATACCGGGGTGACCGGAGATCATCATCACCGACCATCACCGTCATCACCCCTCCCCCATCACTACAACCATCATCATCCTCATTGTTTACATCTCAGTATCTCATATGAGTATAGAGGAGACCCCCATATCAGTGTGTCAGTATAGAGGGGACCCCCCATATCAATGTGTCAGTATAGAGGAGACCCCCATATCAGTGTGTCAGTATAGAGGGGACCCCCATATCAATGTGTCAGTATAGAGGAGACCCCCATATCAATGTGTCAGTATAGAGGGGACCCCCATATCAGTGTGTCAGTATAGAGGGGGCCCCCATATCAGTGTGTCAGTATAGAGGGGACCCCCCATATCAGTGTGTCGGTATAGAGGGGACCCCCCATATCGGTGTGTCGGTATAGAGGGGACCCCCATATCAGTGTGTCAGTATAGAGGGGACCCCCATATCAGTGTGTCAGTATAGAGGGGACCCCCATATCAATGTGTCAGTATAGAGGGGACCCCCATATCAGTGTGTCAGTATAGAGGGGACCCCCCATATCAGTGTGTCAGTATAGAGGGGACCCCCATATCAATGTGTCAGTATAGAGGGGACCCCCCATATCAGTGTGTCAGTATAGAGGGGACCCCCCATTTCAATGTGTCAGTATAGAGGGGACCCCCCATTTCAATGTGTCAGTATAGAGGGGACCCCCATATCAGTGTGTCAGTATAGAGGGGACCCCCATATCAATGTGTCAGTATAGAGGGGACCCCTATATCAGTGTGTCATAGAGGGGACCCCCATATCAATGTGTCAGTATAGAGGGGACCCCCATATCAGTGTGTCATAGAGGGGACCCCCATATCAATGTGTCAGTATAGAGGGGACCCCCATATCAATGTGTCAGTATAGAGGGGACCCCCCATATCAATGTGTCAGTATAGAGGGGACCCCCATATCAATGTGTCAGTATAGAGGGGACCCCCATATCAATGTGTCAGTATAGAGGGGACCCCCCATATCAATGTGTCAGTATAGAGGGGACCCCCCATATCAATGTGTCAGTATAGAGGGGACCCCCATATCAATGTGTCAGTATAGAGGGGACCCCCATATAAGTGTGTCAGTATAGAGGGGACCCCCCATATCAATGTGTCAATATAGAGGGGACCCCCATATAAGTGTGTCAGTATAGAGGAGACCCCCATATCAATGTGTCAGTATAGAGGGGACCCCTATATCAGTGTGTCATAGAGGGGACCCCCATATCAATGTGTCAGTATAGAGGGGACCCCCATATCAATGTGTCAGTATAGAGGGGACCCCCCATATCAATGTGTCAGTATAGAGGGGACCCCCATATCAATGTGTCAGTATAGAGGGGACCCCCATATCAATGTGTCAGTATAGAGGGGACCCCCCATATCAATGTGTCAGTATAGAGGGGACCCCCATATCAATGTGTCAGTATAGAGGGGACCCCCATATCAATGTGTCAGTATAGAGGGGACCCCCATATAAGTGTGTCAGTATAGAGGGGACCCCCCATATCAATGTGTCAATATAGAGGGGACCCCCATATAAGTGTGTCAGTATAGAGGGGACCCCCCATATCAATGTGTCAGTTTAGAGGGGACCCCCATATCAGTGTGTCAGTATAGAGGGGACCCCCCATATCAGTGTGTCAGTATAGAGGGGACCCCCATATCAATGTGTCAGTATAGAGGGGACCCCCATATCAATGTGTCAGTATAGAGGGGACCCCCATATCAGTGTGTCAGTATAGAGGAGACCCCCATATCAATGTGTCAGTATAGAGGGGACCCCTATATCAATGTGTCAGTATAGAGGGGACCCCTATATCAGTTTGTCAGTATAGAGGGGACCCCCATATCAGTGTGTCAGTATAGAGGGGACCCCCATATCAGTGTGTCATAGAGGGGACCCCCATATCAATGTGTCAGTATAGAGGGGACCCCCCATATCAATGTGTCAGTATAGAGGGGACCCCCATATCAGTGTGTCAGTATAGAGGGGACCCCCATATCAGTGTGTCAGTATAGAGGGGACCCCCATATCAGTGTGTCAGTATAGAGGGGACCCCCATATCAGTGTGTCAGTATAGAGGGGACCCCCATATCAATGTGTCAGTATAGAGGGGACCCCCATATCAGTGTGTCAGTATAGAGGGGACCCCCATATCAATGTGTCATAGAGGGGACCCCCCATATCAATGTGTCAGTATAGAGGGGACCCCCCATATCAATGTGTCAGTATAGAGGGGACCCCCCATATCAATGTGTCAGTATAGACATTGATGCCCCTTATCCGGTCCGTCTGACTGGACAGCAATAAATTCCGCGGGGGACCGATGCACCCTCGGCCCCCGGCCGCTCTGCGATCCCTCCATTAGGTCTATCGGGTGTTGTGTCCTCCCCATTGTTTCCTGTAGTAGAAGGACTTCCTCGCACTGATCGCCCCAGACTGTGGCGTCTCCCATCATAGGCGCTCCGCAGCACCACATCACCTGCTTTAGGGGGCACCTGGGACCCAACAGCAAATACAGTACATTGATCATTATAAGTCACTCCCCAGCAGGCTGTAATACCACACTTTTACCAGCCAGCTCCGGTGGCGCTACAAACACACCCAGTTTAGCAGGCTGAATTAAACCCTCACCAACTGGGCTACCCATAGGATGGGTGGACTGCTCCCACACCCCCACAGCATGGTGCAAGGCCCCGCTCTGTTCCACCAGAGCAGTATCAGAGCTGGTCTATCACTACGTGCTCCTGGGGGTTCCCCTGGGCACCTCCACAGCACCTGGCACTAGGGAACATGTCACCACTACTGTTTTGGTCACCGCTAGTTTAACCACTTGACGACCATGGACGTCCCCGTATGTCGCTAGACTTAAAGTGGTTATACTGGGATGATGCCTGCAACTGCAAGTCCGTCCCACCGGGAGTCCCGATCGCCAGCTGATCATAGAGCCCAATAGGGGTGCAATGGATCAAAAAACTCACGGATCGGATCGATCCTCGGATCAGGAGTCACGGATCGGATCATTTTTCAGATCAGCAAATAATAATTGAATTTGCAAAAACCTGTGAAAATTCCGCCACCATATAGTCCCCACTGTAATATCCACGTCATCTCCCCCACTGTAATATCCACATCCTCTCCCCACTGTAATATTGGCTGGGTATCGCAGAGTATTGGCTGGGTATCGCAGAGTATTGGCTGGGTAATGCAGAGTATTGGCTGGGTATCGCAGAGTATTGGCTGGGTATCGCAGAGTATTGGCTGGGTATCGCAGAGTATTGGCTGGGTATCGCAGAGTATTGGCAGGGTATCGCAGAGTATTGGCTGGGTATCGCAGAGTATTGGCTGGGTATCGCAGAGTATTGGCTGGGTATCGCAGAGTATTGGCTGGGTATCGCAGAGTATTGGCTGGGTATCGCAGAGTATTGGCTGGGTATCGCAGAGTATTGGCTGGGTATCGCAGAGTATTGGCTGGGTATCGCAGAGTATCGCAGAGTATTGGCTGGGTAATGCAGAGTATCGCAGAGTATTGGCTGTGTAATGCAGGGTATATGCAGGGTAATGCTGGGTATATGCAGGGTAATGCAGGGTATATGCAGGGTAATGCAGAGTATATGCAGGGTAATGCAGAGTATTGGCTGGGTATATGCAGGGTATATGCAGGGTAATGCAGAGTATTGGCTGGGTATATGCAGGGTATATGCAGGGTAATGCAGAGTATTGGCTGGTTAATGCAGGGTATATGCAGGGTAATGCAGAGTATATGCAGGGTAGTGCAGAGTATTGGCTGGGTAATGCAGAGTATTGGCTGGGTAATGCAGAGTATTGGCTGGGTAATGCAGGGTATATGCAGGGTAATGCAGAGTATTGGCTGGGTAATGCAGGGTATATGCAGGGTAATGCAGAGTATATGCAGGGTAATGCAGAGTAATGCAGGATATTGGCTGGGTAATGCAGGGTATGTTTACAAGTGATCGCTCCGTCATTTGACGGAGCGATCACATTGTAAACAGTGGCCGGGTGTACCAAGATGGCCGCCACTCCGGAGCTAGGCCGAAGCCGTGGCCTTTCCTAAGGCCGCCGGGTGTACAAAGATGGCCGGCGCCGCTCCGGAGCTAGGCCGAAGCCGCGGCCTTTCCTAAGACCGAGGCCGCGGAGCGCTCCGCGGATCGCGGGGTGTGCCGATCCGAACGGGGTGGCCCGTTCGGATCACGGATCGGCAACGTTCCGTTGCACCCCTAGAGCCCAATGAAGACCAGAACAGCTTTGTTGGGCTCTATGGTCTAGTAACCTGGAAGCGATGACGTCACATCACTTCCGGGTTACCCGGATGTAAACGGCGCCATTTAAAAAATAAAATAAAATCGAAAGCATTTGATCTTACTGAACTTAGTGTGATCAAATGCTTTTAAAAAGGACAGAAGAGGGATTTGGGGTCTTATAGACCTCGATATAGATCTCTTCATAAACAGAGGACCTGTCACGTGCCTAGTGCTGTCACAATTATGTTTTTACATTACTTCTCAGAGCAATAAAAATGATCAAAGAGGGAAAAAAATTAAATAAAGCGACAGTAAAAAAAAAAAAAAAACACTTATGGACCGGAACTCTACACAGATCCAGAAACGCGTTGGGCGTAATACTGAAGGATTTGCATTCTTTTTAATTGTCATATGATCTGGTTTATGCTACTTATGTAATTTTCTGCTGGTGTTGTCTGCACCACACATTTTATCATAATAAATTTCTATGTTCTTTTTCATATATTGTTGATTTGTTGCCTCAAAAGTCCCTAGTATCTCTCCGGGGGGGGGGGGGGGGGGGGACTTCTTTTATAATATTACTTAAAGTGGTGTTTCCACCAAAAAAAAAAAAAAATAAATTGCTTAAAAACCATAAAAAAAATAAATAAAAAATAATTTGAAAAAAAAAAATGTACTCACCTCTAAATGCCTGTTGCTAGGGGGTCCCTCGTAGTCTGCCTCCTTCAGTGCCCGGGCACTGACATCACTTCCCCTCGGCGCCGCACAGTCATCTGGGACCTGTCACGTGTCCCAGATGACTGCGCGGCGTATCACAGCGAACGGTGCCGCTCGTGCATGTGCAGTGGGTGCCCGGCTGTGAAGCCACAGCCGGGTGCCCACAGTAAGAATGCCGGCGCCGCTAGGGGAGTGGGGAACAAGGGGGGGGGCTTGGTTCCCCCACATCACTGGACCCCGGGACAGGTAAGTGTCCGATTATTAACCACCTGATTACTGGGCACTTAAACCCCCCTCGTGACAAGACCAATTTTCAGCTTTCGGCACTGACGCACTTGGAATGACAATTGCGCGGTCATACAACACTGTACCCAAATGAAATTTTTACAATTTTTTCCCCACAAATAGAGCTTTCTTTTGGTGGTATTTAATCACAGCTGGGTTTTTTATTTTTTGCTAAACAAACAAAAAAAGATGGAAAATTAAAATAAAAAATAAAATCCACGTTTAATAGTTTGTTATAAAATTTTGCAAACAGGTAATTTTTCTGCTTCATTGATATGCACTGATGAGGCGGCACAGGTGGGCACTGATAGGCTGCACTGGTGGGCACTGATAGGCTGCTCTGGTGGGCACTGATAGGCTGCACTGGTGGGGACAGATAAGTCGGTACTGATGGGCACAGCAAAGATGGCACGGATGGGTGGCACGGATTGGTTGGCACGGATGGGTGGCACGGATGGGCACTGATAGATGGCACTGATGGGCACTGATAGGTGGCACTGATGGGCACTGGTAGGGGGCACTGATGGGCACTGGTAGGGGACACTGATGAGCACTGGTAGGGGACACTGATGTGCAGCACTGGCACTGTGGGCACTGACATATGGCACCGACAGATGGCACTGTGGGCACTGACAGATGGCACTGGGGGCACTGACAGATGGCACTGGGGGGCACTTTTATTAGCAAAGGTGGGCACCATGGACCCTGGGCATATTGCAGTGAGAGGGACTGAGGTCCCTCTCACTGCCGCCGGTGATCGGCTTTTTTTTTTCTCCTCGCGCTGTCAGCGCGAGCAGGAAAAAAAGCCGATTACCGGCTCGGTTATTATCACATGATCAGCTGTCATTGGTTGACAGCTGATCACGTGGTAAGGGGTCGGGATCAACCCCTTACTCGGATCTGTGATCCAGCGAGTCTCACAGACTCGCTGATCACAGAGCGCGCCGCGCGCGCCCTTCAGGGGGCGCGCAGGCAGCTCGTTGCCGGGACGACGTCAATAGACGTCGTCCCGGCACATCAGATCCGCGCTGTAGCCGTCATTTGGCTATAGCGCGGATCTCAGCTGGTTAAAAGTCAGCAGCTGCAGTATTTGTAGCTGCTGACTTTAAAAAAAAAATTTTTAGGGGGGCACCCCACTTTAAGGACCGGAATAATTTCCCCCCTTAATAACCAGGTCATTTTTTCCGGTACGGCACTGCATCGTGTTAACTGACAATTGCGCGGTCGTGCGACGCTGTACCCAAACAAAATTGACGTCCTTTTTTTTCCCCACAAATAGAGCTTTCTTTTGGTGGTATTTGATCACCTATGTGGTTTTTATTTAAACAAAAAAAGAGCGACAAGTTTGAAAAAAAATAAATATTTTTTACTTTTTGCTATAGTAAATGTTCCAAAAAAAAAAAAGAAATGTAAAAAAAATAAAAAAAATTTCATCAGTTTAGGCCAATACGTATTCTTCTACATATTTTTGGTAAAATACAATTACAATAAGCGTATATTGATTGGTTTGCGCAAAAGTTATAGTATCTACAAAGTAGGGTATAGATTTATGGCATTTTTATTATTATTTTTCTTTCTAGTAATGGCGGTGATCAGCGATTTTTATCGGGACTGCGACATTGCGGCGGACAGATCGGACACTTTTGACACTTTTTTTGGGACCAGTGACATTTATACAGCGATCAGAGCTAAAAATAGCCACTGATTACTGTATAAATGTCACTTGCAGGGAAGGGGTTAACACTAGGTGGCGATCAAGGCGTTAAGTGTTCCCTGGGAGGTGTTTCTAACTGTATGGGGGATGGGCTGACTGGAGGAGGAGAGAGATCACTGTTCCTAATCACTAGGAACAGCAGATCTGTCTCTCCTCCCCTGACAGGACATTGATCTGTTTGTTTACACTGACAGATCTCCGTTCTGCCTGTCTCTGGAAGGAGCGTGGGTAGACATAGAGTCCGCCAGACCCGCTGGTTGGCTCCCCCGCTCGTGAATGGGCGCGCACTCCCACAAATTTGCCGTGTACGCGCCAGACGCACAATGACAGCGATTCATGCAAGGGAGCCAACCTGTCGCAGTTGAACTGCGGCGGGCGGTCCGTAACTAGTTAAAGTGCTCCTGTCCCCCCTCCCCCAGTGCTAACGCATGTAGCGGTCACACACACACGCAATCAGCGATCGTCCCACATGAATATCAGATCACGGGCAGTAATTCTAGCATTAGACCTCCTCTGTAAATCTAAAGTGGTAACCTGTAAAGGCTTTTAAGGCTCGGTTGATACCAGTGTGTCGTGGGAAACCCTGCAAATCCAGTGTGGGTTCCCGGCAGTTTACACCTCCCTCTGCGAACCGCTGGGGGTGTCAATACAAAGTTAACCACTTGCCAACCACCTGCCGCAGTTGTACTGTGGCAGAATGGGACGGCTGGGCGAAACGACGTTAGGGGGCGTTATACCGGAAACCGATACCGGAAGTGGCATTGCTTGGGAGTTGGCCGCCTCCTCCGCCCCTCCGGACAGTGCCTTCCCCGCCTCCTCCTCCCCTCCGGACAGTGCCTTCCCCGCCTCCTCCGCCCCTCCGGACAGTGCCTTCCCCGCCTCCTCCTCCCCTCCGGACAGTGCCTTCCCCGCCTCCTCCTCCCCTCCGGACAGTGCCTTCCCCGCCTCCTCCTCCCCTCCGGACAGTGCCTTCCCCGCCTCCCCTCCGGACAGTGCCTTCCCCGCCTCCCCTCCGGACAGTGCCTTCCCCGCCTCCCCTCCGGACAGTGCCTTCCCCGCCTCCCCTCCAGACAGTGCCTTCCCCGCCTCCCCTCCAGACAGTGCCTTCCCCGCCTCCTCCTCCCCTCCGGACAGTGCCTTCCCCGCCTCCTCCTCCCCTCCGGACAGTGCCTTCCCCGCCTCCTCCTCCCCTCCGGACAGTGCCTTCCCGGCCTCCTCCTCCCCTCCGGACAGTGCCTTCCCTGCCTTCTCCTCCCCTCCGGACAGTGCCTTCCCCGCCTCCTCCTCCCCTCCGGACAGTGCCTTCCCCGCCTCCTCCTCTCCTCCGGACAGTGCCTTCCCCGCCTCCTCCTCCCCTCCGGACAGTGCCTTCCCCGCCTCCTCCTCCCCTCCGCCTCCTCCTCCCCTCCGGACAGTGCCTTCCCCGCCTCCCCTCCCCGCCTCCTCCTCCCCTCCGGACAGTACCTTCCCCGCCTCCTCCTCCCCTCCGGACAGTGCCATCCCAGCCTCCTCCTCCCCTCCGGACAGTGCCTTCCCCGCCTCCTCCTCCCATCCGGACAGTGCCTTCCCCCCCGCCTCCCCCTCCTCCCCTCCGGACAGTGCCTTCCCCCCCGCCTCCTCCTCCCCTCCGGACAGTGCCTTCCCCGCCTCCTCCTCCCCTCCGGACAGTACCTTCCCCGCCTCCTCCTCCCCTCCGGACAGTGCCTTCCCTGCCTCCTCCTCCCCTCCGGACAGTGCCTTCCCCGCCTCCTCCTCCCCTCCGGACAGTGCCTTCCCCGCCTCCTCCTCCCCTCCAGACAGTGCCTTCCCCGCCTCCTCCTCCCCTCCGGACAGTGCCTTCCCTGCCTCCTCCTCCCCTCCGGACTGTGCCTTCCCCGCCTCCTCCTCCCCTCCGGACAGTGCCTTCCCCGCCTCCTCCTCCCCTCCGGACAGTGCCTTCCCTGCCTCCTCCTCCCCTCCGGACAGTGCCTTCCCCGCCTCCTCCTCCCCTCCGGACAGTGCCTTCCCTGCCTCCCCTCCGGACAGTGCCTTCCCTGCCTCCTCCTCCCCTCCGGACAGTGCCTTCCCTGCCTCCTCCTCCCATTGGCATCGCTAGGTGCAGGCCCACCCATCCTAACAGCCCACAAGCGTTGTTTCCATGCTGCACGATGCCTGCAGTCCCTGACTGTCTCCTGTACCATGCCTGCAGTCTCTGACTGTCTCCTGTACCATGCCTGCAGTCTCTGACTGTCTCCTGTACCATGCCCGCAGTCTCTGACTGTCTCCTGTACCATGCCCGCAGTCTCTGACTGTCTCCTGTACCATGCCCGCAGTCTCTGACTGTCTCCTGTACCATGCCCGCAGTCTCTGACTGTCTCCTGTACCATGCCCGCAGTCTCTGACTGTCTCCTGTACCATGCCCGCAGTCTCTGACTGTCTCCTGTACCATGCCCGCAGTCTCTGACTGTCTCCTGTACCATGCCCGCAATCTCTGACTGTCTCCTGTACCATGCCTGCAGTCTCTGACTGTCTCCTGTACCATGCCCGCAGTCTCTGACTGTCTCCTGTACCATACCTGCAGTCTCTGACTGTCTCCTGTACCATGCCATGCCTCCTCCCCTCCGGACAGTGCCTTCCCCGCCTCCTCTTCCCCTCCGGACAGTGCCTTCCCCGCCTCCTCCTCCCCTCCGGACAGTGCCTTCCCTGCCTCCTCCTCCCATTGGCATCGCTAGGTGCAGGCCCACCCATCCTAACAGCCCACAAGCGTTGTTTCCATGCTGCACGATGCCTGCAGTCCCTGACTGTCTCCTGTACCATGCCTGCAGTCTCTGACTGTCTCCTGTACCATGCCTGCAGTCTCTGACTGTCTCCTGTACCATGCCCGCAGTCTCTGACTGTCTCCTGTACCATGCCCGCAGTCTCTGACTGTCTCCTGTACCATGCCCGCAGTCTCTGACTGTCTCCTGTACCATGCCCGCAGTCTCTGACTGTCTCCTGTACCATGCCCGCAGTCTCTGACTGTCTCCTGTACCATGCCCGCAGTCTCTGACTGTCTCCTGTACCATGCCCGCAGTCTCTGACTGTCTCCTGTACCATGCCCGCAGTCTCTGACTGTCTCCTGTACCATACCTGCAGTCTCTGACTGTCTCCTGTACCATGCCTGCAGTCTCTGACTGTCTCCTGTACCATGCCTGCAGTCTCTGACTGTCTCCTGTACCATGCCTGCAGTCTCTGACTGTCTCCTGTACCATGCCTGCAGTCTCTGACTGTCTCCTGTACCATGCCTGCAGTCTCTGACTGTCTCCTGTACCATGCCTACAGTCTCTGACTGTCTCCTGTACCATGCCTGCAGTCTCTGACTGTCTGCTGTACCATGCCTGCAGTCTCTGACTGTCTGCTGTACCATGCCCGCAGTCTCTGACTGTCTGCTGTACCATGCCCGCAGTCTCTGACTGTCTCCTGTACCATGCCCGCAGTCTCTGACTGTCTCCTGTACCATGCCCGCAGTCTCTGACTGTCTCCTGTACCATGCCTGCAGTCTCTGACTGTCTCCTGTACCATGCCTGCAGTCTCTGACTGTCTGCTGTACCATGCCTGCAGTCTCTGACTGTCTCCTGTACCATGCCTGCAGTCTCTGACTGTCTGCTGTACCATGCCTGCAGTCTCTGACTGTCTCCTGTACCATGCCTGCAGTCTCTGACTGTCTGCTGTACCATGCCTGCAGTCTCTGACTGTCTCCTGTACTATGTCTGCAGAAAAAATTAAAACCGCAGGAGGTGATCAAATACCACCAAGCGAAAGCTCTATTTGTGGGAAAATAAGGACGTCAATTTTGTTTGGGTGCAACATCGCACGACCGCGCAATTGTTAGTTACAGCGACGCATTGCCAAATCGCAAAAAGTGCTTTGGTCAGGAAGGGGGTAAAATCTTCCAGGGCTGAATTGGTTAATGACACCCCTAGATCGGTTCGCAGATTGCAATGTGAACTGTGAATTGGGACAGGAATCGGGCCGCACAGATCCCATGTGATCTGATTCTGGTGCCGACCAAAAAAAAAGGGTCCTGCGCGAGTTTGGTCCGAATGCGATGCAAATTCAGCCGGTTTATATGGACATCGCCTGTGCACAGCAATGCGGGGCAAATCACATGCCATGTCTAGCATCGCACCAGAGTGAACCGGGCCGAAAGCTTGGCCTATGGATAGTAAAAGTTAGGTTGTTTGTCGCCGTTGCACGGGTGTGCGCAATGTTAAAGCACAACATGTTTGGTATCTATTTACTCAGCTTAACATCTTTTATATTTTAACAAAAAAGTGGGTCATGTATTGTGTTTTTTTGTTTTTTTTTTTGCATTTAATGCTCTAAAGAAGGTGTATTCCCCCCCCCCCCCCCCCCTAAAAAATGCATTTGAAAATATCACGTGACATAAAAAAATTGCACCCACAAACACCCACCATTTTATGCTCTAGGGCAGTGATGGCGAACCTATGGAACGCAGAGCCATCTCTGTGGGCACACGAGAGGGTCCAGGACAGAGCTAGAGGTCTCTCTCTCCTCTCAGCCCCCCTCCTCTTTCAGCCTTCCCTCTTTCTCCCCCCCCCCCCTTGGCATCCTATGCAAGTAACACAGGATCCCTGTTGCTAGGGGTAACAACAGACTTGTACTCCGCAGACAGTTGGTGATACCTCTTGCAGGATACTGGCTGTTGTGCCCTCCTTTCTGGGCCATTCGCTTCCCCTAAGCGATCGTAACGCGTTTTTTTTTCTGATTTTCTGAAACCTTGGCCTCCTGGTGACACCTCTCTTCCAACCTGGAGCATTGCTGCTGTTCCCAGACACACCCCAACATTTTTCCCAAGCAGATTGCAGGGTGGTTATACAGTGCCTTGCAAAAGTATTCACCCCCTTGGCTTTTTACCTATTTTGTTACATTACAGCCTTTAGTTCAATGTTTTTTTAATCTGAATTATATGTGATGGATCAGAACACAACAGTCTAATGCCCCGTACACACGGTCGAAAATTCCGACCACAAAATCCGTCGGAATATTTCCAACAGATTTTGTCCGACACTGGTGTTGCATACAAACGGTCGGACAAAGTTGTCAGAAAATCCGATCATTCTGAACGTGGTGACGTTCGTTGCGTACGACGGAACTACGTAGAGGCTAGTAGCCAATAGCTTTGGTCTCGTAATTTGATCTGAGCATGCGTAGCACTTTGTCCGTCGGAATTCTCTACACACGATCGGAAAAAGTCCGATCGGATTTTGTTGACGGAAAATTTGAGAGCAAATTCCGACGGAAAAAGTCTGATGGAGCCCACACACAGTCGGATTTTCCGACAACATGGTCCGATCGGACATTTTCTGTCGGAATTTACATGTTTCCACTTAAACCAAAGTGTTGCTTTAGCAGTGTGTTTGGGGTCATTGTCCTGCTGGAAGGTGAACCTCCGTCCTAGCCTCCAATCACACACAGAGTAGTACAGGTATTGCTCAAGAATATCCCTGTATTTAGCACCGTCCATCTTTCCCTCAACTCTGACCAGTTTCCCAGTCCCAACTGCTGAAAAACACCCCCACAGCATGATGCTGCCACCACCATGTTTCACAGTGGGGATGGTGTTCTTTGGGTGATGTGATGTGTTGGGTTTGCTCCAGAAACAGCGTTTCCTTTGATGGCCAAACAGTTCTATTTTAGTTTCATCAGACCAGAGCACCTTCCTCCATACATTTTGGGAGTCTCCCACATGTCTTTTCACAAACTCAAAACGTGCCATTTTGTTTTTTGCTGAAAGTAATGTCTTTCTTCTGGCCACTCGGCCATAAAGCCCAACTCTATGGAGCGTGCGGCTTATTGTCGTCCTATGTACAGATACTCCAGTCTCTGCTGTGGAACTCTGCAGCTCCTCCAGGGTTACCTTAGGTCTCTGTGCTGCCTCTCTGATTAATGCCCTCCTTGCCCGGTCCGTGAGTTTTGGTGTGCGGCCGTCTCTTGGCAGGTTTGCTGTTGTGCCATGTTCTTTCCATTTGGTTATGATAGATTTGATGGTGCTCCTAGGGATCATCAAAGATTTGGATATTTTTTTATAACCGAACCCTGACTTGTACTTCACAACAACATTGTCCCTTACTTGTTTGGAGAGTTCCTTGGTCTTCATGGCAGTGTTTGGTTAGTGGTGCCTCTTGCTTAGGTGTTGCAGCCTCTGGGGCCTTTCATAAAGGTGTGTCTATGTAATGACAGATCATGTGACACTTAGATTGCACACAGGTGGACATCATTTCACTAATTATGTGACTTCTGAAGGTAATTGGTTGCACCGGAGCTTTTTATGGGCTTCATAACAAAGGGGGTGAATACATACGCACGTGCCAATTATCAGTTTTTTATTTCTGAAAAATAGTTTTATGTATATATTTTTCTACTTTTACTTCACCAACTTTAGACTATTGTGTTCTGATCCATCACATATCATTCAGATTATTTAAAAATGTTATAACAACTCACATTTTAAAAGTATATATCTGTAATATGTTAAATCCAAATCTGCACGGTCATAGTGCCGGCTGATGATGGAAAACCGCGGGCGCTTGCGGTGCTCACAGGGCTGGAGGAGATGTATAGGCGGTCCGCCCCCAAGCTGACATCATTTCCTCCCTATACCCACGTGTGTGCGCTCCAAGCTGGTTTACAGGGGTCCCGGAACTTCCTACTAAGGATGGGCTCGGGCGTGTTCGCAACCCCCACGTGCACGAGCTCGCCAGGAAGCTGACACTGCACAGCGCTAATCACAGGCAGTGAGACATTTCCCGATCTGTGCAGCCGCGGAGCCCAGCCCCTCCAGCCCTGTGAGCACCACAAGCATCATCGGCAGACACTATGACTGTGCAGATTTGGATTTGACAGACACTATATTACCAAAAGTATCAGGACGCCTACCTTTACACACACATGAACTTTAATGGCATCCCAGTCTTAAGCATACTTTGTCTGATGTTGGTTTTGCGTACACACGGTCGGACAAAGTTGTCGGAAAATCCGATCATTCTGAACGTGGTGACGTTTGTTGCCTACGACGGGACTACGTAGAGGCTAGTAGCCAATAGCTTTGGTCTTGTAATGTGATCTGAGCATGCGTAGCACTTTGTCCGGTCGGACAACCGTACACACGATCGGATTTGGTGTGATCGGACCGTGTTGTCGGCAAATCTTTCCAGCAGGAGATAAGACATTGTCCGTCGGACAATCCGACGTACACTGTCCGATGGTGCATACACACGGTCTGATTTTTCAACAACATTGTCCGATCGGACAGAATCCATGAAAATGTCCGACCGTGTGTATGGGGCTTTAGTCTGTAGGGTTCAATATTGAGTTGGCCCACCCTTTGCAGCTATAACAGCTTCAACTCTTCTGGGAAGGCCGTCCACAAGGTTTAGGAGTGTGTCTATGGGAAAGTTTGACCATTCTTCCAGAAGCGCATTTGTGAGGTCAGGACAGTCAAGTTCCTGCACCCAAAACTCGCTCATCCATGTCTTTATGGACCTTGCTTTGTGCACTGGTCCAAATCATTTGGAGGGGGGGGGGGGATTATGGTGTGGGGGTTGTTTTTCAGGGGTTGGGTTTGGCCCCTTAGTTCCAGTGGAGGGAACTCTTAGGCCCCTTTCACACGAGGCGGGCTCCGCTTGCACGGAGCCCGCCTCTGTCCGTCGGCTCAGCGGGAGATCTGTCCGTTGATCTCCGCTGAGCCGGCGGATGACAAGCCTCTCTCCGCTCACTGAGCGGGGAGGGGCTTGCGAGCGCCGCTGATCTCTATGGAGAGATCGGATGAAAACGGACAGTGTGTCCGTTTTCACCCGATCTCACCCGATCTCACCCGATCCGACGGATCTGGACGTGTGGTCCATACGTCTGGATTTGGCGGATCGGACCGGATCGGATGTCAGCGGACATGTCTCCGCTGACATCCGACGCTCCATAGAGTAACATGGAGCGCCCGTTCAGATCCGCCGTCAAAACTGACAGGCGGATCTGAACGGGCCTTCCGTGTGAAAGGGGCCTTAAGGCCTCAGCATACCAAGACATTTTGGACAATTTTATGCTCCCAACTTTGTGGGAACAGTTTGGGGATGGCCCCTTCCTGTTCCAACATGACTGTACACCAAAGCAAGGTCCATAAAGACATGGACGAGTGAGTTTGGGGTGGAGGAGCTTGACTGGCCTGCACAGAGTCCTGACCTCAATCCGATAGAACACCTTTGGGATGAATTAGTTCGGAGACTGCGAGCCAGGCCTTCTCTTCCAACATCAGTGCCTGACCTCACAAATGTGCTTCTGGAAGTCTGGGCAAACATTCCCATAGACGCACTCCTAAACTTTGTGGACGGCCTTCCCAGAAGAGTTGAAGCTGTTATAGCTACAAAGGGCGGGCCAACTCAATATTGAACCCTACGGACTAAGACTGGGATGCCATTAAAGTTCCAATACTTTTGGTAATGTAGTGAAGATGCAGATGGTACGTCCCTAATGTTTGTGCACCTTAGGACGCATCCCATACACACAGGTCCATCAAGGACAAGGCTGCTTTAGGGTACATGAATATTATTTTTATTTTTATTATACAGAATTTATATTTTGCGTCAACAGTTTGCACAGCGCTTCCATGGAAGGATATGTGTGATTCAGAGCTGGAGCCCTCCAATCAGCAGCTAATTGCAGTTATAGGTCTCACTCAGCAGGGTTTGAGTTGCTTCCACAAAGGGAGCAAGGGTCCTTCTCTGCAGCTGCTGGCAGGGGACAGTCTTTTTTAGTCAGGCTGTGGCTGCTTTCTAAAGAAAACCAACTGTAAGATTTTGTACACTTTTTTTTTGCTTTCATGGCATGTGGAATGTATTTAGCCGACTTAACCTGAAAGTTCAATTGGGCTTTAAATTCTCTCCTAAATATAACCCTTCACAAGGGCATACACCCAATTCCAGGGGATTCTTGTGGCTCGGATGACAGGTGGCTGCAAATAGCGGTGGTTGCCTTATCTACTTCAATTCATATTCACTCCTTCTACAGACTCTGTGCGCCAATATTGTTTTTGTCTGACACTGATGAGGAGACACTGATAGGCAGCACCGATGAGGGTGCACTGATAGGTGGCACTGATGAGGAGGCACTGATAGGTGGCACTGATAGGCAGCACCGATGAGGGTGCACTGATAGGTGGCACTGATGAGGAGGCACTGATAGGGGGCACTGAGGAGCATGCACGGAGAGTAACTGATAGGCAGCACCGATGAGGAGCCACTGATGAGGAGGCACTGATAGGTGGCACTGATAGGCAGCACCGATGAGGGTGCACTGATAGGTGGCACTGATGAGGAGGCACTGATAGGGGGCACTGATGAGCATGCACGGAGAGGAACTGATAGGCAGCCATGATGAGGAGGCACTGATAGGGGGCACTGATAGGAGGCACTGATAGGTGGCACTGTCAAACTAGGAAGGAGATGTTGGAGGTAGGAGGGCAGTGAGAGCAAGCAAGGGAAGCCCTCAGTCAAAATGGCAGCCGCCCTCATCACAACCCTGATGAGCATGCACGGAGAGGAACTCATAGGCAGCACTGATGAGGAGGCACTGATAGGGGGGCACTGATAGGCAGCACTAATGAGCATGCCCGGAGAGGAACTGATAGGCAGCACTGATGAGCAGGTACTAATAGGGGGCACTTATGAGCACGGAGAGGAACTGAATGGCAGCACTGATGAGCAGGCACTAATAGGGGGCACTGATGAGCACGGAGAGGAACTGATAGGCAGCACTGATGAGGAGGCACTGATAGGGGGCACTGATGAGCAGGTACTGATAGGGGGCACTGATGAGCATGCACGGAGAGGAACTGATGAGGAGGCACTGATAGGGGGCACTGATAGGCGGCACTGATGAGCAGGCACTGATAGGGGGCACTGATAGGGGGCACTGATAGGCGGCACTGATGAGCAGGCACTGATAGGGGGCACTGATGGGCACTTATAGGCGGCACTGATAATCAGTTCCCTGATTATCTGTGTCCCCTGTCACACTCCCCGTTCACTCGCTGGTGGTAAAAAAAGGGCGCCAGATCAATCCTGCAATTGGAACCCCAGCACCCAGCTGTCAAACTAGGAAGGAGATGTTGGAGGTGGGAGGGCAGTGAGAACAAGCAAGGGAAGCCCTCAGTCAGAATGGCAGCCACCCTCATAACCCCCCCCCCCCCCCAGCAGAGGTGGAGGCCGGTTCCCACAAACGAGCGCTGTATCCCGCTCCAGCAGGCCACAAAGCGGCAGCCTCAATTACTGGCCAGCCTGACCTCGTAGTCCACGCACCCACGGGGGGGTGGGGCACATGGGGAGACCAAATCCAGACTGCGGCTGCAGTGTAGCTCAGGCGCCAGGTCACAATTTACAGTCGCTGTGGGATTTGTTTAGCGCTGCATTTAAACGACATGTCCTATAATAATCTGCGGGTGGACGGGGCCATGGGACTGTTTTGAGTGGCAGTCTAGGTGCTAACAAAGCCTCACAATAGGTATACCTTGTATGGGTTTCACTAAACAATGATGTATAGAACTACCCCGGGGGGGGGGGATTTGGTATTTTTTAACCCCTTCCCACCAACCCTGGCATCCACTCAAAAGTTCTGAACACCTGGGGAAGGAGAAGGTAGGATCAGCAATCATGTGACCACTGTGATTGGCTGTCATAGTGATCACATGATCGGGAGCCGGTCTTGCTGGCTCCCGCCCGCCGGACTGAAAACTGTCTTTGACAGCTTAATCTGTGTTTGGAGAGTGCTCTCAGGACAGAAATGTCGGCCACCCAGCAATGAATATGTGCAGCGTGGGCAGCAACAGATTAATTGTACGGCCAGATTGTAACGTGCATGGTCAGCTTTACAAACATTTTGAGAAATACCCATGTAAGAAGATTACCTGGGCCCGCCAAACACAACAGGAGTAATAATTTTTGCCATTTGAGTGAAGCAAAGCATTGCAACTGCGGAATGTGAACACCCCTATCTTAATGTGGGCGGCTAGGAAGTTCTAAAATGGCGGTTCAACCATGTATTTTTCACTGCCCCTTTCCTCCACCACAAGTCTACACGAGTCCTTAGGCTGGCCTACACTGTGCAAATTTTGTCCGGTTCCTGCACAACTAAGTGGGTTGCCCTGCTGGTCTCTCTACTTTCGACAAAAGTCAATCGAATGAAAACTTTCCAGCAGGGCCCTTCGACAAATGTTGATCAAACTTGTTGAAAATATTTCAGAAGCAGACACTTTTTGCGTATTTTGACATCCGGCTTGGCTTATTATTTATTTGATTATTGAAAGGCCCGATTCTTTTATTGAAACAGTCATATAATGAGTGATTGGGTTGTTACATGTATTGCCATCATAACGTAGAATTAAAGTCCTCAAATACTCACCTTTAGCAAATAAGTCACAGAGAAGTCAGATTTCTGAGTCCCTGGCTTGGGAAGTATTTAATCCAAAGCAACAGAATGGCAGCCAAGCAACTGGCATTTTCAGGAGGAGAGTTTATTGATGTCAGCTTTCTATTTTTTCACATGACAGATGTACTAATCTAACTCCAGACAATTTTTATATTTTTTTACTTTTGGTTTGATTTCAAATTGGTCAGGTTTTTATTTTTTTGTGACCCTTATTGGGGAGATTTTCTTTCACTTCCTGTTGCTGTGACACCTATTAGACCAGTTGTCACCCGAACAGCGATAAGAATGTTGTCAGACCCTTATTCTACTAAAAGGAAAAAAGCCTGGCCAGAGACTGTTCTCTGGTCTACAGATTGACGATAGCCTGGCCAGAGGATGGTGAGGTCTACAGATTGACGAAAGCCTGGCCAGAGGATGGTGGAGTCCACAGATTGATGAATAGCCAGAGACAGGTAGTGTCTACAGATTGACAAAAGCCTGCCCAAAGTATGGTGGGGTCTACAGAATGACAAAACCCTGGCCAGAGGATGGAGGGGTGTACAGATTGACAAAATCCTAGTCAGAGGATGGAGGGGTGTACAGATTGACAAAAGCCTGGCCAGAGAATGGAGGGGGGTCTACAGATCGACAAAAGCCTGGCCAGAGGAGGGTGGGCTCTACAGATTGACGAAAGACTGGCCAGGGGATGGAGGGGGTCTACAGATTGATGAAAGCCTGGCCAGAGGGTCGTGAGGTTTACATATTGACTAAAGTCTGGCCAGAGACTGGTAGGGTATACAGATTGACAAAAGCCTAGCCAGAAGATGGTGGAGTCTACAGATTGACTAAAGTCTGGCTGGGGGGGGGGGGGGGGTCTACAGGTCAATGAAAGCCTGGCCAGAGGATGGGGGGGGGGTCTACAGGTCAATGAAAGCCTGGCCAGAGGATGGAGGGGTCTACAGGTTGAAAAAAGCCTGGCCAGAGACTGGTAGGGTCTACAGATTGACAAAAGCCTGGCCAGAGGATAGTGGGGTTTACAGGTTGACAAAAACTTGCCCAGAGATTTGTAGGGTCTGCAGATTGACAAAGGGCTAGCCAGTGGATGGTGGCGTCTACATATAAACAAAATTCAAACCAGAGGATGGTCGTGTCTACAGATGGCAAATGCCTGGCATGAGGATAGTGGGGTCTACAGATTGACAAAAGCCTGGCCAGAGGATGGAGAGGGTCTACAGATTGATAAAAGCCTGGCCAGAGGATGGTTGAGTCTACAGATTTTCAAAAGCCTGGCCAGAGGATGGTTGAGTCTACAGATTTATAAAAGCCTAGCCAGAGGATGGTTGAGTCTACAGATTGAAAAATGCCTGACCAGAGGATGGTAGGATCTACAGATTAAAAAATACCTGGCCAGAGGAAGGTTGAGTCTACAGATTGACAAAGGCCAGGCCAGGGGATGGAGGGGGTCTACAGCTTGACAAAATCCTGGCCAGAGGATGGTGGGGTCTACAGGTAAATGAAAGCCTGACCAAAGGATGGTTGAGTCTACAGTTTGACAACTAAAGATTGACAAACGCCTGGCCAGAGGATGGAGGGGGTCTGCAGTTTGACAAAAGTCTGGCCAGAGGATGGAGTGGGTCTACAGATTGACAAAAGCCTGGGCAGACAATGGATGGTGGTCTACAGATTGACAAAAGCCTGGCCAGGATGGTGGAGTCTACAGATTGACAAAATTCTGTCCAGATGATGGAGGGGTCTACATATTGACAAAAGCCCAGCCACAGGATGGAGGGGGTCTACAGATTGACAAAAGCCTGGCCAGGGGATGATGGGGTCTGCAAATTGTCAAAAACCTGGCCAGAGGATGGAAGAGGTCTACAAATTAAAAAAAATCTGGCCAGGGTATGATGGGTTCTACTGACAAAAGCCTGGCCAGAGGATGATTGAGTCTACAGATTGACAAGAGCATTGCCAGAGGATGGAGGGGGTATACAGATTGACAAAAGCCTAGCCAGAAGATGGTGGAGTCTACAGATTGACTAAAGTCTGGCTAGAGGATGGGGGGGGGGGGTCTACAGGTCAATGAAAGCCTGGCCAGAGGATGGGGGGGGGGGTCTACAGGTCAATGAAAGCCTGGCCAGAGGATGGAGGGGTCTACAGGTTGAAAAAAGCCTGGCCAGAGACTGGTAGGGTCTACAGATTGACAAAAGCCTGGCCAGAGGATAGTGGGGTTTACAGGTTGACAAAAACTTGGCCAGAGATTTGTAGGGTCTGCAGATTGACAAAGGGCTAGCCAGTGGATGGTGGCGTCTACAGATAAACAAAATTCAAACCAGAGGATGGTCGTGTCTACAGATGGCAAATGCCTGGCAGGAGGATAGTGGGGTCTACAGATTGACAAAAGCCTGGCCAGAGGATGGAGAGGGTCTACAGATTGATAAAAGCCTGGCCAGAGGATGGTTGAGTCTACAGATTTTCAAAAGCCTGGCCAGAGGATGGTTGAGTCTACAGATTTATAAAAGCCTAGCCAGAGGATGGTTGAGTCTACAGATTGAAAAATGCCTGACCAGAGGATGGTAGGATCTACAGATTGACAAATACCTGTCCAGAGGAAGGTTGAGTCTACAGATTGACAAAGGCCAGGCCAGGGGATGGAGGGGGTCTACAGCTTGACAAAATCCTGGCCAGAGGATGGTGGGGTCTACAGGTAAATGAAAGCCTGACCAAAGGATGGTTGAGTCTACAGTTTGACAACTAAAGATTGACAAAAGCCTGGCCAGAGGATGGAGGGGGTCTGCAGTTTGACAAAAGTCTGGCCAGAGGATGGAGTGGGTCTACAGATTGACAAAAGCCTGGGCAGACAATGGATGGTGGTCTACAGATTGACAAAAGCCTGGCCAGGATGGTGGAGTCTACAGATTGACAAAATTCTGTCCAGATGATGGAGGGGTCTACATATTGACAAAAGCCCGGCCAGAGGATGGAGGGGGTCTACAGATTGACAAAAGCCTGGCCAGAGGATGATGGGGTCTGCAAATTGTCAAAAACCTGGCCAGAGGATGGAAGAGGTCTACAAATTAAAAAAAATCTGGCCAGGGTATGATGGGTTCTACTGACAAAAGCCTGGCCAGAGGATGATTGAGTCTACAGATTGACAAGAGCATTGCCAGAGGATGGAGGGGGTCTACAGGTTGATGAAAGCCTGGCCAGCGGATAGAGGGGGTCTACAGACTGACCGAAGCCTGGCAAGAGGATGATGGAGTTTGCAGATTGTCAAAAACTGGCCAGAGGATAAAGGGGTCTACAAAATGACAAAACCCTGGCCAGGGTATGGTGGGTTCTACAAACTGAAAAAAGCCTGGCCAGAGGATGGTTGAGTCTACAGATTGACAAAAGCCTGGCCAGAGGATGGAGGGGGTCTACAGATTTAAAAAAGCCTATCCAGAGGATGGTGGAGTCTGCAGATTGACAAAAAACTGGCCAGAGGATGAAGGGGTCTACAAATTGCCAAAACCCTGGCCAGGGTATGGTGGGTTCTACAAACTGAAAAAAGCCTGGCCAGAGGATGGTTGAGTCTACAGATTGACAAAAGCCTGGCCAGAGGATGGAGCTGGTCTACAGATTGAAAAAAGCCTAGCCAGAGGATGGTGGGTTCTACAAACTGACAAAAGCCTGGCCAGAGGATGGTTGCGTCTACAGATTGACAAGAGCATGGCCAGAGTTTGTAGGGGGTCTACAGACTGACAAGAGCATGGCCAGAGGGTGGAGGGGGTCTACAGAGTATCAAAACCCTGGCCAGAGGATGGTGGATTCTACAGATTGACAAAATCCTGGCCATAAAATTGAGGAATCTACAGATTGACAAAACCCTGGCCAGAGGAGGGAGGGGGTCAACAGACTGACAAGAGCATGGCCAGAGGATGGAGGGGGTCTAGAGATGGACAAAACCCTGGCCAGAGGGTGGAGGGGGTCTACAGTTTGACAAAGCCATGGCTAGAGGATGGTGGGTTCTACAGACTGAAAAAAGCCTGGCCAGAGGATGGTTGAGTCTACAGATTGACAAGAGCATGGTCAGAGATTGGAGGGTGTCTACAGACTGATAAGAGCATGGCCAGAGGATGGAGGGGTCTACTAATGCAGCGTACACACGATCGGAATTTCCAAAGGGAAATGTTCGATGCGAGCTTGTTGTCGAAAAGTCTGACCATGTGTATGCTCCATCGAACATTTTCTGTTGGAATTTCCACACACAAATGTTTGAGAGCAGGTTTGTTGTCGGAAATTCCCAGCGTGTGTACACAAGTCCGACGCACAAAATTCCACGCATGCTCGGAATCAAGTACGGGTGGCGCACTGGCTATTGAACTTCCTTTTTATAGTCCCGTCGTACGTGTTGTACGTCACCGCGTTCTTGGCGTTCGGAATTTCCGACAAGATTTGTGTGACCGTGTGTATGCAAGACAAGTTTGAGCCAACAAAAATCCACGGTTTTGTTGTCGGAAAAACCCGATCACGTGTATGCGGCAATACAGATTGACAAAGCCATGGCCAGGGGATGGTTGGGTCTACAGATTGACAAAAGCCTGGCCAGGGGATGGTTGGGTCTACAGATTGACAAAAGCCTGGCCAGGCGATGGAGCCGGTCTACAGATTGATAAAAGCCTGGCCAGGGGATGGAGCCGGTCTACAGATTGATAAAAGTCTGGCCAGGGGATGGAGTGGGTCTACAGATTGATAAAAGCCTGGCCAGAGGATGGAGCCGGTCTACAGATTGATAAAAGCCTGGCCAGAGGATGGTTGGGTCTACAGATTGACAAAAGCCTGGCCAGAAATTTGTAGGGTCTACAGATTGACAAAAGCCTGGCCAGAGGATGGTTGGGTCTACAGATTGACAAAAGCCTGGCCAGGGGATGGAGCCGGTCTACAGATTGACAAAAGCCTGGCCAGAAATGTGTAGGGTCTACAGATTGACAAAAGCCTGGCCAGAAATGTGTAGGGTCTGCAGATTGACAAAAGGCTAGCCAGAGGATGGTTGGCGTCTATAGATTGTTGCCTGGTCTGACTGTCTGTAATTGGTTGATCAGCCATAGGATCTCTCTGTGTCTGACTCTGTTCACATGATAGATGATTTAGTGCCAATAGCCAAGCCACGATGCGTATTAGAAATAGGGGTCTGTGTTATTCTACTCTTTACAAGAGAAAAAAAAAAATGTGAATTGCCAGCAGAATTCCAGAATTGTGCGGATTTTTCTTGTTGGCGTTGCTGAAAGGAGGTTGGTTTTGATCCTACGGAATCAGGAAGTGGTTTAGTTAGAGGGCAAGTATATCGATGCTAGGTATTTGCATTATTAATGAGGAATGCATTGCATTGTGGGATGTGGCTTTTCCAGAGCAGATGGGTAAGAGTAAAGACGGATCCCTGACTCTGCATCGTACACCCATGCTGCTAAATAGCTGCCCCCGGGGTGTGTGAATCAGCGGTGCATGTGTGCTTCCTCTTGCAGGCACGTATAAACCTTTCTTCCCCGGCAGGACGGAGGATTACTGAGCGGAGAGAGGGCCTCGTCTTTCCAGACAATGTAAGCTAGACTGCAGGATGTGAGTATTGCTTCATTTATTCATTTCTGTAGCACCGTCGTCATCTGCAGTGGTGTACAAAATGCAGACCCACAGGGCCCCCTTCACACTTGTCAATGCGTCTTGTGTGTTGAGGCGAGTTGCGTTAAGGCAATGCACTGCTATTTGTTCAAATGGCCTCCCCTGCAGAATATATATATCTATATATATCTATATATATATTATATATATATAGATATAGATATCTATATATACAGTGCCTTGCAAAAGTATTCGGCCCCCTTGAACTTTTCAACCTTTTGCCACATTTCAGGCTTCAAACATAAAGATATAACATTTTTATTTTTTGTGAAGAATCACCAACAAGTGGGACACAATTGTGAAGTGGAACGAAATCTATTGGATTGTTGAAACTTTTTTAACTAATAAAAAAATGAAAAGTGGGGCGTGCAAAATTATTCGGCCCCCTTGCGTTAATACTTTGTAGAGCCACCTTTTGCTGCGATTACAGCTGCAAGTCGCTTGGGGTATGTCTCTATCAGTTTTGCACATCGAGAGACTGAAATTCTTGCCCATTCTTCCTTGCAAAACAGCTCGAGCTCAGTGAGGTTGGAGAGCGTTTGTGAACAGCAGTTATCAGCTCTTTCCACAGATTCTCGATTGGATTCAGGTCTGGACTTTGACTTGCCATTCTAACACCTGGATACGTTTATTTGTGAACCATTCCTTTGTAGATTTTGCTGTATGTTTGGATCATTGTCTTGTTGGAAGATAAATCTCCGTCCCACTTTCAGGTCTTTTGCAGACTCCAACAGGTTTTCATCCAGAATGGTCCTGTATTTGGCTGCATCCATCTTCCCCTCAATTTTAACCATCTTCCCTGTCCCTGCTGAAGAAAAGCAGGCCCAAACCATGATGCTGCCACCACCATGTTTGACAGTGGGGATAGGGTGATGAGCTGTGTTGCTTTTACGCCAAATATATAGTTTTGCATTGTGGCCAAAAAGTTCGATTTTGGTTTCATCGGACCAGAGCACCTTCTTCCACATGTTTGGTGTGTCTCCCAGGTGGCTTGTGGCAAACTTTAGACTTTTTATGGATATCTTTGAGAAATGGCTTTCTTCTTGCCACTCTTCTATTGTTGTCCTATGGACAGACTCTCCCACCTCAGCTGTAGTTCTCTGCAGTTCATCCAGAGTGATATGGGCCTCTTGGCTGCATCTCTGATAGTCTTCTCCTTGTCTGAGCTGAAAGTTTAGAGGGACAGCCAGGTCTTGGTAGATTTGCAGTGTCTGATACTCCTTCCATTTCAAAATGATGCTTGCACAGTGCTCCTTGGGATGTTTAAAGCTTGGGAAATCTTTTTTTATCCAAATCCGGCTTTAAACTTCTCCACAACAGTATTACGGACCTGCCTGGTGTGTTCCTTGTCTTCATGATGCTCTCTGCGCTTTCAACAGAACCCTGAGACTATCACAGAGCAGGTGCATTATACAGAGACTTGATTACACACAGGTGGATTCTATTTATCACCATCAGTCATTTAGGACAACATTGGATCATTCAGAGATGCTGAACTTCTGGAGTGAGTTTGCTGCACTGAAAGTAAAGGGGCCAAATAATTTTGCACGCACCACTTTTCAGTTTTTTATTTGCTAAAAAAGTTTAAAAT
Organism: Lithobates sylvaticus; assembly: GCA_028564925.1. Lineage (NCBI taxonomy): Eukaryota > Metazoa > Chordata > Amphibia > Anura > Ranidae > Lithobates > Lithobates sylvaticus. The sequence continues at coordinate 210,335,035 of CM053036.1, read as the reverse complement.
ATCCAGTAGATTTCGTTCCACTTCACAATTGTGTCCCACTTGTTGGTGATTCTTCACAAAAATTTAAAATGTTATATCTTTATGTTTGATGCCTGAAATGCGGCAAAACGTTGAAAAGTTCAAGGGGGCCGAATACTTTCGCAAGGCACTGTATATATATAGATATATATATATATATATATATATATATATATATATAGATTTTGTTGCTGTTTGCCGAAAAATGCTACTGGTACGGGTTTTCGTCCATTGAGGTGCGTTGACAGAATGGGCTATCGATGCACCTGTACTATATTTTTGACAGTGCAGCAGACGGCAACAAACGTTGGGTGTGCTGTAGTGCAGGTGCATTACAGTCTACTGTATGTATGCATTGAATGAATAGGAGTGCGTTGTAAATGATCGATATCACCAGCTAACTTCCTTGTTCTTCCATAGAAAGGCTTTGTTGAAAAGTCATCGTATAATAGACATGTGCAATTCGTTTCGTTTTTTTTCATTTTTCGTTTTTTTCGTTTTTCGTTTTTTTTCGTTATTTTCTTTCGTTCGTTTTCGTACGAATGAACGAATCGTTCGAATCGTACGAATCCGATTTAACGAATCATTTGAATCGAACGAATCCGAAAAACAACGAAAATCCAAAAAAAAACTAATTAGAAACAACGAATGTACTAATGAAGAAAATCCGAAAAACTAAAACGAACGAAAAAATTCGTACACTCGTAACTTTTTTTTTGTTGAATTGCTAATTTTCCGTGTCCCTTACAATGGTGCTGCTAAACGTGCTTCGAATGGATTGAACAAAAAATTTGTTTTTTTTTCGATTCGTAACTTTTTTTTTTTTTTTTCGATTCGTAATTTTCCGTGTCTCTATTGAACAAAAAAATTCGTACATTCGTAACTTTTTTTCGCGATTCGTAACTTTTTTTTTCGATTCGTAAATTATTAAAATGTAATAATATTACATAAAATTATGAATTATGCTCCGATTACGAATCTACGAATGTTACGAATGTACGAATAAATACGAATGCGTCCGAAAATTAAACTAACGAAAAAACGAATCAACGAAAAAATAACTCTTATGAATGTACGAATCGTTACGAATACGAACACCGACGACTTACGAATGTACGAATCGTTACGAATCAACGGAAACGAAAAAAACGAAACAAAAAAAATAAAACAAATTTTTTCGGAAAAGAAAAAAACGAAAATAAACAAATTTTTTTGTTGTGCACATGTCTACCGTATAATTGGAATAGCGATTATTTTTTGGTTGCGCAGGGTCCTGAAGATGCATGGCTTCAAAATGTGGTATTCCCTCTTGTATGGGGATGCACTGGAATGCCCCGTACACACGGTCGGAAATTCCGACCACAAAATCCGTCGGATTTTTCCGATGGATTTTGCTCCGACACTGGTGTTGCATACACACGGTCGGACAAAGTTGTCGGAAAATCCGATCATCCTGAACGTGGTGACGTTCGTTGCGTACGGTGGGACTACGTAGAGGCTAGTAGCCAATAGCTTTGGTCTTGTAATGTGATCTGAGCATGCGTGGCACTTTGTCCGTCGGAAAAAGTCCGATAGGACTTTGTTGTTGGAAAATTTGAGAGCAGGATCTCAAACTTTTTCCGTCGGAAATTCCGACTTAAAAAGTCCGATGGAGCCCACACACGGTCGGAATTTCCGACAACATTGTCCGATAGGACATTTTCCATCGGAATGTCCGACCGTGTGTACGGGGCAGAAGAAAGAGAAGGTGTGCTGGTGATCGATAAATGTCATCTACATGTTGTGCGGAATGCACATCCATTGGGCCACATCACTTACCTTTCAGTACCTGTTTCATCAGAAAGGTCCAGTTATTGTAACATTTACGGCTTGGTTGAGACCTTTGCATGTTGGGGACACGTGCAAAACTGCGTGCTTTCCTGACACGCAGTCAGGGACTTCTTTTCCGTGTTTCTCGTGCATAAGGGAACCCATTGAAATGAATAGGCTGCCCTACATCCGACAAACGGGAATGTACTGAAAACGCACGGAAACGCTTGCAGAAAATCTGTTGCTTCCACCCTCTAAAGAGCATATGGTCTAGGTTAGTGTTTTTTAATGTAGAAGAAATAGGGGTCTCAACTGCAGCCCCTGACATCACCAAAGGGCTTCACCTAAGGTTAGGTATTTGTAATGCTAGAAAGAATTGTCAGAGACTGCAGACAAACTAGAGCAGGGGTTTCCAAACCACGGCCCGCGGGCCACATCTGGCCCTCTACAGGATTTTTTTCCGGCCCCCAGCTAGGGTCAGTGGAGCATCTTCAATGTGCAGTAGACTGAGGATTCAGGTCAGCAGATGCTGCCTATGGTCTCTGCTTCAATCCCCACCCAGACTCTGTAAGGGGGGACTCTGATGGGGACCCTGATGTAAGGAGTGAGTCAGATGTAAGGTGAAATTTGGATGGGGACTTTAATGTAGGGGTATTGTGATGGGGACCCTGATGTAAGAGGTGAGTTGGATGTAAGGGGAAATTTGGATGGGGACTCTAATGTAGGGGGACTGTGATGGGGACCCTGATGTAAGAGGTGAGTTGGATGTAAGGGGAAATTTGGATGGGGGCCCTAATGTAGGGGGACTGTGATGGGGACCCCGATGTAAGAGATGAGGGGTAAGGGGGAAACTCATATGGGGACCCTAATGTAGGTGGACTGTGATGAAGACCCTGATTTAAGAGGTGAGTTGGAAATAAGGGGTAACTCGGATGGGGACCCTACTGTAGGGGGACTGTGATGGGGACCCTGATTTAAGAGGTGAGTCGCATGTAAGGGGGACTTTGATGGGGACCTTGATGTAAGGAGTGAGTCAGATGTAAGGGGAAATTCAGATGGGGACCTTGATGTAAGAGGTCAGTTGGATGTAAGGGGTAACTCGGATGGGGACCCTACTGTAGGGGGACTGTGATGGAGACCCTGATGTAAGAGGTGAGTCGGATATAAGGGGTAACTCGAACGAGGACCCTAATGTAGGGGGACTGTGATGGGGACCTTGATGTAAGAGGTGAGTTGGATGTAAGGGGAAACTTGGACAGGGACCCTAATGTAGGGGGACTGTGATGGAGACCCTGATGTAAGAGGTGAGTTGGATATAAGGGGAAACTCGGACGAGGACCCTAATGTAGGGAGACCGTGATGGGGACCCGGATGTAAGGGGAAACTTGGATAAGGACCCTAATGTAGGGGGACTGTGATGGGGACCCTGATTTAAGAGGTGAGTCTCATGTAAGGGGGGGCTCCAGTGGGGACTTTGACATAAGTGGGGAGTCTAATGGTTAACCTGATGTAAGGGGGAACTCTAATGGGGACCTTGATGTAAGGACTGAGTCAGATGTAAGGGGAAACTTGGACAAGGACTCTAAAGTAGGGGGACTGTGATGGGGACCCTGATGTAAGATGTGAGTTGGATGTAAAGGGGGGGGGGGGGCTCCAGTGGGGACCTGGACATAAGTGGGGAGTCTAATGGTTAACCTGATGTAAGGGGGGAATCTAATGGGGATTGTGATGGGGATTCTGAAGTAAAGGGGACCCTAATGTAAAAAAAAAAAAATCTAATGGGGACCCTGATGTAAGGGGGCCTCTAATGGGGATGTGTCCCTAACACTGAAAAGTTTGGAGACCCCTGTACTAGATGAAATGATGGCCAGAGATTAGGGATGTGCTTCAGGTTTGTTTGGAGACTAAGGAAGGACATGCTGCAGACGAAGGTGAATGAATGGGGACATGGTACATGAGAACAGTAGACAGCTATTGCCCTCTTTACAAATAAACACTGCTAACCCCATTAAAGACTGCTGGGGTCCAAGGGCCACACGCCACATACCAATGGGTTGCATGTGTTCCTCGGGGACACAAGGGGTGACATATGCGTCTTTTGTGCTGGCCCATTGGAACATTCGCCGTCTTTACACTTCTTTGCCCGATTGCGACACATTTGCCACTGTTAGTCTAACACTTGGATTTCTCTTTGCTCATTGCTCAAAAAGCCCCATGCACATTGGATGTTTACCCCCGGTGTATGAGGCTCTAGCGTTTAGATGCCGGTGGAGAGGACTGGTGCACTGTCTTGCCTCGTTACCGCCAGCCTGTCAAACCCTATGAGAGGCTGACAGCTGCTGTGGCTGGACGGTACACCGAGTGCTACCAACTTGTAGGGATGAATGTTTGTAACGCGAGAAGTCTGCGTTCTGAGCGTTCTGAGCATTCATCCTTGAACACCTACTGCCCTAAACCTTGGTACTGAGGGGCGCACCGTCTAGCCTTGTCCAGCAGAGGCAGCTGTCAGCCTCTCATATGAGGCTGTCGGTAGTGTGGCTGCAGAGGCGGCTCTAGGCTTTGTGAGACCTAAGGCAAATCTTAGACATGTGCCCTCAGCCTCACTAAACGCCCAGCCTGCATGAGGCCTAATCTATTTGGACTCTAGAAAAACAGTCTTTTGGCTGTCAATGGGTCAGTAAGTGAGAAGAAATTTCCCCTTTATTTATCTGGCCAAGACTTGAGACTGAACTCCAGGAATGAGACAATATCTACCCCTGCAGTGACGACTACTACCCCCCCATGCACTGCAGTGATCCTCCTGGGGTACACCGTATCCCTGCGCCCCGAGATTACAGGAACCTTCAACCCTTGCCATGCTGGTGGGAGGAGGGGAGGGGGACCCTATGCAGGAATAGGCTTTGTATAATTCTCAGAGTTCAGCATAAAGCACCTGAACAGGTATTGGGAACGCGCGCAAAATCACACGCTTTTCCAACACAGGCGGAAACACGCTACCCTTTAGCAGACACCCATTAATTCCTAAAGGCACCCCCTCCCACGCATCTGCTAGTACACGCCAAATGCTGTGGCACCATGTGGTTTGGTGTGGCGCAATTTTGAAAAAGGGTCAGGGATTTCTTTAGCGCATAGGAAGTCGATTGAATTGAATAAGGTGCCCTGCCCATAACGCACGGTAACGTGAATGTGCGCCGCCGTACCTGCAGAGTGTGAACGGTATCTTAAAGGGGACCCCAGTAGAATGCAATGCAAGGTCCACTCAAATTGCCTGGGCCCCGTCTCCCTTTACAATCGAGGTTAGTAGCCATTTAATGAACCCGTAAAACGTTAGATTTGTACTTATCTGGCACCCCCCCTGTGCACGCCTATGAACTCAATATTGAACCCCACGGACTAAGACTGGGATGCCATTAAAGTTCATGTGCGTGTAAAGACCCGTACACACGATAAGAATATCGGAAGTAAAATTTAGTACTGTCCGATGAACGATCGGCCAATTTTCTGATCGTTAGTATGGTGCTTACGACAGCCGATTTCCCCTTTTTAGACGACAAAAACTGAAGGTGCGGGCTATAAAATTGTTATCGTACGTGACCATAATGTCCGATTTTCGTTTAGTTAGTACAGTTTTCATCTGAAAAAAATAGTAAGAGCAAGACTAGGCATGCGCGGAAACGAAAGAATACAAAACTATTCAACACGTTATATCGCTTCTGAAGTTCTATTATTTTTGCATGTTGAGTAACCGCTTCACTTTCTTTATGAGACTAGCATGCTACAATAAACGCACAAATATTCGTCCGATAATCTGATCGTGTGTGCCAGGTGTCCCAATACTTTTGGTAATGTAGTATACATAGAAGGATTCCTTTATTGAGGAAGTATGGAAGTTGCCATTGCTGACATTGTGAAATGACTGGTTCACCGGCTGATCTATCGGCTTAAATTCTTCCGCTGACCTTAATTCTGTGTTTTTCTTGGCCAATAGCTCCTTATTGATAGGCCAGAGACAACCAAGCAACCAGCATTTTCAGACTACCGGTACTGGCAGCATTTGTATTTCTCTCAGGGCCCAGTTACAAGTGTCTTTGATTGGCAATACATCAGTTAGGCTAGGCTTAGATGCAAGACAAATGCCGCTCCTCTGAAAAGCGATCCGAGTTCAGATTGACAGACGGTGAGGAGGCGTTGTGATGCACCCCCCCCCCCTCCCCCACCTTAACCTAGGCTTAAAGTGGTATTAAACCCAAAACCAAAATTTTTTATATATTGCAGATCACCAGTCATTAGATGTTGTGGCTGCATTTGTTTTCTTCTCTTTGGCTTTTTTCTCCTCTGTTTTCACCTGGTGATCCAGCCAGTAACACACCTCCTGTGTAAGAGCGCCCCCATTCTGGATGAAGGAGCACAGCAGACAGCAGCATTGTCAGTCTGGGGGAGGGGAGTGTTAGATGGACTAGCATATTTGAATAGGTTGTTAACGGTCGTTTTTTTTTTTTTTTTATAAAAGTAACACACATGCCTATAATTACCTGCTCTGAGTAATGGTTTTGCACAGAGCAGCCTCCATCCTTCTCTTCTGGGGTCCCCTGCCGGCGCTCCAGTGCCCTCCTCTTCATCGGGTGCCCCCACGGAAAGCCGCTCTCGCTGGGGGGACCTCGTGGGGCTCACTCCAGAGTCCCGCTGCTGCGTTCATCGACACAGACAGAGAGACTCAGGGCCCCTCCTGCGTCACTGGATTTGATTGACAGCAGCGGCAGCCAATAGCTCTTGCTGCTATCAACCTGTCCTATGAGGAGAGAGACAGCGTCTGGAGCCGATGCGCTCATCATGCACATCGCTGGCTTGGATTGGGCTCAGGTAAGAAAGGGGGGGGGGGGGGGGGGAGCTACAGCACAGAAGGTTTTTCACCTTAATGCATAGAATGCATTAAAGTGATTGTAAAGGTAACATTTAAAAAAATTGAAAATAACAAAAATATCATACTTACCTCCACTGTGCAGCTCGTTTTGCACAGAGTGGCCCTGAACCTCCTCTTCTGGGGTCCCCCGGTGGCTCTCGCGGCTGCTCCCCACATCTGATAACCCCCTTGGAGAAGCGCTTCCCCGAGGGGGTTACCTTGCGGGCATGCTCCTGAGTCCAGCATTCGGCGTCCATAGAGGCCGAATGTAGGACTCGGCCCCGCCGCCGGCACTCACGTCCTTGGATTTGATTGACAGCAATGGGAACCAATGGCTGCGCTGCTATCAATCTATCCAATCATAGATGCATCCCCCAGCCCCCCTTTACTTACCTGAGTCCCCTTTCGATCCAGAGCCGGTCACGTCGACAGATCGTTTCTCCCCTCACTTCTGGGTCTCGCTGGCTTTGCTGAGGCACGTGGAGCCATTGGCTTCCAGTGCTGTCAATCAAAGCCAGTTACGATGGAGCGGGGGGGGCGGGGCAGAGTCTCTCTGTCTGTGTCAATAGACGCAACAGGGCTCGGGTACGAGAGAGGAGGGGACAGGAGCGCCAGCATGGGACCCCAAAACAGGAGGTTCCCGGCCGCTCTGTGCGATTCCGTTGTAGGTACAGTAAGTATAGACATGTTTTTTTATTTTTATTTACCTTTACAAACCCTTTAGTGCCGGTTCACACTACAGCGACTTGGGATCCGACTTGTAAGTCCTCAAGTCGCCCCTGATTCGCTGAACATAAGAAATGCCATAGAAGTGAATGAGAGCCGTCTGGATGTACACTACAGAAGTCTCTCCGACCTGTACTACTTCAAGGCGACTTCTATGCGACCTTTTTCAGCACATTTTTTTGTACTGATAATGCCCCCCCTCGGCTTATACTCGAGTCAAGCATTTTTTCTGCAGCAGAGAATGACATTTTCCGACCCGCCTTTGGGGCCCCGTATGTCGTGGAACTAGCCCTACAACATATCCAAAGATGGGGTTCCTAGCACCAAGTGGCCCCCGAGATACGGGGCCTCAAAGTTGGTCACTGTGTCCATCTGCAGCAATGTCATTTCAAGACCCTTTGGGGGCATCTAGGAACCCTTAACTACCAAGTTTGAAGTTCGGGGGACCTATGGCTGCAAGTGGGCACAGTGAGGCTGCAAATGGACATTGTTGAACCTCTTTTCCACTTACAGTAGCTGCGCATTTCTCACCCTAGGCCAGTGATGGCGAACCTATGGCACGCGTACCACAACTGGCACGCAGAGCCATTTCTGTGGGCACACGAGAGGGTCCAGGACAGAGCTAGAGGTCTCTCTCTCCTCTCAGCCCCCCTCCCTCTCTTTCAGCCCCCCTTTTTTGTGTCCCTCTCTCTCAGCTCACCTCTCTCTCAGCATCTCTCTGACACCCCCTCCCTCTATCTCTTTTAGCCCCCTCCCTCTCTCTCAGCCCCCCTCCCTCTCTCTGTTCCCCCGCTCTCTCAGCATATCTCTCACACCCCTCTCTCTCTCTTAGCCCCTCCCTCTCTCTCAGCCCCCCTCCCTCTCTCTGTTCCCCCTCTCTCTCAGCATATCTCTCACACCCCTCTCTCTCTCTGCCCCCTCTCTCTCAGCCTCTCTCCCTCTCTCTGTTCCCTCTCTCTTTCAGCATATCTCTGCCCCCCTCTCTCTCTCTGCCCCCCCCCTCTCTGCCCCTCCCTCTCTGCCCCTCTCTCTCTCTTGCGAATTGCGGTGTTGGCACTTTGCAACACAAAACCATGAGAAACAAAATTCTCTGGTCTGATGAAACAAAGATTAAACTCTTTGGCCTGAATGGGAAGCGTCATGTCTGGAGGAAACCAGGCACCTCTCATGACCTGGCCAATACCATCCCTACAGTGAAGCATGGTGGTGGCAGCATCATGCTGTGGGGATGTTTTTCAGCAGCAGCAACTGGGAGACTAGTCAGGATCGAGGGAAAGATGAATGCAGCAATGTACATCCTTGATGGAAACCTGCTCCAGAGCGCTCTGGAGCTCAGACTGGGGAGAAGGCTCATCTTCCAACAAGACACCGTCCCTAAGCACACAGCCAAGATAACAAAGGAGTGGCTACGGGACAGCTTGAGTTGCCCAGCCAGAGCCCAGACTTGAACCCGATTGAACATCTCTTGAGAGATCTGGAAATGGCTGTGCACCGACCCTCCCCATCCAACCTGATGGAGCTTGGGAGGTCCTGCAAAGAAGAATGGGAGAAACTGCCCAAAAATAGGTGTGCCAAGCTTGTAGTATCATACTCAGAAAGACTTGAAGCTGTAATTGGTGCCAAAGGAGCTTCACCAAAGTATTAACCACCTCAGTACCGGGCATTTTCACCCCCTTCCTGCCCAGGCCATTTTTCAGCTTTCAGCGCTGTCGCACTTTGAATGACAATTGCGCGGTCATACAACACTGTACCCAAATGAAATTGTTATCATTTTTTCCCCACAAATAGAGCTTTCTTTTGGTGGTATTTGATCACCTCTGCGGCTTTTATTTTTTGCGCAATAAACAAAAGAAGAGCGACAAATTAAAAAAAAAAAAACAATATTTTTTACTTTTTGCTATACTAAATATCCCCAAAAAATATATAAAAAAACATTTTTTTTCCTCAGTTTAGGCCGATACGTATTCTTCTACATATTTTTGGTAAAAAAAAATCGCAGCGATTATTGATTCGTTCGCGCAAAAGTTATAGCGTTTACAAAATAGGGGATAGTTTTATAGCATTTTTTTATTAATATTTTTTTTTTAACTAGTAATGGCGGCGATCAGCGATTTTTATTGTGACTGCGACATTATGGCGGACACATCGGACATTTTTGACACATTTTTGGCACCATTGTCATTTATACAGCAATCAGTGCTATTTAAATGCATTGATTCCTGTATAAATGACACTGGCAGTGAAGGGGTTAACCACTAGGGGGCGGGGAGGGGTTAATTATGTTCCCTGGGAGTGATTCTTACTGTGGGGGGAGGGGACTAACAAGGGGAGGAGACCGATCGGTGTTTCTCTGTACAGAGAACACACAATCGGCTCCTCTCCTCTTACAGGACCATTGATCTGGGTGTTTACACACACAGATCCACGGTCCTGCTGTGTTACCGGGCAATCGCGGGTGCCCAGCGGACATCGCGGCCGCTGGGCACGCGCATCGGGTGCCCAGTGACACGGCGCACGCGCTCCCTGGAGTGCACTGAAGGGGAGGACGTCATATGACGCCCCCCTGCGCTGAGAGCTGCGCCGGCCTGTCCATCAATTGACAGCCGGCGGTCGCAAGGTGGTTAAGCAAAGGCTGTGATACTACATGGGATTTTTTTTTTTCGTTTTTTATTTTTAATAAATCTGCAAAGATTTCAAACAAACTTCTTTCGAGTTGTCATTATGGGGTTTTGTTTGTAGAAATTTTTAGTAAATTAATAAATTTAATCCATTTTGGAATAAAGCTGTAATTTAACAAAATGTGGAAAAAGTGAAGCGCTGTGAATACTTTCCAGGTGCTCTGTACAGGTCCCAGATGCATGCTGGCATAGATGTGCCCCAGGTCTGTGCTGGTTCCTGGCAGAGACCGGTGGCGCCTGTGCAAGATACTCCGAGATGGCGGCCTGGAAGAGAAGGGGCGGGGCAAACATATCCGGGGACTGAATAATCCACAATTCCTTCCTGTTTCTCCTTAGAGGAAGGTAAGGAGACCTTGGCCGTGGAATGTAGCGTGTGCGTGATGAGCGGCCTGGTTCATATCGCAGAGCAGAGCCCTCTCACACTGTGGAATGATCACAATGAGCGCCTGCTTGTCCCGCTCCTCGCAGATCCTCTGTGTAAATATTTATCGGAAGGTCTCCTTTTACTCTGAGATTTTTCGGCAGGACGGCACAAGAGATTTAAAGCTGAACTCCGGCCTTATCTCAAGTCTTGCACAGTTATACCGACTCCTCTCCTGTACTGAAATGTCTTAGATTTTGCTGCACACTGTGAGCTTCTCACAAGGTGTATTAGAAGTTGCAATAAGACCCCTTTCACACTGGGGCGTTTTTTCAGGCGCTTTAGTGTTAAAAAAAGCGCCTGTAAATCGCCTGAAAGAAGCCTCATCTGCAATCCCAATGTGAAAGACCGAGTGCTTCCACACTGAGACCCCTTTCACACTATGGCGTTTTTCAGACGCTTTAGCGTTAAAATAAGCGCCTGCAAAGCGCTTTTGGCAGCGGCGCTTTTAACCCTTTATTTGGCCACTAGCAGGGGTTAAAAGCGCCCCGCTAGCGCTCAAAAACGCTGGTAAAGCGCCGCTAGTTTAAGCGGCGCTTTACAAGCGTTTTTTTCGGGCGCTGGCAGGTTGAAAGGGCTCTTAACCACTTACTGACCGCTCACTGTACATATACGTCATTTTTTTGAAGAGGGATATCTCGGTAAACGGCAGCAGCTGCTGCCACAACCGAGGTATCCCTCTTCACAGTGAGCGGTCCCTTTTCCGATAATGGTGGTCATCGCGGCACATTCGCCGCGAGATCACCGTTATCGGCGGCGGGAGAGGTGCTCCCGCCGCTCTCCCGTGCCTTCCGCCGCTTACCGGAGCCGTCGGCAGCGGCGGAGGCGATCGGGTCCGTTCCCTGCCTGTGTATAGAGATGAGTGAGGCTAAGATGGCCGCCACCCATCTCTATACCATAGGAGGGCGGAAGCGACGTCAAAAACGTCACTTCCGCCCAGACGTCTTAAAGGGGAATTTCCAAATGTCATTTTTTTTAATTACATTTTTTTTTTGCATTTAAGTCCAAATATGAGATCTGAGGACTTTTTGACCCCCAGATCTCATATTGAAGAGGACCTGTCATGCCTTTTTTCTATTACAAGGGATGTATACATTCCTTGTAATAGGAATAAAAGTGATCCATTATTTTTTTTTTTTAAAACAGTGTAAAAAATAATAAAATTAAGTAAAATAAATAAGAAAAAACCCCAAATTTTTTTTTAAAACACCCCGCCCCGACGAGCTCGCGCGCAGAAGCGCACGCATACGTGAGCAGCGCTCCGCATATGAAAACGGTAGTCAAACCACACATGTGATGTATCGCCGCGATCGGTAGAGCGAGAACAATAATTCTAGCCATAGACCTCCTCTGTAACTCAAAAAATGCAACCTGTAGAATTTTTTAAATGTCGCTTATGGAGATTTTTGAGGGTAAAAGTTTGACGCCATTCCACGAGCGGACGCAATTTTGAAGCAGGACATGTTGAGTATCAATTTACTCAGCGTAACATTATCTTTTACAATACAGAAAAAAAATTGGGCTAATTTTACTGTTGTCTTATTTTTTTATTCAAAAATGTGACTTTTTTCCAAAAAAAGTGCGCTTGTAAGACCGCTGCGCAAATACGGTGTGAAAAAAAGTATTGCAATGACCATCATCCAACCCGGCTGTCTCTGGCCCGATCCCTTCATTGATTGGATTTCAGTTCTTTCAATCATGGAGACTCCGCGTCATATTTAGCCTCTTGCCGACCAGTACACGGCGATATACGCTGTCCTGTTGGAAGATGAACCTTCGCCCCGGTCTGAGGTCCAGAGCGCTCTGCAGCAGGTTTTTATCAAGGATGTCTCGGCACAATGGCATGGCATGCGCAAATGGGCGTACAGGTACGTCCCCCTTTAAGACGCGGCATTGTGGGCACGCGCGCGCGCCGCATGCTCCGTGACCGTGGGACCCGTGGACTTGATGTCCGACCGGTGTCCCACGATCATGTCACAGAGCGGCAGAACGGGGGAGATGCCTATGTAAACAAGACCTACAAGATCTACTGCTCCCTGTCATCAGGTGCAGTGATCGCTGTCATGTTTTAGGTAGCCCCTCCCCTTTCACACAATGCCGCCCATAGCGTCGGCAGTAAAACGCCGCTATTTTTTGCGGCGTTTTACTGTCGGATTTTTTACCCCCCCGCTAGCTAGAAAGGGTTAAAACCCCCCGGCAATACGCCGCAATAGCGGCGTTTTGCTGGCGGTATTACAACGCTGCCCCATTGTTTTCAATGGGGAGCAGCGGTGGAGGAGCGGTAAACACACACCGCTCCTTCACCGCTCCAAAGAAGCTGCTGGCAGTACAATTTTCCTGACGTCCCGCCAGCGCACCGCTCCAGTGTGAAAGCCCTCGGGCTTTCACACTGCAGACAATAGAGCAGCAGTTTGAGGGCGGATTGCAGGTGCCATTTCTAAGGCCCTCGTGTGAAAGGGGTCTTAGAATCACTCCCTAGGACACACTTAACCCCTTGATCGCCCCCTAGTGTTTAACCCCTTCCCGGCCAGTGTCATTTATACAGTAATCAGTGCATTTTTATAGCACCGATCGCTGTATAAATGACAATGGTCCCAAAATAGTGTCGATGTGTCCGCCATAATGTCGCAGTCGCGATAAAAACCTCAGATCGCCGCCATTACTAATAAAAAAAAAAGAATAATAAAAATGCCATAAATCTATCCCCTATTTAGTAGACACTATAACTTTCAATCAATATACACATTTTTTTTTTACTAAGAATATGTAGAAGAATATATCAGCCTTTTTTTTTTATATATATTTTTGGGGGATATTTATTATAGCAAAAGGTAAAAAATATTGCTTTTTTTTTTCTCCAAAATTTACGCTCTCTTGTTTATAGCGCAGAAGAAAAAAAAACGCAGAGGTGATCAAATACCACCAAAAGAAAGCTCTATTTGTGGGAACAAATGGACGCCAATTTTGTTTGGGAGCCACGTCGCACGACCGCGCAATTGTCAGTTAAAGCGATGCAGTGCCGAATCGCAAAAACTGCTCTGGTCAGCAAGGGGGTAAATTCTTCCGGGGCTGAAGTGGTCAGGTATTACCTTTTGGTGGCAAACAAATGGCTTGCCTAAGAATGCCAACTGCTCCAGACTGACATCCACCCATCAAGGATCTAAATTAAGACATGGAATGAGAATGAGTTTTATTCAAAAATCTCATTAGCACATTGGTGAGGGAGGAACCAGGGAAGGCAAAATTTAAAAAAAGATTAAAGTGGTTGTAAAGCTCAGACATAAAATAAGAACAAAGTGTATCCCTCTATAGTGTGTACTTGTCTCAATCCAGAACACTAAAGCCCCATACACACGGTCGGACAATCCGTGGACCAGGTCCGTCGGACCATGTCCGTCATACTTTGTCTGATGTTGGTTTTGCGTACACACGGTCGGACAAAGTTGTCGGAAAATCCGATCATTCTGAACGTGGCGACGTTTGTTGCCTACGACGGGACTACGTAGAGGCTAGTAGCCAATAGCTTTGGTCTTGTAATGTGATCTGAGCATGCGTAGCACTTTGTCCGGTCGGACAACCGTACACACGATCGGATTTGGTGTGATCGGACCGTGTTGTCGGCAAATCTTTCCAGCAGGAGATAAGACTTTGTCCGTCGGACAATCCGACGTACACTGTCCGATGGTGCATACACACGGTCTGATTTTTCAACAACATTGTCCGATCGGACAGAATCCATGAAAAAGTCTGCGCGTGTGTATGGGGCTTAAGTGTCATTTCTGTCTGCTGCTTCCTTCCTCTGCTGTCAGCACGAGTCACTTCTGATGAGTTTTCCTGACACCAAGAGAAAAATGGTGACATGGGATTTACAGCCTCAGCTGTCCCTTCCCACCAATCAGCTCTCTCTGCTCACTGAACTCTGCAGACTGTAACTTCAGCTCTCCGCCCCCTTTTTTTTTTTAAACTCAGACATGCTTTAAAATTCAGCACTTTGAACAGATGTAGAGAAGAAAGTGCTGCAGATGAACAGGTACAACTCATGTAGAATTGGTTTCATCTATGTGTATCACCGTGGGCCAATATCTTCACTGGGTGTATGTAAGGTTTAACCACTTTAAGACCAGCCTCGTATTGGATTTTAGGTTTTTAAAACCGGTTTTATTGCTAAAAAATTACTTAGAACCCCCAAACATTATATATTGTTTTTTTTCTAACAACCTAGAAAAATAAAATGGCGGTCGTTGCAATACTTTTTTTTTCACACCGTATTTGCGCAGCGGTCTTACAAGCGCACTTTTTTTTGGAAAAAAAATCACTTTTTTTAATAAAAAAATAAGACAACAGTAAAGTTAGTCCAATTTTTTTATATATCGTGAAAGATAATGTTACGCCGAGTAAATTGATACCCAACATGTCACGCTTCAAAATTGTGCCTGCTCGTGGAATGGCGTCAAACTTTTACCCTGAAAAATCTCCATAGGCGACGTTTTAAAAGATTCTACAGGTTGCATTTTTTTGCGTTACAGAGGAGGTCTACGGCAAGAATTATTGCTCTCGTTCTACCGATCGCGGCGATACATCACATGTGTGGTTTGACCACCGTTTTCATATGCGGGCGCTACTCACGTATGCGTTCGATTCTGCGCGCGAGCTCGTCGGGAAACCATCAGAGCTTTTTCCGACGAGAATTCCGACCGTGTGTACGCGGCATTAGAGGTATGGGTGGAAGTGACGTCTTGACGTTGCTTCCGTCCTGCGATGCTATAGAGGCGGGTGGGGGCCATCTTAGCCTCACTCGTCTCCATACCCAGCAGAGGAAAGGACCCGATCGCCTCCGCCTCTACCGACGGCTCCGGTAAGCGGCGGAGGGCGCGGGAGAGCGGTGGGAGGGGTGGGGGGGCACTTCTCCCGCCGCCGAAAACGGTGATCTTGCGGCGAATCTGCCGACCACCATTATCGTAAACACGACCGGCGCCTGAAGAGATGGATATCTCGGTTGTGGCAATACCACTTTTTTAAGACCAAGTACAAGTACTGATACTCCCCGTACATCAGGATCCCCACCACAGACACCCCCCCCCCCCTCCCCGTACATCAGAGTCACAGAAGGCCTTAAAAAAACATCAGGCTCCCCACTAGAATCCCCCACATACATCTGGGCCCCCACCAGAGTGCTCCAGTACATCATGCTTCCCACCAAAGTCCCCCCCCCCCCCCTTACATCAGGGTCCCCACAAGAGTCTTCCCCACCAGTACATCAGGGTCCCCACAAGAGTCTTCCCCACCAGTACATCAGGGTCCCCACCAGAGCCCACTCCCCTTACATCAGGATCCCCGCCACAGACCTCCCCCCCCCTTCCCCGTACATCAGAGTCAGAGGGCCTTCAAAAAATCTCACAGCGGCCACCACAGGTCGTAGTTTGGAGATCCCGTGTGAAGAAATACAATTGTGAACCATTGGATTTTGGACGCTGAGTGTTTCAGAGCTTTGAGCTTTAAACTACTAAACGCTTCGGGTTTGAATGGGGCCTAATGCCCCGTACACACGGTCAGATTTTCCGACGGAAAATGTCCTATCGGACAATGTTGTCGGAAATTACGACCGTGTGTGGGCTCCATCAGACTTTTTACGAGGGAAAAAGTTTGAGATCCTGCTCTCAAATTTTCCGACAACAAAGTCCTATCGGACTTTTTCCGATCGTGTGTAGCGAATTCCGACGGACAAAGTGCCACGCATGCTCAGATCACATTACAAGACCAAAGCTATTGGCTACTAGCCTCTACGTAGTCCCGTCGTAGGCAACAAACGTCACCACGTTCAGAATGATCGGATTTTCCGACAACTTTGTCCGACCGGGTGTATGCAACACCAGTGTCGGCCTAAATCCGTCGGAAAAAATCTGATGGATTTTGTGGTCGGATTTTCCGACCTTGTGTACGGGGCCTAAGAGCGTACGCTCCTGCTTCTATGGTGTCACTCCCTGCAGGAGGCCCCCCCATGGTGAGGGAGATAATGTAGATGTTCCGGTCAGCATAGCGGTGACCCGGAAGGAGCCGGTGAGTTAGTGGTCTCCTTAGTGGTCAATGGTCATCTGGTTTGAATTGCTTTGGTGGCCCATTCAGGACCAGTGCAGGTAAAGCGGCGCGTTGCTGTGGTGTAAATGATCGCTCATTGTGTAGCATGTTTAGGTGGCGTTGATGCATTTTAGGACTCGTCGAGATCAGAATACTCATCACTAGGCTCCATTCAAGCAGGCTTAAGGAGCTGATCCCCCCCCCCCCCCCCCCCCCCCCCCCCCAGGGCATGGAATGTAGCCTCCTCCCTATGAGCCGGCTATTACAGACCTATGTTCTCCAATGCCCAGGATCTTCTCTTTATTCCCGTCTGGGCATTGTGTCGGGAAGGACAGAGGATTACCAGGGGGAGCGTGCAGTGATTGTACCTCTTGTGAGCCCAAAGCTCTTTTGTTCTTCTTTTATCACCTCCTTTCCTCGTCTCACCACGGACCTGCTGTGACGCTTAACAAAGCCGCATAGAAAATGGGCAACTTCACTGCGGCCCATTGTGCAGGAAGGACGCTCGTCATCTCGCACCAGACCCAGGCTGAACGCAGAGCCCAGTGCGGTGAGATTTATATATATATATATATATTTTTATTTTCTTCCCCCCTGACCTCCGCGCAGATGTTTGTGCGGCGGCGGCGCCCTTGTTATCCGGATACCTGTAGTGCTGGAGATAATTAAGGCAGCCATCGCGCGAGGCGAAGGAAACCCATTTGGTATTCCGCAGCTGCCGATGATGAGATTGACAAGCGGTGTGTTTGCAGATTGCTGCACATGTACGAAATCATTTCGCCTTGTTCCCGGCGGCGTTCAGCTATTCTGGCCGATGAATATGCAAACCGCGTCGGGGGGGGGGGGAGGGAATAAATAAGGTAGCGAAGCGTCCTTTCCGAATCGTCTTCATGGTTTGTGCACCTTGTAGAACAACTGTCTGATTAAAGAGAACCTGTCACCCTTCCCCCTACTGCCCAACTAGCCCCCAAGCCATGCTTCGGATGCTTCGGAAACCGCTAATATGTCGCGTTAGCCGCTGACTTTTCAAAAAAAAAAAAAAAAAAAAAAGGCTCTTTAGGAATCTGCTGATGCAAGTTTCTAGGTACTTCATCATGTGACCCAGTGCCTAGGCCAGTGATGGTGAACCTCGGCACCCCAGATGTTTTGGAGCTACATTTCCCATGATGCTCATGCACTCTGCAGCGTAGGCGAGCATCATGGGAAATGTAGTTCTAAAACATCTGGGGTGTCAAGGTTCGCCATGACTGGCCTAGGCATATGGTCACATGATCTTGATTTGAGCCCAGATGGCCTGTCCTCCCCTGTGGCCAGGAATAATCAGATTGCCTGTCTAAGCATTCAGTCACATGACCGGCGGACACAGGATCTGGGATATTGTTTAAATCAGTATTTTCTTTTTTGCTAGAAAAGTACTAAGTAAGAAAATATTTTTTTAGCAGAGACCCTAGGGAATAAAATAGTGATCGTTGCAATTTTTTATGTCGCACAGTGGTTTTGCAAATTTATATATATTTTTTAATTACACTTTAATGAATTGAAAAAAACAAAACAAAAAAAAACGCAATATATTCCCAATATTTTTGTGCAAAATGTGAAAGATGATGTTATGCCCAGTAAATAGATACCGAACATGTCACTCTTTAACCACTTGCTTACTGTGCACTTAAACACCCTTCCTGCCCAGACCAATTTTCAGCTTTCAGCGCTCTCGCACTTTCAGTGACAATTGCGCGGTCATGCAATGCTGTAACCAAATTAAATTTTTTATCATTTTGTTTGCACAAATAGAGCTTTAGTTTGGTGGTATTTATTCGCGACTCCGTTTTTTTTATTTTTTGCGATATAAGCGAAAACATAGCGGAAATTTTGAAAAAAAAACAATATTTTCTCCTTTCTTTTTTAAAAGAAATCCAATAAAATCAAATTTTGTCATAAATTTAAGCCAAAATGTATTCTGCTACATGTTTTTAGTAAAAAAAATTCTGTTAAGTGTATAATAATTGGTTCGCGTGATCACGGACATATGTACGCAAATGATCATGTACAGATGTGTGCAGGTGATCACGGACAAATGTGTGCAGATAATCATTGGCACATGTGATTTTACTGGGACATATGTGAGGGACATGTGTTTTTATTATTTGGGGACATGTGTGTTTTATTTGGGGACATGTGTTTATTTGGGGACATGTGTGTTTTGGGGACATGTGTGTTTACACTGTGGGGACACTACTGGTGATCAGTGAGTAAAAAGCTGTAAAAAAAACAGCTAATACTCACTGATCACCAGCCGGCTGCAGCGATCCGCTCTCCTCTCCTCACCGACGACTTCCGTGTGAGGAGAGGAGAAGCCTATTGCCTAGCAACCGGCTGTTTGTTTACATCACATGATGGCTGTGATTCGACACGGCCGTCATGTGATCAGGAGGGCCAATCACTGAGCCCTCCTGCCGATCTGAGATGCGCCGTGTCCGGGTGACACGGCCGCATCGGGATCGCGCCGCTGCGCAGGCACGAGCGCTCGCGATCCCTCTACTTCTGAAGGACGTTCCGGAACGTCCTATCAGAAGTAGACGGCTCCCACCCGGCTGTATATGTACAGTGGCCGGGTGGGAAGTGGTTAAAATTGCACGCACTCATGGAATGGTGACAAACTGCGGTACTTAAAAATCTCCATAGGTGACGCTTTAAAAATGTGTACGTTACCTGTTTAGAGTAATGCCGCGTACACACGACCGTTTTTTTTCCGTCGGAATAAACTCTGACAGTTTTTCCGACGGAGTTCCGATGGAATTCGGCTGAAGCGGTCTTGCCTACACGCGATCACACCAAAGTTTGTCTAGAACGCGGTGACGTACAACACGTACGACGGGACTAGAAAAAGGAAGTTCAAAAGCCAGTAGCCAATAGCTGCCGTCTCGTACTTGCTTCAGAGCATGCGTGGTTTTTGGGTCTGTCGGAACAGCGTACAGACGAGCGGTTTTCCCGATAGGAATTGGTTCCGTCGGAAATATTTAAAACATGTTTTATTTCTAGGTCCGTCACAATTTTCCGGAGGCCCACACACGATCGGAATATCCGATGAGAAGATTCCGTCTGACTTTTTCTGCCGGAAAGTCCAACCGTGTGTACGCGGCATTACAGAGGAGGTCTAGCGCTAGAACTATTGCTCTCGATCTAACATTCGCAGCGATACCTCACATGTGTGATGTAAATACAGTTTATATATGCGTATGCATTCGCTTCTGTGTTTGAGCACAGAGGGAGGGGGTGCTCGCGACCCGGTCGGGAGCTCCGTGACCCCGGCCTCGGGACCAGCGGACCCGATCGCCGCTGGTGTCCCGCGATCGGGTCACAGAGCTGAAGAACGGGGAGAGGTCTGTGTAAACAAACCTCTCCCCACGCTTCCTACTCTGCCTGTCATTGATCGGCTGTTCCCGGTCATCGGGAAAGCCGATCAATGACGTCAGACATCAGCCCCGCCCCCTAATGTAAAAAAACACACACACGTCACAGCCCATAACCCCTCCCCTCCCCCTAGTGGTTAACTCTTTCACTGCCAGTGTCATTTATACAGGAATCAATGCATTTAAATAGCACTGATTGCAGTACAAATGATAATGGTCCCAAAAATGTGTCAAAAATGTCCGATGTGTCCGTCATAATGTCGCAGTCACAATAAAAATTGCTGATCGCCGCCATTACTAGTAAAAAAAAAAATTAATAAAAATGCTATAAAACTATCCCCTATTTTGTAAACGCTATAACTTTTGCGCAAACCAATCAATAATCGCTAATTGCGATTTTTTTTTTTGCCAAAAATATGTAGAAGAATACGTATCGGCCTAAACTGAGGGGAAAAAAATGTTTTTTTATATATTTTTTGGGGATATTTATTATAGCAAAAAGCAAAAAATATTGCATTGTTTTCAAAATTGTCGCTTATTTTTGTTTATAGCGCAAAAAATAAAAACCGCAGGGGCGATCAAATACCACCAAAAGAAAGCTCTATTTGTGGGGAAAAAAGGACGCCAATTTTGTTTGGGAGCCACGTCGCACGACCGCACAATTGTCAGTTAAAGCGACGCAGTGCCGAATCGCAAAAAGGGGCCTGGTCCTTTGGCTGCCAATTGGTCCGGGGCTGAAGTGGTTAAAAGCAAAAGATCACAAAAAAAAAAAAAGAAATTGTTTACTTTCACCCTGGACTGGAAGTGAAGTCATTACATCGCTCGGGTCCTCCAAGGTCATAGAGGCAATCAAAGAGGATCTACTCTTTGATCGCCTGTGTGACTTGCCGGTGTCATCGTCGGATCGTTTCTCAGGCAACTTGGCGGAACTGGTAAGTCCAAGAGACATTGGCAAGCGGTGGGAGGGCGGGGACATCCCCTCCCGCCACTTCTGAAAGCGTTCCAGCGACTCATGAGCTGCTTGGACTGCTTTCATGAGAAAGCCACCGCCGGCTGTATAAAAAAAAAACAATAAGTTACGGCTGATATCCTCAGCCATAACCCCGGTAAACCACTTCGAAGCCAAAAGGTATAAATACATATTGCGGTCCTGAAGCTGGCCCCCAGCCTTCAGCCTTGCACAGTCCTGCAGGCTCCTCTCCTGAACTGAAATGACTTACTCTGGAGGGCTGTGTTTTCATTTTGTGTGATTGGTTCACAGCGATCACAAAGTACAGAACCACTCTCATTGGTTCTTTTTATTTTGTCTGTGATCAGACACTAATGCCGCGTACACACGATTGGAATTTCGGCCAGCAAAAGACAGATGAGAGCTTTTTCGTCGGAAAATGCGACCGTGTGTAGGCTCCATCGGACATTTGCTGGCCGAATTTCCTCCAGCAAAAGTTTGAGAGTGCGTTTTCAATTTTTCCGGCGGAAAAAGTTTCTATCTGAAATTCCGATCGTGTGTACCAATTCCGACACGCAAAATTCCTACGCATGCTCGGAAACAATTCGACGCATGCTCGGAAGCATTGAATTTAATTTTTTCGGCTTGTCGTAGTGTTGTACGTCATCGCGTTCTCGACAGTCGAAACTTTTGTGTGACCGTGTGTATGCAAGCCAAGCTTGAGCGGAATTACATCGGAAAAACCATCCAAGATTTTACCGACGTAAAATCCGCTCGTGTGTACGCAGCATAAAACTTCTATTCAGGGCCGGTTCACACTGCAGTCCGGGTGTTTTCCAGATACATTTCTGAATGTGCACTTTTGATTTATTTTTTGATGCGCTCTGGTGTGTTTTTGATGCATTTTCAATGCGCTCCAGTGCGTTTTTCCCCTTTTTGTCTTTTTTCACAATGTTTCCTATTTTTTTATTTTGTATTCATTCATTCATTTATTTATTTTTTGCTGTAATGTGTTCCAGTGCGTTTTTGATACATTTAGATGTGTTCCGGTGCGTTTTTGATACATTTAGATGTGTTCCGGTGTGTTTTTGATACATTTAGATGTGTTCCGGTGTGTTTTTGATACATTTAGATGTGTTCCGGTGTGTTTTTGATACATTTAGATGTGTTCCGGTGTGTTTTTGATACATTTAGATGTGTTCCGGTGTGTTTTTGATACATTTAGATGTGTTCCGGTGTGTTTTTGATACATTTAGATGTGTTCCGGTGTGTTTTTGATACATTTAGATGTGTTCCGGTGTGTTTTTGATACATTTAGATGTGTTCCGGTGTGTTTTTGATGCATTTAGTCACAATTTAGTGCAGTTCCTTGCAGAAAAAAATGCAGCACGTTCTACTTTTATTGACTGTACTGGAACACACTGCAGTTGTGTGAACTTTGCCTTTTGAAATGCATGTAACCTACTACCTATGTGGTGTGAACCGGCCCTCAGAACAGGAAGGGAAGAGCACAGTGCATGGCGGGCACACAGTGGGGGGCCCAGGACCTAGGGGGAATGTGGACACAGCAGGTGATCAGTACGGCAGGTGGGAAGAATTACTGGAATTGGTCTTCTGTGTGTTCTGCCTGCAGCAGCTGAAAGTCGACGGGAGGGAGAAGAGGGGATGCCGGCTTTCAGCTGCTGCAGGGAGAACCACACAGAAGGCCGATTCCAGTAATTTCCCACCCACCTGCCACACTGATCAATATGCTCTGTCCAAATGTGATTCCTCCTGCTGGGGGGGAGGAGGGACTGCAGGGGGCACCCCCATGCACCTGGGTGCCCGTGCATTAGGATAGCCCTGCATCTAAGGTAATCAGAGGAAGCCTGTAGCTGATGCTATATAGCACCGATGGTGAACCTTGACACCCCAGATGTTTTGGAACTACATTTCCCATGATGCCCATGTACTCTGCAGTGTAGTGGAGCATCATGGGAAATGTAGTTCCAAAACATCTGGGGTGCCAAGGTTCGCCATCACTGCTATATACGGTTCATGCAGCGCTGACAGCGGGAGCATGTACGAGTGACAGCAAAGTTGGAGTGGGTCTCTACACCCGGGCAGCCGGACGGACTGATTGCTTGAAACACCTCCACCATCCATTGACGCTTATGTGGGGGTGTTAAAGCCCCCCCTCTTTTCTGTCGCACATACGCTTTACAGGTGTGGCAAGCAGTTAAAGACAGCCAGCCAAATACAATAATAGTGCTCCAGGCGTATATGTGAAGGAGTTGTGGCCTTGACATGTATGATGACATTGACGCACACACATATGTATATAGAAAACGGTACAAAGACGTGCAATAGACTATAGAGCCTCATTCATAGACTGAAGAATCCTGTGACCCGGCCCCATTGTGTCCCACAGCTGGTGTTTGACCTTCTGTCTGGTGTGCGTTGTGTCATTGTCCGCACATTGTCTCCTGACTACCGCTTTGCTCCGTCTTCTTGTTCGGCAATCAGCACTAAAACACTCTCGTCTTCCTTTTCCTTGAGTATAATTGCCATTATTTCGCGTCGAGCGGCTTGTTTTATAGCTCCGGCATTTTAACACATTTTAAATTTTATTTTGCCATGTATTATTTATTCATTGGCTGCTCCGTCGGTGGCTTTTTATTTCTCAATCAAGCGATTCTTGTCTTTTAATTGTTGCGCTGCATTAAATGGCTGTTCTCCATTCATGGTTTATTTAACGCGTTGCTTTCTGGGAGAAACGCGTCTCCGGAAAGGATTTAAAGGGGAGCTAAACCTAAAACCATCCTAGAAAGATGCATTTACGGTCTGGCTGGGGTGGAGGGGCAGGAAAAAAATAAGGCTGGTTTCACACCGCGGTTTGGCCTGCGCAGCTGTACCCGCGATTTCCAATAGACCTTCTGTTAGATCATGCGTTTTTGTTGTTTTCTCTGAAAGGACTTTTTGTGTGCCGTGGGTTAACCGCACAAAAAAATACCACGGGTACAACCTGCGATGCGGCTGCAGCACAGCAGTGTGAAACTGGCCTAACAACTCCATTCACACTTGTGCGACTTCAAAATCGTGTGATTTCCATTGCGACTTTTCAGTGTGAGTTTGATGCAAATTTGGATGAGTGCGATTTTGTTGCGACTTTGGCTTTGACCAGTGTGATTGTGCGCTTCAGAGAACAATGAGGTGGCCCTTAAAAGTCCCACATCTTGGTGTCCTGGAGTGGTGAGTAGAGTGGTAACCTCAGCCTGGGCTCCAACCACGCCCCCAGCGCATTTCACGCCACTCCCCGGAGCTTAGTCATGGGGATTGTGCGCTACAATGTCGCACGCAAGTGTGACTTTTTATGTTACTTTTGAGGGTTTACATTAAAGTCTATGGTCCTCAAGTCGCATGAAAGTCGGACCGAAGTAGTGCATGAACTACTTTAAAAAGCACTTTCAGACCGGACCATTTTGCTGGCTTAAGACCAGAGCACATTTTGCGTTTCGGCACTGCGTCGCTTTAACTGACAATTGTGCGGTCGTGCGTCGTGGCTCCCAAACAAAATTGACGTCTTTTTTTCCCCACAATTAGATCTTTCTTTTGGTGGTATTTTATCACCTCTGCGGCTTTTATTTTTTGCGCTAAAAACAAGGCCGATATGTATTCTTCTACATATTTTTGGTAAAAAAAATTGCAATAAGCGTATATTGATAGGTTTGCGCAAAAGTTATAGCGTCTACAAAATAGGGGATAGATTTATAGCATTTTTAGTATTGTTTTTTTTTACTAGTATAGTAATGGTGGCGATCTGCCATTTTTATCGTGACTGCGTCATTATGGCGGACACTTTTGACACATTTTTGGGACCACTGGCATTTATACAGCCATCAGTGCTATAAAAATGCACTGCTCAATGTAAAAATTACACTGGCAGGGAAGGGGTTAACACTAGGGAGCGATCAACATGTTAACTGTGTTCCCTAGTGTGGGTTTCTAACTGTAGGGGGAGGGGACTGACCTAGAGGAAGTGACAGATCGTGGTTCCTAGCTAATAGGAATTTACGATCTGTCACTCCTCACAGAACAGAACAGGGATTTGTGTGTTTACACACACACACACGTCCATGTTTTGCCTCTCGCGCCCGCAATCGCTTGTGGCCGGCGGTCATCGCGACTGTCGGCTACGAGCGTCGGAACCCCCGCTGTGCAGCGGGCACGTGCGTGCCTGCTATCCCGATCCCGCGAGCCAACGTATAGCTACGATGGCTCGTGGGATTGTGCCGACCTGCCGCAGTAAAATGACGGCGGCTGGTCAGCAAGTGGTTAACCACTACGCGCCCGCGCTATAGCCGAAAGACGGCTACAGCGCGGACGCTCCATGCAGGGAGGACGTCCCTGGGCATCCTCCTGTTTACTTCCCTAATCCACGCTCCTGAGAGCGCGCATCGGGGAAGTTCTGTGCTGGCCGTGTCCATCGGACACAGCCAGTCACAGATCGCTGTAAACAGCCAATCACAGCGGCCGTTTACAGCGAGATCGGCGTGTCCAATGAGAGATGATCTCATATGCAAACATATGAGATCATCTCTCAGCGCCGCTCTGCCTCCTCACACAGACAGCGTGTGAGGAGGGAGAGATGAACGGCGCCGTAAGTAAAAAAATAAATAAATAAGAAAAATAAAGTGATCTGTCCCCGCTGCCACCTGTCCCCAGTGCCATCTGACAGTGCCACCTGTCCCTAGTGTCATCTGCCAGTGCCATCTGTCATCAGTGCCATCTGTCATCAGTGCCACGTCAGTGCCATCTGTCATCAGTGCCACGTGTCATCAGTGCCACATATTAGTGCCATCTGTCATCAGTGCCACGTATCAGTGCCATCTGTCATCAGTGCCACCTGTCAGTGTCACGTGCCATCTGTTATCAGTGGCACGTGTCATCAATGCCACGTATCAGTGCCATCTGTCATCAGTGTCACGTGTCAGTGCCACGTATCGGTGCCATCTCTCATCAACGCCACATATTAGTGCCATCTCTCATCAGTGCCACGTATTAGTGCCACATGATATCAGTGCCACGTATAAGTGCCATCTGTCACCAGTGCCACATATTGGTGCCATCTGTCAGTGTTACGTGTCATCAGTGCCCCCTTATTAGTGCCATCTGTCATCAGTGTCACGTGTCATTAGTGCCATCTGTCATCAGTGCCACATCAGTGTCACGTGTCATCAGTGCCACCTGTCATCAGTGCCACGTCAGTGTCACGTGTCATTGTCCTGGTGCTCCAGGGCCTTCAAAAGTGTAATAGGTAGTCAACAATTTAGATGTGTAATTTATGCTCCTAGAACACCTGATGGCGCTCCCTGCATGTTGGGCCTCTCTAAGTGGCCAGGCTGTGTAAAAGTCCCACATATGTGGTATCGTAATACTCAGGTGGAGTAGCAGAATTTATTTTGGGGTGTCATTTGTGGTATACACATGCCATGTGAGAGAAATAACCTATTACAATGACAATTTTGTGGAAAAAAATAATTAATTTGGCAAAGAATTGTGGGAAAAAAATGACAACATCAAAAAGCTCACCATGCCTCTTACTAAATACCTTGGAATGTCTACTTTCAAAAAAGGGGTAATTTGGGGGGTATTTGTACTTTCCTGGCTTGTTCGGGTCACAAGAAATGAGATAGGCCACCAGTACATCAGATGTGATCAATTTTTTATGATTCGCACCACAGCTTGTAGAGTCTGTAACTTTCACAAAGACCAAATAATATCCACCAATTTGGGTTATTTTTACCAAAGATACGTGGCAGTATAAATTGTGGCCAAAATGTATGAAGAAAAATTAATAATTTGCTAAATTTTATCACAGAAACAAAGAAAAATTTTTTTTTTTTTTCAAAATGTTCGGTCTTTTTTTATTTATAGCGCAAAAAAATAAAAAACCCAGAGGTGATCAAATACCACCAAAAGAAAGTTCTATTTATGGCAAAAAAAGGACAAAAAATTAATTTGGGTACAGTATTGCATGACTGAGTAATTGTCATTCAAAGTGTGAGAGCACCGAAAGCTGAAAATTGGTCTGGGCAGGAGGGGGGTTTAAGGGCCCAGTAAGCAAGTGGTTAAACAAAAATATTAAAAACAAGGCTTTATTATCACAGATATGAATGGTACTCATTGGGAAACATGTGGTGTGACTTGTCATGCCACCTTGGGGTCCAAAGTCACATGACACGTTGCACAAGTGAAAATTGGCCCTAAAGGTTCGTTTACACTAGCCGTTGGGAGGTTGTAAAAGCATGTTATTTTTTTACCGCTCCCCCCCTCAGCGGCAAAGGCAGTGGCTGGGGGTGTACAAATGCTGCTGCTATGATGCTCTGCTTCTGCCCGCCGAATGTGACCCCGCACAACTGCGCACAATGCACATGGTAGTGCAGCATTTAGGGGGTTGAAACAGGTGGTGAGGAGGTGACACTGCCCGTCAGACACCACTAAATGTATCTGAGCTTACAATCTAAGGTCCCTAACTCACATACTAGGGCCACTTTAGACAGGAGCCATTTAACCGGAATCTGCTTGCCTGCCATTGATCGTACTGCCCCCCCCCCCCCCCCCCCGGTGACACATCCACCACACGGAAAACGATCCAGGTACCCATACACTGCCACGCTCTCGTGGCCACTGTTACAACATCGGTGGTCCCTGAGCAGGGGTTGTACGAGAGAGGCCTTCCCTCTGCACGTCGGGCTCAACTGTCACGTACCTGGATCGTCTTCCGTGTGGTGGATGTGTCACCAGGGGGGGCCAGTAGGTTCAATGGCAGGCCAGCAGATTCCAGGCAGGTGCATGAAGAGCAGAAGAGACACATGATGCGTGGTCAGACAAGCCGGGTTGGTAACAGACGATCAGATGCAGGCATAGACGACCGGCAAAGAATCGCCAGGATGCAGGCAAGGTTTGGCAACAGGACATCAAGCAGTGGAGAGATTAGGCAAAGCCAACAAGGCAAGCCGGGGTCAGGATATTGGATAAGCAAGCGTGGTCAGAGGAAGCTGGGTGAAACCCAGGAATTAGGAACAGCTATACAGGGTACAAGCTGCAGATCAGACAGCAAAGCACTAGTGAACCTGCTGCACTTATATATGGCATTTGGGCACCAACGTTTATGTGCGCGTTCGCAAATATTCGTGCGCATGCGCACATTTGTGTGCCTGACAGGATGGGCACTTGCGAGATCACGCCTGCACATGAATATTAGCATCTGCCCTTGAGCACCAGTAATGCCATGGCCAGCACGTCTCTGACAGATATACAGAACACCTGTACATCCCCTTACAGGCAAACACGGCTCTCGCATCCGTGTGAACGAGGCGCAAATGAGGACTGTCGTTTTCACTGGCTTAGACTTGTCTGGAAGGCAAGACGTCTGATTGTCGGGACACGGCAGAGGTTGCCGACTTTGTGCAGAGCTGTCGGGAAGCGTTGCGTTGCGATCCTCCTGTACGTCTGGTGTAGGCGAAGCGGCTCCTTCTGAAAGCCATTAGCAGATGGATAAATTGGCAGCACGCTGTGCCTGCTGCATCTCCTGAATGGGGGGGTGAGGCCTGCTCCTCTGTCAGCAAAACATGGGCGTGTCCTCTGTAATGTGGTTACGCCATAGGAGAAACATCTTTAAACAATTACTCCGAACAAGGTCCCAAAATTCCTTCGCTGTAATCTGCGCACGGCATCTGAAGTATGTGCAGACATCGGGGGTTCTGCAGACAAAGCATTGCACTGCATTGTATTGAGGAGCAGAAACTTCTTGGATATCCATGTAGAGGGGATCTTGATGAGAATCCTTTGATCAGTGTGTATTTTCTTCATTTCTTTGTATAGAGTGTAATTTTATATGCATGGGGAAGGGGGGGGCATATTTGTTTTGTTTAATTAGAACTGCTGTGCCGTCCCAATCCCTTCTGCCTATTCATAGAAGCCTTTGTATCATGTGAACTTATTCATAAAATACAAAGGCTTCTGTGAATGGGCAGCAGAAGGAAGGGGCAGGCATAACAGCTCTGTGTGTTTTCTCTCCTCTCACAGCCAACATAAAGATAAGTCCCAGAAGTTACATTCACCTAATTAGACTTAACTCATAGTGTGCCTGCGCTTTTTGCAAAGTTGCTGAATTCCTTCACATACATTGGACCGTGCTATTTATCCTTTCCTAGGCTGAGATTTTAGAAGCATAATTGGAACTGTTGTGCCAGCTCCTCCCCTCCTTCTGCCCATTCACAGAAGCCTTTGTATTATGTGAACCTATTCCTAAAATACAAAGGCTTCTGTGAATAGGCAGCAGAAGGAAGGGGCAGGCATAACAGCTCTGTGAGTTTTCTCTCCTCTCACAGCCGACATAAAGATAAGTCCTAGAAGTTACATTCACCTAATTAGACTTAACTCATAGTGTTTCTGCGCTTTTTGCAGTTTCTGAATTCCTTCACATATATCGGGCCGCGCTACGTCATCCATTCCTAGGCTGAGATTTTAGAAGCATAATTGGAACTGATATGCCGCCTCCTCCCCTCCTTCTGCCCATTCACAGAAGCCTTAGTATTATGTGAACTTATTCCTAAAATACAAAGGCTTCTGTGTATGGGCAGCAGAAGGGAGGTGCAGGCATAGCAGCTCGGTGTGTTTTCTCTCCTCTCACAGCCGACATAGAGATAAGTCCCGGAGGTGACCTGCGCCTACTTGGACTTAAAGTGGATGCAAACCCTCACATATACTCAGTGAAGTGAACAGCCTCAGATGATGCACAGAGATGAAACAAATCTCCATATAGAAGTTTTACATGTATATCTGCTGTCTTTCCCTTTCTATATTCTTTAGAAAGTGCACATCGTGTTAGAAATCTTTCTTCCTGTTTCAGCAGTGGGAGGGGAGTCTGGGTATTAGAGGTCGACCGATTATCGGCGGCCGATATTCACTTTTTTGAAGAATCGGTGTCGGTAACAAACTTACCGATGTAGTTGTACCGGGGTGATGCCTGCAGCTAGTACTGTTCTTTAGAATAATTCCCGGGATGGCAATATTTCATCTGTCACTATGCACTTGAGTGTTCAAGCACTATTTGGACTATTTTTGATGCCGCCATAATATCCCAAATGTACAAAGACTCGTCAGTGCCTATCAATGCTGCCTCACCAGTGCCGCCTAAGCTGTGCCCATCAGTGCAGCCTATCAGTGCCCATTAATGCTGTCTTATCGGTGCCCATTAATGCTTATCAGTGCTGCTTCATCAGTGCCCATCAATGCTGCCTCATCAGTGCCGCCTCATCATTGCCTCCTATCAGTGCCACCTATCAGTGCCCATTAACCGCTTCCCGACCGCCTCACGCAGATATACTGCGGCAGAATGGCACGGGCAGGCAAAATCATGTATGGGTACGTGGCCCTTTAATTGCCTGCCCGTGGGTCTCGCATCCCGGTCGGGAGCTCCGTGACCCCGGCCATGGGACCAGCGGACCCGATCGCCGCTGGTGTCCCGCGATCGGGTCACAGAGCTGAAGAACGGGGAGAGGTCTGTGTAAACAAACCTCTCCCCGCGCTTCCTACTCTGCCTGTCATTGATTGGCTGTTCCCGGTCATCGGGAAGCCGGTCAGTGACGTCAGACATCAGCCCCGCCCCCTAATGTAAAAAAACACATACACGTCAGAGCCCATAACCCCTCCCCGCCCCCTAGTGGTTAACTCTTTCACTGCACGTGTCATTTATACAGGAATCAATGCATTTAAATAGCATTGATTGCTGTATAAATGACAATGGTTCCAAAAATGTGTCAAAAATGTCCGATGTCTCCGCCATAATGTCGCAGTCACAATAAAAATCGCTGATCGCCGCCATTACTAGTAAAAAAAAAAAAAAATATTAATAAAAATGCTATAATGCTATCCTATTTTGTAAACGCTATAACTTTTGCGCAAACCAATCAATAATCGCTAATTGCGATTTTTTTTACCAAAAATATGTAGAAGAATACGTATCGGCCTAAACTGAGGAAAAACATTTTTTTTTTTATATATTTTTTGGGGATATTTATTATAGCAAAAAGCAAAAAATATTGCATTGTTTTCAAAATTGTCACTCTATTTTTGTTTATAGCGCAAAAAATAAAAACCCCAGAGGCGATCAAATACCACCAAAAGAAAGCTCTATTTGTGGGAAAAAAAGGACGCCAATTTTGTTTGGGAGCCACGGGAGCACGACCGCGCAATTGTCAGTTAAAGCGACGCAGTGCCGAATCGCAAAAAGGGGCCTGGTCCTTTGGCTGCCAATTGGTCCGGGGCTGAAGTGGTTAATGCTCATCAGTGCCACCTCATCAGTTCCGCCTCATCAGTGAAGGAGACAAATTACCTGTTTGCAACATTTTATAACACACTATGAAAATGTTTTTGTTTATTTTTTTTCTAAATTTTCGTTTTTTATTTGTTTATTTAGCAAAAAGTGGTGATTAAAGACCACCAAAAGAAAGCTCTATTTGTGTAAAAAAATATATAAAAATGTCACATGGGTACAGTGTTGCACGACCGCGCAATTGTCATTCAAAGTGCGACAGGGCTGAAAGCTGAAAATTGACCTGGGAAGGAAGGGGGTGAAAGTGGTTAAGGATTGTAGAGGGCACACATGCTGTAAAAGCTGCCTTATGTAATCTTGTATCTTCTCTTTACTCCACGGGGAAGACCCTCCTCTGTGCTCCTTTATGTATTTATAGCACGCCAAAGCACATGGAGACCGCGTTATATTTTGGGTCAAGGGCAGGTTAGGGGAGAAGTGTGGAGAAAATGTTCCTCCTTCACCCAACGCTTGTGGGCTTTTTTTATTTTTGGAATAGAGGGATGACTGGTGGGGGGGAGCTCTGTGTGATGAGGAACAGCGAGCCCCATGGGTCATAGGATCTGAGATGAGAACTGTCTGTGCTGCGGCTTAACCGCTTCAGCACCAGGCGATTTTACCCCCTTCCTTACCAGAGCACTTTTTGCGATTCGGCACTGCGTCGCTTTAACTAACAATTGCGCGGTTGTGCGACGTTACACCCAAACAAAATTAACGTCCTTTTTTTTCCACAAATAGAGCTTTCTTTTGGTGGTATTTGATCACCTCTGCGGTTTTTATTTTTTGCGCTATAAACAATAGCGACAATTTTGAAAAAAAAAAAACACAATATTTTTTACTTTTTGCTATAATAAATATCCCATTTTAAAAAAAAAAAACAATTTTTTTACTCAGTTTAGACCGATACGTATTCTTCTACATATTTTTGGTAAAAAAAAATTGCAATAAGCGTATATTGATCGGTTTGCGCAAAAGTTATAGCGTCTACAAAATAAGGGATAGATTTATTGCATTTTTTTTTTTTTTAATAGTAATGGCGGCGATCTGCGATTTTTTTTTTTCGTGACTGCGACATTGCGGCGGACACTTTGGACACTTTTGACACATTTTTGGGACCATTCACATTTACACAGCGATCGTTGCTATAAAATTGTGATTACTGTGTAAATGTGACTGGCAGGGAAGGGGTTAACACTGGGGGGCGCTGCAGGGGTTATATGTTCCCTGGGAGTGATTCTAACTGTGGGGGGAGGGGACTCACAAGGGGAGGAGACCGATCATGTGTTCCTCCGTACTGGGATCACATGATCGGTGTCCTCGCCACTGACAGGACGTGGAGCTGTGTGTTTACACACACAGCTCCACGGTCCCGCTGTTTTCACGGGCAATCGCGGGTGCCAGGCGGACATCGCGTCCACCGGGCACACGCATCGGGTCCCGACCGACGCCGCGGGCGCGCGCGCCACCCCCTAGGCGGCCGGGAATGGGAGGACGTCATATGATGCCCACCCAGGATGGGAGATCCACCTTGTGGGCGTCATATGACTATGGCCGGGTAATGAAGGGGTTAAAAGAAACAGGGAAGACCCACCTTTCTGAAACAATGGGTACTCGGTACACAAGCCTCTGAAGGTGTCATCTGGGATATGCGATCTGCTGCATGAGTCTCTGATAGGCCCCATTCACACCTCAGCTTGAAGCTCGAAGCTCCAAAGCGTTGGAGGAGAAAGAAATAAATCAATAATTCTGTATGGTGATGGTTCACATCTCCACTACAAGTCGCTTGAAGCTCAAAAGAGTTCTGGAGCTTTTTTTTTTGTGTGGCTCTAATCAGGTAGGTTGGTGTGTTCTTGAAGCGTTTTTTTCTTCCATAGGAATGCATGGAAACGCTTGATTTGCACATTTTAGCAATGCAATATTTAAAGCAGGACGGTACCTGAAATTTTTTTTTAAAAGCCAGCAGCTACAAATACTGCAGCTGCTGACTTTTAATAAATGGACACTTACCTGTCACAGGTTCCAGCGATGTCGGCAGCAGAGGCCCGATCAATCGATCGGCTCTCTGCTGCTGCTGGCGCCATTCTCAGTGAGGGAATCAGGAAGTGTCGCCTTTGCGGCTTCACTTCCCGGTTCCCTACTGCGCATGCGCGAGTCGCGCAGCGCAATGAGAATCGTCAGCGCTGTCTGCCGGGACCCGTGTGTGTGTCCCGGCAGACAGCGCGCCGGGACAGGAAGTGGCGTAAACTCCCGTGGGAGTTTATGCCCGGAAGTGGGTGCAGATACCTGTCTTAGACAGGGTCTCTGCTAAAAAAGAACAATGTATAATGTTTGGGGGTTCTGAATAATTTTCTAGCAAAATAAAAATGATGATTTTTACATGTAGGAGAGAAGTGCCAGAATTGGCCCGGTATGGAAGTGGTTAAAAAAAAGCCATGCTTCTCTTTTAATGCAGCTCTGTAATCATCTCTACATATATTATTTCCATGCATGCAATGTAAGCACCTGAACGTGGCCTGGTATCAGCCTCCTGCAGTCACTGTACAGCAGGGCTGGAGGGTGAGAGAAAGAAGCTGCACGAGGAGCTGATCAGTGTACTTTTTGAGTAAGCGCAGACTTTAGCGCGAAACGTGTTACCTTTCTTGTTCCTGTAATACCTGTGATGTGATTTTAACCACTTGCTTACCGGGCACCTAAACCCCCCTCCTGCCCAGACCAATTTTTAGCTTTCAGCGCTCTCACACTTTAAATGACAATTGAGCGGTCATGCTACACTGTACCCAAATGAAATTTTTATAATTTTTTTTCACACAAATAGAGCTTTCTTTTGGTGGTATTTAATCACCACTGGGGTTTTATTTTTTGCTAAACACCAAAAAAAAGACAAAAATTTTTGGAAGAAAAAAAAACGTTTCATAGTTTGTTATAAAATTTTGCAAACGGGTAATTTTTCTCCTTCATTGATATTCGCTGATGAGGCTGCACTGATGGGCACTGATGGGCTGTACTGATAGGCACTGATAAGATGGCACTGATGGGCACTATTAAGACGGCACTGATGGGTGGCACTGATAGATGTCACTGATGGGCACTGATTGGTACTGGTAGGTGGCACTGATGGGCACTGGTAGGTGGTATTGATAGGCAGCACTGATTGGTGACATTTATAGGTGGCACTGTGCTTACTGATAGGTGACACTGGGCACTCATGCATGGCACTGGTAGGTGGCGCTGGTGGGCACTGGTAGGTGGCACTGGTGGGCACTGATGCGTGGCACTGGTGGGCACTGGTAGGTGGCGCTGGTGGGCACTGGTAGGTGGCACAGGTGGACACAGAAGCCTCTGCAGAGGCTCTCCACGATCGGGACTGATGTCCCCCTCACAGCTGCCAGTGATCAGCTTTTTTTTCCTCCTCATGCTATCAGTGTTAGGAGAAGAAATAGCCGATTACTTTCTCTGTTTACATCACATGATCAGCTGTCATTGGCTGACAGTTGATCACGTGGTAAAGGGTCAGGATCGACCCCTTACTCTGATCTGTGATCAGCCGAGTCTCATAGACTCGCTGATCACAGAGCGCGCCGCGTGCACCCTGCAGGGGGCGCGCAGGGTGCTCGAGCATGGGAGGACGTCTATGGATGACCTCCCGGCAAATTAGGTCCGCGCTGTAGCCGTCTTTCGGGGTATAGCGCGGACGGGAGGTGGTTAATGCTTCAATAAAGATACCAAGGAGTGCAGCAATATTCCGTATTTTGCATGTTAATGATCAGTTTACTTGCTGACATAAAGCATGCTGATAGGAGGAGAGAGCAGAATGACAGTGTGCTTCTCCTTTCACTGTCTGGGATGACCTGGGCTTGGAGGAAGTGGGTTGAATGATGCTGGCCGACAGGCAAAGGACATCTAGTGGCAGAAAAAAAATAATGCAAGGGAAATCTCTGATTTTAAGTAATATATGACTATATTTATTTGATCTTTTAT
The DNA here is from genome assembly GCA_028564925.1 of Lithobates sylvaticus. Taxonomy (NCBI): domain Eukaryota; kingdom Metazoa; phylum Chordata; class Amphibia; order Anura; family Ranidae; genus Lithobates; species Lithobates sylvaticus. The sequence goes on along the minus strand of CM053036.1, from coordinate 210,299,711 downwards.
TAGGCTGTTTATTTTTATCTCACTGTTTATGGCTGAAGTTGGAGAATGTTGGCGGGTGTGTCTTAGTAACGCTTTCCTTCTGATCGCCTTACCTTGATGTTCGTTTTTCTCCTCCAGGATCGTTGTGTTTCTGAGTCTCCTGCTGGTGCAATGACTGCAATCTGAAAGCTTTTCCTAAAGACTTTGTCTCCACTCTGCTTCCGGTCTTCTTCTTCTGCTCCACATCTGCCAGGAAGCTCGGCCTGTAATCACAGGTATGTCCTCTTCTGTGGTAGATCTGCTTTTCCTTGCCCAGTGCGGGTCAGGGTGCTGTAATGATAATATTTCCAATTCTATTACAATGGATGGACTTAAAGAGAACCTGTCACCCCCACTGGATATAATTATGCAATAAATAGTGACACTCATTGGCGGTGCCTCCATAAAGGGCGCAGGAACGCCGCCCCCCCCCCTCTCCTGCACCACTCTAATCACCATAGATAGATTCATGTATTGCATGAATCTATTTGTGGTCGCTGCTGATACCCCCTATTCAGGTGCCCGGCCCATTTTAGGAATTACATTACATTACATTTCTGAATTACAGGCTCTGTAGGCTCTATAGGCTCTAATAGGTGCCCAAAAATGTGAAAAGCGGGCGCAACGCTGTGCGTTCACATCTCACTCAGCTTTATGTTAGCAAAGCGAAGGAATTTGGGGCACGGTGACAGCACTTGGGGCACTGTGGCAGCTTTTGGGGCACGGTGGCAACATTTGGGCCACGGTGGCAACATTTGGGCCAGGGTGGCAGCACTTAAAGCACGGTGGCAGCACTTGGGGAACGGTGGCAGCATTTAATGGGCACAGTGGTAACGATTGGGGCACAGTGGCAGCATTTAATGGGCACAGTGGCAACATTTGGGGCACAGTGGCAGCGTTTGATGGGCACAGTGGCAACATTTGGGGCACAGTGTCAACATTTGGGGCACGGTGGCAGCATTTAATGGGCACAGTGGTAAGGATTGGGGCACGGTGGCAGCATTTAATGGCATCATTTGGGGCACAGTGGCAACATTTGGGGCACGGTGGCAGCACTTGGGGCACAGTGGCAACATTTGGTGCACAGTGGCAGCACTTGGGGCACGGTGGCAACATTTGGGCCACGGTGGCAGCACTTGGGGCACGGTGGCAGCATTTAATGGGCACAGTGGTAACGATTGGGGCACAGTGGCAGCATTTAATGGGCACAGTGGCAAAATTTGGGGCACAGTGGCAGCATTTGATGGGCACACTGGCATCATTTGGGGCAAAGTGGCAACATTTGGGGCACAGTGGCAACATTTGGTGCACAGTGGCAGCACTTGGGGCACGGTGGCAACATTTGGGCCACGGTGGCAGCACTTGGGGCACGGTGGCAGGATTTAATGGGCACATTTGTAACGATTGGGGCACAGTGGCAGCATTTAATGGGCACAGTGGCAGCATTTGATGGGCACACTGGCAGCATTTGGGGCACAGTGGCAGCACTTGGGGCACGGTGGCAACATTTGGAGCACAGTGGCAGCATTTGGGGCACAGTGGCAGCATTTAATGGGCACAGTGGCAGCGTTTGATTGGCACAGTGGCTGCGTTTGATGGGCACAGTGACAGCGTTTGATGGGCACAGTGGCTGCGTTTGATGGGCACAGTGGCTGCATTTGATGGGCACAGTGGCAGCGTTTGGTACAGTGAGGCTGCAATTGATGGGGTTTTTTTTCCCCAGAATTTTTCAGTTTGTTTGCGCCCCCCCCCCCCAAAATATTGGAGCACCAGCTGCCACTGGTAACACTGATTGGTAGAAGACAACATTGGCTGGTCAGAATTCTTGCATGCCAAGGACATATACAAAATGCCAATCTTTATTCAGCTTTCATGTAAACTTCCCTTGTATCGCTCACCCTGCCTGGTGTTGTCTGATTTCCAAAAAAAGCTGATTTTTAAGTGAGACATCCCAGTACTTGCCTTGGTTCCGGACCAGTGGGTCTGCTGGACGTCCCAGATGTTGTGGCGACCACCGTAATCTGCATTGTGATTGTTTTTATTATATTGCACAGTTAATATTTCACATATACAGCGGGGGAAATAATTATTTGATCTCCTGCAGATTTTGTAAGTTTGCCCACTTTTTGCCCACAAAGAAATGAAGGGTCTATCATTTTTATCATAGGTGTATTTTAAATGATAGAGACAGAATATCAACAAAAAATCCAGAAAAAACACAATATAAATGTTATAAATTGAGTTGCAGTTCAGTGAGTAAAATAAGTATTTGATCCCCAAGCAAAACATGACTTAGTACTTCTTGTTGGCAAGTATAGAGGTCAGAAGTTTTCTGGTTGGTGACCAGGTTCCCCAACATCTCAGGAGGGGTTTTGGTCCACTCTTCTTTACAGATCTTCTCTAAATCCTAAAGGTTTCTTGGCTGTCTCTTGGCAACTCGAAGTTTCAGCTCCCTCCATAAATGTTCTATAAGATTAAGGTCTGGAGACTGGCTAGGCCACTCCATGACCTTAATGTGCTTCTTCTTGAGCCACTCCTTTGTTGCGTCTGCCACAGCTTGTGTGTTTATTATGCAAAATGTAATAAAAGAGATTTTTTAAACAAGAAATTCTTCATCCTCTTGGGTCTCTCGCTGGCGTTCCTGGCCTAACCCTTCTGCCTAGCGCCCCCTATAGAAAGCAGCTTGCTATGGGGGCACTCCGTCTGTCCATTCACACATAAAGCGTGGCTCGGCTCTGCCTCTCTCTGCCGTCTGTCCATTCAAACATAAAGCGTGGCTCTCTCCTCATTGGCTCACTGGCTGTGATTGACAGCAGCGGGAGCTGATGGCTACCTCTTTTGTTTCAGCCAATGAGGAGGGAAAGACCTGGAAGAGCCGAGGCTCTCGTGCACATTGCTGGGTCGAGGTATCGCAAGTATTAGGGGGCTGCTGCACACTGGAGGTTTTTCATCTTCATGCGTAGAATGCAAGAAATTAAAAAACCTTCTATCTTTACAGACACTTTAATCATTTTAGTTAGATGAACCGGAATTTTGGCGGCCGAAAATGGTGTTATCGCCATGTTGTCGATAAGAGAAAAAGGTGCCGATAACGGCACTGAAAATGCACGTGACTTTGCCATGATTTTACTGCAATTTTGCTATGCTTATAGTGCGTTTTTTATAGGTCATGTGACTCAAAAACCACATCAAAAACGTAACACAGGTGCGTTATTGATGAGTTCTTGCTGCGTTTTTAATGCATTTCAACAGGGAGGTGCGTGTTTGGTGCATTTTTTTTTTTTTTTTAATTGACCAAAAATGCAGCAAGCAGGATTTTTAACACCACAATGGAAGCACAGTGGACCAGTATGAAGACACACACTATCTCACAAAAGTAAGTACACCCCTCACATTTTTGTAAATATTTTTTTCTATCTTTTCATGTGACAACACTGAAGAAATGACACTTCTACAATGTAAAGTAGTGAGTGTACAGCTTGTATATCAGTGTACATTTTCTGTCCCCTCAAAATAACTCAACACACAGCCATTAATGTCTAAACCGCTGGCTACAAAAGTGAGTACACCCCTAAGTGAAAATGTCCGAATTGAGCCCACAGTGTCAATATTTTATGTGGCCACCATTTTTTTCCAGCACTGCCTTAACCCTCTTGGGCATGGAGTTCACCAGAGCTTCACAGGTTGCCACTGGAGTCCTCTTCCACTCCTCCATGATGACATCACAACATGTTAGAGACCTTGCGCACCTTCTGTTTGAGGATGCCCCACAGTTGCTCAATAGGGTTTAGGTCTGGAGACATGCTTGGCCAGTCCATCTCCTTTACCCTCAGCTTCTTTAGCAAGGCAGTGGTCGTCTTGGAGGTGTGTTTGTTACTCACTTAGATACTGTACATAGAATTCAAAGCAGGGATCTCAAACTGGTGGCCGCTGTTGCAGAACTACAAGTCCCATGAGGCATCGCAAGGCTGACAGTTACGAGCATGACTTGCTCGCTGAGGCATCATGCTTCTGCCTGAGCGAGTCATGCTTGTAACTGTCAGCCTTGCGATGCCTCATGGGACTTGTAGTTCTGCAACTTCTGGAGGGCCGCCAGTTTGAGACCCCTGGTCACTTTTCTTGAGCTTTTCTTGCGCTAAAGGTGCCAATAATGGTACAATAAATTCATATTCATTTAAATTCATGATATTAATTAAAAAGTCGAACATAATATGAATGAATGAATGAATGAATAATTTGTATAGCGCTACAATGCAAACTGAATCGCCTCAAGGCGCTGTATTCGTCCTGTGTTGTCCAGCTTCTTAGAAGAGGTGGGTCTTGAGTTTTTTTCTGAAGGCCTGATGGTTTTCTTCCATGCGAATGTAAGTCGGTAGAGTGTTCCATAGCCGTGGTCCTTGGACTGCGAATCTCCGTTCTCCCTTTGATTTGTAATGGGATTTGGGAATGAGGAGGAGGTTTTGATTAGATAATCGAAGGCTGCGATTGGGTGTGTAGTGTTTTATTTTCTCAACAAGGTATTGAGGAACTTTTCATTGTATGCATTTGTGGGTGAGGCAGAGGGTCTTGAATGTGATCCGATTCTTTACGGTTAGCCAATGTATGATCCTCCGGGCGGTGGAGATGGATTCCCAAGGTTTTTTCCCTGTTATCAGTCTTGCTGCCGTGTTTTGGATGAGTTGTAAGCGCGTAAGTTGATATTGTGGTAGTCCTATGTAGAGGGAGTTTGTGTAGTCGAGTCGTGAATTAATGATTGTTCCAACTACCACTGCTTTGTCCTCCTTTGGAATGAAGGGGATGAGTCTACGTAGCAGGCGGAGGAGATGGTGAGATCCGCTAACTACTGATCCTATTTGTGCGTCCATAATACAGTTCTATATAAAAATATAAATATTTAATCGGCCAAGTGTAGCCTGCATTTTTGGTTTCGACACCAACATTTCCATTCGCTGCACCTCTAATTTCCGTAGCATGTTGATGAGGGGGAGGGGGGACCAAGGAAGGCAAAATATAAGGCAGATTAAACTTCATCTTCAATGTAATGAATGTTTGCTTTGAACATTGTATTCTTGTAGGACGTTAGTCTGTAATCGGGAGAAATGAAAGTGTAGTGCACCCAAGTGTGACGCCATTGGGAATCTCCCGATCAGTTCACTAGGACATCTTATGACATCTCTGTCCATAGTGTTTGTCATCTTTTTTGCAATGAGTTGAGAGGTTGCCGATTTGGGAAAACACAAATCACACACCTGCCTTTCCACTGCCATGCCCCCAGGCGGCCGAGCTCTGGTTTTATCGCTTATCAGTAATGGCGCTGTTGTTTGTCAGGTCAGGAGAGTTGAGCGTTTGCCGCATGGTTGCATCGGAGTGCAGATTTCCCTGCCAGTCTCCCGCTATCTGTACTTACCGCTAGCTTTCTGTGCTGATAATATCCGCATGATGCTTCCGTGTCAGCGGTCAGATAACACTGGCAATTTGTAATCTCTTCCGGCCTCTGGAGTCGATAAAAGTGCAGCTGTAATAACCAGACTAGAAGATTTTATTATGGAGGACTCCCTGTATGCTGATGGTTTAAAGCTGAATTCCAGTTATGGAAATTTCTACATGTTTTAGTCATTCTTAAATCCACTGTAAGGCTGCTTTCACACTGGGGCAGGGGTCTGTTAGCAAGCGGCGCTTTACCGTCGTTTTCGAGGCGCTTTTCGCCCCCTAGCGGGGCGCTTTTAACCCCCGCTAGCAGACGAAGAAAGGGTTAAAAGCGTCCGTGTTTTGCGGGACTTCTAAAGCGATGCCCATTAATGGGCAGGGACGGTGGAGGAGCACTGTGTACAGCGCTCCCAAACCGCCCCAAAGATGCGGCTTGCAGGACTTTTTTTCCCGTCCCACAAGCGCACCGCTCCAGTGTGAAAGCACTCGGGCTTTCACAATGGGGAGGCATGAGAGTCGCTTTACAGGTGCTATTTTTAGAGCTAGAACGCCTGAAAAGCGCCTCAGTGTGAAAGGGGTATTTACCATACCTCCCCCTAATCACTGTGGTAGGCACCACTACCCAAGTGATCTTCACTAGTTTACAGGTCCCATGCTGAGCGACTGCACTGCTGCATTCTGAACTCAGGAGTTCACCCGCTTGGCACAGGTGTCGTCCGGAAATCGCTTTGCATTTTCTCAATGAATGCAAAGTGTTGTCTGATTGGAGGAGGTGGAGATAGTGATATCCCTGCCCTACCTCTCAACCTCATCCTATCAAAGAATGCTTTGCGTTCATTCAAAAATGGCATAGAGGTCTAATGACTGGCGCCCATGCTGAGCGAGCGGCCTTTTGTGTTCAGTAAGAAGCAAGACTGCAATCAGACCTGCAATGTCTCTTCTAGAATCAAATAAAACTACCTGCCTGCTTGCAGTTTGCTTTGGAAGGTACACTGAGGTGCGCTTGGACAGCTCTGTTTACATTCTGGCACCGTACCTGTGCGTCGGGATGACTGTGAACTCTGGCGCATGCTCAGGAGTGACGCCATCCCATGCCAGCTAAATCAGACGGCCATAGCCCGACACCTGGAAGAAGATACTGGTGAGGGGCGTCAAAGGGAAAGGAAAGCATTGAGACTTTAGTTCCACTTTATGGCAGAAATCAGTGTAAAATAATGGTATTGGTAATGGCCCCCTCCTGACCCCTATGTGGCTGCTTGTTTACTTCTTATTGCGAACTTGTCGCCTAGAATGAAGGATTGCGGTAGAAACAGGGTAGAGTCACATAAAACAGGGAGGCGATTGCTCTGCAAAGTGCTTAATAAGCATAATAAAGGGAGGTATAGTGCTGTCACTCTTCCTTTATAGGCGGAGCAAGAGATGCTTATGTCACTGGTGGGTTTCCCCAGCAAAAATGCAGAACGGATTCGATTTTCTTTTATACAGATTACTGGACACAGAGCAGGTTATACATCATTTCCTGTACATTTTTTTTTTGTTAAAAACATGCACAATTGTCCGAAGGCGTATACACAGGAAGGCCAGGGGTATCACGATAATCTGAACCGTCATGCTAGTTTGGTCTAAAACAAGGCCATCTACATGTCTTATGAAGGAGAATTTGTCAGCAGCTGGCGAGCTTAGATAATAAGCTTGCCGGTATGTTTGCCTCTATGGGGCGAGGTACTAAGAAGCATGGTTACTCTTCTTCGCCGATCCCTTCTACTTTTTTTGGAAAAGGATTGCGTGGATGAAAGGCAGTGAATGTGGCAGAGCTGGACGTAGAAGGGAAGGTTGTTTCCACATCGGAGTCTGAGGTTCAAGGTGTTTTCTAGGTCCTGAGAGGCCTAGTGAAGTCACTATCTGGGATGGTCCTCAGTGGTTACATTGACCATTTCCTGAATCAGAGTCCGTGAAGGCACTTTGGGTTCTTGGCGGCCACCTCAAAGTTTCCAGTCTTTTCTCTTATGCCCTCATTTAGAGCAGTGGTCCTCAAGTACCCACAACCCAACAGGCCATGTTTTGGGAATTTCTCATAAATAAAATATCTGTCCAAAATACCAAGTCATTGACTCTGAATTAAAGCACCTATGCAAGATAAAGGAAAACATGCAAACATGACCTGTTGGGGGTAGTTGAGGACAGGATTGAGAACCACTGATTTAGAGGACGGGATGTTTTCAGACGCAGCTCACCCTTTTTTTTTTTTCCAAAAAGGGTTCGCTCAGCTGCATCCTATGGAGAAAAAGTTTGTTAAAAGGTGGGGTACGCCCTCAGCTGAGGCAGCTGTTGTCCTATTTTAACAAAAATGTGGCATACACTGTGGCCATCTTCAAGGTTCCAGAAAATAAAAGGTTGGAAACATTGCTAAAAAAAAGCCTCTTTTCCTTTGGCTGGGGCTGCTATGCAGCAAGCAGTAGCAGTGTTTTGGTGTCTGTCATAGTCTTAGGGCTGCATGAAGCACCTGTCTAGGAACTTGTATTCCAAAGACGGTGACCGTGAAATAATCCATAAATTAGCAGAACTACCTCTGGCTCTTTGTTTTTTTATGGACGCCCTAAAGGGTTCCACTCAGTAGTGAAAGCTTGGGACTTTTGTCCATTCACCCGCACAGGATATTTGTCTGAAAGTACTGGTCAGCAAGGTTATCTTGTAAAAGATTTTAACGTGTCTGCAATTGGGCAGCTGGATTCATTGTTCATCCTTCCTGAAGGTCCTAGGAAGGGTCAGGTGGTTACGTCCGACAAATTATTGGTGGATTTGTCAGTTTATTGTTCAAGCCTATGGCTTGAAGGGTAAGGTTTCACCTTTCACGTGAAAGTTCACTCTACCAGAAGTGTTGGGCTATCCGTCATCAGGCATCAGTGGCTCAGGTTTGCAAGGCTGCGACCTGGGCCTCGGTACACAAATTTATGAGGTCTTTCTTCCTATAGGTCCTAGGAAGGGTCAGGTGGTTACAGAGTGCAACAAATTCTTGGTGGATTTGTCAGTTTATTGCTCAGTCCTATGGCTTAAAGGGTAAGGTTTCACCTTTCACGTGAAAGTTCACTCTACCAGAAGTGTTGGGCTATCCGTCATCAGGCATCAGTGGCTCAGGTTTGCAGGGCTGCGACCTGGGCCTCGGTACACAAATTTATGAGGTCTTTCTTCCTGAAGGTCCTAGGAAGGGTCAGGTGGTTACAGAGTCCAACAAATTCATGGTGGATTTGTCAGTTTATTGCTCAAGCCTATGGCTTGAAGGGTAAGGTTTCACCTTTCACGTGAAAGTTCACTCTACCAGAAGTGTTGGGCTATCTGTCATCAGGCATCAGTGGCTCAGGTTTGCAAGGCTGCGACCTGGGCCTCGGTACACAAATTTATGAGGTCTTTCTTCCTGAAGGTCCTAGGAAGGGTCAGGTGGTTACAGAGTCCAACAAATTCTTGGTGGATTTGTCAGTTTATTGCTCAAGCCTATGGCTTGAAGGGTAAGGTTTCACCTTTTACGTGAAAGTTCACTCTACCAGAAGTGTTGGGCTATCCGTCATCAGGCATCAGTGGCTCAGGTTTGCAAGGCTGCGACCTGGGCCTCGGTACACAAATTTATGAGATCTTTACCAGGTGGACGCAAGGGCCGCTGAGGATATTGCATCTGCCTGCGGTGTTTTGCGTGCTGCTGAGCGGTTTCTTTGGGCCTGACAATGGCTACTGTGTGCCCCCTCCCCTCATGTGCATTACTCCGGGACATCCCAGGTAGTCATTATTTATAAATGCACAGCACATACAAATTAGGTCGTGCTACACACTGAAAAACAAGTCATCCAAAACAACTAGTGACTGCCGCACTCACTATATCATGGGATATCGTTAATGGGGCAACGGGGCAACGGAGAATTATTCATTTAGGCATTATTTATAACCTGCTCTGTGTCTCGTGATGTACAAAAAAGTAAATATGATTTTTGTACTTGCCTGTAAAATCCATTTCTTGGAGTACATCACAGGACACAGAGGTCCCTCCCCTCTTTTGGGGTTTCATTGCATGCTACAAAACTGAAGTGCTTCCTTTATGGGAGGGGTTATGTAGGGGAGAACTTCCTCTCTGTTCATTTCTTCCAGTGTCCATTTACCTATAGGTGGCGCATAACCCATGATTTATAACCTGCTTTGTGTCCTGTGATGTACTTACCTGTAAAATGGATTTTATAGCTGGTCTAGAGTGAGTGAGCTGGGCGAGAAGACTTCTAACATTGGGGTTAATTAATGAACACGAAATATGTTGCAGTCCAAAAAAACGAAAAGGGGTTCCGTAAGGATCTAAGAGGTGCCGTAGACGCACCTAGTGCATCGGGTAACAATTATAGTCGTCTCCATCCCCAGGGGGCAAGGTCTAATTGAGGGGAAAAGACTAAGCATAAGGGCATTTAGGTGTTGTAAAGGAGAATTGGGTTGTCAAAGGCTCATTCTGACCAAGCGTAACCAGCGTAACATGTTCTAGAGCAGAGAATCCGAACCCAGCTTGGTCCCAGAATGGGGCTCCACCACCCTGCATATCAGTGAGCCTGGATCTAGATATTGAGTGACCTGGCAAGGACCCATGACTTCCACATCTTTTTACATTTCTAGGGACACTTGCGACCCATGTGTGTGAGTTTGTACTGGGGCAGCACAGAGTCTACCAGCATGCGCTACTGGGCCGCTGTAGGGGGAGTCCCTGATTTCCAGTTCTGTAGGAGTACCTTTCTGGCATGGAAACACAGATAAAACAGCAAGAGTTTTGTATGTGTGGAATGTGTCACTGAGTCTGTAATACCTAAAAGAAGCACTTTGGGGGTCCATTGACACTGAGAGGTTGGTAGTTATATTGACATCAGATACCACCGTCCTCCAGGAATCCTGGATGGCTGGGCAGCCCGAGGCTTCAGGGCTTTGGGCAGTCCCTTGGCATCATCATGTACGAAGCAGGGCTCTTAGTCCTGCATGGTGTGTGAATGGGGTGAGCATGTGACCTTGGCCAAGAGCAGCATAGAGAGGAAGCTTCAGGGGACTGATGGAGCAGATCAAGGGAGCCTACTGGAGCAAAAAGATGGTAAGCACTACAGCAGCCTTACTCATCCTTTTCAACACAGAGGAACCCTTAAAATATCTTTCTGATCTACTAATAATTCCTATATCTACAACTCGGGGTACATTAGTGTAGCGAAATATAAAGATCTAGTCCCCAATATACTGTGAGGTTGATGACCAGGAACTCTGGCTCCTAGAAGGGGCATTCCAGCAGAGGTGGAGACAGAATGTCTACTGATGTCTGAATAAGTAAATTGGGTTAAGTAGGGTCTGAGGTAGCTTTCCATTCACCTATTGTTCAGTGTGTTAATGAAATCCACCTATTATCTGCTACGGGATGTAATTACACTCCCAGTCATGTGTAGGGCACGGTTTTATTGTTAGGGGAATGCCCCTGGAAAATGAGTTAAGGAACCCCTCGCATGGGGAAGCATATAAAGAGCCAGCTGTGGCTAAATAAAGTTGTTCATTGACTCCCCAAACAGTGTGTCGTCCAGTTACTGGGGGGGGGGGGGGGGGGGGTAAAAGGTGGCCATGGATAAGTTAGCACTTCCTCAGCTTCAAGGATTTTCCAGCGGACTTGAGGATCCGCTACAATTAGTGTGATAGTCATCGGGAAGAATGCTCCTTACACTTGTGGGCATTGGGAAGAATTGCCCCCTTACAGATAGCCGAAAAGATCAATGATGTCGGTGGGAACTTATCTGGGAGGTAGACATTGCTCATTGCTCAATGGAACCTCTGGAGGAACCCCAGGGATCCACGGAACTCTGGTTGAGAAACCCTATACCACAGCCTCTTCTACAACCTCCAAACCTAATAAGCTTTTAACCTTTGCAATATGGTGGGGGGGGGGCACTTCAAGGGGTTTTTTTTTATTGCCTAGAGTTGGGCTTTTTTGAAGATGCTGTGCAATTGGTTTTGTCCTTGTCCTACGCTGGTGGTTGTTGGGTATTGGTGACCTTGAATAGACTACCAGACTTCCGTTACGGCTCGCCGAGTGTCTGTTCTCAACTAACAGATAATATGCCATTATACAATCAAGATATCTAAGTGGCCGCTTCTCTTGTCCAAGCTCATCGACGTTCGCACTGTGTAGGGTTGCCTGGAAACAGCAGTGAATTGTCTCTTGGAAAATCGTCATTTTTCTATTAGGAAGCTTCTCAGCACCTTTCCTAAGTACACTTAACACTGCCGCAGACATATTTAAAGGGAAAGACACTTTGTTTTAGGAAGCATTACATTTCTTTCAAGGACCCTTTTATAGATGTGTGTACTGAAAATAATGCTTTTCATGCATTCTTCCTTAAAAAAAACAAATATGATATCATGTCTGAGACACATTTTGGAAGCTTTTTCAATTTTAAACAATATGTTTTTTTCTTTTTTCTTAAAGCCTCTTGTACATGGCCGTAACTTACAAGGTATTGGCGTAGAGAGTATAATACATCTGTGGTTGTGCTGCCTGGGAGCTACAGAAGCATATTTGGCCAATAGGAATACCTTACAGAAAATGCTGTACGTGCGCAACCACCAGCACAGGGGTGTACTTGCACATGCATATTTTTTTTCAAAATGTAGAATTTTAAGTTTTAAAAAAATACATCCATATAGTTACATAGTTAGGTTGAAAAAGACACAAATCCATCCAGTTCAACCAAAAATAAAAAAATAAAATAATATCATACAATCCCATATACCCCATTTTATACACACAGTTGATCCAGAGGAAGGCAAAAAAAACCCCCAGCAGAGCATGATCCAATTTGCTAAAGCAGGGGAAAAAATTCCTTCCTGATCCCCCGAGAGGCAATTGGATTTTCCCCGGATCAACTTTACCTATAAATGTCAGTACCCCGTTATATTATGTACATTTAGGAAAGTATCCAGGCCTTTCTTAAAGCAATATACTGAGCCGGCCAGATCCACCTCTGGAGGGAGTCTATTCCACATTTTCACAGCTCTTACTGTGAAGAAACCTTTCCGTATTTGGAGATGAAATTTCTTTTCCTCTAGACGTAAGGAGTGCCCCCTTGTCCTCTGTGTTGACCGTAAAGTGAATAACTCAACTCCAAGTTCACTATATGGACCCCTTATATATTTATACATGGTGATCATATCCCCCCTTAATCTTCTCTTCTCAAGAGAGAATAAATTCAGTTCCTCTAATCTTTCCTCATAGCTGAGCTCCTCCATGCCTCTTACCAGTTTGGTTGCCCTTCTCTGCACTTTCTCCAGTTCCCTGATATCCTTTTTGAGAACTGGTGCCCAAAACTGAACTGCATATTCCAGATGAGGTCTTACTAATGATTTGTACAGGGGGGCAAAATGATATCTCTCTCTCTGGAGTCCATACCTCTCCTAATACAAGAAAGGACTTTGCTCGCTTTGGAAACCGCAGCTTGACATTGCATGTTATTATTGAGCTTATGATCTACCAAAACCCCCAGATCCTTCTCCACTACGGATTCCCCCAGTTGTACTCCCCTAGTATGTATGATGCACATTCTTAGCCCCCAAGTGCAGAACTTTACATTTATCAACATTAACCCTCATCTGCCACATAGTCGCCCAATTAGACAGAGCATTGAGGTCGGCTTGTAAATTGGAGACCTCCTGTAAGGACGTTATTCCACTGCATAGCTTGGTGTCATCTGCAAAGACAGAAATGTTACTTTTGATCCCAGACCCCAATATCATTTATAAAGATATTAAAAAGTAAGATATGCATGCGTGAGTGTGATGCCCTGTACACACGATAGGATTTTCCAACAACAAATGTTGGATGTGAGCTTGTCGGAAAGTCCGACCGTGTGTAGGCTCCATAGAACATTTGCTGTCGGAAATTTCCACCAACAAATGTTTGAGAGCAGGTTCTCAAATTTGAAATTCTGAGCGTGTGTACATAAGTCCGACGCACAAAAGTCCACGCACGCTCGGAATCAAGCAGAAGATCCGCACTGGCTATTGAACTTAATTTTTCTCGGCTCGTCGTACGTGTTGTACGTCACCGCGTTCTTGGCGATCGGAATTTCCGACAACATTTGTGCGACCGTGTGTATGCAAGACAAGTTTGAGCCGACATCCTTGGGAAAAAAATCCACGGTTTTGTTGTCGGAAAATCCTATCGTGTATACAGGGCATAAGAAGTGTGTAACCAGCACTCCAAGGATCCCCATTTTTATTTAATGATCACATCATAGTAAAGGTGCACCAAATGGAAATTTTGATACCGAAAATATAGGATGCACTTGTCCGAAAACCGAACCCGAAAATTACAGTTTAAAAAAAATATATATATTTTTTATATAATTGTATTATATTTGACTTTTTAATTAATATCATGAATTTAAATGAATATGAATTTATTGTCGGAACCTTTAACGCAAGAAAAGCTCAAGAAAAATGTATCACTTTAAATTCTATGTATGCCTGTTTTTCCGTTGGTGTGTTAAAAATCCTGCTTGCTGCTTTTTTGGTCATTTAACCGCTTCCTGACCAGCCGCCTCAGTTATACTGCGGCATCTTGGCTCCCCTGCGCGAGTCGTTGTAGCTATACGTCGGCTTGCGGGTTCAGGATAGCAGTCGCGCGTGCCTGCTGCACAGCGGGGGTGCCGATACTTGTGGCCGACGGTCGCGTTGACTGCCGGCCACGAGCGATTGTGAGCAAAAGACACAGAACAGGGACGAGTGCATGTAAACACACACTTCCCTGTTCTGTTCTGAGAGGAGTGACAGATCGTGTGTTCCTATTAGCTAGAAACCACATTCCGTCACTTCCTCTAGTCAGTCCCCTCCCCCTACAGTTAGAATCACCTCCCAGGGAACACAGTTTACCCCTCGATCGCCCCCTAGTGTTAACCCCTTCCCTGCCAGTGACATTTTTACAGTAATCAATACATTTGTATATCATTGATCGCTGTATTGCCAATGGTCCCAAAAATGTGTCAAAATTGTCTGATGTGTCCGCCATATTGTCGCAGTCACGATTAAAATCTCAGATCGCCGCCATTACTAGTAAAAAATAAAATAATAAAAATGCTATAAATCTATCTCCTATTTTGTAGACACTATAACTTTTGTGCAAACCAATCAATATACACTTATTGCGTTTTATTTTTTTTACAAAAAATATGTAGAAGAATACGTATCGGCCTAAACTGAGGAAAAATAATAGTTTTTTGGGGGGGATATTTATTATAGCAAAAAGTAAAAAATAATGCGTTTTTTTCCCTCAAAATTGTCGCTATTCTTTTGTTTATAGTGCAAAAAATTAAAAACTTGGCGATCAAATACCACCAAAAGAAAGCTCTATTTGTGGGAACAAAAGAACGTCAATTTTGTTTGGGTACAACGTCGCACGACCGCGCAATTGTCAGTTAAAGCGATGCAGCGCTGAATCGCAGAAAGTGCTCTGGTCAGGAAGGGGGTAAAATCTTGTGGTCAAAAAAAAAACCCACTAAAAACGCACCTCTCTGTTGAAATGCATTGAAAACACAGCAAGAACGTATCAATAGCGCACCCGTGTTAAGTTTTTGATGCAGTTTTTGAGTCACGGGACCTACGAAAAACACACCATAAGCACAGTAAAATCACAGCAAAATCGGTGCGTTTTTGGCACCTTTTTTTCCTTATCGGCAAAATGCAGATAACACCGTTTTCGCCCCCAATATTTTGGTGCATCTCTACATCATAGGCGATGTTCTATAGTTACATAGTAGGTGAGGTTGAAAAAACACAAGTCCATCAAGTCCAACCTATGTGTGTGATTACTGTATTTATCGGCGTATAACACGCACCGCCGTATAACACGCACCCCAAGTTTAGGAGGGAATTTTAAGGAAAAAAAGTTTTAGGAGAGAAGTTTAGGGAAAAAAAAAAAAATTACATTTAAGCGTCTTTTGCAGCCTTGCCCAGCGTCTTTTGCAGCCTTGCCCAGCAACATTTGCAGCCTTGCCCAGTGACATTTGCAGCCTTGCCCAGTGACATTTGCAGCCTTGCCCAGTGTCATGTGTAGCTTGCCCAGTGTCATGTGTAGCTTGCCCAGCGACATTTGCAGCCTTGCCCAGCGACATTTGCAGCCTTGCCCAGCGTCTTTTGCAGCCTTGCCCAGTGTCTTTTGCAGCCTTGCCCAGCGTCTTTTGCAGCCTTGCCCAGGGTCATTTGCAGCCTTGCCCAGTGTCATGTGTAGCTTTCCCAGCGACATTTGCAGCTTTGCCCAGTGTCATGTGTAGCTTGCCCAGTGTCATGTGTAGCTTGCCCAGTGTCATGTGTAGCTTGCCCAGTGTCATTTGCAGCTTGCCAGGGTCATTTGTAGTTTGCCCAGTGTGATTTGCAGCATTGCCAGCGTCATTTGCCTTGCCCACGTTTAAATTTCCCGCCGCGAGACAAACCGCGCATGTGCCGCCGAAAAAGGCCGAAGCGCCGCTGAAAAAGACCGAGCCGACTGTTCGGCTCCGCTCGGAGTCCCGCCTCCCTGCTGTTTCGGGAGCGAGCGCAGGGAGGCGGGACTACGAGCGGAGCTGAACAGTCAGCTCTGTGTTTTTCGGCTGCGATTCAGGCTTTTTCGGCGGCGGTTCGGTCTTTTTCGGCTGCGTCGCTATTTTTCGGCATCGCTCGCTATTTTTGTCATTTTTTTGGGGGGTATCGGCGTATAACACGCACCCACGACTTTCCCCCATTTTAAGGGGGGAAAAGTGCGTGTTATACACCGATAAATACGGTATATGTCAGTATTACATTGTATATCCCTGTATGTTGCGGTCGTTCAAGACCTTATCTAATAGTGTTTTGAAGGTATCGGTGCCCCCCGCTGATAGGGATTGCAGGGATCTGGACTTTGGGATTATCGATGCCCCCCGCTGACAGGGATTGCAGGGATCTGGACTTTGGGATTATCGATGCCCCCCGCTGACAGGGATTGCAGGGATCTGGACTTTGGGATTATCGATGCCCCCCGCTGACAGGGATTGCAGGGATCTGGACTTTGGGATTTTCGTTCACCCTGACAGGGTTGCTTTAAAAATAGAAATTTCTCATAAAGCTATTGGCCTACAAAACTGTAGGCTTCCATAGCAAGCTTTAAATGTTTTCTAAGCCCCCCCACAGTGGTCAACTTTGTCTTTAAAGAATATTCGCTGACATCTCCGTTTCATTGATAGTAGAATGGCGCAGCGCTTGACTTAGCTCTGGCCTCTTCATAATGTATTTTCCCCATGGCTAGAATTGTCTGTTCATCAATCCACCTTTTTGTCTTCACTAACAAAGAAGGGAAACTCCTTTGGAGAGCTGCCAGCCTAAAAGCCTAGAACTCGCCTGTGTCTTTACCTAATGGGTAATTAGGACTGTTTTGAAACAGGATTAAAGTTCTAATCAGAAAGTCAAATGGAAAATTGTACACTTAAATTCGACTTATTTCAAAAAAAGTGAAC
Organism: Lithobates sylvaticus; assembly: GCA_028564925.1. Lineage (NCBI taxonomy): Eukaryota > Metazoa > Chordata > Amphibia > Anura > Ranidae > Lithobates > Lithobates sylvaticus. Next base: position 210,282,753 of record CM053036.1, on the reverse strand, counting down.
ATTTGAATGTTGTAAAGAAAATCTATAAAGGCTTTTTTTCTATGCATTACCCTAAAAAGAAAAATTTATCTTTTGATACATTCCTGCAAAAAAATTGCAGTGCCCTTCTTTGACATGCAGCCTTATAGGGTGTATATCTGCAGTGTGAGGTCACCTAAGGCTTTGCTGCCTCAAACTGCTAGCCTTAATGCCGCTTACACACGATCGGAATTCTCGTCAGAAAAAGCTCTGACGGTTTCCCCGACGGAATTCCGATTGAATTCCGCTCAAACTGTCTTGCCTACACACGGTCACACCAAAATCCGACCGTCAAGAACGTGGTGACGTACAACACTACAACGAGCCGAGTTCAATGCTTCCGAGCATGCGTCGAATTGTTTCCGAGCATGCGTAGGAATTCTGCGTGTCAGAATTGCTACAGGCGATCTGAATTTCCGATAGAAACCTTTTCCGTCGGAAAAATTGAGAATATGCTCTCAATTCTTTGCTGTCGGAAATTCGGCCAGCAAAATTCCGATGGAGCCTACACATGGTCGCATTTTCTGATGAAAAGCTCTCATCTGTCTTTTTCTGGCAGGAATTCCGATCGTGTGTACACGGCATAAGAGGTTTGATGATGTCACTACTGTGCAGTGTGTTGCTCTCCTTGCTGGAGAGGAAGCTGTGCAGTGCAAGGATCTTCCTGCTTCTGCTTTATCTATTTTGTAAGTCCTCCACCTCCCATACTGCATATTCACCCACCAGTTGTAAGATCATTAGTCTTCAGGTGTGCAGCTCTGACATGGGGAAGTAAAATCCTGCCTCCGCCAAGATTGCCACCTCCACACTGAGACACAGTGCAAAGAGGTAAGTTAGTGGGGGCATGTCTAAGATGACAACGGCACAGGGCGCTTGATTTAGGTGATCCTCTGCTTCACGGCTTCATTCAACTTCCCAGCTCCGCTCTCTTTCCTGATACCCAGGGATGCCTACGGGCAACAAAAAAAGCAGGCCATTTGAACTGCCTGCAGCTTGGAGCAGCCGTGTGGCCTACTGGCTACGCAAACATGGAAACACTGCCAGAGCCTGTGCCCAATACCCTGCTATGCCCATTTAAAATAAAATTAGAAAAAAAAACACTTTGCTGCAATACTTACCTTCAGTCTGGTGCTGTCTCCTACAAAAGATCTGCTCCTCCTTGCTGCCACCGCTGGTCACCTGCCTTGAAAGATACCCAGGGGTTGATTTACTATAACTGGAGAGTGCAAAATCTGGTGCAGCTGTGCATGGTAGCCAATCAGCTTCTAACTTCAGCTTGTTAAATTAAGCTTTGACAAAAAAAACCTGGAAGCTGATTGGTTGCTATGCAGAGCTGCACCAGATTGTGTACACTCTAGTTTTAGTAAATCAACCCCCCAGTGTCATCCAACCCAGTTCCAGTGAGCCTAGGCTGTTGTGAAGAAATCTTTTGAGGGCACATCACCATGCAGCCTAGGCTTAAAGTACTCCTGAACTGAGCGGTGCTCACACTTTATTACACAAGGGCATGTCTGTCCATCGGGCGGAACTGCCACCACCCAGGAAAAAGAGGAAGGGCTGGTATGAAGAATGCTGGAAAACTGTGTGGGTTTTATTTTTTTTGATCAGAAGAGGCTTTCGGGGAGTTTGTAGGAGGATGAGGGTGAGTGCAGGGGCACAAAACCTGGCCAATAGGGAGGTGCTTGGGGTGGCAAATAGTTAATCAGAGCATTGGCAATGTGGGCTCTGATTACAATAGCGGAGTGTCAGGGGTCAGGCTCAGGGACCAGAAGCTATAGTAGTAGAGAGAATCCCACTGACCAGCTGGATAGGTATGCAAGCAGGTCACCCTTGCTGTGTGTTAGTACCAGCCAGGTCATGAACCTCAGGATCGCCCAGCCAGGAGGTGAGCAAGCTGGGGTTCAGTAGCCGATCTAGCAGATAGGGATTAAACAGAAGCGTAGTCAGTAAATAAACCAAAGGTCAGCAACAAGAATATGCAGGTTTGGATCAAGCAGAAGTGTAGTCAAGGAGCAAGCCAAAGGTCAGTAACGAGCGGTTGCGAAGATACAGGCGGCAACAGGAGAGACAAGAGCGAGATATTGGCAGGAGAGAGCACAATATACGGGAAGCGGAAAGGCATGGCTTTAATAGGAAGTTCATGGGAGGAGTAAAGGGTTCAAGGCAAGTTAAGGTTGTCGTAAGATTACACAGGGAGTTGTCCAGCATCTCAGGTGGCTCAGCAAGAAGAGACATTGCCAGACACAGCAGAGGTTGTAGGTTCAGACCTGGGTCATGGCACAGAGGAGTTGGAGGTACTTTTCTACAGACTGGAGTCCAGCTTAAAAAACCTTGATAAGGACACAGGTACACTTCAATTTGGTTACCGTGGATTGTGTGGCCTACTCAGAATGCCTGCTTTTAGATTACAAATATTTGACAGCACAAATGCTTCAGCGATTGAGCGATTTCTAGCGAAGATAGTACAGGAAACGCTCGATGGAAATGTTCTTTAAACACTTTTTATGCCTCAGGAAAGATACTGTAATGCAGATCAGAGCAATTACCATCTGTAAACATTAATTAAAATGTCATTAGCTCACCTTGCGCTCGGTAAGAGAAGGATGAGGAGTCCGCCCGTCCATGTATAATGTGCACGGTAGATAAAGAGGATGATTGGCTTTTATCTGTTTCTGTATATAACTTCTCTGGTACTAATTTGTTGTTGCCTGGAAGGAATTGGCGGCCTTCTTAATGGCCTGTGTGGGTGTGATTATAAACACCAAGTGTCACTTACCTATCTTCTTAAAGACAGTTTCTATTTAATCTCGTCTTTCTCATCGTACCTTTCATGGATAAAAGGAATTAAGTTTAGAAATTGTACGTTTCATGAAATACTGCAAGTAAAATGTTTTGAGTGATTTTTTTTGTGTTGTGTCCTTTGAAAGGACTTGACAGGCGCGGGAGAGTTAAAGGAGAAGTACAGCCAAAGCTCGTTTGGCTGTACTTCTCCTTTGAATTACAGGAGTGCAGTTCGTTCTGCACTCCTGTGACCCATTTTCAGCAGACCGCGGGCTGAAGCCCACTGTTGGCTGCTGTCGCAGAGCCGGTCCAGGCTTCTCACATGCCTGACGAAGGGGTCCTGCGTGACTCCGAAACGTTGTACTACCTGTTCTGTGATCATGCTTCAATATGGAGTATTGCAGGCTCGGGAAAGATCGCGACCATATGGTCGTAATCTGCCCACGTGCCTGGATCGGCACCTGGCTCAGCCTCTCAGCGAGCCACTAAGAGCCTGAGCCTGCCGCTCCCACCCCCCTGCCTGCAAGAAAATCACTTTACAGCAGGTCTGTCCTCCTTGGAAACCTGTTTATAGCCTTTATGTACATGTTAAAGGTAGTCCGGTAATGGCCACCCAAATATTTTACAGCTTTATCCAGGAACGTGTGCGATGGGAATATGGAGTTTTACAGGCTTGGGAAAGATCGCGACCATATGGTCGTAATCCACCCACGTGCCTGGATCGGCACCTGGCTTAGCCTCTCAGTGAGCCACTGAGAGCCTGAGCCTGCCACTCCCGTCCCCCTGCCTGCAAGAAAATTACCCTACAGCAAGTCTGTCCTTGTAAACCTGTTTATAGCCTTTATGTACATGTTAAATGTAGTCCGGTAATGGCCACCCAAATCTTTTAGAGCTTTATCCAGGAACGTGGAGTATTACAGGCTCGGGAAAGATCGCGACCATATGATCGGAATCTGCCCACATGCCTGCACCGATACCTGGCTCAGCCTCTCATTGAGCCACTGAGAGCCTGAGCCTGCCACTCTCCCGCCCCCTCTACAGTCCAGCGCTCCAGTAAGCCGGGGGGGGGGGGCATTGCAGAGAGCTGGAGACCCACTCTCTGCTCAGGGAGCTCTGGGAACGGAGTGATTGGCAGTGTTTGATCGCTCGGTACTCAGTCTTAGAGCCAGTGGGGGACAAATGCAGCATTGTATAATTTTACAAGCGTGGCCAGAAGTTTTGAGAATGACACAAATATTAATTTTCGCAAAGTCTGCTGCTTCAGTGTTTTTAGATCTTTTTGTCAGATGTTACTATGGTATACTGAAGTATAATTACAAGCATTCCATAATTGTCAAAGGCTTTTATAGACAATTACATTAAGTTTATACAAAGAGTCAATATAGTGTTGTATAGTGTTCTTTTTCAAAACCTTTTTTTTTGCAATTTCCCCCGGCATGCTGTTAATCGACTTCTGGGCCACATCCTGTCTGATGGGAGCCCATTCTTGCATAATCTATGCTTGGATTTTGTCAGAATTTGTGTTTTTTTTTGCCTCATGGTACCTGGGTCTTCACACCTGCTATGCTCATTGGCACTACTATCCTTATTGAAATTTATATTTATTTCATATTATAGCAAACTGAATTGGAGGATCTTTAACACACAAAGGTGGTCGGGAACACCCAAAACTCACAGATGGACAGGAATAGAGTTGGGAACAATAGGAGGGAGATGTTTACGTTTTTGAATTCTTAAAGCGGAGCTCCACCCAAAAGTAGTACTTCTGCTCATTGTACCCCCCCCCCCCTCCGGTGTCACATTTGCCACCTTTCGGGGGGACAGCATACCTGTCTTTCTCAGGTATGCTTTCCCCACTTCCGGGAGCCTCAGCCACGGATATTGACATCACGGCTGGGGCTCCCTCCTCCTCCCCCTGTCGCCGGGCCAGTAGGAGATAGGAGCGGAGCCTTGCGCATGCGCAGTAGTGTTCCCAGCGTGAAGCCAAAAGGCTACACTGCCGGGTTCCCTTACTCGCAATGGAGGCGGCATGCCGACAGCTGATGGAAACATCGGCTGCGGTGCCGACATCGCTGGACTCCAGGACAGGTAAGTGTCCTATTATTAAAAGTCAGCAGCTGCAGTATGTGCAGCTGCTGGATTTAAATTTTTTGCAGCGGTGGGCGGACCTCCACTTTAAAGTGGTTGTAAAGGTAGAAGGTTAAAAAACCTTAAGTATGCAGCAGCCCCCCTCAGCCCCCCTTATGCTTACCTGAGCACAGATCCAGCGATGTGCACGAGTGCCTCAGCCATCCGAGACTCTCCCTTCTAATTGGCTAAGACACATCAGTGGCGTCATTGGCTACTGCTGCTGCGGTCTCAGTTAGCCAATGAGGAGAGAGAAGGGGTGGGGCTGAACCACGGCTCTGTGTCTGAGTGGACACACAGAGCCGTGGCTCAGGTGCCCCCATAGCAAGCAGCTTGCTGTGGGGGCACACGACAAGAGGGAGGGGCCAGGAGTGCCGAAGAAGGGACCCAAGAAGAGGAGGATCTGGGCTGCTTTGTGCAAAACCAACTACACAGAGGAGGTAAGTATAACATGTTTGTTATTTTTAAAGAAAAAAAAAAAAGAGACTTTAGTATCACTTTAAAGTAAAACCTTCCCTGATTAGGGTCCCCTCTGCCCCCTAAATACTTACCTGAGCCCAATCTCGATTCAGCACTGGCCATGCAGGCAACAGCCATTTTCAATCACAGATTGTGAGGAGGGAGCGGGGAGTTGTGCTGCTTGTGTCAATGGACACACACAGCATGGCTTGGGATTGAGCCCACATGAGTGCCCCTATAGCTAGTAGCTTGCTATGGAGGCACTGGGAATGAGGAAGGAGCCTGGAGTGTCAGTGGGGGACCCCAGAGGAGGAGGATTGGAGTTGCTCTGTGTAAAACCACCACACACAGCGCGGCTTGGGATTGAGCCCACATGATTGCCCCTATAGCTAGCGGCTTTCTATGGAGGCACTGGGAAGGAGCCTGGAGTGCTGGTTTGGGACCCGAGAGGAGGAGGAGGAGGAGGATTGGAGCTGCTCTGTGTAAAACCATTGCACAGAGCAGGTAAGTATAACAAGTTCATTATAAAAAAAGAGTTTGCGATCACTTTAAAGTATAAGTTCACCTTTTTAGAAAAAAATGAAAGGTGAACTAACACCAAACACCCTTCCCGGTCATCGCTGTACCTACCTCCTTGAGTGACGAGCTGTCAGTGCCCACACAGCCGGTTGCAGCAGTCCAGGGATCTTTATATAAGGTATCCAGGACAGATCTGAAAGCGATTCCGATTGGTCAAAGTGTGCCGGCGCTGACCAATCAGAATCACTCTGATCTATTGCAGAATCCCTACAGAAAGAAGGGGAAAAGGAGCAGGTATTTGGAGTCCCCGGAGCACGACATCGGCTGCCTTGGCACTGACAGCTCATCACCCATAAAGGTACAGCAGCGATCGGAGAAGCAGGGGGTTGTAGGGTGCTACTTCACCTTTACATGATTTTTTTTGAAAAGGTGAACTAACCCTTTAAGACAAACGAATTTAGTGACTTACTTATACAAATGCACAATATTCCAGTTTGTTGACATGTTTTCAGAAAAGTAGCAAATGCTTCGTCAGACATTTGCCTATCCCCACCAATGACAGAACATCCTATAGAATGCTTTATATATTGTTTTTTTTTTTTTACATGGTGGATCTCACAAACTACATTCTCTGTGTTTTCTTCACTATATTGTCTCCATTATATTGATAGCTTAGAGTGTCAATAAAATCCTGGCTCTAGTCTAGTGAATGGATACGTCTCTGTTAAGAATTTTTTAGTGATGTCACCAGCCTCTAGTGAATGGATAGGTTATATTCTCATTAATGTCACCGGCCTCTTGTGAATGGATAGGTTGTATTCTCATTGATGTCACCGGCCTCTTGTGAATGGATAGGCTGCATTCTTAGTGATGTCACTGGTCTCGAATGAATGGATAGGCTGCATTCTCAGTGATTTCACCAGCCTCTAGTGAATGGATAGGTTGTATTCTCATTGATGTCACTGGACTCTTGTGAATGGATAGGCTGCATTCTCAGTGATGTCACTGGTCTCGAATGAATGGATAGGTTGCATTCTCAGTGATGTCACTGGTCTTGAATGAATGGATAGGTTGCATTCTCAGTAATGTCACCAGCTTCTATTGAATGGATAGGTTCTATTCTCAGTGATGTCGCTTGCCTCTAGTGAATAGAGAGGCTGCATTCTCATTGATATCATCTACCTCTTGTAAATGGGTAGGTTGCATTCACAGTGATGTCATCGGTCTCTAGTGAATGGATAGGTTGCATTCACAGTGATGTCATCAGTCTCTAGTGAATGGATAGGTTGCATTCACAGTGATGTCATCGGTCTCTAGTGTATGGATAGGTTGCATTCTCAGTGATGTCACCGGTCTCTAGTGAATGGATAGGTTGTATTCTCAGTGATATCATCGGTCTCGAATGAATGGATAGGTTGCATTCTCAGTAATGTCAACGGTCTCTAGTGAATGGATAGCTTGCATTCACAGTGATGTCATCGGTCTCTAGTGTATGGATAGGTTGCATTCTCAGTAATGTCAACGGTCTCTAGTGAATGGATAGCTTGCATTCACAGTGATGTCATCAGTCTCTAGTGAATGGATAGGTTATATTATCAGTGATGTCATCGGTCTCTAGTGAATGGATAGGTTGTATTGTCATTGATGTCACTGGCCTCTTGCGAATGGATAGGTTGCATTCTCAGTAATGTCACCAGCTTCTATTGAATGGATAGGTTGCATTCACAGGTATGTCATCGGTCTCTAGTGAATGGATAGGTTGCATTCTCAGTGATGTCATCGGTCTCTAGTGAATGCATAGGTTATAGTCTCAGTAATGTCATCAGTCTCTAGTGAATGGATAGGTTGCATTCTCAGTGATGTCATCGGTCTCTAGTGTATGGATAGGTTGCATTTTCAGTGATGTCATCGGTCTCTAGTGTATGGATAGGTTGCATTTTCAGTGATGTCATCGGTCTCTAGTGTATGGATAGGTTGCATTCTCAGTGATGTCACCGGTCTCTAGTAAATGACTTGGCTGTGTGTTCAGTGATACCATATAGAGAATTGATGGGCTGCATTCTCTGTGTCTGCGATTTGACCAGTTAATTGCTTTGTTTAGACTGCTGCCACTTTCTGATGCGTTTCATCTGCAAAAATACCTATGCTGTCTATAGCCAGCATGTTTTGCATAAACATGTATTAGGAAATCTCACAAAGGAATCAATGCATGAGAATTTGAGCTTTTATTCTTTGTAATGTCTCCAGTTTTGCATTTGAAATGAAGCTCGGCCACCGACTGTGAGGCTGTGATACAGAGCTGCAATTCCCAACCAGCTGTCTTTGCGTTCCCCAGGGCTCTGGAACATATGGGGTTTGGTGCAGCGCTGTGACCCTGCTGAGTGCTGGTGCTAGCTCTACGCTGGGCTGCCAAGCAGCTGCTCCCTGGTGCTCCGGAGCCTGGACCCCCACTGACTGCTCTGCCCTCCCCCCAGCCATATGTCCCGATGGAGCATCCTCGATATCAATCTTCCACGTCAGGAATATCTCCTACTCGCTGTGGGAGTGTGTTTATTTCAATCACGAAGAGCTAAAAATATATCTGTACGTTGTATGTGTCCTATGAGACGCAGTATGAGGGCTCTGTTCACTCATCACAGATAATGAATAAAGTTGTATGAATTCTACCTCGTATTACCCCATCAGCACCTTAACAGAATCCTCGGTACACGGAAAAAAGACAAAAATGATTAAACTTCACCAAAAAAATTATATAAATAGGTAAATGTGAACGGCGTAGAGGTTTGGTATGTGAGCTTATATTCCCAGACTGTATTGGAGGAATCTGTATTGTTCTTTTCTTTCTATAATTCTCTCTCCCTTCCTTTTCATCATTCTATCTCATTCCCACTCCCTTCTTCCATCTCTTCTTCCATTGTCCCTCCATCTCTCCTTCCATTGTCCCTCCATCTCTCCTTCCATTGTCCCTCCATCTCTTCTTCCATTGTCCCTCCATCTCTCCTTCCATTGTCCCTCCATCTCTCCTTCCATTGTCCCTCCATCTCTCCTTCCATTGTCCCTCCATCTCTCCTTCCATTGTCCCTCCTATCTCTCCTTCCATTGTCCCTCCTATCTCTCCTTCCATTGTCCCTCCTATCTCTCCTTCCATTGTCCCTCCTATCTCTCCTTCCATTGTCCCTCCATCTCTCCTTCCATTGTCCCTCCATCTCTTCTTCCATTGTCCCTCCTATCTCTCTCCTGCCCTCTCATCTCTTTCTCTGTCTCCCACTCTATATATCTCTCTTTGTCTCTCTCACTCTCTCTCTGACCTGGCACCCCAAGGGAGTCCATCTCAGTCCCTCTTTTCTCATATTCCCCCCATCCCTCGCTCCTTCTATCTTTCTCTCCCTATCTACCCCCCTCCCCATTCCCTGCTCCCTCTATAGTCCCTTTCACATGGGGCGGACTCCACTAGGAATGTGTCCTGGATCCCCATCTGTCTGTTTTAATTGGTTCGGATTGGATGTTGGCGAGTGTAAACAGATAACATGTTTGTTTACATCTGCCGCTCCATAGCCCGATCCGTCCTCCAGCATAAAAGGGGCCCCATCTTTCACCCCATTTCACTCTCACACCCTATTTTCCAATCCCTCTATCTCTCGCTTCCTCTCTCTTTTGCTTTCTCTTTCTCTCGCTCCCCCCTATCTTATTTCCTCTATTTCTCACTCCCTCTATTTCTCTCTCTTATCCCATGCTCCCTCCATTTCTTGCTCCTACTATCCCTCACTGCCCCTATTCCTCTATCTCTCTATCGCCTGCTCCCTCTATTTATCACTCCCTCACCCCCCCCCCCCCTCGGCTCTCTCTTTCTCCCTATCTCTCATTTCCTCTATTTCTCACTCCTTCTTTTTCTCTCTTCTCCTATGCCTCGCGCCCTCCATTTCTCACTTCCTCTATCCCTAGCGCCCTCTATTTCTCACTTCCTCTATCCCTCGTGCCCTTCTTTTCTCATTTCCTCTTTCCCTTGCTCCCTCTATCCTTCACTGCCCCTATTCCTCGCTCTCTCTATCACCTGCTCCTTCTATTTATTACTCCCTCACTCCCCCCAGCTCTCTTTCACCCTATCTCTCGTTTCCTCTATTTCTCACTCCCCCTCTTTCTCTCTCCTCCTATGCCTCGCGCCCTCCATTTCTCACTTCCTCTATCCCTCGCTCCCTCTATTTCTCACTTCCTCTATCCCTCGTGCCCTCCATTTCTCATTTCCTCGTTCCCTTGCTCCCTCTATCCTTCACTGCCTCTATTTCTCACCCTCTCTTTCCCCTGCTCCCGCTATCTCTCTTTCCACCATCTCTCATTTCCTCTGCCTCTCACGATTTTTCTCCCTTTCCTATCCCTCACTCCCTCTATCTCATTTCCTCTAGTTCTCTCTCCTCCTATCCCGTGCTCTCTTCATTCCTCTATCCCTCGCTGCCTCCATTCCTCACTTCCTCTATCCCTCGCTGCCTCCATTTCTCGCTTCCGATATCCCTCGCTGCCTCTATTTCTCGTTTCCTCTATCCCTCGCTGCCTCTATCGCACGCTTCTTCTACCTCCATGCCTCGCGTCCCCTATTTCTCGCTCTCTCTATTTTTTGCTCTATTCCCCCCCCCCCCCCCCCCCCCGTTCCCTCTATTTCTTAATTTTTCCTGCTTTCTCTTTTTCTCTGAGCTGGCATGCCACCAGGAGCATGGGTTTAAATTTCAGCTAGTATGCAGAAGAATTTTAAGATTATTGTCTCTTTTCTTCAGTAATAAGTTATTAACTATTGTGATTTTCAGTAGGCAATCACTTTTAAAATGGTACACAATTGAGGTTTATCAGAGTTTGTGGAACTTTTTCACACATTGCGGGATCTTTATCAAGGACATTAGACATACATGGACACAAATCTGTCTGCCGCTCACTTAGAAAAGTCTCTGGGACAGGTTTAGTATTTTTGTTACTGTGCGTCTGTTTTTCCTGGGCAGCCAACTGTAACAGATTTCTTGCTGAGTGGGTCAGGGTCAGGTTTCATTTTGTTGCAGTGTGACTATAGAGTCGGAATGAGCCTCGGTGTGTCCAAGCCTGTCTGAGCTATCCCACCAGAAAACTGACGCTGTCCACCGCCAGTCATATAGCGGCCCCATGCGGCTGCAGGGAATGCCACTGCTACTTGTGATTGGTGGACATATTTCTATAGGGATAGCTCAGGCAGGTTGCCTGGGCGCATCCATGGAGAAATTGATGACACCGGCCGTAACCTTATAAAACATCTGTCGCCCAAAGCATCTCACCGCTCCTGTTTAGTGATGCTTGAGTCACAATTGATAAATGCCCCCCCCCCCCCGAGGTTTATTTACATGGATCGGATCTCATTCCTTTCCAATCTAAAAAAAAAAATTTACAAAATGTCTCAGACAGCAGATGACCATCGATGATGCAAACTCCGGCATTCTTCCCACATTCTTCCATGGATTAGGCGACCTTGGAATGTGTTTTGGTGTGAGTGTCATTTGTTTTCAGTGCTATTGTCCCATGTGATCCACGACTCCATTTTACTGCTCTCTCCTATCTCTGGGCTTTCACTGCGAACAATGACACTTTCCTGATCTTATTTCAGTGCTCTGAGAAATTTCCACAATAACGTGCTTTGCGGTCAGTGCAAATTTCCAATGAAATATCCAGCGATTTAAAAGCTGGTACATGTACATTTGTGATTCTGGGTCACCAAATTTAACACACCTGCTCCCCATTCACACCTGAGGCCTTGTAACACTAACGAGTCACATGACACCGGGGAGGGAAAATGGCTAACTGGGCCAAATTTGGACATTTTCACTTAGGGGTGTACTGACTTTTGATGCCAGCGGTTTAGACATTAATGGCTGTGTGTTGAGTTATTTTGAAGGGACAGCAAATTTACACTGTTATACAAGCTGTACACTCACTACTTTACATTGTAGCAAAGTGTAATTTCTTCAGTGTTGTCACATGAAAAGATAGAATAAAATATTTACAAAAATGGGAGGGGTGTACTCACTTTTGTGAGATACGGTATTTGTGGAGAACTGTATTTAATCATCTGCGACGTTGTTTCAACTTTTTTTTCTTTCTGCATTTGTATACAGGGCTAGAAAGGCAGGTTGCCAATCAAAGCCAAGGGGCTAGCGCCAAGTCCAGGAGCTTTATTGGACATCTCTTGAGCTACTGATCTCGCTACATGTGACTTTAGGGATAGTTATAGTGAAAATAACATGAAATAATCTCTGAGGCCACTGAGCTTTTCTTTAAGCCCTGGTGGCCATTTTGAAGCAGAGCTACAGAGGAACACTTCAATGCTTATCTATTGTTTGGTGGTAAGAGCAACCAATAGATCACTGTTATTGCTTCAGAGGTGCATGATGGTCCAGATAAAGACCCTCCTAACCTAATCCAGCCTGACCCCCCCATGAACAAAAAAAGTGTAATCAGATTAAAATGTTAATAAATCCATTAAAAAAGGGGGGACTCCCTTTTCTTTTAACACCCCCAGATACCAATAAATGCATCAGTTGCTCTGGATGACGGTCATCTGGGTGATGAACACTAAGCATGCGCAGAGCGATTCCAAACTTTGATTGCAGATCTGTAAAAAATTGACCTCAATCTTAAAGTAGAGCTGTGGCCAGGCTATGAATACTCATATATTTACATAGGCTTAACAAGTAGTAAATCAAGTTTGAAATACCGTATATATATATATACGAGTAGTATAAGCCGACCCGAATATAAGCCGAGGCACCTAATTTTACCACTAAAAACTGGGAAAATTTATTGACTCGAGTATAAGCCTAGGGTGAGAAATGAGCAGCTACTGTAAGTAGAAAAGAGGGTCAACAATGCCCATTTGCATGCCTCACGGTGCCCATTTGCATGCCTCACGGTGCCCATTTGCAGCCACAGGTCCCCAAAATTCAAACTCGGTAGTTAAAGAGGAAGTAAACCCCCCCCCAAACCACTTTGGCCTACAGGTAAGCCTAGATTAAGGCTCACCTGTAGGTCCAATAAATATCTCCTAAACCTACATGGTTTAGGAGATATTTATAAAAAAAGAGGCATCGCTGTCTACGGCGCATGCGCCGTAGACAGCGGCGCGCAGGCGCACTGCACATGCCGAATTCACGGCGATATGCCGCTTTCCTGCGCATGCGCGGGAGTGACGTCATCACCGCTCTAGCGAATCACAGCGCTAGAGCGGCGAGACCCGGAAGTCACTCCTGTATCGATGGCGGCGGAGGAGGATGTGGATGAGGGGCGCTTCGGGGGCTTCGTTCTCAGGTAAGTTATTCATAATGAGCTAGTATGCTATGCATAATAGCTCATTATGCCTTTGCCTTGCAGGTTCCGTTTTTTTTTTTTTTTTGTGAGGAGGGTTTACTTCCTCTTTAAGGTTTCCTAGATGCCCCCCTAGCTGCAGCCAAAATTTGGGGTCTCTGGACCCAAAGGGTCCCAAAATGATATTGCTACAGATGGACACAGTTGACCGAATTTGGGACCACGTATCTCGGGGCCACTTGGTGCTAGGAGCCCCAAATTTGGTGTGGAACTAGCACTACAACTTATCCAAAGATGGAGTTCCTAGCACCAAGTGGCCCCGTGATATGGGGCCCCAAAGTCCGTTCGGAAAATGTCAAGTACTTTTCTGAAGTACATTTTCTGAACCGACTTTGGGGCCCCGTATCTCGGGGCCCCTTGGTGCTAGGAACCCCATCTTGGAAATGTTGTAGTGCTAGTTCCACTTGGTTTGCACACCAAATTTGGGGTTCCTAGCACCAAGTGGCCCTGAAATACGGGGCCCCAAAGTCGGGTCGGAAAATGTCATTCTCTGCTGCAGAAAAGTGCTTGACTCGAGTATAAGCCGAGGGGGGCATCTTCAGTACAAAAAAATGTGCTGAAAAACTCGGCTTATACGCGAGTATATACGGTAGTCTTAACAAGTAGTAAATACAGTTTGAAATAAGCCCTCTGTGACTTAGTCTAAAGACCTGCAGCCACTGTGGAGTAACTCATCCTTAAAGTTTGCAGCACAAGGTTCTTAGTGTTGGGGCTCATGCACATGGTCTTATTAGGCCGTATAATGTAAATTAAGGCTGTATTTTGGCACCTGGGAGCCAGAAGTGTTATGCATAGCTGCCGGCACAAATTCATTTTAGAATACTGCTATATGTAGGGACACTCAGCTTCAAGAATAAATATGCATATGGACGTATGCCCCCGGACGCAGACTGTACATCCGTAAGGGCTTCTTTACACTTGCTTTGACTTTAACACACATTATGGCCCCGTTCACACCGGAGCGATTTTTTTTTGCTTGAAGCTTGTAGCTCTAAAATGCTCAACAAGCCAAATCCCATTAATTTCAATGGCCCCTTTTCACATCTGAGTGTTCTGTTGCCCGAAGCAAAATGCCTGAAGCAAAACGCCTGAAGCAAAACGCCTGAAGCAAAATTCCTGACGCAAAGCGCCCAAAGCAAAATTCCTGACGCAAAGCGCCCAAAGCAAAATGCCTGAAGCTCAAAAAAGTACAAGAGCTTCTTTTTGCTAGATTACAAGCATTTTTGGCCCCATAGACTTCAACGTCTGACTGGAGCGTTTTTACAAGCAATTTATGAGCCTTTTTTGCTCAAATAGCAGCTCTCCACCTCTAATTTCCTCTCTCTCTCCTCCCCAAGTGATTTCTATTGGCTAAAACACCTGAAGCTTGTAATACGCTTCTAAAAAGCTTTAAAGAAGCTTGTAAAAAAAACTGCTTAAAAAAACGCCAGTAAATTGATACGCTCAAGTGTGAATGTAGCCTTAACCACCTACTGCTTCAATATGCTTTCTGATGTGTTTTTGATGCTTCGGTGATGCTTTTTTGAAGCTTTAACCACATGCCTACTGGGCCAGAGCCGGAAGAGGGCTACAGCGCGGTCGGCTTATTCTGGGTGGACGTCTTGCGGACTTCCTCCCAGAATCTTGCTCCCGCGCGCCCCCTGGGGCGCGCACTCGGGAACATCCGTGATCACGGTAAACAGCCGCTGATTACCACGTGATCGCTCTGTCAAATGATGGAACATGTACACAAACCGGCGTCACGTCATGACGCGGCTCCTCCCTCCCCTCTCTGTACCGATCAGTACAGTGAGAGGGGAGAAGCGGAAAGTTGGAGAGATGGGACCAGCGCTGTGGCTGGATGTGTAGTGCCCACAGCGCTGGTCAGTAACAGTTCTCTGCCAACACTGTGCAATACTCTGCCAACACTGTGCAATACTCGGTAGACATGTGCACAACAAAAAAATTTGTTTATTTTCGTTTCGTTTTTTTCGTTTCCGAAAAAAAATCGTTTATTTTCGTTTCGTTTTTTCCGTTTCCGTTGATTCGTAACGATTCGTAAGTCGTCGGTGTTCGTATTCGTAACGATTCGTACATTTGTAAGAGTTATTTTTCGTTGATTCGTTTTTTCGTTAGTTTAATTTTCGTTCATTTGTTTATTCGAAATTCGGACGCATTCGTAACATTCGTAGATTCGTAATCGGAGCATAATTCATAATTTTATGTAATGTGTATGCTATTATTACATTTTAATAATTTACGAATCGAAAAAAAAAAGTTACGAATTGAAAAAAAAGTTACGAATGTACGAATTTTTTTGTTCAATCCATTCGAAGCACGTTAAGCAGCGCCATTGTAAGGGACACGGAAAATTACCAATTCAACAAAAAAAAAAAGTTACACATTTTTTCGTTCATTTTCGTTGTTCCTTTTTTCATTTTTCGGATTTTCGCTGTTTGGTTTTTCGGATTTTCGTTGCTTTTCGGATTCGTTCGATAAGAACGATTCGTTATTCGGATTCGTTCGATTCGAACGATTCGTTCATTCGTACGAAAACGAACGAACGAAAAAAAAAAAAACGAAAAAAAAAAAAAGAAAAACGAAAAAAACCCCAAAATGAATACAAGTCTAATACTTGGCAATACTCTGCAATAAATTTGAATAGAAACAAAGAATTTTTTTTTTTTACCGAATGTTCAGTATTTTTTTGATTTATAGCACAAAAAATAAAAAACCCAGCGGTGACTAAATACCACCAAAAGAAAGCTCTATTTGTGTGAAAAAAAGGACACAAAATTCATTTGGGTACAGTGTTGCATGACTGAGTAATTGTCATTCAAAGTGTGAGAGCACCGAAAGCTGAAAATTGGTCTGGTTAGGAAGGGGGTTTAAGTGCCCAGTGGGTAAGTGGTTAATGAAGCTTGGCAAATGCCCTATGTGTGTTGATTTTCTGTTTTTTTTTTTTTTTTTTTTATAAAAGGGGCCCAGTAGAACCCTGGCTCTGTAGTACCCCAATTCAGTAGATTCCCAGCTTACTAGTACCCCTGTTCAGCAGATCCCTGGCTTATTAGTACCCTCATACTACCCACTCAGTAGTAACCCCCAGCTCTGCTGATCCTCCTCTCTCTCCGGTCCCCGATCACTTCCTGCTATATTGCTCCCACGCTTAGGGTTGCCACCTCATCCCTTTAAACCCAAACTATTATTAGTATTAATTCCATCGGTTCTGTGGATGATTAAGGTGGTAATTAAACTCACTTAGTGCCTTATCTGCATTAAAGTAGCCCCAGAACCCGTGTAATTCATATGTGTTCAGGTTTAAAGGAATGAGGTGGCAACCCTAGCTGCTCACCATGTGTGACATCTGACAGTTTCTCCTGCTCTGGTCCCCCAGCTCTGCCGATCTTCTGCCGATCAGTCCTCTCTCTCTCCGGTCCCAACTCACCTTCTCCTATAGCAGTGATGGCGAACCTTGGCACCCCAGATGTTTTGGAACTACATTTCCCATGATGCTCATGCACTCTGCATTGTAGTTGAGCATCATGGGAAATGTAGTTCCAAAACATCTGGGGTTCCACGGTTTGCCATCACTGTCCTATAGCATTCCTACGTTGCACTCCACAAGTGCTATCTGCTAATTACTCTGCTCCAGTCCGGACCCCGCTCACCTTCGTGCTGCTCCACACCAGATGGTGACATCTGTACCGGACACTCCCAGAATATATGCACATGAATTGGAAGTGACTGCTTATGACGTCTTTCTTGTTCGCTTGTTGGTTTCCCAGTGCATCCTGGGATATCTCATGAAACGCACAAACCAGAGCGCTATATGGAAAATGACCACAAAATGGTGCTAAATAAATGTCTCGATATAACAGTAGATGGGTAAAGGGAGCAGTGGTCGGCCACCAACCTGCAAACCGGAAGTGACCAAACAGGAACTACAGGAAATCTGGGAGGAAGCCACATTCACTGGACCAAAACGAGGCATTTGATAAAGCGACATGACCGCAAAATATGTTGCCATGGTAACCTGGCCGCTTGCTGTCCAAGCCTCGTTTTGGTCCAGTGGCTGTGGCTTCCTCCCAGCTCTCGAGCAGTTCCTGTTTGGTCACTTCCTGTCTGCTGTGTCATCACTTCCGGTTCACAGGTCAGTGGCTGGCAGGAGGTTTCCTCCACCTCCTGGGCTGGTTTGCAACATCTTATGCTTTTGTCCCCACCATACAAGCTTACCGTTTTAATTCTTCTATCCTACAAGGCTAATGATGCAGTTTTTGAATTGGAATAAACGTTTTATTTTGGATAATTTGAACATATGATTTATTTGTATTTTTACCACAGAGAACTGTTATATCGAGACATTTTAGCGCCGTTTTGTGGTCATTTTCCACACAGCGCTCTGGTTTGTGGCTTTCTTTGGATTGTCACTCTGTAGGATTGATTTACTAAAACTGGAGAGTGGAATGTCTGGTGCAGCTCTGCATAGGAACCAATCCGCTTCCAGGTTTTATTGTCAAAGCTTTATTGATCAAGCTGAAGTTGAGCTGGCCATACACCATACAATTTTCTTTAGATTTACCTATGTAGTGCAAGGGCCTGCCTGATTGTATACAAATTGGAAGTGTTTAGGTTTGACCTCCATATTATATGGTTTTGGTAAATCTAAAGGAAAGTTGTACAAGAAAATTGTATAATGTGTGGCCAGCCTTAGAAACTGATTGGCTACCAGTGCAGAGCTGCACTAGATTTTGCACTCTCTAGTTTTAGTAAATCATCCCCTATAATGCCCAGAGGAATAGTCTGAGCAGCTGGGTTATTGACCTTAATTACTCTTTTCTTCAGCTCCATACCCTCAATTACAAGCTGGTAGTGTCTGGATGTTGGTATTTTTTTTTTTTTTTTCTAGGATATTTCATACCTGCAGTACCACCAAAACAAAGCGAAGCAAATGCTGAATAAAAGCCTCTTAAAAGCTGCAGGTGCTGTAACCAGTTCGGCTCCAGAGCAATTTTTTTTATTCGTCGCAGACATGTAAAAAACTTAATTTTTGGCAATAAAATTACTTAACCACTTCCCGCCCGGCCTATAGCAGATTGACGGCTGGGAAGGGGTTCAGTTATCCTGAAAGGGTGTCATATGACGTTCAGCAGGATAACATGCCGGCTCGCGTGGGCGTGTGGCGATCGCGGCGTGTCAGTCTGACACGCTGCATCTTTGATTGTGGTAAGAAGCCGACAGAGGCTTCTTACCACGTTATCGGCTGTGACCAATCACAGCTGATCATCGCGTGAACCAGGAAGTGCCAGTAAATGGCATTTTTTGGTTATCGCTGACAGGGAGAGCTGATCGGCAATAGAAAAAACTCAAAAAACGTGCAATAAAAACACAAAGTGCATACAAAAAAAAAAAATCACAAGCTTTTTCAAGCTTTTAGGCAGAAAAATAAAAAAAGCTCAAATGCCTGTAAAAGCAGCTTTTATTTTTAGCTGCAGTGGGCTCAAAAAGAGCAGGCACAAAAGAGCATGAAAAAGCTCAAAGAAGCTTGAAAATCACCCAACAAATAAAAAAAAGAAAAATGAGCTGAGAGAAGGGTTTGTGAAAAAAATAAGTATTTTTGCTCAAAAAAGATCAAAGAAGCTCAATAAAAATGTGCAAAAGAGCCCAAAAAAAAGTACAAGCTTCTTCATGCTGAAATAAAAGCTCAAATGCCTGTAAAAGCAGCTTTTTTTAAGATGCAGTGTGCATGAGCCCTAAAACACATTATGCACTGTGACATCAGAGTCATGGGTGCCCCCTACGTATTTGTACAAGAAAAATAATGTATATATCTTGTTTAAAAAGGATATTTAAAAAGTTTAAAAATATAACTACATTTATCTGCTATATTTTAATGCCGAACATTTTTAGTCTATCACGTTATATTACAGATCTTATTTTTTGGGAACAGACAGGGCATTTTTTTTTTTTTTTTAAATAGCAGATTTGTATACATTTTAATTAGGGAAAAAAAAAAAGCCAATGTAGAATTTACAAAATAGCATAGCCCCAGGTATTTACTCATAACTGATAAAACCATCAGACTACAAGGACACGGCAAATGTACAATAGTGATTGAACGCAGCGCAGTGGTAACGCTCCAAGCGAAGGTTCACCTTCCACTTCTGAAGAGCTTTTTCTCCTTTCAATGTTACATTATGATATATGGAAGAGGGGGTCCCCCAAAGAGGGTTGGGGATTTTAAGGGCAACTAGGTAATGGTACACAACCAAATAATGATTTATAACAAAGTTGTCATTTATTAAATATAATAAAAAGCCAAAATCTGCATCAAAATTGCAACTTGACTGTGTAAGAACAACATCAGAATGTACAAAAATGACAATAGATACAAATAAGTATTGTCTCAACAATTGTCTCAACAATACTTATTTGTATCTATTGTAATTTTTGTACATTCTGAAAATTTGCATTTAATAAACAGTTGCGCAAATATCATGTGACACAAAAACTTGCAACTATCACCTTTTTATTCTACAGGGCCTCTGCTTTCAGAAAAATTATACTGTCCTGGGGGTTTAACCACTTCAATACCGGGCATTTTCGCCCCTTCCCGCCCAGGACAATTTTCAGATTTCAGCGCTGTCGCACTTTGAATGACAATTGCGCGGTCATACCACACTGTACCCAAATACATTTTTATCATTTTGTTCTCACAAATAGAGCTTTCTTTTGGTGGTATTTGATCACCTCTGCGGTTTTTATTTTTTGCTAAACAAACTAAAAAAGACAGAAATTTTTAAAAAAGAATGTTTTTCTTCGTTTGTTTATAAAATTTTGTTTTCTCCTTCACTGATGGGCACTGATGAGGCGGCACTGACGAGAAAGGCACAGTTATGTAGAATTGATGGGCACTGATAGGCAGCACTGATAGGCAGCACGGATGGGAACCAATAGGATGGGAAAATAAGCTGAGGTTTGTGAAGAAAAAAAAAAAACCGCTTATGCCCACAGAAGCTTGGCATCTGGTGTGGTCTTATGCTGCTGTAGCCCTTCTGTTTCTAGGTTCGATGTGTTGTGTGTTTAGAGATGGTATTCTGCATTCCTTGGGTGTAACGAGAGGTTATTTCAGTTACTGTTGCCTTTCTATCATCTCCAACCAGTCCATTCTCCTCTGACATCAGCAAGGCATTTTCCTCCACACAACTGCCGCTCACTGGATATTTTCTCTTTTTCTGACCATTCTCTATAAACCCGAGAGATGGTTGTGTGTGTAAATCCCAGAAATACTCCGACCAGCCCGTCCGGCACCAACAACCATGCCACACTCAAAGTCACTTAAATCCCCTTTCTTCCCCATTCTGTTGCTCGGTTTTAACTTCAGCAAGCCGTCTTCACCACGTCTAGATGCCTAAATGCATTGAGTTGCTGCCATGTGATTGGCTGATTAGCAATTTGTGTTACCAAGCAATTGAACAGGTGTACCCAATAATAAAGTGGGCAGTAAATGTATTTGCATGCAGACCTAGGTAGGAACCCCATACTGAGCCTCTATGAGTGAAAGACCTGAAAGGGGTGGACCAGGGACAGTGAAGCTGAGGAGATGATTCTGCACAGGAAATGAGGAGGACTCTCTTTGCTGCAGCTTCTAATGCACATGGTGAGAAGCTCGCAGGGTGCGGTGAAATCAAAGTAAGCCATTACAGTACAGGAGAGAAGCGAGGCCGGATCTCGGCTTTGAGGCTGTAATTGAGGATGAGTTCTGCTGCTGATTCTGTGTGTATGTGAGAACCAAGGAAGAGTGTAAACCCTCAGAAGTGTCTGATAAGGTGTCCTCACATCTGTCTCTGGAATAAATATGTGGAGCACGTCTTCTCTGGATGAGGGGATGACATCCCTCGCATCCCTCGCATCCTTCGTCTCCTCAGAGCGGCGCGCCCACTAATAATAATGTGCAGAGGAATTCAATAAGCAAACCGGAGGGAGCCGAGCAGCAAAATGTGTGATTAGCGGGAGAAAGTCAGATTATATCCCTTCTCCATACCGCCACTTCAGAGACTTGATGTGCCGAGAGAGGGGGGGAGGGGATATGGTTTAATTACTGTGTGTGTGAAAAAGGATTATTCCTACCTGAACTGATATTAACCCACTGCTTCATACCGACTCTGTGTGTGCCAGCAATGCTCCACTGTGCATGTGCCAAGTACTGGCCTCATGATGGTGCAGTACTGGCCTCATGATGGTGCAGTACTGGCCCCATGATGGTGCAGTACTGGCCCCATGATGGTGCAGTACTGGCCTCATGATGGTGCAGTACTGGCCCCATGATGGTGCAGTACTGGCCCCATGATGGTGCAGTACTGGCCTCATGATGGTGCAGTACTGGCCCCATGATGGTGCAGTACTGGCCCCATGATGGTGCAGTACTGGCCCCATGATGGTGCAGTACTGGCCTCATGATGGTGCAGTACTGGCCCCATGATGGTGCAGTACTGGCCTCATGATGG
Source organism: Lithobates sylvaticus (assembly GCA_028564925.1). NCBI lineage: Eukaryota > Metazoa > Chordata > Amphibia > Anura > Ranidae > Lithobates > Lithobates sylvaticus. Next base: position 210,260,995 of record CM053036.1, on the reverse strand, counting down.
TGCAGTACTGGCCTCATGATGGTGCAGTACTGGCCCCATGATGGTGCAGTACTGGCCCCATGATGGTGCAGTACTGGCCTCATGATGGTGCAGTACTGGCCTCATGATGGTGCAGTACTGGCCCCATGATGGTGCAGTACTGGCCTCATGATGGTGCATTACTGGCCTCATGATGGTGCAGTACTGGCCTCATGATGGTGCAGTACTGGCCTCAGGATGGTGCAGTACTGGCCTCATGATGGTGCAGTACTGGCCTCATGATGGTGCAGTACTGGCCTCATGATGGTGCAGTACTGGCCTCATGATGGTGCAGTACTGGCCTCATGATGGTGCAGTACTGGCCTCATGATGGTGTAGTACTGGCCTCATGATGGTGCAGTACTGGCCTCATGATGGTGTAGTACTGGCCTCATGATGGTGCAGTACTGGCCTCATGATGGTGCCGTACTGGCCTCATGATGGTGCAGAACTGGCCTCATGATGGTGCAGTACTGGCCTCAGGATGGTGCAGTACTGGCCTCATGTGGTGCAGTACTGGCCTCATGATGGTGCAGTACTGGCCTCTTGGTGGTGCCGAACTGGCCTCTTGATGGTGCCGAACTGGCCTCTTGATGGTGCCGAACTGGCCTCTTGATTGTGCCGAACTGGCCTCTTGATGGTGCCGAACTGGCCTCTTGATGGTGCCGAACTGGCCTCTTGATGGTGCCAAACTGGCCTCTTAAGGGTGCCATACTGGCCTCATAATGGTGCTGGAGCTCCTCTTTAAAGGAGTTGTAAAGGCAGAAGTTTTTTTTTATCTTACTGCATTCTATTCTTTTGTGTGTAGCAGCATCCCCTAATTACTTACCTGAGCCCCATCTCTCGCCAGCGATGTCCACGAGTGTCTAAGCCGTACGGGACACTCCTCCTGATTGGCTGAGACACAGCAGTGGCGCCATTGGCTCCCACAGCTGTCAATCAAAGTCAGTCAGCAAATCAGTGGAGAGAGGGTTTGAGTCGGGGCTCTGTGAATGGACACACAGAGCTGTGACTCGGCTCCAGTGCCCCCATAGGAAGCTGCTGACTGTGGGGGGCACGCGATAGGAGGGAGGGGCCAGGAGCTGCAAAGAGGGAACCGAGAAGAGGAGGATCGGGGCTGCTCTGTGCAAAACCAACTGCACAGAGGAGACAAGTATAACATGTTTGTTATTTATTTTTATTTTTTTAAATGAGACTTTACAATCACTTTAAGGATCTTTGTGTCACTCTACATACATGTCTGATAACGTGTAAATGTAGCACCTCGCGCTTTTTTAAAATGGGTGGCTGAGCTGGCGGGACTGGCTTCTGATCATGTGACTGCTGAGACAGCCAATCACAGTGGTCAGGTAATCAACAGTCCCTCCTGATCACCAGGCATAAAAACCCTGTTAAAGGGAAGCTGGGGGTGGCAGGAAAGGGGTTAATGACACTGCGCACTTTATCGCATTTATAATATTGGCAACAATTTTCGATTTCATATTCTCATCTATTCATTTTTTGTTGTCTTCGCTATTGGCAGCCGTATTGTGCTCCTGGCTGGATATCGGCAGTCCTTGTGATGGTTGCTGTTCTACCGGATTGTGTCCTTGGTCTGATATTGGTCACCATTTTGAAGACGGCTGCTACTGTGTACTGAGCTTTGCAGCCACCTTTCAAGGTTCCTTACGAGTGTATTAAAAACATTAAGATTTGCTTTGTTGTCTAGAACATGCACAGTAGAAATGTGAATTGTGCCTAAGGAGCTGATTCACATCAGATGCAGTCCAGTGCATTCTTATTCTGCATCAAAAACGCACGGGCAGTGTTCAACATGGATTCCAATGGCCCTTATTCACACCAGTGCAGTGCCTTCCAGTACAGTCAACAAAAGTAGACCATGCTGCTTTTTTTTTTTTGGAATAGAATGCATCTGGAACGTGGCAAAATACATCGGAACACACATGTCCTCAATTGAGATGAAAGAAAAAGACGGGGAAAAACGCGAGTGCAGAAATTGTGTGAAGCGGCCCTGTAGAATTTATCTAGGGTTGTCCCGATACCACTTTTTTTTAGAACCGAACACAAGTACCGATACTTTTTTTCAAGTACTCACCGATACTTTTTTACTTTTTGTACGGCGCCATTATGAGGCACTGTCACGTGACAGTGTTTTTTTTTTTTTAAATCCTTTTATTTTTTTACAATGCTTTTTTTTTTAAGGGGGGGGGGGGGTGCACGGTGTCTGTGTGTTTTTTATTTAAATTTTTATTAGTTTTTTTACAATAATTTTTTTTTTTATTATTTATTGCAATATTTTGTGTGTTTTTTTTTTTTCTTTTTACTCAGCCCTGTTGGGGGGCTTTGGTGAGATATCAGGGGTCTTGACAGACCCCTGATATCTCCCCCTTGAGACAGAGGAAGAGACAGAGGATTGAGATTTCCCAGTCCCTTTCTCTGCAGCCTCATCTGCACTGAAAATGAATGGAGAGAAGACAGCGGCTCCTCTCCATTTATAAACAATATAACATATATAAGCAATGCACTTCCTGGTATGTGACTGTGCCTAGGCACTCCTCTTCTGTAGCCTTATATCTGTTTATCTGCAGTATGAGCTCTAAGGCACCAATACCTGATTTGGAATGAGATTTGATGATGTCACTACTGTGTTGCTTAGAGATCTTCCTGCTGGAGAGAAAGCTGTACCTGGAGACCTGCAGTACAAGGATCTCCCTGCTTCATTCATTTTATGGATCTGTCCTTTCTTCACCTCTCCTGTTGCTGCTTCTACTTCAATATTAAAGTGGTTGTACCCACTTATAATCCACTTTTTACTACAGGTAAGCCTATAATAAGGCTTACCTGTAGCTACCATGGATATCCCCTAAACCTACACAGTTTAGGAGATATCCCCTGTAACAGCATGTGCCGACGTCATCAGCACATGCACACTGAGCAACGGCTCGTTCATGCCAATGCTTCAGCTGACGCACTGTTACCGGCAGCTAGCAAATAGCTGCCATAACCCCGGTATTTTTCTCCACAGCAGACGGCTGGCTTTCAGATAAAAGTGGTCTCTGCGGCGGATTCGCCGCAAGATCACTTTTAGCAGCGACGGGAGAGGGCCCCCCTCCCGCCGCGCTCTGGTCATCTCCGGAGCCGCCGGTAGCGGAGGAGACGGTCGGTTTCTTTCCCCTCACTGACTGGATGCAGAGTGAGGGAAAGATGGCCCCCCGCTCGGCTCCATAGCATTGGAGGGTGGAAGTGATGTCAAACGTCACTTCCGCCCAATGCTCTTAACCGCTTCCCGACCGCCTCACGCAGATATACTGCGTCAGAAGGGCACGTACAGGCAGAATCACGTACCTGTACGTTGCCATTTAAGAGGCGGTGGGGGCGCGCCTGCGGGAAGCTCTGTAAGTCGGGTTGCGGGTCCCACGGACTCGATCGCCGTGGGGATTCCTGCGATCGCCTCACGGAGAGGAAGAACGGGGAGATGCTAAAGTAAACAAGAATCTCCCCGTTCTGCCTAGCAACAGTGTCACTGATATCTGTTCCCTGTGATTGGAGCAGAGATCAGTGATGTATAAAACACAGCCACGCCCCCCACAGTTAGCAACACGCCCCTAGGACACACTTAACCCCTACACTGCCGCCTAGTGGTTAACCCCTTCACTGCCAGTGTCATTTACACAGGAATCAGTGCATTTGTACAGCACTGATCGCTGTATAAATGACAATGGTCCCAAAAATGTCCGATGCGTCCGCCATAATGTCGCAGTTCCGATAAAAATTGCCGCCATTAAAAAACATTTTTTATTAATAATAATGCCATAAAACTATCCCCTATTTTGTAAACGCTATAACTTTTGCGCAAACCAATCAATCGCTTATTGCGATTTTTTTTTTTTTCTACCAAAAATATGTAGAAGAATACGTATTTGGCCTAAACTGAGGGAAAAAAAAATGTTTTTTTTTTAATATATTTTTGGGGTATATTTATTATAGCAAAAAAAAAAAAAATATATATTTTAACTGAAAAATAGGCCGGTCCTTAAGTGGTTAAGCCCGCAGCGCGATGCCCGTGGGTAGCCTGACACACTTTCCTCCAGGTATTTTAAGCATCGTGAAACTGCCAGCAAGCAATCCTTTCTATTGTTGGTCCACCTGAGTCAGCTCTGTTTCCGTGTCTTCAGTCACCGGCGTTCTATAAATGTGTTCGATCCAGGATGTACCCACCAATTCTATAATAAGCCTCCTTCACTCATCTCTTCTTAAAAAAAAATAAAAAAAATCAAACAAAACCTAGAAAATTAGTAGGAGGCGCATATACCCGCCAGGCGTGGGTTTCGGAGAACGCGTGGACCTTAGCGGCGGTTTCTATGATGAAGGAAGAGGGGACTGTGTCCCTTCCGTAGTACACAGGCCTGCGGAGGAAGATTTCTTCGTTTTATTTGCGTCTCTGAGAAGAGATTTACAATAAGATTAGTGATTGTGGAAGGCAGACGACCAGATCTTCTCCTTCGCCGCGTCTGCTTCGTGAAATGTTTAATGACGAGCGATACGTTCTGACCGCGTACGAATAATTCTGTCGCATTGTAGGAATGTCAAATGCACAAGTCGGCCATGTCCTGTATTACCGGGGGCAGCGGAGGTTAGACCCCCCCCCCCCCCCCGGATCTGAGCCGAGCACTGCGCCGTATTACATCCTTGTATTTGCTTAAAGGGATTAAGGAAAGAGAGCGAGGCGAAGGGAATCGGATTCTTAGGTTACAGTCACTCTGAAGGGAACACTTAAAGGCAAATTCAACTTTTGGGGGGGGGGGGGGGTTGACCTAGATCAGGGGTCTCAAACTGGTGGCCCTCCATCTGTTGTGAAACTACAAGTCCCATCATGCCTCTGCCTGTGGGAGTAATGCTTGTAACTGTCAGCCTTGCAAAGCCTCATGGGACTTGTAGTTTCGCAACAGCTGGAGGGCCGCCAGTTTGAGACCCCTGACCTAGATAATGCAACATTAAGTACTCCAGACACGTTGGATCAATTTTCTTAGGCTGGCCTGTCCAGAAAAAGGATCAATCAGATCTTGTGTGATGCCATCCACTGATTGAGGCTCAGTATCACATGTGGGCGTGGCCTAGGGCGGGTCTGCATGCAGACACACCTCCTCCTCCTCCAGACGCACCTCCTCCTCCAGACGCACCTCCTCCTCCAGACGCACCTCCTCCTCCTCCAGACGCACCTCCTCCTCCTCCTCCAGACGCACCTCCTCCTCCTCCTCCAGACACACCTCCTCCTCCTCCTCCAGACACACCTCCTCCTCCTCCAGACACACCTCCTCCTCCTCCTGACACACCTCCTCCTCCTCCTCCAGACACACCTCCTCCTCCTCCTCCAGACTGACATCCACCTGCCAAGGTGCCATTTTGATATTTGCATAACTCCTGATGTTTTCAGGTAGCCATGTACAGCACCCTGCTAGCCCCTCCCTTCCATGATCTGCCTGTGTTTCGTCAGATTCAGCGACCCGACAGAATGTGTAACAGAAGTGACGTCCTGTCGCCACCATCTTGCTACACCAGCACACCTCCACAGTATGGATACACTGAGAGGGGGGGAGGCGGACATCTTGTAACACCCACCGGAGTTTTGCATTTTACACTTATTTTTAACAGTAAAGTGAGTTTATATAGTGAAATACAGTAGTATCAAAGCACCCGCTTCCATCAGAGTGCCCATCAAAGTCCACGCTTCCATCAGAGTGCCCATCAAAGCACCCGCTTCCATCAGAGTGCCCATCAAAGCACCCGCTTCCATCAGAGTGCCCATCAAAGTCCCCGCTTCCATCAGAGTGCCCATTAAAGTCCCCGCTTCCATCAGAGTGCCCATCAAAGTCCCCGCTTCCATCAGAGTGCCCATCAAAGTCCCCGCTTCCATCAGAGTGCCCATCAAAGTCCCTGCTTCCATCAGAGTGCCCATCAAAGTCCCTGCTTCCATCAGAGTGCCCATCAAAGCACCCGCTTCCATCAGAGTGCCCATCAAAGCACCCGCTTCCATCAGAGTGCCCATCAAAGCACCCGCTTCCATCAGAGTGCCCATCAAAGTCCCCGCTTCCATCAGAGTGCCCATCAAAGTCCCTGCTTCCATCAGAGTGCCCATCAAAGTCCCCGCTTCCATCAGAGTGCCCATCAAAGTCCCTGCTTCCATCAGAGTGCCCATCAAAGTCCCTGCTTCCATCAAAGTGCCCATCAAAGTCCCTGCTTCCATCAGAGTGCCCATCAAAGTCCCTGCTTCCATCAGAGTGCCCATCAAAGCACCCGCTTCCATCAGAGTGCCCATCAAAGTCCCTGCTTCCTTCAGAGTGCCCATCAAAGTCCCTGCTTCCATCAGAGTGCCCATCAAAGCACCCGCTTCCATCAGAGTGCCCATCAAAGCACCCGCTTCCATCAGAGTGCCCATCAAAGCACCCGCTTCCATCAGAGTGCCCATCAAAGTCCCCGCTTCCATCAGAGTGCCCATCAAAGTCCCCGCTTCCATCAGAGTGCCCATCAAAGTCCCCGCTTCCATCAGAGTGCCCATCAAAGTCCCCGCTTCCATCAGAGTGCCCATCAAAGTCCCCGCTTCCATCAGAGTGCCCATCAAAGTCCCCGCTTCCATCAGAGTGCCCATCAAAGTCCCCGCTTCCATCAGAGTGCCCATCAAAGTCCCCGCTTCCATCAGAGTGCCCATCAAAGTCCCCGCTTCCATCAGAGTGCCCATCAAAGTCCCTGCTTCCATCAGAGTGCCCATCAAAGTCCCTGCTTCCATCAGAGTGCCCATCAAAGTCCCCGCTTCCATCAGAGTGCCCATCAAAGTCCCCGCTTCCATCAGAGTGCCCATCAAAGTCCCCGCTTCCATCAGAGTGCCCATCAAAGTCCCCGCTTCCATCAGAGTGCCCATCAAAGTCCCCGCTTCCATCAGAGTGCCCATCAAAGTCCCCGCTTCCATCAGAGTGCCCATCAAAGTCCCTGCTTCCATCAGAGTGCCCATCAAAGTCCCTGCTTCCATCAGAGTGCCCATCAAAGTCCCTGCTTCCATCAGAGTGCCCATCAAAGTCCCCGCTTCCATCAGAGTGCCCATCAAAGTCCCCGCTTCCATCAGAGTGCCCATCAAAGTCCCCGCTTCCATCAGAGTGCCCATCAAAGTCCCCGCTTCCATCAGAGTGCCCATCAAAGTCCCCGCTTCCATCAGAGTGCCCATCAAAGTCCCCGCTTCCATCAGAGTGCCCATCAAAGTCCCCGCTTCCATCAGAGTGCCCATCAAAGTCCCCGCTTCCATCAAAGTGCCCATCAAAGTCCCTGCTTCCATCAGAGTGCCCATCAAAGCACCCGCTTCCATCAGAGTGCCCATCAAAGTCCCCGCTTCCATCATAGTGCCCATCAAAGTCCCCGCTTCCATCAGAGTGCCCATCAAAGTCCCCGCTTTCATCAGAGTGCCCATCAAAGTCCCCGCTTCCATCAGAGTGCCCATCAAAGTCCCCGCTTCCATCAGAGTGCCCATCAAAGTCCCCGATTCCATCAGAGTGCCCATCAAAGTCCCCGCTTCCATCAGAGTGCCCATCAAAGTCCCCGCTTCCATCAGAGTGCCCATCAAAGTCCCCGCTTCCATCAGAGTGCCCATCAAAGTCCCCGCTTCCATCAGAGTGCCCATCAAAGTCCCCGCTTCCATCAGAGTGCCCATCAAAGTCCCCGCTTCCATCAGAGTGCCCATCAAAGTCCCCGCTTCCATCAGAGTGCCCATCAAAGTCCCCGCTTCCATCAGAGTGCCCAGCAAAGTCCCCGCTTCCATCAGAGTGCCCATCAAAGTCCCCGCTTCCTTCAGAGTGGCCATCAAAGTCCCCGCTTCCATCAGAGTGGCCATCAAAGTCCCCGCTTCCATCAGAGTGCCCATCAAAGTCCCCGCTTCCATCAGAGTGACCATCAAAGTCCCCGCTTCCATCAGAGTGCCCATCAAAGTCCCCGCTTCCATCAGAGTGCCCATCAAAGTCCCCGCTTCCATCAGAGTGCCCATCAAAGTCCCCGCTTTCATCAGAGTGCCCATCAAAGTCCCCGCTTCCATCAGAGTGCCCATCAAAGTCCCCGCTTCCATCAGAGTGCCCATCAAAGTCCCCGCTTCCATCAGAGTGCCCATCAAAGTCCCCGATTCCATCAGAGTGCCCATCAAAGTCCCCGCTTCCATCAGAGTGCCCATCAAAGTCCCCGCTTCCATCAGAGTGCCCATCAAAGTCCCCGCTTCCATCAGAGTGCCCATCAAAGTCCCCGCTTCCATCAGAGTGCCCATCAAAGTCCCCGCTTCCATCAGAGTGCCCATCAAAGTCCCGCTTCCATCAGAGTGCCCATCAAAGTCCCCGCTTCCATCAGAGTGCCCATCAAAGTCCCTGCTTCCATCAGAGTGCCCATCAAAGTCCCTGCTTCCATCAGAGTGCCCATCAAAGTCCCCGCTTCCATCAGAGTGCCCATCAAAGTCCCCGCTTCCATCAGAGTGCCCATCAAAGTCCCCCCTTCCATCAGAGTGCCCATCAAAGTCCCCGCTTCCATCAGAGTGCCCATCAAAGTCCCCGCTTCCATCAGAGTGCCCATCAAAGTCCCCGCTTCCATCAGAGTGCCCATCAAAGTCCCCGCTTCCATCAGAGTGCCCATCAAAGGCCCCGCTTCCATCAGAGTGCCCATCAAAGTCCCCATTTCCATCAGAGTGCCCATCAAAGTCCCCGCTTCCATCAGAGTGCCCATCAAAGTCCCCGCTTCCATCAGAGTGCCCATCAAAGGCCCCGCTTCCATCAGAGTGCCCATCAAAGTCCCCATTTCCATCAGAGTGCCCATCAAAGTCCCTGCTTCCATCAGAGTGCCCATCAAAGTCCCCACTCCCATAAGAATATGTAAATGGGGATTTGCGCGCATGAGGCGTAAATTACAAACCAAAAAATGCAGATTTTTCTTTTTTCTTTTACTGAAGAATACATGGCGCTTGTTTACACGCTGTGTACATTACAATTAGAGGGCTTTCATACCGAGCCGCCCATAGCGTCGGCGGTAAAACGCCGCTATTTTTAGCAGCGTTTTACCGTCGGATTTGCGGCAAATTTCGTCCGCTAGCGGGACACTTTTAACCCCCGCTAGCGGCCGAGAAAGGGTTAAAACGGCCTGCAAAGCGCCGCAATAGTGGCGTTTTGCCGGCGGTATAGTCGCCCTGCTTTCCATTTATACTCCCTTATTGGTAATTATATTTTATGGAATTTTTTCATATATACATGAATAACCCTTGAAATGTTAATATGTTGATAATTGAAATGCTAAATCAATAGTCAACATATTAGCATTTCAACATATTCAACAAGAAGGGTTATTCACGTATATATGAGAAAATTCCATAAAATATAATTACCAATAAGGAGTTTAAATGGAAAGTTTCCTCTAAAAACAGATGGATAACAGCAAACCCTGAGGAAGACCGTTTGGTCGAAACGCGTCTGGAATCTTATACAACAGACATTGGATATATAATGCTGTGTATAATTTTTATGTATTTTTCAATAGCTTTACATCCCCCGACCAGAGCTCATATTTTAATAGCAATGTGTTTCATTTTATGACGATAACCTCTCAATAAATATCCCTTTCTTAACATTTATTAGTTACCCTGCTGCGGAAAACCCCACTGATACTGATTTAAACAAAAAGTGGCAGAAGAGTCCATGGTCTTCAAATGGTTAATTCCCACCCCCCCACCCCCCATACCCACCTTTCCTCTTCTACCCCCTCGTTTTGCACAGCCCATCAGGGGCAAGGAAAAGCTCTGACCCTTTTTATTTTTTATTTTATTTTTTTGTTTAAAATTAGTATTTTTTTTTAGTTTCGGTGATTGTGCTGCTCGGTCTTATTTTAGGCTGTGAATTGGTTAGAAATCCATCGGCTTTCCCATTTGCTGCGGTGATTTGTAGCTGCAGAGAGCTGTCAGGAGCCACTCCAGAAAATAAGACAAAAGACGTCGGCTGCAGAAATCTGTGTAGATCAAATCCTCTATGTTGGGGCGTCTGGGGACCCGTCACTTCCACTTTCCCCCAGGCCAGATTCCGGCAAAACCCGGGCCACCAATCCCAACTCCGTCTCAGATTATTTTTTTTTCGTAGGGGTTTTGATAATAGATCTTGATTTTAATAGTTGACAAGCCCAGGAGGAGAGAGTATCATCTATATGTCCTCGGATGACCTCCATGAGATCGCCGGCGATCCTTCGGGAGATAAGCGCGAGAACGCAGCCGGTTCCTGCGGTTTGATGAAGTGACTATGCGGTTATCTCCTCTGTCACCTACTACAGATTGTATTAAGACTTCTCTTTGATGTCATTACAGATAGCGTCTTATCAGCAGGCCGCAGGGTCCGCTGCTACAGAAATCCTTCAAGGCTTCTGGCGGCCAAATTTCAGATTAACCGCAAATCTCAGATGTGAAGGAGTGCGCTCACATTTGAATAGTATGGAGAATATGGTGTAATTATCATAACTCAGACCTATTTTTTTTCAAACACAAAAGACACTTTTGCTGAAGGGAAAACGACAACAGCGCCCTCCGGGGGTTAAGCTGTACAGGTTGCAAGCGTTCTGGTGAACCCGATTTACAGACTTTCTGTTCCTTAAATATTGAGACGAGTAGAGTTGTGCCAAAACCTTCGATTCAGGATGCACTGGGCCAAAACTAAAAATGACAGTTGTTAAAGAAAAAAAAAAAATATAAATATATAATATATATATATAAAAAATGTATTTTTTATATAAAATTGTATTCTATTTGACTTTTAAATTAATATCATGAATTTAAATGAATATAAATTTTCATTTACTTTATAAAATGCATCCCTTTAACCACTTGCCTACCAGGCCAATTCTGACATTTCTCTCCTACATGTAAAAATCATAATTTTTTTGCTATAAAATTACACAGAACCCCCAAACATTATATATATATATATATATATATATATATATATATATATATATAGTTAGTCAGGTTGAAAAAAGACACAAGTCCATCTAGTAACTAGGGCTGCAACTAACGATTATTTTCATAATCGATTCGTTGGCCGGTAATTGTTTTGAATAATCGATTAAACACCCCAGATGTTTTGGAGCTACATTTCCCGTGATGCTCATGCACTCTGCAGTGTAGTAGAGCATCATGGGAAATGTAGTTCCAAAACATCTGGGGTGACGAGGTTCCCCATCACTGCCCTAGAGAATAAAATGGCGTTTATTGCAACCTTTTATCTTGCACGGTATTTGTGCAGCAATTATTCAAACGCGTTTTTTTTCCCCATTTAAAAAAAAACAGTAAAGTTAGCCCAATTGTTTTTTTGCATAATGTAAAAGAGGATGTTACACCGAGTAAATAGATACCTAACATGTCAGGCTTCAAAATTGCACGCGCTCGTGGAATGGTGACAAACTTCTGCACTCAAAATCTCCATAGGCGACGCTTTCGTTTTTTTTTTTTTTACAGGTTAAATGTTTTGAGTAAAAGAGGAGGTCTAGCACTAGAATTATTGCTCTCACTCTAACGTTCATGGCGATACCTCACATGTGTGGTTTGAATGCCGTTTACACATGTGGGTGTGACCTACGTATGCGTTTGCTTCTGCAGGGAAAAAAAAAAAAAAAAATGTATTGTTAATTTTACTTTTATTTTTCTACTTTGATGCTTTTTTACATTTTATTTATTTATTTATTTTTTATCACTTTTATTCCTATCGCAAGGAATGTAAACATCCCTTGTAATAGGAATAGTGTGTGACAGGTCCTCTTTACAGTGAGATCTGGGGTCAATAAGCCCCCACATCTCTCCTCTAGGCTGGAAAGCCTGAAATAATAATAAAAAAAAAAAACAAACGATCCTGGCTTCCCAGCCAAGGCGGCGGCATTTTTTGAAATGCGGAGGCCAGGCGTGACGTCATAACATCGCGCCCGGCCTCCGAACGATCATAGAGACTTTGGGGACCATCTGGGCCGCCGGAAATCTCTATGGTCATCATCCGGCGCCTTCTCTGGCTTGCCGATCATGGGGGCGAGCTGGGAGAAGCACCGGAGGGCGGCGGGAGGGGGCAGGGTGGAGGGACGTGCTCTCCTGCCACCTATAGGAACGGTCAAGTGGCTGAACAGCTGCTACGATTGTTCTTATGGTGAAGGGAATCTGTAAAAGTAGATATCTGAATGATGCCTGTAACTGCACCCATCATTCAGATATCGATGTCATATGACGTTGGGTGGGTGAGAAGTGGTTCAATTCTATGTATGTGTTTACACTGGTCCATTGCTCTTTCGCTGTGGTGTTAAAAATCCCACTTGCTGCATTTTTGGTCAGTTAAAGTAGTGATAGTAAACTCTTTTCTACCACTTACCTACAGGTAAGTCTATGATAAGGCTGAAGGTACAGTGAATATCTCCTAAACTTGCACTGTTTAAGAGATATTCAGAGTGCATGCAGCCGGTGACGTCACCGAAGGTCTGGCATTCAGTGCCCATGCCGTAAATGGCGGCTCCCGCGTGCATTTGTGGGAGTGACATTATCGTGCTCCAGACTACTCACGTAGCCGGAGGGCGCGAATCTGGAAGGACGACCGATGGGAAGATGGAAGCCCTCGCAGCGTTGACAGTGTGGCGCTGAAGGGCTTCATTTTGAGACAAGTCTCCCATAATGTGCTAGTATTCGATGCTTGCACATTATGACATTACTTTGCAGGGCATTTTTTTTTCCCCTCAACTGCGGTTTACTACCGCTTTAAAAAAAAAAACACCTCCTCGTTGAAATGATTTAAAAAACGCAGCATGAATGCATCAATTTGGTGCGTTTTTTTGAGCCACATGACCTGTGAAAAACACACCATAAACACAGTAAAATTGTGGCAAAATCGCGTGCATTTTCGGCGCTGTTATCGGCACCCTTTTCTCTATCGGGAAAATACTGAAAACACAATTTTCGGCCGATATGCTTCAGCCTCTGAAATTTTGGTGCAACTCTAGAGACCAAGTATGCCAGTAAACTTGCCGAAATCTTTCAAAATCAGTGTCAAGATGGATCTCTCATACTGGTCACTGGAAGTTCAACATGGCACCTCATGGCAAAGAACTCTCTGAGGATTGTTGCTCTACATAAAGATGGTCTAGGCCAGTGATGGCGACCCTCGGCATCCCAGATGTTTTGGAACTACATTTCCCATGATGCTCATGCACTCTGCAGTGATGTTGAGCATCATGGGAAATGTAGTTCCAAAACATCTGGGATGCCAAGGTTCACCATCACTGGCCTAGGCTATAAGATTGCCAAGATCCTGAAACTGAGCTGCAGCACAGAGGCCAAGACCATACAGCGGTTTATCAGGACAGGTTCCACTCAGAACAAACAACAAAGAAGTTGAGGTCACGTGCTTAGCGTCATATCCAGAGGTTGTCTTTGGTAAATAGATGTACGAGTGCTGCCAGCATTGCTGCAGAGGTTGTAGGGGTTGGGGGTCAGCCTGTCAGTGCACAGACCATACGCTGCACACTGCATCAAATTGGTCTGCATGGCTGTCATCCCAGAAGGAAGGAGACTAGGATTAGGGTTCATTCACACTTGTTTTGCTCTCTGAAGAACGATCCATATTCTGCTTTAACCCCTTAAACCTCAGCACTAGTGCACCACAGCCGTGTGCATTGCTCGCAGGTTCAGGGCGCTCGCCGAGCAGCAACATTCACAGAGGGTATCATTCCTGCCATGGCAGTTTGTATACCTCAGCAGCTAACGGAGGGTGGTGGTTAGAGGGCAGAAAAAGCTTGGCTCAACTGCGGGATTGTACCGCCCCTCAACCGCATGTGCGAATGAGCCCTTTATGCTGTATTCACATATGTGGCTAGTGGGCAGCAAAACCAGGCAGTTTCGCCATGATTTTACCTCTACCTGGCTGCCCACCTGAACACCGACATGCAGCCACTCAGGGTTGTACACAGCTGTGACTGTGCATTGTGGCAAACAATTAATTAGCTCTACTTGTGTGGAAAAAAAATTATATCAATTTTATTTGGGTACAGTGTTGCATGACCGCACAATTGTCAAAGTGCTGAATAGCAAAAAATGGTCTGATCACGAAGGGGAGTAAAACTTTGGTTAAAAGCATAAAAATACCAATTAAAGTCATTTAAAAATGTTCTATTATCTATTCTGCACTGTGTGACCATTCTATGTTTCTTCCATTGATATCTGATCCTTATTTTTGATTGGTGGCTGTATCTTCTTTATGTCTTTGCAGAGATTTTGGTCTTCCACAATGAATCCCGTTTACAGCCCTGTACAGCCAGGGACTCCCTACGGAAATCCAAAAAACATGACCTACGCAGGTATGTGGCTGGGACTGTATTATGTTTTATGGGAGGAAGGGGATCTTTATGCTGCTGTATCCCTTGTCCTTTGTCTGTACTCTGGAGCAAATTCTCCAGTCTCAGCTTGTTTATAGTGATTCTCTGGCCAGTCCTGTCCTCCATTCATAGTGTGTGTCCAGGCATTACCCCCCCACCCCCCACCCCCTATATCTCCCATCCCCCCCCCCCCCCCTCTAGAACAGGGAGGCAGTCTCAATATAGTTTATTTACCTCGCTCCTCAACAGGAACAGCTTTTATTACTCCCTGTAACATCATCACCAGGCTTGTAAAATTCTCGCAGGGGCAGCTGCTTAGAGCTCAGTTCCTATTGACGTAGGAACACCCCCAGAACTACATCTCCCGAGAGCCCCTTTTTTTATATACACAGCGGGTGGGCAGTCTGCTGGGTGGTAAGGAAGTAGTAGTGCTCCAAAGAGATGCTCATAGGTTAATTGGCTTCTGTCTAACTTGGCCCTGGTACATAAGAATGTGAGTTTGGGACCTTAGATTGTAAGCTCCTTGAGGACAGGGACTGATGTGCACGTACTATATATATATATATATATATATATATATATATATATATATAAAATACCTATACCATATATACTCGAGACTAGAGAGTCCTCATCTGAGCTCCACATATTAGTCCGTTTAGGTCATTTCGGGTCAGTCAGGTAATAAAAATACCTAAAGGGTACAAGGAACATCATATTTCAACTACCGTATATACTCGAGTATAAGCCGAGGCACCTAATTTTACCACAAAAAATGGGAAAACGTATTGACTCAAGTATAAGCCTAGGGTGAATGATGCGCAGCTACTGTAAGTGTGAAAGAGGGTCAACAATGCCCATTTGCAGCCTCACTGTGCCCATTTGCAGCCATAGGTCCCCTGAACTTCAAACTCGGTAGTTTAGGGTTCCTAGATGCCCCCTAGCTGCAGCCAAAATTTGGGATCTGTGGACCCAAAGGGTCCTGAAATGACATTGCTGCAGATGGACACAGTTGACCGACTTTGGGGCCCCATATCTCGGGGCCACTTGGCGCTAGGAACCCCAAATTTGGATATGTTGTAGTGCTAGTTACACTAGGTTTGCACACCAAATTTGGGGTGCCTAGCACCAAGTGCTAGGCACCCCAAATTTGGTGTGCAAACCCACTATCACTACAACATATCCAAATATGGGGTTCCTATCACCAAGTGGCCCCGAGATATGGGGCCCCAAAGTCGGTTCAGAAAATGTCAAGCACTTTTCTGCAGCAGAGAATGACATTTTCCGACCCGACTTTGGGGCCCCGTATCTCAGGGACACTTGGTGCTAGGAACCCCAAATTTTGGATATGTTGTAGTGATAGTGGGTTTGCACCCCAAATTTGGTGTGCAAACCTAGTGTAACTATCACTACAACATATCCAAATTTGGGGTTCCTAGCACCAAGGGTTCCTGAGATACGGGGCCCCAAAGTCGGTCAACTGTGTCTGCAGCAATGTCATTTCGAGTAGTGATAGTTCCACTAGGTTTGCACAATTTGGGGTTCCTAGCACCAAGTGGCCCCCAGATACGGGGCCCCGGGTCGGAAAATGTCATTCTCTGCTGCAGAAAAGTGCTTGACTCGAGTATAAGCCGAGGGGGGCACTTTCAGCACAAAAAAATGTGCTGAAAAACTCGGCTTTACTCGAGTATATACGGTATATACATATATAATGTAGCGCTGCGTAAATTGTCGGTACTTTATAAAAATCAATAATAATAAAAATATATTGATCTTCTGGGAAAGAAATTAATATATGCATTTGGAGAGGGACAGGCGTTAAAGTGTCTCTGCAAATGCCCCTCCCCTATACTCTCCTTAAAAGCGGAGTTCAACCCTGAAATATTTTTTTCAGAATCGGACTCCTCTAAACCTATAAAAAAACATTTTGAGGAATTTTTTTTTTATTTTTATACTTAACCAGAATCGCCCTGTTGCTATCTAGTCCTCCTAATCTGCCACTTCCTGGTCCGCAGAGCTCCTCGTCACTTCCTCCCTCACCTGTGCTCCAGGGAAATGTGTCATCATTTTCCAGGAGTCCGTGGGCAGTACTGTCATCAAAAATCACGTTACATTCCTGACAGGAAATGATGCGATTTAAGGCGGATCACAGCGCCGAGATGTGTTTGTCTATGTTGCCATAACAACCGGGCGGGACCTTCCTCCGTCGCCGCCCATTGTTATGGCAACTTTGGAAACAATCGGCGCTACGGCCGCTGGTGAATTGCGCATGCGCAAGAATCGAGAGTTGCATGCTGGTTACCCAGCATGCACCTCTCCAACGCTTATCCAGGAACAGATATCGATTGGGCTTCACATGCCCACAATCACGATGGCAACGGCCACAACAGGAGGGAGACAATTTGTCCGGAATTCTGCTTTAAGGCTGGGTTCACACCTATGCCAATTGGATACCGCTTTTCAGCATCCAATCCGCAGGACATTTTAAAATCTGTTCATTTGAATGAGGCTGGTTCACATATGTGCGTTGCATTCGCACTCTGCATTGCCCAAAAAACGTCTGCGTTTTCTGGGCATTGCGGTGCGAATTGCAGGCAAATAATCTTCTATTGGAACACATCTGATTTGTAGATGTATTTAGTTGTGAACAAGAAGGAGCTGCAAGGATGCGCAGCTGATGCCTGGTACACAGGATGAGAAGATCAGGCGAATGATTGTTCGGGGTCCTTTTCTATGCTGATCGCATGTCGAACAAAAATGTGCTACTAAGTGTAAGGAAATTCTTGTAGGATCCAGTACAACTTCCCCGCGTGCCTAGCTATGTACCAGCGTGTAATTGGAAGTAATGTAATGCTGCGTACACACGAGCGGACTTTCCCGCGGGATTGTCCGCCGGACTAGAGTCCGCCGGACAGTCTGATCGTGTGTGGGCCTTCGACTGACTTTTTTTCAAAAAAGTCCGGCAGACTAGGTTTTAAGTTTTGTTTTAAAATTGTCCGCTGAACTTGTCAGTCTGGCGGACAATACGGCCGTCTGTATGATGGTCCGGCGGACCAAAAAGGACGCATGCTCAGTAGCAAGTATGTCACGGACTCTAGTCTAGTGTTCTAGTCCCGTTGTACGTGCTGTACGTCATCGCGTGAACCGCCGGACTTTTAGCGTGTGTGGTCAAGTCCGTTCGCTTTCAAGTCTGGCGAAGCCCAGCTGGAAGGTCCGGCGGTTTGTCCGCCAGACTAGGTCCGGCAGACAAAGTCCGGTTGTGTGTACACGGCATTAGTGTGGCCCCTCTGCTTCCCACGCCTTCGGCTATACCCGTTCAGTGTCACAGTGTATTCGTATGTTGGTTTCTGCACGTAGATTCATTTATAGTCAACGGTCCAAATTGAGTACTTTAGACCCCTTTTACACTGAGGCAGTTTTCAGGCGTTTTAGCGCTAGAAATAGCGACTGTAAAGCGCCTGAAAACTGCTTCCCATTCGTTACAATGGGTGCTTTTACACCCGGGCGGTGCGCTTGTGGGACGTTAGAAAAAGTCCGGCAAGCAGCATATTTGTGGGGGGTTTGGGAGCGCTGAATTGCACTGAATAGGCAGTGCTTCTGAAATGCCTTAAAAGCGATTCGGAAGCGCCGCAACAAGGGAGTTTTTAACCCCTTCTTTGGGGTTAAAAGCGCCCGCTAGTGGTCGAAAAGCAGCGGTACAGCACCGCTAAAACACACTGAAACTACTGATGCTTTCAGTGTGAAAGCAGCTTTACAGAAGGAATGCAAGAGTCAGCATTTTCAATTGCTGTCCTTGGAGTTTTTTTTTTTTTTTTTTAACTTCACTTAATCTTTATTTTGAAATTTTGCATAAGATAACATAGAAAGGAACGTAAAACAAAAGAGAACATACGAATGGAATAAGAACATACTTAGAGAGTCTGCATCTGAGCTCTACATATTAGTCCGTTTAGGTAATTTCGGGTCAGTCAGGTAATAAAAAAAACGTAAGATGAGTATCTGTAGGTTTGGGAGGCCGGAGCAGAGACGCCATTACTTTGCTCTGCATGGTCATCTGTCAGAGCCCTTTAACACTGCATATCTCATCCTTTTCACCCCAGAGGAACCCTTGAAATAAATGTTAACGAACCCCCCCTGGTAAGATTAGTCTATGAAGGATCGTTGGGAAAACAGCCCTTACATTGGTGGTGAGAAGAATATCCCCCTTACAGGGGTGACCAGAATGACGCACTTGCAGTCATGTTGCTGGCACTGCCAAGTGGTGTTGGACCTGGAACTATGAAGACACCATCAGCTAGTTGGTGTAAGGCAAACCACCACTTGATGGCTGTCTGGGCAGTGGTTATATTGTTCAGGTTTTGTAGCATGGTGGCATTAGCTACCTCTAGGGCAGTTTTCTCTACCAGGGTTCCAGAGGTTCAGAGAAGGAGCAAATTCTCCTTCTCAGATAAGTTCCCACTGACACCATTGATCTTTTTGGCTATCTGTAGGGGGGGATTCTTCCCAATGCCCACAAGTGTAAGGATCGTTTTTACCACTGACATCACACTAATGTATCATGAGTGGTAGATATAGTCATTTTTAGTAGAGGTTTCCTAAGACTTGAAAGGGTTTTCAAGGGGTCCCCTGTGTCCGAAAGGTTGAGAAAGGCTGCTCTAGGGTCTCTACTCTGGTAACCGTATGCGATACTTCTGCTCGCAGCTCCTCCCAGTTCTCTGCAAAAACAATGACTCTAGGTCAGGGGTCTCAAACCGGCGGCCCTCCAACTGTTGCGGAACTACAAGTCCCATGAGGCTTTGCAGGGCTGACAGTTACAAGCATGGCTCTCACAGGCAGAGGCACGATGGGACTTGTAGTTCTGCAACAGCTGGAGGGCCGCCAGTTTGAGACCCTTGCTCTAGGTGTTACCTTGGACAGGCTGCTCTAGGTGGGCAAGGCCGGCCATAGACGGAGCAAATTTCTTTCCTGCAACCACACGCCATTGTGTTCTCCTAGTGAGGGGGGGGGGGGGGCTTGATCGATCAACTTTGGTACATTTAGCCTGCCCATACGTGGTTCGAATCTCATCCGGTTCTTCCTGAACCCAGCCAAGATTCGAACTGTCTATGGCCGGCTTAAAATGTTATTTCAGCAGGAACGCCAGCTGCAGGTCCATCAAGAATCAAGCAGTCCAGGCAGGATACCGTGAGAAAGGCTGCAGGTGCCAGTCTGATCCTTTCCCCAGCAGGCCCAGGGGATCAGGTCTGGAGAAGAGACGGAATGTATTGTAGTAGGTCTCCGAGCTTTGCAGCCCCAGATCTGGAACGGGTTTGCTGTACTGCTGTAATAGGTGCAAGAGATGAGGGCGCCTGGCAGAGTTCACACGAGGTATTATCTTCATGCTGCCATTGGCAAGCCACACCCACCCTGCAGGCACCATCAGATGGAAGGTCAGTTAGCTGCAGCTCAAGGAAGCCCTATATAACCCTGGTTTGGGAATAGCTGCTTTAAAATGATCTGGCTGAGCTTGTCTTACCGCTTTTATCCTCGTCCTCACTGAGGTTCATTTGTGGAAGCCAACTGCCAAGTCGGCGGCTGTTTTTTATGCAGAGAGCGTTGTGTTCGGTGTTCGAGGTCAGCAGTGCAATGTGCTGATTGCTCACTTAAATGGCATTTCTTTTTTATACGTTAAGAACAGAGCATTCTGCGCCATGGGGACAAATGGGTCTCCTCTAAGCCGTTTACCTGCATTCTGTAAAGAAAGAATACTAATGAGTTGTACCGTCACATCATCCCTTCCAAAGGCTGCGGAGATCGCAGTGTTTTGTCAGCCTGACTCGAAAAGTCCAGCAAGTGGAGAAATCGCTGCCAAGCAAACGATGTACATTGAAACGTTTTTTTTTTATCAAGCTCTACTGCAGATTCATAGCTAATTGTGTTCAGTAGGGATTTGTGTAAGACTGGTCAGTACTGTCTCCAATTGATTGTTGAGTGGGAAGGTCTGCCCTCACTGTCATCACCTGATCAGTCTCAGCATTGTAATAGGGAAGAATGCAGCCTCAGCTTACAAAAACGAGAAGTATGGCTTTGGAAAAAAAACATTTATACTCGCCTAGGTGGTGCATCTGTCCCTCGCCGGCTCTGTAGTGAGAACTGAGCGATCAAACACTGCTAATCACTCAGTTCTCCCCCTCCGCTCTGAGCAGAGAGCTGTGGCTGTCAGCTACCGACTCTGCTCTTCCCCCCCCCCCCCAGCGCTCACTGGAGGTTGAACCAGGTGCTGATCCAAACTTGTGGGTGGATCCTGGCAGGGATCTTTCCAGAGCCTGGACCAGCTATGTGATGTCAGCTGACAGCGGGCTTCAGCCCACCATCGGCTGAAAACGGATCACAGGAGTGGAGAACTAACTGCACTGCTGTGATCCATAGGGAAAGTATAGACAAAAAAAGCTTTGACCATACTTCTCCTTTTAAAAGTATCTAACCAAATTAGAAACTATTCAAAACTTAAAGCGTTTGTTAACCCAAAAAGAATCCTGCTCTTTTAAAGCATTTTATACAGCACCATACTTGTGCTGTGTGATTTGCCCCCCCTGTAACCCCTGAAATACCTGGCTGATCCTGCCAGTTTCTTCCCTTTATGTAAACTGACCACAGTGTATCATGGCTGCTGAGCCCTGACACCGTGGTCAGTTTACGTGCCTCCGCCAGCTGCAGCTCTCCTGCCTCCTCTGTGCTCCTCTGTCCTCCTCCCTCCCTGCCTGTCAGTGCCCCCCCCCCCTGTGTATGGGCCCCCCCCCCCCCCCCGCGTGTGCTGCACTCATAACTTTTTAAAATGCATATAATCCTGCTGGTTCCCTAATGACAGGCGCTCCTGTCTCTGTGTTTAATTAAAAAAAAATGCCTTGTTTACTGTATTTCGGAGCAGCTCCCTATGGTCACTTGACCGGCCGTCTCTCTCTCTCGCCTCGAGTCCCAGTTGACGTCAGCACGCGGGGGGGGGGGGGTTAAATATAACAAACATGGTATACTTGCCTTCTCTGTACAAAAATGTTGCACAAAGCAGCCCTGATCTTCTTTTTCTGGGGTCCCCTACTTGTGCTCCTCCCCCCCCACCAAGTGCCCCACCATAGTAAGCTGCTTGCTATGGGGGCACTGGTGCGGCCTCGCTCCTGAGCCAGCTCTGTGTGTCCATAGACATACCTATGGACAATTTTGGGTCCTTTTTTTGGCCGGAGTTCAGAGAATGCATGAAGATAAAATACCTTCTGCCTTTACAACAACTTTAAGGCTTGACATGTTTGGTATCTATTAACTCGACACAAACTCATGTTTTAGCCAAAAAATTGTGTGATATATATACACTTTGGATGTTTGCATACGTGATTGTGTAATACCTATTCGGTATCCCCACCCAGGCAGGAGTGAGAGGAATATTTCTAGGGCCATCGTGTCATGTACCTTCCCTTGTGGCTCTGGTCCAAGCACCCTGAATGTGGTGCCAGAGGTACAGGGCTCAAAGAAGCACGGCTGGCGATGGTAGCAGGTAGAGCTTGGTAGCAGGTAGAGCTGCACGATTAATCGTTAAGAATCGAGATCGTGATTCCCCCACCGCTCCCCTCGCGATTTTAATGCATTTTCCCGATTCTATGCAGAGTTCTCTGCTTAAGCTGTAAAAAAAAACAAAAAAAAACAAGCAGCCAAGTTTGACAACATTCCTCAGCCGCTGAGTTAACTATAAACATTGTAAGTGTTCTTTAGATCAAATGATAGAACTTCGGTCTGTAAATGAGGGAAGTTTAAAGCGTTTTAACCAAAAACAAAAAAAAAACAGATCCTGTTCCCTTAAAGGGGTTGTAAACGTACGTGTTTTATTTCACCCTAATGCATCCTATACACCTGGCAGTGACCAGAACCCCCCCATATTACTTACCTGAGCCCTGGAACGTCACCCGGTGGGGATGCGCTGTCCCTCTGCCCGGGGTTCTCGGCTCTTGATTGGATAGATTGATATCGCAGCCGTTGGCTCCCGCTGCTGTCAATCAAATCCGATGATGCGGCCGAGTTATACATTCAGCGACTATGGACGCCGAATGATGGACTCGGGAGCCCGCAAGCTAACACCCAGGGAGAGTGCTCCTACTAGGGGGTTATCGAATGAATGAATGATTTGTATAGCGCTACAAATGCGAATTGAATTCGCCCCAAGGCTGATGTGGGGAGGAGCCGCGAGAGCTGCTGTGGACCCCAGAAGACCACTCTGGGGCCACACTGTGCAAAACAAGCTGCACAGTGGAGGTAAGTATGATATGTTTGTTATTTAAAAAAAAAAACGAACCCTTACAATTTGCTTTTTTTTTTATTTTTTTAAGTCAGCAGCTACAAATACTGCAGCTGCTGACTTTTAAAATATGGACACTTACCTGTCCAGGGCGCCCGCGATGTCGGCACCCGAAGCCGATCTATCCCTTGGTTGTCGGGTACTGCCGCCGCCATCCTCGGTATGCAGCTTCACTTCCTGGTTCCCTACTGCACATGCGTGACTCGCGCTGCGCTACCCCACTGGTCCCTGCTGTTTTCGGGGACCCGTGTGTCTCCCAGAATAAAGGGGGGGGGGAGAGAGAATTGGCGTAGATACCTGCGGGTGGCTTGGGTATATATGCCCGGAAGTGGGGGCAAAATACCTGTATTAGACAGGTATCTGCTCCCCCTCCCCCTGAAAGGTGCCAAATGTGACACCGGAGGGGGGGGGGGACCGGAAAAGCGGAAGTTCCATTCTTGGGTGGAACTCCGCTTTAAGCTGTCAAAAAAAACAGGCAATCTGCCAAGTTTCACAACATTCCTCAGCCTCTGAGCTAACTATAAACATTTTAAGCATTGTTCTTTAGATCAAAAGGAATAAAAATTGGTCTGTAAATGAGTGAAGTTTAAAGCGATTTAACCCCCCCAAAAAAAAACAGACCCTGTTCCCTTAAAGCATGTTATAGAGCACAGTGCTTGTGCTGTGTCATTTTGGCCCCCTGGGACACCTGAAATACCTGGCTGATCCTGCCTGGCTATACCCTTTCCCCCTGTATGCTGACTCTGATATATCAGGGCTGCTGTGCCCTGACACCGTTGTCAACGTACGGGCCTCCGTCATACGCTTCCCTGCTCTCCTGTGTCTTTTCTGTCCTCATCCCCCCTCCTTGTCTGCTTTTACCAGCGCCCGCCCCCCTGCTCCTGCTGCTCTCATATGTGCAGCTAAATCCTCCCATCCTCCCATCCTCTCTGTACTATAATAAGTGTGCCTGTGTAATGTAAAAAATCTGCCAGATTGTACCTATATGAGTGTGGCTCCCGGTGCTTAGCTGACTGCCATCTCTCTCTCTCTCTCCCCCTCCTCCACGGCTGACGTCAGTGGCAGGGCTCGACCTCGCACACTGGAACTGTGACCTAAGAGAGAAGAGAGCTGACAAGTCAGCTGAGCGCCGGGAGCTGAGCTCGTATAGGTACAATCCGGCAGATTTTTACAATACAGAGACACAGGGACACTTATTATTATGGTACAATATATATAATTTTTTTTAGCAGAGACCCTAGAGAATAAAATGGTGGTTGTTGCAATATTTTATGTCACACTGTCCAGTTCTGGGCACCAGTCCTCAGGAAGGATGTACTGGAAATGGAGTACAAAGCTATTAAAGGGTCTGGAGGATATTAGTTATGAGGAAAGGTTGTGAGCACTGAACTTATTCTCTCTGGAGAAGAGACGCTTGAGAGGGGATATGATTTCAATTTACAAATACCGTACTGGTGACCCCACAATAGGGATAAAACTTTTTTGCGGAAGGGAGTTCAATAAGACTCGTGGCCACTCATTAAAATTAGAAGAAAAGAGGTTTAATCTTAAACTACGTAGAGGGTTCTACTGTACCTACTGTAAGAGTGGCCAGGATGTGGAATTCCCCTCCACAGGCGGTGGTCTCGGGGGGGCATCAATAGTTTCAAGAGACTATTAGATAAGCACAATTATTGTATAATCACACACATAAGTTGGACTTGATGGACTTGTGTCTTTTTTCGACCTCACCTACTATGTAACTATGTAACTATATTTGCGCAGCGATCTTTCAAATGCAATTTTTTCGGGAAAAAAATACACTTCGATGAATTAAAAAAAAAAAAAAACTTAACAGTAAAGTTAGCACAATTTTTTTATTTTATGCTGCGAGAATCATAATCTTTATTCTAAGCAAAAAAATTGTGATTCTCATTTGTCCCATAATTGTGCAGCTCTAGTAGCAGGTTATTGCTGTGGTCAGAGATGTAGTCAAAATGAACCAGGGTCATACACAAAGAGGCAGCAGGGTGGTCAGAAAGCAGGCTGAAGTCAGTACCTGGGAAACAGGCATAGCAAGGTTCAGTAGTAGTTCAAAGTCAGTACCTGGGAAACAGGCATAGCAAGGTTCAGTAGCATTTCAAGGTTAGTACCTGGGAAACAGGCATAGCAAGGTTCAGTAGTAGTTCAAGGTCAGTACCTGGGAAACAGGCATAGCAAGGTTCAGTAGCATTTTAAGGTCAGTACCTGGGAAACAGGCATAGCAAGGTTCAGTAGCATTTCAAGGTCAGTACCTGGGAAACAGGCATAGCAAGGTTCAGTAGCATTTCAAGGTCAGTACCTGGGAAACAGGCATAGCAAGGTTCAGTAGTAGTTCAAGGTCAGTACCTGGGAAGCAGGCAGAGAATAGTCAGAGGCAAGCCTAGGTCAGTATCCAAAATCCACAGAACAAGGTCAGGAACCAGCCGGGGTCAGAAGCGGAAATCAGTCAGCAAAAACAGGAACACAAATAATGGGACAGCTGAAAAACATCCTGCAATTAGCACACACCAGGGTCTCCTCTAAACAGGCAACTTGGCGCCAATGCGCGTGGATGTGCACGCCGATGCGCGCTGCCTAACACAGGAGCTCCAACGTGTCAGTACCTGGGAAAAAGGCATAGCAAGGTTCAGTAGCATTTCAAGGTCAGTACCTGGGAAACAGGCATAGCAAGGTTCAGTAGCATTTCAAGGTCAGTACCTGGGAAACAGGCATAGCAAGGTTCAGTAGCATTTCAAGGTCAGTACCTGGGAAACAGGCATAGCAAGGTTCAGTAGTAGTTCAAGGTCAGTACCTGGGAAACAGGCATAGCAAGGTTCAGTAGTAGTTCAAGGTCAGTACCTGGGAAGCAGGCAGAGAATAGTCAGAGGCAAGCCTAGGTCAGTATCCAAAATCCACAGAACAAGGTCAGGAACCAGCCGGGGTCAGCAGCGGAGATCAGTCAGCAAAAACAGGAACACAAATCATGGGACAGCTGAAAAACATCCTGCAATTAGCACACACCAGGGTCTCCTCTAAACAGGCAACTTGGCGCCAATGCGCGTGGATGTGCACGCCGATGCGCGCTGCCTAACACAGGAGCTCCAACGTGTCAGTACCTGGGAAAAAGGCATAGCAAGGTTCAGTAGCATTTCAAGGTCAGTACCTGGGAAACAGGCATAGCAAGGTTCAGTAGCATTTTAAGGTCAGTACCTGGGAAACAGGCATAGCAAGGTTCAGTAGTAGTTCAAGGTCAGTACCTGGGAAACAGGCATAGCAAGGTTCAGTAGTAGTTCAAGGTCAGTACCTGGGAAGCAGGCAGAGAATAGTCAGAGGCAAGCCTAGGTCAGTATCCAAAATCCACAGAACAAGGTCAGGAACCAGCCGGGGTCAGCAGCGGAAATCAGTCAGCAAAAACAGGAACACAAATAATGGGACAGCTGAAAAACATCCTGCAATTAGCACACACCAGGGTCTCCTCTAAACAGGCAACTTGGCGCCAATGCGCGTGGATGTGCACGCCGATGCGCGCTGCCTAACACAGGAGCTCCAACGTGTCAGTACCTGGGAAAAAGGCATAGCAAGGTTCAGTAGCATTTCAAGGTCAGTACCTGGGAAACAGGCATAGCAAGGTTCAGTAGCATTTCAAGGTCAGTACCTGGGAAACAGGCATAGCAAGGTTCAGTAGCATTTCAAGGTCAGTACCTGGGAAACAGGCATAGCAAGGTTCAGTAGTAGTTCAAGGTCAGTACCTGGGAAACAGGCATAGCAAGGTTCAGTAGTAGTTCAAGGTCAGTACCTGGGAAGCAGGCAGAGAATAGTCAGAGGCAAGCCTAGGTCAGTATCCAAAATCCACAGAACAAGGTCAGGAACCAGCCGGGGTCAGCAGCGGAGATCAGTCAGCAAAAACAGGAACACAAATCACGGGACAGCTGAAAAACATCCTGCAATTAGCACACACCAGGGTCTCCTCTAAACAGGCAACTTGGCGCCAATGCGCGTGGATGTGCACGCCGATGCGCGCTGCCTAACACAGGAGCTCCAACGTGTCAGTACCTGGGAAAAAGGCATAGCAAGGTTCAGTAGCATTTCAAGGTCAGTACCTGGGAAACAGGCATAGCAAGGTTCAGTAGCATTTCAAGGTCAGTACCTGGGAAACAGGCATAGCAAGGTTCAGTAGCATTTCAAGGTCAGTACCTGGGAAACAGGCATAGCAAGGTTCAGTAGTAGTTCAAGGTCAGTACCTGGGAAACAGGCATAGCAAGGTTCAGTAGTAGTTCAAGGTCAGTACCTGGGAAGCAGGCAGAGAATAGTCAGAGGCAAGCCTAGGTCAGTATCCAAAATCCACAGAACAAGGTCAGGAACCAGCCGGGGTCAGCAGCGGAGATCAGTCAGCAAAAACAGGAACACAAATCACGGGACAGCTGAAAAACATCCTGCAATTAGCACACACCAGGGTCTCCTCTAAATAGGCAACTTGGCGCCAATGCGCGTGGATGTGCACGCCGAGTTGCGCTGCCTAACACAGGTGCTCCAACATGTCGGTGCACGCTGGATGCTAGCCTGAACTTGTCTGTGTGCTGGTGCGTGTGCACAGGCATTAGCTGCACGGGGATAAGAATTTGCTGTATTTGTTTTCTGACACACAATTCAAGGTTAACGCCAAGTTGATGAGCTGTAAAGGTTGTTCAGCATTCCCTGTGGACAATTATGGGTATCGTAGTTTGTCCTGCTTACTCAGGATGCAGATTTGAGGCTTTTGATATATGTGCTATCTGTTCACTCCCCACAGTCTTTTATATTTTACCCCCACATTTTTTTAAATATATTGTGTTTTGTGCACTAAAACTTTGTTTATTGCATTTTTTACTGGAAAAAAATAGGATAATTCTTTAAAAAAAAAAATTTGCTTTCAGAAAAATGTGTAATGCTTTTAGGTTTTTAGATATTCACACACCAATTTTTTTTTTTTTTTAGCATTTTAGTATGTGTGGGAAAAGTGAAAATATGTATCTGGCAGAGAAACCGTCTTGTGCAGTGACACCATTTATGGAGCTTCACATGGATACCTGATCCGCTGACTGCTTAAAGTGATACTAAACACACACTATTTCTGTATGTGGATGATGTACAGAATAATAATTTTAATGAAAAAAAAATATATAAGTACCTTTTCCCTAATTGACATACAACTGTCACATGACCCAGCTCTTCCCCATCCTGTCTGCAGGGAAACATAAGCAGGAGGAGTTTCTAGTCCTCTGCTCCTGGTCACATGTTCAAAAGAAAAAAAAAAACAGCCTTTGGAATACAGAGTAAAAATAATTATATAAAATAAAAAAAACTGTTTTAAATTGGCATACAAATATATATTTGAAATGAGATCCCTATTATTTTGTGGAAATAACATGGTGTGGGCGGATATCTGCCAGTCACAGGCTGTCACGCTCCCTAACAGGGAGGTGAAACCTCCATCAATCTACTTATAATATCTCACCCCCATTGTGTTTAGCTGGTTAATGGGCATGGAGCAGGGAGGGCAGGAGTGGGAGTGTCATTTACCACTGTGTATACGCCCACATGTGTGACTTTATAGTCACATGGGCTGCTCAGATGTGATAGGGAGGAAATGCTCAGCATAGAAACTCTCTGAAAACTGCATGTGCAGAGTTGCCACCATAGCTGCAAAATCCCTAGATGAATTGGGGACATGGACAGAAGGGGGAGATAGATGGGCCTCTGTGTTTACAAGTGAGAGAGGGGAGGGGGGGGGTGAGAGCCAGAGGTGGGGAAATGGAGTTCCGCCACGTTGTGCCTGCAAAACTGGGTGTGAGGGCTCAGGGTTCAGGGGTGCGCTATGCACAGAGCGCATTGTTCAGGGGTGTGTTGCATACAGTTGCAGAGTTCAGGGGTGTTCTATGCACAGAGTTCAGGGGTGTGCTATACCTAGAGTGCAGGGTTCAGGGGTGTGTTGCATACAGAGTGCAGAGTTTAGGGGAGCATTATGCCATGTGCACCCCCCCCCCCAAAGCTTCCTCACATCCCTCCTCACATCTCACTTCCTCACAGCCGCTGAGAGCAAAGCTGGGCCCTTGTAAACACAGAAGGCCTCTGTGTTTACAAGTGAGGGGGGGGGGGGGGGTAGAGCTGGAGGTGGGGGAATGGAGTTCCGCCACGCTGTGCCTGCAAAACTGGGTGCAAGGTCCACATGACCAGGCCTGGCGGTCTGGGTTTGGCCCACAGCCTTGCGTTTGACATATGTGCCCTACACCTTTCGCGCCCTCCCCCACAGCCCCCGCTGTACTTACTTCCATGGGTGATAGCTGTCGGTGTCCGTGCAGCCGCGGTTCAGAGTTCTGGGAATTTGAATACCCCTCTGTTCACCCTCTGCAATGTAGTGCTTCCGGGACCGATCAGAGTGATTCTGATTGGTCAGCGCCTGCACAGTGATCTGCTCCATCCTAGAAGTGCTGCACGGAGAAGAGGGAGAGGAGTGGGGATTTCAAATCCCCCGGACTGCTGCACCGGCTGATAGCTCATTACCCACGTCGGTAAGTACAGGGT
This sequence comes from Lithobates sylvaticus, assembly GCA_028564925.1. NCBI lineage: Eukaryota > Metazoa > Chordata > Amphibia > Anura > Ranidae > Lithobates > Lithobates sylvaticus. The sequence goes on along the minus strand of CM053036.1, from coordinate 210,231,702 downwards.
GAACTTACACTTAAACGCCCCTTTCAGATGGGGCAGATTCCATTCCGATCAGCAGGGGATGCGCTTACATATTCCCTGCTGATCGGAGCCTAGCGGGTGGATGACACATGGACAAAAACAGAGCCCGCTCTGCTCTATGGGCAACCGCGAGTAAGCATACTCCACTGTCCATTTACACCTGACTACCCTCTGATACCCTTCCATTTTTTTTTTTTTTAAAGCAGGTAGGGAGCTGTAAATGGCTTTGCACCCACCTGTCTATAGGGCTGAATGGGCCGCCTGATCTGGTCCGTCTGAAAAACTGACAAGCGGACCTGATGGTAAGAGCCATGTGAAAGGCTCCTAAGGCCACACATTCCCCTGCCCAGTCCTGTTTTAGGCCTTCTCCACGGCTTCATGGAATCCAATACAGATGGGGAACATTCTACTTCCTGTCCCTGATGTCATTCGGCTCAGGCAATTGAGACACCCCCTGCCCTGGGGAGGAAGGACGGGTAATGAGGCCGTACAGTCATGTGACCGTGGATTAAGGCCGGGTTCAGACTGCTGCGGTGCGGGAGATCGCATATGATTCGCACCGCACTGCAGTTCAAATCATATGCGATCTCTGTGCGATGCAAATTCAGCCATACAGATAGTATGGCTGAATTCGCAACGCATTCGGCCCAAAATCGGACAGGACCCTTTTTTTCGCTCCGCAGCAGAATCGGATCGCATGGTGTTCTCACCATGCGATCCGATTCCTGTCCGAGTTTGCAGATCGCACTGCGATATGCGAGCTGCTATGGGGGTGTCATTAACATTTCATTGACACCCCCAGCAGCTCGCATAGGGCAGTGTGAACTGCCGGCGGGAGACATGCGGTGCGGGAACTCGCAGTGTATTCGCAGCGTTCCCGCACCGCAGCAGTGTGAACCCAGCCTAAAACTGATAAAACATGATGTATCATTTTTTTTTAAGAATGTCTTTTTAAAGCTGTAGCTTGTTTATTTTAATAGAATGCGGTCTTTTGTTCATTGCCTTCACGTGGTCTTTATAGGATGCCGTGGGCTTGATTTACTAATGTGTACAACTATGCAAAGTAGTTCAAACAACCAATCCTGGACTAGAGTTTTTTAACTTTTTTTATTTTTCTTTATTCTTTGCACTTGATTGGGTAATTGTGCTCTTGGTGCCTGATTTAGACATTTTTTTGGGGGGGGGGGGCACTCAACGTAGAAATGTAATTGTATGACAAATAAAAAAGTGAACTGAAATGAACTACTCGATGATCAAATTTTTGGTTGATCTGATTGGACGAAATTGCAAATGAGTTTCTCTCTGAAGGACTGAGAATGAGAAAATAACTTAAATTTATTCTAACCTAAGGCGAGAAAAGTTTACGCGACGCGTTCGCGAGTCCACAGATAGAGAGTTAACAAAACACGGTATTCCTGAGACGAGAGAATGAGCATCATCGGAGCTTAGGTACCGGTTTCTCTGTAAAATCTTTCCGAGCATTATGGCCTCTTTTTGCGGAGTGGACGACGTTGACAGGTGCACAGGAGGTGGCGTGTACCGATCCACAGGCTGAAAGGTTCAGGAAATGGAAAATCACTTGTAGGAAGTCTGGTGGAAGGATTCGGGGGGAAAAAAAACAACCGTCAGTGCAAGACACGTAATTTCGGGTAAAACTTGCTAACAATGTTTTATCCGATTCAAGATCACGGAGTGTTTGAATCGCCCCTTGAGAGGGGAGTGAGCTTCTCTCTCATGTTTCTCACTGTGATAAATCAATGCTGGTCATTGGCTTCACTCCCACATGAAGGGGTCGGGGCTGTTGCCTAGCACTTTCCAACATTTTTTGAGCTTTTTCCTTGTCCCACCTACTTGTCTCTCATAAACGAGACAATAAATTCTGTGACACAGTCATGTTAAAACAAACATCTTGAATATTAAAATAAAATCAGAACTTGAGATGTAAACCATCTACCAGGAGCCCTAATCCCTTTCTTTGCCTCTGGAGTAGGCTTAAGGCTCCATTCACACTTGTGTGACTTGTCATGACCAAACTTCCGAGATTGGCAACAATTTAGGTTAACCTGGGTGGTATCTAATTTTGTCATTCAACTTTGGACACCAGTGTTGAATCACCAGGCGTTCCCCATGTTTTCCAATGATACCCATTCATAAATGCGCAACTGAAAGTTGCAGCAACTTTAAAGTAGTTCATGCAACTTGAGGGCCATAGACTTCAATGTTAACCCTCAGAAGTTGCATGAAAGTCCTACCTGAATGTTATACAATACAACTTGTGTGCAACAGTTGTCCATTATCATTGGTCAAAGCCAAAGTCATATCCAAGTTGCACCCATCCAAATTTGTATCAAAGTTGCACCAAAATTGCACTCCAAAGTTGGCGCTACTTTGGAGCCATACAAGTGTGAATGGATCCTAATGCTGTGTACACACGGCCAGACATTCCGACAGAAAAAGTCTGATGGGAGCTTTTCATCGTATATTCCGACCGTGTGTATGCCCCATCGGACTTTTTCTGTTGAAAATTTAGATGGACTTAGATAGAGAACATGTTCTATTTTTTTCAGAAGGAATCAATTTCTATCGGGAAAACCGCTCGTTTGTATACTTTTCCGACGTTCCAAAAATGACGCATGGTCTGAAGCAAGTACGAGACGTCGTACGCGTTGTCCCGTCATACGTGTTGTACGTCACTGCGTTCTCGACGGTCGGAATTTGGTGTGATCGTGTGTGCAAGACAGCTTGAGCGGAATTCCGTCAAAAAAACCTTCAGTGTTTATTCCGACGGCAAAACCGGTCGTGTGTACGCGGCATTAATGTTCCGTATACTGACACCCACACACACTTAATTCATTTTTTTAAATAGTAAAACTAATTTTATAATTTTTTTTTTATAACGGAAGAACTGGGGCCTCCTCTGGCAGGGGGACCTGGGGCAATTGCCCATTTGCCCCATTATAAATCTGGTACTATGGGCTCTCTTCGCTGCACTCTTGAGAAAATGAAGCCCTGAAACTATACATAGTTTATGCTTAGCGTGGATTCCAAGTATATTTGTTGCTGACGTCAAGAAGAATCCAGCAGCGGGGTTCTTCCTCAACAAAACCAAGTACCTCACCCCACTGTCACCAGTTTCTAGTTAGTGATTAGAGTACATTTGTTGAAATATGGCTCCAGCAGGCAACATGGCTGCCGCCTGTGTTCTTGGATAACGCTGCAGTTACAGGGAAGCTTCAGTGACTGTCTGGAGGAGAACGTTACCTTGACTTTCTTGTGTGAGATGTCATTAGTATTCCCTGGCACAAGAACAGAAATGTTGTCCTCATCTCAAGGCACTTGATCAAGTGCCAGGACTGGTGTTTTTCTTTTTTCTTTATTGGGTTCCTGTAGATGTGTCTCTGTAAATAAGACTCGTAAAAATAGTTTATTGCAGCGGCAAGAGAATTCCTGGCTCTGCTGCTGATTGATTGGCGCAGGTTTGTTTCTGAAATCTGAGTTGTATGTTCGCTTCCTAGTTTTTTTGTAAAGAATGTCTGCAAAATACCTGATACTGGAGGTGTTTTATGCCCTTTGTTTCCTCCTTTGAGTGTATGTGTGCACCCCTTCCCCACCGATACAGTGGGGGAAGGGTTTGAAATCATGTTAGGTTTTTACTATTGACCTGAGATTTTCTCTCACTTCCTGTCCTGGTGGGGACCATTTCCTCAGACGGGGGGTGAAGAAAAGTCTTCAATAGTAACACACAAGTAGCCATGCTTTTTTTAGTTGAGTAAGGCAACTAGAACCCCAGGAATTATTAAGTCCTTATGTGGGGTCCGGAATTTGGAGGCTCCGAGAGATCTTTGGTGGGAAAGAGTTGCCAGCCCCGACTATGGGTACCTTGGACCTGAATAGGTTACCCAACCTATAAGAGATATTTGAAAGGGCTCTAAAGCCATTGGCATGTGTCCATGAGGGGTTTGGCTGCTGAGATGCTTCTATTCTAACAGCTCCTGCACACTCAGCGATTCACACCCGAGCGATTTGAAGCTTGTAGCTCTAAAACGCTCAACAAGCCAAATCCTATTCATTCAATGGCCCCTGTTCACATCTGAGCTTTCTGGTGCCTGAGGCAAAACACCTAAAGCTTAAAGTGGAAGTAAACCCCCCTATCGTTTTCAGCCAAGGAAGCCGCCATCTTTGCCTCTGTTTAATCTTCAACTGCCACGGTGCTGGACATGTGATCCTTTATGACACCAGCCATTGGATGGTTTGACTGTTTGGTTAAGAGCACAGCCAATGTGCAGTTAGCATTCCCGGCATGATTTTTTTTTTTTTTTAAACTGTTAAATCGATGGGTTTACTTCCGCTTTAAAAAAGTACATGAGCTTCTTTTTGGCAGATTTCAAGCATTTTTGCCCCTTAGACTTCAATAGGAACGCTGTAAAAACGTGTGACTTGAGTGTTTTGTTGTGCGTTTTCTGCTCAAACAGCCGTTCTTCATCTATAATTTCCTCCCCCTCTCCTCCTCCCAATGCTTTCTATTGGCTAAACAAAAATGCCTGAAGCTGGAAAACTCTTGTAATGCGCTTCTAAAATGCTTGTAATGCACTTCCAAAAACGCTCAAAAAAAAACTGAAAGTCGTTCTGCTCAGGTGTGAACGGAGCCTTAGTGCAGATGGGGACTTTTAACCCTGTTGTTGGACAGGTTTATGCTGACGGTGAGCCAAGGTTTGTACCAGAGATGTTCTGTTTGCCCTTTTTGGAGAATAATAAACTTTTTTTTTTTACAAAGACAGCTGGCTAGTGATCTGGTCCCCTAAATTTTGAAATGTCACAATATGTGCTAGGGACACAGGCATAAATGTTGCATCACTTCTGTGCCTCCCAAAGTCAATGTTAAAATTTGGACCACTGGCATGGCAAGCCCACACCATTTTTAAGGGTGAAATTTGTCGAGTCATTGACATGCTGTGAGGAACAATTTTTTAGAGTTCCTATACGATGATTTGAACATTACTCTACCTAGCTGAAAGCTGGCCATACACAGCGATTTTCTACCAGTTGGTCGGGAATCGACCAAGATTCAGTTTGTTGGTGGCCCTGTTGGCACCCTCCTGCCCAACACCCTTTGATTAGATGGAGACGGGTGGAAAATTGTCCGACGAACAGCAACTGTCAGATACAGAAGCAGCCACTGCAGAATCGTCTATCTGCGTTGTATAGCATGAATGGAGGAATCTGTTCAATTTGTTTTCATTTATGGCCAACTTAGGTTTTACTACATCTTTTATGATACCCGCCAGATGGCGTTTTACAGCCAAGTGTATTTACAGTTTATATCTACTGACTGAGGAGACTGTGATCAGTATCAATCTAGACATTTGGATAAATTTACGGCTTCTGGGTATCCTAATAACTACCTTATTATATGCAATGTGATCAGATGAACAAGGCTAGAGGTGAGTGCTGGAGGAACATTTTATATGCTTTGTAAACATAGTAACTTAGGAGGAGATTTACTATCTCTTTGCAGCTGCCTATACGTTCATTTACACCTCCTTCTTTATGTGATACATGAATATATTTATCTTTGTAGCAGGGCAGACTTATCCAGAATTCACAATGCTGGGATGAAAAGCCCAGACACTCAGTATTTGGGCTTCATGCCCGCAGTCAGGTAAAATGCACAATTGTAAGGTCTTTACCAGTGTCCATTTTGAAATAAAAATTTTAGCAGGCAAATTGTTTGCAGGCTTGAGTGATCGGAAGGGAAAAGGTTCACCCTTATTGAATAGCCCATGGTCTCACCTCCCCTCCTCCCGGATAGTATTGATGGGATTAAGCGCCTCTATATTCCTCATTATGAGATTCTCGCACAGTTCCTGGCTGCCAGTCAATTCATCTAGACACAGAGCTAGACTGGAATGTTAATGTCTCTGCAGCTAGGAATGTTTTATTAGATCCCCGGGTCCTGGCTCAAAGCACAGGAAGAAAATATTGCCTCACTGACTTTGCCTGGCAACTCTCCATATAAATGAGGCTTGAAAGACTTCTCCATGGTGCTGCTTTCCTGCTGTTCTGCCTCTTCATGCCATTCCTCATCTCTGCTATCCTTCTAGTAATCACTTCTCCATCTTTTACTTTTCCAATATACAGCCTCATTTCTTTTTCTTTTCTATTCTTTTTCTATTTCCCTTTACTTTTTCTGGTTACTATACCTTTTTCTGTCTTTTTTTATTTTTATCTTCCCTTCCCTTCTCTGTCTCTTTACCCTATGTTCTTTTAGCCTTTTTTTTTTCCTGTCCTCTTTTTTTTTCCTTCTTCCTTTTCTTTCCTTTTGCCTTTTCCTTTTTTTTCAGTCTTCATCCCTTCCCTTCTCTTCTTTCCTTTCATTGTTCTCTCCTTCGCGCGCTCTCTCTCCCTCTCTCTCTCCCTCTCTCTCTCCCTCTCTCTCTCTCTCCTCTCTCTCTCCTCCTCTCCCCCCCCTCTCTCTCTCTCTCTCTCTCCCCTCTCTCTCTCCCTCTCTCTCTCTCCTCTCTCCACTCTCCCCTCTCTCTCTCTCTCTCTCTCTCCCCCTCTCTCTCCCCTCTCTCTCCTCTCGCTCTCTCTCTCTCCCCCCTCTCTCTCCCCTCTCTCTCTCTCTCCCCTCTCTCTTCGCTCCCCCTCTCTCTCTCTCTCCCCTCTCTCCTCTCTCCCCCTCTCTCTCCCTCTCTCTCTCTCTCTCTCTCTCTCTCTCTCCCTCTCTCTCCCCCTCCCCCCCTCTCCCCCCCCCCCCTCTCCCTCACCCCCCCTCTCTCTCTCTCTCCCCCCCTCTCTCCCTCTCCCCCCTCTCTCTCCCTCCCCCCTCTCTCTCCCCCCTCTCTCCCTCCCCTCTCTCTCCCCTCTCTCTCCCCTCTCTCCCCTCCCCCCCTCTCTCTCCCCCCCCCCTCTCTCTCCCCCCCTCCCTCCCCCCCCTCTCCCCCTCTCTCTCTCCTCCCCCCCTCCCTCCCCCCTCTCTCTCCCCCCCCTCTCTCTCTCTCCCCCTCTCTCTCTCTCCCCCCTCTCTCTCTCCCCCTCTCTCTCCCCCCCTCTCTCTCTCTCCCCTCTCTTCTCTCTCTGCTCCCCCCTCTCCTCTCTCTCCCCCCTCTCTCTCTCTCCCCCCCGCCCTCTCTCTCCCTCTCTCTCTCTCTGCCCCCTCTCTCTTCTCTCCACCCCCCCCCTCCTCTCCCCTCCTCTTCCTCCCCCCTCCTCCCCCCTCCCTCTCTCCCCCCTCTCTCTCTCCCCCTTTCCCCTCTCTCTCTATCTCCCTCTCCCCCTCTCTCTCTCCCCCCGTCCCCCCTTCTCTCTCCCCCTCTCTCTCTCCCCCCTCATCCTCTCTCTCACCCTCTCCTTCTCCTCTCCCCCCCCTCTCTCTCTCTCCTCCCCCCTCTCTCTCTCTCTCCCCCTCTCTCTCTCTTCCCCCCCTCTCTCTCCCCCCTCTCTCTCTCGTCCTTCTCTCTCTCTCCCCTCTCTCCCCCCTCTCTCTCTCTCCCCCCTCTCTCTCCCTCCCCCTCTCTCTCTCCCCCTCTCTCTCCCCCCTCTCCCCTCTCTCTCTCTCCCCTCTCCCCCCTCTCTCTCCCCCCTCTCCCCTCTCTCTCTCCCCCCTCCCCTCTCTCTCCCCTCTCTCCCTCCCTCTCTCCCTCTCTCTCCCTCTCTCGTGCTTTCTCGCTCTCTCCCCCCCCTCTCTCCGTCGCTCTCCCTCTCTCCCCCCCTCTCCCTCTCCTCTCTCATGCTCTCTCGCTCTCTCCCATTCTCTTCTTTCCTTCCCTTCCCTTTAATTTTTCTTTCCTTTCTTTTACTTCTTCTTACTTTTCTCTATTTCCTTCTCTTTTTTTCCTTTCCTGTTTCATTGCCTTTTTCCTTTTTCTTTTCTTTTCTTTTTTCCTATCCTTTTTCCTTTTTTTCTTTTCCGTTTCCTTTCCTTTGCCTCCTCTCTTCCTTTTCCTCTTCCTCTTCATTTTTCTATTCTCTTCCTTTCCCTCACTCTTTCTATTTCCCTCTCCCTTCCCTCCTCATATTTACCCTTTTAATGTTCAATTGCTTTTTTTTTTTCTCCTTTCCTTTTCTTTCCTTTGCCTCTTCCTTTTTTTTTTTTTTACTCTTCATCCCTTCCCTTATTTCCTTCCCTTGTTTTTCATTGTTTTCTCTCTCTCTCTCTCTCTCTCTCTCTCTCTCTCTCTCTCTCTCTCTCTCTCTCTCTCTCTCTCTCTCTCTCTCTTTCTCTCTCTCCTCTCTCTCCTCCTTTCTCTTTCTCTCCTTATTTCTCTTTCTCTCTCTCTATTTCTTTCTTTCTCTCTTTTTCGCTTTCTCTTCTACTGTAATCCTTACTCTTTCCCTTTCCTTTTCCCTTCTCTCCCATCTTTGCCCTTTCCAATCCCTTGTCCTTCTTTCTTTCCTATCCTTTGCTTTCCTTTCTGTCTCCCCGTCCCTATTCTCTCTCCCCCCTTTATTCTTTCCTTTCTTTTTCTGTTTCCTTTCTTTTTCTGTTTCCTTTCATTTGCCTCCTCTTACTCTTCCTTTTTCTCCTCTCCCCCTCCTTTCCCTTTCCTTTTCCCTTCCCTTCCCCTACCCTCCTCATCTTACCTTCTCTTCTATTCTTTTTAACACAGGAACAACCAGCAACTTTCCTTATTTTCTGCTGTTACCCACTAACAGTTTTTGGACAGAACATGGGAAACGCACACCTGCTAATGATCCGGCAAGAGATCTAATCCAATGTACAGGAATGAACAACAACCTTTTTTTGCACGCACGTGAGACTAGTTACTATCTTTCTCAGCCAAGAGTCAATTCAACGATTAGAAGTTTGTTTGTTCCCATTAGATTAAAAAAAAATTCTATCCTTGTCCCTTGATTTTTTATTTTTTTTTGTTGGTCGAACCTGATTGTCGATCAGTCCTTTAACTGATAATTGAAAAAACATTCTGAAAACAACAGTTTTTGAATGAAATTTTAAAGGTGTAAGACCAGCTTTGCTCATATCAAAGTTTCCAGCAAGGAAAATAGTGAGATCAACAAATCCCACTCCAACTCTCCTAAGACCAGCAATCCGAGGCAGCAGTGATCTCGCACTGAGGATACACAGCGGTGGGCACAGGAGTGCCTAGGCACACTCACATACCAGGAAGGGCACTGCTCATTTTCTGTAGGATTTTAATAAAAATGATAGATTTTTGTCAGTGTAATGCTTATGAAAAAAAACCTTTCTGAATGTTTCCTATAACATCGCAAATGCACATTTATTTAAGTTTAGGTCCACTTTTAAGCGATGGGCAGGATTGGTTTAAGCCTGTTGACCCTAGTAGTAGCCTATTTTTTGAGTATTTTAGTTTTATTCATGAAATTTTAGATGTATGTCTATATTTTAATATATGAAAGAAAATGTGTTAAAGTTGTTGTAAGGCCTTAAGGTTTTTCACCTTCATGCATTGTATGCATGAAGGGAAAAAAAAAAAAAAACACCCCTGTGCTGTCAGCTAACCCCCAGCTTCCCCCCCCCCCTTTTTACCTGAGCCCAATCCAATATGATCCAGCGATGTGCACAAGCGCAGCGGCTCCAGCCACTGTTGCTCTCCTGATTGGACAGATTGATAGCAGCAAGAGCCATTGGCTCCCGCTGCTGTCAGTCAAAAGCTGTGACATAGGAGTGAGGAGCAGGGCCAAGTCCTGCTGTCTGTGTCAATGGACGCAGCAGCGGGACTCGGGGTGCGAGCCTGCACGGTGTGCCCCCATGGAAAGCAGCTTTCCGTGGGGGGCACCCGATGAAGAGGAGGGACCTGGAGCACCATCGGGAACCCCAGAAGAAGAGGATCAGGGCTCGACAAACCCCGGGCGCCAGGTTGCATTGGCGACTAGAAATAGCGGCCTGGCGCCTGGGCTACATTGGGTCCGGTGTCTTGTCCCTATGCGCCCCCGCCCGCAGGTGTGCAGACTAATATGCCGCACCGGACCTGTAAATGAGGCTGCGGCCTACATCGGGGGAGCGGGCGCCCTCTTGTGGTGGCCGGTGTAACAACATATTCGGCATTCCACACTTGTCCACAGTAAGATACACTAAGAAGGGGGAAAGCGGACATGTTGTTACACCCACCGGAGTTTTGCATTGTAGACGTATTTATAACAGTAAAGTGAGTTTCTATAGTGAAATACGGGTAGTATTAGATGTTGAATTTTTAAAGCAGCTAACCTGTGAGATGAGCAGGGTTGCCACTGCTTTTAAAATTCAAGATCTAAGTAGTCAGACGGAGTTGTAAGTCCTGTATTTCACTATATAAACTGACTTTACTGTTATAAATACATGTAAAATGCAAAACTCCGGTGGGTGTAACAACATGTCAGCTTTCCCCCTTCTTAGTGTATACTTACTGTGGACGAGTGTGGGGTGTAGCAAGATGGCGGTGATGGAACGTCACTTCCGTAGCAAACTGGGAAGGGGCACCGAATGTCATTACACCAGGGCTCCCCCTCTCCTTCGATTACAACAACTCTGCCCACTCCGCCATCTTCCCAGAGACCAACTCCCCCTCCCCATCTCCTTTCATCTCACCCACTCCGCCATCTTCCCAGAGACCAACTCTGCCCACACCGCCATCTTCCCAGAGACCAACTCCCCCTCCCCATCTCCTTCCATCTCACCCACTCCGCCATCTTCCCAGAGACCAACTCTGCCCACACCGCCATCTTCCCAGAGACCAACTCCCCCTCCCCATTTCCTTCCATCTCACCCACTCCGCCATCTTCCCAGAGACCAACTCTGCACACACCGCCATCTTCCTGGAGACCAACTCCGCCCACGCCGCCATCTTCCCGGAGACCAACTCCGCCTCCCCATCTCCTTCCATCACACCAACTATGCCCACCTCAAGCTGCACCAACGTCATAAACACGAGACAGAACCAAAACCATCAAGCCTAGAACACTTGGGCCGCATGCAGGACAACATCAGTTGGTTTAATAAAAACTGGCTGCCATTCGGCCCATGTGTATGGCAGCCGTTCCGACAGAAGCCAGCCATTGGGCATGCAGGAAAAAAAAAACTGGCTCCTAACTTTTCTAGCTGGCTCCTAGATTTCAAGCAAATTTGTCAAGCCCTGTGTATATATATATATATATATATATATATATTTTTTTTTTTATTTTATGTTTACAACCACTTTAATTTTATAGAAAAATTTGGTTGTTTGGTGCCTAAAAAGGCTATGGTTCTCTCACTTTTGTATTGTTACTTTTTATATGGGTTTCTTATTCATTTTAAAACTGAACGTCACTCAAAAAGTGAAATCCTGCTGTTTAGCTCCCTCCACCCAACCTGTACTAATTTTAATCGGTTTCCACTTCCACAATCCTCGTAAGGAGGATGTACTTTTCCCTGCCCCCTGCTGTAGCCTCCTGGGAAATGTCACAGGAGGCTACAGGACCATTGACAAAGCACCATGTGAGTTAGCGCATGAAAAGTGGGAAGCCAACTGTGGTTCCTCAAGAAACCATCTCCCATTTCCAAGATAGTGGCGCCGGCGATCCCGTATTCAACAAAATATGATCACCTGTCCTGCAAGTCCGAAGCAAGATGAACCAGACAAGGCTACATGTGCCTGCTGGCTTGACCAGGCAGCCGCGTCTCCGTTTATTGGTTTGGTCAGACTTTGCGGAGGTTGACATGAACTCTCCTCGGGCCCCCATCAAAGGTTGTGGATCTGAAAGCTGGTTCCTCTTGCAACGGGGATCTTGTCCTGCCTCCCCAGATCCTTTGCCCCTTTCAGAAGCCACAATGGTGCTACAGCTGCCCAGCTTTCAGTAGATGCCAAGGTGGTCTCAAGTCCTGAAGTTTCCAAACCAGTGGTGCCGGGGACCCACATCAGTAAGAAGAACCGGCTGCAGGAAGACGGCGCTGGACCCCAGTCACTGGTAAGTACCTGATTTTTAAAAGTCAGCGTGGATCTAAGATGCCGGGACGACGTCTATTGACGTCGTCCCGGCCACGAGCTGCCGGCACGCCCCCTGAAGGGCACGCACGGCGCGCTCTGTGATAAGCGAGTCTGTGAGACTCGCTGGATCACAGATCTGAGTAAGGGGTCGATCCCGACCCCTTACCACGTGATCAGCTGTCAGCCAATGACAGCTGATCATGTGATAATAACAGAGCCGGTAAACGGCTTTTTTTCCTCCTTGCGCTGACAGCGCGAGGAGAAAAAAAAAAAAAGCTGATCACCGGCGGCAGTGAGAGGGACATCAGTCCCTCTCACTGCAATGTGCCCAGCAATGTGCCCTATCCATGGTGCCCACCTTTGCCTAATTAAAGTGCCGCCTACCAGTGCCCACAGGGCCATCTGTCAGTACCCACAGTGAGTGCCATCTGTCAGTGCCCACAGTGCCATCTGTCAGTGCCCATCAGTGTCCCATACCAGTGCTCATCAGTGTCCCCTACCAGTGCCAACCATCAGTGCCAACCATCAGTGCCATCTATCAGTGCCATCCATCAGTGCCCATCGATGCCACCCATCCGTGCCACCCATCCATGCCCATCAGTGCCATCTTTGCTGTCCCCATCAGTACCGACTTATCTGTCCCCATCAGTGCCCACCAGTGACTATCAGTGCCCACCAGTGCCTATCAGTGCCCACCAGTGCAGCCTATCAGTGCCCACCAGTGCAGCCTATCAGTGCCCACCTGTGCCGCCTCATCAGCGCATATCAATGAAGCAGAAAAATTACCTGTTTGCAAAATTTTATAACAAACTATTAAACATGATTTTTTTTTTTTCTTTTAATTTTCCATCATTTTTTTGTTTGTTTAGCAAAAAATAAAAACCCAGCTGTGATTAAATACCACCAAAAGAAAGCTCTATTTGTGGAAAAAAATTATAAAAATGTAATTTGGGTACAGTGTAGTATGACCGCGCAATTGTCATTCAAAGTGCGTCAGCGCCAAAAGCTGAAAATTGGTCTGGTCACGAGGGGGGGGGGGGGGGGTTAAGTGCCCAGTAATCAGGTGGTTAATAAAAGGATGCCAACGCGATAACCAAGTGTTCTTCAACTGTGCCGCTACCTTTTACCGTCGGCATGATTTGCCACGTTCTGATGAATATTTAAAGCTCCAGATGTGTGGCAGTGCCGGTCTGGTGCTCTCTAATGGTTGAACAGATCTTAATTCACTGCTCATGAAAGTGTTACTTTCTGGGGGGGGGGGGGGGTCTCTCTGCATGCTAACATGGCGGCTGCATTACGGGAGGAGGGGGGGTCGCCTGATGTATTCTGTCGCGGTGCATGGCTCGCCGTGCCTGGAGGCGAATTGGGAAAAAGATTTGTACATACTGGTGCAGAAAATCTCATTTATTTGTCAGTGATGTGTCGCTGAGCATTGCTAATATTAAACCTTGGTTGCCATGGCGATGGGATAATGCCTGTACCATGCTGACATCCAGCTGTTATTAGTTCAGTCATTTCCGTGGAAACCCATTTATTACACCGACTTTTACAGCCGTTGACACCTAGGCAAGGTAGTCCTTGTCTGCTTCCTATAAACACCACGCAAGACAAAGCAACGATTCCATTCATAAAAGGTGGAAAGTGATATTTCGGCTTTCGTTTCCCAGTATTTTGACACAATAAATTGGGTGTTTTGTTGCAGATTTTAGCAGGTAGGTAGACCTAGGGCAAGGGATTGGCACTGGGTAGTTTGATTTGTGGTGGAACTTTTGGGGAACAGCAAAAGAAAAGAAAACGAATTGAAAAGTTCTATTTTCAAACTTGCTCGATTTGTCCTGGATATAATAAAGTAGATCTAGGCAACCCCCACGGCATGCGTGCCCGGGCTGGGAATGCGATGCCAGCTGCGTGGCACCGGCCTGGCCCACCCATCTCCCTGATGTCACTGAAAGTCTGCCGGCCCCCTGAGGACATCAGCTCGATGTGTGGAAGAAGCCTACCCACATAAGTACAGCTGTTTATAAGATACAGGGTTTGGGCTGATCTGAGATCTAAAGCTTATGTATAGGGGCTGATCTGAGGTCTGACGGGCATGTATAGGGTACAAAGCTAATCGTGGCCACAAGCATGCAATCGATTACCTGTTGTCGGTATCAGTGGACGAAATTGTACCCCATCATTGTTGTCAGTGGAAGGAATATTTGCCTCATCATTGGTGTCAGTGGAAGGAATAGTGCTCCATTATTGGTGTCAGTGGGAAGAATAGCGCCCCATCATTGGTGTCAGTGGGAAGAATAGCGCCCCATCATTTGTGTCAGTGGAAAATATAGTGCTCCATCATTGGTGTCAGTGAAAGGAATAGTGCTGCATCAATGGTGTCAGTGGAAGGAATAGTGCCTCATCATTGGTGTCAGTGGGAGGAATAGTGTCCCATCATTGGTGTCAGTGGAAAATATAGTGCTCCATCATTGGTGTCAGTGGAAGGAATAGTGCTTCGTCATTGGTGTCAGTGAAAAGAATAGTGCCTCATCATTGGTGTCAGTGGAAGGAATAGTGCTTTGTCATTGGTGTCAGTGGAAGGAATAGTGCTCCATCATTGGTGTCAGCAGGATGAATAGTTCCCCATCCTTGGTGTCTGTGGGACAGATAGAGCCCAAATGCTGCTTTTAGTGGGGAGATTAGTACCTCATCATTGGTTGCAGTTTAATGATAAGTACCCCATTGGTGTTGGTGGGAAGAAGACATTCTTAGTGTTGGTGTCAGTGGGTGAAATAATGCCCTATTGGTGTCAGTGGGTGGAATAATGCCCCATTATTGGTGTCAGCATGAGGACTAGTGCCTCATTGTTGGTGTCAGTGTAAGAAATAGAGCCCTATTGTTGCTGCCAGTGGGAAATTTCGTACCCTATTGTTTGTGTCAGCAGAAGAAATGGTACCCCATTGTTGGTGTCACGAGAAGAGGCATGATGTTCCATCGTTTGTGTCATTTGGAAGATGAATGGTGGTGCCCCATTGTTGGTGTTAATGGGAGGAATATTGCCCCATCATTGATGTCAGTGGACTCGGGAAAGCCCCCATCATTGGTGTCAGTGGACTCAGGAAAGCCCCCATCATTGGTGTCAGTGGACTCAGGAAAGCCCCCAGCATTGGTGTCAGTGGACTCAGGAAATCCCCCATCATTGGTGTCAGTGGACTCAGGAAAGCCCCCAGCATTGGTGTCAGTGGACTCAGGAAATCCCCCATCATTGGTGTCAGTGGACTCAGGAAAGCCCCCAGCATTGGTGTCAGTGGACTCAGGAAATCCCCCATCATTGGTGTCAGTGGACTCAGGAAAGCCCCCATCATTGGTGTCAGTGGACTCAGGAAAGCCCCCATCATTGGTGTCAGTGGACTCAGGAAAGCCCCCATCATTGGTGTCAGTGATTAGTTACCTTAGTAAATGATTGTGTACTGTGCAGCTTCAGTACTTTCTGGATGACATCTCGGCTGGAGCTAAACTGGCACCGTCAGGCAAGCAATTACTCTGACTGGCAGTCCAGCTAAAGTGCATTGCCAGTCGCAACATTTGGCATCCCCGGCCTCCCTGCGTTCAGTTCTGCATGTGAGGTCTTCTCATTGCAGGCGCAGTCAATGGCCCAAGTTGGCGGACCTCCGCTCTGGATGGGTAAACTAGATAGATATCAAAAGAAAAAAGGTTCACTTAAAATTTCTCTTGCGATGTCCAGAATGGACTGACCTGCTCCTGACTTCTGCATTGATTGGCCTGCCCCGTGCTTTTGTCTTTTCCTGCTGCGTAGGCACGATATTTTTATTGATTTTGGAGTACTGTGAAATTATTTAGCATTTTATAGGCTTTTATGGTAAATTCATTAACATTATTGATTAATTGATTGTTCTTGTGGACCTTAAAACACCAATATTCACGTGTTTTCAGAGCCTGCAGCCCTGTCTCAGCTTATTTCAGTCTTTTTTTGCTGAACAAAACAGTAAAAAATAATTCAATTTTATAATTAAAAAATAATTACACAGCTGTTGGCATTGAATGAAATGAAAATACCCGGCATGTTCTAATGTCCACTGACCAGGTTATTGAAATTCTGTCTCTCAATTCTAAAATATCAATCAGTTTGTTGCACCTGGTTTAAATTTGTATTCATTTTTAGAATTTTTATTATTTAAGTTTTTTATTGATATTTATTTTATATTAGGGTTTTTTTTTCTACATTTCTTAGTAACAGCTTGACATGCAGCTGAGAATCAGGCCAGTAAGCTGTTGGTCAGCCTCTATGCTGCTGTCCCCCATGACACTTTCTCCCAGTAAACTTATCCATACATGATTGGCTGAATGAAAAAAATCTATCAGATTCTTCCATTAAGGCCCCTTTCAGACTGGGGCGTTTTTCAGGCGCTTTTCAGGTGCTTTAGCGTTAAAAAAAAGCGCCTGTAAAGCGCTTGAAAGAAGCTTCATCTGCAATCCCAATGTGAAAGCCCGAGTGCTTTAAGGCTACTTTCACACTGGAGCGGTGGGGGCGCTGGCGGTAAAGCGGCGCTATATTTAGCGCCGCTTTACCGGCGTTTTAGCAGCGCATTTCGGCCGCTAGCGGGGTGGTTTTACCCCCCACGAGCGGCCGAAAAAGGGTCAATACCGCCCGCAAACCGCCGCTGCAGCGGCGTTTTGCGGGCGGGTTCGGAGCGCTGCCCCATTGTTTTCAATGGAATGGGCGCTATAGGAGCGCTAAATATACCGCTCCTATAGCGAGCCAAAGATGCGGCTTGCAGGACATTTTCCAGCGTCCTGCAAGCGCACCGCTTCAGTGTGAAAGCCCTCGGGCTTTCACACTGAAGACACAGCAACAGCTGTTTCGGGTCGGTTTGCAGGCGCCTGCAAACCGCCCCAGTGTGAAAGGGGCCTAAGAGCCCTTTCACACTGCCAGCGCCCGAAAAAACGCTCGTAAAGCGCCGCTTAAACTAGCAGCGCTTTACCAGCGTTTTTCGAGCGCTAGGGGGGCGCTTTTAACCCCTGCTAGTGGCCAAATAAAGGGTTAAAAGAGCCCAAAAAGCGCTGCTGCCAAAAGCGCTTTTCGGGCGTTTTTCATGCGCTTTTCGGATGTTTTGCTGGCGCTTCCCATTAATTTCAATGGGAAGGGGCACTTTAGGAGTGGTGTATTCACCGCTCCAAAAGCGCTGCAAAGAAGCTGCTTGCAGGACTTTTTTTGACGCCCTGCCAGCGCAGCGCCTCAGTGTGGAAGCACTCGGGCTTTCACATTGGGATTGCAGTTGCGGCTTCTTTCAGGCGCTTTACAGGCGCTTTGCCCCATGGGGTCCCGACGCGCTTAGAGTGGGGATGGACACATGCATATCGAAATTCAGCCAGTCCCTGCAGAACCGGACAAATTCTGATCATTGAGACCCCTTTATACTGACGCACTGGTCGTTTTTGCGGTGCTTTAACAGCGTTTTGGCTGCGCTTTTTCGGGCGCTAGTGGGATGGGGGACAACGTGATTTTAAAGAAATTCCAAAAAACACCCATTTTGCATCGCATTCAAAGCGTTTTTAAGGCGCTTTGGAAGCGTTGCCCATTCATTTCAATGGGTAGGGGCGTTTTTGGAGCACTTTTTACAGCGCTCCAAACCCGCCCCAAAGATGCTGCTTGCAGGACTTTCTCTAACGTCCCGCAAGCGCACCGCCTGAGTATGAAAGCACCCATGCAAATGAATGGGAGGCAGTTTTCAGGCCCTATTTCTAGTGCTAAAATGCCTGAAAACTGCCTCAGTGTGAAAGGGGTCCAAATGGACAACGTGATGAATTCCAGGCATGGTTTATTTTTACATAGTTACATTGCTCCAGCTCTCCAGCTTGGACCAGTGTGACTGTGTATGTACCATACCTGGTCAGTGTCCAAAGCTGGAAAGCAATGAAGTAGATCCCGCTGCTCTTGTGATCTCCACTTACTTCTGGGTCCTGTGCCGAGTGGCTGCTCTGCTTCTTTGTGAACATAGGAGGTGGCTCAGAACAGGCGCCATTCAGAGAATGCTTTGCATTTTCTAATTGAATGCAAAGCGTTGTGTGATTGGACAAGGTGGAGAGGCGAGGCAGTGACATCACGCTCTCCACTACGTCCAGTCAGAGAAGTCTTTGCATTCATTAAACACTTAGTGTTACTAAACCCACAACAGTAAAATCAGTCTGTATATATATATATATATATAGTAAAGCATACTTGTTATAGTCACTATGGAACCTAATTGTGTAAAAAGGCTGTTTGATTCTGTCTTCTCTGGTCCTCCCCTTCTTCCATTGTCTCCAAAACATGTCCTGATAAGACAGTTACTGGAGTCAGGCTGCACATGCTCAGTTTGGTGTATATTGCTAGAGAGGTTTTTTTTTCTTGGGAGAGTGCAATCAGCACTGTCCAATCAGAGGGTCAGGGGTCCGGCATCCTTATGGATCAGTCAGTGCAGTATGAAAACTCCTTCAAGCTTCAACCAGGCACTGATAGAAATCACCAGAATGCAATATACTGCTGATGAGAAAAGGTATTTAGCAGTTTATATTTACTAAAATAATTGCATTTCCATGTTCTGTGTACTGTGGGAGAGTGGATATAGTGAATGCAGAGTCCTGTGGAGACCAGATGTAGTGAATGCAGAGTCCTGGGAGACCAGATATAGTGAATGCAGAGTCCTGTGGAGACCAGATGTAGTGAATGCAGGCTCCTGGATAGACCCAATGTAGTGAATACGGGATCCTGGGGAGACCAGATGTAGTGAATGCATGCTCCTGGAGAGACCCAATGTAGTGAATGCAGGATCCTGGGGAGACCAGATATAGTGAAGGCAGGATCCTGGGGAGACCAGATATAGTGAATGCAGGCTCCTGGGGAGACCAGATATAGTGAATGCAGGCTCCTGGAGAGACCCAATGTAGTGAATGCAGGCTCCTGGGGAGACCAGATATAGTGAAGGCAGGCTCCTGGGGAGACCAGATATAGTGAATGCGGGCTCCTGGGGAGACCAGATATAGTGAATGCAGGCTCCTGGGGAGACCAGATGTAGTGAATGCAGGCTCCTGGGGAGACCAGATGTAGTGAATGCAGGATCCTGGGGAGACCAGATATAGTGAAGGCAGGATCCTGGGGAGACCAGATATAGTGAATGCAGGCTCCTGGGGAGACCAGATATAGTGAATGCAGGCTCCTGGAGAGACCCAATGTAGTGAATGCAGGCTCCTGGGGAGACCAGATATAGTGAAGGCAGGATCCTGGGGAGACCAGATATAGTGAATGCGGGCTCCTGGGGAGACCAGATATAGTGAATGCAGGCTCCTGGGGAGACCAGATGTAGTGAATGCAGGCTCCTGGGGAGACCAGATATAGTGAAGTCAGGATCCTGGGGAGACCAGATGTAGTGAAGTCAGGATCCTGGGGAGACCAGATATAGTGAAGGCAGGATCCTGGGGAGACCAGATATAGTGAAGGCAGGCTCCTGGGGACACCAGATATAGTGAATGCTGGATCCTGGGGACACCGGATATAGTGAATGCAGGGTCCTGGGGAGACCAGATATAGTGAATGCAGGGTCCTGGGTTTAGTAACACTTTAACACCAAATCACGTACCTATAAACATTTGGCTTTAGGTGGTTGTACCGGGTATAATTTTATTAGTAAAAGCTGCTGGATTGCTTTTACAGGCTGCGGGATGGGTCACCCCCCCCCCCCCCCCCTCCCGCCACCTGCCAGTGCCTCTCCAGAAGCTCCCGTTCCAGCTTACCACAGAATTCATGGAGGGCCGGAAGGTCCCCAGTGATCTGTATGGTACAGGAAGCGACATCACTTCTGGTTTCTTGGATGTAAACAGCGCCATTTTTAAAAGGGGCGAAACCTCTGAAAACACTGATCTTGTGATCAGATGCCTTTAGAGCAAAGGAGAGAGCTGGGGTCTAATAGACTCCAGATCTCCTCATGAAGAGTACTTGTCACTGCCTATTGTTTTTCCAAGGGATGTTTATGCATTTTGCCCCCATTCCACGAGCCTACACAATTGGGTGTTCTAAGTAATTTTTTTAGCAAAAAATACAGATTTTAACTTAAATCGTAACTTAACGTAAATAAAAAGTGCCAGAAAAAGCCTTGTCTTCAAGTGGTTAAGCAAATAGATGGTGCCCATGCCCAAGCGGCCAACCTCCTGCGTTCAGTAGGCATCTAGTAGAGATCATTGTAGTAGTGTAGTACAAGCCTAATGGGGGTTATTCGGACATATGTAGTCAGATGAGGACGTGTCTGTTAATGTGAACCTGTAGTTAGAAGTATATGTAAGCCCGTTCACTGAAATCTTGTGTAAGCTTTAACATTTTATAGAAGCCCCCGTCAGTTCAATGGGGGGGAAGCAGATACTTAAAATAGAAAATGGATATGCTCGCCTCTCCAGTGGTTTGTGTTTTCTCCCTCTCCGGTGGTCCGTGTTTTCTCCCTCTCCGGTGGTCTGTTTTTCTTACCTCTCCGGTGGTCTGTGTTTCCTATCTCTCCGGTGGTACGTGTTTCCTACCTCTCCGGTGGTCCGTGTTCCCTACCTCTCCGGTGGTCTGTGTTTCCTACCTCTCCGGTGGTCTGTGTTTCCTATCTCTCCAGTGGTCTGTTTTTCTTACCTCTCCGGTGGTCTGTTTCCTACCTCTCCGGTGGTACGTGTTTCCTACCTCTCCGGTGGTCCGTGTTCCCTACCTCTCCGGTGGTCTGTGTTTCCTACCTCTCCGGTGGTCTGTGTTTCCTACCTCTCCGATGGTCCGTGTTTCCTACCTCTCCGATGGTCCGTGTTTCCTACCTCTCCGGTGGTCCGTGTTCCCTACCTCTCCGGTGGTCTGTGTTTCCTACCTCTCCGGTGGTCTGTGTTTCCTACCTCTCCGATGGTCCGTGTTTCCTACCTCTCCGATGGTCCGTGTTTCCTACCTCTCCGGTGGTCCGTGTTTCCGACCTCTCCGGCGGTCCGTGTTTCCTACCTCTCCGGCGGTCTGTGTTTCCTACCTCTCCGGCGGTCTGTGTTTCCTACCTCTCCGGCGGTCCGGGTTTCCTACCTCTCCGGCGGTCCGGGTTTCCTACCTCTCCGGCGGTCCGGGTTTCCTACCTCTCCGGCGGTCCGGGTTTCCTACCTCTCCGGCGGTCCGGGTTTCCTACCTCTCCGGCGGTCCGTGTTTCCTACCTCTCCGGCGGTCCGTGTTTCCTACCTCTCCGGCGGTCCGTGTTTCCTACCTCTCCGGCGGTCCGTGTTTCCTACCTCTCCGGTGGTCTGTGTTTCCTACCTCTCCGATGGTCCGTGTTTCCTACCTCTCCGATGGTCCGTGTTTCCTACCTCTCCGGTGGTCCGTGTTTCCTACCTCTCCGGTGGTCCGTGTTTCCTACCTCTCCGGTGGTCCGTGTTTCCTACCTCTCCGATGGTCCGTGTTTCCTACCTCTCCGATGGTCCGTGTTTTTCCTACCTCTCCGGCGGTCCGTGTTTCCTACCTCTCCGGCGTCTGTGTTTCCTACCTCTCCGGAGGTCTGTGTTTCCTACCTCTCCGGTGGTATGTGTTTCCTACCTCTCCGGTGGTCCGGTTCCCTACCTCTCCGGTGGTCTGTGTTTCCTACCTCTCCGGTGGTCTGTGTTTCCTCCCTCTCCGGTGGTCTGTGTTTCCTACCTCTCCGGTGGTCCGTGTTTCCTACCTCTCCGGTGGTCCGTGTTCCTACCTCTCCGGTGGTCTGTGTTTCCTACCTCTCCGGTGGTCTGTGTTTCCTACCTCTCCGATGGTCCGTGTTTCCTACCTCTCCGATGGTCCGTGTTTCCTAACTCTCCGGTGGTCCGTGTTTCCTACCTCTCCGGTGGTCTGTGTTTCCTACCTCTCCGGTGGTCTGTGTTTCCTACCTCTCCGGTGGTCTGTGTTTCCTACCTCTCCGGTGGTCCGTGTTTCCTACCTCTCCGATGGTCCGTGTTTCCTACCTCTCCGATGGTCCGTGTTTCCTAACTCTCCGGTGGTCTGTGTTTCCTACCTCTCCGGCGGTCTGTGTTTCCTACCTCTCCGGCGGTCTGTGTTTCCTACCTCTCCGGCGGTCTGTGTTTCCTACCTCTCCGGCGGTCTGTGTTTCCTACCTCTCCGGCGGTCTGTGTTTCCTACGTGTTTCCTACCTCTCCGATGGTCTGTGTTTCCTACCTCTCCGGTGGTCCGTGTTTCCTACCTCTCCGGTGGTCCGTGTTTCCTACCTCTCCGGTGGTCTGTGTTTCCTACCTCTCCGGTGGTCCGTGTTTCCTTCCTCTCCGGTGGTCCGTGTTTCCTACCTCTCCGGTGGTCCGTGTTTCCGATCTTCTCTCCATTCCAGCACTGCAGCTACCAGGGATCTCGAATTGTCAGCAGACTGCCAGTATTTCCAATCCGCTCTCTCGTGACAGGTTCTCTTTAATCTATAACGCCAATTGACTTCATTGCTCATTTTAGCACTGGTGAGACGGAAGGAAAAGCTGCAATATCAATTACCACTAGCTGTGCGCCATATAACTTCATTAGCCAATCTGCTTGAAACAGCAGAACCTAATGAAGTTTCATGGCGGATAAATTTAATTTGGGGCCACTTGACTTATTTTAATTTGATAAAGGGGGTTTCTTAAATCGTAGTCGTTTTTTTTTTTCATCTCCATTTTTTTTTTCCCATGCTCTTTCTTGGCTGGAATATGTAGCGTGTCGTGTTTTGTGTTCGGCGATTATTATTTCATGTGTCGCCGTGTTGGTATCTGGACTCGTCTCCCTCCTCCGTACAGGCTGAGTATTGATCCTCTAAAATACGATCGGCGCTTCAAAGCAGCTGAAATGCCAGAAGTGGGCTGGTGTATTGAGCCAGTGTGCAGGTGAAAAGGTCCATCCTGTGAATGGGGCTTTCTCATCATTAGGAATTTTCCAGATCGGTTTCCTTTCTGTGTATTGTGCTGATTTTCTGAGGTTTTATATGATGATAGGGATCAGTCCAGGAAGCTGCAGGAGTTATTTTAATGCAGAACTGTAGGCAGTCCTCTAAATTCCCAGTCCGGTCCCTGACCTCACTTTCCTCCGCTGTGGTTACAGCAATGCAGCTCAGGACAACCCCTGCCAGTAATGGAAGAGTGAAGCATCAGCAGCTCACTAATGAGGTCATACCTTTGTCCTATTACCTGTCAGTAAGCTGTCTGTGCTAGACTGACAGCACTGCGCAATGCCATAGAATCTCATTGTCCTAAAGTGGAGCCCCTCCTTCTCCCCGTGATGTGCTGAGCATTACTGTTCTTAGGTTTTTTTTTTCCCCCTTATTACAAGCAGTACTTGCAATGTATGTACCCGACAAGGATAGGATTGTTCTTTTTCTTGGTAAACACAGAGTTATACTTTAAGAAGCAAAGGTCTTTATGAAAATTTTAATAAGTTGACGTTTAAAAAAAAAATAAAAACAGCAAAATTTGCAGCAATTGCTTTATTTACCTGAACGTTTCATCTTTGTGAAAAAAAATAACACATAGTAATAAAATATTGTTTTTCTGTGCTTTTGTGAACCCCAAATAATTTGACTGTAATTCTGTTATGTCTTCTCATAGTTGGTCCCTATAAATGGTTAATCAAACCCTGAAAGGCAGATTACTGCTTAACTTATTAACTTGAAGGCTGGAAGACCTCTACTACTTCTCTCCTCTCCTTCCCTTCTTCTCCTCTCCTTCCCTTCTTCCCACTCGGCTCCCTCCTCCTCCTCCTCCCCCTCCCTTCCCTGTACTGCATTCCCTCTTTACTTCTCTTTCTGTCTTCCCCTTCCCCCTCCCCCTACTGTCTCACCATGCTCTCCTTTCCTCTCTCCTCCTCCCCCTTCTCAGATCTTTTTCTCCTCTTCACTTCCCTTATTTCCCATCCCTATTCTTCTTACCCTTTTTCTCCCCTACCCTCTCCTCATCTCTCCCCTTCTCTGCTTTTATTTTCCCCTTTCTACTTCCTCTCCCCTCCTTTCTTTATGTTCCCTCTCCCCCCCCCCCTTTTCTACCTCTCCCTTTTACATCTCCCTTCCCCTCCTGTTATCACCTCTTCCCTCCTCTCTTTAACTCATCTTTCCTCTCCTCTCTTTATCTCATCTCTCCTCTCCTCTCTTTATCTCACCTCTCCTCTCCTCTCTTTATCTCACTTCTCCTCTCCTCTCCTCTCTTTATCTCATCGTTCCTCTCCTCTCTTTATCTCATCTCGCCCCTCCTCTCTTTATCTCATCTTTCCTCTCCTCTCTTTATCTCATCTCTCCTCTCTTTATCTCATCTCTCATCTCTCCTCTCTTTATCTCATCTCTCCCCTCTTCTCTTTAGCTCATCTCTCTCCTCCTCTCTTTATCACACCCTCTCCCCTCCCCCTCACCCTCTCCTCTCCTCTCGTTATCTCACCCTCTCCCCTCCTCTCTCTCACCCTCTCCCCTCCTCTCGTTATCTCACCCTCTCCTCTCCTCTCGTTATCTCACCCTCTCCCCTCCTCTCGTTATCTCACCCTCTCCCCTCCTCTCGTTATCTCGCCCTCTCCCCTCCTCTCTTTCCCTCTCTCATCTCTCCTTTCTTCTCTTCTTCCGACCTGTCCTCCCCCTTCCTATCTGCTCTTGTCTCCCCCTTCCCCTTCATCTCACCTCTTCTTGACCCTTCCTCTCCTACTCTAGTCTCTCTCCTTCTCTCATCTCTCCCCTCGTCTCTTCATCTCAAATCTCCCTCACCCTTCCTCTCCCACTCTAATCTCTCTTCATCTCACCTCTCCTCCCTCTATTTCTCCTGCTCTCATCTGTCCCCTCCTCTCTTTATCTTACCTCTCCTCTACCTTTCTCCCTTCATCTTACCGTTCATCTCAGCTAAGTTGTACTTACCTGTCTTGATCTTACCTCTCCTCCCACTTCCTATATTTTCCTCCCTTCATCTCACCCCTCTTCTTCTCCCTGTAGTTGCCTGTCCTTATACCTCTCCTTCATCTTCTCCTTCCGTTCTTTCCCATCCTCATCTCTTCCTCTCTTCATCTCACCTCCTCATTTACCCTTTCTTCATTTTACCTCTTCACCTCACCTATTCTTGACCCTTCTCTCTTCATCTCACCTCTTCTCTCTCTTCCTCTCACGCTCTCTCATCTCTCCCCTCCTCTCTTCATCACACCTTTCCCTCGCCCTTCCTTTCCCTCACCCTTCCTTTCCCTCACGTTTTCCTATCCCTCACCATTTCCTCTCTCTCACCATTTCCTCTCCCTCGCCCTTCCTTTCCCTCACCCTTCCTTTCCCTCACCCTTCCTCTCCCTCACCCTTCCTTTCCCTCACCCTTCCTCTCCCTCCCCCTTCCTCTCCCTCCCCCTTCCTCTCCCTCACCCTTCCTCTCCCTCACCCTTCCTCTCCCTCACCCTTCCTTTCCCTCACCCTTCCTCTCCCTCACCCTTCCTCTCCCTCACCCTTCCTCTCCCTCACCCTTCCTCTCCCTTCCTCTCCCTTCCTCTCCCTCACCCTTCCTTTCCCTCACCCTTCCTCTCCCTCACCCTTCCTCTCCCTCACCCTTCCTCTCCCTTCCTCTCCCTCACCCTTCCTCTCCCTCACCCTTCCTCTCCCTCACCCTTCCTCTCCCTTCCTCTCCCTCACCCTTCCTCTCCCTCACCCTTCCTCTCCCTTCCTCTCCCTCACCCTTCCTCTCCCTCACCCTTCCTCTCCCTTCCTCTCCCTCACCCTTCCTCTCCCTCACCCTTCCTCTCCCTCACCCTTCCTCTCCCTCACCCTTCCTCTCCCTCACCCTTCCTCTCCCTTCCTCTCCCTCACCCTTCCTCTCCCTCACCCTTCCTCTCCCTCACCCTTCCTTTCCCTCACCATTTCCTCTCCCTCACCATTTCCTCTCCCTCACCCTTCCTCTTCCTTTTCAATCTCTCTTCTCTCTTCATCTGACCTCTCCTTCTCCTTCCTCTCCTGCTTTCATCTCTCCCCTCCTCTC
This sequence comes from Lithobates sylvaticus, assembly GCA_028564925.1. Lineage (NCBI taxonomy): Eukaryota > Metazoa > Chordata > Amphibia > Anura > Ranidae > Lithobates > Lithobates sylvaticus. The sequence continues at coordinate 210,205,801 of CM053036.1, read as the reverse complement.
TTCATCTCAATTCTCCGCCACCCTTCCTCTCCCGCTATAATCTTTCTTCATCTCATCTTTCCCTTCCTCTCTCCATCTTACCTCTCCTCCCCTTCCTCTATTTTTCTCCCTCCATCTCACCTTTCTTCCTATCTTGCTTATCTGTCTTCATCTTACCCTCTCCTTCACCTTCTCCTTCCGGTCTTTCCCATCCTCTCCTCCTCCTCTTCATCCTCCTCATCCACCCTCTTCCTCTACCCTCCTTTATTCATCTTGCTTCTCTTTCTCCACCACTCTGTACTTACCTGTCTTCATTTTGCCTCTCCTGACCCTTCCCTTTCCTGTTCTCCCCCATCCTCCTCTCTTTCTCCATTCATCTCACCTCCTCCTCCTCCTTACTCTCCTCATGGCCGATCTCCACTCATTCTTTTTCCTTTTGTACTTTTTCTCTTCCCCTCCCCCTATTCGGTTATCCATTATTGACGTTTCCCTGTCTTTTTCCATTCCTTACCTGCCTCCTTCCTTGTCTTGTCTGCCTTTTTCATTTTGTAAAAATCCATTTTTCATTTTGTACCCTCATTCATTCCTCCTTCCTCACCATCTCCTGCCCTCCTCCTCCCCTGTCCCATTCACCCTCTTCCTTATCCTCCATGTTTCTCCCTCTATTTGCCTTTCTTTTTCCTTCTTTCCCTTTGCCCTTCCTCCTTCTCCTCCTCTCTCTCTTAGCCTTGTTTTCCTCTTCATTCTTCCATCGGTTGTTTATTGCGTTGACGTATTATATAACCGTTTTACACATTTTAACCCAAGAGATGCGTCCATCAACCTGCTTGTAGTTCTCTCAATTTACATTCGACCTTTCCAATTTCTAAATTTATCATTTAGTGTAATTACCCGGCTCGGTTAATTTCGGCTTTTTTTTTTTTTCTCGGTAATTACAGCACACGGACACGAGTCTTTGTTATAGATGTGATGTGCTATATTTAGCACGGTCCCTGCAGAGCGAGCGCCGAATGCGGATTAGTGGAGTCATTGAGTACAGTAGAAGCGCTCAGGGAATGCCGCACAAGCTCGTTCCTCGTCACATCCACCTGACACACAACCTCTCTAATAACAAGTCTGCCTTACATAGACCTGTAAATAGCTATACATTGTCCTACAATTTACAGAATGTGCTCCATTGTAAGATGCCAACAGTGTGGTGGCCCTGATGCTTCCATCCGCGCTGTCAATGCTTTGCTGCAACTTTAAAGAGGAAGTAATGTAAATGATTGCTAAGCCACACACATTTAAATTGCTCAAAAACAAGGTTTGCAAATACCTTATTTCTCATTTTTATTATTTAGTGTCTTCCGGGTATTGGCCACGCCATTCATACTCCCGTATGGTGAATCGTTTGTGGACGTCATTTACGCCCTTACTGCGTTTCCCTGTCCAAATCTCGCACAAGCGCCATAGCGTCGAAAGCAAGCCTCTACTTCGATGCTGCTTAGATTCACTCCCCTGTGCGACGTCTTGTACAGTGTTACGTACCTGGACGTAGAGCCTGACTTGTAGGAGAAGACCTCTCATACAACGCTGGTTCACGGCCCACTGGAGTGGGGACAGTGGTCACGTGAGCACAGTGGGGTAGGAGTGCCTGGATTGTTTGTAGAGGAAGGTGTTGGGATCAACAAGGAGGTCCTCCAGAGGTATCCGTATACAGGTGGCAGGGTGTGAGACTGCAGCTGTGGATGATGAAGCTGGACACAACAGAACCAGGCAGCAGGTAGACGGCAATAGGCAAGGCAAGGTCAAAACAGTCCGGGTTGGCAACAGCAGATCAAACAGATGAGGGTAGCAGGCACTGTCAGAGTCGGTGGGCAGGCAGGAGTCGGCAACGAGAAGCAGATGTAGGCAGAGTCAGGCAGGCCGGGTCGGATAGGAGAAGGCAGGGTAGTCAAACGGAGCCGGGTCGATAACAGGAGATCGTGGTTCAGAGCAGGCAGGTTTCAGGTACTTGGCACAGATGGCTGAGACAACACAGCACTGGCTGAGTGTCACTTCTGAGCTTTTAAAGGCCGTTTTGGCGCCAATTTGCGCCCTCGCGCACGTGCACGCCGCCGCGCATGCTAACGTGCACGCGCACGACGCCGCGCATGCTAACGTGCACGCACGCGCACCCGCCGCGCGCATGGAGAGCCCGGAAACGTCTGGCATGTCCTTGACATAAATACGTTCAATTATCCCATCCACATTGTGTTGTGCTGGGAAAAAATTTTTTTTCCAAACTATCTTTATCTGAAAAAATTAGAAATACTTATTCACCCTCTCTTATCCACCACTCTGTGATACGTTGAAAATTGTTGGGTGTGACAAACCATAAAAATAATACAATAATTCAAACTCTGGTAGGATGTCATATAGAACAACAGAGATCCAAATCCCAAAGTGTATTTCACAGTGAATTGAGATCTATTAAGGTGTCATAAAGAACAATAAAAGTCCAAAATTAGAGAAGATGACATTTGCACGGAGAAAACCAGTTCATGCAAGGAAAAGTCCACCACAAGATTCAAACTATATTAGTGGTAATTCCCATCTGGGACATCCAACACGCACTGAAAGGATGGTGAGATAGCAAAAATCAGAGATCCTCCACCAAATGGTAAAATTAGCCGCTTACCAGCTAGTCTGGTCCCTGTATTAGAGAGACCAGATGGGCGTATGCAGTGCAGCATCTGCCTACTGGTATTCAACCTCCAAAGAATTCTAAGAAATTCCAAAATAAGATAGGAAAAAAGAGTATTAACAATCATAAAAAGACAGCTTATCAATCACCCAGGGGACACCCAAATCAAAGTAGGGTGGGTGAGCCAAGAGATAGCTCTACTTGGAACCATCCCTCACAACAAAGACCTACAGGTAACAATAATTACGATCAATTTATCCCTTATCGTCAAATACAGGGCCAATTTAATCAATATGGTCCTACATTTGACCAATACATTCCATATGGTCAAGCACAACCATCTAACTATAAAAGGGATTACTCGTACCAGAGTCAAGGCCCTGAGAGACCTTACCTAAATGATTACGGACACCCCCCCTCATATCATCGGGACAATCAGGGCCCACACTATGGTGGTCAATTTCGGGATTATAGGGATATAGGAGATCATACTGGTGTTGACGATATTCAAAACCGGTTTTTCCCCCTGAGAGACAGGCAGGGCCCTCCACAGGCTCCACCTAATGACCTGGAAACGGGTGGAAGGACTAGAGACCTACGAAATTATGGTCCACCCAGAACCCCCCAAGCCGGCCCTAGTATGGGAAGCCAGGAACAGTCAAATTGGGGTTTTCCCAGGGCCACTCAGGGAATAAAAAGGCCCGTAGAAGGCAAAGAGGAGTCAGAGGGGGGAGGAGAGCACAATTACAAAAAACCAAGGAAGTAAATGGAGAAGGAATATTTAACCTCAGTTCACAGATTCTTACCAAATCTGAAACGATGATATTAAATAAAGGCCTCAAATTTGCGCCCCCTAGGAAATTGGATAAATTCCAAACATATATTGACATACATAGATTTGTTCGTAAAATCAATATTAAAAGGCATTTTGCTATGGTCCCTACTCAACAAGGTCCATCAGTACAACAGGGAAACACACATACTAGGTTATCTAACGCATCAACATTTAACCCCCCAGGAACCTTAGCCCCCTCATTGAAGGTTTTCCGTGACGTCCTATTACGGGACCTAGAACTTGTTAAACCTTCAATTTGTAAGATGGAGAAAGGACTGGAAGAGGGACTAGACTCACTCTGTAATAATAAAAACCTGGTCATCCGCCCTGCGGATAAGGGTGGGGGTATTGTGGTTTTAGATCGTATAGACTATCTGAAGGAGATGCATAGACTAGTAGATGACAGAGACACCTACAAAATACTTCCGTGTAACCCTGTCATTCAATACAAAAAAACATTAAAAATTCTGGTGGATAGAGGATCAGACTTACACATTCTGAATGAGAAGGAGAAGGTGTTTCTTATCCCTAAGGCTCCTAGGACACCAGTGTTGTACTATTTGCCTAAGATCCACAAGAATTCTACTTGCCCCCCGGGACGCCCGATCGTGAGTGGTATAGATTCCATCACGTCCCGGGTGGGCAAGTATATCGACTTTTTTCTCCAACCATTGGTGCAGCAGATGCCATCATTTTTGAAGGACACAAGACAGGTGATAAATATGTTATCTGACTTGAGACCCACTGCTAACACATTGCTAGTGACAGCAGATGTCACTTCATTATACACCATCATCCCACACTCTATGGGCATTGAGGCGGTGAGGCATTATCTCAATGTATCTTCCTCCCTTCCTGATCATCAGCAGAAATATATTGTGGACCTGCTGGAATATGCAGCGGGCCACAACTATTTCTGGTTTGAACACCAATATTACCAACAGACACGCGGTGTGGCTATGGGCGCGAAATATGCCCCTAGCCTTGCCAATCTGTTTATGGCCAAGTGGGAGGAGGACGTCATCTATAAGGATCGTAGCCCATTTCTGTCCTTGTGGGCACGATACATTGATGACGTCCTCCTCCTGTGGGAGGGTACCCCTTCACAACTTGAAGATTTCTTCACAGAAATTAACACCAACAATAGGGGCATAAGATTCACTGTGGAGGCTAGCCAAGACAGGGTGAACTTCCTTGATCTATCAATTAGCAAAAAAGATGGCCAGTTTAAAACGATGTCATACTTCAAAAACACAGATAGGAATTCATTCATACCAATGGGGAGTTGTCATCATGCCCCGTGGTTGAAATCCATTCCAAAGAGTCAGTTCATCAGAATGAGGAGGAATTGCTCAGACGTGGATGACTATCGAGTGCAGGCTGGTGTTCTTAAAAAGAGATTGGAGGAGAAGGGATACGAAATTGCCCCCATGGATATTCTGATTGAGGAAATAGCGGGAATGGATAGGAAGGTGCTACTTAAGGAAGGACAAACCAAGACCAGGGACAGACCAGTAGTCCCTTTTGTGACTTCCTTCTCCACGCAGCACTACCTTATTAAAAAAATGCTAAATAAACACTGGCATATATTGGGTAATGACAGGATCATCCACACTTTTCTTCCTACTAATCCAGAGGTGGTATTCAGGGGAGCACCCTCACTTAGGGACAAGGTGGCACCCAATGTGGTGGATCCACCTCCCAAAAAGGTGTCCTTCTTCCAACAATTATCGGGCTACCACCAATGCCGTCGGTGCCAACTCTGTACAATAAACAAGAGCAAACAGAGAAAGACACTAACCTTTACATCTTCCAGCACCGGTAGAGAACATAAAATTGAAACATTTATTACTTGCAGCTCGAAGGGTGTGGTGTATTTACTCCAGTGCCCTTGCGGGCTGCAGTACATTGGTAGAACCAAGCGAGCCATGCATGTAAGGGTAGGGGAGCACATCACGAACATCAAAAGTGGATACAAGTTTCACTCTGTATCTAAACATTATGCAATGTGCCATGATCGCAACCCCTCGGGTACATTAATTTTAGGCATAGACAAATTCAGTGCACACTGGAGGGGTAGCCCTCTAGTGAGGGATTTGTCTAGATCTGAAATGGCATGGATTCATAGAGTGCGTTGCTACACCCCTTATGGCCTCAATGTGGATGTAGATTTGAATGCCTTTATAGATAACAGCTAATATAGGTATTTTGTGAACCGACTCTGAGTTCTCCTAAGCCAGTAGAAAAGACACACTAAGATTGAGATATAGTTGTTATATATCAGTCATAACCTGACATACACTGTGTTTACAGGCGATCTGGGAATGAGATTCAGTTTCCACCCAACTTCCTGTTTATTATTAATCCCCTATAGAGATCTGACTGAGGGAGATAATAATAAGAAAGATCTATAAGGGACACTGACGTTTAGTATATTTTGTCAGTGACCACCTTTGTTCAATTTCTGGTAGAAATCCTTTTTTCCTTTTCCTGTTTTTCTTTTTTGGATATATAGGGAGTTGAACTGGTGGATTCTTCCCTGGACCAAATTTTTTTTTTTTTTTTTTTTTTTTTTTTTAAAGCATAAATATTATGCCCATCCTAACCAGCCCTTTTTTGTATTGTTATACAAATAAGGGACGTGGGTATGGCCCTTTTAAATATTGCCAAACCAACAATAGAACAATTGGGAAATGATTTCTGGGTGCGCCCGTATCCATTGAGGGTACCCTGAAATGAATCATAATTAGCACTTGGCCGGGAGATTCAATAAGATTATCTGTTATAATCTAACCAAAGGCTGAGGAGCTTAAAGGGTTAATGGCGGTTATGGACATACCGTGCTTTCAATTTCCCTTTGTTTTTAATTTTAATTTATATTTATACCACATAATATCTAGGATAATGCAATAAGATAGTGACACTATAATACGTGACGCAACAACATCTTATTGCAACACGATTTGCATAAATAGGACGGGTCAGGTCATTCTGGCACGGTACCTAATAATACTTTAGTTGTTCACTAGAGATTAAGCCAATCGACACATCTAGTTGGTTATAGAACCACCCATTTATCAGAGCAGCGAATCAGTGACATAAAGAGGGCGACTACCCTAGTCAATGATGGCTGAAGAGAGCTCAGAAAGGGGAGTGTTGTAGGCTGTACCAAGTATATCAGGCGGTGAGTCAGCACGCCGCCCGTGCCCCAGGAAGACGTCACATTTTGACGAAACGACGTAGGGTGAGCGGCGTGCTGACGTCACCTCCTTCTCCCGTCCATTCCAGGAAGCGACGGGCAGTGAGAAAAGTAAGAGAGCCGGCCGGCTCGAAAAGATTTAAAACAACCGCTCTGTTATTGCTTTTAAAATGTGAGTTTGTTACTTTTTAGAGAATTTTAAATTAAAAAGGTGAAACTGTATTGCGCTATGGTGTCCCTTTCTTTTGCATGGCATTTAACCCTTATTGAGTGAAAACTAAGGGATCCCGTACAAAAGATCATTTTCCATAAGAACAACCTGACGATTGTGTCCCTGAGAAGCCAGGATAAAGACCCAGGCAGGGGTATATGCCATACGCCCATCTGGTCTCTCTAATACAGGGACCAGACTAGCTGGTAAGCGGCTAATTTTACCATTTGGTGGAGGATCTCTGATTTTTGCTATCTCACCATCCTTTCAGTGCGTGTTGGATGTCCCAGATGGGAATTACCACTAATATAGTTTGAATCTTGTGGTGGACTTTTCCTTGCATGAACTGGTTTTCTCCGTGCAAATGTCATCTTCTCTAATTTTGGACTTTTATTGTTCTTTATGACACCTTAATAGATCTCAATTCACTGTGAAATACACTTTGGGATTTGGATCTCTGTTGTTCTATATGACATCCTACCAGAGTTTGAATTATTGTATTATTTTTATGGTTTGTCACACCCAACAATTTTCAACGTATCACAGAGTGGTGGATAAGAGAGGGTGAATAAGTATTTCTAATTTTTTCAGATAAAGATAGTTTGGAAAAAAAATTTTTTCCCAGCACAACACAATGTGGATGGATAATTGAACGTATTTATTGCATATTTTTTTATTTTATTTGTTTTCAGCGCAGCCTTTTTTCCTATATTCTGTTTTATGTGTGTATCTCACATCAGGTTGCAGCAGAATTTTTTATTAATTTATATAGTTTATCCATTTATATCACTAATTTTTATAAAATTAGTCACGTATAAGACAAAACTTTTTTGAGACAGCGCTGTTACCCCACGACATATGTCCTTGACATACAGTCACAAGGGGGAGAACCAGGAAGGAGAGGATCAGAGTGCAGCATCGCAAGGCTTCCCTCTGTGCCGTTCTCAGTTTAACATAATGACCCGGTGTCTTGCCGAGAAAGTTCCCCCGGCGGACAAGGACCGCCCTGTACTGCGCAGGCGCTTGCGCAGTACGAAGCACAATGAAGCTTCCGAAAATAGCCGAAGCTGAACACAGTCAGTCAGCTGTACACGGCGCCTGCGCAGTAAATTCTAACCCATGTCCAGGTTCGAGCCCCACCATCCAAGTGGACATAGAGTTAGGATAAAAATCTGCCGAGCGCAGTACGAACGGCTCCGTAGTCGTTCGTACTGCACAAGCGCTGCGCCTGCGCAGTACAGGGGGGACATTATCCACCAGGGGACCTTTTTCGGCAAGACACCGGCATGCAGAGGAGACAGAAACGGCACACATTGTGTGCCGTTAAACGATATATGCAATGCGCAAGCCCGGCGGACGTCACTGCACATAAGGCGATTTTCTATCGCAACAAAAACAGTGAGTGAACTTTCACAGGCAGTGATCAGCTGCCTGCGCTATATAGATTAGGAAGAGCAAATGTTGTTAGGGAGGGTTTACAACCACTTTAAGTGACGCCTTTATAAATGGTTATCATTGGAAATCATGGGGAATGACTTTTCATGCAACTTTGATGTCCAAAGTTGCATGACAAGTTGCACAAAATGTGAATGAAGCCTAAATGAGAAATCAAAAGAGAGAGAGAGACGGCGCCCTCTAAGTGCAGCAAATTAAGATCAATTTAATACAAAAGAAGCCTGACGAAGGGGCACGCATGCCCCGAATCGCCGCCCACGTGACCCGTACCCGGAAGTGATTGCGCAACAACACCACTGCCTAATACTCAGCTACCCACTGTCCGCACAGCCTGCTCTCCAGCCATCCGGAGGCACTGAGAACCCACAGCGCCACCGGATCTCCACTGGATCACACAGGACGCTTGAAACATCACATCTGACAGCAGCTTTGATGACATCACTTCATCCGGGACCCAAATACGGAAGATCCTCTAATCTCAGATATGCCTTTATGACACATCTAATGTGTGAGTGTTCTTAATCTTCTTTTGTATTAAATTGATCTTAATTTGCTGCACTTAGAGGGCGCCGTCTCTCTCTCTCTTTTTATTTCATTTCAGAGCTCCTTCTTGCTTTTATGGACTGGCAGCCTTTTTATGCTCAGCAAATATGTTTTTAATTTTAGTATGTGTACATGGACTAATATCTAATTCTTGAACTAACACATACGTTATCCGTTTTTGCCCCTCACCAATACCCCCCCCCCCCCCCCCACCGTCATCCACCATATGCATTGTAAAAGCTATTTCCTATGCGCGCCATACAAAATCCCCCTTGTATAAATGAGAAATCAGCGGCCTTTTAGGCCCCATGTACACGAGACGCTGTTAAACGCGTGTTCAGAGGCAGTTGGCCACTTTTTGCATCAGTGTCTCGTGTACATGGGGCCTTTTAGACTCCTGATGTCTCATCTGCCTTCCATTGAAGCCAAGTGCAGGGAAAATGACACCAGAAAATGGAAGAGTCGCTGCTGGGTTCATTCTAGTTAGGGAAGATCATGAGAAGGTATGTTTGCTGGTCTCTCTTCCCTCCACCCAGCAACACCCGCCATGTAGATTACAGGCCAGCAGATGGGACAGCAGGGCCTGGGAAGCATAGTGGGGGGGAGGCTGTATGCTCTGGGGGGGGGGGGGGGGGTCACAAAAAACACCAAAAAAAAAACACAAAAAATTTACCTCCACCACCTTCCAGAGATGAGGTGCCAAATCTGAGGAGTCCATCGGGCGGTCTATTGTATCGCTCAGCCCATCAGTATCCACATACCTTGTGGATGCAAATTGTTCATCTGCATAAGAACATGCCATAAATCTTTTATTTTTATTTTTTTCCCCTAATCATGTGTTTAATGTACAGTGAAGGAAAAGAGGATTTGATCCCCTACTGATTTTGTACGTTTGCCCACTGACAAAGAAATGATCAGTCTATCATTTTAATGGTCGGTTTATTTTAACAGTGAGTGACAGAATAACAACAAAAATATCCAGAATAACACATTTCAAAAAAGTTATAAATTGATTTGCATTTTAATGAGTGAAATAAGTACCGTATCTATCGGCGTATAACACGCACCCCAAGTTTAGGAGAAAATTTTAAGGAAAAAAAGTTTTAGGAGAGAAGTTTAGGGGAAAAAAAAAAAACTTACATTTAAGCGTCATTTGCAGCTTGCCCAGCGTCTTTTGCAGCCTTGCCCAGTGTCTTTTGCAGCCTTGCCCAGCGTCTTTTGGAGCCTTGCCCAGCGTCTTTTGGAGCCTTGCCCAGCGTCTTTTGGAGCCTTGCCCAGCTTCTTTTGCAGCCTTGCCCAGTGTCTTTTGCAGCCTTGCCCAGTGTCTTTTGCAGCCTTGCCCAGTGTCTTTTGCAGCCTTGCCCAGTGTCTTTTGCAGCCTTGCCCAGTGTCTTTTGCAGCCTTGCCCAGCGTCATTTGCAGCCTTGCCCAGCGTCATTTGCAGCCTCGCCCAGTGTCATTTGTAGCTTGCCCATTGTCATTTGCAGCTTGCCAGCGTCATTTGTAGTTTGCCCAGTGTGATTTGCAGCATTGCCAGCGTCATTTGCCTTGCCCACGTTTAAATTTCCCGCCGCGAGACAGACCGCGCATGCGCCGCCGAAAAAGGCCGAAGCGCGGCCGAAAAAGACAGAGCCGACTGTTCGGCTCCACTCGGAGTCCCGCCTCCCTGCGGTTTCGGGAGCGAGCGCAGGAAGGCGGGACTACGAGCGGCGCTGAACAATCGGCTTCAGCCTTTTTTGGCCGCGCTTCGGCCTTTTTCGGCCGCGGTTCAGTCTTTTTCGGCGGCGGTCGCCATTTTTCGGCGCTGCTGGCTTTTTTTGTAATTTTTTTGGGGGGTATCGGCGTATAACACCCCCTGATTTTAAGGGGGGAAAAGTGCGTGTTATATGCCGATAAATACGGTATTTGACCCCTTTGCAAAACAGGACTTAGTAATTGGTAATCACAGAGGTCGGACGTTTCTTGTAGTTGGGCACCAGGTTTGCACTCATCTCAGGAGGGATTTTGTCCCACTACTCTTTGCAGATCCTCTCCAAGTCATTAAGGTTTCGAGGCTGACATTTGGTAACTTGAACCTTCAGCTCCCTCCTCTATGGTATTAAGGTCTCCTTGAGCCACTCTTTTGTTGCGTTGGCCGTGTGTTATGGGTCATTATCATGCTGGAATATCCATCCACAACCCATTTTCAATGCCCTGGCTGAGAGAAGGAGGTTCTTTCCAAAGATTTGATGGCACATGGCCCCGTCCATCGTCCCTTTGATGCAGTGAAGTTGTCCTGTCCCCTTGGCAGAAAAAGCATAATGTTTCCACCTCCATGTGTGACGGTGGGGATGGTGTTCTTGGGGTCATAGGCAGCATTTCTCCTCCTCCTCCAAACACGGCGAGTTGAGTTAATGCCAAAGACCTCGATTTTGGTCTCATCTGACCACAACACTTTCACCCAGTTCTCTTCGGAAACATTCAGATGTTCATTAGCAAACTTCAGACGGGCTGTACATGGGCTTTCTTGAGAGGGGGACCTTGCGGGCGCTGCAGGATTTCAGTCCTTCACAGCGTAGTGTGTTACCAATTGTTTTCTTGGTGACTATGGTCCCAGCTGCCTTGAGATCATTGACAAGATTCTCCCGTGTAGTTCTGGGCTGATTCCTCACCGATCTCATGATTATGGAAACTCCACGAGGTGAGACCTTCCATGGAGCCCCAGACCGAGGGAGACTGACAGTTATTTTGTGTTTCTTCTACTTGCGAATAATCGCACCAACTGTTGTCACCCTCTCACCAAGCTGCTTGGCGATGGTCTTGTAGCCCATTCCAGCCTTGTGTAGGTCTACAATCTTGTCCCTGACATCCTTGGACAGCTCTTTAGTCTTGGCCATGGTGGAGAGATGGGAATCTGATTGATTGCTTCTGTGGACAGGTGTCTTTTATACAGGTAACAAGCTGAGATTAGGAGCACTCCCTTTTGAGAGTGCTCCTAATCTCAGCTTGTTACCTGTATAGAAGACACCTGGGAGCCAGAAATCTTGCTGATTAATGAACCAAATACTTATTTCACTCATTAAAATGCAAATCAATTTATAACTTTATTGAAATGTGTTTTTCTGGATATTTTTGTTGTTTTTTTGTCTCTCACTGTTAAATAAACCCACCATTATTATTATAGACTGATCATTTCTTTGTCAGTGGACAAACGTACAAAATCAGCAGGGGATCAAATACTTTTTTCCCTCACTGTATGTACTATGAGAAACAATAAATTGATTCATCTAATGACATCCACCACCTCCACCACCACCTCTTCCACCTCCACCACCACCATCACCACCTCTACCTCTACCACCACCTCTACCACCACCTCCACCTCCACCACCACCTCTACCACCACCTCTACCACCACCTCCACCACCACCTCCACCACCACCACCACCTCTACCACCATCTCTACCTCTACCACCACCTCTACCACCACCTCTACCACCACCTCCACCTCTACCTCTACCACCACCTCCACCACCACCTCCACCACCACCTCCACCACCACCCTACCACCACCACCCACCTCCACCACCACCTCCACCACCACCACCACCACCTCTACCACCACCTCTACCACCACCACCTCCACCACCACCTCTACCACCACCACCACCTCCACCACCACCACCCACCACCACCTCCACCACCACCTCCACCACCTCCACCTCCACCTCTACCACCACCTCTACCTCTACCACCACCTCTACCACCACCACCACCTCTACCTCCACCTCTACCTCCACCACCACCTCTTGTCAGTATGGATAAACTACAGTATATACTTAAACTAGTTTCTCTTTTAACTGCCTCTTTCAGGGTGTATCTTCCCAGCTAGCTGGGATAAAGTTCTTACCACTTTGTCTTTGTTGTATACTGTATCACCTTGTGGCATCATATATCTCCCCAACTTAGCAAGTTGTAATTGATATTCTACTGGCAGGTTTCCTTTAAACGGATAAGGTCTACCGTAATAGTGTTCTTCTTGTCTACATTACTACAGTCAGTGGTAACACAGAAGTAAAATTCTCTCTCTGTAGACACAGAAAATCATCAGCCCTAATCGGCTGTAATAGGTACGGGGAGATGCTGCGTGTTCCCAGATTGGTCACTGGGCTGCTCTTTAGTCTGTACACGTTGTAAAAGGAGGACAGGAGTAATAAAGACTCTTTAGCAAGAGAGCCAGTCAATAATTATATTTATTGGTGCAGTCACTGTTACTGTGTCCTCTGCAAAGGCTGGCTCTTATTGATTGCTTTTATTCATTTAATGTATATAGAGTCCATATATCTAGCATAAACTTAACCGTTTCCATTGCCATAGTGTTTATGAACTGAGCACAGTACTAGAGAAATCCTATAAGACAGGTCACCGATGTGCCTAAAGGCTTTCTGAGCCTTTTCCATTGTTAGAAGAAAGAAATGCTTCCAGGCATTTTTTAAGAGCCTCCTAGATTGGTTTGACAAACTCCTCAGTGCTTTGCTACTTTGTGTACCCTGACTAACGAGATATCTCCAAGCTAAGACTTAAGCTGGCCGTACAGGATTGAATTTCAACTGATTCCAGCTGAATAGGCCTAAATTTATTCTGTGGATGGTCCTGTCTGCACCACCTGGCTCTACAAAATTCAACTTTTCAATTTATGACATTTGTCAAAGTTGCTGGTTGGAAAAATGATTGGCCGAACAGTGCCAATCAGACGCAGGCACTGTTTGGGTATTCTGACAGCCGCAGGTTCCAGCTGTCAGAATACAATAGTCAGCAAGGGAGAGTTGTTAATTTATGCTGTTTACCTGGGATAGGGGAAATCTAGTGATTTCCCTTGTTCTCTTGATGCCGAACACTAGAAATCTCAATGTAATGCTTTATCTCTGCCACTGACCAGACATCTTCAAGCCAAGACTAATCTCGGCCAGTGAGCACACATGTCCAGCCCAAGACTTATTCCTGTATATGACCAGACATTCCCAACCCTAGGGACTTACCTCTGCAAATGACCAAACCTCTTCAACCCAAGGCTTATGTCTACTAATGCCCAGACCTCTCCAAGCCGTGACTTCTCTTTGCCGGGGACTACACTTCTCCAGCTGAAGACTTATCTCTGCATATGATGAGACGTCTTTGACCCAAGGAACTGCTAATGATCAGACATCTCCAACCCAAGACTTATCTCTACGATATGTCTCCAACCTAAGGAACTTATCTCTGCAAATGATCAAACATATTTAGCTCGGAGCTTTTCTCTGCCAATGACCAGACATTTCCAAGCCAAGACCTCTGTCTGCCAGTGACCACATATCTCCAGCTGAAGACTTCTCTGCAAATGACGGAACGTCTCCAACACAAGGCTTATCTTTGTCAATGATCAGACATCACCAAGCCAAGACTAATCTCTGCCAGCGAGCACACATCTCTAGCCCAAGACATATGTCTGCATATGACCAGATATCTCAAACCCAAGGAATGTATTTCTGCTAATGATCAGACCTCTCCAACCCAAGACTTATCCCTGCCGATTACGAGATGTCTCAAAGATAAGGAACTTATCTCTGCATATGATCAAACATCTTTAGCTCAAAGCTTTTCTCTGCTAATGACCAGACATTTCCAAGCCAAGACCTCTGTCTGCCAGTGACCACATATCTTCAGCTGAAGACTTCTCTGCAAGTGACCGAACGTCTCCAGACCTCTCCAAGCCATGACTTCTCTTTGCCGGGGACTACACTTCTCCAGCTGAAGACTTATCTCTGCATATGATGAGACGTCTTTGACCCAAGGAACTGCTAATGATCAGACATCTCCAACCCAAGACTTATCTCTACCATATGTCTCCAACCTAAGGAACTTATCTCTGCAAATGATCAAACATCTTTAGCTCGGAGCTTTTCTCTGCCAATGACCAGACATTTCCAAGCCAAGACTTCTGTCTGCCAGTGACCACATATCTCCAGCTGAAGACTTCTCTGCAAATGACGGAACATCTCCAACACAAGGCTTATCTTTGTCAATGATCAGACATCACCAAGCCAACACTAATCTCTGCCAGTGAGCACACATCTCTAGCCCAAGACATATCTCTGCATATAACCAGACATCTCAAACCAAGGAATGTATTTCTGCTAATGATCAGACCTCTCCAACCCAAGACTTATCCCTGCCGATTACCAGATGTCTCCAAGATAAGGAACTTATCTCTGCATATGATCAAACATCTTTATCTCAAACCTTTTCATGCCAATGACCAGACATTTCCAAGCCAAGACCTCTGTCTGCCAGTGACCACATATCTGCAGCTGAAGACTTCTCTGCAAATGACCGAACGTCTCCAACCTAGGGCTTGTGTTTGTCAATGATCAGACATTACCAAGCCAAACCTAATCTCTGCCAGTGAGCACACATCTCTAGCCCAGCACTTATCTCTGCATATGACCAGACATCTCTAATTCAAGGGACTTATCTCTGCATATAACCATACATCTCTAAGGCCTGGTACACACTATCAGTCTTTTTTTATTCAATCCAGGGGCTCAACGAAAAAAAACAAAAGCGCTCGGGAGGAACTGCTGTACTAACAAACTGATGTCAGTACAGCTATCTTCCCCGCTGAGCTATTGTGTTCTGACAGCGGGACGCCCCCCCCTCTTTCACCAGAACACACCGGCCAGTGCTTTCCATTGGCTGAGCGCGCTGATCGGATGCCGACCGGCTGACATTTTTTGGTGATGCCCTTTGGCAGAAGCTGGACCGGCTACTGTACACTCAGGCCGCGTGTCGGACGGTTTCTATCAAACTGCCCGATACCGCCTGATATTTGGCCTGTGTGTACAGCCCTTAAAGGGTCTCATCTCTGCATATAACCCCGGCATCTCTAACCCAAGGGTCTTATCTCTGCTAATGACCAGACCTCGCCAACCCAAGACTTTTCTCTGCTAATGACCAGACCTTTCCAAGCCAAGACTTTTCTCTGCTAAAGACCAGACCTCTCCAAGCCAAGACTTTTCTCTGCTAATGACCAGACCTCTCCAAGCCAAGACTTTTCTCTGCTAATGACCAGACCTCTCTAAGCCAAGACTTTTCTCTGCTAATGACCGGACCTCTCCAAGCCAAGACTTTTCTCTGCTAATGACCGGACCTCTCCAAGCCAAGACTTTTCTCTGCTAATGACCGGACCTCTCCAAGCCAAGACTTTTCTCTGCTAATGACCGGACCTCTCCAAGCCAAGACTTTTCTCTGCTAATGACCGGACCTCTCCAAGCCAAGACTTTTCTCTGCTAATGACCGGACCTCTCCAAGCCAAGACTTTTCTCTGCTAATGACCAGACCTCGCCAAGCCAAGACTTTTCTCTGCCAGTGCCCACCTATTTTCAGCTGAAGACTTGTCTCTGCATATGACCAGAAACCTCTGATTCATGGGACTTATCTCTGCAAATGATCAACCATCTCCAACCCAAGAATTATACGTTTATTTACCAGACATCTCAAACTCAAGTGACTTACCTCTGCAAATGACAGAACGTCTCCAACTCAAGGCTTGTCTGTGCTAATGACCAGAACTCTCCAAGCCAAGACTTCTCTCTGCCAGTGACAACCTATTTTCAACTGAAGACTTATCTCTGCATATGACCAGACACCTCTGACCCAAGTGACTTATCTCTGCATATGACCAGACACCTCTGACCCAAGTGACTTATCTCTGCATATGACCAGACACCTCTGACCCAAGTGCCTTATCTCTGCAAATGACCAGATATCTCCAACCCAAGATTTATCCATTCATTTACCGGACATTTCAAAACCAAGGGACTTAAAGACCATACATCTCCAACCCAAGGCTTACGTCTGGCAATGTCCAGACATCTCCAGGCCAAGACTTCTCTCTGCCAGTGACTGCATATCTCCAGCTGAAGACTTCTCGCCAAGGAACTTCATGAGGCATCTCCATCCTAAGACGTATCCATGCCAATTACCAGACATCTCCAACCCAAAATGTATCCCTTCATTATACCAGACATTTCCCCATCAAAATAACTTTGCTCTGCAAATAATAGGACATTTCCAACCCATGTCTTATCTTTGGCTTGGCATCTTGTTAGTACCAGCCAAGGTTTCCAATTTCTGTAAAAGACGGGTTATATGAGAAGTTGCATAAGATATTAATCAGATCACTGAGTGTAGCTGTACACTCACTACTTTACATTGTAGCAAAGTGTAATTTCTTCAGTGTTGTCACATGAAAAGATATAATAAAATATTTACAAAAATGTGAGGGGTGTACTCACTTTTGGATATAAAATATAAGAACAGACTAGAATGGAATAGAATAACAAAAAAATAATAGAATTAAAAAGAGATTATAACCATCTTCTGAAATTAGAATATAATTAAAAAATAATAGAATAGAAAAAATATAACCATTTTCCAAAATTCAAATAGAATCAATTTGAATTGGAATAGAATAGAAAATAGAGTAGAAAGGTATAGTAAATAATAGACATGTGCAATTAGTTTCGTTCTTTTTCGTTTTTCGTTTTTTTTCGCTATTTTCGTTCCTTCGTTTTCATACGAATGAACGAATCGAACGGATCCGAATAATGAATCGTTCGAATCGTACGAATCCGATTAACGAATCATTCGAATCGAACGAATCCGAAAAACAACAAAATCCAAAAAAAACTAATTAGAAACAACGAATGTACAAATGAAGAAAATCCGAAAAACGAAAACAGGAACAACGAAAATGAACGAAAGAATTCGTACATTCGTAACTTTTTTTTTTTTTCGAATCGTAGTTTTCCGTGTCTCTTACAATGGCGTTGCTTAACGTGCTTCGAATGGATTGAACAAAAAAATTCGTACATTCGTAACTTTTTTTTCCGATTCGTAATTTTCCGTGTCTCTTAAAATGTAATAATAGCATACACATTACATAACATTATGAATTATGCTCCGATTACGAATGTTACAAATGTTACGAATAAATACGAATGCGTCCGAATTTCGAATAAACGAAAATTAAACTAACGAAAAAACGAATCAACGAAAAAATAACTCTTACGAATGTACGAATCGTTGCGAACACGAACACCGACGGCTTACGAATGTACGAATCGTTACGAATCAACGGAAACGAATAAAACGAAAATAAACAAATTTTTCGGAAACGAAAAAAAGGAAACGAAAATAGACAAATTTTTTTGTTGTGCACATGTATAGTAAATAACACAATGGTATAGAAAAAAAAAAACAGAATAGAATGAATATAACCATCTTCCTATTCTTGTCTACTCCATTCAAATTTGAATTGATTCTATTTGAATTTTGGGAAATGGTTATATTCTATTTTTTTTTTTTTTTATTGTATTTTTGGGAAATGGTTATATTCTTTCTATTCTCTATTTTATTGTTTTTTTTTAGTTGTATTCTTTTTCTATTTGCTTTTTTTTTTTTTCTATTCTATTATTTGATTTTCTAATCTATTCTATTTTTTTATTCAAATTTATTCTATTCGAAAACTCAAATTTTGGAAGATGGTTTTATTCTTTCTATTCTATTTTTTTCCCTATACTATTGTTATTCTGTCATTTTCTATTCTATTCTAATCTATTTTTTTATTTTCTATTCAAATTCAAATTGATTCTATTTGAATTTTCAGAAATGGTTATATTTCTATTCTATTGTTTTTTTTTTATTCTTTTCTTTTCTATTCTATTAGTCAATTCTATTCTATTATTTTTTTTCTATTATATTCTTTTGTTACGTATTCAAATTTCAAATGTATTCTATTTGAAATTCGATTTTCAGAAGATGTTATATTCTTTCTATATTTTTCTTTCTATCTCATATTCTTTCTATTTTGTTCTATTTGTTTCTATTATATTCTAGTCTATTCTGTTCTTTTATATTCTATATTATTTTGTTCTGTTTTACTCTATTATATTCTATTCTTTTATTTTCTGTTATCTTCTTTTCTATTATTTTTTTTCTATTCTACTCCTTTATTTTCTATTCTTTTTGATAATTCGAAAACTATTCTTATTTGAAAACGATTCAAATTCGAGAACTAATCAAATTTGAATTTGAATTTTGGCTACAATAGACACCAATGAATGCAGCTCTGTAATCACTGGGGCCCCTTTCACATGGGACAGATCCGTCTGACGGACTTCGCTTGCTCAGCGGGGATCGCTCCAATGATCCTCGCTGAGCCGGCCGAAGACTTTTTTGTTTGCTTTGTTTGTGAATATTTTTACACATATATTAACATATATTTACACATTTCACATTGAAAAAGCGCTAAAGTAAAAAAAAAAAAAAATCTATTTATTTCATTTGTAAATAACTTTTCAATGTTTTGTACCATTGCTGACTGCTGAAGTTAAAACAGTTGCGGTAGGGATCGGTAATTGGTATCGGTACTTGTACTCATTGTAAAAAAAAAAAAAAAATGGTATCGGTGCATCTCTACAATTAATGAAGTGTTCTCTGATTGGACGGAGTGAGGATTGTGATATCAGTGCCCCACCTATACACCTTGTCCAATCAGAGGATGCCTAAAGCCTAGTACACGCGGGCCGAATGTTGGCCGAATCAGAGAATATAGAAACCGACCGTCATACGGCCCTGTGTGTATGGCAGCCGATTCGGCCGGCTTCTGTCGAAGGCTCTTGCCTGTCAGCGCTCTCAGCCGGAGTGTTCTGGCATGGGGGGGCCATTCCCCTTTTCAGAACACAATAGACCCAGCAGGGGTGATCACTGTACTAACATCAGATTGTTGGTACATCAGCTCCAAAAACTGAGCTGTAATTTTTTTTTTCAACTCGCTGGGCTGAAAAAAAAAGAAAAGAAAAAACTAGTGGTGTGTATGAGGCTTTACATCCATTGGCATTGGCAAACGTTCAAGGCGTTCTGTGAATGGTATACCTCCCAACATTTTGAGATGGCAATGAGGGACACCTACTAACAAACGTATGTTGCCATAGGACACGCCCCCCCCCCCTACCACACCCCCTTAAAGGAGAATTAACCAAAAAAAAGGTTAATTAAATACACAAGGACTTTTTTTTACCACTAATATTCCTTTATACAGGGGGTCCCCGCCTGTACGGAAGTCGGAAATGTTCGTAAGTCGGCCGCGCATGCGCAGACCGACAAATACGGAGATTTCCGGACATTTCCGATGTTCCGTCTAATGCCGTTCTGCGCATGCGCGGCAAATTACGGACATTTCCGGCATTTTCCGAGGCTCCATATGGCCGCGCAGAACGGCCGGAAGACGGCGAAAAATGGCAGAGGGTACCTGCAGCGCCCCGTTCGTAAGTCGGGGTTGTTCGTAGGTCGGGCGTTCGTAAGTCGGGGACCCCCTGTATTGGCTTTTAAAATGTACAAATGCAGCAATTTAGAAATCATGAATGAAAGGTTTAGCGCTGGGAAACACTTTTTGAAAGATAAAAAGTGCATTTTATATACAATTATATGGATCAGACCAAAAGTCCTGATTAGAATTAGCCTGCCTATGTTACGCCCCTTGTTACCATAAAATTACAACTGTAATATTAATGTGATACCTACGTAATCATGTGTATAAAAAACCTTCAATTGCGTCATAATAAAACAGAACAGTTATTTGGAAAGATGCGGAGTGTATCTTTGTTTGTGTTCCTTACTGCAGTAGTTATTAATTTGGTATCACTAATCAATATGAGGATAGGAGATGCCTATCTAAAATATGTAATTGTTTATTGTTTAGAAAATAGACGTGAACAAAAGAAAAAAGCAGGAAAATAATAATAAATGGAGGAGAATAGGGAGTGAATTAAGGCTGATTACAGTAAATTAAGGGGTTAAACAGAGGAACATTTGCTCATCCCTTTGATCTGCAGATGATGAAACAGAAAGATACAAAAAGAAACAATGTTTCTTTTTATTTTAGTGTTTCAGGCTGAGCAATGTTTGTTAATAAACATTGCCGGCTGCTTTTTTTTTTGACCGCTCCAATTACCGGACTTCTTTAACACTTCAGCTGTCAACAGGGGAGACCCACTGACAGCTCATAGAGCCGGGCCTGAAAGTATCGGTTTCAGGTATCGTGCATTTGCACGAGTACCGATACTTGTGCAAATACTTGGTATCGATACCAATACTAGTATCAATGCAACCCTAATTAATTGAGAAAAATACAAGGCGTGCTGTAAATGGTGACTGTGCTGAGTGAGCGACCTCCTGTGTTACTATGCAGCAGGGCGGGCAGTTGGCACCCAGAAGACAGTGGCAATGACTATAGTATTGGCGACTTCAACAGCAGTCCCACCGGCTTGGAGTATACATTCTTACATTGGTCCAAGCCTTGACCAATATAGCATTGGAATAAAAATCCTTTGCTAGAGTTCTGCTTTAACCGCTTCAATACCGCCCGCCGTCATATGACGCCCACAAGGTGGATCTACAATCCTGGGTGGGCGTCATATGACGTCCTCGGATTCCCGGCCGCCTGGGGGGCGCGCGCCCGCGGCATCGCTCGGGACCCGGTGCGAGTGCCCGGCGGCCGCGATGTCCGCCGGGCACCCGCGATTGCCCGTTAAAACAACGGGACCGGGCGGGAACGTGGAGCTGTGTGTGTAAACACACAGCTCCACGTCCTGTCAGTGCAGAGGAGACCGATCATGTGATCCCAGCACGGAGGAACACATGATCGGTCTCCTCCCCTTAAGTCCCCTCCCCCTACAGTTAGAATCACGTCTATTAGGGAACACATTAACCCCTCCAGCGCCCTCTAGTGTTAACCCCTTCCCTGCCAGTCACATTTACACAGTAATCATTGCAATTTTATAGCAACGATCGCTGTGTAAATGTGAATGGTTCCAAAAATGTGTCAAAAGTGTCCGAAGTGTCCGCCGCAATGTCGCAGTCACGAAAAAAAAATCGCAGATCCCCGCCATTACTAGTAAAAAAAAAAAAAAAATTCAATAAATCTATCCCCTATTTTGTAGACGCTATAACTTTTGCGCAAACCGATGAATATACGCTTATTGCGATTTTTTTTACCAAAAATATGTAGAAGAATACGTATCGGCCTAAACTGAGGAAAAAAATATTTTTTTTTAAAAAAATGGGATATTTATTATAGCAAAAAGTAAAAAATATTGTGTTTTTTTTCAAAATTGTCCCTCTTCTTTTGTTCATAGCGCAAAAAATAAAAACCGCAGGGGCGATCAAATACCACCAAAAGAAAGCTCTATTTGTGGGAAAAAAAGGACGTCAATTTTGTTTGGGTGTAACGTCGCACGACCGCGCAATTGTTAGTTAAAGCGACGCAGTGCCGAATCGCAAAAAGTGCTCTGGTAAGGAAGGGTGTTTAAAAGCCCTGTATTGAAGTGGTTAAAGGAGAAGTCCAGCCTGAGCTCGTTTGGCTGGGTTCTCCTGAGGGGTCACAGGAGTGCAATTCGTTTTTGCACTCCTGTGACCCGTTTCCAGCAGAGAACGCTCTCTGCTGACGTTACAGGAATCGGTCCAGGCACCGCGTCATCCTGACAATAAATGTCTGCATCCACCAGGTGCCTGGATTGACACCTATTACAGCCTCTCAGCGAGAGACTGAGGCGGCCGCTACCCGCCCCTCCACAGCTCCAGTGAGCGCAAGGGGCAGAGTGGAGAGCTGCTGACTGACAGTCAGCAGCTCTCTGCTTGGGGAGCTGTAAGAACCGAGGCATTGGCTATGTTCAATCGCTCGGGTTCTCAGTGTAGAGGCGCCTGGGGACAGATGCAGCATCCACCTAGGTAAGTATAAATCTGCAAAAAAACAAAACATACTTCTCTCTTAAAGTATATGTGAATTCTCACCTTGTATTCAGTTTAGAAGTGATGATATTCCCTCTGTTCTTAGCTGCACAGAGAGGTGGGGGAGGAAAAACGGCAGTGCACTGAGCTTCCCAGTGATAGGCTGTGCAGTGGGGGCGTGTCAGGACAAGTTTGATTATTGGAGGAGAGCATGCTGAGTTCCCAGCACAGCTAGAGAACTGAGCACACTGTGTTCTTCTGCTTAGCGTGGTCAGTTTGTAATAGGAAAGCAGAGGGACTGGCAGGAGCACCAGAGATTTCACACAAAGGAAGCAATACAATGAGAACAGGAGACTTTAACATACAAGTACAGCAGGACACATATCGGGAATATAAAGTGTTTGGTTTACATACGCTAATGCCCCATACACACGGTCGGATTTTCCGACGGAAAATGTCCTATCGGACAATGTTGTCGGAAGTTCCGACCGTGTGTAGGCTCCATCAGACTTTTTCCGTCGGATTTTCCGACGGACAAAGTTTTATCTCCTGCTCTCAAATTTTCCCACAATATCGGACTTTTTTCGATCGTGTGTAGCGAATTCCGACGGACAAAGTGTCACGCATGCTCAGATCACATTACAAGACCAAAGCTATTGGCTACTAGCCTCTACGTAGTCCCATCGTACGCAACGAACGTCACCACGTTCAGGATGATCGGATTTTCCGACAACTTTGTCCGACCGTGTGTGTGCAACACCAGTGTCGGACAAAATCCGTCGGAAAAAATCCGACGGATTTTGTGGTCGGAATTTCCGACCGTGTGTACGGGGCATAAGAATTTCCCACAATGATCCTATTCATGAACTGGCACACATTCCATGTGTCATTGCTGTTTGACAGCCAAATCTGCTTTTAAAAGTGGAGCAAGCGTCAAATATCATCCAGGGTCACCATCTGTGTCCTGGACTGAGGTGCCAGCTCAGAGAAGACAGTCATGTAAATCCTGGTGCAGGAGGGGAGACTGAGGGTATGCTTCCTCCTGCCTGCAGCAGACTAATGACATCATCTTATCCTAGGCAAAGTGGTGACTGGTGTTAAAAGATGGCTTCCTAATGATAAAACGTGGCGCTTTCCTAAAAAAAAAAAAAAACATTATTGTTCCCGTATAATGTGACATGTCAGGGCTGTGCTCTTCCTTATAGTGCTGTCAGTTTCTCCCCACGCCCCTGAATTCTTTGTATGGACAGTTCCTCTCCTGTACAATTTCCTGCCTCCTTCCCTTCTAATGTGCTCACTTTACATAGCAGATACTATCAGACCTCTTCTTTATTTGTTGCGTTGGAGTTCTGTGTACTCATTATTTCTTCTTTTTTTCATCTTCAGGTTACCCTGCTGGATATCCCACGCCAGCGCAAGCCTTTAATCCCAACATGTACGCTGCCAGTAGCCCCGGCTATGCCCCAGGTAAGATCCTGCCGCGGTCTCGCAGCACACGCCGACTTCAAACGCCGTCAAGCTGTTTCCTGCACAACAGGCTGTGTTATGTATATTTCATGCCGCATGTTTGTCAGATGGAGGCGATCCGATACATACTGTTATATCTTTTGCCATTCACCTTTCAGTCACAGCGGTGAAGAGCCATGTGGCACAGGACGGAGATCACAACCGTCTACTATTACCGGGAGAATCCTGCTTCACCTGTTCTCTGTCCGAGAGGACCTGAGACTTGTATATCAGAAGCGCTGGATTCAGCTTATTAGTAGTTTCATGAGAAGAAAGGCATTCAAGTTCATATGGAGCACATAGGGCGCCCCTTAGGGCCCCTTAGGCCGGCCATAGATGGTGCGGATTTCTTTCCTGCAGCCACGGGGTGCAGGGAAAAAATTTACACGACTCTTCCATCAACACAGAAAGCACTGACAGGGGCGCTGTAAAAGAATGAAGAGAGGGGGAGCACCAACCTTGTGCATTACCCAAGTAATATTTATTGAAAGACGATTAATCCCCTAACTGGACTTTGAAGGCACTAGGATTCCATAATAAGTAGAAAAGTATACATTTTATTAATAACAAAATTACCGTATTTATCGGCGTATAACACTCACCCCAAGTTTAGGAGGGCATTTTAAGGAAAAAAAGTTTTAGGAGGGAAGTTTAGGGAAAAAAAAAAAAAACTTACATTTAAGCGTCATTTGCAGCTTGCCCAGCGTCATTTGCAGCTTGCCCAGCGTCATTGCAGCTTGCTCAGTGTCATTGCAGCTTGCCCAGTGCCATTGCAGCTTGCTCAGTGTCATTGCAGCTTGCCCAGTGTCATTGCAGCTTGCCCAGTGCCATTGCAGCTTGCCCAGTGCCATTGCAGCTTGCCCAGTGTCATTGCAGCTTGCCCAGTGTCATTGTAGCTTGCCCAGCGTCATTGCAGCCTTGCCCAGCGTCATTGCAGCCTTGCCCAGTGTCATTGTAGCTTGCCCAGTGTCATTGTAGCCTGCCCAGCGTCATTGTAGCTTGCCCAGCATCATTGTAGCCGTGCCCAGCGTCATTTGCAGCCTTGCTCAGTGTCATTGCAGCTTGCTCAGTGTCATTGCAGCTTGCCCAGTGTCATTGTAGCTTGCCCAGCGTCATTGTAGCCGTGCCCAGCGTCATTTGCAGCCTTGCCCAGTGTCATTGTAGCTTGCCCAGCGTCATTGCAGCCGCGCCCAGCGTCATTGGCAGCCTTGCCCAGCGTCATTGTAGCCGCGCCCAGCGTCATTTGCAGCCTTGCCCAGTGTCATTGTAGCTTGCCAGCGTCATTTGCAGTCTTGTCCAGGTTTAAATTTCCCGCCGCCGAGACGCTCTGTTGCGTGCGCCGCCGAAAAAGACCGAAGCGCGGCCGAAAAAGACCAAAGCGCCCCCCGGAAAAGGCCGAGCCGACTGTTCGGCTCCGCTTGCGGTCCCGCCTCCCTGCTGTTTCCGGAGCGAGCGCAGGGAGGCGGGACTACGAGCGGAGCCAAACAGTCTGCTCGGTCTTTTCCGGCGCCGCTTCGGTTTTTTTCGGCCGCGATTCGGTCTTTTTCGGCAGCGCTCGCTATTTTTTTCGGCGGCGCTTGCCATTTTTGTCACTTTTTTTGGGGGGTATCGGCGTATAACACGCACCCACGACTTTCCCCCGATTTTAAGGGGGAAAAGGTGCGTGTTATACGCCGATAAATACGGTACTGCATGAGATACAGAAGAAAAAAAATGCGGAATGTTGGCAACAATGCGTATACGTTCTGACAGTCACCATATCAATTGACAATATTGCTGTGGAGTTCAGTTTTTATTATTCTCGGAATGTTCATTCATATGACAGTTTCAGAAATATATGTAAGTGCATATTATATGCCTAAACTGTTCAATATACTATAGACATATGATTGACTCTTTCGCGTATCCCTGAAGAAGGATATTTTGAAGAATAACCCCTTAAAGCCGAGGCTGCATATTTGCGTACGGTCGGCGCTAAAGGGTTAAAGCAAAAGGAAGGAAACATACAAACAAGTGGATTATAAAAGCATATCAGAGTCCACAATGGACCAAAAAGCAACCAGGACTGTGTCCAGCACGCCGGAGGATATTCCAGATGGTTGACGCGTCAGAGCCCAGGGGATCCCCCTTGAAACGCGTCAGCCATCTAGCAGGTCCTCCGACGTGTTGGACACAGTCCTGGTGACCCGGTTGCTTTTGGTCCATTGTGGACTCTGATATGCTTTTATAATCCACTTGTTTGTATGTTTCCTTCCTTTTGATGTTAATATATAATTACTTGGGTAATGCACAAGGTTGGTGCGCCCGCTCTTCATTCTTTTACAGCGTTCCATTGGGTATCCCCTGACCCTTGGAGGGCAGCAAGGCCTGTGCCTGCATTGGGAGCCAATGGAATTCCAAGCTTCTTCCATTGGCGTCGCTCTACTGTTGAGCGCAGGAGATTTTATTTGACTGTGAGCACTGACAGGGGAATCCATCCTGCCAAGGAATTCTCTGCTCCCAATATGGTCGGACGGGGGGAAGCCACCCCCGCCGGGAGAAGACAGTGATTATTGCTAGAGGCTATAGCAGTTGCTAGCGATAATCGAAAAGGCTGGTTGTACCCAACTTGGTACTCCTAGCCTGCCCATACACGGTTCAAATATCCTGCGGAACCAACTGTGTATGGCCGGCCTTTTTTTTAAATGGACCCAAAGTTAAAATAAATTGCAGGTATGGATATTTTTACATAGTTACATTGGTCCAGTGTGATCATGTATATATTATACCTGTGGAATCCTAGTGGAAGTTGGAAATCACTGCTACTCCACTGATCTCCACTAGCTTCCAGGTCCCGTCCTGGGATGATAACATCACAATCTTTACTTGGTCCACTCAGAGAACACTTTGCATTCATTGAGAAAGTACAAAGCACTCTCTGAATGGTGCCCATGCTGAGCGGCCGACCTCCTGTGTTCACAACACAGCAGCCACATGGCATGCGACCCAAAAGCTAGTGGAGATCTGTGGAGTGGTGCTACCTACTACAGTGATTTCCGGATTTCAGGGGGATCCCACATGCAAACTTACAATGGTTCAAGTTGAACCAATAGAACTACGCTGTGTTGCCAAACGCCTGCCTTTACACGCACATGAACTTTAATGGCATCCCAGTCTTAGTCCGTAGGGTTCAATATTGAGTTGGCCCACCCTTTGCAGCTAATAACAGCTTCAACTCTTCTGGGAAGGCTGTCCACAAAATTTAGGAGTGTGTCTATGGGAATGTTTGACCATTCTTCCAGAAGGGCATTTGTGAGGTCAGGCACTGGACAAGAAGGCCTGGTTCGCAGTCTCCTCTCTAATTCATCCCAAAGGTGTTCTATCGGGTTGAGGTCAGGACTCTGTGCAGGCCAGTCAAGTTCTTCCACTTCAAACTCACTTGCTCTGTGCACTGGTCCTAATCATTTGGTGGAGGGGGGATTATGGTGTGGGGGTTGTTTTTCAGGGGTTGGGCTTGGCCCCTTAGTTCCAGTGAAGGGAACTCTTAGGCTCCGTTCACATCTTGGCGTTTTTGGGCGTTTTTCTGCTCCAATGCCGCGTACACACGATCGGACTTTCCGCCAACCAAACCATGGATTTTTGTTCGACGGTTGTTGGCTCAAACTTGTCTTGCATACACACGGTCACACAAATGTTGGCCAACAATTACAAACGTGGGAACATGGTGACGTACGAAGAGCCGAGAAAAAGGAAGTTCAATTGCCAGTGCGGCTCCTTCTGCTTGATTCCGAGCATGCGTGAACTTTTGTGTGATGGACTTGTGTACACACGATCGGACTTTCCAACAATAAAGTGAAGTTGGCTAAAAATTTGGGAGATACGGGGCCCCAAAGTCGGTCAACTGTGTCCAACTGCAGCAATGTCATTTCAGGACCCTTTGGGTCCAGAGGCCCCCAATTTTGGCTGTAGCTAGGGGGCATCTAGGAAACCTTAACTACCAAGTTTGAAGTTTGAGGGACCTATATCTGTAAAATGGGCACAGTGAGGCTGCAAATGTTCCTAGCACCAAGTGGCCCCGCAATACGGAGCCCCAAAATCGGGTCGGAAAATGTCATTCTCTGCTGCAGAAAAGTGATTGACTCGAGTATAAGCCGAGGGGGGCACTTTCAGCGCAAAAAAATGTGCTGAAAAACTCGGCTTATACTCGAGTATATACGGTACCTGCTCTGTGTAATGGTTTTGCGCAGAGCAGTCCCGATCCTCCTGGCACCTCCGTGTGCCCCCATAGAATGTTCTATCCCATGCTCCGCTGCCTAGCCTGGCTCGCCCCCGCTCCCTCGTCATAGAATTTGGGAGCCAATGGCTAGCAACCTGCCCAGTGAGGAGGGAGAGAGCGGAGAGAGACGCTGCTCTCTTGCACATTGCTGGATCAACATCCAGATCTGGTGAGTATATGAGGGTGGGGGGATCCATTGGCACAGAGATGTGTTCATGAAAAATGTAATTTGAAAAAAGAAAATGTAAAGTTCATGGCATGCTAGGATTACTTCCAGCCCAGTGGTTCAGATAAACAATTACAACATGTATTTCCACATTCAAAGTACCGTATATACTCAAGTATAGGCCGACCCGAATATAAGCCGAGGCACCTAATTTTACCACAAACAACTGGGAAAACTTATTGACTCGAGTATAAGCCTAGGGTGAGAAATGCGCAGCTACTGTAAGTGGAAAAGAGGGTCAACGATGCCCATTTGCAGCCTCACTGTGCCCATGCAGATGGACACAGTTGACCGATTTGGGGCCCTGTATCTCAGGGTCACTTAGTGCTAGGAACCCCATCTTTAGATATGTTGTAGTGCTAATTCCACTGGGTTGGAATACAACATTTGGGGTTCCTAGCACCAAGTGTCCCCGAGATATGGGGCCCCAAATTCGGGTCAGAAAATCTCAAGCACTTTTCTGCAGCAGAGAATGACATTTTCCGAACCGACTTTGGGGCCCCGTATCTCGGGGCCACTTAGTGCTAGGAACCCCATATTTGGATATCTTATAGTGCTAGGTCCACTAAGTTGGCACACCAAATTTGGGACTCCTAGACCCAAGTGGCCCCGAGATACGGGGCCCCAAAGTCGGGTCAGAATTTTTTTTTTTGCTGCAGAAAAGTGCTTGACTCGAGTATAAGCCGAGGGGGGCACTTTCAGCACAAAAAAATGTGCTGAAAAACTCGGCTTATACTCGAGTATATACGGTATGTTTTTAGGGCACAGAATGAGGGCAGAGAAGGAAAAAAAAAAAAAAGAGCGAAAACTCACCCAGAAATGTCTTTAAAAATCCAGGAATGAAATATGTAACTTTAAGTTTAGGATATAGTAGGGAAAAGATAAAACCTGTCTGGATTTTGGGACAGAAAGTGAAGGGAAAACTCTCTAAGGGGACACAGCAAACACATGTTTTTTCTTTTCCCTACTATATCCTAAACTTAAAGTTACATATTTCATTCCTGGATTTTTAAAGACATTTCTGGGTGAGTTTTCGCTCTTTTTTTTTTTTTTTTTCCTTCTCTGCCCTCATTCTGTGCCCTAAAAATATACTTGGAATGTGGAAATACATGTTGTAATTGTTTATCTGAACCACTGGGCTGGAAGTAATCCTAGCATGCCATGAACTTTACATTTTCTTTTTTCAAATTAAATTTTTCATGAAAGCCGCTTCCACATGATGGCGCGTTAAATAAATCAATGGATTTGCGTCCATGCGGTGGCGCACGGCATTAAAGCAGCAGCGTTTTTCTTGCAATGCAATATTTCCCTGCTGCTTTCACAATTCATAATGCAAGGTTTCCTGAGCTGGCCGCTAAACAAATCCCCAAATTTCATATTCCTAGTCATCAGCTGTTCTATTTACACAGCTAGTATAAGTACCTCAACCAGCTATAACATTAGCCTCTTGTTATCCTCCCTCCTCATTAATGTCAGGGGACACAAATGATTTATATACTGCACTGCCCTTATGTAATCACTGGAGATCACAAAAGGCAGTAATGGGATTTTTCCCTGTTGCTTTCATAATTTTTAAGTCGTGTTCTGTGAGCCGGCAGATATAAGATCGCCGTTTATTCCAGTTGTGTATTCTTTGTCATTGGCTGTATTTTTAACACAAGAATTCTACGCATTAAAGTAAAACATGTTCTGAGTTCTCTTATACTTTTCTGAACACATCTCGATCCAGCGATGTGCATCAGAGCAGCGGCTCTCCCAGGTCTCTCTTTCCTCATTGCCTCATACAGCAGCGGGAGCCATTGGCTCCTGTTGCTGTCCATTACAGCCAGTGAGCCAATGAGACGAGAGCGGGGGGGGGGGGGGCGGGGAAGAGTCACGCTCTGTCTGTCTGTGAATGGGCCTTCTCGAGTGCCCCCATAACAAGAGGCTTGCTATTGGGGGCGCTCGGCCAGGGGTGAGGAGCCAGGACCACCAGCGGGGACCCAAAAAGTAGAGGAGGATCAGGGCTGCTCTGTGCAATACTATTGCACAGAGCAGGGAAGTATGACATGTTTATTTATTTTTCTTTTACATTAAAATCTTTAGAATCACATTAAAGCTTATATAGAGGCATGTAAAGAATAGGCTGTGACTCTTACCTTAAATCTCACGTTGGCTGACTACCTCCTCCCAATGCAGGCAGTCCCCAAAACCTCTTCTCTTCAGTGCCTCGGCACGTCATCTTGTACATTGCAGGACAGGTAGTCTTGTATTACTTGTGAGTCCAGTAAGGGCCCTTCCACAACCCAATGAGTGAGGGATCCTGACAGGACGAGGTGTAGGGTAAGTATTATAGCTTAATTCTCTATTACAGTGGTCTCCAAAACTGGGGCCCTTTGCTTGCCTTTATCCGGCCTTGGGGATAAAGGCAAGCAAAGTTCCTCCCACTGACACCAATGATGGGGCACTATTCACTCCCACTGACACCAATGATGAGACACTATTCCTCCCACTGACACCAATGATGGGACACTATTCCTCCCAGTGACACCAATGATGGGGCACTATTCCTCCCACTGACACCAATGATGAGACACTATTCCTCCCACTGACACCAATGATGGGACACTATTCCTCCCACTGATACCAATGATGGGGCACTATTCCTCCCACGGACACCAATGATGAGGCACTATTCCTCCCACTGACACCAATTATGGGACACTATTCCTCCCACTGACACCAATGATGGGACACTATTCCTCCCACTGATACCAATAATGGGGTACTATTCCTCCCACTGACACCAATGATGGGACACTATTCCTCCCACTGACACCAATGACGAGGCACTATTCCTCCCACTGACACCAATGATGAGGCACTATTCCTCCCACTGATATCAATGATGGGGTACTATTCCTCCCACTGACACCAATGATGGGGCACTATTCCTCCCACTGACACCAATGATGGGGCACTATTCCTCCCGCTGACACCAACGAGGCATCATTGCTTCCACTGACACCAACAGTGAGTCGCTATTACTCCCATTGACCCCAGCAATAGCAATGGGGCACTATTTCATCCATCTACTGACCACAGGTGGGTGAAAAGAATGCTCTGTGAGCTGAGGGGCAGGAAGGTTGGAAGGTATACACTGTGAGTTGAGAGAAAGGTGGGTAGTAGGGATGCATTATGAGCTTTGGGGCAAGGTAGGTAGGAGGGATGAGCTGAGACCAGGGGGACACAGTGGATAGGAGGGGTGAGCTGAGACCAGGGGGACATAGTGGGTAGGAGGGATGAGCTGAGACCAGGGGGACACAGTGGGTAGGAGGGATGAGCTGAGACCAGGGGGACACAATGGGTAGGAGGGATGAGCTGAGACCAGGGGGACACGGTGGGTAGGAGGGGTGAGCTGAGACCAGGGGGACACAGTGGGTAGGAGCGGTGAGCTGAGACCAGGGGGACACAATGGGTAGGAGGGATAAGCTGAGACCAGGGGGACACAGTGGGTAGGAGGGATGAGCTGAGACCAGGGGGACACAATAGGTAGGAGGGATGAGCTGAGACCAGGGGGACACAATGGGTAGGAGGGATAAGCTGAGACCAGGGGGACACAATGGGTAGGAGGGATAAGCTGAGACCAGGAGGACACAATGGGTAGGAGGGATAAGCTGAGACCAGGGGGACACAGTGGGTAGGAGGGATGAGCTGTGACCAGGGGGACACAATGGGTAGGAGGGATAAGCTGAGACCAGGGGGACACAGTGGGTAGGAGGGATGAGCTGAGACCAGGGGGACACAATGGGTAGGAGGGATAAGCTGAGACCAGGGGGACACAGTGGGTAGGAGGGATGAGCTGAGACCAGGGGGACACAATGGGTAGGAGGGATAAGCTGAGACCAGGGGGACACAGTGGGTAGGAGGGGTGAGCTGAGACCAGGGGGACACAATGGGTAGGAGGGATAAGCTGAGACCAGGGGGACACAGTGGGTAGGAGGGTGAGCTGAGACCAGGGGGACACAATAGGTAGGAGGGATAAGCTGAGACCAGGGGGACACAGTGGGTAGGAGCGGTGAGCTGAGACCAGGGGGACGCAATGGGTAGGAGGGATAAGCTGAGACCAGGGGGACACAGTGGATAGGAGGGATGAGCTGAGACCAGGGGGACATAGTGGGTAGGAGGGATGAGCTGAGACCAGGAGGACACAATGGGTAGGAGGGATGAGCTGAGACCAGGGGGACACAATGGGTAGGAGGGATAAGCTGAGACCAGGAGGACACAATGGGTAGGAGGGATAAGCTGAGACCAGGGGGACACAGTGGGTAGGAGGGATGAGCTGAGACCAGGGGGACACAATGGGTAGGAGGGATAAGCTGAGACCAGGGGGACACAGTGGGTAGGAGCGGTGAGCTGAGACCAGGGGGACACAATGGGTAGGAGGGATAAGCTGAGACCAGGGGGACACAGTGGGTAGGAGGGATGAGCTGAGACCAGGGGGACATAGTGGGTAGGAGGGATGAGCTGAGACCAGGAGGACACAATGGGTAGGAGGGATAAGCTGAGACCAGGGGGACACAGTGGGTAGGAGGGATGAGCTGAGACCAGGGGGACACAGTGTTTAGGAGGGGTGAGCTGAGACCAGGGGGACACAATGGATAGGAGGGATAAGCTGAGACCAGGGGGACACAGTGGGTAGGAGTGGTGAACTGAGACCAGGGGGACACAATGGGTAGGAGGGATAAGCTGAGACCAGGGGGACACGGTGGGTAGGAGGGATGAGCTGAGACCAGGGGGACACAGTGGGTAGGAGGGATGAGCTGAGACCAGGAGGACACAATGGGTAGGAGGGGTGAGCTGAGACCAGGAGGACACGGTGGGTAGGAGGGATGAGCTGAGACCAGGAGGACACAATGGGTAGGAGGGATAAGCTGAGACCAGGGGGACACAGTGGGTAGGAGGGATGAGCTGAGACCAGGGGGACATAGTGGGTAGGAGGGATGAGCTGAGACCAGGGGGACACAGTGGGTAGGAGGGATGAGCTGAGACCAGGGGGACACAGTGGGTAGGAGGGATGAGCTGAGACCAGGGGGACACAATGGGTAGGAGGGATAAGCTGAGACCAGGGGGACACAATGGGTAGGAGGGATAAGCTGAGACCAGGGGGACACAATGGGTAGGAGGGATAAGCTGAGACCAGGGGGACACAGTGGGTAGGAGGGGTGAGCTGAGACCAGGGGGACACAATGGGTAGGAGGGATAAGCTGAGACCAGGGGGACACAGTGGGTAGGAGGGATAAGCTGAGACCAGGGGGACACAATGGGTAGGAGGGATAAGCTGAGACCAGGGGGACACAGTGGGTAGGAGCGGTGAGCTGAGACCAGGGGGACACAATGGGTAGGAGGGATAAGCTGAGACCAGGGGGACACAGTGGATAGGAGGGATGAGCTGAGACCAGGGGGACATAGTGGGTAGGAGGGATGAGCTGAGACCAGGAGGACACAATGGGTAGGAGGGATGAGCTGAGACCAGGGGGACACAATGGGTAGGAGGGATAAGCTGAGACCAGGAGGACACAATGGGTAGGAGGGATAAGCTGAGACCAGGGGGACACAGTGGGTAGGAGGGATGAGCTGTGACCAGGGAGACACAATGGGTAGGAGGGATAAGCTGAGACCAGGAGGACACAATGGGTAGGAGGGATAAGCTGAGACCAGGGGG
Organism: Lithobates sylvaticus; assembly: GCA_028564925.1. Lineage (NCBI taxonomy): Eukaryota > Metazoa > Chordata > Amphibia > Anura > Ranidae > Lithobates > Lithobates sylvaticus. The sequence goes on along the minus strand of CM053036.1, from coordinate 210,171,414 downwards.
ACACAGTGGGTAGGAGGGATGAGCTGAGACCAGGGGGACACAATGGGTAGGAGGGATAAGCTGAGACCAGGGGGACACAGTGCGTAGGAGGGGTGAGCTGAGACCAGGGGGACACAATGGGTAGGAGGGATAAGCTGAGACCAGGGGGACACAGTGGGTAGGAGGGATGAGCTGAGACCAGGGGGACACAGTGGGTAGGAGGGATGAGCTGAGACCAGGGGGACACAGTGTATAGGAGGGGTGAGCTGAGACCAGGGGGACACAATGGATAGGAGGGATAAGCTGAGACCAGGGGGACACAGTGGGTAGGAGTGGTGAACTGAGACCAGGGGGACACAATGGGTAGGAGGGATAAGCTGAGACCAGGGGGACACGGTGGGTAGGAGGGATGAGCTGAGACCAGGGGGACACAGTGGGTAGGAGGGATGAGCTGAGACCAGGAGGACACAATGGGTAGGAGGGGTGAGCTGAGACCAGGAGGACACGGTGGGTAGGAGGGATGAGCTGAGACCAGGAGGACACAATGGGTAGGAGGGATAAGCTGAGACCAGGGGGACACAGTGGGTAGGAGGGATGAGCTGAGACCAGGGGGACATAGTGGGTAGGAGGGATGAGCTGAGACCAGGGGGACACAGTGGGTAGGAGGGATGAGCTGAGACCAGGGGGACACAATGGGTAGGAGGGATAAGCTGAGACCAGGGGGACACAGTGCGTAGGAGGGGTGAGCTGAGACCAGGGGGACACAATGGGTAGGAGGGATAAGCTGAGACCAGGGGGACACAGTGGGTAGGAGGGGTGAGCTGAGACCAGGGGGACACAATGGGTAGGAGGGATAAGCTGAGACCAGGGGGACACAGTGGGTAGGAGGGATAAGCTGAGACCAGGGGGACACAATGGGTAGGAGGGATAAGCTGAGACCAGGGGGACACAGTGGGTAGGAGCGGTGAGCTGAGACCAGGGGGACACAATGGGTAGGAGGGATAAGCTGAGACCAGGGGGACACAGTGGATAGGAGGGATGAGCTGAGACCAGGGGGACATAGTGGGTAGGAGGGATGAGCTGAGACCAGGAGGACACAATGGGTAGGAGGGATGAGCTGAGACCAGGGGGACACAATGGGTAGGAGGGATAAGCTGAGACCAGGAGGACACAATGGGTAGGAGGGATAAGCTGAGACCAGGGGGACACAGTGGGTAGGAGGGATGAGCTGTGACCAGGGGGACACAATGGGTAGGAGGGATAAGCTGAGACCAGGAGGACACAATGGGTAGGAGGGATAAGCTGAGACCAGGGGGACACAGTGGGTAGGAGGGATGAGCTGAGACCAGGGGGACACAATGGGTAGGAGGGATAAGCTGAGACCAGGGGGACACAGTGGGTAGGAGCGGTGAGCTGAGACCAGGGGGACACAATGGGTAGGAGGGATAAGCTGAGACCAGGGGGACACAGTGGGTAGGAGGGATGAGCTGAGACCAGGGGGACATAGTGGGTAGGAGGGATGAGCTGAGACCAGGAGGACACAATGGGTAGGAGGGATAAGCTGAGACCAGGGGGACACAGTGGGTAGGAGGGATGAGCTGAGACCAGGAGGACACAATGGGTAGGAGGGATAAGCTGAGACCAGGGGGACACAGTGGGTAGGAGGGATGAGCTGAGACCAGGGGGACATAGTGGGTAGGAGGGATGAGCTGAGACCAGGGGGACACAGTGGGTAGGAGGGATGAGCTGAGACCAGGGGGACACAATGGGTAGGAGGGATAAGCTGAGACCAGGGGGACACAGTGCGTAGGAGGGGTGAGCTGAGACCAGGGGGACACAATGGGTAGGAGGGAAAAGCTGAGACCAGGGGGACACAGTGGGTAGGAGGGGTGAGCTGAGACCAGGGGGACACAATGGGTAGGAGGGATAAGCTGAGACCAGGGGGACACAGTGGGTAGGAGGGATAAGCTGAGACCAGGGGGACACAATGGGTAGGAGGGATAAGCTGAGACCAGGGGGACACAGTGGGTAGGAGCGGTGAGCTGAGACCAGGGGGACACAATGGGTAGGAGGGATAAGCTGAGACCAGGGGGACACAGTGGTTAGGAGGGATGAGCTGAGACCAGGGGGACATAGTGGGTAGGAGGGATGAGCTGAGACCAGGAGGACACAATGGGTAGGAGGGATGAGCTGAGACCAGGGGGACACAATGGGTAGGAGGGATAAGCTGAGACCAGGAGGACACAATGGGTAGGAGGGATAAGCTGAGACCAGGGGGACACAGTGGGTAGGAGGGATGAGCTGTGACCAGGGGGACACAATGGGTAGGAGGGATAAGCTGAGACCAGGGGGACACAGTGGGTAGGAGCGGTGAGCTGAGACCAGGGGGACACAATGGGTAGGAGGGATAAGCTGAGACCAGGGGGACACAGTGTGTAGGAGGGATGAGCTGAGACCAGGAGGACACAATGGGTAGGAGGGATAAGCTGAGACCAGGGGGACACAGTGGGTAGGAGGGATGAGCTGAGACCAGGGGGACACGGTGGGTAGGAGGGGTGAGCTGAGACCAGGGGGACACAATGGGTAGGAGGGATAAGCTGAGACCAGGGGGACACGGTGGGTAGGAGGGATGAGCTGAGACCAGGGGGACATAGTGGGTAGGAGGGATGAGCTGAGACCAGGAGGACACAATGGGTAGGAGGGGTGAGCTGAGACCAGGAGGACACGGTGGGTAGGAGGGATGAGCTGAGACCAGGAGGACACATTGGGTAGGAGGGATAAGCTGAGACCAGGGGGACACAGTGGGTAGGAGGGATGAGCTGAGACCAGGGGGACATAGTGGGTAGGAGGGATGAGCTGAGACCAGGGGGACACAGTGGGTAGGAGGGGTGAGCTGAGACCAGGGGGACACAATGGGTAGGAGGGATAAGCTGAGACCAGGGGGACACAGTGGGTAGGAGGGATGAGCTGAGACCAGGGGGACATAGTGGGTAGGAGGGATGAGCTGAGACCAGGAGGACACAATGGGTAGGAGGGATAAGCTGAGACCAGGGGGACACAGTGGGTAGGAGGGATGAGCTGAGACCAGGGGGACACAGTGTATAGGAGGGGTGAGCTGAGACCAGGGGGACACAATGGATAGGAGGGATAAGCTGAGACCAGGGGGACACGGTGGGTAGGAGGGATGAGCTGAGACCAGGGGGACATAGTGGGTAGGAGGGATGAGCTGAGACCAGGAGGACACAATGGGTAGGAGGGGTGAGCTGAGACCAGGAGGACACGGTGGTTAGGAGGGATGAGCTGAGACCAGGAGGACACATTGGGTAGGAGGGATAAGCTGAGACCAGGGGGACACAGTGGGTAGGAGGGATGAGCTGAGACCAGGGGGACATAGTGGGTAGGAGGGATGAGCTGAGACCAGGGGGACACAGTGGGTAGGAGGGGTGAGCTGAGACCAGGGGGACACAATGGGTAGGAGGGATAAGCTGAGACCAGGGGGACACAGTGGGTAGGAGGGATAAGCTGAGACCAGGGGGACACAGTGGGTAGGAGGGATGAGCTGAGACCAGGGGGACACAGTGGGTAGGAGGGATAAGCTGAGACCAGGGGGACACAGTGTATAGGAGGGATGAGCTGAGACCAGGAGGACACAATGGGTAGGAGGGATAAGCTGAGACCAGGGGGACACAGTGGGTAGGAGGGATAAGCTGAGACCAGGGGGACACAGTGGGTAGGAGCGGTGAGCTGAGACCAGGGGGACACAATGGGTAGGAGGGATAAGCTGAGACCAGGGGGACACGGTGGGTAGGAGGGGTTAGCTGAGACCAGGGGGACACAATGGGTAGGAGGGATAAGCTGAGACCAGGAGGACACAATGGGTAGGAGGGGTGAGCTGAGACCAGGAGGACACGGTGGGTAGGAGGGATGAGCTGAGACCAGGGGGACACAATGGGTAGGAGGGGTGAGCTGAGACCAGGGGGACACGGTGGGTAGGAGGGATGAGCTGAGACCAGGGGGACATAGTGGGTAGGAGGGATGAGCTGAGACCAGGGGGACACAGTGGGTAGGAGGGATGAGCTGAGACCAGGGGGACACAGTGGGTAGGAGGGGTGAGCTGAGACCAGGAGGACACGGTGGGTAGGAGGGATGAGCTGTATCTCCAATTTCATAATTAATACAGAATATGTGAGCGTATGGTATTTAGGAGAGTGAATATAGCAATGTATGGTCTGTAGGAAGGACTGGGGGGGGGGTGGGGGGGGGGTTCTCCTGCTATGCACCGCAGCCAGATTTAAATGTATAAAATGCGATGGTGGTGTGCATAAGAGAGAACAGATAGTGATTTCCACTCTCCTTCATACATGAACTCCTTACTGTTTGACATTCCAAGGACAAGGACATCTGGTTTTGCCAAAATGGAATTGGTGATGAATTAATAGAGAAAGGAAGCCCAGTACCGAATCATCAGGCTGGACATTATCCTGATAACAGGGATAGGTTGGGGCAGGAGAGCGGCATCACAGGCGGCTGGACGAGGTAGTTGGCAAGCTGACGAACGTCAGAGCTGAGAGAACACTCCGAGAACATTACCAAGATATCATTTGCAGAATTGTTTTGGAAAGCTGAAGCCCTCCATCTATTGTGAGAATCCCTCACCTGTCCTTGGCTATGGCATCATGTGAGAAGAGTCTTGAGCTTTAATGCAACCCAACTGAAGGAAACCACAAAATGGACTATTTCCTTCAGATATATTCATAGACATCCGCCACGGCCTTGTCCTAGTTATTTCTATTCTCTCCTACACAAATAGTCTTTGCACATCAATAATTAACCAGCTCTTTTCATCTTTTTCTCTTGTTGTCCTGTTAATTCTTCTTCTCTAGTAAAATGTATAGGACAACTGTACTTTTGTACAGAGCTACACTGGGATACAGCAGTTTGGGAAGCTTCTGGGATCGTTCAAATCTCAGTGACAGATGTATTTGACTTACAGTTGACCATTATAGACTTTTATGGGAATACAAAATGCTCTTATAGGGAACAAAAGCCCATCCACACAGGTCCTTCTGATATTACACTCAGTGATGTATGCTGATGTGAATATAAATAGAAACAATTGGTGTATATAGCGCTGACGTATATCTAGTAGCAGCCAGGACAAGACTAAGACAAGGGTAAATCAAGGAATAAGTAAAAAGTGAAATTATGTGCAGCGCTCAAAACATGGACATTTATATGTATAGAAACTAATGTACACTGTGCAATGACCACAAAAACTAATAATAATGAAAATGAGATGTGAAATTCACACCCAAACTAAAGTCCATGGGCCATCATACAAAAGTTGCTTTAAAACGTAAAAACATAGCAGTCTTTACCACTTGCTTACTGGGCACTTAAACCCCCCTCCTGCCCAGACCAATTTTCAGCTTTCAGCGCTGTCGCATTTTGAATGACAATTGCGCCGTCATACAACACTGTACTCAAATGACATTTTTATCAATTTTTTCACACAAATAGAGCTTTCTTTTGGTGGTACTTAATCACCACTTGGGTTTTTATTTTTTGCTAAACAAACAAAAAAAGACCGAAATAAAAAACAAAACAAAAAAAAAACATGTTTCATAGTTATAAAATTTTGCAAATGGGTAATTTTTCTCCTTCATTGACATTCGCTGATGGGCTGCACTGATGGGCACAGATAAGGCGGCACTGATGGGCACAGCTAAGGCGACACTGATGTGCACTGATGGTTGGCATTGATGGGTGGCACTAACTGATGTCACTGATGGGCACTGATAGGTGGCACTGATGGGTGGTATTGATAGGCAGCACTGGTAATGACTCACTGAATCATTTATTGGCGGGACTGTGGGCAATGATAGCTGGCACTGTTGGGTGGCACTGAGGGCACTTATAGGTGACACTGTGGGCACTGATGGGTTGTACTGTGGGCACTGGCAGGTGGCGCTGGTGGGCACTGGTAGGTGGCACTGGTGGGCACTGGTATGTGGCTCCACGATCGGGACCGACGTCCCTTTCGCAGCCGTCAGTGATGGGCTTTTTTTTTTTTTCAGATTACCGGCTCTGTTTACATCACATGATCAGCTGTCATTGGCTCACAGCTGATCATGTGGTAAGGGGTTGGGATCGCGCTGATCACAGAGCATGCCGCGCGCACCCTGCAGGGGGCGCGCAGGCCGATTGAGCACGGGAGGACGTCCATGGATGCCCTCCTGGCAATTGAAGTCCGCGCTGTAGCCGTCTTTCGGCTATAGCATGGACAGTAAGTGGTTAAATAAACGGTGAAAACAAATTGTGTAAATAGAAGTGGGATTCCACGTGACATCAATGTTGAGGTGAGGACACAGACAATAGAACCACCCCCGGTTAGTGAGGAGGCTTACCAGAGTGAGAGGACTCAAATGGGTATATGCTCAGTGAGTCAACAAGGCTTATGGTGCAACCACCGAAATATGGGACCTCCAGGTCTGAGTGCCAGATCAAGTTGTAAGGCAATCCAATTGGTCAAGAGATGTCGCCAAGAAGCGGTCTTCAGAAGCAGCCAACTTGTCAGACCAAATCCTCTCAAGTGTTCAAAATAGTGTGACCAAAAAAAGAAAATACTCCACATAGTGTGAATCCATATAAATGTAAAATTTATTAAAAGAAAATTGGAAACACTGACATTAAGAAAGTGGATCAAGCGCTTAAAATTAAAGTTTGTGGGTAACGCAATGACATCAGCAGGGCTCGTCCAGACGCGTTTCGTCTAAAGAGACATAATCTAGGGTACCCAGTTGGCTGCTTCTGAAGACCGCTTCTTGGTGACATCTCTTGACCAATTGGATTGCCTTACAACTTGATCTGGAACTCAGACGTGGAGGTCCCGTATTTTGGTGGTTGCACCATAAGCCTTGTTGCCTCGCTGAGCATATGCCTATTTGAGTCCTCTCACTCCGGTAAGCCTCCTCACTAACCGGTGGTGGTTCTATTGTCTGTGTAGCCTAGGCTTATGACATCATGCACAGCTCTCTCTCACTCTTGTAAGAGTTTGCAAGGAAGGGAGGGGGGGATGAGTCACAGGAAGGCCAATGAGAGCTGAAGGTGTGCCTCTGTGTAAATCCAGGAAGTGAACAGGCAGCAGCTTCAGCTGCCCACAGTTGAAATGGCCGCAGCCAGACTCAGTGGAGGGAGATTTCTGCAACATATTTGGCAAGTACAGAATCACAGTATATATTAAATAATATGCAAAGTGGTTGGAGGGAAGCTTCAGAATGTCAATGATGGAGAGGATTTGGTCTGACAAGTTGGCTGCTTTTGAAGACCGCTTCTTGGTGACATCTCTTGCCCAATTGGATTGCCTTACAGCTTGATCTGGAACTCAGACGTGGAGCTCCCATATTTTGGTGGTTGCACCATAAGCCTTGGTGCATCACTGAGCATATGCCCATTTGAGTCCTCTCACTCCGGTAAGCCTCCTCACTAACCGGTGGTGGTTCTATTGTCTGTGTCCTCACCTCAACATTCATGTATGCTGATGGGAAATTTAGTAAAAAGGTGGGGAGGTCTTCTTTAAGCCGGGGCCGCAGCTGTCAGAGAGAGGTAAGTATCTGTGGAGGGGGAGGGTGGGTTGGGTTGGGTGGTTTAACTACTTCCCAGCCGGCCACTGTACATATACGGCCGGGTGGGAGCCGTCTACTTCTGATAGGACGTTCCGGAACGTCCTTCAGAAGTAGAGGGATCGCGCGCGTGCCCGCGCAGCGGCGCGATCCCGATGCGGCCGTGTCACCCGGACACGGCGCATCTCGGATCGGCAGGAGGGCTCGGTGATTGGCCCTCCTGATCACATGACGGCCGTGACGAATCACAGCCGTCATGTGATATAAACAAACAGCCGGTTGCTAGGCAATCGGCTCTCCTCTCCTCACACGGAAGTCGTCGGTGAGGAGAGCGGATCGCTGCAGCCGGTTGGTGATCAGTGAGTATTAGCTGTTTTTTTTACAGCTTTTTACTCACTGATCACCAGTAGTGTCCCCACAATGTAAACACACATGTCCCCAAATAAAAACACATGTCCCCAAATAATAAAAACACATGTCCCTCACATATGTCCCAGTAAAATAACATGTGCCAATGATCATTTGCACACATATGTCCGTGATCACTTGCACACATCTGTACATGATCATTTGCGTACATATGTCCGTGATCACGCGAACCAATTATTATACACTTAACGGAATTTTTTTTACTAAAAACATGTAGCAGAATACATTTTGGCTTAAATTTATGACAAGATTTGATTTTATTGGATTTCTTTTAAAAAAGAAAGGAGAAAATATTGTTTTTTTTCAAAATTTTCGCTATGTTTTCGCTTATATCGCAAAAAATAAAAAACGGAGTCGCGAATAAATACCACCAAACTAAAGCTCTATTTGTGCGAACAAAATGATAAAAAAATTAATTTGATTACAGCATTGCATGACCGCGCAATTGTCACTGAAAGTGCGAGAGCGCTGAAAGCTGAAAATTGGTCTGGGAAGGAAGGGGGGCGAAAGTGCCCGGTATTGTAGTGGTTAATTGGTTGAAAAATGATAAATGCACTTCTCCTATAAGCCTGGTCATGTCTCCTTCCGAATTTTTCTATACTTTAAAAATGTGAAGGGTAAGACTTGTGCCTAATGATATGGGGAGTTTTCTGGCTGCAAATTGCTTGCTGAACAATTTCCTGCAAGTGTTATTTAGCGGGGTAAGTAGGCCACTTGTGTCCAGCCTGCTCATTACACTGACACGCACAGAAGGTCCCGGCAGGTTAGAGCACACAATTAGTAATGCCAAAGTGGTCTCATCAGCAGAAAAACGACACGGGGATTACTGCTGCTCACCTCGCTGGTGACAGCCGCTGTTAGCGAGATTCATCGCCTTACAGCTTCCTGTGCCCGATCAATTACTTTTTAATGGTGCACTCCAGCCAGACTGAAAATTCAGCCTGGGGACACATCCTTGGAGCACAGCCTGCCTACCCGGCACTCACCCAGCCATTGCTGTAGTGCACCCGCTCCCACATTCGCTGTGGTTCATTTTCCTGTGCTCCCCTTTTTACTTATCTCCTTGGAATGCAGGACATGAATCCCCCCAGACAAGCCCCCCACTATGTGCTTCTTATCTCCCACATACAGGAAACCTGATATAATAAAGTGTCACTTCCAAGACTTCTCTCGCAGGTAATCTGGTGATATATCGTAAGAGAAGGTTGCAAGAAACATATTAAACGTTACACTTTCCTCTCCATCCCCGTTAATACTTGTTGAGATGTTTGTAGACTCGTTATGTAGGGTCCTCACTTCTGACGTAGGTGGCCCTCAGTAGTGTAGAGAGAAGCATTGACGTGCCTCATTGAATGTGGGTGCAGGACGCTGTGGTGTTGCCCCCCTCCCCCCCAGCAGGCGGGTCCAGGATGTACTGCACTCGCAGGATGTACTGCACTCGCAGGATGTACTGCACTCACAGGATGTACTGCACTCACAGGATGTTCTGCACTCACAGGATGTACTGCACTCACAGGATGTACTGCACTCACAGGATGTTCTGCACTCACAGGATGTACTGCACTCACAGGATGTTCTGCACTCGCAGGATGTACTGCACTCGCAGGATGTTCTGCACTCGCAGGATGTTCTGCACTCACAGGATGTTCTGCACTCACAGGATGTACTGCACTCGCAGGATGTTCTGCACTCACAGGATGTACTGCACTCACAGGATGTACTGCACTCACAGGATGTATTGTACTCACAGGATGTTCTGCACTCGCAGGATTTTCTGCACTCACAGGATGTATGGCACTCGCAGGATGTTCTGCACTCACAGGATGTACTGCACTCACAGGATGTACTGCACTCACAGGATGTACTGCACTCGCAGGATGTACTGCACTCGCAGGATGTTCTGCACTCACAGGATGTTCTGCACTCGCAGGATGTATTGCACTCGCAGGATGTTCTGCACTCACAGGATGTACTGCACTCACAGGATGTACTGCACTCGCAGGATGTACTGCACTCGCAGGATGTTCTGCACTCACAGGATGTTCTGCACTCGCAGGATGTATTGCACTCGCAGGATGTTCTGCACTCACAGGATGTACTGCACTCACAGGATGTACTGCACTCACAGGATGTATTGCACTCGCAGGATGTTCTGCACTCACAGGATGTACTGCACTCACAGGATGTACTGCACTCACAAAATGTACTGCACTCGCAGGATGTACTGCACTCACAAAATGTACTGCACTCGCAGGACGTTCTGCACTCGCAGGACGTTCTGCACTCGCAGGATGTACTGCACTCGCAGGACGTTCTGCACTCGCAGGATGTACTGCACTCGCAGGACGTTCTGCACTTGCAGGACGCTCTGCCCTCGCAGGATGTACTGCACTCGCAGGATGTATTGCACTCGCAGGATGTTCTGCACTCGCAGGACGTTCTGCACTCGCAGGACGTTCTGCACTCGCAGGACGTTCTGCACTCGCAGGACGTTCTGCACTCGCAGGACGTACTGCACTCGCAGGACGTACTGCACTCGCAGGATGTACTGCACTCGCAGGATGTTCTGCACTCACAGGATGTCCTCAGTCTTCCTGGTACGGAGGATCATGTAACTCTCTCAATGTCACAGCACTGAGCCAATCCCAGGAAGTGTGTAGACCTGAAAAAGTATTTATACCCCTTGAAATTTTGTCATGTTGCAACCAAAAACGTAAATGTATTTTATCAGGATTTTATGTGATAGACCAACACAAAGTGGCACATAATTGTGAAGTGGAAGTAAAATGATAAATGTTTTTTTTTACAAATATGTGAAAAGTGCGGAGCGCATTTGTATTCAGCCCCCTTTACTCTGATACCCCTAACTAAAGTCTAGTGCAACCACTTGCCTTCAGAAGTCACCTAATTAGTAAATAGAGTCCACCTGTGTGTAATTTAATCTCAGTATAAATACAGCTGTTCTGTGAAGCTCTCAGAGGTTTGTTAGAGAACCTTAGTGAACAACAGCATCATGAAGACCAAGGAACACACCAGACAGGTCAGGGATAAAGTTGTGGAGAAGTATAAAGCAGGGTTAGGTCATAAAAAAATATCCCAAGCTTTGAACATCTCACAGAGCTCTGTTCAATCCATCATCCGAAAATGGAAAGAGTATGGCACAACTGCAAACCTACCAAGACATGGCCGTCCACCTAAACTGACCGGCCGGGCAAGGAGAGCATTCATCAGAGAAGAGCCAAGAGGCCCATGGGAACTCTGGAGGAGCTGCAGAGATCCACAGCTCAGGGGGGAGAATCTGTCCACAGGACAACTATTAGTCGTGTTCTCCACAAATCTGATCTTTATGGAAGAGTGACGAGAAGAAAGACATTGTTGAAAGAAAGCCATAAGAAGTCCTGTTTGCAGTTTGCAAGAAGCCATGTGGGGGACACAGCAAACATGTGGAGGAAGGTGCTCTGGTCAGATGGCCTAAAAGCAAAACGCTATGTGTGGGGGAAACTAACACTGCACATCACCCTAAACACACCATCCCCACTGTGAAACATGGTGGTGGCAGCATCATGTTGTGGGGATGCTCTTCTTCAGCAGGGACAGGAAAGCTGGTCAGAGCTCATGGATGGAGCCAAATACAGGGCAATCTTAGAAGAAAACCTGTATCTTCATGTGTTAGAATGTCCCAGTTGCAGTCCAGACCTAAATCCAATTGAGAATCTGTGACAAGACTTGAAAATTGCTGTTCACAGACGCTCTCCATCCAATCTGACAGAGCTTGAGCTGTTTTGCAAAGAAGAATGGGGCAAAAATGTCCCTCTCTAGATGTGCAAAGCTGGTAGAGACATCCCCAAAAAGACTTGCAGCTGTAATTGCAGAGAAAGGAGGTTCTACAAAGAATTGACTCCGGGGGGCGCCATACAAATGCCCCCCACACTTTTTAGATCTTTATTTGTAAAAAAAAAATGTTGAAAACCATTTATAATTTTCCTTCCACTTATGAGCCACTTTGTGTTGGTTTATCACATAAAATCCCAATAAAATACATTTACGTTTTTTGGTTGTAACATGACAAAATGTGGAACATTTCAAGGGCTCTGAATACCTTTTCAAGGTACTGTGTATATATAAATGTTTCTTTACTTTTGTCAGTTTTAGGACAACCACAATTTATAATAAAGCCGCCGCTTGAGACGAATTCATAACTGTGTCTGACATCCAGCGTCTTTTGTGTTCCAATTTAGACACTTTCTTCCTATGGCAGTTTGATCCGAGACCTTCAAAGCGCCATGAGATTGACATCTCAGCGCAGTATGAGAAAAAAAAAAAAGAATGACTCCAGCGAGGTCACATTGATCAACCAGCAGAATCCGTGTTTGATTTATGTTTGAGGGCTGCATTTGCCTGTCAGTCAGGAGCTGTCATTCTTTGTACGGCTGCCGGAGGAAGATGAAAATTTCAGCAGGTTCTTGTCAGGATACTGATGTTGCCGCCTCTTGATCGCGGCGAGGCTTCTGCCGTTCTGGGATAGATTGTGTTTTTTTATCTTTTGACATTTATCCAAAAGCAGCGGAGTATGTAAGTCCTGATGTACGGTTTGGCCCCCTTGGTTTTTCCAATGAAGTCGCAGAGCTTAGGTAGAGTAGGTACACCAACCTACCCACGTCCTTCAGATAGTGAACTTAATGCAGAACTCCACTCTTCCGAATCCTCTCTAGTGGTGAGGATGGTGTATGTCCACCCACCTGCTATCTCCTGGGATGTCTTCTCAAGATCTCCTCCTGTCAAGCTCTCTTGTTTCCTCCTCCCATGCTCGTCTCCATGATTTCTCCAGAGCCTCTCCCATCCTCTGGAACTCGCTACCTCAACCTGTCCGGCTAGCCCCTACTCTAGCTACCTTCAGGCGATCCCTAAAAACTCATCTCTTCAGGGAAGCCTATCATGTCTCCAACTAATCTTCTACCACTTCCATCAGCTCATTCCCTACAGTTACAACCTTTTGTATCACCTCCCCCACCCTATTAGATTGTAAGCTCTTCTGAGCAGGGCCCCCTTAATCCTCTTGTATTTTATTGTATTATAACTGTATTGTCTCCCTTTTTATATTGTAAAGCGCTGCGTAAACTGTTGGCGCTATATAAATCCTGTAATAATAAATAAAATAAAAAATGTCTATGATACAGAAGGAAGTGTTTTAACATGAGATCCTGTGCATGCACAGACCTGCCACGGGTCAATGGGACTTGGCAGAGTTGGATCTAACGCATGCGTAGTCGCACCATGGGTCTCTGCCAGGTCCCATAGACCCACAGCATTACTGTGCATGTGCGGGATTTCATGTACCGTATATACTCGAGTATAGGCCGACCCGAATATAAGCCGAGGCCCCTAATTTACCACAAAAAAACTGGGAAAACTTATTGACCCGTGTATAAGCCGAGGGTGAAAAAGGCAGCAGCTACTGTAAGTGGAAAAGAGGGTCAGCAAATGCCCATCTGCAGCTGCATGTCCCCTGTGTCCTGTACAAACTCCCCCCTGTGTCCCCATTGCAGCCTACCTGTGCCGATCTGCCACCCTCCGATCTGCCACCTGTGTTCACCAGTCTTGCGATCGTTAATGCCTCCTTGTTCCTCCTGTGCTGATCGCTGGATGTCCTGTGTCCCCCATTGCTGATCCTGGCGATCAGCGTGTAAGGCGACATTACAGATTCAAAGGCCGCGCGCCTCCTCCTCCTCGTCCGTGATAGGAGGAACACTAATTTTCCCAGCAGTCAGTGTGCAGTGTTCCGCCTATCACGGACATCTTCGTCCATGAGATGAGAATGACAGGACGTCCGTGATAGGTGGAACACTGCACACTGACTGCTGGGAAAATTAGTGTCCGCCTATCACGGACCGGGGGAGGAGGAGGCGCGGCTTTTGAACACTGCCGTCTGTCTGCATGACACGCTGTTCATGTAGGCAGACGGCACTGACTCGAGTATAAGCCGAGGGGGGCACTTTCAGCCCTAAAAAAAGGGCTGAAAATCTCGGCTTATACTCGAGTATATACGGTAAGTGGGCTTATACGCAAAAATTTAATATTATTATTATTATTGTTATTAACAATTTATATAGCGCCAACAGTTTACGCAGCGCTTTACAATGCAGAGGGGAGACAACACAATTACAGAACAGAGTTCAATACAGAAGGGACAGGAGGGCTCGTAGCGCTTACATTCTAAAGGGAGGGGGTGGTGGTACAAAAGGTAATAGATGTGGGGAATGATTTAATGGGGTTGTTAGGTGGGTGTGGGATAGGCTTCCCTGAATAAGTGAGTTTTCAGAGATCTCCTAAAGATGGACAGGGTAGGGGCTGATCGGATATACCTGGGCAGGGAATTCCAGAGGATGGGAGAGGCTCTGGAGAAGTCCTGAAGGCGAGCATGGAAGGAGGTAACGAGGGAGCTAGAGAGCAGGAGGTCCTGGGAGGAGCGGAGGGGACGATTTGGGCGATATCTGCAGATGAGGTTGGTGATGTAGATGGGGGCGATGTTGTGGATGGCCTTGTATGTTGTGGTTAGCATTCGGAATTTTATACGGTGGGGTAGGGGAAGCCAGTGAAGGGATTGGCAGAGAGGAGCAGCAGTCCCGGATTGGTTAGTAAGGTGTATTAGTCTAGCAGCAGCATTTATAATAGACTAAAGGGGGAGGAGCCTGCGTAAGGGTCGGCCATTAAGGAGGGAGTTGCAGTAGTCAAGGCGGGAAATAATCAAGGAGTGAATGAGTTGCTTTGTGGTGTCATTAGTCTGGAAGGGTCGAATTCTGGAGATGTAGCGGAGGTGAAGGCGGCAGGATTTAGCCAGTGATTGGATATGGGGGCTGAAGGAGAAGTCAGAGTCAATGATTACACCCAGAACCCTGGCATGTGTGGAGGGACCAATGGTTGTGCTTTTGATCTTAATGGTAAAGTCATGTGGGGGGACCAGGAAGGAGGAAATATAACAAGCTCAGTTTTAGAAAGATTGAGTTTGAGGAAGTTGTGTGACATCCATACCGAGATGTCATTCAGTAAGTTTGAGATCTGTGAGGAGATTTAGGTGGTGAGGATTGGAGAGATGGATCTGGGTGTCATCGGCGTAGAGGTGGAAGCCATGGGAGGTCATCAACTGGCCCAGGGAAGAGGTATAGAATGAGAATAGGAGGGGCCCAAGGACGGAGCCTTGGGGTACCCCAACAGAAAGAGGAAGGGGAGTGGAGGAGATGGAGTTGTAAGTGACACTGAAAGTGCTCTGAGATAGGTAGGAGGAGAACCAGGATAAAGCAGAATCACGGAGGCCAAGGGAGTGTAATTTACTGAGGAGGAGCAGGTGGTCAACTGTGTCAAAGGCAGCAGAGAGGTCTAAGAGTATGAGTATGGAGTAGTGGCCATTGGTTTTAGCTGTTAGTAGGTCATTGGTGAGTTTTTAGTAGGGCAGTTTCAGTGGAATGTTGAGGACGGAAGCCGGACTGTAGGGGGTCGAGAAGGTTGTTGTCTGTGAGGTAGCGACTCATTCGGTCATGGACAAGGCGTTCGATGAGCTTGGAGGCAAATGAGAGCAGGGAAATGGGTCTTAAGTTATTCAAACAGGTGGGGTCTAGCGAAAGTTTTTAAGGTATGGGGGTAACCAGTGCACGTTTGATCGGGGAAGGAAAGGTGCCGGAGGAGGGGGAGAGATTGAAGATGTGGGTAAGGGAGTTTAGGACATAACATAAAGCCATACTACCGACTACCTTGCTTATCTTTCATTGAGAAAATGCTTCTGCAGGCAAAAATGCATAGAATGTGGAGACCAGTGGAATTGCTATGGGGGTGCTGGGGGTGCGGCCCGCACCGGGTGACCCTGGGGCCGCCACTAAACGCTATTTCTTGCAGCAGAGCGGTGCATTCAGCCGTGCGGGGGAGGCTGCCTATAACACTCCCCAGCTATCACTCTGGGATTTCCAATATCTCCCATGGCAGACAGATTAGGTGGGCGGAGCTGGGGGTGTGGCCGCCTCCTCCACTCCTCCCACAGACCCCTTCACGCCGATCCCACAGCTGAAGAAGATAGAGCCGAGGACACAGCAGCCCCGCGCACCCACCAGGGTCTTCATCTGCAAGCATGAGGTATGCTATAAGTTACTGCACAGCGCACTGTCACACACCCCTACCTTCCTTGTACCACCCGCAACCTGCCCTGTACCACCCGCAACCTGCTCTGTGCCACCCTAAACTGCCCTGTGCCACCCCAAACTGCTCTGTGCCACCCCAAACTGCCCTGTGCCACCCCAACCTGCCAATATACCAATCCAACTTACCCCATACCATCCCAACCTGCCACTATACCACCCTATAATACCCTAACCTGCCCTGTGCCACCCAACCTGCCCTGTACCACCCCCAACCTGCCCTGTACCAATCCAAAGTGCCCTGTACCACCCCTAAACTGCCCTGTACCACCCCAACCTGCCAATATACCAATCCAACCTACCCCATACCACCCAACCTGCCACTATACCACTCTATAATACCCTAACCTGCCCTGTGCCACCCGAACCTGCCCTATACCACCCGAACCTGCCACTATACTACCTTAACCTGCCACTATACCACCCTATACTATCATTTACAGGGGCTGGTTTTGGGTGTGCCCCGTGACCGTGCGCTGCCTGCAGGGTGCTAGGCAGGAGGAGGGGGGGTGACACCATGTTTTACCGCACCAGGTGACACCAACCCTAGTGACGCCACTGGTGGAGACTGGCTCATTTTAATCACCTGGTGCACGCTCAGTGTTCTGATGAGAAAACCTGCAGGGTCTGCATCCCTTTAGAAGTATTAAAGTGGTTGTAAACCTCAGACATATGAACAAAGCAAGTCTGAGTACTTGTCTCACTCCAGAGCACTAAGTGTAATTTCTGTCTGCTGCTTCGTTCCTCTGCTATCAACAAGTTTTCCTGACACCAAGAGAAAAAAAGGTGACGGGAGGGACCTCCAGCTGATTGACAGCTTCAGCTCCCTGTACCTGTGAGCTGTGTGGAGGAGGGGGGGTGTCTCTTTCCACCAATCAGCTCTCTTCGCTGAGCTCTGCAGAGTGTGATTTCCACTCTCCACTCCCTTTTTTTCTGACAGCTCAGACAAGCTTTATAATGCAGCACTTAGATGTAGAGAAGACTGCAGATAGACAGGTACAACTTATTTGTTTCATCTCTGTGTACCACCTGAGGCCAGTCACTTCACTGGGTATATGTGAGGGTTTACAACCATGTCTTACCAAAACTGAAATTCCTATTGCAGGGTGTGTGTTAAATCTGAATTGTAACTTAGTTCCCACTTCTGCGAAAATCAGTGAACCAATCACACGAGCAGGAAAAGTAACTTTTGTGGGGGGGTTCTGTACACCAACGGTGTAGGAAAAGCCTCCAGGTTGCCGTATTTTATTGAATTTTACAGAAGATCACAGCAGCTGCAGATTGGAAAAGGAAAGGTCATTATTTACAACATAAAATTGCAAGATGACTTGTATAGAAATTGTATATTTTTGGTTGCAGGGGATTCCTGTAATGTGACCGCAAGCTCTGTGCTGGAAATGCAGTTTGCCAGTCCGGTGCAAAATTTAATTTTTTTTTATTTTTTTATGATGTATGATAAGGGAATGTGATTTTATACTGCCTTTGTGTATTCTTGGTTTGTCCCAAGCATTTGTCCAGTGTGTTGGCAGTAGTGAGCGGGTCTCCCCCCCCCCCCCCCCCCCTGGTTGGCACAGGCTGCGATGCCATGGTGTAACCTTCTGTTTTTTTTTTCTATTTTGTCTTTAAGCAACACTTCTGATGAAACAAGCATGGCCACAGACCTCATCATCCTGTGCCAACGAGGGCACCTACCACCTGCCCGTGGACAATGGCTCTGAGAACAGGACTTACCAGGCTTCTTCTGCAGCTTTCAGTAAATAATCCATTTTCTCTTTTTACATATTGATTGGTTTGCCCAAAAGTTATAGCGTCTACAAAATATGGGATAGATTTATGGTTTTTTTTTTTTTTTACTAGTAATGGCGGCGATCTGCGATTTTTATCGTGACTGCGACATTATGGCGGACACATCGCACACTTTTGACACATTTTTGGGACCATTCTCATTTATACAGCGATCAGTGCTATAAAAATGCATTGATTACTGTAAAAATGTCACTGGCAGTGAAGGGGTTAACTGTGTTCCCTGGGAGATGATTCTAACTGAAGGGGGAGGGGACTGACTAGAGGAAGTGACGGATTGTGGTTCTTAGGTAATAGGAACACATGATCTGTCACTCCTGTCAGAACAGGGAAGTGTGCTATAAAAATGCACTGATTACTGTAAAAATGTCACTGGCAGGGAAGGAGATAACACTAGGGGGCGATGAAGGTATTAATTGTGTTCCCTAGCATGTGTTCTAACTGAAGGGGGGAGGGGACTGTGCAGGGGAGATGACAGATCGCTGTTCATACTTTGTATGAACAGACGATCAGTCTCTTCTCCCCTCAGAGAACCGGAAACTGTGTGTTTACGCACACAGATCCCAGTTCTCTGCGTGTCGGCAGCGATTGCAGGAGCCCGGCGGTGAACGCGAATGCCGGGCACCCGCATGAGCTCTGGGAGCGAGTAGCGGGCGTGCGGGCCCCTAGTGGCCACAGGGTGAAGCGACATTGAATAACATCGTTTCACCCAGCCGTGCCATTCTGCCGCAGTAAAACTGCGGCAGCTAGTCGGCAAGTGGTTAAGGGAAAAAAGCTGTTCAAACCTGCCTGGCCCTATGTAAAAAAAGTAATTGCCCCCTCCCGTGCTGAATCATGAATGAGCTGTGACGACTCAAAAAATAAAATAAATCAGAAAGGGGGCAAATACTTTTTCACAGCATTTTATATATATATATATATATATATATATATATATATATATCTATATATATATATATATATATATATATCTCTTTTATTTATATATATATATATATATATATATTTATATATATATTCTTTTTTTTTTTTTTTTTTTTTTTTATTTATATAAAATTATTTTATATTTAATGTGTGTGTGTATGTGTGTATATATATATATACAGTGGTGTGAAAAAGTGTTTGCCCCCTTCCTCATTTCCTGTTCCTTTGCATGTTTGTCACACTTAAGTGTTTCGGAACATCAAACCAATTTAACCACTTGACCACTGGGCACTTAAACACCCTTAATAACCAGACCAATTTTCAGCTTTCGGTGCTTTCACATTTTGAATGACAATTACTCAGTCATACAACACTGTACCCAAATGAAAATTTTTGTCCTTTTTTTCACACAAATAGAGCTTTCTTTTGGTGGTATTTAATCACCGTTGGGTTTTTTATTTTTTGCGCTATAAAAGAAAAAAGACTGAAAATTCTGTAAAAAAAATTTATTTTTCTTCGTTTCTGTTATAAAATTTAGCAAATTTTGTCATTTTTCTTGATAAATTTTGGCCAAAATTTATACTGCTACATATCCTTGGTAAAAATAAGTACAAATTGGGGTATATTATTTGGTCGTTGTGAAAGTTTTAGAGTCCACAAGCTATGGTGCCAATATCTGAAAATTGATCACACCTGAAGTACTGACGGCCTATCTCATTTCTTGAGTCCATAACATGCCATAAAAGTACAAATACCCCCCAAATGACCCCTTTTTGGAAAGAAGACATTCCAATGTATTTAGAAAGAGGCATGGTGAGTTTTTGGAAGTTGTAATTTTTTCCCACAATTCTTTGCAATATCAAGATTTTTTTTCTTATTTTTTTTTTTTTTAACAAAATTGTCATATTAGCAGGTTATTTCTCACACACAGCATATGCATACCACATATTACACCCCAAAACACATTCTGCTATTACTCCCGAGTACGGCGATACCACATGTGTGAGACTTTTACACAGCGTGGCCACATACAGAGGCCCAACATGCAGGGAGCGCCATCAGGCGTTCTGGAGCACCCAGGCCAATTCTGACATTTCTCTCCTACATGTAAAAATCATCATTTATTTGCTAGAAAATTACACAGAACCCCAAAATATTATATATGTTTTTTTAGCAAAGACCCTAGAGAATACAATGGCGGTCGTTGCAATTTTTATCTAGCACGGTACTTGCGCAGCAATTTTTCGAACGCGTTTTTTTTTTTGGGAAAAAAAAGTTTTGTGCTTTACAAAAAACAAAACTGTAAATTTAGCCCAATGTTTTTGCATAATGTGAAAGATGAAGTTACGCCGAGTAAATAGATACCCAACATGTCACGCTTCAAAATTGCACGCGCTCGTGGAATGGCGCCAAACTTCGCTACTTAAAAATCCCCATAGGCGGCGCTTTAAAACTTTTTACTGGTTACATGTTTTGAGTTACAGAGGAGGTCTAGGGCCAAAATTATTGTTCTCGCTCCAACGTTCGCAGCGATACCTCACATGTGTGGTTTGAACACCGTTTTCATATGTCGGCGGGACTTACGTATGCGTTCGCTTCTGCATGCGAGCTCACAGGGACAGGGGCGCTTTACATTTTTTTTTTTTTTTTTATTGTTCATTTTACTTTATTTATTTTAGTTTGACACTTTTTTTCCCCCCAAAAATTTTTTTGATCACTTTTATTCCTATTACAAGGAATGTAAACATCCCTTGTAATAGGAATATGGCATGACAGGTCCTCTTTACAGTGAGATATGGGGTCAATAAGACCCCACATCTCACCTCTAGGGTGGAAAGCCTGAAAAAAAAAAAACGATCCTGGCTTTGATCGTAGCGAGCATTGCAGGGTATCGCAGAATATCGCAGGGTATGGCTGGGTATGGCAGGGTATGGAAGAGTATCGCAGGTAATGGCAGGGTATGGCTGGGTATGGCTGGGTATGGCAGGGTATGGAAGAGTATCGCAGGTAATGGCAGGGTATGGAATGGCAGGGTATCGCAGGGTAATGGCAGAGTATCGCAGGGTAATGGCAGAGTATCGCAGGGTAATGGCAGGGTAATGGCAGGGTAATGGTAGGGAATGGCAGGGTATGGCAGAGTATCGCAGGGTATCGCAGGTAATGGCAGGGTATGGCAGGGTATCGCAGGGTATGGCAGAGTATCGCAGGGTATGGCAGAGTATCGCAGGGTAATGGCAGAGTATGGCAGGGTAATGGCAGAGTATGGCAGGGTAATGGCAGAGTATCGCAGGGTAATGGCAGAGTATCGCAGGGTAATGGCAGAGTATCGCAGGGTAATGGCAGAGTATCGCAGGGTAATGGCAGAGTATCGCAGGGTAATGGCAGGGTATCGCAGAGTATCGCAGGGTATCGCAGAGTATCGCAGGGTATGGCAGAGTATGGCATGGCAGGGTATGGCAGAGTATCGCAGGGTAATGGCAGAGTATCGCAGGGTAATGGCAGAGTATCGCAGGGTAATGGCAGAGTATCGCAGGGTATGGAAGAGTATCGCAGGGTAATGGCAGAGTATCGCAGGGTAATGGCAGAGTATCGCAGGGTAATGGCAGGGTAATGGCAGAGTATCGCAGGGTATGGCAGAGTATCGCAGGGTAATGGCAGGGTAATGGCAGAGTATCGCAGGGTATGGCAGAGTATCGCAGGGTATGGCAGAGTATCGCAGGGTATGGCAGAGTATCGCAGGGTATGGCAGAGTATCGCAGGGTATGGCAGAGTATCGCAGGGTAATGGCAGGGTATGGCAGAGTATGGCAGGGTAATGGCAGAGTATGGCAGGGTAATGGCAGAGTATGGCAGGGTAATGGCAGAGTATGGCAGGGTAATGGCAGAGTATGGCAGGGTAATGGCAGAGTATGGCAGGGTAATGGCAGAGTATGGCAGGGTAATGGCAGAGTATGGCAGGGTAATGGCAGATTACTGCTGGGTATCCATCCATCCATGCTCAGCCATCCCTCCATACCCTGCAATACCCAGCAATACACTGCAGGCTATCGCTGTGTATTGCAGGGTATGGAGGGATGGCTGAGCATGGATGGATGGATCGGTGGTGGCAGAGCAGGCTGTGGGCACTACAGATCCCGCCCACAGCACTGCTGCCACCGATCCCTCCCCCTCTCCTCTCACACTGTACCGATCGGTACAGAGAGAGGAGGGGATAGGAACCGGCGTCATCAAATGACGCCGGTTTGCTTACATGTGATCGCTCCGTCATTTGACGGAGCGATCACGTGGTAAACGGCCGCGATGAGCGGCCGTTTACCGTGATCCGTGATCCGCCGGGTCCTCTGGACCCGGCGATCACGGAAGTTCTCGAGTGCGCGCCCCAGGGGGCGCGCAAGAGGGGAATTCCGGGAGGACGTCATATGACGCCCTCCCAGAGTTAAGCAACCGCCCCGTAGCCGTCATTCGGCTATGGGCCGGTTGTAAAGTGGTTAAACAATAGTCAAGGACAACACAAGTAAACACAAAATGCAATTTGTAAATGAAGGTGTTTATTATTAAAGGTGAAAAAAAATCCAAACCATCATGGCCCTGTGTGAAAAAGTGATTGCCCCCTAAACCTAATAACTGGTTGGGCCACCCTTAGCAGCAACAACTGCAACCAAGCGTTTGCGATAACGTGCAATGAGGCTTTTACAGCGTCCTGGAGGAATTTTGGCCCACTCATCTTTGCAGAATTGTCCTAATTCAGTTACATTAGAGGGTTTTCGAGCATGAACGGCCTTTTTAAGGTCATACCACAACATCTCAATAGGATTCAGGTCAGGACTTTGGCTAGGCCACTCCAAAGTCTTCATTTTGTTTTTCTTCAGCCATTCGGTGGTGGACTTGCTGGTGTGTTTAGGATCATTGTCCTGCTGCAGAACCCAAGTTCGTTTCAGCTTGAGTACACGAACAGATGGTCGGACATTCTCCTTCAGGATCTCTTGGTAGACAGCAGAATTCATAGTTCCTTTTATCACGGCAAGTCTTCCAGGTCCTGAAGCAGCAAAACAGCCCCAGACCATCACACTACCACCACCATATTTTACTGTTGGTATAATGTTCTTTTTCTGAAATGCAGTGTTCCTTCTACGCCAGATATACTTGGACACACACCTTCCAAAGAGTTCCACTTTTGTCTCATCGTTCCACAGAATGTTGTCCCAAAAGTCTTGGGGATCATCAAGATGTGTTGTGGAGAAATTGAGACGAGCTTTGATGTTCTTTTTGCTCAGCCGTGGTTTTCTCCTTGGAACTCTGCCATGCAGGCCATTTTTGCCCAGTCTTTTCCTGATGGTGGAGGCATGAACGCTGACCTTAACTGAGGCAAATGAGGCCTGCAGTTCCTTGGACGTTGTTGTGGGGTCTTTTGTGACCTCTTGGATGAGTCGTCGCTGCGCTCTTGGGGTAATTTTGGGCGGCCGGCCACTCCTGGGAAGGTTCACCACTGTTCCATGTCTTCGCCATTTGTGGATAATGGCTCTCACTGTGGTTCGCTGGATTCCCAAAGCTTTGGAAATGGCTTTATAACCCTTTCCAGACTGATAGATCTCAATTACTTTCTTTCTCAATTGTTCCTGAATTTCTTTGGGTCTCGGCATGATGTGTAGCTTTTAAGGATCTTCTGGTGGACCTTACTGTGTCAAGCAGCTCCTATTTAAATGATGCCTTGATTGTGAACAGGTGTGGCAATAATCAGGCCTGGGTGTGGCTAGAGAAATTGAACTCAGGTGTGGACAACCACAGTTATAGTATGTTTTTTAACAAGGGGGGCAATCACTTTTTCACACAGGGCCATGATGGTTTGGATTTTTTTTCACCTTTAATAATAAACACCTTCATTTACAAATTGCATTTTGTGTTTACTTGTGTTGTCCTTGACTATTGTTTAAATTGGTTTGATGTTCCGAAACACTTAAGTGTGACAAACATGCAAAGGAACAGGTAATGAGGAAGGGGGCAAACACTTTTTCACACCACTGTATATATATATATATATATATATATATATATATTAAAAAAAATCAAATAATATATATATATTTAAAAAAAATATATATACATATATATATATATATATATATATATATATATATATATAAAAAAGGGGAAATGTATGTGTGTGTGTGTGTGTGTGTGTGTGTGTATTTATATATATATATATATATATATATATATATATATATATATATATATATATATATATTAAAAAAAATCAAATAATATATATATATTTAAAAAAAATATATATACATATATATATATAAAAAAGGGGAAATGTATGTGTGTGTGTATATATATATATATATTTATATATATATATATATATAAAATGCTGTGAAAAAGTATTCGCCCCCTTTCTGATTTATTTTATTTTTTGAGTATATTCTTTTCTTTTTATTTTTTTTTTATATATATAAAATTATTTTATTTTTAATTGTTGAGATTTAAGAAACCAATGTGTGTATGTTTGGGATCAATGAAAAAAGGCATTAGAATATATTCCAGGACAAAACACAATATATACAGGACTTTAAATACGCTCACCCAGGAATACTTAATAATAATCAATGGGAAAAAAAAATAGGTGTAATACTCAGGTCTCTACATGTTTTTGACCATATAGTGTATTTTGTTTTTTAATTACCACCTGCAGCCAGAAGTGGCGCTCTTTATTCTCTTTTAAATATATTAAATATACTGTATGTGTTTTATGTCTTTTATACTTACATGGTTATTAATCTGCTGCCTGTTTATTCCTCCTCCCGCAGGGTACACAGCCGGCACCCCTTACAAAGTCCCTCCA
This sequence comes from Lithobates sylvaticus, assembly GCA_028564925.1. Taxonomy (NCBI): domain Eukaryota; kingdom Metazoa; phylum Chordata; class Amphibia; order Anura; family Ranidae; genus Lithobates; species Lithobates sylvaticus. The sequence goes on along the minus strand of CM053036.1, from coordinate 210,146,630 downwards.
GCGCAGAGTAATAGTGCTCCTCCGCCGTATTCCCCATCCCCCAACCCATACCAGACAGCGATGTACCCCATCCGAAGTGCCTATCCCCAGCAGAACCTGTATGCCCAGGTAAGGGGACTCGCCAGTAACACACATGGGGTGTCTTGCGTACGTACAGCGCACATTTGAAGTGTATATCTGGGCAACATACAAAATAAAAAAATAATCGGTCATCTCTGCAATTCATACATTTCATACACATTTCTCTCGTTTGTCTTTTTTAAAGCCCGTCTGAACCTTAAGTTTTTAAATTGGCTAAAAACATTCCTTAGGCAGCCCATACATGATATTTTTATTCTGTTTGTACAAATCAGCAGGATGAATGAAAGAAAATGACCTGATTCCCCCATCCACACGTTGGAGGTGCATGGCGGGACCTCTCCTGCTGAGCTATTGTGTTCTAATGTCAGGGAGACTTCCCCCACCATCAGAATACACTGATCAGCGCTGCCAACTATAGCCAGCAGCACTGATCATGTGGCAATTTCCCTATGGGCTGGTTATAAAGCAGTTGATTGGTAGATCGACTATATAGGGTGCCCATACATGGACTGAAATTTGTCCGGTCCCAGGCTGAACTGGCCGCATTTCGATCTATGTATGTCTGGCTTTAGAAAGCAGCCACAACCTAAGTAGAAAAGTCTGTCCCCAGCCTGCCTGCTGAAAAGAAGGACCCCTGCTCTCTGTGTGGAAGCAGTGGTCTCTCTGCAGTGGTCTGACACCACGCCTCCCTCCCGCCCTGATGAGTCAGAGCTGGAGCTCTCCAGTCAGCAGGGAACGGGACATTTATAAATGGGGAGACCCTTAACCACTTCAGCCCCGGACCAATTGGCAGCCAAAGGACCAGGCCCCTTTTTGCGATTCGGCACTGCGTCACTTTAACTGACAATTGCGCGGTCGTGCGACGCGGCTCCCAAACAAAATTGGCGTCCTTTTTTTTCCACAAATAGAGCTTTCTTTTGGTGGTATTTGATCGCCCCTGCGGTTTTTATTTTTTTGCGCTATAAACAAAAATAGAGCGCCAATTTTGAAAAAAATGCAATATTTTTTACTTTTTGCTATAAGCAATATCCCCCAAAAATATATAAAAAAACATTTTTGGGAGCAAAAATGTATATAAGACACGGTCTTATTTTCCGGGGAAACAGGGTAATAATTGTCAATCTCCACAGCAGTCTCACAGATACGGCAGATGTTGCCATTCTGGACTAATGTAACTATGCAAAAAAAAAATATAAAATACCTGTTCAGTTTGAAGTTTATAAAAAAAAAAAAAAACATTCATTAACACTCAAAGATCACAAGATCATTAAAGCTCTCATCAGCCCGTGTTATGTGCATGATAACGGGTGCACTGTGGTACAGACACATAATATATTCCAGTCTATACCGGTATACCTGTCACAGGTGATTTGCTCAGTAAAGGCTGATGGCCTTACCGCAGCACTTCTATGCAGACTGTCATCTTACAGCTCCACCTGCAGTCAGAAGAGTGTACTGCACCCAGAACAAAATGGCTATACGTCACAATACACTAAACCAGCCTTTCTCAGTCAGGGTTCCTCCAAAGGTTGTAGGGGTTCCCAGAGCTGTGTACAATGTCTTTCTCTCAGTAACAAATGGTATCAGTGATCCTTTTAGCTGTCTGAAAGATGAGCCGTCTTCCCACTGACGACAATGTAAGGATTAGGGTTACCACTTCATCTCTTTAAACCCCAACACCTATGAATTACAAAGGTTCTGAGGCTAATTTAATTCAGATAAGGCACAGAGTGAGTTTAATTAATATGTGTTCGGGCTTTAAAGGGAAGAGGTGGCAACTCTAGTGAGGATACAAATACACGGGTGATTTGGCCCATTGCAGATGGCAGTGGCAGGAATCTGCTGATCCCTGCTGCTGTTTTTGCCAACTGTGAGCGGCTAGCTGCGGCCACCAAGCTCATACACTTTAACCACTTGAGCTCCGGAAGGTTTTTACCACCTTCATGAACAGGCCATTTTTTTTTTTTTATATATATTTAGCTCTGCGCTACTTTTTCTTTCGCAAATTCTATTTATTGGGTATTACGATGTGTAATACAAAACAAAGCCTATAGGGCATACCCAGGCTTAGGTAACTACATAAAAAAAAAAAAATATATATATATATATATATATATATATATATATATACACGAGTATAAGCCGAGTTTTTCAGCACATTTTTTTGTGCTGAAAGTGCCCCCATTGGCTTATACTCGAGTCAAGCACTTTTCTGCAGCAGAAAATGACATTTTCCGACCCGACTTTGGGGCCCCCGTATCTCGGAGCCTCTTGGTGCTAGTGTGGAACCAACACAACATATCCAAATTTGGGGTTCCTAGCACTAAGTGACCCCGAGATACGGGGCCCCAAATTTGGTTCGCAAAATGTCATTCTCTGCTGCAGAAAAGTGCTTGACATTTTCCGAACCGACTTTGGGGCCCCATATCTCAGGACCACTTGGTCATAGCAACCCCCATCTTTGGATATCTTGTAGTGCCATTTCGATTGAGTTTGCATACCATTTGGGGTTCCTAGCACCAAGTGACCCCGAGATACGGGGCCCCAAAAGTCGGTCAACTGTGTCCATCTGCAGCAATGTTTTTTTCAGGACCCTTTGGGTGCAGCTAGGGGGCATCTAGGAACCCTTAACTACCAAGTTTGAAGTTTGGGGGACCTATGGCTGCAAATGGGCACAGTGAGGCTGCAAATGGGCACAGTAAGGCTACAAATGGGCACAGTGAGGCTACAAATGGGCATTGTTGACCCTATTTTCCACTTACAGTAGCTGCACATTTCTCACCCTAGGCTTATACTTGAGTCAATAAGTTTTCCCATTTTTTTGTGGGAAAATGATGTCCCTCGGCTTATACTCGAGTATATATGGTGTGTGTGTGTGTGTGTGTGTGTGTGTATGTATATATATATATATATATATATATAAAATTGTGTATAATAATAATTATGAATATTATGGGGGAGGTTGGGAGGGGGGGTGTTAAGTGTCAGTTTGTTCTGGGGGAGGGAGGGAAACAAAGGAAGACCGTAGGAAAAATATGCTTGGGTCATTTGGCTCTTGCATAATATCCAGAAAGGACTAGGAGACACCTGATTGTTTCCGGCTTTGACTGCAAACAACTGGATTGGCTGAATGTTATTTTGACATATATCACATGACCTCTGTTGTGTCTAAATGACCTCCTCGTTCTTGTTCCTCAGGGCGCTTACTACACACAGCCTGTCTATGCTGCACAGCCCCACGTCATCCACCACACCACTGTGGTCCAACCAAACAGCATTCCCTCTGCGATATACCCGGCCCCCGTAGCGGCACCACGGACTAATGGCGTTGCAATGGGAATGGTCGCCGGGACCACCATGGCCATGTCAGCAGGTGGGTTCTACTTCGGTGAGTAAAGGTGAAACATCTGACTTCGGGTCAGGCTAGAGGTGGACTGTACCAAAGAGGGCCTGCCATTTGAATGGCCGGTGATAGATGTACAGAGACCTCGGCTGCTGGAATCTGGAGGGTGAATTTCAAAAACTTGGAGGCTGATTCAGCCTGCCAGCAAACCATCCAAAAGATGGAGAAGTTTCCTAGTGTCCTCCAGTGTCTCCTAGTGGAGACGTTTCCTTAGTGTCCTCCAGTGTCTCCTAGTGGAGAATTTTCCTAGTGTTCTCCAGTGTCTCCTAGTGGAGAAGATTCCTAGTGTCCTCCAGTGTCTCCTAGTGGAGAAGTTCCCTAGTGTCCTCCAGTGTCTCCTAGTGGAGAAGTTCCCTAGTGTCCTCCAGTGTCTCCTAGTGGAGAAGATTCTTAGTGTCCTCCAGTGTCTCCTAGTGGAGAAGTTCTCTAGTGTCCTCCAGTGTCTCCTAGTGGAGAAGATTCCTAGTGTCCTCCAGTGTCTCCTAGTGGAGAAGATTCCTAGTGTTCTCCGTTGTCTCCTAGTGGAGAAGTTCCCTAGTGTCCTCCAGTGTCTCCTAGTGGAGAAGATTCCTAGTGTCCTCCAGTGTCTCCTAGTGGAGAAGTTCCCTAGTGTTCTCCAGTGTCTCCTAGTGGAGAAGTTCCTTAGTGTTCTCCAGTGTCTCCTAGTGGAGAAGTTCCCTAGTGTCCTCCAGTGTCTCCTAGTGGAGAATTTTCCTAGTGTCCTTCAGTGTCTCCTAGTGGAGAAGTTCCCTAGTGTCCTCCAGTGTCTCCTAGTGGAGAAGATTCCTAGTGTCCTCCAGTGTCTCCTAGTGGAGAAGTTCCCTAGTGTTCTCCAGTGTCTTCTAGTGGAGAAGTTCCCTAGTGTTCTCCAGTGTCTCCTAGTGGAGAATTTTCCTAGTGTTCTCCAGTGTCTCCTAGTGGAGAATTTTCCTAGTGTTCTCCAGTGTCTCCTAGTGGAGAAGATTCCTAGTGTCCTCCAGTGTCTCCTAGTGGAGAAGTTCCCTAGTGTCCTTCAGTGTCTCCTAGTGGAGAAGTTCCCTAGTGTCCTCCAGTGTCTCCTAGTGGAGACGTTTCCTTAGTGTCCTCCAGTGTCTCCTAGTGGAGAAGATTCCTAGTGTCCTCCAGTGTCTCCTAGTGGAGAAGGTTCCTAGTGTCCTCCAGTGTCTCCTAGTAGAGAAGTTTCCTAGTGTCCTCCAGTGTCTCCTAGTGGAGAAGTTTCCTTAGTGTCCTCCAGTGTCTCCTAGTGGAGAAGATTCCTAGTGTCCTCCAGTGTCTCCTAGTGGAGAAGTTCCCTAGTGTCCTCCAGTGTCTCCTAGTGGAGAAGATTCCTAGTGTCCTCCAGTGTCTCCTAGTGGAGAAGATTCCTAGTGTCCTCCAGTGTCTCCAAGTGGAGAAGATTCCTAGTGTCCCCAGATCTCGCCTCTGGCCTCCAAATATCTGATCACACTGAGATCGGTTTGATCAGATGCTTGTTCAAGTCGGTAACGGCTTGTTTACATGAGACCGAAACCAGAAGTGATAAAATCCTCATCGCTTCCGGTTTCTGAGGTCACACAGTGTGAGGAACAACATCAGTTCCTTTCAATGTGTGCCTGGAACTGGGTGCTGCCGGTCGCATCCTCACTGGGCTCCTCAATCGCACTGGAGAGCCCAGGAAAGGTGGCGGGACCCCCTTCCCCCGCCTGAAAAAAGCAATCCAGCGGCTTCTTAGCTGCATTGATGACCGAGATATCACCCTTCCAATCCAGCGGTACGTCAACGGTGCACCAAATTATTTGTGTCAATTGCAATCTCCCTGTACCACAGGATAGACAAAGTAATGAAGCAGACTACGAATGACAGGATCTTATTGAATTAGTAGGACAGATCTTAACTTTCACCACTTTTCTTTTTATCCAGGCACGTTACTGACCACGCCTCAGCACACTGCCCTAGGAGCACATCAAGTCTCTGTGCCAACATACAGAGCTCAAGGAACCCCAGCGTACAGCTATGTACCTCCCCACTGGTAATCCGCTGGCCTGTCTATGTAAGTACAATAGCCACGCTTATACTCTGTATACAGAGCTTTCCTATATACAGCGATATGGTGGTATTAGTGAGACCTCTTGTGGTGCCTCAGTGAACAGCAATGCATGTGACAGAATTGATTTAGCAAGGGCCCGTTCTCATTGTGCTTTGCTCTCAAACATGCAATTTCAGCCATTGAGTCACAATGTGTACAAAGTATATATACTCAAAATCTATTTTTGTTTTTTGTGCGTTTGGTATCTTACCCCACTTCCTGGGCAGGAAAGGGGTGAAAGTGCCCAGTAGGCAAGTGGTTAATATCAAAATTAACCTTGGGGGGTCATGTTACTCTTTAATTTAAACTCTACTACACTCTAATCAAGAGTCAAAAAAATTGCAGAAGGACCCCCCCCCCCCCCACACAAAATGTTTACTATAATTGCATTAGATAAAGACATATCACATCAATATGAGATTGTATCGTTATGGGTACAAGACAATAGCAGGAGAATGATGCATAAATCCAGTACATAAAGGGATGCATTCTAAAAAGAGGTCTGTCTTTCCCCATCGTTTTCTGAAATGCAGTCCCTCTAAGGATGTTTGTATAGTATAGTCATTGATTCTGGGGTTATCATGTAACAAGAAACAAACAGAACATGGTAACAGACATCCAAGAGCACAGCCATGGTACTGCAGTCCTACCAGGGCCGTTTTTAAGGCAGGGTAAAAGGGGCAGCTGCCCTGGGCCCTGTCATTGTTGTGGGGCCCAAAGCAGCTGCCTCATACTTGCCAACTATCCTGGTTTAAATTCCCTCGCCCATTGAGGTTTTAGTCCTGTGCTGTGTCCCAATAGCTCAGTGTGAAGTTCTGCTACTAATGCTGCCCAGCTCTGCCCTATTGTTGTGTACAGATGACTCACCTGCAGACCCTGTGTTTACATGTAAATTACTGGCATTCATATGTAAATAGCGGCATTCATATCTATATCATGCCCCCCTGAGGTCATATCCACAGTAATTATGGATCTGGCAACCAATCAACAAGCAGAAATCATGTGCTGTAACCTCTGGCAAATAACCAGTGAGCTGTAATGTGTTCTGTAACCTCTAGTAACCAGTCAGTGAGCGGTAATGATACCTCTGGCAACCAACCGCAATAGCTGCCTGATCTGATTCAGTAAACTGATTTTGGATTAGCTGCTATTTATTGTATGTCTCAAAGTAGGTGGAGAGAAAAACTGCATGGGGGGGGGGTCCAAGAAAAGTTTTGCCCAGAGTCCAATCAATATTAAAAATGGCCCTGAGTCCTACTAATCACTCTTCAAGTCTAAACCCAAAAATGTAATATATTGTAGAAAAATAGTGCTTGGTGTGGTGTCTGCATTTTTAATTTTTTTTTGTTGCTCTTGATGAGGCAGCAACGTCGTCGCAAATTGCGTTAGAGGTCCAGAGTCAGAGCTCGTCGATATTGGACCCATCCGTTGATGGCACAGCGAATGTCCGTTGGATATTTCACAAACATGGTGGGGGGTTGGGGCTGACTAGACATTGGTATGCAGGTTTTTCTTTGTGAAAAAAAAGACATTGCTATGCTTTGGTCAGACTAGGTGGAGTCACTGATTAGATTAGAGATTGGATGAAGGGTCGGGGCAAAGAAGTGGAGGCTCCTCATTGTCTAAGCCACCTAAAAAAATTGAGTTTTTTTTATGGCATTGCATCAGTGAGTATATATGCTCTATGAACTATCTAAAGTAATTACAACATTTTAAACCAATTTTTTTAGTATTTTTTATGGTTTACCATCATATTTCTGAGTTTTCTGGTCCAAAAAATTGGATTCCTTTAACTACTTCAGCCCCGAACCAATTTGCAGCCAAAGGACCAGGCCCCTTTTTGCGATTCGGCACTGCGTTGCTTTAACTGACAATTGCGCGGTCGTGCGACGTGGCTCCCAAACAAAATTGGCGTCCTTTTTCCCACAAATAAAACTTTCTTTTGGTGGTATTTGATCGCCCCTGCGGTTTTTATTTTTTGTGCTATAAACAAAAATAGAGCGACAATTTTGAAAAAAATTCAATATTTTTTACTTTTTGCTATAATAAATATCCCCAAAAAATATATAAAAAAAACATTTTTTTTCCTCAGTTTAGGCCGATACGTATTCTTCTACATATTTTTGGTAAAAAAAAATCGCAATTAGCGATTATTGATTTGTTTGCGCAAAAGTTATAGCGTTTACAAAATAGGGGATAGTGTTATAGCATTTTTATTAATATTTTTTTTTTACTAGTAATGGCGGCGATCAGCGATTTTTATTGTGACTGCGGCATTATGGCGGACACATCGTACATTTTTGACACATTTTTGGGACCATTGTCATTTATACAGAAATCAGTGCTATTTAAATGCACTGATTCCTATGTAAATGACACTGGCAGTGAAGGAGTTAACCACTAGGGGGCGGGGAGGAGTTAGTGTGACGTGTTGTGTTTTTTTTTTACAGTAGGGGGGCGTGTCTGTACGTCTGACGTCATTGATCGGCTTCCCCGATGACAGGGAACAGCCGATCATGACAGGCAGAGTAGGAAGCGCGGGGAGAGGTTTGTTTACACAGACCTCTCCCCGTTCTTCAGCTCTGTGACCCGATCGCGGGACACCAGCGGCGATCGGGTCCGCTGGTCCCGCGGCCGTGGTCACGGAGCTCCCGACCCCACGGCTAGGCAATTAAAGGGGACGTATATATACGTCCTTTTGCCTAGCCGTGCCATTCTGTAGACGTATATCTACAGGAGGCGGTCGGGAATCGGTTAAAAACGCTTATAAACGCAAACGCGGGTGCCGCGTTTAGCCGCTGAAACGTGAAAAAGCAAAGTGTCTGAACCCATTTTTTTGCTTCTGGAAAAACGAGGTTAAACGCAACTGCATAAAAACGGGAAAAAACGAGACTGTGTACATGGACACATAGGATAACGATAGCGTTCAGGGGCAGTTGAAAAAAGTGTCCAACTGCCTCTGAACGCGCGTTTAACAGCGTCTCGTGTGCATGGGGCCTTACATGCCGGAGAGTTTGACTGGAAAATAAGTCTGAAGCCAAAAACCGCTGCTGTAAAAACGTCAAAAAACGTCCAGTGTGGATGAGGCCTAACCAGACAGATGGTGAAAAGCAGACATGGTGTAAGCTCCATGAGCAGGGCCCCCCTATCCCTTCTGTATTGAAATGTATTGTAATTATACTGTAAAGCGATGCGCAAACTGTCGCTGTATAAATCTTGTATAATAATAAATAATATAATAATAATATCTGTGACCAAACTTTTTTTTTTTTATCTTGCAGGTCTGGAGTAAAACATTGTATGCAAACGCTCAAGTCTTACATGGGTGCTGGAACAACTGACGAGCGGCACCAAGTCTGTCTGCAAGATCAAAAACAACGGAACACACACACACACAAAAAAAAACAAAATAATAAAAAAAAAAAAGTGCATCGGTCACTTTATTACTCTTTAGTGTTTTTGTAAAAGCTGCTTTTCTGTAAGCCGCCACCTTTTCTGTTTTCCATGTGTCACTCGTTAGCTGTTCCCAAGCGCAGAGGCCACCCCCTTCTCCGCCTACGACATTGCTGGCGTCTCTGTGTTTTTTTTTTTACACTCATTGAAACTTTTTTTTTTTTTTTACGATTCATCATTTTGTTTGTTTTTTTATTTTCTCTTTGTTCAGTTTTTCGAAAATTTCATTAATGCAGTTTTAAAATTGTGTCTTCCAAAGCTTACTGTCTGGCATTAGAGAATCGTCGAAAAAATTCTGTTCTCGTCGAAGCTGTGATGGCGCTCGCTTTGTCACAGGAAAACTACGAAACTAATGCAACGTTTTTTGTTTTTTTTTGTTTTGTTTTTTGCTTAGTTTTATTTTTGCAATGAAATTCGAGGCTGCTATACTAGTTTTTTTTTCTTGTGAGGAAAAACTAGAAGTATTCTAGATGTTACGTACTAACCACCACTTTTCTGTAAAAGCACAAAAAATAAACGTGTCTCGTGTTTTTTATTTTTTTTGTGTTGGAGGGCATCAAACATCCCCCCCTCCCTTCCGCCCCCCACCACACGGGCCTTGCCCCCTCATTTGAACAGTTCATAAAAGCGGCACAAGACCACTATACCAACGTGCTGTCGCAGATACACCACAATTGTATTGCGGCGTCATGCACCCGAGTGGTGTCTGGGACCCCGCACGCGGTCCAGTCTTTTACTCTAGTTGATGAGATGTTGTATTTGTGAGACAGTGTTATGGATAGAAAGGCTTGAGTGTTGTTGTAGATAGCTCAGTCCTAGTTTGCATGTTCGTATAGGAATGAACAATTTACTCCACGATGTACTGTAGCTCGGGGGGGCCTGCCATGGCAAAGCAGTGAGCCACTGTTACCCTCCTATTAGGAAACTCCGACTCCCACCTTTTCACAGCCGCCCACCACCCGGTTTAACGACTATCTGCTCGATGCAAAAAGATGTATGAAGCCTCTGCAGCAGATATGCAATATACAAGCCTTAGTCAAGGCGCAAACAACTGGCATCTTTGCCGTGGCTGAGGAACTGCAACCTCTGGCTTGTCCATAAGGGCACACTGGACATTGAAGTTCCCCTGTCGCCACGGTGTGGCCAACTTGCCCCATGCCTGCAGCTGTAAGTGTTTCTAGTTTTTGTAACTGGAGACTATCATATATTGTTTTTTTTTTTTTAGTGTGCATTTTGGCACCCGTCCCCTACCCCTTCCAGTCACGATTACACAATTACCTCAGCTTAGCACTGGAATTTCCGATAAGCCTAGCTTTCTAGAACACTAAACCTCAGAATACACTACAGACCAGTCCTTTTTTTTTTTTTTTTTTTTTTAAAAGCTGAAATTTTATTGGTGATTTTTCAGTATTGGTCATTCGTTTCATAATGGGATTTGGGATGCCCCCCCACGGGCAGCTTGTAAAAGAGACACACTTACCTTTCCCAATAAGGACAAAGTAAAATTGTCTGCAAATAGCCCATCAACCCAGGCATGTATACTTACCCAACAACCCGCTGCTTCCTACTGCTGAATCCCATCAGGTCTAAGGTCCAGTGTTGGAGTCTAGACTGGGAGGGTTATCCCGCGAGCCCTTCCACGTGATAATGTTGGGGTCTGGTGAGTTGCAGCCCAGACCCAGGCACTGTCACATGAAGAAGGTCACAATCTCCCTCATACCTGGAAGCCCCTCTTGATTATCATGGGCTCTGGTTGTGCAGAGGGGCGTCATGGCTCCTTACCTGTCTCGGGAAGTGGGCTATCAGTTTGTTCTGAATAAGCAAAGTGACATATCCTTCCATGAATTTGCATGTCAGAGTGCCCATACTCTTACAGGTCTTGTCCCTTTTTTTATTTCCAGAGAGACCAGGGGGCTTAAAACCTAGCAACACAATTACAGACTTGCAGCTTGGAAGTCAATGACTTGACACGCCTTTCCCATCCTATAGTGCCACCATCACTATTCCAGCTTGAAAGTCAATGACTTTGCATACCTTTCCCATCCTGCAGTGCCACCATCTCTATTGCAGCTTGAAAGTCAATGACTTTGCATACCTTTCCCATCCTGCAGTGCCACCATCACTATTGCAGCTTGGAAGTCAATGACTTTGCATGCCTTTCCCATCCTGCAGTGCCACCATCTCTATTGCAGCTTGAAAGTCAATGACTTTGCATACCTTTCCCATCCTGCAGTGCCACCATCACTATTGCAGCTTGGAAGTCAATGACTTTGCATACCTTTCCCATCCTGCAGTGCCACCATCACTATTGCAGCTTGGAAGGCAATGACTGCATGCCTTTCCCAACCTGCAGTGCCACCATCACTATTGCAGCTTGGAAGTCAATGACTTAGCATGCCTTTCCCACCCTGTAGTACAACCATCTTCAGTGCAGCTTGGAAGTCAATGACTTGGCATGCCTTCCCCATCCTGTATTACCACCATCTCTATTTCAGCTTAAAAGTGAATGACTTGGCATTCCTTTCCCATCCTGTAGTACCACCATCTCTATTGCAGTTTGAAAGTCAATGACTTTGCATTCCTTCCCCATCCTGCAGTGCCACCAACACTATTGCAGCTTTGAAGTCAATGACTTGGCATGCCTTTCCCATCCTGTAGTGCCACCATCATTATTGCAGCTTGGAGGTCAATGACTTGGCATACCTTTCCCATCCTGCAGTGCCACCATCTCTATTGCAGCTTGGAAGTCAATGACTTTGGCATGCCTTTTTTATCCTACAGTACCACCATCTCTATTGCAGTTGGAAGTGGCCATCAGACTGAGCGCACTGGGTTTAGGGGCCTCCAGGGAGCTCTGGAAACAGAAAACTCTGATCCAAAGTTAAAAGTTTCAGGTAGAAATCCGTTTTCTACCGCGGAAATGTTAGGACTCGTTCACAATGCGTGGTCTGTATATATGTGTGTTGCTGTGCATTACCATTCATTGTCTATTGCACCCAGAGCACTTCTACAGTACGCTGCAATGCACCTGCACTGAAGTGCACCATAATGCATCATAACTAACAGATGCTAATGGTCTGTGTATTGCAGTGTGATGCATTTTGGAAAAAAGGGGAGGACCTATTTTTTTCATGCGTTGATAGCCCATTCAAAATGGGCTTACGTGACTCGCCTCAAACCCATGCGTTGCAGCGCACCATATTGTGGCTCTACATAGTCCAGCAGTTTATTATGCCCTCGAAGCGACAACACAAACCAACATACAATCACCTACTTATGTATTGGTTTTACTGACTTTTAACACAAAACGTATCCAGTCTTTTCAGGAAAATGATAAAACCGCAATTTTTTCCAGCATTTTCTATATCAAGCAGCATTGTACATCAGATGTGTGTGTTGCAAATACCGTATAGTGTTGTCATGTAGTATTGCACTGTGTGCGGTCTTTGTGGCTGCAGTTGTTCCTTGTCTGGCTTTTAAGTTGGCTCTCCCAAGAGGCGTCACGGTCTGGCTGATTTGACGTTGAAGGAACCGATGAAAAGTAGTAGCAATAACTTGCCTCCTGCAAGAGGGGAGGGGCTCTTTACTTGACCAATAGACTTGCTCCTCCCTGGATGCACAATATTGACATAGGTGTTTGTAAAGGTACTTTGCACTCGTTACTCCTTCTTTTGCTAACGGTACTTGAGGTTATTCGGAGAGATTAGGTTTAAGCAATACATTTTGTTGTGTGTGCATGTGCAAAAAAAAATTTAAATTAAATAATGGATTTTTTTTTATGTTTCTCTTTAAAGGACTAGGAGGGTGTCAGTGAAGTGTCGTGTGCTTGTTATGTTTGCCCCTTTCTATCTGTTTAAACAGAAATTAAAGAGTTTTTTGTTTCATTTGAGTCAGTAGTGCAACATTTAGCTGCCGGCAACTTTTAACATGACTCACATTTTTAAAGGCTTGCTGATCCATATTCTTGTTTTTTGTACACACGTGCTCCCTCTAGTGGTCCCCTTTTTATCAGGGAATGTAAGAAGTGTCCATAGGTAAAGAGAATAGGACTTTGCCCATTTACAGCACAGTGATGGAGTTTGCAGATAGCTCACCCTCCAGGTAGCTGTACTTACCCAGCCATTCTCCAAGGCCACAATGCTTCTTGGCATTGGGGAGCACATGGCCACCCTGTGTGACACTGGCCCGCTGACAGGCCCAAACACTGTTAAATTGGGAGGGGGGAAGGCATGACCTCATCTCCCTTTCTAAATTCTAACACTAAAGCTTTGGTGGGGATGCTGCAAAGGAGTGTGGCTGGGTAGGCACATTACTTTCAACTGATTATATCCACATTTATAGCTAAAACGTCCCTACCTAGTTTTCATTTAAAGGGTAATTTTACTCCACCTTTATCAACCTTGTAAAAAATACTTCTCGGTGTACATTTAGCAGTTTCATGGTAATCTACATTTGCTAAGATATCGGCAGCAACATACAACAGTGGAGCTTCAAACATATAGTAAACATTATTGCCCTTTGTCCAAGTCTTTTAGGGACAAAAAACGTACCATCTATTCAAGGTCCATGCCTATAACAGTCCCAATGCATCTGCTCCCTCTCGGCTTGAACTTGTTAAGGAAAGAACTCTGCTTCCATGATGCCTTTCTGAACTGAAAATTGTTTATGATGCAGTTTAATTAAAAATAACAATTGTTCAGTTCTAAGCTAGCATGGAGCAGTGCATACTGGAGGGGTAATCACTCAAGCACCTAAGTAAAATAACCTTGTACTCAGCCCCACAAGCAAAGTGGACCTGTCAAAATTTATAACTAAAGGTTTCATTCTAAAATAAAAAGGGAGGCTACACATTGCTTCAAGACTTCTCTTTCATGAGCAATTAAGCCCTGTACACAGGGCAGAATGTCGGGAGACATTTGCCGGTTCAAAAAAAAAATGGCCGACATTCTGCCCGTGTGTTTGTCGGTCTGTCTGAGAGAAGCCAGCTGTTTGGCTAGCTTCTGTCGGCCATGCATGCTGGAAAACCAGCATCCCATCGACTCCCGATCAGCGCCCTCAGCCAATGTCAGAGAGCGCTGATTGGAGTGTCCCCCCCTGTCAGAACACAACAGCTCAGCGGGGGAGATATGGTTAGTACAACGACTCCGACCGGAGCGGACAGTTTTTTTTGTGTGTAAAAAAACTAGTGTGTACCCGGCTTTAGGGGGACCTCGGATCACATGTTGCTTAAACAGCAGGGAGAACACATTTAGTTTAAAGCTGATTGGCTGGCTTTGTACTGTGAGTAAATCCTGTTGCATAGTGTATTGTTGAACTGTGGTGAAAAGTGGGGTCTTTGCTTGTGCCCATTACAGCTCCCTGCCAGAAGACCTGCAATTCCTAATCTTTATGTTGGTTTTTGAAGATAAGTAAACATAGCAAATGTCAAAACATTTTCACTTCACAGTGCCCTGTGGCATTGGCAAGCAAAAATACCAGCATCACTTTTTATTTTCTTGGCATGGTTCAGTCTATGTTAATAGAGCGTGTAACTCTCTAGATACTTTGTATTGTACTCCACAGAAGAGCCAAGCACTGATGCATGCTGCGGGACACTAACCCTATAAGCATTGGGGGCATGCCAGCTGTGCTAAACACAGGGAGGGTGGAGATGGGGCTTGGGCAGCTCCTTTTTGGGGGGGGGGGAACCAACCAACAAAATGTAGTCAAAAGTGATATTTAAACATTGAAGGTCAGGTTAGTTCCAGCAAACCACCCATGTGTATGTTTTGATACAGCTATGCACATTTTCTATACTGCTGCAGATTGTTCTTTGATATCAAATGTGTATGTACAATGACCGCTTCCTATCACTCAAATCGGATATAAATCAATCCCACACAGATTCCCCGTGTCATAGATCATACACTTACTGTCTCTGTGACCTTCTTTTATGTTGATGTCCATGAGCCTCTCTGCAGAACTGCAAAGCCAGAAAATGTACTATCCAACCTTTCTATATTAAATTTGTCCTCTACATAGTACAATATGTACTGGTGTGTGAATAGCACACTCTTTTTTGATGGCTTTGGGGTTTTACAGATCATTTAAAGTTTTACTGGATGAGTATTTCCTGGAAAACTTTTCCTATAATGTCAAAAACATTTTTGGAATCATGTGATTCCTAGATTAATAGTGACAATTTAACTTCCCTTCTTATATAAATGACAAATGCACTAGCAAGAGATCATTGGGCCAGGGTGAGTATAGCATAGAAGAAAGCACTTGCTTCCATGATCTAGTGACTTAAAGGGAAACTTTAACCATATTAGACTAAAAGGCAATTTAATGTGGCGCTTATTGATGGCACCCATGCCTAGATTACATAACAAAGTTGATCCAGTGACCCCCAGAAACTGAGCTGACACTTTATAGTCAAATCTGCAACCAAGTTAGTGGGCATTTCCCACTTCCTGCAATGCAGTTACTATGCTTTATTTTTTGGTGGCTCTTGTATTGTACTGTGGGAAGCAGGAAGAGTGCCAGAGCTGGTATTGTACACGGTCCTTTAAATATCCCCCAATTTTACTGATCCTGGCGACCCCCGCCCCCATCTGTCTCCTTGAGGTGTTGGGATCATACAAGTTTGAGATAAATTCTCAGCACCCATGCAAACGATGTAGTCTATTCTCTACCTTTATATGGCAGGGTTGTGTACTGTGAATCCTTTTTTGGTATGTGTATGGCTGTGTCAATGTTTGATACTTAGTTGAGAGAAAGGTGTTTACTATGCTCATTGCAGCAACCCCCCCCCCCCCCCCCCCCGTTTTGACGTTTGAAACTTAGAGAGGGGTGTGTACTGGTGCCTATTGCAGCCCCCTGTGTTGATTTTTGAAACTTAGCTGAGAGAGAGGGGTGTGTACTGGTGCCCATTGCAGCCCCCTGTGTTGATTTTTGAAACTTAGCTGAGAGAGCAGAGTGTGTACTGGTGCCCATTGCAACCCCTTGTGTTGATTTTTTAAACTTTTGAAACTTTGCTGAAAAGAGCGAGAGAGGGGTGTTTTACTGGCGCCCATTGCAGCCCCCTACTAAAGACTTTAATTTTCATATGGTTTCCCCTGATGAACAAAACAAGTCAGTATGTTTCATTTACAAAACAATTCAGGGAAAAATTGTCTTGCAAGCAATCTCCTTTTCAGTCTCCCATATTGCATTGGGAGATTGAAATTCACATTTCATTAGTTGCATCTGGCAACACAGTCTGATGAAATACTTCCCTCCAAGCGTTATTTTTATTTTCATACTTCACTCACTCCGCTTCATTGATCCCAGCCTAGTGGACCTCCTGACCTACAAACTGATCTTGAAGCTGCTATTCCGTGTAAATTATATACCAACCCTCCACATAGTTACTCGTTTTGTTTTGTCCTTTTTAATATCTGGGATTTTTTTTTCTGTAAGATGGATCACTGCTCAGTATTTTTTTTTTTTAATAAGGTGGAGATGAAAACAGAGAAGGATTTTCTTACAATCGATACATTATGTACAATCCACATTCGAATCCTTGTAAAGGGGAAAGTATGAACATATAGTAGTTATATCCGTTCAGTGCTACAATTATACCATTAGTAAGCAAGCCCTTATATGCGTATATATAAATATAAATGGAATATATCTTTGCTTTAAATATACTGTAATGCAAGACTTGAAAAAAAATGCATATTGATAGTTTTCTTGGCCCCTATAGTCAGCTCCACGCAAGCTGATCTGTGTGTACGAGTATTTGCTCTTGTAAATTTAGGAACGACGGCTAGTGTTTTTGTTTTATTTTTTAAATTTTTCTGCAGTTTGATTATGTAATTTATGACACTTTTTTTATTTTACCATAAGTGTTATTTGCGTTTTTGTTTGAGCAGTTGATGTTTATTAAACTTAACTAGAAGAAATGTAATGATGCAGAACATTTCAGAAACACAAGTCTTGGGGCTTTCACAGTTGTCTTGGTTGGAGCATGTAACCTTTTTTTTTTTTTTTTAATTTTGAAGGTGAACCTTCTTCCAACTGCTCGTTTTGCTTAGGGGATGATGAATAAGGTGATACACTTACCTTTTTCTCAGTTCTTTCTTTATGAGACTGATACTCAGAGGCCTCTTCCCTCACTGCCTGACAGGTCGCAGCTCTCTGATATCACCCCATGCAATGGAGGACCAGCAGTACTGTACTTTGTGAGGGCTCCAAGAGCCCACCTATGTTCCACAGCATCAGACACCAGAGGGGGGCAAGAAATAAGGCAAGTATAAGATCTCATTCAACATCCCCTAGGCAAAACAAGCAGTTAACCCTTGCAGAGGGGAAGCGGCTCTGCCGCAAGAGTAAATGTTTTTTCGGCCGGGGTTTAGCTTTAGGGTTCAAACAAAAAAAAAAGTATTTATTATTCGTGCTGTTGGAAGTGATTATTCGGCCTGACTGGCAGTTGCAGTTCAGTCTGATGCATAATAAAAACACACGGGACTGATGTATGAGAAGTGTGCTTGATGGAAAATTTCTTGTTGCCTATAGGTGCCAGAGTGCCGTTTTCAAAATAACAGGAGCTGGTGGAGGTGGCAAGAGTTTGTTGCTATGGCACACTTTCATTACAGGAAACCCTGTGGATCTGTTTTATGAAATATGTGCCCATACCAGCTGCTCAAACCCTTGTCTGATTTGCCGAAGTGGCAGTTTATTTTTGTTAAGGACAACAAACTATTTTCTCCTTGAGTTCCCAGTTCATACATTAGCCCTGGTGGCCATGAGTACGTAGACACTTCTAATTAGTGGAATACTCATGTATACACGCAGTCATGCAATTTCTGGAAACAAATGTTGACAGCTGAAGAGGGTGATTATTGGTGGTGTTACAACTAGGAACCTGAAAGCAGCCATCTTGGGCCCAATATATGACGGATCCAAGGTATGTTTTCTTTAACACTAAGCAGTGAGAATCTCTTTACTGCTAGGGTGAATTTGAGAATAAAATGTAAAAATTGATTGGGTAGGGAGAAGTGGAGTTTCTTGTATAGAACCCAAGATGGCTGCCTCTATGAAGTATATAGCCCGGTGTGCGGTAATGAAGGTGATAGAAGGTTCTTTAAAAGGGATTGTTTGATTATTGGAAGTTAGTGGGATTTTACTGCTATCATTCTTGGGACAATGTTAATAGCATTTACATTTTATTAAAATTGAACATCTAATTTGGATTAATTAGGATAGCTTTTAATCTTTTGGGCTTGCTGTCTGTCCACCATATCCTGGTCCAGCTGCTGTGAATGCTCTAAATGCTCTGCTGTGAGTTGAACCCTCTGGATCTACTCTGGTCTCTCTATGGAGAAGCCAACAGGGGCAGTGGCCCCAGATTTATGGTCGAGGTTTCATCACAGACACTTAGTGGATTCTCTACAGTACTAAATTGAGAGTCAATTTAAGAAAACTGAACTCGATTGTTCTACTCATACCAGAGCCCTAGCTGGCAGTGAGAGGGATAATCTTCCTAGAAGGCTCTCAACTCCACTCACTCTCCCCTGCAGTTGGATTAAGAAGTCAAGCAATTGGGTCTGTTACTGGTAAATTCCACATAATCTAATTTAAATGGAGATTCCACAAAGACCCATCATCATGGCTACAGATGAATTAAGTTGGTGGTCAGATCACCAGACTTTCAGGAGACATAACAAGTTAGTGTGTGAAACAGCCATGCAAAACTGAAATACCATGTTTTGGTGGACTTGCCCTTTAATAGAAATGTAGTCCAATATAGATGCAAGGCAAGTACCTTGGTGAGTACCGTGGTGATATCACTGACTTCCAGTGATCAGATAGGCTGGAGTACCTCAGCAATTTCACTGGCTTTCAGTGATCAGATAGGCTGGAGTACTGCAGTGATATCACTGGTTTCCAGTGATCGGGAAGGCTGGAGTACCACAATTGCATCACTGAAGATTGGCTGGAGCACCACAGCGATGTCACTGGCTTTCAGTGAATAGTTTGCTTGGATGCTACAGCAAAATCACTGGCTTACCTGTGAAGTCAGACTGGAGAACCACAAAGATGTCACTGACATCTGGGGAAGGGGTAGACTGGAGTATCACAGTGATGTTACTGGTTTCTAGTGAGCAGATTGGCTGAAGTACAGGGGGTCCGTGACCTACGAACATCTCCTACTTACGAACCGGGCGCTGCGGGGACCCTCTGCCATTCTGCGCAGACATCGGCCGTTCTGCGCATTGCGCGGCCAGACGCAGCCTCGGAAAACGACGGCAAACAACGGAAATTTCCGTAATTTGCCGCGCATGCGCAGAACAGCATTCGACGCAACATCGGAAATGTCCGTAATTGTCGTTCTGCGCATGCGCGGCCGACTTACGAACATTTCTGATTTACAAACAGGAGGACAGTCCCTAACGGGTTCGTAACCCGGGGACCCCCTGTACCTCAATAATGTCACTGTCTTCCAGTGAATGGAAAGGCTGTAGTACCACAGCGGCTTCACAGGCTTTCAGTGAATGGATTGGTTGGAGTGCCATAGCAACATCACTGGCTTCCAGAAGGATAGGCTGGAGTACAACAGCAATGTCATTGGCTTCTAGTGAATGGATTGGCTGGAGTACTACAGCAATGTCACTAACTTCAGTGAACAGATAGGCTGGAGTACCACAGTGATGTCACTGGCTTCTAGTGAAGGAATTGGCAGGTGTTTCCTGTATTTCCTCACATGGCCTCAGTAAGAAAATTAGTTGTTTGATGGATTTGAGCTACCATAAACTAGGCTTTTTTCGTTTTTACTCATGGATTATTGTTCAGTAAACTGATTGGATTTGGTATCTTCTGCTTTCTTGGGTATTAACAAATGAAAAGCAAAGCCAAGTCTTCCAAGGTCTCCGCTCCTAACCGCAGATAATTGTGAAAGCCCCAGGGCTCCGCCTTGTGAATATGAAGTGTAAAGTTTGTTGCTCTTTTTTATTTTAATGATCATTTCTAGATCTCCCTGAAACATTTAAGCCAAGAGTTTGTAACTGTACGATATTTACTGTAAGATGTAGAACATTCAATAACTATTAAAATGTTTCCAAAAAAAAAAAGAAAGCTATCTCAGTTTGACTTATTTCCAGTGTCAGCCAATGGGCTGTATAATGTCTTAGCACAGAACTCTGTACTCATGGTGCCAACAGTTCCAACCATCGTGTGTGCCATTCAAAGGACAACTTCTGTTTAATAGAACCTTTTGACAATGTGGTTTGATTTTGTAACAAAACGTCCCACACTCCGCTTGAGTGCTTTCGTCATGTAACGCTTCCTCCCAGTCTGAATATAGATATCGGATATTCCAACCACAACAAGGCAATACTCGTTTGGTAGCTCAACATGAACTGTTTATTATAACAAGAATACAGTCTTATATACAGTTGAAGAGGAGGTCCCACCCATCCTGCTCATATCTCTCCAACAATACACCTGTAACCAGAAACATAAATTAACATGAGCTAATTAACTAATCCCTTAAAGCAGCCGAGGTGACTCCATGCCCACCTGGCCATTGTTGTGATTAATCAGGATTTCACTACAGGTCAGACTTGTTGTCACCAAGCTTCACACAGTAGATTATACATTATCATAAGTATAAACACAGGACACCTTCTCACAAAAGCAGGAGCTCTAGTAGGAGTCGGCCCCTCTCCTACATTGTACAGAGGCCAATGTGATCAGCTCTTTCAATTAACATGTTGAGTTCAGAATCAAACAAACCAGGAATAGATTATATATATATATATATATCCTGGGAGATATTGTGGCTAAATATTACTGTCCCATTTTAAGTAATCCAAGCCATATTTTCTCAGTCACCCTGTGCCCTTAATGGACACAGGGTAACTTAGACATAGGTGGTGCACGGGGAGCTGAAACAAGGGTTTCCCAAGCTTTCCAAGGGATTCTGGGTTCCACGGGTCCTCCCGTCACAGATTTGATTTAGATTGTCCCCTATTTTGACTGCCATCAGTAAATGTGAACAAAGACTTTGCTGAAATCGGTGTCATTGATGTTGAGTATCTTCAGTTCCCTATGAGCCCCCAGCACCACAGGGAACCAGTTTCCATCCACCATCTATGTTTTTGTTTAGAGCAGGAGGTTACGCTATGCTGAGTAGAAGAGGCATCACAGGAGCCGTACAGGACTAAAGAAGGCCTTAAAGTACATCTAAATGCTTTTGTATGTCTAAACAGGTCCCAAATTCAGTTACTATGTGTCACGGTTGGGGGTCAGGCTCGGAGACCAGTAGCTCTAGCAGTAGAGAGATTCCCATGGAATAGCAGGATAGATATACAAACAGGTCACTCTGGCGGAGGGGGGGGGTGCTTATCTGAGGTGTGGGGCCTGATGACAAATCGGTGTTCACCAGAGCCCCTAATGGTGAAGATGGGTTTTTCTGCATGTTAGTACCAGGTTGTGGTCCTCAGGATTGCCCCAACCGGGAATGAGCAAGTCAGGGTCCAGTAGCAGATATGTCAGGTAGAGAATCGAACAGAAGCGTAGTCGGTAAACAAACCAAAGGTCAGTAACAAGTGGTAGCAGGTTAGGATTAAACGGAAGCATAGTGGGGGGAAAAAGCCAAAAGTCAGTAACCAGTTGTAGTGGAGAAATGGACAGCAGTAGGAGTGACAAGACCGAGATATTGGCTGGTGAGAGCTCAATAATCGGACAAACAGGGAGTGCGGAGACATTGATTAAATTGGGAAGGTAATGGGAAGAGCAAAGAGTTCAAGGATCAGTAGAACACAAGTCACAAGGCAGGATTGTTCAATGGATCCGACAGGGTGCTGTCCAGCATCTCAGGTAGCTCAGCAAGAAGAGTTACTGCCACACACCGGTCCTCGGTTCAGGTTCAGGCCCTGACACTGTTATGCACAAGCTTCATAAAATACAAAAGAACTTCCTTTACTGTACATGTGGTTTTTTTTTAAATGGGAGACTATGGTTGCACTTTAGTGGAAACCTAAACCCAGCAAGGTATAGAAAGGCAGTCATTGCTCACCCTTCCAAAAAATGCTAATTGGTTGTGATGCTGATTACTGCATACCGCCCAACATTTTGAGATGGGAATGAGGGACATCTATCCGCAAAAGTAGGCAGGCATAGGACACACCCCCTTGCCACGCCCCCTTAAAGGAGAATTGAACAAAAAACTAAATTGGTTAAACCAGGCCTCGACAAACCCTGGTCGCCCGGGCGCAATTGCGCCTAGAATTGGGGTCCTGGCGCCTAGGGCGACACAGCTGCGGTACTGTGTCAACCTGTGGACACCGACCCCCGCCGCGCGATTGCATCGGGCCGCGCCGGCCAGAAATTTAGGCCGCGGCTTTGCGGCCTTCTGAAATCCTTCTATGGCGCCATCTTGTGGTGGCCGTTGGTATTGCAACACCTCTAACAATGCTAATGCAATGTTAACCACTGGGCACTTTTCAGCTTTCAGTGCTCTGACACTTTGAATGACAATTTCTCAGTCATGCAACACTGTACCCAAATTAATTTTTTGTCCTTTTTTTCACACAAATAGAGCTTTCTTTTGGTGGTATTTAATCGCCGCTGGGTTTTTTATTTTTTGCACTATAGATCAAAAAATACTGAAAATTTGGTAAAAAAAAAAAATTCTTTGTTTCTATTAAAATGTATTGGCAGAGTATTGCACAGTGCTGGCAGAGTATTGCACAGTGCTGGCAGAGTATTGCACAGTGCTGGCACTGACCAGCGCTGTGGGCACTACACATCCAGCCCACAGCGCTGGTCCCATCTCTCCCCCTCTCAGCTTCTCCCCTCTCACTGTACTGATCGATACAGAGAGGGGAGGGAGGAACCAGCGTCATGACGTGACGCCGGTTTGTGTACATGTAATCGCACCGTCATTTGACAGAGCGATCACGTGGTGAACGGCCGCTATCGGCGTCCGTTTACCGCAATGCGCCGGGTCCTCGGGACCTGACGGTCACGGATGTTCCCGAGTGCGCGCCCCAAGGAGCAAGGTTCTGGGAGGACATGCTACGGTGCCCAGTGCCACCTGTCAGTCGTTGTCGTTAAAAAAAAAAAAAAACCTGGCTCCTAACTTTTTTAGCTGGCTCCTAGATTCCAAGCAAATTTGTCAAGCCCTGGGTTAAACCCACAAGTGCTTTTTTTTTACCACTACTATTCCTTTATATTGGCTTTTGGAATTTACAAATGCAGCAATTTAGAAATCAGATGAAAGGTTTAGAGCTAGAAAATGCTTTTTGACAGATAAAATGTGCATTTTATATTCAACTATATAGATCAGACCAAAATGAGGAGCAATGAGGGACAGACGGACATTGTTCCAAATCGGGGACAGTCCCTCGAAATCAGGGACAGTTGGGAGCTATGTTACTGGGCTTCAATACTTTGCTAGCTGTGACTTTGCATGTTGCATGCTTATTCCAAATCAGTGACTCGAAGGGAGACAACCAGAAGGCAGACATTTTGTTAAAGTAGTCCCTATATTTCAATCCAGGCTCGCAACTATAGTGTTCAGCTCAACTTTTGTCCTTCACAGCATTTTAGAGTTGTGTTTAAAGCATGCTGCTATAGGTATAGGGGGGCCTCAAATACAACCCATGATGAACCCAAACGGCCACATATATTATATATAATGCTAAAGAAGACCATCATAGACTAAAGGCTTACTAGAGGAAATGATCAGAGACTATAGGAGTGGTTGGGGACTGAAGTCATGTTGTAGGGGACAGTCAGAAACTAGGAAGATGTTACATATGTGTTCCTAGTTACAACACGTTACATAAAACTGCTGATTACTGTTATTAAAGGCCTCTTTACAAATCAGTGCTGCCTCTACTGACTGCTAGGGCCGATGGGCCAACCTCAAACACTAAAGGGCTGCATGTGGCCGTCAGGCTGCAGGTTGGGCACCAGGGCTTTAGAGAAGCACAGTGGTAGTGATATGGAATATTGTAATCATTGGGCAAATGTGCACGTGGATGTGTGTTGTTGTGGAGAGAATAAAGAGAAAGTTTAAGTGAACGACATAACATTAAAATTGGAAACATGTCATTATAGTTTCCCCACATCCCCCACCACACACAAATTCGGTAGCATCTGTGTAGAGGTGGTACAAAGTGGTGCGGAGGCAATAACTCACACAGGCAGGTGCAATAGAAGACTTGTATTGAAGTAATGCAGTACCAGTTTGCAACAAACCCGGTGGGAAGAATACCCAGCCGGGCACATTCACAGTTTCCATCAACGTAAAAAAAAGCAGATTCCAACCGGAATGGCAGCGTCTGTTGAGAAGGGACAGAACGCGGTCTGGTCATCTCCTGAATAATCAGGAAGGTACCCAGAAGAGATGCGACCCTACGCTTTCCCTCCACGCCAGAAACATTTCCCTAACTCTAGTACTGTCCCTAACAGACGAGGTACCTTTCCCTACTCTGCCCACTCGGGAAATGAGCGCCAAGCCTGGGAACCAAGGCTTTAAATAGGCTTTGCCTGACCCAAGATGGCTGCTTGAGTCACATAGGGGAGCAGCATCCAATTGGATCTCTTCCACGGGGACCCAGAAAACCATACAGTGGTGTCGGCAAGCCATCGATCGCGATCAATTGGTTGACTGCAGAGAGCCGACAGGTGGGTCGTGACCATGGCTCTGCCTCCCCCCAGCCTCCGCTCTTGTTCACTGCAGAGCGGGAGGCAGCATAGTGCTGGATGCAGGGTGGGGGCAGGAGCTGCCTCAGTGATTGGTTGCTTGGCGGTCCTAGCTTGTTATAAAAGGTTAACTCTGGCAACTCCTGCTCCCACCTTCCACCTAGCACTATGTCGTTTCCTGATATGCGCTTTGCTGTACACACGCTTGCTGGTAGGAAGTGCTACCTACACAGTGCTGTGTGTATTTGGGGGGGGGGGGGGGTGATGTGAAAGGGACAGAGGAGACACTGTTGGAGGGGGGGAAGGAAGGCACTACAGTGAGGGGGGGGGGGTTCTCAAAAGAAATGGACAGAGGACACTGCTTTGGGGGATGGGGAGGTGAAGGCCACTGCTTTCAGGGAGCAGAGGGGCTCAAGACACTTTGGGGGGGTGGAGGGCACTACAGTGGGGGTTGATGTAAAGGGGGCAGAGGACACCATTTAGGGGGGGTTACACTACTGTGGGAGAAGGGGGGGGCAGAGGACACTACTGTAGGGGGGGAGGGTGATGTAAAGGGGGCACTACATCTACGTCTTTTTTATTGAGGGCTTGATCATTTGGGTTTTTTTTTTAAGGGCGCCGCCTAATAGCCCCATGCCCTTCCCCATCCCCCCCCCCCCCCCCTAGAGCTTTGACTTCATGCTATCTGGGTAGATCTCAACCACTTAAAGGTTGCCTACCCCTGCCATAGAGGAACCATGTTCCTCTTGACTTCATCTCCAGCTGTAGCACAGCTGTGGAATATCGCCACCTGCAGGGGAGAAAATAGACTGCAGCTGCCTATATCTGAGTTTAATGATTCTTGGGGGGAAGGTTGAGCACCCCAAGTTATGTCATTATAATGTAGTCTGGGCTGCAATTGTAAAAAGGAGCTAACAGTATTCACCGCTCCTCAGGAACATCAGCCTATGAAAGCTACATGGACATTAGCCCTGTACCATTTATTTGGTGCCCAGAGTCCAGCATTAAGTAAAACCTACCTAAAATTTGCTTATTAAATCAGGAGGACATGTCAGTTTGTAAAAAAAAAAAAAAAAAAAAACAACATGTTAAAGTGAGATTTATACTTTATTTAACCACTTCAGCCCCGGACCAATTGGCAGCCAAAGGACCAGGCCCCTTTTTGCAATTCGGCACTGCGTCGCTTTAACTGACAATTGCGCGGTCATGCGACGTGGCTCCCAAACAAAATTGGCGTCCTTTTTTTCCCACAAATAGAGCTTTCTTTTGGTGGTATTTGATTGCCCCTGCGGTGTTTATTTTTTGCGCTATAAACAAAAATAGAGCGACAATTTTGAAAAAAATGCAATATTTTTTACTTTTTGCTATAATAAATATCCCCAAAAAATATATAAATTTTTTTTTTTCTTCCTCAGTTTAGACCGATACGTATTATTCTACATATTTTTGGTAAAAAAAATCTCAATTAGCGATTATTGATTGGTTTGCGCAAAAGTTATAGCGTTTACAAAATAGGGGATAGTTTTATAGCATTTTTATAGTTTTATACCATTCTGAGGACGTATATATAGGAGGCGGTCGGGAGGCAGTTAAAAAAGATACAGCACTTATTACAGGGATCTATAAGAAGAGAGAAATCAGATCTATGAATTATTCAGATCGAAGGAAAGATGAATGCAGCAATGTACATCCTTGATGAAAACCCGCTCCAGAGCGCTCTGGACCTCAGACTGGGGCGAAGGTTCATCTTCCGACAGAACAACGACCCTAAGTACACAGCCAAGATAACAAAGGAGTGGCTACGGGACAACTCTGTGAATGTCCTTGAGTGGCCCGGCCAGAGCCAAGACTTGAACATCTCTGGAGAGATCTGAAAATGGCTGTGCACCGACGCTCCCCATCCAACCTGATGGAGCTTAAGAGGTCCTTCAAACAAGAATGGGAGAAACTGACCAAAAATAGGTGTGCTCAATACTTCGGTGAAGCTCCTTTGGCACCAATTACAGCCTCAAGTCTTTTGAGTATGATACTACAAGCTTGGCACACCTATTTTTGGGCAGTTTCTCCCATTCCTCTTTGCAGGACTTCTGAAGCTCCATCAGGTTGGCTGGGGCTGGGGAGCGTCGGTGCACAGTCCTTTTCAGCTCTCTCCAGAGATTTTCAAGTCTGGGCCATTCAAGGACATTCACAGAGTTGATCGTAGTCACTCCTTTGTTATCTTGGCTGTGTGCTTAGGGACGTTGTCCTGTTGGAAGATGAACCTTCGCCCCAGTCTGAGGTCCAGAGTGCCCTGGAGCAGGTTTTCATCAAGGATGTAAATCTCTGTACATTGCTGCATTCATCGTTCCCCCAATCCTGCTGCTGAAAAACATCCCTACAGCATGATGCTGCCACCACCATGCTTCACTGTAGGGATGGAATTGACCAGGTGATGAGCGGTGCCTGGTTTCCTCCAGACATGACGCTTGCCATTCAGGCCAAAGAGTTCAATCTTTGTTTCATCAGACCAGAGAATTTTTGGTTTCTCATGGTCTGAGAGTCCTTCAGGTGTCTTTTGGCAAACTCCAGGTGGGCTGCCATGTGCCTTTTACAGAGGAGTGGCTTCCACCTGGCCAATCTGCCATACAGGCCTGATTGGTGGAGTGCTGCAGAGATGGTTGTTCTTCTGAAAGGTTCTCCATTCTCCACAGAGAAATGCTGGAGCTCTGTCAGAGTGACCATTGGGTTCACCTCCCTGACTAAGGCCCTTCTCCCTGGATCTCTCACTTTGGCCGGGCGGCCCCCTCTAGGAAGAGTCCTGGTGGTTCCAAAACTTCCATTTAAAAATGATGGAGGCCACTGTGCTCAGTGGGACCTTCAATGCTGCAGAAAATTTTTGTACCCGTCTCCAGATCTGAACATTGATACAATCCTGTCTCGGAGGTCTACAGACAATTCCTTGGACTTCATGGCTCGGTTTGTGCTCCGACATGCACTGATAACTGTGGGACCTTCTATAGACAGGTGTGGCCTTTCCAAATCATGTCCAATCAACTGAATTTACCACAGGTGGAGTCCAATCAAGTTGTAGAAACATCTGAAGGATGATCAGTGGAAACAGGAGGCACCTGAGCTCAATACTGAGTGTCGTGGCAAAGGCTGTGAATACTTCTGTACATGGGATTTTTTATTTTTAATAAATTTGCAAAGATTTCAAACTTCTTTGATGTTGTCATTATGGGATATTGTTTGTGGAATTTTGAGGAAAATAATGAATTTAATCAATTTTGGAATAAGGCTGTAACATAAAAAAATGTGGAAAAAGTAAAGCACTGTGAATACTTTCTGGATGCACTGTATCAATTATTCAATACGTTAATCATTCCCTCTATCTAATAAAAAAATGATCTGTCTATTATCAATCATTCTATCAATATATTTATCTATATAATTATTCTATCAATAGTGATCTATCTATCTATCAATGATCTACAGTGCCTCAACAAAGTATTTATTCCCCTTGAAATTTCCCACATTTTGTCATGTTACAACCAAAAACGTAAATGTATTTTATTGGGATTTTCTGTGATAGACCAACACAAAGTGGCACATAATTGTGCAGTGGAAGGAAAATGATAAATAGTTTTCAACATTTTTTACAAATAAATATGTGAAAAGTGTGGGGGGTACATTTGTATGGCGCCCCCCGGAGTCAATACTTTGTAGAACCTCCTTTCGCTGCAAGTCTTTTTGGGGATGTCTCTACCAGCTTTGCACATCTAGAGAGGGACATTTTTGCAGATTCTTTGCAAAATATCTCAAGTTCTGTCAGATTGGATGGAGAGTGTCTGAACAGCAAATTTCTCTTACATTCACCGACTGACACAGCTCCTCTCTTAGACCATTGGGTTGTTATGCCACCTTCAGGAGAATACTAGGCATTACATGTTAACATGTGATAATAAAACTAATAAAACTAGAACTTTCTAGTTCCGCCCAAGGGGCGGACCCTTAGGTAACAACCCCTCAGCATGCTACTGCAGCCTCAGTTTTATTTTGCCTAGTGAAGGAGAAAGACCTAGGAACCCTGATGGGCCCATCGGTCTGTCTGTTTCTGCAGAAGCTTGGTTTTTGCGCAAGATGATAGATGGGGTGGGGACTGCGCTGGGTAGCTGTGCCCTGGTTGTCTGTAGGTCTCTCCCCTGGGTGTCTGGAGGCTGTGTCTGCTGATCGCTGTAGCGCTGTTTACCGCCATTTCTCTGTCTGTTGTTTCACTGTCCTTCATTGCATACAGTGTTCGGCGGCCATTTTTGGTGTGACCAGGGAGCAGCATGCTCTGTCTCCATTTTACTGTAGTCCGGTGGCCATTTTCCCTGTGATTGTGTCCTTTATACTGGACACTCGGCGGCCATTTTCTTGAAGCCTGAACATGTTTTTGGTCAGTGTCAGTGCCATTCAGAGCAGCTCTGCACAGCGCGGTGTGGTCTCCTATGCTGCTGGGAGCTGACACAGGATACAGGCACTATTAGCTGGACAGCGCAGAACCAGTCAGGGTGGTGAGTCCTGCGGGAAAGAGCCCCTCAGCCAGCAGCAGTTAGGAGGGTGGGACCATCACTGTCCTAAGTCCCCAACAGGTGGCAGACAGGGTAGGGTCAGCTTGGCTTCAGAAACTGGTGTTTCTTCCCCCGAAATCCAGGCAATTGCAACCGGTTCACCTGCAGACAGTGCAGTGCCTCTGGACGCCTTGTTGGCGGTCCTCAATTCGTTCATTGCCAAGATGGAGACGGTGCGTGGGCGCAAAGGTGGTAAACGGCCCCTGCCCCCCGTCCTCCGGGGAGAGCTCTGACGCAGACTCTGGCACTGCTGAGGATGGTGACCGCTGTTCTGACATTTCAGATGACCAGGACCGATCGGACAGTGAGGATGAGTCCCTGTCCGGGTCCGTGCGCGACAAAGCGCTTGTTGGAGCACTTATCACAGCTGTGCATGATACCCTGAAGATTCAGGAGCAGTACATTTGTGACGCGGCCCTGGATACTCTCCCTCTGTTATCCAGGGCTTTAGTGTCAGCAGTGGTGCTGAGGTGCCTGATTTGGCTAAAATGCTGGTCTGCTGACCAGGCATCTATAAAAGCCCTGACGGATCTTCCCTTCCTTGGCGACCAGCTCTTTGGAGCCTCATTAGATGACATTATTAAAAATGCCACAGGTGGTAAGAGTAAACTACTCCCACAGGCCAGGAAGGCTAAGGAGCCACGCCGTAGGCAAGGGCCCTCATTTTCCGCTCACAACCGCCTTTTTCGTCCACCCGGGGCTTCGGCTAAGCATCCCCAGCCCGACAGGATGACCTCCGAAGGACAAAAGCGTCCCTGGAACCGCAAGCCTGCGAGCAAAAGCGCTACCGCATGAAGGTTTGCCCCTGCCTGCAACGCAGGGGGGAGGTCGCCTTCGGGAGTTGCAGCCCGGTGGGTCTCTCGGCTGTCTGACCAATGGGTCTGTGATCTGATTTCCTCAGGCTACAAGATAGAGTTCCTCTCTTGGCCACAAAACAGATTCTTCCCTCCAGCATACCCGTATTCCCGGCTCGCCGGGAGGCCCTATTGGGGGCGGCAAGGGACCTGCTGAGTCGCGGGGTGATAGTACCTGTCCTAGAATCAGAACGTTTCCAGGGGTTCTACTCCAACCTGTTTGTAGTCCCCAAAAAGGAAGGGGTACGTCCAATCTTGGACCTAAAAGCCCTCAATTACTTTGTAAAAGTACAGAGGTTCAGAATGGAATCAGTTCGCTCAGTAGTCGCTGCACTCCATCGAGGGGACCCCCTGGCGTCTTTGGACATCCAGGATGCGTACCTGCACATACCCATATGCCTTCAGCATCAGAGGTTTCTGCGGTTTGCAGTTGGGGAAACACACTACCAGTTTGGCTTTCCCCTTTGGTTTGGCATCAGCCCCCCGAGTCTTTACCAAGGTATTGGCTCCTGTTTTGGCGTTGCTGCGACAATGTGGGATCGCGATCGTGGGTTACCTAGACGATCTCCTCTTGAGAGCATCTTCTGCCTCAGAGTTAGAGGAGGATGTGGCGATCACCATGCAGATCCTGCAGGAATTTGGGTGGCTGTTGAACCTAAAAAAGTCGGTGATTGTACCGACTCAGCGTTTGGAGTACCTAGGCTTACTGCTGGACTCCATGGAAGCGAGAGCGTTTCTCCCTTCAGACAAGCTGCAGACTCAGAGCCGTGGTAAAACTGCTGATGAACCACAAGTGGTCGTCGCTACGCTTCTGCATGCGAGTCATGGGACTCATGGTGGCCTCCTTCGAGGCAGTACCGTATGCCCAGTTTCACACCAGAGTCTTGCAGAAGTAGATCTTGACAAAGTGGGACAAATCTCCGTTGTCTCTGGATCGGCAGATTCAGGTGAGCCAGTTAGTCAGGGATTCCCTGCTCTGGTGGCTAAGGTCCCCGGCACTTCGGTCCGGGAAGTCGTTCCTACCTCTGAAATGGACGGTGATCACAACGGACGCCAGCCTTACCGGCTGGGGTGGAGTAATGGGAGTTCAGTCGACCCAGGGCCTCTGGTCGGTGGAGGAATCCAAGTTCCGGATCGATCTGCTCGAGCTGAGAGCGATCAGGCTAGGCCTCTTCACATCGATAAGGTTGATAAGACTTCAAGAGCGTCCGATCAGGATCCAGTCAGACAACGCCATGGCGGTGGCATACGTCAATCACCATGGAGGAACAAGAAGCTCAGCCGCACTGGAGGTCGCTCACATCCTTCAGTGGGCAGAGTGACATGTACCGGCCCTGTCGGCCATTTACATCCCGGGAGTGGCGATTTGGTAGGCGGACTATCTAA
The DNA here is from genome assembly GCA_028564925.1 of Lithobates sylvaticus. Classification (NCBI taxonomy): domain Eukaryota; kingdom Metazoa; phylum Chordata; class Amphibia; order Anura; family Ranidae; genus Lithobates; species Lithobates sylvaticus. The sequence continues at coordinate 210,115,118 of CM053036.1, read as the reverse complement.
GTCGCCAGATGCTGGACCCAGGAGAATGGGAGTTGCATCCGGAGGTGTTCAGCCTACTGGGCCTGTGATGGGGCACACCAGACGTGGATCTTTGGGCCTCCTGTCTCAATCGAAAGGTGCCGAGATTCGTGTCCAGGACAAGAGATCCTTGGGCAGATGCGTCAGACGGTGGCTCCGTGAGATCAGTACCAGCTGATCTATGCCTTTCCTTCGCTGAAACTGTTACCACGTCTGCTCCGCAGAGTGGAGGCCAGGGGGATTCCAGTAATACTGATTGCCCCAGATTGGCCCCAGCGTCCCTGGTACGCAGACCTAGTGCGCCTGGTGGCGGACGCCCCATGGCGACTGCCGTTACGAGAGGACCTTTTTGTCTCAAGGTCCAAACCTCCATCCTGCTTTACCATCGCTGGTTTTAACGGCATGGCTATTGATAGCCAGGTGTTGAGGAACCCTGGGTCTTTCGGACTCTGTGATTCCAACTATGTTGAGAGCACGGAAATCTTCTTCTCGGAAGATATATCATCGTACCTGGAAGGCCTACATCTCCATGTGTGAGGAGAAAAGTTGGCGTCCGTGCGCCTTTTCTATATCCAGGATCATGTTGTTTCTACAGCAAGGAGTAGACCAGAAACTGGCTTTAAGCACCATTTAAGGGACACATATCAGCTTTGGCTTTTGAACCTGGTGTTCTCGGCACTTCAAAAACCGTCATTTGAAGAGATTAGGGAGATCCCTCTGTTGACTCTTTCCCAGAAAGTGGTCTTTCTAGTGGCCATTACTCCGGCTAGGAGGGTTTTGGAGCTGGCGGCCTTGTCTTGCAAGTCGCCCTTTCTGGTTATCCACAAGGATAAGGTGGTGTTGCATCCGCAACCTGCTTTTCTGCCGGTTTTGGTGGTTTTGGCGTTCTACATCAATGAAGACATTGTGTTACCATCTTTGTGTCCTAAACCGACACATCCTAAAGAGGTGGCCCTCCATTCCCTGGACGTGGTTCGGGCTCTGATGGTGTATTTGTCTGCTACTAGTCCCTTTTCGGAAGTCAGACTCGCCAGGAAGTTTGTTTTGGTGGCTGGTACGAAAAAAGGCATGGCGGTCTCGTCGGCCACCATTTCCAGGTGGATCAGACAGATTGTAGTACAGGCCTACGCCTTGAAGGGTCAGGTGCCCCCCTTTCCGGTCACAGCCCACGCCACAAGGGCAGTCGGAACATTTTGGGCCTTCTGACATCAAGCGTCTGTCGCTCAAGTGTGTAAAGCGGCGACTTGGTCGTCTGTTCACACCTTTACAAAATTCTACAAGGTAGATGTCAGTGCATCGTCTGATGCCTGTTTTGGCAGCAAAGTTTTGCAGGCGGCCGTATAATTGCAATTACACTTACATTTTTTCCTGTTTTTTTGGTAAAAACACAGTACCTTAAGTAAATGCACTGTTGCATTTGTTACCGCAGTTCTGAGGCGGTTTGAAGGTAGTGACTCCCAGTTGAGGATCACTCTGTTTGTTTTTTTTTGTGGGTAACAAAGTGTTTTGGTTCCCACACGCTGTTGTTTTTTTGGTGGGTGAAGTTTCACTAGTTCCCACATGCCATGGTGGGTGAAGTTTTTATGCTGTTTTCCCACCCCTCGTTTTGGCACTGCTTGGGGACGTCCCAATGGTCTAAGAGAGGAGCTGTGTCAGTCGGTGAATGTAAGAGAAAATAGGATTTTTTGTACTCACCGTAAAATCCTTTTCTCTGTAGTTCACCGACTGACACAGCACCCGCCCCTCCTATTTTTGTCTACGTTATACTGCTTGTTGACGTACTGAGGCTGCAGTAGCATGCTGTGGGGTTGTTACCTAAGGGACCGCCTCTTGGGCGGAACTAGAAAGTTCTAGTTTTATTATCACATGTTAACATGTAATGCCTAGTATTCTCCTGAAGGTGGCATAACAACCCAATGGTCTAAGAGAGGAGCTGTGTCAGTCGGTGAACTACAGAGAAAAGGATTTTACGGTGAGTACAAAAAATCCTATTTTTCTTGCCACAGATTCTCAATGTGATTTAGGTCTGGACTGTGACTGGGTCATTCTAACACATGAATATGCTTTGATGTAAACCATTCCATTGTAGCTCTGGTTGTATGTTTTGGGTCGTTTCCTTGCTGGAAGGTGAACCTCCGCCCCAGTCTCAAGTCTTTTGCAGACTAACAGGTTTTCTTCTAAGATTGTCCTGTATTTGGCTCCATCCATCTTCCCATCAACTCTGACCAGCTTCCCTGTCCCTGCTGAAGAAAAGCATCCCCACCACATGATGCTGCCACCACCATGTCTCACAGTGGGGATGGTGTGTTCAGGGTGATGTGCAGTGTTAGTTTTCCCCCACAAATAGCGTTTTGCTTTTAGGCCAAAGAGTTCAATTTTGGTCTCATCTGACCAGATCACCTTCTTCCACATGTTTTCTCCCCTCCCCCACATGGCTTCTCACAAACTGCAAACAGGACTTCTTATGGCTTTCTTTCACCAATGTCTTTCTTCTTGCCGCTCTTCCATAAAGGTCAGATTTGTGGAGAACACGACTAATAGTTGTCCTGTGGACAGATTCTCCCACCTGAGCTGTGGATCTCTGCAGCTCCTCCAGAGTTACCATGGACCTCTTGGCTGCTTCTCTGATGAATGCTCTACTTGCCGGGCCGGTCAGTTTAGGTGGACGGTCATGTCTTGGTAGGTTTGTAGTTGTGCCATACTCTTTCCATTTTCGGATGATGGATTGAACAGAGCTCCGTGAGATGTTCAAAGCTTGGGATATTTTTTTATAACCTAACCCCGCTTTATACTTCTCCACAACTTTATCCCTGATCTGTGTGGTGTGTTCCTTGGCCTTCATGATTCTTGTTAACTAAGGTTCTCTAACAAACCTCTGAGGGCTTCACAGAACAGCTGTATTTATACTGAGATTAAATTACACACAGGTGGACTCTATTTACGAATTAGGTGACTTCTGAAGACAATTGGTTCCACTAGATTTTAGTTAGGGGTATCAGAGTAAAGGGGGCTGAATACAAATGTACCCCCCCACACTTTACACATATTTATTTGTAAAAAAGGTTAAAAACCATTTATCATTTTCCTTCCACTTCACAATTAGGTGCCACTTTGTGTTGGTTTATCACATAAAATAACATGACAAAATGTGGAAAGTGTCAAGGGGTATGAATACTTTTTCAAGGCCCTGTATCTCCCTCCATGTAGAGATATAGGTGACGCTATGGTATATGTTGGTGCAGTGCGGTCTCACCATCGTCTAGGTGGTAATAAAAACAGACACTTCCCCGTTTTCCTCCCCTGGATTGCCCCCCGCTCCTGTATGGGTGAGAACACATGACTGCGGCCACGTGGCATCGCGGTGACGCCAATTTGAATGCCGCTTGTAGATCTTGACAAGGCGGCACCATGTAAGTGAATGAGACCCGCCTGGTACTTCACATCTGATGGACCTCCTAGAAGCGGATAGAAATCCTCGCTGTCCGGGCTGCGCTCACATCTGTGCGGGGGGAAGGGAACGCCCACATCACACGTTTCCATGACGACCAAAAACTCACCTTTGTTTGATGTCATTGACTCTTCATGGCCCACAATGCACCTTGAGAGAAAAACACAACACACAGCAAAACACATGATAACAAAGCACTGCGCGCTTTTATGTGGCGCAGTTTAAAAAAAAATAAAGGGCGCCCTATTGTATCTGTACAGGTGGAAGCAGAGCCTTACAGCTAATAGAAATACAGAACTCTCTGAGTATATCAGCTTCTCCCCCCCCACTACACAGACCTCCTACTGTCCTCATCACGTGACGCACAGCATCCAGCAACGAAAGAGTTAAACAGCTCCAGCAGGACGGAAGGGTTACACTCTGATTGGTCGAGGGAGGAAGACAAGCGGATCGGTCGGCCAATACCAAGCAGGCGCCGCGCACGTGGGATGCAGTTGCACTGCTGACTGCTTCTTATTGGTCGGACGAGCTGTCAGGTCTTCGCCTTAGCCAATCAGGGAAGAGGTTTTGGCGCATGTGCCTCCCGTCACTCTGAGCGTGTCTTCCGCGGCGCCAAATCTGTCACCGAGACCCAGAGAAACCATCCCCGGCCCCGCCATGGACGAGATGTACCTGGACAACATCGACGAGCTGGTCACCGACCACAACAAGATCGTGAGAGCCGATACGTCACCCCCTATACCCCTCCCCCAACAACACCGTTACCAAGGATACCCCCCCATCACCCCTAACAACACCGTTACCTAGGATATAACCCCTAACAACACCGTTACCTAGGATACCCCCCATCACCCCTAACAACACCGTTACCTAGGATACCCCCCCATCACCCCTAACAACACCTTTACCTAGGATACCCCCCCATCACCCCTAACAACACCGTTACCTAGGATACCCCCCATCACCCCTAACAACACCGTTACCTAGGATAACCCCCCATCACCCCTAACAACACCGTTACCTAGGATACCCCGCCATCACCCCTAACAACACCGTTACCTAGGATACCCCCCCATCACCCCTAACAACACCGTTACCTAGGATACCCCGCCATCACCCCTAACAACACCGTTACCTAGGATACCCCGCCATCACCCCTAACAACACCGTTACCTAGGATACCCCCCATCACCCCTAACAACACCGTTACCTAGGATACCCCGCCATCACCCCTAACAACACCGTTACCTAGGATACCCCCCCATCACCCCTAACAACACCGTTACCTAGGATACCCCCCCCATCACCCCTAACAACACTGTTACCTGGGATACCCCCCATCACCCCTAACAACACCGTTACCTAGGATAGCCCCCACAACACCGTTACCTAGGATAGCCCCCACAACACCGTTACCTAGGATAGCCCCCACAACACCGTTACCTAGGATACCCCCCCATCACCCCTAACAACACCGTTACCTAGGATACCCCCCCATCACCCCTAACAACACCGTTACCTAGGATACCCCCCCCCATCACCCCTAACAACACCTTTACCTAGGATACCCCCCATCACCCCCAACAACACCGTTACCTAGGATAACCCCCAACAACACCGTTACCTAGGCAGTTATGGCTTACCTTGGCACCCCAGATGTTTTGGAACTATATTTCCCAGGACCGTTATGCACTCTGCAGTGTAGTTGAGCATCATGGGAAATGTAGTTCCAAAACATCCGGGGTGCCAAGGTTCACCATCACTGAGCTGGAGGATGCTGGACGTCCTCCAGCCAGGAAATGAGGTGGGCTCTATGTGACTTGCTGCACCTTCTAATGACCTGAGAAGCTCATTACCACTTATAATGAAAAGACGGCTTTTATTAAAGAATGTCATTAGCATGTTGATAAGAGGGAGAGAGGAACCAGGGGAGGGAAAATGTAAGCAGAAGACTCTCCACCACCTATGTACTATATATCCAGATATATCCTCTTCTTACCACCACCTATGTACTATATATCCATCTACATCCTCTTCTTACCACCACCTATGTAGTATATATCCATCTATATCCTCTTCTTACCACCACCTATGTAGTATATATCCATCTATATCCTCTTCTTACCACCACCTATGTACTATATATCCCGATATATCCTCTTCTTACCACCACCTATGTACTATATATCCATCTATATCCTCTTCTTACCACCACTTATGTACTATATATCCAGACATATCCTCTTCTTACCACCACCTATGTACTATATATCCTCTTCTTACCACCACCTATGTACTATATATCCAGACATATCCTCTTCTTACCACCAGCTATGTACTATATATCCAGACATATCCTCTTCTTACCACCACCTATGTACTATATATCCATCTATATCCTCTTCTTACCACCACCTATGTACTATATATCCTCTTCTTACCACCACCTATGTACTATATATCCATCTATATCCTCTTCTTACCACCACCTATGTACTATATATCCAGACATATCCTCTACTTACCACCACCTATGTACTATATATCCAGATATATCCTCTTCTTACCACCACCTATGTACTATATATCCCGATATATCCTCTTCTTACCACCACCTATGTACTATATATCCATCTATATCCTCTTCTTACCACCACCTATGTACTATATATCCAGACATATCCTCTACTTACCACCACCTATGTACTATATATCCAGATATATCCTCTTCTTACCACCACCTATGTACTATATAGCCCAATATATCCTCTACTTACCACCACCTATGTACTATATATCCAGATATATCCTCTACTTACCACCCCCTATGTACTATATATCCAGACGTATCCTCTTCTCTTCTTACCACCCCCTATGTACTATATATCCAGACGTATCCTCTTCTCTTCTTACCACCACCTATGTACTATATATCCAGACGTATCCTCTTCTCTTCTTACCACCACCTATGTACTATATATCCTCTTCTTACCACCACCTATGTACTATATATCCAGATATATCCTCCTCTTACCACCACCTATGTACTATATATCCATCTATATCCTCTTCTTACCACCACCTATGTACTATATATCCATCTATATCCTCTTCTTACCACCACCTATGTAGTATATATCCATCTATATCCTCTTCTTACCACCACCTATGTACTATATATCCATCTATATCCTCTTCTTACCACCACCTATGTAGTATATATCCATCTATATCCTCTTCTTACCACCACCTATGTACTATATATCCAGACATATCCTCTTCTTACCACCACCTATGTACTATATATCCATCTATATCCTCTTCTTACCACCACCTATGTAGTATATATCCAGATATATCCTCTTCTTACCACCACCTATGTACTATATATCCAGACATATCCTCTTCTTACCACCACCTATGTACTATATATCCATCTATATCCTCTTCTTACCACCACCTATGTACTATATATCCTCTTCTTACCACCACCTATGTACTATATATCCAGATATATCCTCTTCTTACCACCCCCTATGTACTATATATCCATCTATATCCTCTTCTTACCACCACCTATGTACTATATATCCTCTTCTTACCACCACCTATGTACTATATATCCAGATATATCCTCTTCTTACCACCACCTATGTACTATATATCCAGACATATCCTCTACTTACCACCACCTATGTACTATATATCCAGATATATCCTCTACTTACCACCCCCTATGTACTATATATCCAGACGTATCCTCTTCTCTTCTTACCACCCCCTATGTACTATATATCCAGACGTATCCTCTTCTCTTCTTACCACCACCTATGTACTATATATCCAGATATATCCTCTTCTTACCACCACCTATGTACTATATAGCCCAATATATCCTCTACTTACCACCACCTATGTACTATATATCCAGATATATCCTCTACTTACCACCCCCTATGTACTATATATCCAGACGTATCCTCTTCTCTTCTTACCACCCCCTATGTACTATATATCCAGACGTATCCTCTTCTCTTCTTACCACCACCTATGTACTATATATCCTCTTCTTACCACCACCTATGTACTATATATCCTCTTCTTACCACCACCTATGTACTATATATCCTCTTCTTACCACCACCTATGTACTATATGTCCTCTTCTTACCACCACCTATGTACTATATATCCAGATATATCCTCTTCTTACCACCACCTATGTACTATATATCCTCTTCTTACCACCACTCTACTTCTCATTATCCTCATACCTGGCTTTAACCCTCTCTACCCCAATAGTCAGTTTTAATAGATTTTCCTTACAACCAATGGCGGCTGGTGCTCAATATTTTGCAAACCTCCCTCCTCCCAGCTGGGGAGAAAGACGGGTAGGTGGCGCTCACCCCACCCCTCCCCCCTCCTGCGGGAGACGGACAGGAAGGCAGCGATCAGAGGCCTCCTTACCTCGGGAGACGTTTGGTAGGGCTGTTGCTTCTCCTCCCAGCCGAACATTGGCCGGCAGACCTAAGATTCCCTGGCCAATCGGGTCTCGGGACCCGCCTCCTAAGGGGCCCGGGAGAAAAATCAGTTGGACAATAGCGAATATTAATTTGCTATTGTCACACAAGTGGGTGGACTCAGAGTGCTTAAAAAAAAAAAATATTGAAAAAATATTGAAATCCATGCGTCCGATGCCCTGAATGTAGATTATCAGGGCGGCGCCAGAGATAAAATGATAATTCTCCCGCTCTACAAGACTCTGGTCCGGCCGCACCTGGAGTATGCTGTCCAGTTCTGGGCACCAATCCTCAGGAAGGATGTACAGGGGGTCCCCGAGTTACAAACTCGTTAGGGACTGCCCGCCTGTTCTTATGTCGGAATTGTTCGTAAGTCGGCCGCACATGCACAGACCGACAATTACGGACATTTCCGGACATTTCCAATGTTCCGTCTAATGCCGTTCTGCGCATGCGCGGCAAATTACGGACATTTCCGAAGTTTGCCGGCATTTTCCGAGGCTCCGTCTGGCCGCGCATGCGCAGGATGGCGGAGGGTCCCCGCAGCGCCCGGTTCGTAAGTCGGGCGTTCGTAAGTCGGGGACCCCCTGTACTTGAAATGGAGCGAGTACAAAGAAGGTCAACAAAGCTAATAAAGCAGGGGGTCTCAAACTGGCGGCCCTCCAGCTGTTGCAAAACTACAAGTCCCATCATGCCTCTGCGTGTGGGAGCCATGCCTGTAACTTGCAATGCTTTGTGGGACTTGTAGTTTTGCAACAGCTGGAGGGCCATCAGTTTGAGACCCCTGTAATAAAGGGTCTGGAGGATATTAGTTATCAGGAAAGGTTTCGAGCACTGAACTTATTCTCTCTGGAGAAGAGACGCTTGAGAGGGGATATGATTTCAATATACAAATACCGTACTGGTGACCCCACAATAGGGATAACACTTTTTAGTGGAAGGGAGTTTAACAAGACACGTGGCCACTCATTAAAATGAGAGGAAAAGAGGTTTAACATTAAACTACGTAGAGGGTTCTTTACTGTAAGAGCGGCAAGGATGTGGAATTCCCTTTCACAGGCGGTGGTCTCAGCGGGGGGAAATTAATAATTTCAAGAAACTATTGGATAAGCACCTGAACGACCACAACATACAGGGATATACAATGTAATACTGACATATAATCACACACATAGGTTGGACTTGTGTCTTTTTTTACCTTCACCTACTATGTATGGATGGGCTGCCACTGCTTACAACAGTGAACTCCAATTGCCCCTCCCCCATTGCCCATTTTTTCCTCTGCCCAGGCTGCCCAGTGTTTTTTCCTGCTTTGCTCCTATTCTCAGTTTAGAATCTCGGTGGGTTTTGATTTGTGATTCTGTTCCTCTTTGTCTCCTTGTAGGTGACCTATAAGTGGCTGAGCCACACGCTGGGGGTCCATGTCAATCAAGCTAAACAGTGAGTACCCAAAATCATGTCCTGTGTGTTTCCATTGTCCTTTTATGCTCCCCACACAATTTACAATCTGATTGTACAATTTCCTTGAGATCTATCAAGTATGTAATGCAAGGGCCTGCCTGATTGGCTATACATTGATTCATTTAGGTTGGTCCTCATATTACAAAGTTTTGGTAACTCTATAGTTGGGCAATCTGTTGGTGTACTTGCATTACCGTATGGGTGAGACCAGGGGCGGACTGACCATTGGGTGAACTGCCCGAGGGCCCGTGGCCAGCAGGGGGCCCCATGACAGCTTCCACTTCGATCCACCCGTCAATCACAGCTAACTGGCGGGTAGATTGGGTCCCGAATCCCTGCTAAGAGACTGCAGTGTAAACAGACATCTCGTGATGCGCTCCTCCCCGCCGGCCCCTCCTTCCCTCCCGCCCATTCCAGGTGCTTGTATTTGTCATCACCTCCGACGGACGAGAAGAGAGGAGGGGCCGGCGGGGAGGAGCGCATCACGAGAGGTCGATTTACATCCGCTTCCTGCGCTACTCTGCTTCTAGGAAGGAAAGTGCCCCTCTATGTGCCCAGAATCCTGCTCTGTGCCCCAATGCATTGATGTCTGCCCTGTGATGTCCCATGCCGTACTGTGTGCCCCGTGTTGTGCCGTACTGTGTGCCCAGTTCTCTCCTGTGGGCCTTGTGATGTGTCCTGAGCCCTACTGTATGCCGCATGATGTGACCTGTACCCTGCTGTGTGCCATATGATGTGCCCTGCTGTGTACCCCGTGATGCATCATTCAATACCCCCTAATGTGCTCTGCTGTGTGCACCATACTTTGCCCTCTTGCCCCATGTAATATTCCCTGCTGTGCCTCATAATGTCCCCTGCTGTGCCCCATAATATGAGATTTTATCCCTCCTAATGTGCTGTGCCCCTTAATGTGCTCTCTTGCCCCCATGTAATATGCCCCATAATGTGCCTTCTTACCCCTATGTAATATACTCTGCTGTACCCCACAATGTGCCCTCCTGCCCCATGTAATGTGCCCTGCCGTGCCCCGTAATGTGCCTCTCTGCCTCCCCCCCCCCCCCCCCCCATGTAATGTGCCCTTTAATGTTCCCTGCTGTGCCCTCCTGCTCTCCACACACACATATTGTGCCCTCTTGACCCCCTGTGCTCTGACCTGCTGACTTCTATACTTTGCCATGGTTCCCCCATGCTCTGCCCTGATGCCCCTTGTGCACTGTTTATCTCAGGTTCGACACAGAATTAAGGCAAGCTGGGGGGGGGGGGGGCTTTGTGTGGGCGGGGACACAGGGGGCTCCATGAACTCCTGTTGCCCGGGGGCCCCATGAGTTGTCAGTTTGCCCCTGGGTGAGACTCGTGTGGTGTTGGGTAGACAGATGACGGACTCTTCTCTCCTCTCTGCAGGATGCTGTATGATTATGTCACCCGAAAGAGGAAGGAGAATCAAAGTGCTCAAGTACACGTTACCTACCTGGTGACCGGGAAATGTGTGACCGAAGGATTTCCAGTGAGTAGATTCATCCCGGAGATCGTTATTGGTGGTGGCGGCTCCAGACATCGGCTTCCTATGTTTCTGACTGGTGACGTGAAATAGTTGAGATCAAAAATAGGATAAAAAAAATCTCTAACTCCACGTTTATGGTTCACATTGATGTGATGCAGCGATTTCTTTGTGGGGTCCCGCATCGCACCTGACTTCTGCGAATCGCTGTGGGTGTCAGTGTAAAGGTAATGACACCCTCAGATCAGTTCACAGAATGCGGTGCAAACTGTGAAATCAGACGGCAATCCGTTTACAACCATGCGATTCCAGTGCGAACCAAAAAGTGTTCTGCACCATTATGGTGTGAATGTGATGGGATTTCAGCCATTCAAACTGTAGGGCTGAATTTGCATCACACAGACATCGCATGTGATCTGCACAGGAATGCGGTGCGAATCACATGTGATGTCTGGTATCGCATGTGTGTGAACCCAGCCTTACTGTCCCTCATTTAACCACTTGACCTCTGGAAGGATTTTTTCAAAAGGTCTTCTTGACCGCGCAATGTCATTTAAAATGTGACAGCGCTGAAAATTGGACTGGGCAGGAAGGGGGTAAAAGTGCCCATTATTGCATTGGGGGCTGTCGTGTAGCGCTGCGTTTAGCAGCGTAACAAATCGAGCAGAGATGTGCCTGATTCTGTGCAGATTGTGCATTTCTAACACATAAATGCATTTAACCACTTAAGCCCCGGACCAATTGGCAACCAAAGGACCAGGCCCCTTTTTGCGATTCAGCACTGCGTTGATTTAACTGACAATTGCGCGGTCGTGCGACGTGGCTCCCAAGCAAAATTGGCGTCCTTTTTTTTTTCCCCACAAATAGAGCTTTTTTTTGGTGGTATTTGATCGCCCCTGCAGTTTTTATTTTTTGCGCTATACAGAAAAAATGGAGCGACAATTTTGAAAATAATGCAATATTTTTTTACTTTTTGCTATAATAAATATCCCCAAAAAATATATAAAAAAAACATTTTTTTTTCCTCAGTTTAGGCCGATACGTATTCTTCTACATATTTTTGGTAAAAAAAAATCGCAATTAGCGATTTATTGATTGGTTTGCACAAAAGTTATAGCGTTTACAAAATTGGGGATCGTTTTTTTATTTTTTATTTATTTTATTTTTTTTACTAGTAATGGATAATCATCGATTTTTTTTTTTTTTTTTTTTTTTTTTTTTTTTTTTTTTTATTGTGACTGCGACATTATGGCGGACACGTCGGACATTTTTGACACATTTTTGGGACCATTGTCATTTATACAGCAATCAATGCTATTTAAATGCACTGATTCCTATGTAAATGGCAGTGAAGGAGTTAACCACTAGGGGGCGGGGAGGGTTTTTTTTTTTTTATTTATTTTATTTTTTTACAGTAGGGGGGCGTGGCTTTGCGTCTGTTGTCACTGATCGGCTTTCCCGATGACAGGGAACAGCCGATCAGTGTTTACACAGACCTCTCCCCATTCTTCAGCTCTGTGACCCGATCGTGGGACACCAGCGGCGATCGGTTCCGCTGGTCCCGCGGTCTCGGAGCTCAGGACCGGGTCGCGAGTGCGCCGTGACCCACGACTGGGCTCTTAAAGGGCCACGTACAGGTACGTGGTTGTGCCCAGCCATGCCATTCTGCCAACGTATATCGGCATGAGGCGGTCCTTAAGCGGTTAAACACGTCTAATCTTTCTCTGATGATGGTGGCAATGGAACATACCTCATACCTCCCACTTTAAAAGGGTTTAGTAAATATACTTTGGGTCATTGTAATTTTGCACATGTGCTTCTTGTCACTGTTCTCTTGTCCTTTCAGTACCACAAGGTGGCAGTAGTGAAGGAGGAAAAGCTTGAAGGTACATGCAGATATTTTTATAAGACGTTTTTTTTTTTTTTTTTTTAATTAAGGCAACCTTCTTTTTTTTTTATTCTTACTCCATTTTTATTTTGTTTTTGTAGCAACCAAATCTAAGCTGGCGTTGGTGGCCAACATCCATGTGTATAGCGTGCAGAAAGCCACATTAAAGGACAGCGCTCCGCTCTTCAATACTGACTATGATATTGTGAAGAATAATCTCCAGAACTGTAACAAGTATGTGATGAGCTCCTCGCTGGGTCTACTTTTCGTTTAGGCCTCATTCACATGGGTGTACTAAAGCGTATAACTATGAAAAGGGATGTGTTTGCCCATAAAGGAGGCACATGTGTTAATTAAACTTATATATTTTTTGCTAAATTACCTGTTCGTCTTTGAAGAATTTCTGGAATTGCTTCTTTAATTCCTATTTATTCACATGTGTTCTGTGTATTGACATCCATGTGGGTACAAGTCCCTGAACGCAGGCAGGGTGAGACGCAGCGGTGGCACGGACACAGCCACTACTTCCAATTTGACATTGATGTGGGTACAAGTGCCCGAATGCAGGCATGGTGAGACGCAGAGGTGGCACAGACACTGCCACTACTCCCAATTTGGCATCGATGTGGGTACAAGTCCCTGAACGCAGGCAGGGTGAGACACAGTGGTGGTACAGACACCGCTGCTGCTCTCAATTTGACATTGATGTGGATACAAGTGCCCGAACGCAGGCAGGGTGAGACGCAGAGGTGGCATGCCTGACAAAGGGGTCCTGCGCGGCTCCGAAACGTTGCACCTTATATTTTTGTGATGTAATTTTTTTTCATTAAAAACCTTTTTTGGATGAAGATTTATCGATCCATGGTGTGCTGGCGAATATGTACATTTGTTTGATGCTTCCAGGACCCGACTGGTAATCGCTGCAGCACCCGCCATTTCGTTATGAGCCACAAATACCAGGAACAAGTGCGATGGGAATATCAATTTGGCAGAGGTGGCACAGACACTGCCACTACACCCAATTTGACATCGATGTGGGTACAAGTCCCCGAACGCAGGCAGGATGAGACGCAGAGGTGGCACAGACACCGCCGCTGTTCTCAATTTGACATCCATGTGGGTACAAGTCCCTGAAGGCAGGCAGGGTGAGACGCAGTGGTGGCGCAGACACTGCCACTACTCCCCAATTTGACATCCATGTGGGTACAAGTCCCCAAACGCAGGCAGAGTGAGACGCAGTGGTGGCACAGACACAGCCGCTGCTCTGTTTGACATCCATGTGGGTACAAGTCTCTAAATGCAGACAGTGGAGTTTGTTTTGCACCTGCATAGATGTCAAATTGGGAGCAGCAGCTGTGTCTGTGCAGCCGCTGCGTCCTAATTGGCAATAAATGGGACTGCCCGCACTCAGAGACCTGGACCAGCTGTGCATCCCGTGAGGGTAAAGATGGCCCTTTGCACGTGTGTATGCCTGTGTGAATGAGGCCTTCTGGACAGAGATGGGGGGACTTATGCTACTTGTCAGATCCTGACCATTTTATTACCTTGTCCCAGGTTCAGCGCTATCCAGTGTCCGGCCGCCGTCCCGCGTTCTGCTGAGGTGATGTTGCAGCTTCGGAATGTAGATGCGTATACAACGCAAGAAGTAACCAGCACTCCCAGGATCAATGGACACACTTCACCCCCTGTTGCTAAAGTGGCCGCTCCGCAACCCAAGGGCATTATGGGAATGTTTTCACGCTCTACAGCCAAACCCCAGGAATCTTCAAAAGAGACAAAGACAGAGCCCAAGGAAGCAGCAGCAGTAAGTCCCGCTGTGTGGAAAGCATTCAATTGCCAATAGACTGTGAAATGTATTATGGTTACTGCAGATTTATAATGGGGCTCTCGACCGTATGCAAATATGTGGCCTCAGCTTGGAGGTGTTGTACCCGGGTGATGGCCGCAGCTGCAGGCATCACCCTGGTACCTTTTATTTTAGAGCCAATGGTTGGCTTTCTTATGAGGTCAACCAATGCGGCTAAAAGCTGCTCGGCTCGTTATCACAAGCAGCAGGAGGGGATATCCACCTTCTGCGGCTCACCCGGTCTCACCCATCCCACCGGAAGGCCCGAGCGACCAGCCACCACGTCCGCCAGCTGGCCGGAGACCCGAACAAGCCCAGAATTGGCTTTGATCGGGTCTCTGATCTAGTAACCCAGAAGCGACATCATGCTGCTTCCGGTTTACTGAAGATTTAAAGGCTCCAAAATTAAAAAAATTATAGCATTCAAAACTACCAAATTTTGGTTATTTTGAATGCTTTTAAATACAAAAGAGAGATTTGGAGTCTTATAGACCCCTAGATCCCTCCATAAAGAGTACCTGCCTATTAGGCTAGAAATAGTCTATGGCGTTTGTGGTCCTAACACTTCCTGTTCTAGGGTGACAACCAGTGGCGGCTGGTGCTCCAAACTTTTTCGGGGGCGTAAACAAACTGAAAAGAAAAAAAAAACATATAGCGCAGCTACTGTGCCCCATCAACTGCCATCACTATGACCCATCAATTGCTGCCGGTGTGCCCCATCAACTGCCGCCAGTGTGCCCCCCTCCCCCGCCCAGCACTTACCTGTCTCGCCACTGTCCTCCATGCTCAGAGTCCTCCAGAAGTGCTCTAATCAGTCACTTCCGAAAACACCCGCCGCTGTAATTCAGATGCCCGGCGTCGGACAAGGGGCCGGACACCTGAATAGGGGGCGGCGGCGACGATAGATAGATTCATGCATTGCATAAATCTATTTATTGGTGATGGAGCAGTGCAGGGGAGAGGGGGCAGCACTCCTGCGCCCTCTATGGACGCACCGCAATTGGTGACAACACTGATTCTTCACAGATAAATTGCAGTGAGTGTTGTCACCTTAGGACAAGAGGTTTTTGCTGGTAGGATCACCAGAGAAAATAAAGCAAAACAAGCCACCTGGAAAAAAAGAAAACGAATGCAGTCTACAAATCTGAGGACCAGTAAGGCAATGTATTATGTTTTTTTGTTTTTGGCTTTAGATGACTTTTACAGTTGCCCTATAGCTTGCCTTTAGGTGTAACCGTTATATCCTTCCTCACTTCTGTTTTTCTCCAGGCTCCGGAAACGAGCAGCAAATCATCCACCAAGTCCAGAGCTATGGACAACTTCTTTGGCAAAGCATCACTAAGTAAGTCGTCCCTTTTATTGAGTTTTTGAAGCTGAACAGCAGGATAAGTAAATGGGGATTATTGTTTCAGCGGATATGTGGCGGTGCACAGTACCAGCCCTGAATGTTTGTACTGTGCATGCAAATGGACACCCCAGAATATCTCCTACCACCCCCAAATGGTAGCTGCTGTAGAGTCTCCTATACCCTATTAACCACTTAAGGACTGGAAGGATTTGCCCCCTTAATGACCAGGCCTTTTTCTGCGATTCGGCACTGCGTCGCTTTAACTGACAATTGCGCGGTCATGCAATGCTGTACCCAAACAGAATTGTCTCTCCCCCCCCCCCCCACAAATAGCGCTTTCTTTTGGTGGTATTTGATCACCTGTGTTGTTTTTTTTTTTTTTTTTTTGCGCTATTAACAAAAAAAAAAAAAAAAGAAGGACCCAATATTTTTAACTTTTTGCTATAATAAATATCCAAAAAATTAATAAAATAAAACAAATTTTCTTCATCAGTTTAGGCCAATATGTATTCTTCTACATATTTTTGGCCAAAAAAAAAAATCTCAAGGCGTATATTGATTTGGTTTGCGCAAAAGTTATAGCGTCTACAAAATAGGGGATATATTTATGACATTTATTTTTAAAAATTTTTTTTACTAGTAATGGCAGTGATCTGTATTATTATTATTATTATTATTATTATTTAATAATAATAAAATATATATATATATATATATATATATATATATATATATATATATATATATTATTATATATTATATATATATATATATTTATTTATTTTTTTCGGGACTGCGACATTGCGGCGGACAGATCGGACACTTTTGACACTTATTTTATTTTTTTAAAACATTGATGTTTATATAGCGGTCAGAGCTGAAAATTGCCACTGATTACTGTATAAATGTTACTGGCATGAAAGGGGTTAACACTAAGGGGCGATCAAGGGGTTAAGTGTTCCCTGGGAGGTGTTTCTAACTGTATAGGGGCTGGGCTGACTGGCACAGTAGATCTCCCTCTACTCCCCTTACAGAACGGGGCTCTTTTTTTTTTTTTTTTTTTTTTTTTACACCGACAGATCCCCGTTCTGCCTGTCTGGAGTGATCGCGGGTGGCTGGCAGACATCAGGTCCTGCTGGTTGGCTCCCCCCGCTTGCGAATGGGTGCACACCCACAAATCGCTGTGCATGCGCCTGACGGCGTTTCACTGAGCCAACCTACTGCAGTACAACTGTGGCGGCTGGTCTTGAAGTAGTTAAAGCCCAACTCTGGTGTGAAGGGAGGGTCCCTACACCTATTCCCTGAGAAAAGAATTCCTGTAGGTAAATATTATCTAAATCCATTCGTCATATGTATGTATTCCAAACCTTCCCTCTGTGTAGGAGCTTCCTGTAATATAGACTGGTCGCTGCTCTTTCCTTGTGCAGGGTGACTGGTCTTGTCTCCACCCCTTCCTGTAGTGGGAGGAGCCTGCTGGGCCCCTCCTACAGCTCTTTTCCTCATAGGCTTATGTACATCACAGTGATCTCACAACTACTTTAACCATTTGAGCTCTGGAAGATTTTACCCCCTTCATGGCCATTTTTTGCTATTGAGCACTGCTACTCTAATCCGTCTGACTGTTTTGATGTTGAATTGGAAAAGCAGCGGCTGATCTCACAGGTTTGCTGATCTGACAGAACACCGCTGATTTTACAATTCAACATCAAAACAGACGGATTAGAGTAGCAGTGCTCAATAGCAAAAAATGGCTATGAAGGGGGTCACTATATAAGCTCCGTTTTAGTGCTTAAAATAAGTGTGAAATGCCAGACTCCGGTGGGTGTAACAAGATGTCCGCTTGCCACTTTCTCACTGTATCCTTACTGCGGAGGAGTGCGGGGTGTAGCAAGATGGCCGCGACGGAAGGTCACTTCCGTTTCAAAATCTGACGGGTCCTCTAGTCTGATGAAACACCAGCTAAAAAAAAAAAAAAATGCATACCAGGATTATTACTGTACCTGCAGCCATGATCCTGGTATAACCACTTTACTCTAGGCTGTGTGTGTGTGTGTGTGTGTGTGTGTGTGTGTGTGTGTATGTATATGTATAACATTCACTTTTTTCCCTCTTTAAAATCGGGGGAAAGTCACGGGTGCGTGTTATACGGCGATACCCCCCAAAAAAAGTGACAAAAATAGCGAGCGGTGCCGAAAAAGACCGATCCGACTGTTCGGCTCTGCTCGTAGTCCCGCCTCCCTGTGCTCGCTCCCAAAACAGCAGGGAGTCGGGACCACGAGCGGAGCCGAACAGTCGGCTCGGTCTTTTCCGGCGGCGCACGTGCGGTCTGTCTCTGCGGCTGGAAATTTAAACTTGGGCAAGGCTGCCAATGACGCTTAAATGTAAATTTTTTTTTTTATTTTTTTTTTTCCCTAAACTTCCCTCCTAAAACTTTTTTTTTTTTTTTTTTTTTTCCTTTTTTTAAAATGCCGTCCTAAACTTGGGGTGCGTGTTATACGCCGATAAATACGGTGTGTGCTTCCTGTCTATAGTATATCAGTGATTTTACTGCTCCATCAAGATTTTTCGCTGCCTGATAAAACATTGGTCATATCAATGGGAGGTCCCAGGAATCACTTTGTGCTCCCGACATCTGTAGATTTTTGGTTGGCCTCAGAGGTAAGTAACCTGCCTTGCCCACCCCCCACATATAACTTAAACATTGGCCAAAATGTCTTTTTAGCTTTGGACAGAGTGGGAAAGGTTTATTTTTTTGTTTCGTTTTTTTTCTTGCTTTTTCTGGAGCTTTTAGATAGGTTT